>CM075430.1:0-2400000 GCA_037832385.1 Rhizophora apiculata | reverse complement strand
GGAATCGGTCTAGATCGTTTTTCTTTTTAGTTAATATTATTTTCTGTTTAAAAAAAAAAAAAAGGAATAGTTTCGTCTCGAGTAAGGAGGAAATCGGTATGCATTTTTTATGTTTGGTCGTTTGATTGATTTAGAAGGGGAAAATGGAGTGATTTTAGTTGCGATAAAAAAAAAAAACCTGCTGTGCCATTCTTTTCTTTTTTCTTTGAAATCTGGATCTTTTCTTTTGTGGATGGAGCGGGCTAGTTTTTGTGGTTCCTTAATTGGGGAACTAGATATGTGCACAAAAGGTTCAGTCAGCAGTATAAAGCGACGATTGGTGCCGATTTTGTGACCAAAGAGCTTCAAATTGATGATAGGCTTGTCACTCTGCAAGTGGGTCTTCCCTTCTTGTTCAATCGATTTTCTATTCACTGTCTTTTTTGGTACTGTATATATATATATATATATATTATTCCAGTTGGTTTTGTAAAAAAAGATAAAAATAAAAGTCCTTTAATTGTGCTTAGATATGGGACACAGCAGGGCAAGAGAGGTTTCAGAGTCTTGGAGTTGCCTTCTACAGAGGGGCAGATTGCTGCGTTCTAGTTTATGACGTTAATGTGCTGAAGTCATTTGACACCCTTGACAACTGGCATGAGGAGTTTCTTAAACAGGTTCTTCGTTTCTTCTCTTGTTGATCTCAGTTTCCTTTAGCTATTTCTCAAGGACAGGAAATATCGAAAAGTTTTGGGATTGGACAAATTTAAACCACCGAACTACATATTTAATAGCAATTGTTTCAGTGTCTAAACCTTTGCTTGTTTCCAACTCCATACTTGGTGTGCAACTCTTTGTTGAATTGTAGCATCATCCTGAAATACTTATGTGGCTTTCATATCCATTTCTCCAGGCAAACCCACCTGATCGCAGGACATTCCCATTCATATTGCTTGGAAACAAGATTGATATTGATGGCGGAAATAGCCGTGTGGTTAGTACAAACAATATAGTGCTGGCTAAATATCTTTTTTCCCTTGACCCATGGTCTAATTGTATGGCTGCACAGGTTTCTGAGAAGAAAGCTAAGGAATGGTGTGCATCAAAAGGAAACATACCTTACTTTGAGACATCAGCAAAAGAGGATTATAATGTTGATCCTGCCTTCTTGTGTATTGCCAAAGCTGCTCTAGCCAATGACCATGAGCAGGACATGTAAGTATCATGGCTGCTTTACACACTGAATTGAATTGCAATAGTAACAACTGACATGGTCTGGGAAGATAAAATTGGTCAGTCAGGACTTTTTTACTTGTAAACTGGCAATGGCTTGATTTGCAATTTTTTTTTTTTTTTTCATTCAAACTGTCAACAACACATCTATGAGCTATGATAGAAAACAGAATCTTGCAGGAAAGCATCATTATGGTTTGAATAATCATCTGGGGAGAACTCTTTGGAATGACTAATGAACTAAGAACTTGATGTATACAACAATCTTGTGAAGTGGATATTATTCATTGCCTTCATGGAAACAAATGATTGAGTCTATGTTCTGCAGATACTTTTTCAGTTACTCTTAAGTCGTAACTGCCATGGAAAGTGGCTTGTTAAAATGCTATCTTAGTTGCGTATATATCAGTCATGGCAGTGGGCCTCAGTGTGACTGCTATCTCTCTCCCTTTCTCTCCATCTCTCTCTCTTACACGCACACAGATTTATTCTGGACTTTAAACTCCACTCTTATTTCCATATTTTTTTTCCTACTTGCATGTGAGGTGCAAGGAAATAAGCCAGTCCTTTCGGATCCAAACTTTCTCTGAGTAGTTGATCTGTTAATCTATAAATTATCAATGAAGTAAACTCTTTCTTTAAGACTTGTAATGTCTTCATTGGTGGATTTTTATTAAGAATTAGGTGAATGTTACTTTGGATTTTTTTTTTTATGCTTCCATCTTTGTTTCTTCTTTTTGGTATACTGCCTTTTGTACCCATCATTTGCCTAGTTGTGCTAGGTAAAGGTAGTTTTGTCGGGCCTTTTTATTTGTTTGCTTTACATACTAGAGTTCTGAGATTTGAAATTCAGTCTTTACTGGACAACTGAATTTCTTGGGTTTTAGATCCTTGATTGCAGTCATAATTCTCTAGATTGTTTGCCATACATATGTATAACCTGTTTCGAATGGTTGGCCTTGCCTCCACTCCCCCATATTTTTCACATGGCAACTTATATGACTGCAATTTTGAGTTGGTCAATCGATTCAACACTTTATTTTGTTATGTTCGTGCTAAATGCCCTTCTCTTGATTTTGTTGTGCTCCTTATGGCGTGTTTTGTCCTTATTTATAATTTTAGTTCCATCGTGACCTATGTGCGTAATGTTGACCAGTTTACTGAGCCCGTGCTTAATTTGTTCAATTGTTTGATTGCAGATACTTCCAGGGCATCCCAGAGGCTGCCTCAGAGAACGAGCAGAGAGGCGGTTGTGCCTGTTGAATCGCAGCCAATTTACAATGATAGATTCATCTTTAGTTCTTGTGCTTGGCCTCCTAGTTCATCGAGTTTTGTGATCGCATTGATTCAACGTTAATTGATTTTACCTCTGATTTAGAACCTGAATGTTGTGTAGATTATTATTGGATTTATCTTCTCACGATTTCAGCATATAAATCAAACACAAATAGAAATTTCAAATTTGGATTTTATTAATGAATGAGGAACATTTGGCTGTTTTTTTTTTTTTTTTTTTTTGTTCATTAAAATTCTCTTGATAGGAAGAATTCAAATTTTTATCTAGAAGTTTTGAATTTTAATATAAAGAAAGGATAGGTGTAAAGCCTAAACCCTAAAATTTATGATAGTAAAGATTTTTATCGTATAAAGATGTGAGATTTATACAGATAAAATGAATTAATTTTATTTTTATTGTATAATTTATGATATAAAAAATATTTAGTTCAAAAATTAAGGTTTTTATGGGGTTCTGAGGCTTGATTATTTTAGATTGCTTTACGAAGTATATGAATATGTTCGTGGGCACATTCAGACGCAAAGTCGGGTGATTGTAACCTTCTAAGAAAATGCAATTGGTATAGGGGTAATTTCAGATTCAATTATCATTTTCCGCCGGTGGCGACGTTAGAGGCTATACAGCCAGTGACAAAACCGAGAGGCAGGGCAGGCCCTAATCCACCTACTTCATCCGACGATGTCAGAACGCCGTCATGCTAGCCCTGCGAGCAGATGTATTGGGTACCGCTGCAGTCAGACGATTCCAATCTACCGTATGCCAATCCATCCACGCGCCTGTCCGTCTTCATCCGCGGCTAGTCCCTGTTGCAGTTTTTTCTTTCAAATAAAGACATAGGGTATTAATGGTTAATTAAAAAACATGATTCGTTTATGTATTTTGTTGGTCACGTGTTATTTTCTAAATATTATTACTTAAAGCCTTTTTTTCATCTTTTATTTTCGAAGAAACAATTTGACGATTGCTTTCCCCTCCCTCTTTTTCTTTTCTCATTTTAAAGCCTTTTTCTCAGCTGCTACGAGGCGAACACGGTGGCGTGAATCACACCTAATTGCAATCCCGGAATGCCCAACCAAAAAAAATGAAGAGTGTTAACATTAACCGGTAATTTTGACATTCAGACGGGGTAAAAATAATTCGTAAAATGATTTGGACGATGAAAATCACGATAAATTTACCGATGCACACTGTGCAGGGAAGTATAACTAATGTTTGCGCCAACGAGTGTGTTGCACCCGCCTACTCGAATCCGGAAAAGGTGAGCCATTGAGAACGAAGTTTGTGTCTATAATTGTTTTGCCTCGGGAAGATTCTTCTTTTCAGGCTGTGGAAAAAGCCCGTTAAGTCATGACATTTGTTCTCGTAATTAATAAGCTAATTAAGCAAAGCAAACTAGAGATGCGGTGTATCATTTCCAGAAGGGAGGACTGTTCGTATAAAAGAAAACGTGTTCTTCCTCCTTACAAGAGGCATAGTTAGTGGCCATCGCAGAAGCATCACATTCCAACTGAATTGCAACTGCTACGAAGAGGACCGCTTAAAACTACTTACCCCAGGTAAAATTAATCAAAATTCTATTTCAGTATTTTTTTTTTTTCCTTTTTCCTTTAAATCCAAGTTACAGCGTGACGCGCCTAAATTTCATCCCACAACATGCCATTTCGATCCTAGAATGCAAACACACACACACACATACATGTTTAAGTTGAAATTAGTTTATGTACAACTCCATTAACAGAATTGAGTTTAGGATATAGTTTTCATGGAATATCAAACGCACTGTTGTTGAAGATTTCCACACATTATATATTGCTGCTTTATGTTTGTCATTAGCATTAAGAAATCCATGCAGATATAAACGTGAAAAGAGAGATAGATGGGCACAATTCCGCCAGAAATGGGGGAGCTTTACCGAGCAATCCTGGAAGAGAATTGGGAAACCATGACTGAATACTACGAGAAACACAATGATAAAGTTCTGTTTCCAATGACGGCAGGAGAGACACTGCACTTCACTTTGCAGTGTTCAGCAACAAGAGGAAGCCAGTCAATGATCTGCTCAATATCATCAAAAATTTCCCTATTGATGTGACTGAGGATGCCCTAATGATACAGAATGCATTTGGAAATACGCCTCTTCACGGGGCTGCTGCTTGTGGAAACTACCATGCGGCAGAACTCCTTGTGAGAGATTATCCGCAGCAGCAATATGTCAAGAATGCCTTCGGCGAAACCCCATTGTTTAGAGCTTCTGTGTTTGGTCACACAAACGTAGTAGAGTACTTGGCTAAGCAACCGGGACAAATGGATGATAATAACAAGCTGTTAGACATTCACCGCATTGGGCCTAATTCAACCCCAATTCTCCATGTTGCTGTTCAAGGGGAACACTTTGGTTTCTCTCATTTTCTCTCTGATTTACTTGTTAGATTCTGAGATATGTACACATTCAGGTATTAATTGGCAGAACTTTAAGCTATGTCGCTGTATCTTGTTTGGCTTTTGCTGCAGATACTGCTTCGCTGTTGCTAACACTAGATGAAACTCTTGGGGAGGCAAAGGACAAGCGGGGCATTACTGCTCTTCATTTGCTAGCTAATTTGCCATCTGCTTTCTGGAGTGGATACTCCAAGGGACTAGTCGAAAGATTTATTTATTTCTGTATGTTCAACACTTAATTCCATATTTTACTATTGCATTTAGTAATATATTTTAAAGCACATACAAACTTATTTAATTGTTATTTTTGTTTCCCCTTTTTAACTTGCAAAACATCTAATAATTAGAACTTACAAAGTAGCGTGTACTATATTGTCGACGTACTCCCTCTCCAGTGCACTGTTTCTGTGTGGTATTTCTCGCTTTCCCACCGTCCTGACACGCCCACATTCCATAGCCAACCCCTACGGATGTGTCCCCTTCCCTTTTACTTCCCCTTTTCTTTGCTTGAAAATGGATCTCACATATTTTTCATTCCAACTTAAACGGCAGAATTTGGTTGACTTGAATTGCAAAGTTTATTACAGGCCTTCCGGTTGAAGATGATTGTGTTCATGATAATGCAAAAGTCGATCGCATTGCAGTTCCTTCAAGCAGAGGGGAGGACATAGAGATTGGCCAGTTTAGGCATCAGTATAGCAACTTAAATTTTTGGCAAGGTACTCAAAGATTGATCTCATTTTTTCACTCTAACTTATAGTCCAGCAATGAGCTAATGAAGCATGATTCTGAAGTAGAAAGTGCAATCAACAAAATGTATTAATTGATCATCATAATGTTCGAAATCAGTAAGTGATCTATTTACAACATGAACAGAACATTCTTGCAGGGCTTTTATATAACCACAGAATTATCTGCTTCTTGGAAAGTTAGAACTGATACATTATCTAGAAAGGAAATTCAAATAAGTGATTGTTATGCGCTTTGGGGAAGAATCTAATTAATGTTTTTGGCTCTGTACGCTCAATTGCTAACTAGGCCTAGATGTAGTAAAATATATACACACCAGGGTTCAACTTATGTGTCTACTATCTTGCCTGTTGCTTCTTCAATTCAAATTTAATCATTGGCTCCCTTGGCAGTGATGAAAAGGATCAAAATATCAAGTGGGAGATTCTTTTTTGAAGGTATCTCTCCCTGTTTACCTGTCTTGCTACATGAGTGCTATACAGATGACCTGTCTGTGTGTGGATAGATTGCCTGCATGCATTTTCTGTATTGGTCTGTGGTTTATCTGATAATGAAACATGAATATACAGGGTGGCCAATGATAGATAGAATTTGGGATGATAAGAGACGGCATGAATCAGCTTTGAGAATTTCGAAGTTGCTGATAGAGAAAGATGCCTCATTAGATAAGGCTCTGAAAGTAGTGGACAGCTTCTCTGAAGGTCCATTAGGAATCTTTCATCCAGTAGCACAAAGGGAAGGAGTAGTAGAAACTGTCGTTGAAGGGAATGAAAAAGATGAAGCTCTGCCAGCCCCATTGTTGACAGCAACTAGCAGGGGAATCAAAGAGATTGTTCATGAAATACTCAAGCAGTATCCTCATGCTGTTGAGTATCACAACGACACGGGGCAGAACATACTGCATGTTGCTGTGATGCACCGGCGAAAGGAAATTTTCAATCTTGTGAGGCATAAGAGAATACTATTATTGAGGATGCACCATGCAATTGATCGAAAAGGCTACACCCTATTGCACCATGTTGCGGACACCAAGCATTACACTGGGGGAACCAGTCCTGGTCCTGCTCTCCAGCTCCAAGAAGAACTGCAATGGTTTGAGGTGAGCCGCTTCACGTACCCACTAGTGGTATTTACATGTTGCAGCCTGTTCTGCAGTCTCCAAATGTTGCAAACCACCGTGGAACTAATTAACAATTGTAGTTGAATAAGTATTCGTTCTAATTACAGTGATTGTGTGAGACGCTCAGAATTCGATACAAATTTATTCAGATTGAAGAACTCATTGATTGTCATGTTTGCAGCGTGTGAGAGCGATAGTTCCCTCTCATTATGTCATGCACTGCGACAGTGTTCACAGGAAGACCCCACAAGAGCTATTTGAGGAGATGCACCAACACCAACTCGCAGACGCACAAAAATGGACTAAAGAAACCTCTCAGTCATGCTCTGCCGTTGCAGTACTGATAGCTACGGTAGTTTTCGCCGCCATCTACACCGTACCAGGAGGCTCCACTGACAATGGCTTTCCGGTCTTCCTCCACTCTCCATATTTCCTGTTTTTCACAGTCATGGACGTAATGGCCCTGGCAAGCTCCTTGACGTCAGTTGTGACGTTCCTTTCCATTCTCACGTCTCCATTTCATTTCAGTGACTTCTCCTACTCTCTCCCTCGAAAGCTGACATTCGGCTTCACTTTGCTCTTCTTCTCGGTGATGGCCACCATGCTTGCATTTGCAGCTACCATTGTGCTTGTGGTCCGTACCTCCAAGGATTGGACGACGAGTCTGATTGCGGTCGCGGCATCCCTTCCTGTCTCGGTGTTTTTGCTGATGCAGTTCCATTTGTACAAGGCGTTCATAGGCACCCTCAGGGGCTTCCTCAAGAGTATGAGGAAGGCTCTTGCTTAGCTTTGTTTCCGTCTTCCACTACCAGGTCGCAATAAAAGGCAACATTGACGTAAACTTACCATAGATTTAATGTTTGTAAAGAAATTATATGTTGCAGTGAATTGTGACCTTAATTTTTAACCTCGTGGTTATCATAATTATAATGTTATTTTTTCCCCTCAATTCTTAGGGTCAACTACGTAACTAAATTAGAAATATAGCATTTGTGTGATTCTTGGTCTTGACCAAGGTTTTCACAATCGAATGAACCAAAAAAATTGACGGGTTTATGGTTCAATCAGTTTAACTGATTTAATTAAAATTAAATAGATAAAATAAAAAATTTAATATCAAATGTATAAAAAAAAATTTAATAATATAATTTTTATTTTTTAAAAATTAAAATATTAAAAAAATTATTTTTAAAATTATTTTATAAGTTTTTTAGACTAATTAAATTAGAAATTCTATAATCGATTCACTAATTTATAGTCCAATCAATCAATTTATTAGTTTAATTACTAATTTTCAGAATTAATAGTTTTTAAAATAAATTAAATTAAATTATAATCTAATTATCGATTTTACTTATTCAACCGACCAGTCTAGACTAGTTTTTAAAACCTTGGTCTTGACAGCATTGATATACGATCTGGAAAACTGACAAGCTTACTCTTGAAGAATTGAAGCAACTTTTAGCTTAAATCAAATCCAACCAGAAAAAAAAAAGGTTCAACTTGTGATTCTATCCTGGGTGCTTTAGCTCTTTACATATATACATGTACACCTATGTTCCAGTAAGATGAGAATTGCCAAATGGGCCCGACCATATAGTCACACAGTTTCGTTGACTGAAATAACTAGAAAAATATTTTATATTACATATAAAACATTATCTACTATACATATATTATTTTATACTATATAAACAAAATTGACATAAATCTTACTATATTATGACAAAATTTTTTCACCTTGTATAAATAGATCACGCAACTTCGTGAATTTCGAGTAGTTAAAAAAATATTTTATATTATATATAAAATATTATATATTACATGTATTTGAATAATATAAATAAAGGGATGTATAAAAAATTAGTTATGAATTTTTATAGTTAGGTTGTAAACGTTTTTACACCTTAATAGCTTATATTGTGTGCATATATTTCTAATCATGTCAGGCTTGGATTTCCTATAAGAAGGCAAAATTTATTGGTGCAACAATTTGGATAATTCTTCTAATATGCTTTGGCAGGCACTTGTGCAGTTCCCTTTTGAGCCTTTTTCCAAGAACTGCTCGTTGTTTAATGAGATTAGCACGAGTGATCATTACAAGCAAGTTTGATAGTTTGCCAAATCGATGCTCCTATATTGCACCCTTAGGAGGAAGCCAGATTCTTGCCTCCTCTCCATATTTACACTGCTGTTTTTACCAACTGTCAAGGAGTTTAATTTAACAGTTGAGGTCGGATTTTCTTGTACATGTCCGTGCTCACCAATTTTTTTGACGCAAACCAGTATAGAAGTTGTTTTCCCAGGTCTCACTTTTAAATTCTTAATATTTAGTTTACACCTTGTTGTCGATGTTTCATGGTGTCCAGCATTACTACATGAGCGTACGTTTTTGTCCAATTTCTCAAGCTGTCACCTCATGAATCTTCACAAGACCCGTTATACCATGTTCTACTGCAACATGAAACCAAGTATGATTCTGAAACTTCAGTTTTTCTTAGTTATGAATGTATCTGCTCTGCTGGCGTATGAAATTATTTGATGGTCTTCACATAAATATTTGAGCTATTTGAGTTGCCACCCTCCTCTTCTATATAATTGAAATGTTGGATCCTCGGCACACCATTTCATTATGCTGCCACGTCATTGTTTATTAGTTAAGAAGAATCGGTCAACAGTTTGCAAAGATGCATGGCTTTCTCTATCCAGAATTCAGCGCTTCAAGTGTGCAGAGTGCAGACTACGAAACTTTTTTCTTTTTCACCCTAGACATCAATGCGAACAGATTGGGTAGTGCATTACACTTCCAAAAAGCTATTGGATGAACCATGCTTTTACACAAATTTATAATAATTTTTTGAAAGCTTTTTAACTTTTTACAAGGTTATTACAATGGAAATAAAGGGTTTCTTTCCATTTGTTTCTCTCTCTCTCTTTCCCTTATTTACAAGTCTTCAAGTATCTATCTAGCTGTAGATAGGACTCCTCAACTATTTGTCTCGCTATTCCTCCACCCCCACCTCAATCAACAACGGTCTTCCCACCCCACCCTGAGCATGAGAATGACATGTGCCTTTTGTTATCCCCTGCTTTTAGGTATGGTGTGGAACAAAAGCAGAAAACTTCTCCTGTTGTGACTGCAAGAATCATTTTCATTGTTCTAGGCTGATGGATGCCGGGCACATTGATTTTCACTCTCTTAACCGATGGTTCCCATAGAGCTCTTAACTCCGTAAGTTCTTACTTCCATTTTTATCCCTTTTTGTTTGCATTTGACCGCTTCCTTCATTTTATTTATTTTTCTCAATACATTATCCCAAGAGAATGTGTTGTAGTTGAATCTCTCTCATTTTGGCGAATAAACATTAATGGAAATCTGAAATTGTACGATGGGGAAAAGTTTTATCATCTGCTTGTTTTTGCTTTCCTGCCAACAGCATTTTTCTTTTATTTCCTTTTGACTGTGTCAAAAGATTTCTTTGCCCTGTCACGCATGACATGTAAGGCCAGCAGGATGGGATTAAATTTGATCAAATAAGGGTTGTTGGATGAACTTCATTTGCATGTGTGGAGGTGTTTATGGTGCACCTTTTTGCTTGGTCATTTCCTTCAACATTTTGCGTTATACCGTACTCATGTTGTCAAAGCAATCTAATTACTCCCGTTTACCTTTTCAACTCCTTTTCTATTAGGCAAGATCGTTCTCTTGAGTACAAGCAACAGGTCAGCCTAATGTTCTATTGAATATTTCTTCCTTATGTGGCCTCAGCTTCCAGGTTGGGTCTACAGTTCAAAGAAATTTAATTTTTCTGCTTGGGCAGTCTTCCTCCATCCTTACTACAGCGAGAAGATAAAAGATAAAAAAAAAAAAAATCTGAAATCAAGAAGGTTGAGATCCGATTTCTAACTTATGGGATGTCACTGGAAAGACGGTTCTAGATAAATGCGATTGAAAGGGAAAAAGAAATGGCAATAGTAGAATTTGGATGGATAACCGATTATTGGGCGCGTGCTTTCTGTGGTTTTATTCGAGTTCGGATTTGTACCTGTTTGTTCTTTATAAACTGCCTTTTCTCTCGTACTTTTGTCCTTCTCTACATTTATCTTCTCTTGTTTAAGAGATAGTATTTCTCACGATAGGGCAGTAAACGGGTACGAGAGAATGCGGTAATGACACCTCCTGCAGAGTTGATGGACGCAGAGGCTTTAGGCCAATCGGGTAACGTTCTTAACATTTAAGTTTTTTTTTTTTTAAAAATAAAAATAAAGAAATAGGGTATTTATGGCTTATAAAAATATATGACTCATTTATGTATTTTGTAGTTCACGTGTTATTTTCTAATTATTATTACTTAAAGCCTCTTTTTTTTTTCATCTTTTATTTTCTAAGAAACAATTTGATGCTCGCTTTTCCCTCTCTCTCTCTCTGTCTCTCTTTGTCTTTTCTCAACTGCTTCGTGGCGAATACAGTGGCGTGAATCACATGTAATTGCACTCCGGGCATGCCCAACTAGAAAAAAGCGTTAATGTTAACCGGTAATTTTGACTTTCAGACGTGCTAATAATAAGTCGTAAAATTATTTGGATCATCAAAATCACAATAAATTGATATTTGTGCGAACAAGTATGTTGCACACTCCTATTCGAATCCGTAAAGCCGAACCATTGAGAAAGAAGTTCGTGTCCATAATTCGGGAGATTTGTTCTCGTACTTTATGAGCTACTTAAGCAAACTAGAGATGCGGTCTTTCATTCCCAAAAGAGAAAACTTGTTCTTCTTTACAAGAGGCAAAGTTGGTGGCCTTCGCAGAAGCATCACATTCCGACTGAACCGCAACTGCTACAAGGAGGACCGCTTAAAACTTACAGCAGGCATAATTATTCAAAATTCTATATCAGTACCCTGTTTTTTTTTTTTTTTTTTGGCTTTGAATCCAAGTTACAGTTATATACACCTTCATTAACAGAATTGAGTTTAGGATATAGTTTTAATGCAATATCAAACGCACTGTTATTGAAGATTTCCACACATTATATATTGCTGTTTTATGTTTCTTATTAGCATTAAGACTTCCAAGCAGATATAATCGTGTAAAGAGACGCAGAAAGATGGGCACAGTTCCATCAGAAATGAGGGACATTTACCAAGCAATCCTGGAGGAGAATTGGGAAGACATGACTAAATACTACAGGGAACACGGTGAAAAAGTTCTGTTTCCAGTGACGGCAGGAGGAGACAATGCACTTCACTTGGTAGTGTTCAGCAACAAGAGGGAGCCAGTCGATGATCTGCTCGGAATCATCGAAGATTTTCCTCTTGATGAGGAGGATGTCTCAATGATACAGAATGGATTGGGAAATACGCCTCTTCACGAGGCTGCTGCTTGTGGAAACCACGATGCGGTAGAACTCCTAGTGAACAAGTATTCATGGCTGCAATCTGTCAAGAATACATCTGGTGAAACCCCATTATTTATAGCTTCTATGTTTGGTCGCACAAACATAGTACAGTACTTGGCCGAGCAACCGAAGCAGATGGATGATAATAACAAGCTGTTAGACATTCACCGCATTAGGAAAGATTCAACCTCCGTTCTTCATGTTGCTGTTCAAGCGGAACACTATGGTTTCTCTCATTTTCTCTCTGATTTACCTATTAGATTCTGAGATATATACACATCCGGGTATTAATCGGCAGAATTTTAATCTGTCATTGTATCTTGTTCGGCTTTTGCTGCAGATACTACCTTGCAGTTGCTAACACTAGATGAATCTCTTGGGGAGGCCATAGACGATCGGGGCATTACTGCTCTTCTTTTGCTAACTCATTTGCCATCTGCTTTCAGGAGTGGATACTCCGAGGGACTACTCAAAAGATTTATTTACTTTTGTATGTTCAACACTTAATTCCAGATTTCACTATTGCATTTAGTAATATTTATTAAAACAAATACAAACTTATTCAATTGTCATTCTTGTTTTCTGTTTTTAACTTGCAAAATATCTAATAAGTAGAACTTACAAAGTAGCGTGTACTATATTGTAGTTTCTGTCTGGTATTTCTCACTTTCCCACTGTCCTGACACACCCACATTCCATGGCCAACTCCTACAGATATGCCCCCCTCCCTTTTACTTCCCCTTTTCTTTGCTTGAAAATAGATCTCACAAATTTTTCATTCAAACTTAAACGGCAGAATTTGATTTTCTTGAATTGCAAGTTTATTACAGGCCTTCCGGATGAAGATGATTGTGTTCATGATAATGCAAAAGTCGATCACATTGCGGTTCCTTCAAGCAGCGGGGAAGACATAGAGAATGGCCAATCTAGGCATCAGTGTAGCAACTTAAATTTTTGGCAAGGTACTCAAAGATTGATCTCATTTTTTCACTCTAACTTATAGTCCAGCAATGAGCTAATGAAGCATGATTCTGAACAAGAAAGTACAACACTGTTGAAGGAATCGACTTATTTTAATCTTAATCAACCAAACGTATTAATTGAATGTCATAATGTTTGAAATCAGTAAGTGATCTATTTACAACATGAACAGAACATTCTTGCAGGGCTTTTATGTAACCACAGAATTATTTGCTATTTGGAAAGCTAGAACTGATCACTCGTCTAGAAAGGAAATTCAAATAAGTGATTGTTATGTACTTTGGAGAATCTAATTAATGTTTTTTGCTCTGTACGCTCAGTTGGTAACTAGGCCTAGAAGTAGTAAAATATATGCACACCAGGGTTCAACATATGTGTCTGCTGTCTTGTATGTTGCTTCTTCAATTCAAATTTAATTATTGGCTCCTTGGCAGAGATGAAAAGGATCAAAATATCCATTTGCAGATTCTTTGCAGGTATCTCTCTGTTTACCTGTCATACTGCATGTGTGCTGTACAGATGACCCTTCTGTGTGCATAGATTGCCTGCCTTCATTTTCTGTATTGGTCTGTGGTTTATCTGATAATGAAACATGAATATACAGGGTGGCCAATGATAAATAGAATTTGGGATGATAAGAGACGGCATGAATCAGCTTTGTGCATTTTGAAGTTGCTGATAAAGAATGATGCCTTACTGAAAAAGGCTCTTGTGGTAGTGCAAAGCTCTTCAGAAAGTCCATCAGGAACATTTCATTCAGTAGCAGAAAGGGAAGCAGGAGTAAGAGATATTGCCATTGAAGGGAATGAAGGAGATAAAGCTCTGCCAGCCCCATTGTTGACAGCAACTGGCAAGGGAATCAAAGAGATTGTTCATGAAATACTCAAGCAGTATCCTCAAGTTGTTGAGTATCACAACAACATGGGGCAGAACATACTGCATGTTGCTGTGATGCACCGCCGAAAGGAAATTTTCGATCTTGTGAGGGATACGAGAATACCATTCTTAAAGTTGCACCATGCAATTGACAAAAACGGCTACACCCTATTGCACCATGTTGCGGACACCAAGCATTACACTGGGGGAACCAGACCTGGTCCTGCTCTCCAGCTCCAAGAAGAACTGCAATGGTTTGAGGTGAGCCGCTTTGCGTACCCACTAGTGGTATTTACATGTTGCAGCCTGTTCTGCAGTCTCCAAATGTTGCAAGCCATCGTGGAACTAATTAACAATTGTAGTTGAATAAGTATTCGTTCTAATTACTGAGATCGTGTGAGACGCTCAGAATTCGATACAAATTTATTCAGATTGAAGAACTCATTGATTGTCATGTTTGCAGCGTGTGAGAGCGATAGTTCCCTCTCATTATGTCATGCACTGCGAAAGCGCTCACGAGAAGACCCCACAAGAGCTATTTGAGGAAATGCACCAACACCAACTCGCAGACGCCCAAAAATGGACTAGAGAAACCTCTCAGGCATGCTCTGCCGTTGCAGTACTGATTGCCACGGTAGTATTTGCCGCCATCTACACTGTACCAGGAGGCTCAAATGACAAGGGCTTCCCGGTCTTCCTCCACTCTCCATACTTCCAGTTTTTCACAGTCATGGACGTAGTGGCCCTGGCAAGCTCCTTGACGTCAGTTGTTACGTTCCTTTCAGTTCTCACGTCTCCTTATCATTTCAGGGACTTCTCCGACTCTCTCCCTCGAAAGCTGACGATCGGCTTCACTTTGCTTTTCTTCTCGGTGATGGCCACCATGCTTGCATTTGCAGCTACCATTGTGCTCGTCATCCGTACCTCCAAGGATTGGACAACGAGTCTGATTGCGGTCGCAGCATCCCTTCCTGTCTCGGTGTTTTTGCTGATGCAGTTCCATTTGTACAAGGCGTTCATAGGCACTCTCAGGGACTTTGTCAAGAGTATGAATAAGGCTCTTCCTTGGCATTGTTTCCGTCTTCTACCGGGCTGCAAAAGAAAGCAACATTGACGTAAACTCACCATATATCTAATGTTTGGAGAGCAATTATATGTTGTTGTGAATTGTGATTTTAATTTTTAACTTCATGATCATTGTAATGTTATCTTTCTCCCCTCAATTCTTAGGGTCAACTACTTAACTAAACTAGAAGCGTAACATTTGTGAGATTCTCGGTCTTGACAGCATGGATGTACAATCTGGAAAATCGACCAGCTTGCTTTTGAAGAATTGAAGCAACCCTTTAACTTAAATCAAATCCAACCCTCAAAAAAAATTGTTCTACTTGTGGTTCTATCGTTGCTGCGTTAGCTCTTTACATATATACATCTACCCCTATGTTGCAGTAAGATAAGGAATTGCCAAATGGGCCCGACTATATAGTCACACAATTTCGTTGACTGAAATAACCACAAAAATATTTTATATTATATATAAAACATTATCTACTATACAAATATTATTTTATATGTTATAAACAAATTTGTCATAAAATCTTACTATATTATGATAAAACTTTTTCAGTATAAATAGATCATACAATTTCGTGAATATAAGTAGTTATAAAAATGTTTTATATAAAATATAAAATAGTATATTCACACATATTTGTATAACATAGATTGATGAACGTATAAAAAAATTAGTTATAAATTTTTATAATTAGGTTGTAAGCATTTGTTTATTTTATTTAAATTTTATATTTTAAAATTTATTTTAAATTAATTTAAAAATAATTAAAATAATTATAAAGTATATATTAATTTTAAAAATTAACAATTTACTTTTTTATATTATAAAAATTAAATTTAAAATGTATATAACTCAAATAAAAAGAATTGAATTGTAATAACTAATAAAAATTTAAAGTTATTTTTTTAATGTCCGTGTATATTGATTTGGCAAACATTTTTATTATATAATTATAAAATATAATTCATATGCTATATAATATTTGATATATAATATAAAATAATTTTATAATTATTGGCGCGCATAAAAATTACCGTCGGTGAATGCGTTAAAAACACAGCCAGGATTTTTTGATTTTTTTCAATTAGGTCCGACCAATCCAATAGGATTTCAACAGCTGGCTACGGCTGACACTTTCGAATTAATTTCTATTTTATATTCATTCCTCCAAAAGTTTGTCAAGCGTCCGCCACATATTTATAGTGATGACGTGGTGCGAGTCAGTCCGCCATTTACCTTTTCCTCCGCCTGAGCACGTCTTCTTCTTGTAGTTTTCTTCTTCCCTTTCTCTTCTTTCTCTGTCTACATGATCAGCAACAACAGTGGTAGACGGAGTGAAGAAAGTTAAGACAAATAGAGACAAATGGGAAATCCATGTCCTGGTTCAACGGCAATGGCGTTACGGACTCTCTTCTTGGCGTTGGGCTGTTTAATGATCGTCACTCTGTTCTACACCATCTCCGTCGACGGCCTTCCTTTTCGCATGGACCTACTCACACCGTAAAATTCCCTCTTTCTCTATCTGGTTTTTATTAATCCAGTGAAACCACGTGCCGTATGACGCCGACTCCTCCCTACGATTCCAAACAGCTTGCCTTGTTAATTCTGTTCGTTGCCTGTAACCTGAATTTTAAATTATAACAATTAATTTCTCTACTCTCTGTGTGTCTCAGGTGGATGGCTGCTACGTTAGTTGATTTTTATGTCAATACTGCACCATTTGTGGTACCAATCTCTCTCTTTCTCTCTCTAATTTTAGTAGTTTTTCGCTTGAATTGGATGTCTATTAGGCCACTGACCCACAATATTGGACATTAAGAGCTTATATTGTGTACATAGGCACTTACACGTTTTTCTAATCATGTCAGGCTTGGATTTCCTATAAGGAGGCAAATTTTTTTGGCGCAACAATTTGGATAATTCTTCTAATATGCTTTGGCAGGTACTTGTGCAGTTTCCCTTTGATTCTTTTTCCGAACAACTGCTCGTTGTTTAATGAGATTAGCACAACTGAGCAAGTTTGATAGTTTACCAAATTGATGCTCCTGTGTGCTACATTGTTTGCAAATTATACTAATATTTGAGTTTCAAGCTATTGCACTTTTAAGTGAAAGCTAGATTCTTAGCTTCTTTCCATATTTGACACTACTGTTTTTTCCCAACTGTCAAGGAATTTAATTTAACAGCTGAGGTTGGAAGTTCTTGATGTGCGAAGCTTTGTATACGTGTCCGTGCTCACCAACTTTTTGACACAAACCTGTATTGTTTTTCCCAGGTCTCACTTTTACATTTTTAATATTTAGTTGTTGACTCTTTTTGGTTGATGTTTCATTGTGTCCAGCATTACTACATGCACGTACATTTTTATCCAATTTCTCAAGTTGTCACCTCAAGAATCTTCACAAGACCCATTATACCATGTTCTACTGCGACATGAAACCAAGTATGATTCTGAAACTTCAGTTTTTCTTAGTTATGAATGTATCTGTTATATTGGTGCATGGAATTATTTGATGGTCTTCACATAAATGTTTGAGCTATTTGAGTTGCCACTATCCTCTTCTATATAATTGAAATGTTGGGATCCATGGCACACCATTTCATTATGCTGCCAGGTCATTGTTTATTAGTCAAGAAGAATTGGTTAACAGTTGGCAAAGATGCATGGCTTTCTCTATGCAAAATTCAGCACTTTAAGTATGCAGAGCGCAGACTACGAAACTTTTTTCTTTTTCTCTATAGACATCAATGTGAACAGTTTGGGTAGTGCAGTAATGCTTAAAAGACTAATAAAATGTTATTGGGTGAACCTTACTTTTACCCAAATTTATAATAATTTTTTGAAAGCCTTTTAACTTTTTACAGGGTTATTACTATGGAAATGAAGGGTTTCTTTCCATTTGTTACTCTCTCTCTCTATCTTTCCCTTATTTACAAGTCTTCAAGTATGTAGCTGTAGATAGGACTCCTCAACTATTTGTCTCTCTATTCCTCCACTGCAACCCCCACCCCAACCCACCCTGAGCAAGAGAATGACATATGCCTTTTGGTATCCCCTGCTTTTAGGTATGGTCTGGAGCAAAAACAGAAGACTTCTGCTGTTGTGACTGCAAGAATCATTTTCATTGTTCTAGGCTGTCTGATGCTGGGAACATTGATTTTCACTCTCTTAACTGATGGTTCCCCTTTTCGTATAGAGCTCTTAACTCCGTAAGTTTTTAGTTACATTTTTATCCCTTTTTGTTTGCATTTGACCTTTGCCTTCATTTTATTTATTTTTCTCATACCTTATCCCAAGAGAATGTGTTGTAGTTGAATCTCTCTCATTTTGGCGAATAAACATTAATGGTAATCTGAAATTGTGTGATGGGGAAAAGTTCAAAGGACATTTCTTTGTCATCTGCTTGTTTTTGTTTTCCTGCCAACAGCATTTTTCTTTTATTTCCCTTGTATGTGTCAAAAGATTTCTTTGCCCTGTCACACATGACATGTAAGGCCAGCAAGATGGAGGTTAGTCAGCAAGTCACTCACTTAGGAGATGATAGAAGAAAATGAATGTGGATCAGGACTTTCCTTGGAAATTGGAAAGAAAGCATTTTTGGAAATTTCTTTGCCACTAAGCCTATGGTTAATTGTCCTTCATTTTCTTGTCTATGAGGTGGAGGCAATAAAATTAACTTCTATTTGCTTACCTCCATATCTGTCACAT
The DNA here is from genome assembly GCA_037832385.1 of Rhizophora apiculata. Lineage (NCBI taxonomy): Eukaryota > Viridiplantae > Streptophyta > Magnoliopsida > Malpighiales > Rhizophoraceae > Rhizophora > Rhizophora apiculata. The sequence continues at coordinate 2,381,141 of CM075430.1, read as the reverse complement.
AGTATTTTGAGGTCATTGATATTTCATCTGAAAGCAACATGTTACAAAAATCCTGCAGGTGGATGGTTGCAACCCTGGTTGACTTCTATATCAATGTCGTGGCACTTTTGGTATGTCTACTATTCCCTTTTTTGCAGTACTAAAATTATTGTATTTTTGCAAGAGCTTTAACTTAGATTTGGTAGGAGTCACTGTATTATTACAAGATCCAAAATGTCATAGTTGCATTCCTAGATAATGTGTGTGCATAACATTTTTCTACTTGCATCTTCCTGGAAGATTTTCAACAAATTTCAGTAACCTTTTACTTCATAGAGTGCAGAGTTAGGCATGTAAGAGAAATGGGAAGTAATTTTGTTTAGGCTAGAAAAGGAAGTTCTTAGGCTTGCTCTTTCTCTAAGCAAATTAGCTAGAAGAATGAATGTGAAGATTTTGTGCGCTCAAGTCCCCAAGCAGTTGCATTATTCAAATATATATAGTGCTGCATTTTGCAAATATAATTGGATATGTTTATAAATACACGCCAATGGTTTTCTGGAATGTTATGCTTTAGTATCAGATTTAATAAAAAACATGTACTGAGAGGAACGATGGTGAAGTTATGTTTCTAAGAGTATTGTCATTTGAATTTTCCCCTAATAATGTCATCCTGTTTATGAATTTAGGTTTGGGTGGCCTACAAGGAATCCAGTTTGATTATTGCACTTATCTGGATAATTTTACTCATTTGTTTTGGCAGGTAATGTTTGCTTCATAATTTTGATTCTTAACTTCAATATGTGATTTTGATTTATTTGGCAATGGATAATTAAGATATATGCAGTTTATTAAGACATGAAATTTGATCAAATAAGAGTTGTTGGATGAACTTCATTTGCATATGTGGAGGTGTTTATGGTGTATAATACCTTTTTGCTTGGTCATTTCCTTCAACATTTTGTGTTATATGGTACTCATGTTGGCAAAGCAACCTAATTTCTCCGTTACCTTTTCAACTCCTTTTCCACTAGGCAAAGTAAGATTGAACCTTTGTGATGCGTCCATTCCATCCATTCCACTAAACACTGACAATCCATCCTTCTCATCTGATGAGGGATTTTGTAAATAATCAAAAATAACACTTGGACTAAGGGTCAAGTTGGAATGCTTTGTTGTTTTTTTTTTTTTTTGGCAAGAGTGTGTGGAGGGCGCCAAGCATCATATAGGCCCCCAAAGTAAAGAGCCATAAATACTAGAAAAGCACCTATACTAGGATCCCAATTCTTCAGTGCTACAAGAATCTTGCAGATGTAAAGAAAGTTCAAATGGATAAAAAAAATGTTTGATTAACACATATCAAGCAATTGTTATTTGATGTTTGGAGCTCAACCTCAATCTGCATCATTTTTGACCTGGATAATAGTACATTAATGTGTTATGGAAGTGGTATTGATATGTTTCACTCTTCCACCTTTTCAGCATTACTACTTGTGTCTACATCATCATACAGTTGTTGCAGCTTACTTCTCAAGATCCACTGTACCTAGTTCTCTTGAACGGAAGCAACAGGTAAGCCTAATGTTGTATTGAATATTTCTTCTTTATGTGGCCTCAGCTACCAGGTTGGGTCTGCAGTTCATAGAAATTTAATTGTTCTGTTTAGGCAGCCTTCCTCCACCCTTACTACAGCGAGAAGAAGAGAAAAAACTGAACCCAAGGAGGTTGAGATCCAATTTCTAACTTGTGGGATGTTATTTGAAAGACAGCTCTAGATAAATGTGGTTGAAAGGATAAAAGGAATAGCAAGAGTAGAATTTGGATGGATAACCAATTATTGGGAGTGATCTTTATGTGGTTTTTATTTGAGAGTTGGGATTTTTACTTGTCTATTCTTTATAAACTACCTTTTCTCTCGTACTTTTGTCTGTCTCCACATTTTTTCTTCTCTTGTTTGAGAGATAATATTTCTCATGATAGGGCAGAAAACAGATATGAGAGAATGTAGTAATGGCACCACTTGCAGGAGTTGATGGACACGGTGCAGGAGCCTGGTCACCTGGAGATTTCTGGCTCTCAGTGTAATTTCTTGATCAGTCTTCAAATTGGTTCACAGAATGCCCACTGATCTGAGAAAGAACCTCTGGGTGTCGGGGTATACCATTGTTCTGTCAGTACAATGAACAAATGTACTTCTGTCATTAATTGGTATAAGAAATGCGTTATTCGTTTGCAAATTGGTGCTCAAATTTCATGTGGCAATTCTTGTTAAGATCTCATGTTGTGACAGTATTATCACACCTTCTGACCATTCCTCTGTAATTATCCCACGACAACCCATGAAAATGGGTGATGAAGGTCCAGATCAATGGACGGCGTCTTTTTCACCTTTATAAAATAGATAATATTAAAGAAATAATGGTGGCCAAATAAATAAAATTCATGTGAGGAGGATATTGTAAAGAAAAACACTGTTCTGTTTTTCGTTTGTTTGAATGAAATTGTTTTGAAAGAAAAAGAGAAATACAATACAGATGGAGATTTTCTACATTTCTGTTACGAGGAGTCGTGGACGGTGTAATGTTAATTATAATTATGATCGCATTTGTTTATGATTTTTTTTTTTTACTTTTTTAATAATATATATCAATTATTACACCTATAAATTAAAAATTTAAATACGATAAAAACATGTGGATTACCAACCCAACTAGCACTGCGAATGGCATTCCCGTGTCCTCCTGTCTTCCATTTCGTAAACTCCAATCTCCAATCCAACCCGAAGAATATACATCAAATCTTATATTAATTCAACGCTAAAATTGACCCTCTGATAACCTTCTCTTGCACAAGTTATCGCGTTCTCTTTTTTTTTTTTTTTTCTCTCTTTGAGACTCTCAGGAAAACGGCAAAAATAATCCTACTAAAACAAGAACGAGGAAAACTCAGATACTGCAAGAGAAGCGACACAGTTGACAACGTTAAAGCCAAGATTCAGGTACTTACTTTGCTATGTTAAATTCCTTTTTTTGTTTTTTTCTTAGTTTTAGTGTCTTTTATTTAATTTATACATCTATTCTGTCTTCTCTGTCGACTTTGAGTTTTTGTGTTTGTTTTTATTTGGCTGGGTTTCAGTTATCCCGGTTCTAATTTTGTTGTTTCTAATATTTGTATACTCGAAGTCTATTTTTAATTTGTTCTCTGTTTGTTTGCCGAGAAAAATTAACTGAGGAAAAGTAAATTAGCTAAGAAGTTCAGTTGGTTGTTCACTACAACTGGACTAAAGTTTGTAGAATTCTAATACGAGATTTGCTATCGGTTGGTTCAATCCGTCGCTTGTGTTGTTTATGATCAATATTTTTTGACCCTCAGATTATTGGTCATCGCCATCTTTGTTGGAGATAAGTGGAAAGACAAGGAAATTTGTCTGCACATCCAATTTTGCATTGTTTATTATATTTTAAATGAGATTCAAACTCCATTTAAATAATCAAATTCTATTTGAGAGGGGATCCATTAAATTATTTAGGCCTAAAATTTTATTCTAAATGAATTTCCGAAAAAAAAAATAAAATTGTGTATTCATCTAACACCTCATTTAAAATAAAAATAATTTCAATCTTGTTGTTAACAATGTTGTCATAATTATAAAATATGTATATATAAGACTAATATTAATAAATTTTTAATAAAAAGAGATATCAAATCAAAAACCACCGCAAGAGAATATAACATCCCAAGAAAGACAAGGCCACTAACGATTAGCAAAATTTTGGTAATAAATGGTGAAGACTTAACAAATACGAAAATTTGTGATTCGCTTCCAATAAACAGCGGAGGGATTTACCTGAAGTCCGCGCAAGACACGTGTGCAGGTCTCCTGCGACCCTTGCTCAAAGGCCGCATTTAATGCCTTTTTTTTGTTTTCTTTTTTTTTTTTCGACAAATAAAAAAATAAGCTTTGACGCTTTTCCTATTTCCCTAACGAAGAGCAAAACGCAAAACGACAACGTAGGAAACATCGACGACAACAAGCAAACAATTCAAAAAGACATGTCCTATGCGCCACGTCATCATCCGACGACAACAAAAAAAACACAACAACACACGTGCGCTCCTCTTCCTCAATCGCCGCGATAAAAAATTAATTTAATTTTTTTAAGAAACGAACCTCTTCGCGTCCCTTTCTTTCCCTTCACCTATAAATATAGAAAGCCATGGCGGCGTCTTTCGTTTCCCTCACCCTCTCTCGCTCTCTCTCTATACTCTGCGGAGAAAATAACGAGAAAAAAAAATTAAAAAAATTAAAAAACCCCCAAATAAAAACAAAAAAAAAAAAGAAAAAAAAATTACCTTCCACATTTAGAATCATCGGCACAGAAACCCTACTTGATTGTCTGTTAGTTTGTTCCTATTTAATTTGCTACATTTAAATTCGGATTCTTTTTTTTTTTTTTTTTTTCAGTTTTCTCTATTGTTTTCGGAGATTTTATTTTTGTGTTTGTTTGAGGGGAGAAACTGATGGCAGCAGCGGTTGCGGCTCCAACACCAACACCGACCACATCGCTGGCTGGGGCTGCGGCCAGTCCTGGTGCAGCGGCCGCGGCGGTGCCGACTGGGCCGTTTGCGAATGCGTCGCTTTACGTGGGGGATCTGGAGCAGAACGTTAACGAGAATCAATTGTACGAACTGTTTTGCAATGTGGCGCAGGTTTTATCCGTTAGGGTTTGTAGGGATCAGACTAGGCGATTCTCCCTCGGTTACGGCTACGTCAATTTCACCAATCCCCACGACGGTAATTTTCTTCCACATGCATTGATATTTTTATGTGGATTATATCCAAAATATATTGTTTCTGTTTCGCCTTTATGAAATAAAAATTATTTTTTTAATGATGATCATTCTGTTGATCAAGAAAATTTACTGGGACCAGTTGTGCTTGTGATTACAATTTGCAAAATTATTATTATTATTATTATTATTGTGTTTATCCAATGTCTTACTGCGCATGTATGCGTCAGTGTGTGTCTGTTTGTCAGTGAGGAGGTTTTGCCCTGTGCTTAATTTATTTTCCGACTGGTAATAGGACAATGCGCTTAATTCGTGTTTGTGATCTATTGTGTTTCATTCCTTTGATTTTGTTGGACGGTCTGTATAATTATATTTCCCCGTCAGTCCATTGTTTTTCTTCTGATTGGCACAACTGTTTTGCTTTTCTGTTTTTTTTTTTTTTTTCCCCAAAAAAATTGTGCCTATTGCTATTATAGATGGACTTAGGATTGATGCTTTAAAAAATTTGATTTTATGTAGTGTTATTATCCAATTATAAGATGTATTTGCCAGTTTTCATTGTGTGTATCATATATCAACAAAATTTTGATGAATTTTAGTATTTCCTGATTGTGTTCTGTAACTTACAGCTGCAAATGCCATGGAGCTTCTGAATTTCACACCTTTGAATGGGAAACCTATCAGAATTATGTTTTCTCACCGAGATCCTAGCATTCGAAAAAGTGGGTATGCAAACATATTTATCAAGAACCTGGATGCATCAATCGATAACAAGGCTTTACATGATACTTTTGCTACCTTTGGGACCGTCCTTTCTTGCAAGGTGGCTGTTGATATCAATGGTCAGTCAAAAGGTTATGGCTTTGCGCAGTTTGAAAATGAGGAGGCTGCGCAGAGAGCAATCAAACAGTTGAATGGCATGTTGATAAATGATAAACAGGTATATGTTGGACTTTTTGTTCGAAGCCAAGAGCGGATTCGAGCAAATGGGTCACGTAAGTTTACTAATGTTTATGTTAAGAATTTGTCTGAGAAAACATCTGATGAGGACCTTAAGAAACTCTTTGGCACTTATGGTACTATCACTAGCGCTGTGATTATGAAGGACCAAAGTGGAAAGTCCAGGTGTTTTGGTTTTGTGAATTTTGAGAACCCAGATTCAGCTTCTACTGCTGTTGAGAAATTGAATGGGCTTTCCTTGGATGATGACAAGGTCTTGTATGTGGGGAGGGCCCAGAGAAAAGCAGAAAGGGAAGCAGAGTTGAAAGCCAAGTTTGAACAGGAACGAATAAGCAGATATGAAAAACTGAAGGGTGCCAATTTGTATTTGAAAAATCTTGATGACAGTATTAGTGATGAAAAGCTGAGGGAACTGTTCTCCAAGTTTGGATCTATATCATCATGCAAGGTAATTTTACTCTCTGGATATTATGATAGAGCTGTAGGATGTTGCTATGTGATTCTGCTGTTTGATGTGTTAAAGTTGTTCTGTATTTTTATAAACATTTGTTTCTCAGGTCATGCGTGATCAACAAGGGCTGAGTAAGGGCTCTGGCTTCGTTGCCTTTTCAACACCCGAGGAAGCTTCAAGAGCGGTAAGTTTCTTGTTTTTCACTCATTCTACATTTATTGATGTTGCCCTATGCTCTGGGGTTAGTAATTGCTATTGCCAATTATGATACAGTTGAACGAAATGAACGGAAAAATTGTTGGACAAAAGCCTTTGTATGTTGCTGTTGCTCAGCGCAAAGAAGAAAGGAAGGCTCTGCTCCAGGTGAATTTATTAATTGCACGTTTCCTGGTCATGTGTAAAACACTGCCTGGTTTGACTTCTTTGAGTTTGGAGCTTGCACATTTATGTTTTTTGGTTGATAGCATAGTTTATTACTGAACCAACTACCCTATTTTGTGAACCTATGATTGGACTTTTCCTGACCTCTGAAAAATCCTATAGGTCTTGAGTCTTCAAAATGGTACTAGTGATCTCATGAACCTTTTTCTATATAGAAAATGAGCTTTTGACATTTACAATGATAATTAGTTAACCTAAAGTATGTGCACCTTAGTTTTAGTTGCTTTCAGGGTAGCAGCCTAACAATCTTGAGCTTTTTCAACATATGAGGGTTTGAATTTTGATCATCACTTTCTTAACTAAGTCTGGGAACAAGAATCAGAGTTTTTATGAAGACTTTTATGATATAAGCATGTGTGTTTTTCCGTGTGTTTTGGAAGGATCCTTCAGTTTTAACTCAGAAATTTTGTTCTCCATTTTATTGCCTGTGCATTAGGCTTAAGATAATGTTGACACAATCTACAGGATTGTTGATTCAACAAAAATTTTGTGTATTGAGTTGGGACTATTGATTCTTCGACTTTGCTGTAGGCAATATGTATATACACAGTGATTTGGATTGCAGATAGCTTCTCTTTCCCTTCTTACCATTTGTAGTATCTAGTATTGATAATCAATAGTTTTCAGATGTAAAAAATCTTCTTTTTCTGAAAATGATGTATCTATTAGGCCCATTTTACTCAAATTCGAGCTCCTGGTGGATTGTCTCACTTGCCTTCAGGCCTCCCTGGTTTTCATCCTGGGGCCCCTAGGCTTGCACCACAGCAGCTATACTTTGGTCAAGGAGCACCTGGTATGATACCCCCACAGCCTTCAGGGTTTGGTTTCCAGCAGCAACTATTGCCTGGGATGCGTCCTGGCATTGGCCCAAACTTCATTATGCCATATCAGCTTCAAAGACAAGGTCAAACCGGGCAGCGGGTGGGTATGCGTCGCAGGGGAAACATGCAACACATGCAGCAGCAGCAGGTGCACTCTCTTGGAACAATATAAATATTTCTCTCTCTCTTTCTCTTTTTTACTGCTTGAGAAAAGCTCTCATTTTCCCTATTACTGTCACATGGTTTTCTTTTACAAACTTTAATCTCATATTTGCATCCTAAATTTTATGCTGCTATAATTGGTGATAAGATAACCAGTTTGTTGACATTCAATGTTTAGATTGTAAAATGTTATTGATTTTTAAGTCAGTTTTGGCATTTGTCAATTATTTGAGACACAAAGTGGATCTCTGTGCGATTTACATTTATAACTCTAATTAACTCCACTCGTCTGCTTCCTGTGGTTGTTTTGTCATACCCAACTTCTTGTTTATGTTATTGTGTGTGTGTTTGTTCTGCTGCTTTGATTAAGTATAAGGTTTAGAACTGCTTCTGAGTTCACCAGAGCTCTTTGTTTTGCCCTTATCTGATAAGTTCAGAACTGCTTCATATTATACCAAAACTCTGCTTTCCAAGTTCTGACATTTTCTTTATCTTTTAAACTCAGATTTTGCACCGGAATAACAACCAGGATTTAAGATTCACAGCCAATGCAAGAAATGGATTAGACTCTTCTGTGGTCCCACAAGGTCTTGTTGGTCCAATGATGCCCTTATCCTATGAGGTTTCAGGGGTGCACGTAACTTCTATTGATGGACAGCAACCTGTGCCTATCTCGACTCTCATATCTGCTCTGGCTTCTGCCACCCCAGAGAAGCGTACAGTGGTTTGTATCAATATCCTTCTCTTCCTATTTGAATGTGGTTTGTGCAGATCAGTGATACATGACATATGTGACATAATTGCAGATGCTGGGTGAACACCTTTATCCACTTGTGAAGTGCATTGAACCAGATAATGTGGGAAAGGTGACTGGTATGTTATTAGAGATGGATCAAACTGAGGTGCTACATCTGATCGAGTCACCAGATGCCCTGAAGGAGAAGGTGGCTGAGGCAAAGGAAGTCCTTGAAGAAGCTAACGCAACCAATCTTGGAGACTAGCTGAGCTCCCCGGACCTTAATGAATGAAGTGCGCATCAATTAGATGTGGCATTCAATTTTTCTTTTTTTTTTTGGGTTGGCTTTTGTGAGCCATCGTTATGGGGATCAATAGCACTCATTACTTTGGTTTTTGTTTTATTTTTTTTTTTTTTGTTTTTCGTTGTTTTATTAACCAGATTATCTAGGATCTATTTCGTTCAGTTGGCGATATTGTGTAGTTTGATTGCTGAAATTGTTGGACTTACTATTCTATTGGAGGGATTCAGAAGACTTGATATTCTCATTCTTTAGATTTTTGTTAGCTGACACTCCACAAGGGGTTTTTCTTAGACGTCTTTCCATTTTTGCCTCTCCCTTGCAAGCTTATTGTTTTTTATGATCTTGCCAATCTTGTATTATGCATGCACTGCACCGTGGGAACTGTGTGACATTCCCAAAACTAGCTTTGCTTAGATGCTAATTTTTATATGGTAAACGAAGCAGACTCCCTAATAACTCAACCTTTGTCAATTGGTGCATTTCTCATAGCTTTGATACTGGCTTACCGATGGTAACCCGACAATGGGTAGCATAACGGGATCTTGAACCGGAAGTTGACGGTACAAGGTAGTCTTAATGGAGTGTAGACTTTGCTCGGGTGCTACTGAAATTTGTCTCGAGGTACCATAATTACCATTTGACTTTGGTCGAATGATATAAACTTTCTTCCTTTTTTAGCCGTTTAAGTAGCCAAAATTATGGTTGTAACCGGCCATTTAACTCGATCAGCCATTGTTAAGGCCTCGTGGCATGATTGCTCAACGCATCTCTCTGTTGTTGCCATTGACTTCTTGTCGCTGCCTTTCAAGACCGTGCAAGTTCTCGACTTTTGCAAATCCCAAATGGGCCGACGAGAAATCCTGTTGCATCTTTCTTTCAAGGAACTGCAATTCAACGGCAGATCTCAGACGAGTCCACGCTCGGATCTTCCGGGTCGGACTTCACCGAGATAAAGATACTCTCCGGAGGCTTCTTGTGTCTTGCACGGACCCATATAATGGAAACCTGAACTATGCGGAGAAAATCTTTAATTATGTTCCAGACCCGTGTTTGATTATCTACAACCTCATGATCAAAGCGTTTGCTAAGAAGGGTAGATTCAGAAAGTGTCTAGTTCTTTTCGGAAAGTTGAGGGAAGACAGGTTGTGGCCTGATAATTTCACTTATCCGTTTGTTCTCAAGGCAATTGGGTGCTTAGGAGAGTTCTTAGAAGCCGAAAAGTTGCACGGGCTTGTGGTAAAAACTGGGCTTGAGTTTGATGCTTATGTTTGTAACTCACTCATGGACATGTATGGTCAATTGGGTAGAATTGATCTTGTGAAGAAGTTATTTGATGAAATGCCTGAGAGAGATGTGGTTTCTTGGAATGTTTTGATATCTGGGTATGTTAAACATGGAAGATTTGTGGATGCTATTGGTGTTTATTGCCATATGAAAAATGAGAGTGGCTTAAGGCCTGACGAGGCTACCGTTGTGAGCACTCTTTCAGCTTGTGCCGCGGTGAAAAAATTGGAGCTTGGTGAGGAAATTCACCAATATGTGAGGGAGAGACTTGGATTCACTCCAATTATTGGCCATGCATTGCTGGACATGTACTGTAAGTGTGGCTGTTTGAAAATAGCTAGAGAACTCTTTGACAAGATGCCTTCTAAAAACGTCATTTGTTGGACTAGTATGGTTTCTGGCTATGTGAACTGTGGCAAGGTGGACGAGGCTCGAGAGTTGTTTGAGAGGAGTCCTGGGAGGGATGTTGTTCTTTGGACTGCAATGATTAATGGGTATGTGCAATTTAATCATTTTGACGAAGCAGTGACGCTCTTCAGAGAAATGCAAGTCAGTAGAGTTAAACCCGATAAATTTTTAGTGGTTGCACTTCTTACAGGTTGCGCCCAGATGGGAGCCCTAGAGCAAGGGAAGTGGATTCATGGATATATAGGTGAAAATAGGATTCCTGTGGACACGTTTGTGGGCACTGCTCTTGTAGAAATGTATGCAAAATGTGGATGCATAGAAAAAGCTTTGGAGATTTTCTACGGTTTATGGGAAAAAGACAGTGCCTCGTGGACTTCAATCATATGCGGCCTTGCCATGAATGGGAAGACAGGCAAAGCTCTCAAGTTGTTCTCAGAAATGAGAGAGGCCGGGGCTAAACCTGATGATATTACGTTTATTGGCGTTTTGAGTGCTTGCAATCATGGAGGATTGGTCGCGGAAGGCCGTGAGTTCTTTACTTCCATGACAACTCTGTATAAAATTGAACCAAAGTTAGAACATTATGGATGCATAATTGACTTGCTCGGTCGAGCTGGACGGTTGGATGAAGCAGAGGAGCTGATAAAGAATATACCAGATGAAGATAATGAGGCAATAGTGCCAATTTATGGTTCTCTACTGAGCTCTTGCAGAACATATGGTAATGTTGAGATGGGTAAGCGACTAGCTGAACGGCTATTGAAGATTAAATCAAGGCACTCAAGCACTCACACTCTCCTTGCCAGTATCTATGCCTTTGCAGACAAATGGGATGATGTGACAAAAGTGAGAAGGAAAATGAAAGACCTTGGCGTCACAAAGGTGCCTGGTTGCAGCTCTATCGAGGTTGATGGGACTGTCCATGAATTTGTTGTTCGTGATCCATCGCACCCAAAAATCATGGAAATTTTTTCCATTTTAGATAGTTTGACTAAACCATTGATGACATTGGAAGAGACTGAAATACAAGATGAAGATGTAATATCAACATTTTTTTGGTAGGGAAAAAAAGTTGGGTGAACAGAGAACAGGAGTCAGAAAAGAATTAGAGACGGTGAATATATCAGCTATAAAATGAAAAATTGTTATTCTTTTAAAAAAAATTATGTATTTTTTAACCCAAAAAAAGTTTTAAGATAAATATATATATATATATTAATATATAGAATCTACATAGCAGTTCAATTTTTCTCTTCTTATTTTTTTCCCTCTTTTTTAGTCAAAATTGAAATAAAAGAGAAAATATTAATTATCAGTAAAATATAAAGTTCAGACCATTAAAGGTTCACACCTTGTTGTTGTGGTACTTCTAACTTACGTTAGGAAACAAATAGATGGACATAAGGAGAACATCAAAGCCAAAAGGAGACGAGGAGGTTATGGTCTAATTTGAATATGATTTTTTTTTTTTTTGGGTGTTATTTTTCACACCATATAATAATAAAATTATGCAATAGATTGATACGCCGTTCAAGGCGTATCGAATTTTTCAATTTTTTTCCAAGAAAGTTCTCAACCATAAAATGTTTCCCTTTTTTTGTTTTTTTTTTTTTCTTTTTTCTAAGTATTTTTCTAGCACGAAGTTTGAAGAAACCCTTGCCAGAAGCTTCCTCTTCTCTCTCTCTCTCTCTGTCTCTCCTAAGAGCATCGGTTCTCATTGACTGATGTCTCTGGACTCGCACATAGAAAAGGTGCTATGGACCGAGTCCGAAATCTCGGAGCGGGTCGCCGAGCTCGCATCCGAAATTATGGGGGACGTCGGGTCCATCTCTGCGCCTCTGGTGGTGGTGGGCGTGGCCACCGGTGCATTCTTGTTCTTCGCTGACTTGGTCAGACGAATCCGCCTGCCCATTTCCGTGGATCTCGTTCGTGCAGAATCATACGGCTCCAGCACCCAGTCCAGTGGGCCACCCCTCATTTCCCTCGACCTGAAACTTGATGTTCGTGGCAAACACGTGCTTCTGGTACCATCAAACTATTTTATACTCTTCGTCATAGTACAGCAACTCAAGAAAAAAAAAAAACTACGCATAGTTTAGTTAATTAGCTTTTTTTTTTTTTGTTTTTCGGTGATTTGACAATGTTGAATAAGAGGAAAATGGGATGGTTTGATCAAAATTATATTCATGTTTTTTTTTTTTTAATTTTCAATTCTATTACACGTGTTAATGAGTTTTGCCTTTCATTCACATGAAAGCTCCATGCACTCCTCCCATTTAATTGTAAATTTTGGTAGTTAGTTGCCCGCTGATTAGTATGGTTGACTATTAACCTCTGGTATTGATGCATTGTCATGGTGATTTTGTTTCAGGTAGAGGACATCGTAGACACAGGACACACTTTGTCTACTCTCATACAACACTTGGAATCCAAGGGAGCATCCTCTGTATCAGTCTGTAGTTTTCTTGATAAGCCAACGAGAAGGACGTTTCAGTTTAAACTAGTGGGCAGTGGAAAGTACTATCGAGGCTTTGAGGTATACTCTCTCTCCCATTTGCCACTTACAGCCATGCTCCTCGCCGCATGCATTGACAATCTGTTTTGATGGAAATCAAAGAAATCTCGGGTTTTATGGATTTAGAAAGCTTCAGTTTACGGTACAAATAATCTGATATGCACATTTTCTTGGTGGATCCTGGAATGGTACCATACTACCATGCACTGCATTATTTGGTTAGGCATACTGTTAAGATTCCTTCATCTGCGCCACAAATTTGTGTTACCAACTGCAATATGCTAATCTTGCTTGCCATTGATAGATAACTTAATCTATTTTGCAGTGCCCGGATTCCTTTGTTGTTGGTTATGGAATGGACTTTGCCGAACTGTACAGGAATCTGCCATATATCGGTGTTCTGAAGCATGAATATTATGAGATTTGATTCCCTCAAGAACAATATATCATAGTTGAATCTTAGCTATGGCAATTAGGAGTTGTTGGAACAACTCTGTTACCTTGTACCACTCAAATGGTTTAATTTTTTTCTTAGGGATTTTGAACCCTGCCTATTTGAGGATCCGCATGTTGATCCTGAACAAAAATTTTGATTACATTTTCTCTTTGTAATGCACATTTCAGCTTGCGGCAAATGAAAAAGCTGAGCTGAGCTGAAATTTTGAATAATTTCTGGCCGTTGAAGGATTCTTCCGAGGGCTGCATGCATGCCACTGTTTGCTAGCCTTCGGTCAGGACATGGTGAGGTCTCCTCCTAAAGATAGAAGGCTATTCAAGCCTTTCCAACTGGAGCCTAGCCTGCATAAATGGGATTTCAATGCCGTGTGGATGTTGAATATATAGTGCATTGGATGATTGCTCGCATTCCCAGCAACAGAGAAAGAGGAAGAAATCAAACTATAAATTTCGTCTAAATGCTTAAGTAGGGTTTTAAAGTCGTTGCAAAACTATCAGCTCTTTCAACTTGCATTTGGTTTCAACTCTCAGAGTCTCTATGCCCAAAACTCTAAATTACGATGATCTGCCTCACCTACGATTTACAAACAGCCAGCACGTCAGAATCTAGTAGAATCATCGGGCCGTCGAGGAAGATCTTTGCTGATGTGGGTGAGATGCTGCGTGTCTTGATTCTTGCAAGAATTCACATTTCTTGTTCTGATTGAAAAATAATAATAATATTATTAAAAGAATGCTACTGTTGGAATACAGATTATTCCGGCACCTATCTTTGACAAATTGAAAGAATTCGCGTGTTAAACTGATTGGGAAAAATTTCCCCCTTGCCCAATTGAAATAATTTCGTTTCGAAACTGATTCGGAGAATTTAGCCCGCTGGGACCCCAGTGATCACGTCCAAAGATAGACGGTGGCCTACAAGGAGACGCAATACGAACCACAATGACAGCTTCCATTTGTGGGCCATGTGGCCCATTTTCCCTCCATGGATTTTGAATAACATATTAAGTTAGAGCTTAGCAGCATCAGCTGGGTCCGTGGCCCCCCGAGCCTTGCTGCGTTGGCTGTTCCAAAGAATGTTGGGACTTTTTGCCCCCTCTATTTTCTCAAGGTCTTTTCTTCCCTCTTTCCCTGGCCTTTTTACCTGGGTCCAGCCGTGGACAGGATTGGTGGTTATGACTGTTTTTTAGGCTCAAATCTTGAGCAGAAAATATCCTAGTCTGTCCAGAAAAGGAGCGGAGGCGGAGCTGGGACTGGGGTTTAGGGTTTAGAATTTCTTCTCCGGCTCCGCTCTCTTTAGTGGGTGAGAATTCAATCGTCGAAAAATGCATAAACGAATTCAAGTTTCAGTCTTTAGAATTCTGGAACACCAATTCCAATCTTCTCCAAAACCCACTAATCCATTTTCTCGCAAATCGGTGGCACCCAGTTTAACTCAGTTCTCCCCCAGCTTGCTTTCTTGTCCAGGCCCCAAATTTATCCACAGACCAGCCTCAAATCTCCACACTCCTGCCCACTCATTTGCCCAAAACAAACAAACTGAGCTCCTAATTTTTGAAACTCGGAGAAGACACAGCACTGAGTCTGGTGGTGGTGACTTGGTGGCCGGTTTTGACGTGAACAAAGAGGTGGACTTGATAAACCTCAAGTTTGCTGAGGCGAGAGAGGAGATAGAGTCCGCTCTGGACTCAAAAGAAACTGTGTATTTCAACGAGGAGGCCGAGGGTGCGAGGGCTGCAGTGAAAGAAGTTCTTGACTTGTTTGATGGGATGTTGGAGAAGCTGCCCGAGAGCGAAAAGACAGCGTTGCAGAGGTCAATGGGTCTCAAGATGGAGCAGTTGAAGGCTGAGCTCCTGCAGCTGGACGAGTGAAAAGGTTGGTGGCAATGGGTTTTGGCTTTAAAGTTCCATTGGCTCATCCTTGTTTCTTTGTTTTGGTCTACATCATCCTCGTTTCTCTCCCTGGGTTTGTGATGTATGATCCTGCTATTGAAGATGTTTCTAAAGCGATTAGCGGTATGTTTTTCCAGTTTATTTTTCTTGATGCTAATGTCTCTCAAAATGATTCGTATTGTAACTGTCGATTATTTGCAATAAGATTCATGCGATGGATGGCCTTGCCCTTTCTGTATTTCTTGCTTCATTGGAGCGTGGATAGATTGCTGCCTGGGATTGTTTAGTAAGGCTACGCCTATCTTAGTATTTGCCTTTCAGATTGTCTATTCTGGGCAACAAAAAGCAGTGAAACAAGAATTGTTGTTGTGGGTCATTTGCTGTAATTTAATCCCCAGAGTAAGTGGCTTCTCATTTTTTAGCATCCATACATAGAATGAATAGGTTAACAATTAAAGTGAGAAAGGATGGAGAAAACATTGCTTATATACCACAGTCATTGCCATGGTTCAATAACAAATAAAATGGCGCCAATTTCATTGCTAATTCTGAACGAGAGTCTACCATTTGATGGAAGATTGTGTATTAGAGAATAAGCTCATTTCGATTCCCTTCATTTCATTTGAACTTCTCTTGAACCTTCCTCAAATCATTAGGATTATATTAGCTGGGTTTAAAAAAGCTCCACTACTTGGTTGCTAATTACGCAATTATGTTAGGTCATCAGAATCCAATTAATTACTCTTTCTTCAGGCTTTGCTTTTACTTTTTCTGTAGAAGTTGTGAATACAAAGAAGCTATCAGAGTCATAAGCTGTTGTTATGGAGAAGACCAAGATCTGCAGCACCATGGATCTGTGTTCTTTGCATAGCTTTCTTGTTCTGCCTATTGGAATGATGGTGCAACTTATACAAACAAGATAACTAGCAGAGTTTAGGGATGATAGAAACTTCCTTCAACTTAATGGATTAAAAATTCTTGTAGTTATGCATTGCCACTCTCCTTGCTTCCCTTTACTTGCTCTATGGCAGGAAATCTTGACACTCATAATCATGGAAACCGTGGTACACTGTTCACATCTTTGGGGTGATTAATTGGGATGACCCAATTAATTTGTGGGATGAGGGATAAAGATGCAATTTAGAAGCTACCATCTTTACTTTGTTTTCTCTTCAGCAGGAATCAATTCTTGTGTTGACTTACTATGGATTCACTGGCTTGTTCAGATAAACCTCTATTCTCAAAGTACATTGTCATTTCATCTTCATTGCATAGAAAATGGTTTGTTTTAGAATGTTTTATTTTTCCTAACTTGCTCCCTTGAAATATTAAAAAAAAAAGGGAGATTCACAATTTGAAGTTGGTTCATGGAATTTGGTCATTGTGCTTTTTACATGCGTTCTTAATGCTGCTTCTGGACTTGAAGAAAACCAACACTAATTTCTGCCCCATTCTAGATATGGCTTCCGAATTTGAATTTCAAGAGCCCCTTGCAACCTGTGATTCATCATCACTGTCTTTTTGGTTTTGCAACGTAAACATGAGCTGCGATGCTGCTTCGTTAGGTAGCTTTATTGAATGAAAAAATATCCAAGTTTTGATACTTTTATGACTACTGAGTCAAAGATGGATCCTATTAGAGTTATACCATCTGTCTACATACCAAAAATTATATTTATTGTTCTGCAAACTGTGATTTAAGAGATTTTTTAGTTGCTTTTCCTGGACGTGATTATTGAGTAGTGAATTGCTCCATTGCTGACTTATGCCATGGATTCTGGGACGTGAATGCTTACCGGATGAAAACTTTTCGTCGCTGTGGAGGCATCAGTGCCGTTGACGTAAGATGAAAAAAATATCCATTTTTTAAAACTGAGTTGTTGGCACAAGACATTTTTTTTTTTTTGGGTGATTGTGTGTTATAAGTCTGAAGTCTATATTGCGACTGTGGGACGTACTGCCCATAATTAGAAATCGGGAACTTTTAAAAATCAAAGACAAATGGACGTGCCGAGAGACTTGCACGTTGACAAGAAGTTTGAAAGTCACGTCAGCAGATGGACGTGCCGAGAGACTTGCACGTTGACAAGAAGTTTGAAAGTCACGTCAGCAGTAAGGTCTCGTTTTGAAATAGCAAGACTCTTAGTTTTCAACAATCAAATCCTTAGTACAAGGAGCCGTTTTGAAATATTCCAAGGCACAGTTTACGATTAGGGTTGTAACTGCATCTCTAACAATTCAGCCCGGTTCACGGTTAGAGTTTTAGGTTTTAACTGTATCACTAAGATGCTTCTCTGCGTGGTTTCAATAAAATTTTGTTTAAATGGCTCTTAAGACCCTCGAGAAAGCAAGGTTGAATGGGTATTTCCGAAAATTCAGTTGCGTAAGGACTAAGGAGCACCTCAGAAGACACCCAAAGACATGACACTTAATGCAGGGTTTTAACAATTTGGACAACAATGAATAAAACCCCAGTTACCGTACTTTGTTCTTGTTCCTGGCTCTTCAAAGTTAAAAACTGCTAATAATTGGGTGCAAAATCCGATTATCTAAAATAATATTGAAACTGCTTAATGGTTTCTCTACATTCTTTACCCCAACATATGCTAAATGCTAGGAGTTAATGCCAATGAACATATTGAAATCGTCTGAAAGATTGAAGATTTCAAAATCAAAGTTAATTAACCAAGAAAGAAAAAAGGAGTTAATCACCTAAGCTTTCGTGCACAATACCGGAGGCCATTCTTCCACTGAGCGATAACACGATATCAACTGCATCGATGGGAAAACAATTAATAGGTCAAAATAAAATCTCTTCTTATTTCCGATTTCAAGAAAATCTTAAATTACCCCATTATCTGGGAACCAGTTCAATGACATTGTGAGAATTATAATCAAGAAATGCTAGTTTCACTTGTACAATGTTAGTTACAACTGTTAACATCTGAAAAATAATCTATATATCCATTTCTTATGGTTGATGCATCGTTAATCATGCATTGACATCCGGCAATATCTCATTAATGAGCTACACAAAATGGAATCACGTTGATGATCAGCTGAAGAGATACACCTCATGATACTAATAAATCAAACTTAATATTTCCGTTGATAGTTTGATACATTGATATGAATCGGCAATCCTAGATTGACATGGTATAATAAGCGTACTTTGAAATTTATAATGAACAAGGCGCATAGCTGTTGTTAAAGTTTTCTGAGAGAAAATTGATGCATGATACACATTTGCGTACAACAACTGGGCACAAATCATGTCCAGGCTCGACCCCATTTTGCTGTTGATGATTTCAAACAAGGTGATGGGTCTGAAGCACCACATGCGCAGACCAGAATTTTGCTGTCTGAGGCATGGAGCGAACAATGGCCTGAGAGGAGACCTGCTGTTTCTCTGTGCCACAGCGCTTTTGCATTTAGAAAGAGGGACTTCCGATGCATGATTCATCTTTTGTCCAGAGAACTTAAAGAGCAATCCATATCAGATTCTTTGTTAATTCCTTTCAAATTGGAACCACTTCCAGTTTGCATAGAAAGTTGCTTCGTCACTGAATGCAAGGGCATTGCATGGAGGGGTTCCTGACTTGGGAGTAATCATAACAGCAGGTAGCTTTTGCCTGTACTTCTTTGCCATCTCCTCCACCTCAGCAAAGAATTTCTGCCCAAAGAACATGAAGCTTATGCAAGAATCCCATAATTCAATAGGATCAGTTAAAATTTTCCAAATAGGAAACAAAGAGAAAGAAGAAATTTGTTTGCACCTCTTTGTCAGAAAGGAATAGACCGGGCTCACTTTCAAGATCAGCAATACTGTGTGACGGACAAAAATTTACCATTAGCATCCTCTCATCTCGTATACACAATTTGACATCAGCATAAATTCCCAGACAATTAAGATCTTTAATAGCTTGCCACAAACGTGTGTATGCATGGCCAGAGCCTGCATATGCAGACTCACAGAGGTTGATTTAACTAATCAGATCAGACATCACCATTCCAAAATATTGACCGCATGGAATTTAGGGTCTTACCATTGCACTACCAAACAGCAATAATTCAAAGCAAAAAACTTATTCCAAGGAGAACAACCAGAATTAATTAAACAAATGTGAGTTTTATATTTAATCAAAATTTGTCAAGCAACCAGTCCAATATCCTTCATCATACAAGTGCACATGTATTGCAAAAGTTGAACTTCAAAAATTTGGAATCATTGCCACAGAATTCAATCATAACAGAATTGGTGCATTAAATAAGCAGAGGATGAAATCCAAAAGAGCCCGTGTTGAGTCCTTAATTACCTCACAGATATTTTTTCAGGAAACATTGATTTTACCACCAGGACTTTGACCTTCTCATCAACTTTAAGTACATCTTCAACGGCAGTAATTCTGGTTCGAGAGATGTTTGAGACATGTAGCAGCCCACTGAAATGCAGCAACCAAGGTTCAGATACTCCTTATGAGTGAAGAACTGAATTATATACTTTATCCATTTGCAGACAATCTTCAACTAAACATTGGCACAGAACATCAGAAAGCAATAAAGTTTGCTGTACTACTGAAAGGATCATTACATCATCTCATGTTTATCATGCTAAAGCACACAAAAAGAAAAACTTATACCAATTTGATGTAGCCATGGGAAGCTTGAAGAATCTTCCAAAACTGTGTCTTAATTAGTTCCAAAATAAGGTTGAAAGATCTAGAATATCATACAGAATTCCCAATAATGCATATTAATGGTCCAAGCCCACCATAGAGTACACAAACATGAACTATGCTAACTGCTTGGCAATGCTTAGTAGCATCATGTCATCTCCAATCTCCACACCTATTTTTCTGTTTCATCTGTATGCTAGTTCCAGTCACATATTACCCACACTTTTTCAACTGGCAACACAGTAATGAACATTACCAATAAAGGTGGCATCAGTGAAGCAGCTTAAATGTAATCTTTCCAGACCAAATATTGCATTGTGCTCACCTTCGATTAGTCTCACCTATTCTTATTTGGGCTCCATAAGGAAAGATTTTCTTAACAGTCCCTTCTAGAAGTGTTCCTTCCTGAAGATTTAACATTTCCTGCAATAGTGAGAGCAAAGTCAGTAAGCATTTTTAAGAAGGCAGAAAAAGAAAACGAAATAGAAGACAATAGGTACATTATAAAAAAGCAAACAGAATACTGCAATAACAAAAGAGAAATTGTAAAAAAGAATGCCAACTCCAGAGGAACTGACCCAAGCTTCTCTTTCACTTAATATTAGGTCATTATTTGCCTCATTTATTCGAGTAATCAATACATGTATGCGGCGACCCACCTGCACAATGCACAAGAAAAAAAAGGCACAACAAAACAGAGCAAATGTTAAAGACAAAGAAAACTACTGGTAATGAGTGTACTGTAAATACCACCTAGAGGATTTCCAGGCTTCCTCACTATTTATCAGATGATGATGTAGCAAGACAGTTTAATAAGGGTCCTGTAAGTCAATCCAAGGTAGATTGGGCATGAAGGACCTCAGGTAAGCGATTTCTCATTTATGATGTCTGATATTGCAAGTCTAGTAAGCAGAAGACTGTGCATTTACAGAATCTCATGACCATGCAGGGACCATTTTTTCTAATTGAAGCATAATAGCACCAAAAATTAAAGGATGATATCATTAACAGCAAATTGAAGGAACAGGTAGCTTAAAAAGGGAAATTCTGGGGGATTGTGGCTTACATTTTCCTTCAACTCCTTGAAGTTTTTCACTTTATTCAATAACTCAACCTTCGGAAGGAAAGCTCGCAATCCCTGAAAAATCGAACATGTGAAAACCTTACATTGACAAGTAGCCAAGACATATATGCGTGGAAATAAAACAAATAAAAGATGCATGTACCTCAATCCTTGTGAGAAGACCCCCAGTATTCCACTCTGTAATTTTAACCTCAATGGGTTCATTGAGTTCTTTTATCTGTCTAGAGGATTGAAAAGCATTAACAAGGCCAAAGCTCACTATATTTGCATACATTTTTCTGATTCTTGATTCGAAAAAAGAGCCAAAAGAAAAAAAGAAAAAGCATATTTTTCTTTCCTACTTTCTTTGGCACAATCAAATTCATATGATCTGCCTCAATTTATCTAAACATTAGACGATAAAAACAATACAAAAAGAAAAGGCAAAAGCAATAAGGGAGATAAGAACCTGCCTCACTCTGTGCCAAGCTATTCGTCGGAATAAACGTCTGGTTGAAAGCAACGGTCGGCCACTCAGTGTCCTCCCAAGAACCTCGGCAAAAAGCACAGTTCCAGTCTCGACAACAGGCCTCCCTGGCCCTGGTCCGCCGCCCAATGCAGCTTCATCCTTAACAATTCCCATCCGTCCTTTAACAATAATAACCTCCGTATCTTTCTTCACATCACACGACAAATACTCCATCTCTTTGTCATACAAAGGTAGCACCTCCTTTGTCAACATCGTACCCAACAAATCTGCCCCAACATTTACGTCAAGCTTGTTTTCATTACCTGAAACCACCACACCCACCACAAAATCACCAGGTTTTGGCTCATAATAGTCTACATTAAGCTTCTGAGCCACCCCTTTATCATCACTAACCAAATTTGTTTGCTCCTCATCTCCTTCCCGTTCCGTTACTTCTTCCATTGAATCTCTAGGCTTAAAGAACTTCAAAAAAGGCGCCAAGGCCTCATCTTTATCAATCTTTTTAGATTCCTTATCACTTTCAAGAGCTGAATCATTATCTACAGCAACCGGAGATGGCTTATTCAGCAATTCGAGCTCATCATTCTCTCGAATTCTACCCTTTTGCGCCTTTTCTGGCAACTGGGTACTCGCAAGATCATCAACAGGATCTTTATAAGAGCAAAAGGAGACGTGGGTCACTCTCCAAAGCCGAAAAATCTTGGAGAAAGAAAGGGTCTTGAGCGACCAACAAGAAGTAAATGAGGGAAAACTCGGGGATTTCAGGCACTGGGCATGGCATGTTGTTCCGGTGCGCGTCAAAATAAAATCGGGGGTGCATGGTGCTCTTGAAGAGTTAAGAAGAGAAACAGACTTACAGAGTTGAAGTGAAGTTTGCATCCTTTTGTTATCCCCAGCACCTCATGAGCCAGCCGATATCCCTCACACTTTTTTCTCCTTTAATGCTTCCCGTTCCTCTAATTCATTTATGTGTGTTTTTTTTTCTTTTTCTTTTTCTGATCAGAAATTATTTGTTTTTCTCCTTTTCTAAAAAGATGCAAATATCACAGAGGGTAAAGGTGGAAAATGGGCCAAGAATGGCTTTTACAATTGAATGGTGTTCTTCATTTAGTTCTCTCTCTTCTTTGGGGAGGATTGTTTGGGTCCATTTCGCAGCAAAGTAGAGTATGGGCTTGAGGCAAATTAAAGCGGCAAAAATGAACCATCTGTTATGTTAAAGCTACCTCTCATTTCGAACAGTTGTAGGGTAACTGATGATTTTAACCAGAGACCATACAATTTACTTTTTTATAACTTCAGTTCCAGATGCCAACTCATTGCCCTCAGTGCTATCTTTTTTTTTTAAGATCATAACGTATCATTCTTTTTTAAAAAAAAAGAAAAAGAAAAATAAAACTCAAATTTCTGCCCGTTGAAACTTGTGGGGGTATTTACCTCTACGTGGCACAATTTAAGGCCGGCTTGCAATTACATTTTAATATACGGTGTTGCCGCATGCCAACGAAACGCACAGAGCTAACTTGGTAAACATAAGCCATATTGACAACCGCGAAGTGCAAAAGCCGCAATGTTAAATTAGCGTTAGGATCCAGCTAAATTACAGCTTTATTTCGTCACTCCCAATGTTCCTTCTCATCAAGGTCTAATCTTTGTTTTCTTATTAATATTAAGAATTTTTTTTTAAGGGTATTTTGTTATTACGTGTGGCGGGCGATTCTGACAAATCTAAACAAATTAACGTTTTGCAACATTCTGATCTTTATGTGAGTCTGGTTTTTTCTTAGACATGGAGAGCTACAGCTCTTGGGTGCTATGGGTACCTAAATTTCACCAAATCAGCATTCCAGTAAGTCCATTACTTATTGTCTTTGTATATGTGCTTTTCTGTAAAGTGGGGTTCTGTTTTGCTGTTGGCAGTTCATTTGTTGCGATGATTTCTTCAGGGTTTTGTCCCCTGCCCTCTTTTCTGTCGAATTGTATTGGGTAGAAACGTTAAGAAAGGGGGGAATGACTGGAGGTTATGTAATTGGGTATTGAATTTATTGAATGTAATTTCTTTGTCTGGTTCATCTTGACATGGGCGGAATTCATAGTTCTTTTGATCTTAGCCTGTCATGCGTGAGGTAGCAGAAAAGCGCATGCGTCTGAGATTCTGGATGGAGGCAAAACCGAGACCAGTTTATTAAATTGTTATAACTTTTGGCAGCAATTGGATCAGTTTTTAGTCTTCATTATCTTTGTCCTTTCTCATTCTCCCCAAGGTATTTTATTATTATTATTATTATTATTATAACTTTTGTTTTTAGTATTTTGTCGCTGCCTCCCATGGATGTTTGTATCTCAGTACCACTGGTTTTTGGGTAGGTGTCACAATGTATAGTGTTATGAATAGGCAAACATTGTGCAGAAGAATTGTTTTCAGATTAGAATGCATTGAAACGGTTGTCTTCTTGAACAAATAGTTATATCTTTGTCAATCTACAGGGAACACTCCAAAAAGTTCAATCCCGAAGATATGCAGAAGAGAATAGAAGGGAAGAACTGTGTGGTAACTGGAGCCAATTCTGGCATCGGTTATGCAACTGCTGAGGGGCTTGCTTCACGGTGTTGATTATATTCGAAGCATTTGTTTTGATCCTTTGAGCTATGTTGAATGGTACTCCTAATATGAATATTATATGGTTGACAACATATTTTTGACCATGATATTGTAGTGGTGCGACTGTATATATTGTATGTCGTAACAAGGAGAGGGGAGAAACAGCTCTTTCTCAAATCCGGTCTACTACTGGCAACCAAAATGTTCATTTGGAGGTATGATTTCATCGATGGTAATTGGCAGAACAGTAGGCTTAATTCGACTGTACATGGATAGCATGATAAAGACATAAATAGTCAAATTTAAGTTTATCTAAAGCATCATTTGTATGAACAATGCATAATGCACGTTTGTGCCAATTTTTTCCCCCATTTTTTCTCTTTAATTATGGAAATTAAATAAAAATCAGAATGTGATTCCTATGTTACCAAAATTAGGGTATCTTTAAGCACACTTGAAGAAAGGCATTTGTTGAATCAAAAGATGTCTTGACTTTGATAATTTAGTGACTGCACTGCAATCACTAGGTACTGTGTTTTTTGATTTTGGGTGGCT
This sequence comes from Rhizophora apiculata, assembly GCA_037832385.1. Taxonomy (NCBI): domain Eukaryota; kingdom Viridiplantae; phylum Streptophyta; class Magnoliopsida; order Malpighiales; family Rhizophoraceae; genus Rhizophora; species Rhizophora apiculata. The sequence goes on along the minus strand of CM075430.1, from coordinate 2,356,561 downwards.
CATTCCACTTATCTTGCAGGTTTGTGATCTTTCTTCTCTCAGTGAAATCAAGTCTTTTGCATCCAAATTTTCTTCAAAGAATGTGCCCATTCATGTTCTGGTAATAGTTTCCCCCTTTACTGCTTTGATATATTGCAGGGTGTCTTCACGAATCTGGAACTTAACTTTTGCAATTATCTCTGTAAACTTGTTTAAATTGCATTCCTAAGATTATTTTGCTCTTGAAATTTTATGGAAAGAAACAGGAAAAAAAGTAGTGAAAGTCAATAATTAAGCAAAACAATTCTCTCTCACATTCACTCTGCAATTTTGTAACTTGCTGCTAAAAAAAAGGGGCATCCCAGTGTACAAGGCTCCTACATTTGTGGGGTTTGGAAAAGGTTTAGACATACACTGTCTTACCTTTGTTTTCATAAAGAGTTTGTTTTCACCACCAATGATAATTTAATTTGTTATATATTTGCTGTGCTTTTAGGTTAACAATGCTGGTGTGCTTGAGAATTCAAAAACTACAACATTAGAAGGGTGAGCTCTCACTCACTGACAACCTGTATCTGAGACTATATTTAACAAACTCTTCTAATTCAGTCAGACACGTTTGTCTTCAACTTTATTTTGCTGCAGATTTGAGTTGAATTTTGCTACAAATGTGTTGGGCACTTTTACCATGACAGAATTAATGGTGCCTTTATTGGAAAAAGCTGCTCCTGATGCTCGCGTCATTACAGTTTCATCTGGTGGAATGTACACAGCTCCCTTGACCACAGATCTACAGGTAGCTTTTGTTCTGAACACAAGCTTTCCCATGTTATTCACTAAACACTACCAATCTTCCAACTTATTGCATATCGCAGTTTGCTGAGGGTAAATTTAATGGGGTGGAACAATATGCTCGAAACAAGCGAGTTCAGGTTAGTAAAAGTAAATAAGCTGTACTTGATGTGGATCCTTGAGGCATTTCCATTCTTTTTTCTGTTTATTTTTTCAATTCAAAGCTTCATCTCTTTTGATTATAGCACGATCAAATAAAGGGAGAATTGATGGCAAGGGCTAAAAGTTGTTAACATTGCGCTTTTCAAAAAATGCTTTTCTTCTAAAGCTGATCTAAAATTTGCTGCCTGGTTAGTACTGTGCAAACACAATGCATTAGATGTCATGTTGTCACTTGCTTAGGCGGGTTGTGTTCTTCAGTACTATTCAATCAGTCTGTTTGCTGAAATGCCCAGTAAATAATTCAAAAAGTTGGTCTTTAGTTTATCTTTGCACCTTTATATAATGGATTGTGCTATATTCATTGGCAGTTTAGGCTGAACACTGCAACTGAAACTAGATCCCAGATTTACCTATCAAAAATTTAAGTAGAAAAAAAAAAGAACATAGATCCTTGGATTTGAGTCTGACTTATAAGCTATAAATACCATCAGTGCTTGGTTCACCCAGATTTTTCATCATCACAGTAATTGTTTTGCTATTTGGTAAAATCCTACGTTTCAAAGATTGCTCACTATTTCTTCATTCCATTGACCAATAATAGTGGGAGGAGCTACTTATTCTGTTTTTAAGGGAATGGCTTTTGCTAATTGCATCCTTCTTTGTAGGTGGCATTAACTGAAAAATGGGCTGAAACGTACAAGAACAGAGGGATCTCTTTCTACTCAATGCACCCAGGATGGGCTGAGACACCAGGAGTGGCCAAGAGTCTACCCAGTTTCAATACATTGTATGGGTTTTTTTGGTTAAATTTCACTTCAGAAAACTTCCATTGACCCTTTCCTTACCCACATTTTTGGTTCTTCTTGTCCGTTTAAATGACTCATGCAGATTGTCGGGAAAGCTTCGGACAAGCCAGGAAGGTGCAGACAGCATTGTTTGGTTGGCTTTACAGCCAAAAGAAATTTTAGTATCTGGCGCATTTTATTTTGACAGGGCTGAAAGTCCAAAACACCTGATGTTTGCAGCCACCGGTGGTTCTCACACACTTACCAACTCCATTTTCGATCGTCTCTGTTCCATGTCTGGACTTTCTTCCTGAATCAAAATATCCTGTTTTCGTGAATTGATGCTTGTTGATGAATTTGACAGCCTTTAATGCTATAATACGCGAGCTAGATAGCTTCTGCTGGATCAGTGAATTACTTGTCCCTTGTATAGTTGCATTCCTGACTTCTTTCGTCGACTCTTTCATATAACAAATATCCAAAAATTACTGGCACTCATCTGAGCTGCCATAATAGATTTTTTTTTCATATACACTGACAAATCAATAATTATACATAACTGTTGAGAATTTAGAGTTTTGAAATTAAAAATTTGAAATAAAAATTGAGAATTAAGATCGAAAATAAGGGTTTTGTAAAAATAAAAAAAATAGTATTGATAACTTTAATTTTTAATAATTGTTTTGAAAAAATTAATTTTTAATAAATTAAATATTTTTATAATATTATTATTTATATTTTTTTAAAATGTAGAATATTATAATTATATAAATTTAACAGATTATTATTAAAAATATAATTTTATTTATTAATTTAAAAATAATAAAAAATAATTGTTAAATAATAAAAAAAAATTATAATAGATACAAATTATGATAATTGTATCAACACAAATCATTGGAGTTGTATCATTCCTCTATCTTTTAAAAATAGTTTTATCCTCAAAATTGATTGACAATAAAGTTTGGAAATCAATATGTAAAATAATAATAGAACTCCCAAGTAACATCTTTAACAAAGAGGTTAGTCCACTAAATTAGGATTTGGACAACAACTCGATTTCTACATTTGACAATACGTCGATTTAGGATGGCTTGCGGCTGAAAGTTAACCTCCCCTATGCAGGTAATGTTAGGCAGTTGGCTTTGTATCACCACACTATCTCTTACCTTCTTTTTCAAGCAAGAGACATGGAAGACGGGATGTATTTTTGATCTTACTGGTCAGTTAAGACAGTAGGTAATAGGACTAATGCACTCCAAAATTTGATATGACCCAAAGAAATAAGGAGATAATTTCATTGAGGAGCAGACAATGACGGATAACTGCCGATATGGTTGGAATCTAAGATAGACCCAATCTCTTACTAAAAACTCTCGCTCCATACGATGCATATCCACATGTTGTTTCATACGGGTTTGGGCTGCAATAAAATTGTCTTTTAGGAGTTGGAGCAACATGTCTCTGTCTTGTAAGTCCTTATTGACTTGATCTACGTGAGATGATCCAGCTGTATACCTTGTAAGAATAGGTGGAACTCGCTCATAAACTGCTTGAAATGGGAACATCTTTGTAGAGAAATGATAAGTAGTACTATACCACCATTCGGCCCAAGGAAGCCATTTTACCCAATCCTTTGGCTTCTCACTTACAAAGCAACGAAGGTAGTTTTCCAAATATTGGTTGACTATCTCAGTTTGTCCATCTATCTGTGGGTGATAAACAGTGCTCATATTCAGTTACGTCCCTTGCAAATGGAATAGTTCCTTCCAAAAATTACTAATGAAGACCTTATCTCAGTCACTGACAATTAATTTAGGAACACCGTAGTGCCTTACAATATTGTCAACAAAAACTTGAGCAATATTAGCAGTAGCATAAGGGTGACTAATTGTACAAAAATGAGTATACTTGGTCAAGCGATCGACAACAACAAAAATAATGGATTTAACTTGGGACAGTGGGAGTCTCTTAATAAAATCCATTGATATGTCTGTCCAAACTTCTTCTTGGATAGGTAAAGGTTGAAGAAATCTTGGAGATGCCACAGATTCACTCTTGTGACGTTGGCATACATCACATTCAACTACAAACCTTTTGATTTCCTTCTTCATATCTTTCCAATAAAACTCCTTACCAACATACTTATAGATACGAAGAAATCTTGAGTGGCCGGTAGTCAAGGATACATGATATTTTTGCATGATTGTATCCTTACAATGAAAATGAGGAATAAGTACCAATCTCCCTTTATAACGTAAATCTTGAGAATTCCAAGTGTAATGAACAACAGAATTATGACCTATCTATAACTTTTTAATGATCTCTCGAGTTTCATGATCATCCCACCACTCCCTTTTAATTTGCACAATTGTAGTGCAGGTAGGGATAGAGAGTGTCACCACTTCAACCTGCTTCGAAATATAAGATAATATATCGACTACCAAATTCTTACTCCCTTTTTTATAAATGATCTTGTAATTATAGTTCAACAATTTAGAAATCCATTTTTGTTATTCCATAAAAGAGATTCACTACTCCAATAAATATTCCAGACTTTTATAGTTAGTCCGAATTTGAAAACGCCTCCCAATGAGATACAGACACCATTTCAAGATTGCATGGACAATAGCTAACATCTCCTTATCATAAACAGACATACTAAGATGTTTTGGTGATAATGCCTTACTGGTAAAGGCAATAGAGCGACTTTCTTGCATTAATACTATACCAATTCTAATTCCAAAAGTATCAGATTCAATAACAAATACCTTACTAAAGTCTAGTAAGGCAAGAACTGGGGTAGTGGTCATGACTTACTTGAATCGATCAAACGCCTCCTTTATTTTGTCGTTCCAGTTAAATAAATCCTTTTTCAAGAGAGTTGTCAATTCAGCGTTGATCTTTTCATAGTCATGAACAAACTTGCGAATAATAATCAGTCAATCCCAAAAAGTCTCGTAGTGCCTTGATCGTCTTTGAAATTGGCCAATCTAACATCGCTTGAATTTTGGAAAGGTCAACTACCACACCTTCTTTGGAGACAATATGGCCAAGATACTCCATTGTTTGGCTAGCAAAGCTACATTTTGTTTTCTTAACAAATAGAAAGTTCTCACACAGGGTAGTGAACACAGTCCGCAAATGTGACAAATGTGCTTTAAGGGAAGAATTATAAACCAAAATATCATCAAAAAATATTAGGATAAACTTACGTAAATATGACCAAAAGATATCATTCATTAAATTTTGAAATATTGAAGGTGCATTGGTAAGCTCAAAGGGTATAACAAAGAACTCGTAATGGCCATCATGTGTCCTGAAAGCTGTTTTCTAAATATCCTCCTCATGGACCCAGATTTGGTGATATTTCAACATTAAATCTAGTTTAGTAAATAGTTGAGCACCTCCCAATTCATCTAATAGCTCATCAACCACAAGCATACGATATTTATTCTTTACAGTGATGTGGTTAAGTGCCTGATAGTCTACGCACATCCTCTAAGAATCGTCCTTCCTTTTTACTAAAAGGACAAGAGATCAGTATGGGTTAACACTCGGTCTAATGATGCCAGCTTCCAACATCTCCTTAACAATTTTCTCAATTTCTCCTTTTTGGAAGTGTGGATAATGGTAGGGTCAAATATTAACAGGTGTATTCTCGGATAATAACGGAATACGATGGTCGTATATCCTTTGCGGGGGTAGACCTGTGAGTTCAACAAACAAATTAGAGAATTCAGTCAATAATGTCATAACCTCCTTCCCTTGCATAAAATGTGATTTGGCCACCTTTGCACCTATCAACTGCACCAGGAACCCTTGTCCTACCTTTTGTAGGACCTTCTCCATTCGATGACTACTAACAGTGGAAATTTTACCCCTATGTCTTCCTTATAATTCCACTGGATGTCTATTCAATAGAAACTTCATTCTTAACCTAGAGAAATTCCAAGTAATATCTCCCAAGGTCCGCAACCAATCAATGCAAAGGATAATTTCATAATCTTCTAAGGATAGTAAGAAGATATCAATATAAACGATCTAACCTTATAACACGAGTTTTACCTTTATGCACTTCCCTTGACATATCAAATTTCTCCCGTCTGCAACCTTCACAGCAAACTTGTCACAATTCTTGATTGAAAAAGCAAGCCTTTTGGCGATCTTCTCATCCATAAAGTTATTGGTACTATTCGAGTCAACTAATACCATTACTAGCCGTCCCTTGAGGAATCCATCAATCTTTATAGTTTGTGGGTTCAAATACCCAGCTAAAGCATGCACTGTGGGCTCATCTATGTATTCAACAAAAGTGTCATCACCATCTGAACCTGTGTGGTCATCACTTATTTCTTCAGTCTCTTCATTTGGCTCAATCATTAAAAGTTTCCCTTACTTACAACGGTGCTCCTTGTGCCACTTCTCATCACAGTGCCAACACAACCCTTTTGTTATTCGCTCTTTTAATTGTTCTTGGGTTAAGCGTCTAATGTTAGAAGGACGAGTAAAAGAAGGTGAATTGGTGTTAACCTCGATAGGTTTGCTAGCCACTTTAGCAGATGGTTGATGATTTTCAACACCTAGCTTCTCCTCCTATAGGCGAGCAAAGGAGATAACTGCTACCATTGTTCGTGGTTGGCGAGTCTTGACTTCCTGTCGGATATCAGCAATAAGCCCTTCAATGAATGTTCTCACTAATTGCCTTTCAAACCAATTTTTAGCTCGATTGGCAAGTCGCTCGAATTAACTATGATATTCGAGGATGGTGGATGTTTGACGAATTTTTGCGAGCTCTCCATCAACATTGTGATATTCCAAGGGCCCAAATCGCACAAGAAGGCCTTAAGTGAATTCAGCCCACATTAGAACACCACTACATGTTTCGACCCAATCATACCATTGGATTATATCACCTTCTAATTGAATATAAATAATTTCAATTTTAGAGAGCTTTGGCGTACAATGGAAGTGAAAATATTTTTCAACCCGGGAGATCCAACCTGCAGGATCACTCTCGTTCGAGCGGAGAAATTCTACCCTTATATGTGGTTGAATATAGTCACGATTGGTGCCTCCACAAGACTCCATAGGTTCTCTTTGCTTACTGATAGATCTAGAAGTATTGTCTCTTGATCGACTCAGTGATTCAAAAAGAACTATATGCTCGAGCCTTTTAAAGGGCTTTTGCATCTGTTCTTACATTTGCTCGAATTTCTTAAAAGATTTTTATATAAAAGAGTTGTGTGAAAACATACTATAAGATTGTAAATTGGTGATATCTAAAATTTTTTTCTGTTATTAGGTAAAGGGTATAAACTTTTTTTTTTTTTTTGGAAAGAGAGTAAAAGTGAAACCCCTAAGAACGTTGTTCTAATACCAGATATTCAGAACCAAGAGTTTTGAGGTTAGGAATTTGAGGATTGCGAATTGAAAATTGAAAATAGAAGTTTTGTAAAAATAAAAAAGATAGAATTGATCATTTCGAGAGAATTAACTTCTAATTATTGTTTCGAGGGCATTAACACCCAATAAACTAAATATTATAATAATATTATTTTTTTTTTTAATTGTAAAGTATTATAATTATATAAAATTAATAAAATATTATTAAAAATATAATTTTATTTATTAATTTAAAAATAATAAAAAATAATTATTAAATAATAAAAAAAATTATAATATGTATAAATCATAAGTATTGTATCAGCGCACAGAGATCCCATCAATTTCCCGAGGAAAGATTCCATTTACCCCGTAGTTATAAAGTGTTTAAATTTCTGAGTTAGAGGTTTTTAAGATCAATTCACAAGAATGAGACGAGAAGGGGTTTATGGAATCTGGTATCTGGGTCTGTCTCATATTGGGCCAATATCTCCTGGTAGGTGATTCTCAACAGACAAATCTTCCGGGAACGAATGGGGACAATACATTGATTGCGCAAAATTTTTTGGCCATGAAAGTATTGACAAGACAATTGTCGGGTTGGGACTGCTATGTTGACATGTTCAGGTTGTGGCTATCAATCATTAGACAGGATAATAATCTCTCGGCAATTCTAAAGGATACTTCACTCTAGGTATCTTTGCTGCAGCTTTCTCAAAACGGGGGTCTAGAAACGGCTAATGAATGGTATCACTTCCATTACAAAACACTTTAATCACATTAAATTACATTTCTGATTTCTAAAAAGAAATTTCAGTGTCCCCGACTACATTTTCTGAAGTTCCTGCAGAGCATCTTAACGCTGCATGGTGTCCCGTCTAGGGGCCGCTTTACGTACATCATTGCGGCTGTAAGCAAACCCTAAACCGCACATGTAATACAACATTGTACTATATACTACCATTCACATGATTATCATAGGGAGAAGCACCTGCAGATTCCAAGAGCCTTGGCTTGTTCAACCAGTACTGCCGAAACCTCTGCCTTGCGTACTCCATGTAGTCAAAGTCAATTTTGCTCACATAGCGCTGCACAAAGAGTAGCAAATTATCAGATGAAACAACTCTATGATACGTGTTTGTGTGCTTGTGTCACTGCTAAAGAAATTGCAGACAACCTACCGAGATTATACCCCATATAGCCCACAAAAGATGGCTCGCAAGAGTGTACTTTTCCACGACATGTAGTAGTTGCTCTATTTCATCTTCACTGGGGTATCTGCCTGTGAAAGTGAATGGAATGCGTGAAAAGATTCACATAGCCGACCCTGTTAAATTTGAGACTAAAGCTTTGCCGTTGTTGTCATCGTAAAAGGACTATTTGAAATCTCACACAATTTGAAATACTAGGGTCATAAAGCCAGCAGATTTTATTTAGAGGATAGAAAATACTCCAATCATGCAGTTGATTGTTGAACTTGGTGCATGACATTCATTTAAACAAACAATTCACAAGACTAACCTGCAGAACTCAGGTATGCATGGATGAATCTGTGGCGCTCCTGCAGATCTGAGAGGCCATGGAACGAAGCCTCAATTGATTTGAAATCATATTTTAAGGTGAAAGTGGAGGCAGTGCCACCGAAATATCAAAGAGTAGTTACACACCTGGATATTTGCTATAGTCTGGAATATGAGGTATGCCATAATGATAATCAGATGTCATCTCACAGAAGTGGTTTGCAATGTCATAGGCAACAGGGTTGTAACCTGCAAATTCATAGTCCTGTTTAAGTGAGCATTGAAAAGAAAAATAATGCATCAGTACATTTCCTTTTAACCGAAAACTCAGAACAGCATTAACATTCCCGAAAAAAAAAAAACAAGGTTAAGAAGAGCAAGTATGCACTGAATGGCTTGAAACGTAATGCTTCCGCTTACTGACTTTTCAAGCAAAGAAGACAAATGAACAGAGAACTTTCATAAATTTTAAGAAAAGAACAAAGGAGACTTACAATTATGGTAATGGTTCTTGTTTCCTCGTCCAACATTAAGTTACCGTATTGCAGGTCATTGTGGCAAAACCCAATTTCTTGATGGTCTTGCGACAGCTGCTTCTCCAGCATATTGACTTCTTCTTTTATAACGCACAAACGAAATTCCTCTGCATCCCTTGGGGAACAAATACTCTTGGCCACTGTAATCCAATCCCTGGAAAAAAACCAAAAATGTGCAAAAAAGGCATTAGACACTTTTCCTTCCCCAAAAGAAAAAATTTGAAGGAAAAATAGTTCCCTTAACCCATGTCAAATACCTTATCCTGTTCCAGAGAAGTACATTCCTAGGACCAGGCATGTCGAGATTGTGGAATTCCCTTAATTTTGCTGCTACCAGAACAGCTGTTTCGTGTTTACGAAGGTCAGCAGCCGATAATGTCTGGAAATTTAAGGAAAAATAAGCATTAGAACTATTATTGAGGGATCGATAACATGTATAACAACCATTCAAATCCGAAAGGTCTCAAGCTCTCAATTTGGCTTCTTTTTACATCATGAAAGAACTATTCATTGCAACAGTTAGAAGACAAATTGAAGGATATGACACCAAGTGGCTAGCCATAGCAACGGAATCAATTTTGGTAAGAACTATTTACTCTAGCATGAATAAACTCTTCAAGCCTTCCATTGGGAAATCGGCAAAGAAGCCTAGGCCCATGTCCGTGCCTTGACATGTACTCAAAGGTCCTGATCTCATTGTCCCTGTTGAAGAACACCTCAATGCCATCACCATAAACTCGAAGCAGTATTTTTTGACTAGGATCACCATTCTTTGTAGGCCAGTTGATCTGGTAAACCTCGTTAGTGAACGCCCCTGTCAAGCGAGTCAGCTCCACTGCACCTATGTCATCCACCACATCACCCAGCTCGGCCGCTACTGATTGAAGTGCTTCCTTTAGCTCATCTGGGAAGCTGCCTTCAATAAACCCTTTATTTGGAATTGTCATCTTCTTGTATCCGTACAAGGAACTCTGTTGAAGAAGCATTAATCTGCATCAAAACAACGAAATATTAGGAAAAAAGAAACCTTCGAGATAACAAGAAGAAAAGAGAGAGAGAGAAAAAAAAATATGCTAATTCAAGAAATAAACGTGTGGTCTGCTTGCGCTTCGAAAAACTAACACATTCAAATTGAGCCACCGAACATAAACAAATTAAAGAATCTGAGAAACCCACTTTCAGGAAGGCTCCAAAGAATGGAAAAGACCGAAACTTTATCACAAACAGTACAAAAATATGCTTCAAGAAAAGGAAAAAGAAGAGGAAAGAGGAAGCAGACACACCGAAGGAGCAGAGGAAGAAAAATGCTACAAGAACGTAGAGAGGGAGACAGAAAAGCGGCTCCAAAAAAGCAGAAGAAGAAACGAATTCAGAAAATAGACAAAACCCACAAATTAAATATTCGATTTAATTTATATTTCAACGCATTGTTCTCCTGGTTTTTATGGTCTGTTTCACATTACTGTCCAGTTTTGTTGTTTCAATTAACAAATAAGAAATTTAGAAAATTAGCATATAAAAGCAAATTTAGAAAATATTTAATAAATTGTGAATCAATAAAATATTATAGTAAATAATAGATTTAAAGAACATCGTTGTTTGCTATATATTATTTACAAGTTATTGAATGGTTAGTCTATATAAAAAATTATTAACAACCATTATATATTTAATTATTATTATTATTATTATATAAAAATTGATAAGAAGATAAAACATGTAAAAATAATTAATAAAAAAATTCATATCTTATGATCTAAAATTTACTTTGATAAGAGAACAAAATAGATCTATCAAATGAATAATATTTATTTTAATATACCTTATACAAGTTCTAAAGTTTATTTTGAGAAAAAAAATAAAAAAAATTGATAAAATTTTCAATAAAATTCGTTGCAATTAATAATAAGATTGGCGAATATTTTTGTCCTCAAAATAGGAGGCACGGATACCGACAGATCCTTGCTGAGCTGGAAACAGACCAATTATCATCAGACGAGTGCGCAAAGTCGATCAGAGTTATCGCCATAAATGATAGAACACGTGTGGATATGTTGCTGTTATCCGCAGAATGACGAGCCCAAAGACGTTAGTCATGGCACGCGTTACGTTGTCATTGGACAGTCTTATCAACCCAGTTTGGCGGCACCGTCATACAACAACTTTTTTTTATATCTATGCTAAAAAGGTAAATAATGAAACGCGTGCACCATATTTTTTGGAGGTGGGGACAGTCCCACAAATTCGGTAGTTACACGAATGTATTTAAATAACAATTAAGCCAAACAGAACTGGGGTTTTGAGTTAATCAAACATGCGGACACAACGATTGTTCCCAGGCCGTTTTCAACGTTGAAAATGCATTTTGTGTGTGATTTGTATGCTGGGTCAGCATTTTGCCATTTGCATATCCACTTACCCAGCGGGGCCGCAATTGTCAGGTGGGTAGCAAGGTCCAGATATTTTAGGATACAATATTTATTTATTATGTGAACTATAAAGTTAGCTCCCCGACCATGGGCGCGGGTGTTTTCCTTTCGAAGATTTTTTTAGCGTATTTCGAATGTGTTTTTTATTTTAATAATAAACTGCAACAGAAATCTTTGTAGAATTTTTTTTTTCAGATTTTTTAGAGTGGAGATTTTTTTTTAATGAATAACGAGACAATTGTGCACATAAAAAGAGAATATCAATTAAAAATTACTAAGTAATATTGAACATTAAAAGTGTGAGATTATCTAATACAAGGGAGAAGGAAGATAAAAGAGCCAATTGTATGGTTTTTTTTTTTTTTTTTCCTTAGGAAAGCTGGAGAAGACAGCATATCAAAGAAATGCAATTAGAAAGGACCTCACGATTTCAAAATTGTATAAAGATTAAAGAACAAAAAGGGAAAAAAAAAAAAAATGAATATCCAGATCAGGTGTTAAAAGAAGCTATAACGGGTGTCTTATACCCAAAGAGACCTTTTTGTCAGTTGTCTATTGCTTGAAATGTTGCTTCTCATTTTCCTCTTCAGTAAAACACAGACGAATGCTAAGGTACAAACCAAAAATATATAAATTAAGGAGTGAACTTCCCAAAAATTTCCAAGCCTCTTCTTGCTTCCACTGCCGCAATCACAAGCATTGTGTACCTTTGTTATAACTTCCGGATCAAGAACGAAATCTGCATTCACAGCCGTTTCTCCTAACCAGATGCTTGTTGACTTTGATTTGTACCCAGGCATTGTGGCCAACACTGCAAACACATTTCACACATGCAAGTGACTGGACTTCAGAAGCCAGCTGTGTGTCCTTAAAAGCATTATGTGCTGAGATGGCTAAAAACTATTAGCAGCCAATCCTCCTATATGCATAAATAGATTTCAATTGACTTTAATAGAAATTTCCAAAATCCCTAAACCCTTTTAAAAAAGGGCTCAAAACTCATTTGTATATCTGAATTTCTAGCATCATGGAATTACTAAGTTGTCCAATTCAAAATATTCGGTATCAATGCTTCAGAATATCCGCTTTGCAGTTGCAGAAATGCTTGCTTCAAGGTTCACACCATTATGTTTTTATGTGGGTGCACAAATATTTATTGCAGCAGCCAACATATGAGCATATATAGGATTATAACTAATAACTAGAAAGAAAATTATTTTAAGAAACTTCTGTACTATGTTATTTGACATGTTCAACAAAGTCAACTATCAGGTTTAAAGAACATGAGATCAGCCTTTTTTTTTTTTTTTTTATGCTTCATACCCAGTGCTAACATTTTACCTTCTGATATTGCCACAAGAATTTTCTCTTTCATTCCAAATTGATTTCTTGCATTTTTAACCTCACATCCTTTTTTCTTTTTGTTTTTTTTTTTTTTTGGAGGGGCATCAGACAGAACCTTGCTGTAATTAGACAGGCCCCAAGATGCAATTTCACTATTTTTAGTAATTCTAATGTCATGAGTCATGAATCAATTGTTAATTCAACATGTAAAACAACCGAAAATCATGCATGATGCAAAATATCCAAATACCTTCATATCTCTCACTTGGGGCAAGCAGGCGATGGTAGTCAGCAAATCTTCTACCAGCATTAACCTGTCAGTTTAAGCTAAAAAGTTGCTTAAAAATATACAAGAAAACAAATACCAGTTAAAGTAAAATTTGATCAAGTTATTCCTTAATTGGGCAGAAAATCAACCCAAATCAACAATATTTCAAGACACCCACACAGCCATGAAAGCATTTACAGAGAGTGCATAATAATCCAACTAAATCTAAGTGTATGCCACAATATTAACTTTCTATCCACTAAACCCACAAGTCCAGCAATTGCAGGATGGATATGTAGTAATTCATGTGCAATTATATCACACTTTGCTGCTCACACAATGCATCCAAAGATGAGCTACAATCAGGTCAAACCCTTGGTAGACCAACCACAAAGGATGTTTTTACTATTGCATAACTAAACACACTTTTGGCATGCACAAATGCTCTTTGTAATAAGGGATGTGTTTGATAGAGTCCTAAAGCATCAGTCGATTTGTGTCCCTAAGATGTTGCTGTGACAAACATCAACTTGGATTTTTAACAAACAACTCTTGTTAGCAGAAGTTGCAGTTCCCTGTTTCTTCATCAAATCACCATCCTTTATGGGAATCACTTGCCAGTTCAGAGTAGAATACTACAGATTTTTGAGAGATTCCTTGATAGATCGCAAATAATAGCAATCAATTATATACGTACATCAAAAAATCAATTTTCTACAAGAGAGGTGGAGGGAGGTTATACTTAATTCTGTGATCTCACAAAGACAATAACCAGAAGCAAAAATATCAATAATATCAACGTACAGTGTAATTTATTCCCTTGATTGCGATAATGCCAGGTATTGGCCTTCCACTATCTGATGAAAAGATCCTTCCATGTACTCCTGTCTAAAAGAGCATCAATCACATAGAATAATAGATTGAAACTTGTTAAAATCAAGAATAATAATATCCATGACATTAATAATGGACAAGTAAAGTTCATATCAGATTCTCCAGAAAACTCTTATATTGAAGGTCAGATATGTATGATGTTTAGAGCTTTGAATTTCAGATCAAAACTAGGTTGAACCCACTCGAGATAGAAATACAGTGTATTGCAGATGATTGCAAGAATAATTCCTCTAAAAAAAATTCCTAAAAGAATGTCACATCCTTAATGTCATGTCAATGGGCAACAACAGCCTACCTTTATAACACTGGCTACAAGGTTTAGCAAACTCTGTTTGTTGTATTGCCAGAGTGTTGGAAGCTGCCAAGACAAACAATAAGACATGGATTCAGAAATGACATATTGAAGGGGCCAGTGAGGAGGAAGAGAATTGGTGAAATTACGGCATTTTAAGCTTGAATAGGCATCTAACCTCATTAGCATTAGGCCACTTGTTGTCACTAATCTCTAAGGTTAATTCAAAACATCCAGCATGAATATAATTCCAATCTTGCATGCCACCATATATTGGATACCTGCAACCAATTGAGATGTGTATAATTCCAAAGCAACAAATTAGAGGAAAAGAAAAGCAAAAAGAAGTTATAAACAGCATACCAGGATGCTCCATTTGTAATTCCTCCGGGAAATTCCTTGCTTAAAGACATGTTATGGTGAGAATGACTATATATAGTTGCCATGAACCGAAATGTATTATCATCAGGACATCCATAGTAATTTTTCCTGAAATTGGTATCCAAAGTAAGACAAAGCTAAGCACAGAAAAGAAGAGAAATGAGATCCTCCACCACCACATGCTAAAACCGTTTGTAGAGCAATGAGGACAGACAACTGAGTCATCCAAAACTTCAGAAATGCATTTGTCAAAAGCCATGTTTTAGTTAGAGTTATCAAAAACAGCCAGGGAGTCCAACGAACCACATATTAATAAAAGAAAACGGCATGGTAAATCAGTAATGGTATCTAATGGAGCAACATCACAACAAAAGAAATGCTTAGAAGCCATCATGTGGTATTTGTACTTACCTTATGGATAAAGGATGAGGACAACAAAAAGAAATGTTAACAGCCCAGAAAAAAGAAAAAAAAAATGGCAATGAGATACAGATTCACTCAATTAAGTTGCAAAGCTTTGCAATGTCGGAGGGTGGTTATGAAATATAGATGCCTACCTTCTATCCTCCGTGCCATCCCATGGATAGTTAGCAACAAGTGCACCCTGTGAATAACAAGTTCATAACTTCAGAAATATAGCCCTTGCTTGTTTGCTTGCTTAATAGATAGAAAGAATCCCATCAAACAAGTTCATAACTTCAGAATCAGCCAAAATAAGTTATGTGACCAATCCCTACAAATACAAGAATGGCAGGTATAAACAATTGTTGATTTAAGGCATGTCTTGCCATACATTTGCCTCATCCTTCCTTCTGCAGTTTAACCAATTTGTCTTATTGGATAAATAATGTGCATTTTGAAAAATTCGCTCTTGTTAAATACCATCCTAAGAGAGAAGATAAGAAGAGCTAGAATGATAGAAATGTGAATAGTATCAACATAAGTCATTTTTATCACTCTTAGCAGTAAAGAAGCAAGGAAATTAGCACACAGTGCAAAAACAAAACAAAGAATTGACATCTAATGACACGTATATGCAGGTGTTAAATTGAGAGCCAGATAAAAGGAAATGAAGGTACCCCATGTAAACTTGCAGATGCTGAAAAATGAATCTCTCTCATCCACTCCATAATTGCTCTTGTTTCAGGTTGGCGAGTGCTCATGTCATCATTCACAGGAAAGAACTGCAATTACATGTTCATCAATAGCATTTGCAACATCAGACTTCAAGAAAGCATTATAGAATCACTCAAAAACATCAAGAAATGGAACATAGAAACAATTCCATTTAACAAACACAACAGGCTGGCATATTGGATCATCCTATCATGTGGAGAAGTAATATCTATGATCTTAATTAACTTAATCTCATCGAGGAACTTTATCTCACTATGATAATCATCTTTGAAAATAAAAACTAAGTTTCAAACATACAGAACTTGTAGAGAGAATTGATAGATTCACAACAATCCTGCTTAAAGAATTAAAAAACTTTAATCTTAAACTAGAAAGAAGGATCAACCTCTGTTGGAGATGCACAATATAGTGAGTCGACTAACAACAAGGATGGCGTATTAAACAAGCATATGTAAAAGGCTTGATAATTGGAATAACATAATTTTGTAGAAGTAAGGTGTCATCATAAATTATCTAACAGGATATTCCTTGGCAATCCATAATTCAATAATTTTTTATAGATATTGTCACTTTATAAATTACTATCAAAGGGAATTTCAACAGGACCTAAAATGCTGGATTAAACTTCCTATCATAGATGAATCCAATCCACGCTGATTTTGGGCTGGACCAAAACACAGTGATAGATAAGAGAAACAACAATTAAAAAGAATACCTGGTCTGGAAAATCTCGATTTAGATCAATATTATGGGCATTACCACGTCTCCTTAAGGCAAATCCATCTGGATTCATTGATGGAAGAATGTGAAGGTGAACGTTTTCCACAATCAATCTGGCCTTTAAAAGTAGAAATGAAGATCCCAAAATGTCAAGAATAGAAGTAACGCTACATTCCAATAAACCGCATGCATTGAAGTACATCAAACTAAATATTGGTTTACAGATAATAGGAGAAACAATTATATTAGTTAGGCTTGCTTGCTAGAAAGTTTAAGAGAGTGAGTCACTAGATGTTTATGTGTCTAGAAAATTCTTGCTATTTATCTTTTGGTGCATCTTTCAGAGCAAAAAGGGAAATAAACCTAATAAAATGTAGACAAAGATGGAAAATTCTATGTGAATATGTGTAATGGAATTGTTATTGAGAAAACTCTCAAGACCATAAAGTTGGCTGAATTTGAGAAAAGAAAACCGTCATTGCAAAGAGACAAAAATGGGTCAGTCAAAGATCATAAACTTGAAGGAGAGGCTAAAATATAGAATAGCAATTCAAGGGCAAACACAAGTCATTTAAAAAGAACTAACAGCACAATTAGTTTCCTTGCTATAAAGTACTTTTCTTGGTTCTTTACAAACAGCAAAGGCATGTTTGCTGCATGATATAAAATATTTTATAAAAAAAGGAAGCTAGTAGTGTTGCTTGAAAATAAAAATTCTTGTTCCACTAAGCCTCACAGCATTTTTTTAGATGGTGGCACACCAAGCATATATATAGAAAACTGACAACCAAGTTGCTGTTGAATAAATATTATGAAAAGAAACATGATGATAAGAAAAGTAATCTGCAGTTTAAAACATGAAATCCTCCTATGTAGCAATATGAAAAGAGAAATACCAACGGATCTGTCATATGGTTATCACATATCCAATTAGCAAGACGTAGAAGAAGCTCACGACCCACAGGTTCATCTCCATGCACATTTCCAATGAACTGCAATCTAAAGCAATCAGTCAACAAGTTGCTTTAAGTAAAAATCATATTTTTCATGAGTCAATGCACTATTACGTACAGAGGGTTGCAATCAAGTTGCCAAAAATGGTAAATTATTTAGAAGATAAGGAATAAGCAAACTTTAATACAGAAAAACAAGCAGTACACTCTGCATGTGTAAAAATACTAGATAGCGCACATTAAGTTATCATTGCAAAATTTAAGGTCTTTAAGATTATGCAACTAGTCAACATTCAACAAGTAAGATTGCTATAAGTATCTAGGAGTAACAGTAGATCATTAACCTTAAAAGCAGGTTTGGCCTCTTCCTCCCCAGGCTTGTCAGAGATCTCCACAACCAACTGCAGATAAAAATACAAAAGCATCTACTTAGAAACACAAGATTTGAGCCCTTACAGTACAAGTCAAAGACAAAGGCAACTAGGGAAAGAGAAATTAAGGAACTAATGTCAACTACAATATTACCAGTGGAACTCCATTTACACTCTCTCCAATACTGAGCAGCCAATCCAAGTCTCCCTCAAAGAGAGAAGCAAAAAACAATTCAATGTCATTGCCTCAAAGCAAAAACAACAAATCTAAGGCACCCTCCTTGTATGATATATACAAGTTCATTTATAAAAGGGAGCATCAGATTAAGTTTTCAAGAAAAGAAACATTGTAAAATCCATGGAATCACCTGTAGATTCTAGAAATGTTACTGCATCTCCAGGTGAATTCCTTCATGGCTTTTTCAAGATCCGAGTTAGTCATATACCCATGCATTAAATCAACACTGCAACCCAACATAGAAAATCACCCCATTAAACTAGAATAATACATTTCACATCTATATGAACAAAGAAAAAAGACACCCTTTACAATAAATAAAGATCAATTTGAATAGAAGGACTAATAAGTAAAACGCATAAATACCTTCTCTGAGACTCTTTATCCTCAAGCAACAGCCTAACAAAACCAGCAGAACCTGAATTATTCCGAAATCCTGTAAGAACAGCAATATATCAAGAAGCAATTTTAATAACCATAAAACCCTAAATCCCAATCTAATAGAGTTAAAGCCATACATTCCACAATCAAGAAAGATGCAATGGTCTTCAAGTCCTACTCTTCCCCAATTAAAATCTTTTGGAATTAACCAATAAAAAAAAAAAAAGAAAAAAGTTTTAATTATCACTTTAGTCAGACAAACAAAGAAAGTCAACTGTATGATCCAGTTTCACCACTGCAGCTCGGAGCCGAAACGGAAGAAAATTCCGAAAAGAAATAAAGAAAGCCAGAAAGAGAAAGAAAGAAACCGGAGAAAATTCCACTCAATTGTGAGATCCGAAAGAAAAAGAAGAAGGAAATAGTTAAAATAAAGAATCAAGAAACGCAATTAATGGATCTTGGGAGCCGCCGAGCCTAGGAAATTAACCATTGGGATGCATATACGTATAAAGAAAAAGAGAGAGAGAGAGAAGAACCGGATGGCATAGAGGAATGATGGTGACCTCTGGCTACGGCGGAATGTAGAAAATAGGAGAAATTGAGACACAATATGAGCAGACATGACGCTATTTTCATCTTCTCCACAAAAACAAGCAGTGAACTTTTTCTTTTCTTTTCTTTTTTTTGTCAAGAAGATCACATCACGCACACACGTATATATATCTATACATGGCGCCTGGTGTGATTCGTTTCAGTTTGTTGAAAAAAAAGGGGTCTTTTTGAACGTTGAACGAGAAAGCAAGGAAAGTGGGGGGTGGCGGAGCCGTGGAGGGAGGAGGCGGCGGGTAGGAATTGCACGTGGGAAGAGCACGTGACTAGATTGATTGGGTCCGTGTTTACTATTTGGGTTTGGGCTTTCGACTCCGTCTTTTATAACTTCTAAGCCCCCCCTCTCTCTCTCTCTCTCACCCCCCTCCCCTCCCCTCCCCACAACTTCCCCTACACAAAAAAGACCGGCTCGTTCATGATCGCAATTGATGAGTCGGCTGTGGACTCTGTTGTAAAGCCCAACTTTTTCATTGTTGAAGCTCCCAACATCAAAGAAGTATCAGAAGATGAGTTGCAACATGATGATCGCATCCAACTTAAGCAGCCGAAAATGTTTCATAGAATTTCGAAGTTTTTAGCATCACTACAATCTATTAGTAAGTAACTATAAGAGCCCTTATCCCAAAAATCGAATTTGCACATCAATTTTATGTTGGTAATGGCAGAAAAGATCCCAAAGTCACGTGTTGACCTCCTGAGCAAATGTTTTTCATGGCCCGAGGAAGATTCAGTTTGACACCCAAACATTACTCTACCTTTAAAAGTTCGGTAGGCTCACCCCATCCTGGGCCCAATATACTCAATTTGTTGGGTGGCTCATTTCAATATTACTAATTTATTCTTCAATTTATATGCTTTTATTCTCATGGACCTTTTGTCGTTCCCAAGTCAGACAAACAGACCATTAATTTTTAAATTGTAATTATCTCGAGCCGTCCAAATCCCTTCGGCACAACATGTCAACACATGATTGGCCTAAGCAATATCACAGTCCAGGGTCCCACCTTAAGTCTACCCAAGACAACCGCGGTTGAGACACTTGTACGAGCGAAAAGCGAACACGTAGGCCACCATCTCAATTGAGGCTTGGAAGCGTTGAAACCTGAAAGAGCAAAAAAGTAACTATCGTGCCACACATGATAGCCCTACTACATTTAAAACTCTTTTTTATTCACCTGTCCCTACGGTCAGAACACCGACTTCATTTCTTCGGTTTTTTTTAAGGTGAGTGCGTAACCGACATTTATCTCCTAGTCTAACCTTTATGTCATGGTCCTCGTCATTCTAGATTGTTCCCCATTCAGCTTTCGGAGTCCATTCCCAAACCTTTGAAACTTGAGGATGCTAAATCAAACATTATTGAGCCTTTTTTTTTTTTTAATGTACGTAAGCTTCTTTAATTTATGTATGATGAATAATTTGGGGGGTGTTTCACTTTTCTTGTGTTTCGAAACCAAGAAAAGCATTTTCAAATAAAATATTGGTAGCCGTCTTTAGCTTACCTTTGTCATCCCTTTTGTTTCAGTGGTTAGTTTCAAAGTTGCAACGACAATGGGCACGGGGAGTAACATGATAGGTTTGCTGCGTTGATGTGCCGCGCTAAAGACAGGAATTCTAGTCATTTATCAAAATTATTGTGTATTTCTTATGGGTTTCCGCTTAATAATGGAATCTAAAGTTATTATATATATATATATATATATATATATATCAACGAGGATTATGAACGAGGACATCATCATCACACATTTTTTATTACAACAACATTGTCTCTTGACCCATTCTCATTTTAGAGTTTATGAATCCCATGCCTGCGGTTACTTTGTATTTATAAGAGAATCCCAAAACAAAGATATATATATTAATTATAGTTATACATACAAATGAAAAAACGCATGTTTTCACAAGCAATTTAACGATTAATTTAAAATATTTTAAGATTTATCTAGTTTAATCTGTAACATCTTTTATGTTTTCTTATGATTTGGAATTACGGAAGGACCGACTAAAAGGAGGACGTGTGACATGTAATATGGTCGTTAACTTTGATTGTAATTCAAGAATAAATCTAATTTATTTTATTAACCAAAAAAAAAAGGGGGGGGGACGCGCATCTTAAAAGGAAACTGTCTGACTCCATTTATATGGGCCGTTCATACGGTGGGGCCCACATTTTAAAATTTTTTAACGGCTTCCTTAAGTTCCATTGGAAGTTTTACTGGCAAATCAAAAGCTGACACGTAGATGATATGCTACGCGGCAATATACCTTATTCTATCGCCTGTGATGCAACATCACGATCATCCCTTCATTCGCGTTAAAGGAAGCTCCGTGAATAATGCCCCACGTGATCGTCCGTACACGTGGCATCCTAAACATCCAAAGATTGAAAAAGGGACTCCTTATTACGCCAGATCCTTGTCAGCCCAGATCTTTATATTCGCGTGAATGTACATATATATATATATATATATATGTATGTATGTATGTATGTATCTAAAGCTCTTCTCTGATTGGCCATGAGCTACCCGTTACAATTTTTATGTATTGTTTTTCTTTTCTCGTTTTGTTTTCAATTTTGAAGTTTTTTTTTTTTTTTTTTTTTAATTTTGTTTGGTTTCGGTAAAAGGAACAAAATATCTGGCGAGGACGGTTGGCTGGCGGTGCGTCACCTCCCAGATATTTCTAAGCCTCTGCCCATGGATTCCCAGTCACTAGAGGGCATGACACGTGTCCTTTAGTTATGGCTCCGATGCGAAGTTGGCATAAAATCATTTCCTTTGCGTCGACTGGATGCAAAGTGAGAGGTTCGACGTTGAGAATTCCGTTGACCGGAGGCTCAATTTTTTTTAAAAAAAAAACACAGATAGGTGTCGCACTTCTTCCCGACTTCACCCAATTTTCTCAGTTTGACCTTTCTTTTTTTCTTAATTACGTATTTACACATTAATTGTTTTGATAAAAAGGTGAACATGGCAATTAACGTGAGATTTGACTCTTACGTGTTATAAATTTGCTGTCAATTGGTTTTTAATCACATTGAGAATTACAAGACTCAGATAAAACAAATACAAAAAATTTCACATTTTGTTGCTTTTATTTTTTGGTAAACAAAGGAATGTACTCAATACTCACTCACCATTTCATCACACAAGCAAAAAAAAAGTTATTTAAATTAAAATAGATTAATTAGGATTAATGCTTTTTTTTTTTTGGTCCAATACAAATTTTTTCGTATGAAATAGTGAGAACAAGTTTTCATTCGAATACAACAAAAATGTATAAATATAAGGAATTTACAATTAAAAATTAAAATATTTGTCACCGCTGATTTTCATTTCCAACTTATCACCCAAAAGAGTCATGTCGATGGACTAAGACAAATTTATACACTTTAATAAAAAAGGAGTCGACATCCCTTCTATAAAACATGCAATTCACTGTAATGACAAAAACTAAAATGAAAGGATGTTAATTAGAAATATATTTATGTATAAATACTTTATATATAATATATATTTTAAATAAATAGTTATGATGATAAAATGTCATATATTCTTTTATATTATAATAAATAATTAATCGATGTTTGTTGTTGATTATGAAGTATTAAATAAATAATAGTTAGAAATGTATCTCATTGCAGTTTAAGTGTTGTTTCTTTCTTTTTATCCTTATCCTCTTTTTTAAAATGTTTTTCTGTGGTCAGTTTAGGAATTATAAGGTTTCTTCCAGGTAAGTGTTTTCTCCACTTGCAACCCGACTGCTACTTTTTGAGTGCTTGGATCACTTTAGCAAGTCAACCAACATGCACTAGATGGAAGTGCTTGCCAATAATCGTTTTCTCCATTGGGCGCTGTTTGTTTCACTTCATGAAGTCAACCAACGTGCCCTTCTCTTATTTGCTAATTTTGTCTTAAATTAGTCTTCTGCTCTCTTTTTCCTGTTCGGGTAAGAACTCAAAGTTTATTGATTAAAATTTCGGTGGATTCTTTGCTGACAAACCATTAAAAACAATTGTTGATTTTCGTGTTATCTTATAATAATAAATTACTTAATTTTTAGAACGAAATAACATGTTTTCCAGTTGTCATTGGAATTCCCTACCAATCTTCGTTGAATCAAAACTTGAGTCTAACACGTCTGAAGCTAGTTTCTGAGAATTGCATTTCAGGTGTACCAGCCTTGGATTTAACACTAATTTGAAACTTAGATTTCCAGATGCTCTTTTGTTAAAACCATTTGCCAATTAACAATCCACTTCCACACCAAACAAAAAAAAAAGACATTATTTCCAAAAATAGTTTCAAAATGTATTAATTTCCTAACTTTTTTTTTAACATCAATTTTTTAAACCATTAATGAGCATCACATACGATGTCTATTGGGGCTGCCTAACAAGACATTAATTCCAAAAATGGTTTCATTTTCCTAACTTTTTTTTTTTACATCAATTTTATAAACCATTCACTCATAAGCATCACACGCAATGCCTATCAGAGCTGCCTAAAAAGAGGGCTAAACATAATCCCCACGTGACACCTAACGATAAAGCAACCTAAGCACAAAAGCAGAGGCGTTGTGTTCGAATACGTAGTCCGCTTTGTACAAAAACCCTTGCTAAAATATCTAACCTCTCGTCCACTTGCACTTCCACTCTCAACAATTAAATAATAATAAATAAACAAAAATACTTATTATTATTATTTTTTTATTTTTTCTTTTTTTAAACTTAGGTAGTTGGACGAAGTTATTCATCATCATTCATATATTAAATATTATATTTATACAATAAAAATTATAACAATACAATATATTATTATTTATATTTGTATTCATAAATTTTTATTTTTATATATAATTTCTAATACCAAATAATATTTCACTTGTATATAATTTTACAATGTATTTTCTCTTTTCAATACATAATATAACGTGAATTTCAAGTATGTTAGAGATAAAATTTTTGCAAAGTCATTAGACGACGGAGGTATGTTTAAAATATAAGGCATTGCAATAGTAGTAATATTTGGTTCACAAATTCTTGTGATGTACCCATTATTTTAAAAAAAAAAAAGTAATTAATTAATCATAGTGATATGGTGCAATCGAGCCATTGCGTATGTAGGTGCTGTGTGTATGTGAAAGTTTGACATGACGTGGGCCTCGGAGGTGAGAGGAAAATATCATCGCCACGTCTGCTAGGCAATCTTAGAGGAGAGGCCACAAAAAGATCTCCTGTCCTCTTGCCGTGCCAAAGCTGCAGCTTCTCGGCTGTTTCTTTTCCAAAGAGAGTTAAAAAAAAAAAAAAAAAGAGAGAGAGAGAGAGGGGAAATAATAATGTGATATACAATTAAAAAAAAAAAAAAAGATAGCCACAGTTGAGCAAAGAAACCCAGAGAAAGAAATATCTTAGGACAAATCAGCAAATTCAGACAAGTACTCAGGTACATGGAATTCTGAAACTCAGGTATTTCTTTTTTTCTTTCTTTCTTGGTTTCTTTTCTTTTTTTTTTTTTTTTTTGGAAAGATTAAGATTAAAACGAGTGATTTTGTTTACTACTCAGTTTCATCTCTCACTTATTTCCGAGATATTGGATTCAAAAAATATATGTTCTTTTTCTGGGTTCTTGGATTTATGTTTAATTGTTGTTGTTTCCCAGGATTCTGGTTTTTCTTTTTTTTCGGTTATACCCTTTTCTTGAGAAATTTATTCTTTATCACTAGTGAAATAGTCAATCTGAACTGCTAATCTCAGAAATTCTCAGATGGGTTCTGTTCTTGATTTGGCGTTTGTGATTTCCATGATTCATATTATATTTTTTTTTTTTCATTTCTTTAAAAATTTTCTTTGAAAAGTATCTTCCAAATATCCTGCAAAATATCTCTAAGCTACTTTTTGGTTTTCTTGCAGAGCAATAGATTCTAATGACAGATTGCATCTAAAATCTCAGATTTGGAAGTTCTGGGAACATACCGAAGCATTCACTTGAAGTTTTGAGAATAAAAAGTTTTTCACTGAGTACTGTACAGTCTGTTGAACCTCTGTTTGCCGGTGAGAATTATAGGGTTCTCTGGCAGTAAGCAGGGTGGGATGTTGAATTACGCTATATTGATTCTTGATTGGTAGCTATTGGAGGGAAAGATTGCAGCTTTTCTGGTTCGTTTTTGTGTTTCTTGGCACATAAAGAGAGAGAGTGGAAGGGACGTACCTTTTCATGGCTACTTCTTCTGAGAGATGGATTGATGGGCTCCGGTTCTCGTCTTTGTTCTGGCCTCCCCCGCAAGATGCACAACAAAGAAAGGTTAGATAAATTCGTGTATACTTTTTGTGGCTGATTTTCATTATTTGCCATCTCTGAACTTGTGGTATTTGTTTATTTTAATTGTGTGAGGTTCTTGAAAGAGTTGGCACTTATCATATCAATACAAGAGAAGATGATGGGAAAAAAAAAAAAAATTGTTATCAAGAAAGTTCTTGTAATGTTGCCTCGGAAAACAGGAGATATCCAAATCTGCTTTTATGGAATTTCTCGCCCTGCTCATGATAAAGAAGTAGGACTCTTTTAGAATGTAGATGGCATTTGTGGATATTTTTAACATCACTCCGCAATCTCCAAATTTAGGACTCTTCTCATTGATAACCCAAAACTTAACTGGAGCATTGCTCTGCAACAAGCTGTTATAAAGTAGTATTATGGCAAGCTATGTTTTGTAAAGTAAAATCTCTGCCATGCCCCTTAGTCATTTGTAATTTGATCTGCTGCGTGGCATGACCCTTTTCTTTGTGTACCCTGTGAAAGCCAGGACATAAGTCTGTTGTTTCCCTATGTTTCTTTTAACTGGAGCAAACATTGCATTATTTTTTTTTTTATTTTACATAAAAATCTCTTGGAAAATGAACTTTTACTCACTGTGCATCAGTCATAAAGTTTATATCTTTTTTTTCTTTATTTATCTTTATGTGCATCAGAATTTTTCGCACTGAAATCCGGCAATTTGAGATCTAATGTATATGTTTCTTCATGTTGGCCCTGCTGCACAGGCACAAATTACTGCTTATGTTGAATACTTTGGGCAATTCACATCAGAACAGTTTCCTGATGATATTGCTGAGGTATGTGTTCTATTTCCTTTCTTGGTCTTACTCACATGATACAAAAATAGCTTAGATTTCACTGAGACTTCCATATATGCATTTTGTCTTGGCAGCTGATTCGTAATCGTTATCCATCAAATGAGAAACGCCTCTTCGATGATGTTTTGGGTATGCTCACTAATCTGCAGAACAGTTGCACCTTTAGAGTTTTACAAATATATTTTTTTTGTAGCTTCGTAATGATTACTTCACTTATTTTTAACAACTTTCAGCTACTTTTGTTCTCTACCATCCGGAGCATGGCCATGCTGTTGTTCTTCCAATTATTTCTTGTATTATTGATGGAACGCTGGTGTATGACAAGAGTAGTCCTCCATTTGCTTCTTTCATATCTTTGGTCTGCCCAAGTGGCGAGGTATGTTGCTTGAACATAAAAGCTTAGCTTCTAATATCCTCTCGTCATGATTTTCTTTTATGACTAAAATTTTTCGGTTCTTCATCAACTGATGGTTTGTGATTCACTTTAATTTTGGACCCTTAGATAAAATTTTTTTAGTTGTCTTGTTATGGCTTATAATTGCTTTGTTGGTTAAAAAAGAAACACAGCACCAATGATAGCTTTCATTCCCTCTCACAGAATGAATATTCAGAACAATGGGCTCTGGCATGTGGTGAGATTTTGCGAATTTTAACCCATTACAATCGCCCAATATACAAGTTGGAACAGCAGAATGGTGAAACAGATAGAAGTGGCAGTAGTAGCCATACCACAGGTGGTGGCTTAGCAAGTGTGGAATCTAACAATGTACCGTCAGCACCACTGGAGAGAAAACCATTAAGACCTTTGTCTCCATGGATCACTGACATATTGCTTGCTGCACCTCTTGGCATTAAAAGTGACTACTTCCGATGGTGAGTATACTACTTTTGTTGGATGATTGTTCATCTTTTAGATGCTGATGTCTTGATAATCTGATCCCACATTACAAAGTTGGAAGACATCTTGTTTCCATAACCAGCAGAGAAGCTCATGATGATGGGTACATTTTGATCAGCTCAGAGATAATAGTATTGATCACATCGTGCAATTCTCTTACACCCACAAATCAATTATCGGCTGATGTCTGAATAATGTTTGTTATTCATTGACTGTTTTGAGAATCTTGCCAGTGTGGAATTCAAGATGTAATTCTGCCTGTGTTGAAAAGTTGACTTTATATGGTATACTGTAAGCATGCACACTCACCTCATGACCATAAAAATGTTATCTTTCTTTTCCTCTCAGAAGGGATCTACGTATGGAAATCACCATCTGTTGAGTTTATTTAATGTTTCTTTTATCTGTTATCATGTAGAGTAGTATTGATTCACTTCTGGTCAGCAATGATGTGAAGCTATAATATAGCATGTCAAAGTTTCTACTGGAACCTTTATTGGTTCTGCTAGATTTGTTGTTTAAAACTTTTCTGCCTTTGGTGTCTGTTTGTGGTATCAGCATGCAGTAAATGTGATTATTTGTAAAATTTTTGTGTAATGTATTTAATCACAGATACTGAAGCCTAAACCCAATACTTGTGCCTCAGGTGCAGTGGCGTTATGGGCAAATATGCAGCTGGAGAGCTCAAGCCTCCAACAACTGGTTAGTTAACAATACCTTCTGGAATATGGCCCATGTATGATTCAGTTTCTAGTTTCCGTCTTCATATATGAATCTGCTGGTATTAAGTATGCTACTCTCTGTTTATTGGGTTCATGTTGTTGCATGTAGCAAATGTCAAATGAACTTTATGGTGTTGTCTTTATTAAATGACAATATTGTAGCCTTAACATTAAAGTCAAGTGTGAGTTCAACTAAGGAAAGGCTTCCAGTGGATGCAAAGGCACCTAGAGACAAGGATTTCATTCTAAGTACTAGCAAGAAGGATATGGAAGTTGTCTCTTTAATGGAAATATTAATGTTATCAAAACTGAATTGCATTTTTTTTTTGTTTTTTTGGCATTTTAGCATCTTCTCGTGGGTCTGGAAAGCATCCTCAGCTTATGCCATCAACCCCAAGATGGGCTGTTGCAAATGGTGCCGGGGTTATATTAAGTGTGTGTGATGATGAAGTTGCTCGCTATGAGACTGCAACACTAACTGCAGTTGCTGTCCCTGCACTTTTACTACCACCTCCAACGACACCTTTGGATGAGCATCTGGTTGCTGGGCTGCCAGCTCTTGAGCCATATGCACACTTATTTCACAGGTGACATCTAAATCCCTAGTCTGATTATTTTTTAACTTGAGTTCATTTTTCTTACATTCTAAGGAGACAGATAATATGTTTTGCTAGTCAAAACACACTTTCAGTGGTTCCCCTTCCAGCACTAGTGATAAACAGACATCTTTGTTGGAGTTCATGTATTAGCATGTAAAAGAAGCAAAGCTATAAAGGGTGAAAATTGTAGATAAATGAACAAATAGTTCTTTAAGATGGTGGTTAGAGGTCCTCTTGTACAAGTCATTCAATGTGAATTATTACTACATAATATCCTACCTGTGATGCAATGATTTTTGTTCTTTTGTAGGTATTATGCGATTGCAACACCAAGTGCCACTCAAAGACTTCTTCTTGGACTCCTAGAAGCACCACCATCATGGGCACCAGATGCACTTGATGCTGCTGTACAGCTTGTGGAACTCCTTCGGGCGGCTGAGGATTATGCCTCTGGCATAAGAGTAAGTGGGATCAGTCCGATTGTTGACACATGATTCATGAAATGGACATTTTTGATTATTTTTAACAACTGTTATTTTCTTCTCATTTTATTCTATTATTCCCAAATATATGTTTCTTTTGTTAATGTCCGCCTTGCCAAATATATGGACATTTTATTCTAGTTGTGGGCTTTTCTTTAAATATCAACCTTTCTTGTAGCTTTGACTATATTGTTCTTCTAACTTCATTTCTTTTCACTGCTCTAGCTTCCAAGGAATTGGATGCACTTGCATTTTTTGCGTGCAATAGGAACTGCAATGTCTATGAGAGCTGGTATAGCAGCTGATGCAGCTGCAGCTTTACTTTTTCGGATTTTATCACAGCCTGCATTGCTTTTTCCTCCACTAAGGCAAGTTGAGGGTGTTGAAGTTCAACATGAACCTTTGGGTGGCTATATTTCAAGCTACAGGCAGCAGGTAATGTAAACATTGGTTCTCAACATAACTCTTTGACTCAGTGTGCTTCCAGCTAACGAGAAGCACTTAATACTCCACACCTGAATTTGAATACTGAAAGTGTGACAATAGACATTTAAATAAGCCTCACAAAATGAAAAGAATTCATCACCAAGCTTTAGCCCCATGGAAATAAAGTCCGTAGAAGGGGAATCTGGAAAGAAATGAGTCCTTCGGCCTGAATTTGTGGGGTCTTTTTGGTCTCAAACTCCAGACTTTGATCACTGCATTAGTTTCACACCTTAATACCATCCTGAAAATTGCTTATGAGCAGATAGAAGTGCCTGCAGCTGAAGCAACTATTGAAGCAACTGCTCAGGGGATTGCATCTATGCTATGTGCCCATGGTCCTGAAGTTGAATGGAGAATTTGTACAATATGGGAAGCTGCGTATGGCCTCATTCCTCTAGGTTCCTCAGCAGTTGATCTTCCTGAAATTGTGGTCACAACTCCTTTGCAACCTCCAATATTGTCATGGAATCTGTACATACCTCTCCTCAAGGTCCTGGAATATCTTCCTCGTGGAAGTCCATCTGAAGCATGTCTTATGAAGATATTTGTTGCAACTGTTGAGGCAATTCTTCAGAGGACATTTCCACCTGAACCTTCTAGAGAACATGCCAGAAAAACAAGATACCTCTCTGGCATAGTCTCTGCCTCCAAAAACCTTGCAGTGGCAGAACTTCGTACAATGGTCCATTCTCTTTTTCTAGAGTCATGTGCCTCTGTAGAGCTTGCTTCACGACTGCTTTTTGTTGTTTTGACTGTCTGTGTTAGTCATGAAGCTCAGTCCAATGGGAACAAGCGACCAAGAGGTGAAGAAAGCTATCCACCTGGTGATAGCACTGAAGATTCACAATATCCTTCTGAAATGCCGTGTAAGATGAAATCTGGACAAGGGAAAAGGCAAGGCCCTGTTGCAGCATTTGATTCTTATGTTTTGGCTGCTGTATGTGCTCTTTCATGCGAGCTTCAGTTGTTCCCATTCATTTCAAGGGGAAGTAATCATTCAAGTTACAAAGATGGAAAGGTCACATCCAAGCCTGCAAAACTAAATGGATCTAGTAGGGAGTTCCGATGCAGTATTGATTCTGCAATTCATCACACACACAGAATCTTGGCAATTTTAGAAGCACTTTTTTCTTTGAAACCGTCTTCTATTGGCACCTCTTGGAGCTATAGTTCAAATGAGATAGTCGCTGCAGCTATGGTAGCTGCTCATGTTTCTGAACTCTTTAGACGGTCAAAGGCTTGCATGCATGCTCTCTCTGTCCTTATGCGGTGTAAATGGGATAATGAAATTTACTCTAGGGCATCCTCACTGTATAACCTCATAGATATTCATAGTAAAGCTGTTGCATCCATAGTTAACAAGGCTGAGCCATTGGAAGCACACTTCCATGCACCAGTGTGGAAAGACTCTTTTGCGTCTTTTGATGGGAAAAGGCAAAACAAAAGTTTCACTGGCCGGTTTTGTTCAGGGCAGACATCTGAAGAATCTGCTCATTCTGAAGCTAAACTTAAGCATAAGGGAGCATCACAGTCAGAAGAAGCCTCAGGAAGTAACTTGGGCAAAGGTATTCCAGGTTTCCCCTTAGACGCCTCAGATTTGGCCAATTTCTTAACAATGGACAGGCACATTGGGTTCAATTGCAATGCGCAAGTACTTTTAAGGTCATTGCTTGCAGAGAAACAGGAGTTATGTTTCTCTGTTGTTTCACTACTATGGCACAAGTTGATTGCAGCACCGGAAATTCAACCTAGTGCAGAAAGCACTTCTGCCCAGCAGGGATGGCGGCAGGTAAGCTACCATCTTGGGCATATGATCTGTACTTTAATTACCCATCATAATATCTGATCAGACAAAAAAAAATAAAAGAGAATATCTTTCTACCTTAATCCAATGTTTGTGCTAGATTTTGTTCATATTCTTATTACTATTTTACATTGTATGTGTATCCTTTGACAATGTGGAGTGTGACTTGACAATCTGTGTGTGAACAGGTTGTTGATGCACTATGCAATGTTGTATTGGCATCACCAACGAAAGGAGCTACAGCTGTTGTACTGCAGGTCCAAACTTTGTTCAACCTATATATCATGCCAAAAAATGAAATCATTATTGTAAACTTTTGAACATTTGCTTGAACACTGCCTTCTTTCTGCCAACTGTGCAGCACACCCAAAACAGGGCATAAAAATTGAGAAACACCTGTTACTACTAATTCAAAATGCACTGGGCAGGAATGGAGAAATAAAGAATCATGGGGTTAATTTAACAATTTCTTTGATGTTTAGTTGCCCAATTTTGGACGTGTTGCTGTGGCTTTGAAAATCAATGGGCTTTCTTTTAAATTAAAGATATTTCATTTTCCTCCAAATTTCAATACCCTCCCATTGTCCAGTCACTTTAATGGCTGTGTGCACTTGTCAGGCGGAAAGAGAGTTGCAACCTTGGATTGTCAAAGATGATGATCAGGGTCAGAAGATGTGGAGAATCAACCAGCGTATTGTCAAAGTGATTGTGGAGCTAATGAGGAATCATGACACACCTGAATCACTGGTAATTTTGGCAAGTGCATCAGATCTACTTCTACGCACCACAGATGGGATGCTTGTTGATGGTGAGGCTTGCACTTTACCACAACTCGAGGTAACTTACCGGAAAAGAAACTTATTGATTGTCCGAAAATGTGACAAATAAATCTCTCTTTTGTTTTGATGTGTCATGTGCTGAATATATCTTCTTAGTTTGCTTTGGGCTGTGTTTTTATGTTTAATTTCCCATAAGATGTCATATATCCATGTCTAATAAGATTTAAGGACTAAGGACATAGCAAAAGCTATGCTAAGTGAACTTTGATTTATTTATTGGTTGGTGTTATTATCTTTAATCTGGCAGCTACTGGAAGCAACTGCTAGGGCAGTTCAGCCAGTGCAGCAGTGGGGAGAATCTGGATTTGCAGTTGCTGATGGCCTCTCGAACCTTTTGAAAGTAAGCAAATACACCTCTTAGATATCCTTATTCTCAATCAGTCAGAGGGTTGGTTGTTGCCTCAGACATCCATACACATCACGCACGCATTGTAAAGTGTATATATGCCATGACGTTGGCATCTGATTGTTCAACGCTAATGACTGCAAAACCTCACACTTACGGATGGGATGTTTTTGGCCAATTTGTGCAGTGTCGTCTACCAGCTACGATTCAATGTCTCTCTCATCCAAGCGCACATGTCCGTGCTCTGAGCACATCAGTTCTTCGTGATATTTTGCTTGCTGGCTCTATAAGACCTGCCTCTAAACAAGCAGACATAAATGGCATCCACGGACCTTCTTATCAGTACTTTAACATAGATGCTGTCGACTGGCAAGCTGATATAGAGAAGTGTTTAAATTGGGAAGCTCATAGCCAACTTCTGAGAGGAAAGTCTACTCAATTTCTCAACGCTGCTGCCAAGGAATTAGGCTTTACCATGTCCATCTAACATCAACCGTCATTTGGCAGCCTTTCTTGGCTTGTTTTCCTTTTGAGGTGAGACTACAAAATTGCAAGGACACCTTCATATTTTGAACCAAAGACGTGCTCGCTGGAGAAGAAACTTCAATTTGTTCTCATAGGTCTGAAGCCTGAAAGGATGATAGTGTTATATTGTAAGATAGTCAGCAGGGCCGCTATCTCACTTCACACTTTTGCACGGGTGTCATCTAGCCGAAGTCAGAGTTGTATGTAACGGGCCCTAGTCTAACACTGTTGTCCTAGGCTATTAGATGTACTCTGTTCTAAGAGGTTGGAATAGCAGCTGGCAGGGGGTTCACACCCTTTCTTCATAGTGTGTGCTATAATACCCTCGTTCATTTTTTCGGTGCTCTTGTTAAATATATAATAATGACCTTAAAGAAGCATCTCATTCAATTCATTGCAGAGGCGCAGAAAATCACGTTAAAATGAAAGTCAGATTTTAAGCCACAGCAGCGGGCAAACGGTGTTATGGCAAATCATAGAGGAATCGCAACAACACGAAGCCCAGAAAGCTCATGGCCCTTTTTGTGGGACCAGGCCGCTAAAGTGGGGCCACTGGAATTAATGGGCTTACTTTAATATGGACCGCTAGATTGGTATGGGCGCACCTCTCTAATTCTTCAATTTCGTATGGTTGTTAGGAGGTTTAACAACATTAAGCGACCCATGAATTCTCTTTTTCGTCAACCTTTTTGGAAAATGACGTGTGTTTTTGGGGTGTCTTGGCAGGTGAGTATTGAGTGCGTTCTTCTTATTTTTCTTGTTAAAGAAAAAGCGTTCGATAATTGAAAAGGCAAAATTAATGTGTGACAAGTAATTAAGATATACGAGTCAAAGATATAAACGAGTAATCGATAATTATTATTAGATATTATTCATTTTCGAGTCATTGCAATAT
This sequence comes from Rhizophora apiculata, assembly GCA_037832385.1. Classification (NCBI taxonomy): domain Eukaryota; kingdom Viridiplantae; phylum Streptophyta; class Magnoliopsida; order Malpighiales; family Rhizophoraceae; genus Rhizophora; species Rhizophora apiculata. Next base: position 2,322,651 of record CM075430.1, on the reverse strand, counting down.
ATGTAGTTTGTTGCTTTTCCATCATCGTCTCTGTTATATTTTATGCTTTCGAAGCTTGAATCGGTAAGTTTCTATTCCCCCCCCCCCTCCTTTTTCTTTTTTAACCATTAATTAGATATAAATTTAATATACTCAAATATATACACACAAAAAAAATATATTATATTATATAACATGTCGATGTAAATCAATATGATATAAAAAATATAAAATTATAATATAAGATCTTGTTTGTCTACTTGAGTTCACCAAATTTGGTCACTCATATTTCGATCGAATTTTTTAGGTATTCTCCATCGTTGGATGGGCTAATCAAGACTAAATTTTTCTTCCTCTCTTCTTGTTTTCTTTTTATAATTATTTATCAAAAACTAAATTCTACTTCAAATGATATGATATCAAAATTTAAAACATGCAAATAACACTTTGTCATAATTCCTTATTTATAATAGAAGGACGCTAACATATGAATTCAAATTCGAACTCTTCCACGAGCCTTTCCTTGCGCCCAAACAGAAAATTTCTCGCATCTCTCTCTCTCTCTCTCTCTCTAAGATCTGGTGAACTCTGAAAGTCGTACACAACACTTAAAACTACAACAACCTGCAAACGATCCAAATCCTCACCAAATTTCTGGATCTCTTCGTCAAAATAGCTCGGTCGATCTCTTTCACTATCGCTTGTTCTCTACGGTATCCACTTCTACCATTTTTGTTTTTCTTTTCTCTCGTTCTTTCGCAATTTTCTTATTATTTTCGAGCGTTTTTTAATTTTATTAAGTTGGTGAATTATTATTCGAATGAAATTCCCTCCTTCCCCCACTTTTTTTTTTTTTTTTCGTTGCGATATTTTTATGATCAGTATGTCTGTAATTTGGGTGTCGATTTGATGTAATCAGATGGACTCAATCATGGAGGTTGAAGGATAAAGGGCATACATTGTTGAATCTATTATTTTGAGGAGTCGTTAGTTTTAACAATGGCTCCGTCTAGCAAGGCAGATAAAAATTCAAGTAAACTTCACGTACCATGCCATAAAAAAGTCAATTTACTTTCAATTTTTGTAACCAAAATTTACCTTTTATATTATACGTAAGAAAACATCAACCTTAAAATTTATAGGCTTAAAATAATACGAAGCCTCGTAATAATTTTCTCTTCTTTTTTTAATTAACTGACTTTTTACGTTATTGTAATAAGATAAAATATTATTATAATAAGTGTATTTAACTGTGTCGATAACTTGTTTGTTACAGAAGCGGAACCAGACTATATCAAACCTTTTTCGTGCTAATATGGGCTTTTCCCAAATATCTACGAATAATTAAAAAGAAAACGAGTAAGGGAATGAATTTTCATATAGAGTATAATTAGACAATAACACGTACAAAATAATAAGAGAATATTATAGTAATTTTATTATGATTAATTTTATATTTTTTATTAAAGAAATTATTAAATTATAAACTATATAATATATATTTTTTTATTCTTATAAATATAACATTCGATTTTTGAAATTAATACCTAAAAATTATACATAAAAATTTAAATTTTTAATTAATAAAACCTCTCCCAAGAAACAGCATTTTGCTTTGTTTATTTATAAAATTAAAAAAAAAAATGTTCCGGCATGCCCGAACCTTGTATTTCTTTTTGGTAATATTCACCGCATGGCCGAACCGTCATAGTTCCTCACCGTACGAGTGGCCATACCACAGTACATCCCTGCTTTTCCTGTCTCTTCCCTTCCTTTCCCTTCCCTTCTCTGTCTCTCGAGTTTCTCTCGCATATGTAAAAGCTAAAGAAACAGAAACGTAAACCGAAACCACCACAAACATTGTTGTTTGTTTGTTTCTCAATCTCTTTATCGTTCTTTACACAGAGACTTCCTTTTCCTTATTTCAACTCCGTCACTCAAAATTAACCCGAAAACAAACACATAATTTATCAATCATTTTTTATCAATTAAGCCCTGAACTTGAAGATTGTTAGACTTTATATGTATATATATTATATATAAATTATTATTTATCTGAATTAGATATATCAGAGGAAAAAAGAAAAGTGGTTAGGGAAGTTCAATTGATTTGGTCGGAGGATGGGGAAGAAGAGGAAATCGATAGCGACAAGCCTGGATGAGGTGGATCGGACCATGTACGCTTCTTTTTGTGGCGGCGCCAATTCACTCTCTCAGCTTTACACCCAGGCCATGAACCATCAGAAGCTCTCCTTCCAAGCCGGCGAACGCCATGGCCTTGTGTGATTTCCCCCTTCTTTAATTTGTTTGTATTTTTATTTTTTTAACCCTTCTGGGCGTTTTTGCTGATGGCGTTTTTGTTTTTTCGGATTCACAATTGAAAATGATAATTCTTTTTTTGTTTATTATTATTGTTGTTTTTGAATATTCACGGGCTTGTTGATTTGTAGTGAGTTGAAGAGTAAATTGATGTGTGCATATAGGCATTGATGCTTGTGTTAACGGATTCATGTTTGGAACGGATGGGACGGTGGCTTTACTTCGTTTGGTAGCTGGTGTGAAGGATTTCTAAAATTCAACTGAAGATTATTTTGGTTTTATAATTCACCTGCATTTGGGAGGCTTTCACGTGCTGTGGAGAATGGATTTGATTGTTTTAGTCCGTAGATTGATAAATGCTTGAATTTTTCCAGCCTTTCAATTTTATTTACGCAATTGAAATTCAGTATCAGGGTATTTGGATGTTCTAATGTGTTATTTGTACACTTCCTGTGGTGGATTTTTACCGGAAGCCTTGATCTTGAAGAAGGTATTCAAGTGCAAGTTCTCATTTGTAAGAGACTTGTTTTGATTGTTTTTGCAATTCAAATGACAGTCCATAGGGATAACAAGAATTTGGTTCAGAGACGTAGGATAGACCTGTCGAACTTTGTTCAGTTGTGAGTCTCAGTTTCCATGGTTATCACACCTGTCTTTATGTTATGTTTATCATGGATGAGTATAAAAGGGTTTTTGACGGTCTTCGCTCTATTAAGGGTTAGTTTACAAGTTGTAGTGTCTGTTTTAGTGGGATTTTATTTTTGATAGTGCTGCTGAAGAAATAAACTTTTCTGGTTCTCCCTCTTTCTCTCTCTCTCTCTCTCTGTTTTTTTTTTGAAAAAAAAAAGAAAACCATAAAATTGACAATCTTGGATTGCACTTCAATTTGATGCACTTTTAACAGATTGACTTTCTATTTTCCCTTTTTTCCTTTGGGATTTTTGGTGAGGGTCCAGTTTTTGCATTGCACCTTACTAAGGAAAGACAAGCGTAGAAACTATAAAACAGGTGTTTATTTAGTTCTTCTGAGTTTTATGTTGACTGCTGAAATTTATGGTGTTTTGTTTCAATGTTTGTAATATTTCAGTGGAAATTGTAATCTCACTTCCATTTAATGAGGTTGAAGTTGTTTATTTTTTCTTTTTTTCAGGTTTCAATAATTTATTTTATGCATGGATCATCTGTTTTGCTGGGCTCTCTCTATGTGTACTTTTGTTCTTCCCTTCTGTTTTGCCATGACAAATGAGTGGGGAAAAAATAGAAAATTTTTCTATCCCATGAAAATGCAAAGAGCAGGAACAATCCTTGAAGTTTTGACACTTTTTTTTCATCTCTTGAAATGTTTTATATACCTTCCATCTGGACACATTAGACCAAGCTTTGAGGCTAGCTTTTCATTGTAAAGCATGTCAAAGACAATTGGATACCAATCAGATGACACTGTATGCAGATTGAAGAACCTTTTAGATCTATTTTCACCCTTTGTGTATAAAACGAACTTTGTCATCCTTTTGTTCCTTTTGGCCTTTTTGGGTCCCAAGCTAAGTTATTCATGCAGACAGTGGTAGCATTAAATGAAGTCTGTGTTGTCAAATGCTTTAGATTCTCCCATCCTTTTGCACTGCTCTGCACTAGATTGTGGTGAGCTTCCTCATGGACCTAGTTTGATATATTGCTCATTTAGCATGATCATGCTGTTTTCAGGAGAAACTTTATCAATGGATTTTGAGACAGCAAGAAGAGGGGTCAAGAGTGACAACAGTTGATATCCTCAATTATATTCAGGTTTGTAAGATGTTGCATTTATTCACTGATTTCTTCCCACTAATTTATGCGTCGACTATTGTTTCTGCTTCCTTTTTGTCTGTGCTATATTACAAATTATTATGTTGCCATGCTTTAGCTTTTGACCCATTAGTTGGCAACATAAGACAATATAATATTCTCTGTGGTTTAATCATGAGTTGCCCTTGCATATCAAATGCAAAATTCTACTCTTTTTGCTGAACCTAATATCTCAACACTTCATAATAAGTTGCCTGGACTTATAAGTGGCTATTTCACATACTTTGGTTGGCAATTTCTCTTCTTCTTTGATTTTGTGTAGATATGAAGTTAAGAAAGCTATGCTGATATGGTTGATAGGGTTTGTTGGAGTTTAAGAAATTGAAACTTCATGGCTTGAATCTGTGATTCAGATCTGAATTTGTTGAAGACAGTATTAAGTAATTGGTTATTTGCATACATTGCAATATTAGAGTTTAGGAATTACTCTTAGTATAAGAAAGCATTACATTCTCCAGGTTGAAAAAAGGCTAAGAGAAACTTCATTCATTAATTTTCTGCAGCAATATTTTACAAACCCTGTATGGATATGCCCTTTCAACTTCTAATTCTTTGTGGGCTCCTTTTCTTGAGGGATACACACACACAGATGAAGGGAAAGGGAGAAGCAGAGAGAACCCTTGTGGTAGTCTTCTTTTTGTCTTAATGCTTCCTTTTAGGCTTCCTTGTTTGACAGGCAAAGACTTTGCAATCCTTTTCCCATTGCTTTTCCTTCAGAATAAGTTCATTCGATAAGATTGAGAATGTCTAAACTATATTCTAAGTCACTTGATCCTCAGTTAATTATAAATTATGCCATGCAGCATTAGCAACATAAAACATTTATGGTTTTTTATTTGTTTGAAGAGCTGACTGATAAAAGATGATCCTCGTGCTTCATGGTAATTAGATTTGGCCTGGTCTTTGTTGAATTTGAACACAGTTATTTGATTTTGTTGTCTTCTTCTTGATCACCTTTCTCCTCCTTTTTCCTCTTGATTCTTCCATTTTTGTTTGCATGCAAATGATGCAAATGATTTATTTGATAGTTTGAATGACTGGTTGCAGAGGGACTGTTTTGTTTTATTGGTTGTTTTTTGATGTTTGCATATTATGTGAACTACTGTTGGTCTCTCTGTAGGATATTTTTGGCTAAGGAAGTTGTGGATGTATTATAGGTTGACCAGGATTAACTGTGCCCTTCTGGAGTACTTGAAATTATGGATTTTTTTGTTCATGATGCAGAACGAGGTGGAGTATAGCATAGATGAACCATCAATGTCCCCTAGAGCACCACATCAACACCAGAATTCCCAACCAATGCAATTCTCAAATTCTGGTTTTTTAGCCACTTCAGGCTCATCTGGCCCAACAAGTGCTTTACTGCACTGTGAGCAACAAACCAAGAATGCAGTTTTCTCAAATGCATTGTCAAGCCCCATCCGCAGGAGTCTCCAAAACTATACCATTCCTCAGGGAGCCTACCATGCAACAACAGCTGCTCCACCATTAGGAAACCAGAACAGAGATTCGAACCCCCACAGCTCCAATGATTCTTCAATGGACATCTAAGGTAGCATTCCTCCTGGGCTTCTTGCAGTTTGGGGTTTGAAAGACTTGGAAAGCTGTTGAAAGTAGAAGTACATTGAACGGTCACTTCATACAAGAATAATCACATGTGGATGTTGACTTTGTTGAAGTTTGTGAAGAGGAATAGCTTGGTGTGTGAGCTCATATGGGGCAGCATGCTATGTGATGAGCACCCTAACCTATCAGTTATCCTTTTATGACTTTTGAACCGGTTAATTTGTTTTCTTATGTCATTGTAAAGCACTTCAATAAAATGATCAAGTGGCTTGCAAAAAGGTACTGCATGTTGCATTTTATGCATGTTTTTCGTCATTTGTTCTCAACCATGTTTTTTGTTTTTTTTTTTTTGATCCTGTATATCCGCTTTTTGTGGCTTATACAGTCTTTGGGTTTAATGAATTTCTTGGTTTATACACACTCGGGTTTGGTATATTTGCTGTCAGTTCCTCATATGCTGTAGGGGAAAAGTTTGTGTCTTCACGAGGAAATTGATCTCTACAGGCAGGCAGAAGCTGAGCCATGGGGCCTGAGATGGGGTGAGAGCCTGGCCATACTGTCGGCATGTTGAATTGGATGCTCAACTTGTGGTCTCCCCAATCATGTTCGATGTAACATCGCCACAAAGAATGAGTGCAGGTCACTGCTGGATCAAGTGGAGGAACATTCATTTGCCCACTTGCTCATTGAGACTTGCTTTATTTTGTCTTCGCTTCAAGCAGAGATACTTGTGTGCGTACCATTCTACGTTGTCTACTCCCCCTAGGAATTCAATATGAAGATACCTGAAGTTGCATTATCTTGTCGATATATTTCCTGCGTCGTGTCTCTAACTACTCTAGTTTTCTTTCTCAATTCTCATTGATGTAACAAGATTTGGTCTCCATTTCTGTCCCATCCTTCCACGGTTACAGCGTTCTATGAATTAAAACTTCCCTGAGGTGTCTGTTATCCCATCTGATCATTTCAATATCCGAATTATACATAAAGTAGACTCAAAATTGCTGGCCTGCAAAGATGAAGGGTTATGAAAGGAAAACAAGTAATGTCAAGGTTAAAGAAACGCCATCTGAATGTTCTGGTTGTTTCCCAATGCAATTGCTTGAGCAGACCCGTTGGAGAGATGCATACAAAAATCTCAATATGAGGCAAGCAATGAACAGGCAACTCGCCTTCAAGCATCACTGTTATAATCACTTGTTACGGATTGGGAATTCCATCCAAATTGTCAAGTCTCTACAGAGAGTAACAGGAATAGATAGTGCTTGATTATTCCTTCACTCTCTTCACCGTCCATTTTTGTTGATAGGTGAACCTTCTTTAGGCATGCGGCAGGTAAAAGCCCTTTCTGCAGCTAATAATTCTATGACCCTACAACTCCAAAGTATGGGATAAAGATGAAATGCATCTTAGCTTAAGGCCCCAAATTTAAAAGAAAAGCATGTGAAGGATAAATAAAGAGAAATACTAAAATCTTTTGAACCACTCAATCATTGATCCAACGAGATTCGTTTTCGAAACAATTGAAATAAAGCATACATTTGCTTGTTGCTGCCAGGGTCAAGATCTATCAGAATCCGATGGTTTTTTAGTAGCTGGTGTCTAGCATATGCATTCCCCAAGAGGTCGCCACCACTGTCACATCATTGAATCATTGAATCATGTGAGGGGTGGGTCAGGATCCATCTTAGATTAGCCGCGGCCTTAAATGTTAACATCAAATAAATATTGCATTGACATTTTTCTTCAATAAAATAATAGTATTTGTCTCAACTGGGTATTCTGATTTAGTTGTATAGATAACTTTTTTAATAGAATGCTAATTATATATTTATATATTTTAGTCGAGAAATTAAGTCTAAAAAATCTTATTGAACTCTCTGATTCTCCTTCCGAGTAACTGAATTACCTGTCACAAATGCTGACTTGCGTCGGGTCAAACCGAATAATGCCTCGGACTGATGTCATGTTGGACCAATAACTGGGACGTCGCGACACATCTAAAGTCGGACGAGTTAATTGGGCCTACGTCTATTGAACTTCTGGACTTGGGCCCATGCAATTCTCTTTTTCAGTATCAACGACCCAATAGTCCTCTTATGTATTCTTGGATTGGATAGACAGTTTCATTAGGGATAATGACGTTTGGGGACATAATGATTTTGGTTTATTTACTGGGACAAACAATAAATGTGATCGCTGAAAAAGAGAATTTAACTATTGATTTGAGATAATGACTTTTTTTTCCTCTCTCTCTTTTTTTATAGACATATATATATATATATATATATTAATTGTGTTTTCAATCTTTTTCTTGAAAAAGAAAAGTTGTTTAGTTTGACAAAATGGATAACTAATTAAGCCACAAACTTCCGAATAAATCTTAGTAATTACGACAAAATTTTAAATGATTTTGCTAATGTAAAGCTAAAAAGAGAAAAGAATGGAGATGCTTGCAAGTAATATATTAAAAAAAAAAAAGGAGAATTAATTAATTAAACAGCAGACTTAAAAAGCAGCAGGAAGAAAGCAAGCAAAAGCAAGTTCTCTCTTTTTCTTCTCATAAATTACCAAACACTTTAATTATTTTTCATATTTACAAAACAAAAGTGAGAATAAATAAATAAATAAAATAAAATAAAAATTATATAAATAAACAATAATATAAGAAGGGGCGGCCCGTCGTTCGTTATCATACGCCGTGAGTCACTTTCCCTATCCACCTTTTAAATAAATAATTCGGAACAGAAGTAAAGCAAACTCAAATCCTTTTTTATTTTTTATTTTTTTTTTTAATTTTTTTAATTTAATCTTTTTTATTTTTCATTTTCTATTTTTTTAGCTGCTTATTATTATGATTAATATTTCCCCACTTTGATTTATTTTCGGTTCCCTCTCCAATTCCTCGCCGATTTATTTGATCCGACAAGGCGTCGCCGCCGATTTAGACTCGGAGGATCTCTCTCAGATCCGCTACGCCGCTATCAGGTAAACGCGATTTTCTGTCTGGTTCCCGAGAAGATAGTACTTCTTTTTAGATTTTCTATCTCGAAATTTACTATTTTATAAAGTTGAGAAATTTTGAATCATGACACTCTAGTTGCTGTTTAACTGAAACTGAGGCAGTGAGTGAGAGCTGCGAAGTTTTGGTTTCCGCTTTCCGCTTCGTTTCGCCGAGCGTTTTTCTGTGTATGCGAGCACGGAGTATATATATTGCGAAGCGAGGGCGATTGCATTTCACAGAATTTGATTTTCTTGTTTTGCCTTTGCGCTCCTGGTTGCTTCTTTGAAGTAAGCAGATCTCTCTGACATCGACGCATACAGAAACACGTGATATGTGGTGATCCATTTTGAGGATGATCTTTCTTTCTTTTTTTTTTTTGTTTGGCTGATTGTTTGTGTATATGAATGATTCTTCAGTTTCCTCAGAAAGAACTAGCACATGTTTTTTTGGCCAGTTTTTTCTTAATATTTATGGATGAGCTCCCCGAGAATGTTTTTATTTCGGCTGTTGTTCCAGAGTATCACAATCAGTGATAAAGTTTTCTCATTTTTTCCTGGAGGATTTAGAGTTTCTAACAGAAATGTGATTGATCTCTTTTGGTCGTTTTTGGGATGGGAAAGCGTTAGTCTTGATTTCCCTTGTCGTCAATACAATCTGTCTGTTTGAAATTCATCAGTAATTTGTCTGACCATTGGTGAATGAAGGGCTGGTTTATTTCTCATTGGACCAAAGCAGGTGTATCGATACAGAAACATGTTTTTGTGACCAGATGATTAGAACTGATGTTATTCGCGGCGGAAGGAGGAGGATTCTTCTCTTCTTCAGCTTCTGGATATAGCAAGGGCCTGACCCTTCTATTTTTGGGTCAGACACACGAAGACACGCCCATGAGAGTTTCGCCGTGGACACAGTACCAGTTGGTCAACCAAGAACCAGACTCTGATCTCCAGCTGGCTTCTGTGAAGGACCGGCTTCCGCGCAGTTGCGCTTCGTTTGTCTGCTTTGGCCGTGCATCTGCGGGACTCGATTCCCCAAGACATCTGAAGGTAGGTCCTGCTCAACAACAGGATCTATCAGATCCTCCTGTTGTTGACAAGGGTGAAAATCGTGCCACAGAATTTGAAGATGATAATATTGTACGAAAAGCTAGTCTAAAGAGTAGCTTAAAGAAGCCGCCAAAGACCATTCAGGTTTCTGTTGAGTACACCAGTCAGAGTGATGCATTGGATGAGAAAGGTAGTGATGTTACTGGTCATACAGAGGGGAGAAAAGTGCAGTGGACGGATGTTTGTGGAAGTGAGCTTGCTGAAATCAGGGAATTTGAACCAAGGTATGCAAACGTCTGTTTCCAATTTGAGATAGTTTGTGCTTCACATTTGAGTATTTTCCTTCATATTTCAAATATATCAAGGAGTTACATTCTAATGTCCGTGCAATATGTGCACTACTTTGTGCTCGTTAGTGCTCCATGCAGTTAAACAAAGTTAGCAGAAGCAGCGGTTCTCCGAGCTTTATTCTATTGGAAGTAGTTATTATTACATTCTTTGATGGAATTTCCTTACGTTTCCAATAGGAAGAAACCCTGCTATTTTATGAAAGTTAACTGTCTGGATACCAAATTTGTGTACCTTCTTTTTCCAAGTGTACCCAGTGTGTATGTTACTGTTAGCCTTTCATAGCATGCAGTCAAATTTGGAGAAATCTTCAATCTAAATATATATAGCCGGTTTCTTAATTCATTTGGATCATGTTTTTGAATTTTCAGCTATTTGAATCTTCTTTCCTGGTATCCTAGACGATCTTTGGAGCAAACCTTAGTGCGTGTATTCCATTGGATATGTTATAGAAATGAAGCAATGCATTGAATTTTTGAGTAGCATATTTGGCTTTTCTTCCCCTTGAACATGTTCTTCCAATTTTCTGATAAAATTTTATTATGAAAAAGGACCGTCAACTTCATTTGTCAAACATTCTTGTCTAACAAGCACCATGCACTCAGCCAATGGGGATGCAGTTCTACTTGGGGAACTCGAGTCTTTTTTTTGTTTTTTTTAACGCCCTTTTAATTTTTTTCCTTTTCTCTCTCCCAATTGTTCCTATAGTACTCTTTGTAAGTACCTTATCCTTATCACTGTGCTCCTGTTACTGAAGTGAGAGCTCATTAAATGGCAGTGAAAGAGGTGTGTCAGATGATGAATCCGGTCCTGGAAGTGAAAGAAGATGTGCATGTGTGATTATGTGATCCATCCATCAATGCTGGAGCTCAATTTTCTCGAAGTGCAATGATGCATCTTGTAAATTTCTGCTAGAGAAGGTCTGATGCTTTGTCCGCGGATCAACTTATTAAAGACAAGAAATTGAGTCATAGAGATGCTGCAATGGCAAGGAGTTCTATCTGGCCACCCCACCCGCCATTGGATTGGCCATTTGTGTCTGTATTTGACTTGACGAAGAATCCAATTTTGTTACTCTGATTTCCAGCGCAGCTTATTTTGTCTCGTTATTTGTGTACTTGTGACCTTCACCCATTTTTTTTTTTTTTAATTTAAAAAAATCTTAATTAACGTGCTATATTAATTCTTGGCTCTTAGTGATTCTCCTATGTTCTGGTTGCACCCCTCGGCGTTGTTTTGGACTCTCCATCTGCGTTTTATAGGATTTATGGTTTTCTTCTCTTCTCAATCTAGGATTTATTTTATGCAATCTATGTTAGTGATCGTCTAATTCTATCAAGTGGCAAGGCTATTTTGGTAACCTTGAACTGAAGTGGATGCTGGCTATTAGGACCTTTAGGACTTGGGCGCTTACCCCAATAGACCAACTAAACTGGGTGCAATGGCCTCTCTCTCTCTCTCTCTCCTTGCGAAGCCTGTTCGCTCCTGGTACACAGGCACCCCCACCAAAAACCAAGAAAAAGAATCAAAAAATTTAAAAAGCAAAAAACGCGGCCCTTCCTAAATAAGGATTAGCAGGAGAAATAGACAAAACAGGGCGGGATTTGGTGGGGGAGAGAAAAATGTCAGTGGCATTCTCAATCCCAAACCTATCGGCATCTTTCCCCTCCCTATCGCCCCCTTCATCGGCAACTTCAACTTCTTGTTTCAGATTGTCCGGTGCAGCAGTAAAGCCTAATGCTGTCACAATAAGGAGCTCTCAAGCGGAGGGCCCTTCTAGATGATCCGCAGCGCCTTCACTCAGAGAGCACTCTCCATCACCCCTGAAGCCCATCCCTCCTTCTTCACCATCCTTCCAAGCTATATGCTCAGGTGGCTCTGGACGACAAGAAGGTGATCACTTTGGAATTCCACAGGCAAAGGGCCAAGAAGCTTCAGGAATACTTTAAGCAGAAGAAGCTCGAGGGAGCAGATCCGGGTCCTTCCATTGGATTCTTTGGCAAGAATGAGATTATTAAAGGAAGGTAATGACTTTTTGTTTAGAGAACTCTGCTGACATCGATAACCTCCTTTCTTGTTGAGAAGGAAAAAAGAAAAAGATAAAAAGAAAGATTTTCTGATGGCAATTCCCTTGTTTACAATAGTGAATGTTAACTACTGTAAATTAATAACCACACAGACACAACCGGGCACATAATAATGATAATAATAATTATAATAATAATATTTAATAAAAAAATAAAATTATAAATAAAATAACAAATTTATAATATTATGTCATTGTAAAAATAAATATTTGACCGATTTAAGACATAATTCCAACAAAGCTTCGCAGAACTCCAACATCGAGAGCAAAGGAGGGAAGGAGACAAAAGGCTGTCTGCTTCCCACATCAGGCGGGGGCTGCTGTCTCGTCAGCATGCTTACGCGGCACTATCCTAGTGGAACTAAGATCTGCTGGATCACGGAGTTTTAAGTTTTCACATCAAGACAACTGTGGACTTATCCAGATCTCAGACGTGGTCGTGTGCTATTGGGTTGTCTTACGCAATCACTCAAAAGAAAAAAAAAAAAGAAAATTAGATAATAATACTTCAAAAATATAATAAAAATAAAAATTATAAATTAATTACATTTTATTTAATTTTATAAATAAATAAAATTATTATCATCTCATTATTTTCAATTTTATTTTTTTATGCATTATTACGGTTAGTTCCAAAAAACAAAAAAAAAAAAAGGAGGAAAATGTTATCCGGAAAATAAAACAAAAAATGCCGACTTTTATTAGATTACATCAACATTTGGCAGAAATATCTCAGTTCTTTTATTTTATTTCTTTTGTGTGTTTTCGGTTGATGGAGTGACAAAAATCCAAAGACGCCGATGCCAATGCCATGGCCGCCCATTAAGACGGCTAAAAATTTTTTGACACCCACTTCTCCAATGTCTCTCTCCCCATGTCTCCCTGTCTTCCTTTCTTTGTTTACCATGTCAAACCATATTCAGTTACATTTAATTCTGCACAGAAAAAACAGAGTGAAGCAGGGCAAGATCAAAATGTGCTATGGAGTGTACACAGGACAAGCATTAGTCCACTGAGTGCCTAGATATCAACGTGAAAGTATTTAGTAGCACGTTGCATCGGGGAGATAGGGAGATGTGTGACAGCAAGTATCAGGAAGATTCACTATCGAGAAGCCTGGAGAAAATGAAAATGGATAGTGGGTATTTTCCCAAGGGCAGCTTCCGGCGATACACCGGCGGTCCACAGGGCAGAGGTACTCTGGCTGGCTTATGAAGACGAGCCCGACTGCCAGCGGCGCGAGAGAAAAAATTGTTGGCTGGTAGGGGAGAAAGTGGTGGTAGTGCCAAAGAAAGGAAGCATCTGAGAGATGGATATAGAGAGAGAGAGGTGGTGGCGGTGAGAGGGCTGATGAGATGAAGCCACAAAGAATTGAGTTTGGTGAAGAGGAGCTGACAGATGGGTGGCTTCCAAAAAGTGCTGACATCGTAAGTCAATTTTTGTACTTTCTTTTGAAGATATTAGAGTTAACATATGGAAAAGAATAGGCTTTCATTTTGTATACTAACCCGAACTTAGAATTTCGATTAACAAAAAGGCATGTCACAATGCTACTGCACATTGGTCTGAAAGATTGCAACCTTACTGTTGTAATCTTCAAGTTACAATGAAGAAACTCATAACGCTCTCGCACTTCTTCTTGATTTCAATTAATAAAAACTTAGATGCATATTGCTGAGAATAACAATATTTTGCCTTACTTTTGTTACTCTTTTGACACTTTTTTCCAAGTACTGCATGTAATACTTCCACTCCATGGAATTTTGGTGAACTTTGATTTGTTTCCAAATTTTATAGGTAAAAATGAGAAAGAGAAAAATGAAAAGTAAAAAAAACTTGAAATTTTGATCACCGGTTTCTTTGTTAAGTTGCTTGAATTTTTGTGGGAGATAATGAATGCATGGTACTGCAGTTCGCTATATGGGTACGTCAATGTACGCACAGCGATGTGTATAAAGCTCGGGATAAGGACACAGAAAAAATTGTTGCTCTGAAGAAGGTCCGCTTGGACACATAAAAACCTGAGAGTGTGAAGTTTAAGGCTTGATAGATCATAATATTAAAGAAGCTGGACCATCCCAATATCGTAAAGCTTGAGGGCCTGGCCACATCCGGATTGCAATACAGCCTTTACTTTGTTTTCGATTTCATGCAGACAGATTTAGCTACAATTATCTCACGTTTTGAGGCATGACTTACTGAGCCACAGGTAGGGATTCTCTCATTTGGTACTTTGCAGGCATATGTAGCCTTTTTGGTTGCTTATCATCGGTAGTAAATGCAGGTCAAGTGTTACATGAATCAACTGCTTTCAGGTCTGCAACACTGTCATGATAGGGGAATATTCCATAGGGATATCAAAGGATCAAACTTGTTGATTGATACAAATGGGATTCTAAAGATTGCCGATTTTGGGCTAGCAAATTATTATTCTTCAAAGAACTAGCATCCTCTCACGAGCAAGGTTTTGACACTTTGGTATAGAGCACGTGAGCTACTGCTGAGTGCTACAGACCATGGAGTTGTTATTTGATCTCCAGATGCCTCTTTGCAGAGATGTTCTTAAGCAGGCCACTCTTGCCTGGAAGAACTGAGGTAATAATAGAGTTTAATTGATGGTTGCAATTTTTTTGTTGCTTCAGATGCAGAAAGATAAGCACTATAAGGAGGGTCACCATTGTTTGTTGTCTGTTATGCTTTTGTGTTCCCATGCATAATTGTCTGTTCAAAATCATAAATTTTAATCCTTAAGGAGGAGCGGCAACATAGGATTTTCAAGCTGTGTAGCACACCATCAGAGGATTACTGGAAAAAGCTCAAGCTTTCTACAACATTTCACCTGCCGCGGACATATAAACCTTGTGTCTATGAAGTTTGCACTGAGCTCCCTGAATCATCTTTGGGTATGTTAACCATGCTTCTTGCATTGGAGCTTGCTTGTTGTGGTAGTGCAGCATCAGCTATTCAGAACGAAGTAAATAAGAAAAGAGCAGAAATGCAATAGCATTTAGAGAATGTTATTCATGATAATGTCCCTATGCAGTGTGAATGCTTAGGAAGCTCATTACTTAGCTATATTCATCAACTATTTTGTAATAGTAATTCCACATATTCCATAAGATAATTGATGGTATATAGCTGCTTATGCTGACCTCTCCATTCTTAAGTTATAACCTATGCAACTGTCTTAAAATCCACACACACGTTGCAGTGAATTTTAAGAGAGATGTATCAAGAACTTTAGCATCTTGACTGTATTCTCACGTGATCTTCTATTGCAGTTCTTTTATAAGCCTGTGATTTATTAGGTCTACCCATAATTTGGCAAAAGGAGGATGAACTGGCACAGGCCAATGAACAAAGAAAGTAAGTTGACGGTTTTTTCTGGTCAATTGATTTCTATTGGGATTTCAAGGAAACCTTCAACCTTGGAAACAGACTCCAGGACCATTGAACCAAAGCTTATTAGTAGCTCTTTGTGAATATTGATAAAGGGCGTCCCAGTGTGCAAGGCTCCCGCACTATGGGGTCTGTCCAGTATCCTATTGTGTGGCCTTTTTCGCATCTTTTCTTGTTGTTCCATGCAATTCAGAAGCAACTCTGCGAATTCTTTCACCAGTTGATTCATTATCATATTTCACCCTTATACGCACAAGAAATTGAAAACGGCAGGACAGTCACGGTCTCAAGCATACCGTGACGTTGAAAAACCAAAAGAAGACCCCAGACATTCCAACGCCGAGGCAAAAACTTTGACGCGAACAGATACTGTTGGAGGAACTAAAGCCATCTTATAGTGCGAAACACATGTATTGTCTTAGGACATGAAGAAGATGGCCAAGACAAACATCCCGAGCCAAGAGGCAGGAAGCCGTAGTAGCAGCAGCTCCTCCGGAATGAAGTTTAATCGCCAGGCTGAGAGTCCAAATGCATCTCTCAGCTAGAATATGTCTCCCAGAAGACAAGGCAATTGTAATGGTGGCAAGAATCCCGAGAACCTGCCTCCATTACCTGTCACCAAATCAGGCAAACTCAATTATGATGACGGCAACATGTACAGATTAAACCAAGTTCATACGTCTGGTTTGGAAAGAGAATTCAGAAAACCATCAACTCAAAGGAATTATCTTGACCCCTATTCAGGAGAAGACCAGGCCTTTTGACATGACTGCTTCATGGCTGCAATTCTTGTCACTTCAGTTCTGGATCCAGTTAATTCTGGGGCATATAGATCATTGTTTTTGGCTAAAGACTACTATTATTCTTCTAATCTCTCTCTTTTTGTTCATCAAAACGAATAAACTGCATAGATATTGTCACATGTGGTGCCATTGATGTTAGCCTATTAACCGTATTTGTGATGCTTGCTAGTCTGTTTAGTTATTCTAATCTGCAGCTGCTTCAACCATTCTTTGATTGCTAACTCATTAGTGGTTACTCTATTTTAAAGAGTTTAGTTTCATCCCCTGAAACTTGTAATTCTGGTTGAGCTAATGATCTATTGCATCTCATTACTTCTCATGCGTCTTAATTTGATCAGTCTGGACATTACAAGTGTTGACAGACACGAGAGACATTTGGTTTTTTCTTTGGACGATAACATGATAGAAACAAAAAATAAAAATAAAAATCTAGAGAGACGTCGATGTCAAGTTGTCAATACACCAAAACGGTTTTATAAGTGAGCTGTATAGCTTAAATTCTACATTAAATTAAGACAATTTTGAGATACATAATTGAAGGGTTCTAGAGTTGAGATTGAAAAAAAAAGGCTGTGGGTTGTTTAGGTTAGGTGTGTTTGGCAGTATGGTAGTGGCATAACCTCGATTAGGCCTATTAAACGAGGAGGGGGGGCAGGTCGACCCTATAATACTAGCTCAAAAGCACAATCGGAAGTACATAACATTAAAACAATTCAATCACTTTCAAGTTGTTAGGTGGTCTTTGATACACGAAACCAATTGGTTTTATGTATCGCCAAACCAAACACAACCTAGATTGATTCCACTGACACTTTTTATCCAAAAAAAAGAAGAAGAAAAAAAAAAAAAAAAAACACACCCACCCACCCACACACACACACACCCCCGTCACTGCAGATTGTGATTTTTTAGAATAGGCAATGAAAGAAGGAAAAAAAAAGAGGGGAAAAAAACCCCAAGATAATAGCTTTGAAGTTGATGGGTTCCAACTCAAGA
Organism: Rhizophora apiculata; assembly: GCA_037832385.1. Taxonomy (NCBI): domain Eukaryota; kingdom Viridiplantae; phylum Streptophyta; class Magnoliopsida; order Malpighiales; family Rhizophoraceae; genus Rhizophora; species Rhizophora apiculata. The sequence goes on along the minus strand of CM075430.1, from coordinate 2,305,260 downwards.
AAATGCTTCACAAAAATGAATCTTATAAAATAAAATGTATATGACATCTAATAATTTTAAATATCCAATGATTTGAATGATTTTTGTTTTTTTAAATAAGATTTGGTTGCGAAGCTTACACTCTCTATCAACAGGAATCACTTTGTACTTTATTCAATTTCAGTTCAACGTGAATGACTTCCAACTTGTCTTCTCTAATTCTTTGCCCAGAACCTCAATCGTCATCGTCGTTTGGAGAATACGACGAGAAGAAAGCAATAGAAGAACATATGCTCCGGTTACTTACTTTATTGATTTATTTATTTATTTCCATTCAAAGCTTCTTCTTTGTTCTGTTTTCTTTCTGTGTCTTCCCAATTAGTCAAGCACATCACACACCAAAGAACTTGATACGTATGATTCATTGGCAAACATGCATGTTCCATTATGTACGAAATTTAAGGATTATAAAACAAGGAAATTTCAAGGCATACGTCTTGTTGCTTTTCCCATGATAGAAAATACCCTCCTTCCTTTCTCATCTCTACAGGCCAAAACACTCTTGACTCAACACTGCACAATGGTATGTGTGCTCCCTGGCATCCCATGTAATACACATCACATGTCATAGCGAGCATCGCTAAACTTGCCCTTGATCCACTTGAAGCTGTTCCTCAAGCTAGACTTGAGCTTGCCCTCCATGGTAAACACATTGTAGGCTGCAACCCGCCTCCTCCTCTTTATCTCTGGATCGTTGGATGATGCAAAACCGCTTCCCTTTTGGCTTGGACCGTTAAAACTATACGAATTAGACCTGTCTTGGAAACCGAATTCCCGGGAGAACGATGAAGAGTATCGAGGGAAAGACTTGCACTTCTCCATGACTGAAGGCAGAGTGAAATTTTGAATGGCTTTAGATGTTTGGTTAGAGCAAGTAGATGCACATTTTTCTGTTTTCCTCAGTGGGGCATTTATACTAGTGGAACCCGTAAAGTTGTGTTCACATGCAAGCCAATACAGGTGGATTGGATAGAGGATGGAGCGTGGTGATGTAGGCTGGCTAATAGGGGAGGGTGGAAGCCTTGAAGGGGTGCATCATTGGATAGAGGATGGAGCGTGGTGATGTAGGCTGGCTAATAGGGGAGGGTGGAAGCCTTGAAGGGGTGCATCATTATCCGGTGCGGTGGCAGACCACGTGGTGATGTTGGGGCGGCCTTTACCTGCTATCGTGGTATGTGTGCTTGTAGGGTAATCGAGAGCTGGTGGGAGGTGGGCCCTAGTTTCAATAGGTGACTAATTCAAAGGGGAGGCGGGGGTCCACAAAACTGCCTAAGTGGGCCCAAATGAGAGTGTTTAGGCTTTACTATATGATAAGACAGAAAAGGTCCACAAGTTTGGCAAGAGAGAGAAATGGGCCAGCTTGCCCTAAAACACCTCTGTCGTCTAGTCAGTTTCAACAGTCGCCACCTATTACTCGATGCCCCACCTTGCCTTTCTGTAAAGGCAACTGAGTCATATTTGATGTTGCCCTTGACGGCATTGTTGGGAGCTTAGTGCATTGTGGGCCTTTGGTGTTTTATGGAATAATTATCTCTAAAACTTTCAGTAAACAGTATTTGATATTCTGTGGAACATAAGATCAGCGTGCCGAATGGAAAATCGGGCAAATAAATCTCATTAAAGAAGAAATCAAAAGTCGCTCATCTTGTGAAAGAGATAGAGGTGGTGGTCCTCTTGTCTGCTTCTTGGACAAAATGGAAGTTGCGTCTGTTCCCAGATATTATACTACAAGCTTACCCCAGGACAAGAAAATTTTTAATGCATATCAATATTGACTCCAACGCTCCAGATTCCCGCATTGAACAATTGTCGGGGCCCTTCCTATACAATAAATAAATGAACAAGCAAACAATAGAAGAATTTAATAGAATTTGGTATCATGCATGTGTTGGTTGGTTGATCTTGAATGAGTTATGGATTTTCGGCACTTAAATGAAGCCATTGTTGGACTTTTTTTTTCGTTGATTGAAATCAAAAAATACTATCATATCTCACAATTCTGTTAAAAATAATTGTGTACATTAAAAGAGCTAATTAGGTAAGTATATGTTCAATTTCACTTAACATCTTGATAGGAATCAATCCTGGACATTTCCTTTAACTATTTATTTCTGTTTTTATTTTTATTTTATTATTTTTTTTCAGATTTTTTTTATAATATTGTTTAAGGGCCTTTACGTTTGGTGGGGGAGGGGGCGGTTTTCAAGCCCTGGCCATGTTTGGTTTAAGCTCGGCCTCATTCGAGCCGAAAGGTTTTTGATTTGGCCCACTAACGGGAAACATTTGGGGACTGTATGGCATTTGAATCTACCCAACCTGACAGAAAACGCAAGCCCAAGTCCGATACCTCTATTAGACGAGCCTTGGTAGGATTGATCAACAGCAAAGCTGATGGCAATTCCCCTTGTCCTCCTGTCCGCGTACAAATCCTGGTCCGAGTTAAATAGGCCTTGGCTGTTCATGAGATCAATGCAGTACTTGTTATCGAATATGTTTGGGGACCAGATGTCCAGCACGGTAGTGTTGCTGGAATTTGATGTAGGGCAGATTCCGTAGAGTCTGGCAGCAAAGGTCTCGTCCATTCAATTCTAAGCACTGCGAATATATATCCGATGCTGACATATCATGATCTAAATTATGAACCAACAACTACTTAGAGTCAATCTTTAATCTTGACCCCAAGCCCAAAAAAAAAAACAACGATCGTTAAGCAGCGGAATTTGATTACAGGCCAACTTCTAAAAGGTATCATGGCTGCAAAATCATCATAGATTTCAACTAAAACATGCCATGTACAGAAGGCGGAAAGGAATGAGATGTACACCAAGTAAACGGAATCACGAGCTGCAATTGCGAGAATATCAGAGCAAGAGACGACGCGGCCGTTTTTGTTGTGGATGCGGGCGCCGAGGTCGTTGATGATCTCGAAGGCCTTTGCTCTCAAGGTCAGGTTGGGAGGAGCGTCCTGCTCGCTTGGTCCGCTTGTTGACCCATCGAGCAACACCGAACCATCACATCCCTGCAAAAGTATCTTTAATTCATGTACCGGCCAGGCAACACAAAAAGTGTACCTAAAAATCATACGTTTACACTTAGCAAGGTGAATGTCTTTAAACTACGCGTAAAGAAAGTTTGCATTAGCCAATCAATTTTCGTCACCTGAACAAAGCAGTCATGGAAGTGAGGTTGTAGCAAGCCGGCAGCTTGGCCAATGTCATCCATGAACACTTTCTTGAGCTGCTTTCTGATTATAGACTCAACTTCAGGGCAGCAGGACTTGTAGAATGTCCACGAGAGGCCATTCACTATAGGAGGCGAGCTTTGAGCCTGGGTGGCACAAAGGCAGGTGGCCAAAAAGAGAGAAGATACTAACAGCAGTAGCCGAGTGAAAGAGTAATAATGATAGGAATTGCCATGTTTGTTTTGCCTGTAAAATCTCACGTCCCCGGGAATCAAACTGAGAAGCTTACTTATAGCCCAACAAAATTTCTATTTTAAAATTTTCTAAATTCCTAGTTTGAATTGTATATGAGGGCGTTATATTGTACTGTCACTTAGACATGTATGATAAAAAATTTTGACCTTTGTCTCTGGAGTTTATACTTTTTGGGGCGTTTGATATTTGGGACATTACAAACAATGGATCGCGTGGCGAGCACATTCTCCAAGTTCACATCTCTATCGCAATTTGGGATACAAAAGGTAGTGGTTCGTACGGCCGGAATCTTACCACAATGGATCGCACAAGGATAATTTTTAGATTTTATTATATAAATATCCGGTCGGTAATTCAATTATATATTTATTTTACATTGATTTGAATAGGATTTATGATAGCATAACGTTGAGTTTAAAACTAATTAATATTAAAATCAGATATAAAAAAACACACTAATGCCTATAGTGTTTGAGAGGTAAATTTTCTCAATAAAAAAATTAATGAATTTTCTCAATAAAAAAATATTATTGTATAATTTTTTTTATCTTAATTTAAGTATGTAATGACTAATATATTTATTATATATTTTTTATTATTAAAATAGAAAAAAAAAAGTTTCATTATATAAATGCATAAACGCAGATCGTCTTTATGCGAGACTACCCGAAAATGATAGAAACTAAGAAGGGTACATGATCGTGTGCCTACATGGTTACGTGGGCAGACTGTTTCACTGGAAATACTCACACAATCTGAGAAAAAACAAAAAAAACAATTCGAGCCTTGGGCCACAAAGAAAATATCAGTAGATCAAGTATCAAATCGGGCCTTCCAATGACTTGGGTTTTATTCATTGGGCAACGACTCGCTCTCAAGATTTATTGATATAGCTCGGAAGCTAAGCTTTGAAACCCAACAAACTGTCGCTCTCGTGTCCACCTTCATCCGGGGCCATGTGATTTAACAATGGGTTTAAGGTGTGCGGCCCAAAAAAAAAAAACGTAGCATCACTCTTCGTCAGGAAAAATTAGAAAAAAAATTAGACCATAAAAAGAAGAAAAGAAAAGAACTTGTGAAGTTAGAGGCTTAACTTTTTACATCAATCTGCTGCATGTTATCTTCCGTTTTTTCCTTTTGGAACGATATGGAAAATTTTCTTACAAAGTTTAACACAAAAATTAGGAATTAATTTGATTTGTGAACTTGCTACAGACACAAAATAATATTTTCAGGACTTAATTTTTTAGTTTTTCCAAATCCTACTAAAAATCTAACAATTATACCATCAAACCACGCGTGATCAATGTCTCATTTTCAATTTTCATTAAGAATGCAGTGATTGAGTCTTAAAGCTCTTTATTATCCAATCACAAAAATTTCTTTTAAATTATTTGTCAAAAAAATCTTCGAATTATAATAAAACAAATAATAAAAAAAAGTAGTTATAATAATAAAAAAATATATAAATTACATATGAGTTGCTCAACTTCACAAACACACTCAAAATTAAATATATTAAAAGATAGTGTCGCTGGAAGATGAGAATGACTTATTTTATTTATATTATTTATTAAGAGTTAAATGTTTATTATTGATATTAATTTAAATTAAGAGTTATTTAAATTAAAAATTTATTATAATAAAATTTTAAATAAAATTTAATTATTTAAATAAATTTAAATATTTATTTTTAAATAAAAATATATAATTTATATTATTTATATATTTTAAAATTATTAATATAAATATTTTTTAATTATTATTAAAATATTTTAATTATATATTTATTTTATTATATTAATAAAATTATAATATTTTCTTACTAATCAAAATTATATTTCTAACAGTACTATCAGATCTTAATTCCAAAAACTGCATGCGTGTTTAACCATTAGATGAGGTATTGTTGGACGAGGTATAGAACTTCTCCAGACATTTATAATTCGTGGTCTATTTAGACATCTTGGACGAGGTATTGTTGAATATCCAAACGTATCAGGTATTATTGACTTATGTGACGTGAATTCCCACGTGGATCGGGTGTCATTAACCTTAATTCAACCGCTCATGAACCAATCCTCGTAGCACTTTCCATCATTTTCTTTCTCCACCCGCCTCCATTGGATGCACTTAACCATTAGCTGAGAAGATGATGATGTTTTTCTGAGCATTTAGCATGAAAGAGAATATAATAATCTGTCTATCATATAATTAGTCACATAATAAATTTTATTTTTTATGTAATTTATTTTTTAAATATAATATAATATATTAAACTTGTTTTTATAAAATTTAAATATTTTCTTAATTTGTAAGAAAAATTTTTTGTTGTAATTTAATTTTTAATGAACTAAACTCAAAAAAAAAAAAATTTAAATTAAATCTGAATTAAACAATTATAATCTGAATTTAATTTTATTCCTTTAATGAACTTAACATATTATAAAATTAATTATTCAATTTTTCATTTTACACAATTTTAATTTTAGTTTCAATTTTGATTCCAAATCATAAAGTGACCTCTAAATGAACTCTAAAAGCTATCTATCTATACTTGGGTGCAATCAAAATTGTAAAGTAACAACTAATAAAGTTTAATTATACAGCATTGAAACCATATTTGAGGATGTGAGTGCCCACTTCTAACCTTTTCGGATAAATTAACTTAAGAATGGAAGTGAAGCAACAGTGACGCTACTGAGAATCATTGCTTACTCCCGTAACCTTCTCACAGTGCCGGACACCATTGACATCCGTCCTACTTGAAAAAGGGAAAAAACAAAAGAAAGTAGCAACTACCGCCTGGTATAGGCACACAAAAGGATGAAATTGTTTGTTGTTTCCTCAACCCATTGATAAATACACACATTCCAGCAGATACTTAAAAGAAAAAAAAACCCTCAATTTGACCAGATGCGGGAAGGAATCAAATCACGTCGAAAGGAGACGTAACAGATCAACAACAACCTCGCTCATTGCAGGCCTATCTTTCATAAACTCACTAGTACACCAAGAGGCAATTCTAAAGTATTCCTTGACTCTGTCTTCAGTTATTTCTTCCGTCATTTTCAATTTGGAATCTAGCATTTCCATATGGCGATTTTCCCCCAGCATATTCCGAGCCCATTCAATCAACCCCACCTCCTTCCCCCGTAACTTCACCGGCAAATTGGGCCTTTCCCCGGTGGCGATCTCGAACATCAATATCCCGAAACTATAAACATCCGCCTTGACCGTCGCCGGCATGGCACCTTCCTTGTACTCCGGCGGCATGTACCCCATAGTGCCGGCCACCTGCGTTGAAACGTGCGAATGAGAGCCATCGATTCTTCGAGCAAGCCCAAAATCAGCAATATGGGCCTCGAAGTCCGAATCCAGCAATACATTACTGGCCTTGATGTCCCTGTGTATGATGGGCGTATCAAGCCCATGCAAATAAGCAAGCCCTTTAGCCACGCCGTTGACAACCTTGATCCTCGTCTCCCAAGATAACGGCAATTTGACCGAGTGCTCCGTATCGGACGACGACGTCGTGTCGTGCAGCCACTGGTCGAGGCTGCCTTTCTCGATGAACTCATAGATTAAGACCCTGTCGGAACCCGACATGCAGTAGCCGAGCATTTGGACGATATTTCTGTGACGAAGCTTGCCTAAAGTCTCCGTCTCGGCGCGAAACTCTCGGTAACCTTGGAAGGCGTCAGGGTCAAGTTTCTTTATCGCAACGGGGGTACCCGAGGAGAGCTGGGCTTTGTAGACGAGGCCAAAACTGCCGTCTCCGATGATCAGATTGGCTGAGAAGTTCTTCGTGGAGATCTTGAGCTCTTCCATGGAGACTCGGTTGAGAGACGGGTCGAAAGTGGCGCTCTCGTCGATGCTTATGGTGGTCAATTCTGGGTTGGGTACGGTTCGGGTGGTCAGCCCACGGTTTTGGTGCTGTTGGTGGCGGCAGCAGCGAGGGTTGCGGCTTTTGTTGGATTTGCAGAGGAGGACGAAGAAAGCAAGGATTATGGTTACGAGGAAGAAGCTAGCGGCGGCTGCAAGCACAGATTGGAGAATTCCGTTCATCCTCTTGGAGCCTTTACTTCCTTTCGGGCGAAGATTAGATAGAGAGATATGAGGAAAGGAGTGATTGATCAAGAAGCCGCCATTAAAGGAGGTGGGACTTAGAGAGGGACTTTCAAGGAAAATTGATGCGAAAGAGCGAGGGCATTGTGGCCGTGGACGAGACGAGTCAACTCCCAGGGTTAAGATTGTGTAGAGTACGGTACACGCTGGATCTTCAATCAAAGGTAGCTTTGTTATCAGATCGATGAGGGCCCCACGTTTTGGTAATGAGTTCCGATGATTTTTGCCTAAGCAGTGTTAAACGTTAAATTAGAGATGTTTCCGGACCGCGTTGAACAGTCTGAAAAGTAATTTTATATCTAAACAATTATCGGCTAATTTTTTGAATTCCAATCCACAATTAAATGCTACGTCTTTTCAAATCGGCAAAACCTACCAATTGGCCGCGGACTGATTGAGGGCGATTTGAGGTAATTTTTGTTTTGTTTTTTTTTTTTTGGGTTTTTGTACTCCAAATAAATTATTACGTGCACACTGAAATAAAATCGAAATTTGCAGCAAACAAAAGTGATAGGGCAGTAGAAAAATCTATACTGTTCAAATTAAGAAGTCCAGATGACCAAATAGAAAACGTAACAAGGGAAAAGTTTTCTGAAACCACGACTGAGTTGTTGGGTTCTGAACCAATCATGTGATAGCACATGGGTTATAGATACGCTTCCTCATGTCTTGAAGCCTATGTTTTGTCTCCATAACGATGTTTGACAATTACCAGGGGAAGCAGACGGGAAACAGTGTTATCAACACGCTCCGACTTGAATTCGCTCTGTACCTTGTGCGAAAGTTTTGGTATAAAACTTTATTGCGATAACACACTTTTTGGACAACTTCGCTATTTTCAGAGTAGACTTCGAATACTTTTCATCAAACGAATCTATACGAATCTTTGAATATTCCTATGCAAACACCAAACCACACTAACAATAAAGTAAAACTACGCGGTTTTTATTTGGAGTATATATAATTTAAAAATTAATATATTATAATGAATTAGAATAATTTTTAGTAATTTTTAAAATTTTTAATCTATTTTTACATGGTGTTTGGTGGTTTTCTAAAACTAAAAGATAATCATCTATTTTTTTTCTTTTTATTTTAGCAAAACGGATCCTCGTAACGAGGATTCAACAATAAAAACAGCTGCCTATTTTTTTCTCTTTATTTTTTAAATTAAAATTCATAAATTTATTTTTATCTATAAATATATTCGTACAAGTCTAATTAAAAAATCAATTAAAATTTAATGAGATTGCTTGTTTCAAAGTTATTTTTGACTTTAACAAGCGTGGCACTTTCATTGTTCCCATCTTGAATTTATGGTTTTAATTCACGGAAATTTACTATTTGTAAATTTTGACCGACAGGCAAGTGATGTGGTGACCACATCTTGAATAATGTATTTTTCGTCCCAAAATTGGGGGAAATTTACCTTTTTTTTTTTTTTGCGGATTAACAACATATCATTGTTGTTTTTTTTTTTTTGGATACTATTTTTTCCATTGCTCTCTTTTAGTTTAGTAACTAAACTCATGATTATCTGAGCTAGCCTCTTGGACCAACCTCAATTTCGGAGTTACATTTAGATTCCATTTTCCATTTTTCTTTTCAATTTTATTTTATAAAATGAACTGCGATCCGCCATGTAGATTGCATAGTAACATGGCTGAAAGAGAGCCGCAGAACGCGAACCACACCCGTGTAGACATGTGACGAGAACTTAACGTACGCAGGTGGGTAGAGTAGGAGGTTAGATTTCAACCTTCCAGGTTAGGCACGGGACCCACACGGAATGGAGTAGTGTATGTACATATTTGGCTGGTTCCTGCCTACCTGACCAGTGAGGGATCGATTTGACTTTTTATTTTATTTTTCTCCCGACCGAAAAAAAAGTAAAAGATACTGAAATTTCATTAAAAAATATTGATTTATTATAAAAATAAATTTTAAAAATATATATTTAATTTTATAGAACTTTTTAGTAGTGACTTAAATGACGTGGCCGATTTGATTGTCATGGAGCGTTTGCGATATTTCCTCAAACCAAAAGAGCAATGGCCAAGGGGAGAGCTACATTTTTCAAAAAAAAAAAAAAAAAAAGAGTGGGGGGGAGAGAGAGAGAGACAAAGGGGAGGGACCAGAACCGGCCATTTCTCCGGATCTAACGGGCCTGTTGATTCAAAGCTATTGGGAATGTCCAGCCAAGATTTGGTCCAATTTCTCGACTTTGACCCTTTTCTTTGGACATAGCATCAAAATATGATCATGTCCTCGACACGTTGAAAGTCTTGAATTAAAGCCTCCCAAGTGACGAATTGAACGAGATATACTTCTTATGGTTTTTAACAAAAATAGAGAATCTTATGTTTATAGAGATTTGATGGTATTTAAAATAATATTTCAATAATTAATTAATATAAATTTATTTATAATAAAAAAATTAATTAATTAATTAATATTAAATTAGAATCACATTTAAATATAATTGTTAAAGGTTGTCTTTAACGTATGACAATTATATCAATTGATTTATTGAAAGAATCCTACCTTGATTATCATCAAATATCTATGCTAAAAGGATTCTTCGACATTAACAAAAATAGCTCATGGATTTGCTATCCAACCATAAAAATAAAAATAAAAAAAAAATCAAATTAGATGCGCATACATTAGATTTTGAGAAAAAAAAAAAAAGTTTTTTCTACCAACTGTGCATCCATAGAATATTACTAATTCTATGACATGAAGTGGTCACGTGATATATTTTACCTTTATTTGATGCTCAGCTTAAAGAAAAAGGTGAAAGGATTTTTGGAGTCTTTGGATATTTCAAAATTAATGATATTAATTGTAAAGGCCTCCTAACTACTACTAAAATGTTGTCTCCACATAGAAGAAGTCTTTAATAAGAAATTGAGTTATCAATCAATATTTAAGTTTTGAATATACACGATGCAACTCTCGTTACTATAGAACTTCATAATTAGATTTTCGTAATTGACATAATTAATGAGAGGTAACGAAGAATTGAGTTTACCATCATATTAAAAAGGAAACCAAAATCCGTTTTCTTATCATGTTTAGCATACGATGTTGGCTTCTCCTCCAATAACTTCTTCATCCTACTTTTTTGGGTGGAAATCATGATTTGCCTATTATTAGTAGTCTTATAACTATTTCTTGTTGTTTCACTTTTGTGTTGTGCTGTGTTGTTGATCTGGCTCGGCCTTATAATTTGCAGTGTTTCTATTTTACCCCGGTTTTATTTCTATTCTCCGCTTGTATAATAAATGATATTCCTCTTTTTTTTTTTTTTCTTCCTTTGGTAGTATCATATATGTATTCATTGCATTCTTTTTAAAATGACTAATTACAAATTTATTTTGTTGTTCGTCTCAAAAAACTAGTCATTGTTAGCATCAAACTTTTTAGCATTTAACATCATTTAGGTATATTATTAACTAAATGTGATGTGATAGAAGAATAGTAATTTAGGTAAATTTTTTTGTTTTTACCAAATGCTAATTCTTTTATTCAATTTACATTAAAGAATGGGTTTCATAACGCGTAGTTCTATTATTGCAGGTAAATTTGAATTTTGAAATGATGTTACGTGTGCAGTAGTTTAAATATTTCATGGTGTTGAGAATTGTATATTATAGACATCGTCAAATTGTATTATTTCTTTGTATATTTTTTTTATTGATAACATTAGTTTTAATTTCTTTAATTCTTGAATTTATTTTCTTATTTTTTTGTCAGTGCATACATTGATATTTTATTGATACTTCCAATTCAATTAGCATAAATCCAAGGATCGATCGTCATTGTTTATATTTGTATGCATTTCTTTTCTTCATATGCCGACTGTTGAATTTTAGAATTATAAATTATTTTTTCTAATATTCTTATTATAATTTAACTTATTCTAATATTTTAATAAATTTAAAAAACAATATGAGTATCTCAAGCGTTCGTGAGTAAAGTAGTATATATTCTAATTCTATAGAATAACAGTGACATGTGGCACACTTCCTTACAATTTCTTTGCCTTTTTAGGTCAATTCTTCAATAACATCCACTTTAGACAATCGTTTTAGAGCTAACTTTACGTTGGGGAAAGAGATTCAATGAACGAGTCTCTTCAACTCCAACCCATAGCCATTTATCAAATGGTTGTCCGTTACTCGGAAACTAGAGCTCTGGAGAATCCAGTTTGTGACTCCCAAAAATCGATAGTTTATCCACACTCCCACACTTACGGATTTTGCTGCGTTCAATATGAAAAAGTCTTTAAATTCCAGTCTTTATACGAACCTTTCCATCCTATTTGAAACTCTTATATTGATTCCACTTTAAATTCTTTGGCAGCTGGACGGGCACAACTATATATTTGTCAGCAGAGGTTTTAATATTCTCCGTAAGTCTTCTTATATTCTTTTGTTGTTGCACACTCTTTGACGCCCCACTGCCATTCTGGATTTAATGAAAAAGTTTGCTTATATTAGTGAACTCGAGGGAGTTGATCTTTCGTGGAGGTGCCCCCATCAACCCCATGTTTTCTTTCCTCTTCTACTTCCAATGCGAGAGCGCACCTGTTAAAATTTTTCTCTGGAATTTAAAGCACCATCATCACCTTTCTAGCGCATCAAAGCCCTGTGACAGCAACCTGGTAAATCAGTCCTATCCCTCTGTGCAGCAAGTGGTTCAAGATTCTCGCTGGTCTAATCATGATGGTGGTGAGAAAAAGAACGATCCATCGGCGAAGGTCGAGGATCCAGGAGTCCAATTATTTCGGATACTGCTACGGCTTGGGCTGTAGTAAGACGATGTTCTGGTGGCATAACTATTGTATAGACAACTACTAGCAAATTAGATAAGAGCAGGTGTCTCGGAAATGAAAAGTGTAAGCAATCATATATAGAGACAAAGCACTAGCAGAAGTACAGGAGGCATCTGGAATCCGGAGTTAAATTTCCTTGTTGCGTTACTTGTCTCGGGTAAATCGGCTTGTTGGGATTTGAACCTAGAGGAGTGTGTGGCGTAGTGGGAAAAAAAAAAAAAAAAATCATCCATATTTTAAAATAATTATTTATTATATTTATTAAATAATAAATATAATTTTTAATAAATAATTAAAAATAAAATAAAATAAATTTAAAATTTATAAATTATAACTAAAAATTATAATTATTAAAATAAATAAATATTATATATTAATTATTTATTAACTAATTTATATGTTATTTTATATTAAATAATAAAAAAATTTATAAAAAAATAATTATTATTATTTTTATAAATATTAAATATTTTTCGTTGATTTAACTTATTATTTTTTTTATTAGTTCTTTTATAATCATATTAAAAATTTATTTATTTATAATATTATTATAAAAATATTTTAAAAATTTTAAAAAATAATTTAAAAAATATATCAATTTTTTAAAAATTAAATTTAAATAATATAATTTATAATTAAATATATTTTTTTATCATATAAAAAGATTGTATATAAATTTTTATTATAAATTAACGAAAACAAATTTTATTTTTAAAAAAATAATATTATATATATAATTTAAATTAATCATATTTTAAATTTTAATATAATTAAAAAATTTGTACCAATATATTGTAATTATAGATTTAATATTTGATCAAACAAAAGCTGTAAGGGATGATTTTGAGCTAGCCAATGATTTCATCCAAGAGGTTGGGGCACTAATTGTAGAAATTGAGGTGCTTCATGTTTGTCATTGTGATTTATGGACTATTGTATTCTTTATTATAAAGTCTATCTATTTATTTGTACAAAATAAATTAAAAGTTGCTCTTCAAATGATTTTTCTTTCTTATCAATGTTCTACTGATATATATCTTGGGGATTTATCTCCTGTTAATTTTATGTTAATAAGATAGTTCTTGATACTTACCCAAAATGAAAAAGAAAACAAAATTGTAGGACTTGTTAATATATATATACTTGATATTAACTATGCAGTCCAATTTAATTTTACAACCCATTTCTCCATTTAAATGTCCTTTAAAGGAATTAGATTTATAATATATAATTATGTATTCTATTTATAATTTTTTAAAAATAATTTTAAAAAAATTTTAATTAAAATATAATTATATTTTATTTATTTTATTTTAAATTTATTTTTTACTTTTACTTGTTTATAAATTTATTTCTTAATTAAAATTTTAATTAAATTTAACACAATTTATCTTATATATTTTTAACATATTTTAATATGTGAATTAAATATAATCAATAAATTTAAAATAAATCAACTTATATTTTCTCTATTTTATATTTTTCTATTTTGTTATGTTGTAATAATGTTTGATATTAATTAATTATTAAAATATTAATTTAATTATAATTTGGTTAATTTTTATAATTTTTGTTAATTATAATTAAAATTTTATAATAATAAAATAATAATTTATAAATTTTTTATTTAATAAAAATTAAAAATAATTTTGAATTAAATTTGTATAATATTATTATATTAATACATTATATTTAAATTTAATATATCAAAAATTAAGATTTTTTTAATAAAATAATATCATTATTTTCAAAAAATACATATTTTTATTTTAATTGAGTGTAACTTAAAATTTTTAGTGTTTTACGCATAATATTAAATTAATTAAATGAATCTTTTAAAAAGTGAAATAAGAAATTTCCGTTTCATTTTAAATACCCAGTCAATCTGGCAAACATGTTACATCCACTCCTATAAAAAATAAATCAACGAACTTCATTTCATATGCAAGAAACCATTAGCAAAATCATTCTCTTCAATATAATGGATTCTCTGGGTAGAATTTGGGTGTCCTCAATATTCCTTCTATCTCTTTGCCTTCAATCTACCCAATTAGGTGCAGCAGCCAAGACCTCATCTCCGCGGTCCCTCCAACTCCTGACGACCGTGTGCAGGCACGACCAAGACTTCAAATCCTGCTTGAAATTCCTGGAATCCATTCCAAGGCTTTCAACAGCGTCCAGTCTTAAGGACGTGGCCACTATTGTACTAGAATTGGCCACAGAAGAAACCAAAAAAATGGTCGCTTTCTTTACGGGTTTGTTGCACAACAAAGACACCCCAGAAGAGGGAAAGAAAGCGCTTAAGCAGTGTGTCGATTCTTTTAAATCGGCAGTGAGTGATTTTAGGCCTGGCCTAATCGGCGGCGGCCGGGCGAGCTTGGGCGTGGTGGCCGAAGCTTTTTTTGACGATGAATTTCCATGTGAAGAAGGTTTGGCTGATGCCTTGGTACTTACGGATTCGATCCAGTCTAAACTCGAGAACTGGAAGAAATTCTACAGTGCTGCATATGTGTCCTTGGAAGCCCTTTTATGAGCTATAAGCTTATTCAGATCAGGAACCATAAAATTAATCTTGTATTTCCTCCTTTGTTGTCATGATAAGAATAATATTAATTGAGATATGTCTCGGGGATTTATCACCTTTCAGTTTCCCGTTAACATATGATATAATTTGATACTCATCGAAAAAGAAAAACAAGGAAAAAAACAAAACAAGATCTTGTTAAATAATTAATATTAAATATGCAGTCAAATGTGATTTTGTAACTCATTTCTCCATTTAAATGTCCTTAAAAGGTATTATATTAACATTAGGCTTGTTTCCTTACAAGGAAAACCATAATTCCCAATTTGAATGCAATATGGAATTACATTACGATTAACATAACTCATCTTAGGAATAGATATATTTATATATGATCCTCAAATATGACCTCGATTACTGCTTCTTGAAAAATCTCTAATAAGTAATTATGTATTTATTTACAATTTATGGAAAAATAACTACAAAGGAAAAACTTTAATTGGAATCTAATGATACCCTTGGTATTTTGAATTTGATGTTTATCAACTTATTTCTTAATTTAAAATTTTAGTCAAAAATAAAATGATTCATCTTATATATTATGATCTTCAACTTATTTTTATATGTGAATTATTTGTAAATAATTCGATGTGTTGAAGAAATATATGCTTTTTCTAGCCCCGTGAACGTTTGTCTTTAGGTATTGCATCAAAACTCAATCCTAGATGTGGCGTTTTAGGTTGGACCAAATCCTGATAGAATTGGTAATTTCTTTAGCATTTTATCAACCCTTCCAAATCTGCTACCTTTACACCTATAAATAATAAAAGAAATCATAGGCATTGTAGTCATATTGTAGCAAAATCATTCTCTTATATACAATGCATTTTCTAGGTAGAATTTTGTTGTTCTCAGCAGTTCTTCTTTCTCCATTCCTTCAATCTTCCCGAGCAGGTGCAGCAAGGAAGACCCCATCTCCACAATCCCATAAACTCCTGACAACCGTCTGCAAGCACGAGGATGACTTCAAGCTCTGCATGAAATTCCTGGAATCCATTCCAAGGCTTTCATCAGCGTCCAGTCTCAAGGACCTAGCCACCATGATACTAGCTAGAATTGGCCACGAAGGAAACCAAAAACATGGTTAAGTTATTTACAGGTTTGCTCCACAGCAAAGACACCCCATGGGAATACAAGGATGCGCTTAAGCAGTGTGCCGATGCTTTTAAATCGGCAGAAAGTGACTTCAGGCCTAGGCTAATCGGTGGCGGACAGGCGAGCGTGGACGTGGTGGCTAAAGCTTTTTGGGATGATGAAATGCTATGTGAAGAAGTTCTAACTAATGACATGGTATCTATTCATTCCATCTGGCCCAAGCTCGATAACTGGAAGAATTTCTGCTCCGCTGCACATGGGTCCTTAGCAGCTCTTGTATGAACTAATAAGCTTACTCAAATAATTAACCATAACATTAATCTTGTATTTCCTTCCTCGTCATGACATGAATAATAATGCTGATTTACATTTTATGAGACAAAACTCCTCTTTCTCCAATATGTGGCGGGGATTAATCTCCTTTCAATTTTATGTCAACATGTTAGGCGATAGCGAAAATATGGTGCCATATATATGTATGTGTACACACACACGCACGCACACACACACGTATATATGTGTGTGCGCGCTACATCAACTTCGGGTTAGAAAAAATGTCAGCAATGAGGGCTTGAGGAAGTGATGATGATCCCAAAAGAGCTCTTCATAGACTCGATTCGCTAGACTCACTGCATTCGAGAGAACCCACCATGAATCAAATTCACCTATGACTTACAAGTCGAGGAGACATCAAGGAGGAAGAGGCAAAGGTTACTTTGATGTTATCTATTCAACTCCTGTTGCTTAAACTGTTAGAAGGCAAGTTTTAGTGCATATTATATATATATATATATATTAACTAGTAGCACATCCAATTTTTATTTCGCTTTCTTTTCTCCTCAAATTGGGGCAGAAAAATATAGGACATTTTTCTGTATTTAGCAATTATAGAGGCATTTTTCAACAACCAGACAGCTCATTTGCTTTGTTTGCTCTGTCTAGGGGGCGCTAATGGTTGACCTGCCTGAAAAAAAAAAAAAAAGGAAAAACCATTTTTTCAAAGATAAACTTCAAAGGTTCGATAGTAAGACGTCCCCATAAATCATACAATCATATGGTCTCCCTTTTGTACGAACCGTTGAACTAGTACAAAAAGGGACAAATGGGTCGTCGTATGCTAGTATGGGTTATTGCAACCATCGCCTCATGCCTCTTCCTGCATTTCCCATCTCAATGTGAGGCCAGACTTTGTGCAGTCGATTTGGACCAGTTGGGCAGAACTAATGACTTGAAAGGCTGCGTAAAGGTTCTCAAATCTGCTCTCAAGGTAGCATCAGCGACCACTCTAAGAGGCATTGCAGACGCTGCTGCGAGATTGGTAATAAATGAAACCGGGAGACTGCGCAGATACTTTGAGTCTGCGCAACGGTACAGACATCAACCCGGCATTCAAGCCATCCCTGGACATCTGCGCTGACCAATTGAAGTCATCACAGGGTCAATTCCGGGCCACCCTAGCGACTAACCATAGCCATAGAATATGCTTGGGGGTTTTCAAATCTGTCTAGACGCCTTGGTGGAGGACAAGGTTCAAATCGACTCGCTTACGCACAGACTTGAGGGATGGAAGGCTATCTGTGGCCCAATTAGTGATGTCGTGCTAGATGCTGAGGACGATTTCCTCAGCAAACAGCCTTTAAATTGGTCGAATTAAAACTCAAACCTCTCCAGAGTTGAAAGACATATGTAAGTTCGAATATGTGCTTGCACGAAAATTTGTGAGGCAGCGTCGAGTCACTGTAATTGATCAGCCTGCAGAGAAAATGTAGATCAATTGATGAACAATTTGCCTAAGTTATCCACGCCAAGAAGTACAGTTCCCCAAAAGGGTACTTAATTAAGATTCTTGGTTATTGAATAACCATTGTATAAGCTTATATTAACTATAGAAGGCACCAGGACTTCAAGCCTAAAAATTTTAATTAAGATATTCCTGCGTTGTATTTTATAACTATTGGATGAGATGACAAATGATATAAAACTTTTGAAAAAAGAAAAAGAATACCAACTGTTCCAACGGATATAAAGAACAAAGTTAAGGAGAAAAAACTCGTATGTTTCGTCATACACAGAATTAGGACGTGGCAGAGATCGGGCACTCCTTTTGTGGTAATACCAGAAATCCTCGGCCCGGAAAGCTCAGTGGACATATTTCATTGTTAATCACATCTCTCCGTACACTAATTGACATACTTGAAAGGAGAGTTTTAGTATAATAATAAATATATTTAATTGTGACGTTAAGAAAATATATATTTTTTTAATTTTTATAACAGCAGGGCCGGTGAGGCATAAATCTCACATTCCTCAAGCCCTCTGGGCGTGGGAGTCTGGACGCCTTTTTAAGGCAATGTAGAGCAACTCCGCGTGACCCTGTCCTGGCCTGCCAGTGAGTGAACCGGCTAAAGTAGTTAAAAGATGCATAATTATGAGAAAGCTACGGCCGACGCCAGGAAAGTTCTACATTGACAGCTCCACTTTCCAACTGAATATCGTTGCATTGGTTTTTTAACACGGTTGATGTCTTAGTAATGGACCTAACTTTGAGCAAGTGGAGAGATATTCAAGTGTTAATGTTAAATCAAAGCTGTTATACTTTTTGATAAAATCAAAAGGGTTACATTTTCAGTTTAAATTATGAAAATGTCTTTTACTCATGTGCAGTCACAAAAATACAGGAAAAATTTACTTCCATTGCATTAGAAGACGAAGGTTTGCCGTCGGTACTGAAGCCTCCTTTTATTGGTCTATTTATTGGCTTAAGGACAGAGATTTTGCATCTTTCCAACACCAATTCGCTTATCTATAATTTTTAAAGACAAATGTTAGCGCAAAGTCTTCGTAAACCTAACAAATGTCAGCAATATGTTGCATGGGAGGAAGGGCAGAAAACAATTTTGCGTTGGAAGTCAATTAACCACCAAATTCCAATTCCCAAATCTAGACCATTATGGGGGGGGGGGGGCAATGATACCCCTTTTATTACATAAGAGAGAAATTTTAGAAGGAATATAGTAAAGTGTGGGGAAATTTTTCAATATTTAGCAATTTTTTGGGTGCTTTTAACAGCCGGACAGCGCATTTGATATGTTAATTCAGTTGTGTAAAATAAACAATATGCGAGTTTGAGAAAAGGGTATAACTGAGCTAAAATTAGCTCGGCTCTTGTGCCATAAATTAAAGGCTCTCTCCCACCATCAAGCGAAGCCTTTTGTTTTTTCACCTTGTTTTCAGGATTACAATCCTGAAAATGGATTTTCGGTTTCAATCTTTGATTTTTGTGGCTATAGCCTTATGTCTCTTCCTGCATTTTCCCTCTATTTCCAAGGCTGCAGATTCAAATGATTTGATGTCGAGTGTATGCAAACAAAGTGACGACTCCAAATCCTGCCTGGAGGTTCTAAAATCCAACCCCAAGGCAGCTTCAGCGACCGACCTAAACGGCGTTGCAAATGCTGTCATGGAATTGGCAAGAAAAGAAACCAAGGATTTTGGCGATTTCTTGAAGGGTCTGCTGGAGAGCAAAGACACAAACCCTGCGTACAAGCCATCCCTGAAGATCTGCGCCGATTACATCGATTCATCAGTGGTTGACTTCTCCCTTGCAGGACTTGAAGAAGGATCCGCGAGCTTGGACGTGCATTATGCTCTGGATAACTGGGAAGCCTGTGAAAGGGCGTTGGCTAAGGACAACGTGCATGTTGATTCTATTGCGGATAGAATGAAGAGTTGGAGGACTTTCTGGTCTGCTGCGTATGCTTCAGTCGTAGTTCTTCAGGGTTGAGAACCCTCCTTCAGCTAATCCTCGTTTCATGAATGATTGATTAATTTATTGGAAAATTATATTTTGCATCTTTTCATTGGTGCTGAGTACAATCAACATTTTTTCAATTCTTTCATGAGCAGAAAATGTAAATCAAATGCGCCATTTGTATTCTGTAGATGACCGACTGCATATCTCTACTAGGCAATGCAATTAAGCAAATGCAATATCTCTTTACCAAGAAACTGTGAATATTATTATTTCATATTTATTTTGGATACACACATACATAGATATATCATTTGTAAACCAAGCTTCCACACTCGACTTCCATTCAAAGTAGGAACATGAAAGACCAAAGAAAAGGAGTTTATTTTGATGGACAAAGAGCGATCAAATCACAACATGGAATAAAGACGGCATTGCTTTCCGTTTATCCTTTTTTGTAATCAGATTATGCCATCACCAATGGTTTCCCTGCCAGAAATGCTGCAAATAAAGCCAGTGATCTCCTGGGAGACGAATACAGTGCCATGTGAGAGGCTCCTCTAATTATGGCATATGTTATAATACCTCCATGACCATAAGCTTGTGCCCACCCACCAGCCTGAAAAGTAAAAAAAGAAAAAAATAATAATATTATCCATATACAAACTGAAGTTTATAAAAGGATGTTGCAGTACACAAAACTCCCACATTTGTGGGTCTGGGAAGGGTCAAATATACCTCGCTTTATCCTTGTTTCCCAAAGAGACTATTTGCGCAATTCAAATAAACTCCAGTTTATGCAAAATAAAAAATAAATTGATTATTGAAAAGGGAAAGCAGCGAGATAGCCAGCCTGTTTATTCTCAAACCAAGGCCTGTAACACACAGTTGTGTTGAATCCAAGCTCTTTTGCCAGGCTTTGTACCACAGCTCTCGTCCCCATAAGTGGGATGCCTGAATCTTGGTCTCCACTGCAGAGATTCTTGTGTTATTTTGTGAATGGACATGGTTATTTAATTTACTGTATACTCGGATTGGGATGCCTGATCTAACAAGAGAGCTCACAACATCAATTGTGGATATTAATACACTTTCACGGTCATAACGAAGAACTCTCTGTTGAAGTAAGCGAAGAAAATAAGTAAAAATGTCCATCTTGAATTTCATTATGAATCAATATGTGAAAAAAAATGTCTTCTTGGGTCACATAAGTACCATCGAGATGCTGTAAAAAGTTGTGTGGTAATTAAAATTTAAAAGATTAAGTAAATCAATGCATCTGCATCAATATTGGCTATTAAAACTAACTAGTTTTTGAACTAAAAGGGACCATTGAGACTTGATTCAGGGACTAGAGATTGTAACGTGCTGCAGGTAGTCCAATTGGCAACTTCCACAGGCTTAGCATGAAAAGCTTCTTGAGCATCTTTCCTGTTTAAAATTTCAACAACTTTTTCTCCTACACAAGGATCTGCATTGTCTGTGTATTTCTGCATAGAGAAACGAAAGATTGTCATATGCAATAGTCGAAGGCAAACAAGCAGTTTTAGGCAAATACATTACATAAAGGGAGCCTACTGCCTGATATAGTGGTCCAAGGAATGGCAATGATCGATCTCTTGATACAAATAGGTGATTGCCAAGTTCTGTCTCTGTTTTAACAGACGAGACACAAACATCGGCAATTGCATCATAAGTATCGAGTGATCTTGGAATTTCTGTTTTAAGCAAGTTTCCTACAAGTGCACGTGCTGGAGAAAGATGGCTTATTATGCTCTGTATTACAGGTTGTGGAGATAAGCTTGAAAGTATCATCTGATATCAATCCATGAGACCAATAGAAGACACCCTCTGTAATTGGTGTATCAAAGTCCAATGCAGGGTTTCCAATCTAAAAATGAAAAATCACTGAATATTAATGCTTATCACCTTTCAACCAAGAATATTTACCTTGGAAGCAAATTTACAAGAAAAATATTGCCTTTATGTTATACTGATAGCTATGCCCTTCAAATGGATGTTGGATCCTGATTGAACTATAAGTTGTGCAAGCTGTGAGACATAGTGACCTGTTATGAATTGTATTTTGAAACATAGTGACCTGTTATGAATTGTATTTTGAGTCAGAAGACGACTGCATGTATTTGCTGAATTGCTTTCCCCGTATTAAAGTTACTTGCATAGCTCTCTCCAGAAATGAACATTCCTCCATTTTTGTACGCCGATTTGCGTTCACCTCATTTATTCAACCCCTAGGAACATTTGACTTTGAACATCTCCACGCGATTTCTGGAATAGGATAGACAGTCCACATTGAAAAACATAATGCAACGCACTAGTTTTAGCTATGTAGCCATAGGCTTTGGCCCCGTAAAGTTGACCCACGAAAACGATAAGTCGAAGGACCAATTAATTCCTAACAACAACGTGGAGATCAAGAGGATACAAATTAAAACCGGGTGTGGGACCAAGCATTTTCACTAGAGAGCATAATCGAAGACCATCGATTTCTTCCGTTGCTCAACTCTGTTAATCAACCAATGAAGTTTGGTTTGAGTCATTTCCCAGAGAAAGCAAACTCAATAATAGCCGTGTCTTTTTTAGTTCACGGATGGGTGAGCTGGCCCTGATTTAGTTTTCTGTCAGCTTCTCTTATTCAAAACGTAGGTACCCAATGTCAACGTCAGACATTTTGTCGCTTCGTGTCCCCTTATTTGCTGCGGCAATGACTCAATGTCGCGTACTAACAGGACTTATACCAAATCCTTGAAGACCCCAGTCACTAATGGCTTCGATAATAGCACAACAAAATTCGGTACCCAGTGGATTGCCGACTCAAAGCTTATCATCCCCGGTGCCTAATCGATACCAATCTTTCCAATGGCTTAGGACCAAGAATTAATCTGAACAACATTATTCCACCTGCGTTAATTTCTCATAAAATGACTATAAAGAAGAAGAAAGCCATGTAAAATTTAATTGGTGAAGTTTTTCGTCGTTATACTTTGTACTAATAAACTAGTTGGAAGAGTAAGGCTTTCGGTCAAAGAATGTGCAGAACTTTATATTAATGCGATCCTTATTGGGCAAACCAAACCCCAATATCAATGGAAGGCATTCCAGCCAATGAATGAAGAAAGGAGTTATGATTACAGCTTATCTCCATAAAAATTGGCTTCGTACCAAACATTTGTTAGGCATGTTATCTTCCAATTGCAATTAGAGGAACCTATGGTTTGAGTTTGGGCTAGCTCGTGGATTCATCATGTTTTATGACATGTCCGATTGGACGATTGAGGTGGGACCTATCATTTCTCTAAAGCATTTAGATATCAAATTTTAAGACGCGGGTGTCTTTTACCATCAAAATATTGTTGGTGCACTCGGGGAAGAACTCACGACACTCACAGGCCTAAGATTTTTTTATTTTCTTTTTTAAGCATAGACCTAAGATGTTTAGATTACAGTTGGTGGCTCCCTTAAATCATGATATTAATAGCTATATTGATAATTAATATAATTAAATTAGTAGTTGAGTATACATTAGAAACCGAAATCTCTTCTAATAAAATACGGCATAAACCCTCAATTATGCGTTCTATTATTATTTTTAGTAGCCCGTAAGTGTTAGGTGAACTAACGCGAAACATTTTTTTCATCACTTAATTAACAAAATGATGGAAGAGAGACAGGCTGAGATGATAATGGATGAGTCCCCACGTGATTTGGTTTTTTTTTTGTTTTAAATTTCAAATTCTTGTAAAAAAATGATTAAATATACAACAAAACTCATTAAATGAACAATAGAATTAATAAGATGTGCAACAATTGTTTAAAAATACAATTGATAACCTGTTGCACATTTTATCACTCTTATCATATATTCGATTGATTTTGTTGCATATTTATTGGATTTTGATTAAAAACTTAAATTTTATTAATTGAATGTACAACAAGAATAATAAATTATGATAAATAGTTAAAAATAAAATTGGCTACTCGTAACACATATTATCAATCTTATTTTATATCTAATTAATTTTGATATACATTTATTAAATTTTGAAAAATAACTTAAATTAAAAACACGTGAAATCCACCGTTACCACGTCGGTCCGTTCCTCCCTTATCTATTTTCCACCGTCCATAAAAATTAACGTTGATCACCGACCCTCGACGGGGACGAGTAACAAAGCATTTATCTATTCGATAAAAGCGAGATGGAACACGTGTCAAAATTAGACGTCGGTTACGAAGCGCTGGAGGTCACCTTGCTGGACACGTCTACTCCGTTTCTTCAATGATCCGATAATATCGTCGGTGGCTGGCGACACCTCCTTCGTTTTCGTGGCACACGTGGCACTAAAAAGGAAGTTGACCTAATCTGATACATCTTTATTTCAACGCTACAGTTCGCCGCCACGTGTGCTCCACGTGCGATCTGTTCTTACCGTTTGGCCAAAAGACATTCTGATTCTTCTAGAGAGGAGGAAAGCGACGGCCTTTGTTTACGCCTTTTGAGGCGTATTCTCAAAGCTCACGGAATCCACGTTTCCCCATTTGCTTTTCCATTCATTTTATTAAATAATTATTCTTTGATAATTAAAATAAAACAGTGAATTTCGGCTTTATCCATATTTTTTTTACGTACAAGTGCGTGTGAATGGAGGATAATAAAACAATCTAAGTTGAACCAATGCGAAACGAGGGAAAATACATAGCAGGAACAGATGGGTTGGTTCTAACATGCAATGGACTATAGAGAAGCAATGCTTTCGTCGTTTACCGTGTGGTATTAAAATGTCCAGTCTATAACGACGCTTTTACCTTCGGGAACTGATCGACAATGGCACTTTAGGGTACCTTCCTCGTGGGAAAAAGCATTCGGCCGGGATCTAGATGGAGATGCCGACATGTAACAAGACATTTTGGCCTTTTCGCACGTTTTTGGTGTTTCACGAATCGAAGTGATTTCCGGCATACCAGTAGCAAATTGAAACTTGTCTATGAAGCCCAGTGTTCAGAGGATCACGACTTTTGCCGAAAGCAATGAATTGTGATTGCAATATTAACCCCATTGTAATTAATTTGATTTTAGCTTCTTTTGTCCTCTGGTTTCCAAAATCAACATGTAAACCGTCGTTTCATCCCTTATTATTATTATTATTATTGATAATTGGCTTAAATTGAGGGCCGTCACAAGTCCTTTTAATTTTGGGATTACTGCATCATCGTCTGAACTAAAACTCTGTTTCATTATTTGGCATCACATAAATATAGAAGTAGAAACAAAATCACCTCATCACCGTCTGAACTATGTAAGTTCAGGTTAGAAAAACTCAGGTAGAAACAAAAATTATTCAGTAATTCTGATTAGTTATTTTTGTAAAATAAAAATAATTTTTTTTTTTTTTAAATTACTAGTTACTTTATTTATTTATTTGTTGACATTCTCTAACTCTTCAAGGTTAAGTCAACTGGTTTTTCTAAAAATATTTTACGTTATATTAAATCTATATCTCTGATTTATTTAACAATAGATTTTGAAAATTTTCACTTTTGAGTTGCATGTTTTTGGCTTAGACTCTAAGAAGCCGTCCACTTTTCCACAAAGACAAGCTTTAATTGCTTTAACTTAAATGGGGTCGAGTTTGGTGCGCACTATCGTACTTTTATTTTTGCTTAAACGCACATGGTCACGAAAAATAGAAGCAAGTGATTTGGGGGAGCTCCAAAATTTTAAAGTAGAAGCAATTATTTCATACGGTCAATAATTTAACATAAAAAAATTTAACAGCCATTGAGTAATCGACAGAAACATTGGTTTTCAGATGAAGTAAACGTCAGAGTCCATAAGCGAAATCCAGAGACCGTATCCAAGAATTAACAAGACAAGATCAGAGAATCAACGGAAGCACAATTAGATGATGCAGCAAAAATTTAATTATAAAAAATTATGTAAACATACATATTTAACGTATAAATTAGATGCGTATTTTCATTATAAAATTTTAATTTTTATTTGTAATAAACTTATTTTTCGACACATAATAAATTAATTAATATATATTTAAATAAATAAATAATTAATTATAATTTAAAATTAAAATTCGAGTAAATTTTACATATAAATTTTAATTAATTATATAAAGATGTATTGTCTTTATGCAACCCCTCCGTACGGGGCGGGTTGTCACCCTAGATTAGGATTAGACTCGCAGGAAAATAGCAGCCGCGGATTCAACTTTGCAAAGGGGATGTGCAGAGGGTATAATGGGCAGCACCAGGACAGCAATAATCCCCAAGAACACGTAGTGATCATCAAGAATCTGTGGGAAAAAAAAAAAATAATATGATGGAAGGAGGACTCTTCCAGACGAAAGCTTTATTTGAAGCGTGTAGTGGACAGCTTTGCTCAGTTTCTACATCATTCCTCTATGTATAATACCGAGAATGTGTAAACATCAATCATTTAAAAAAGAGCCAGGTCTTAAATTCCTCTCTGCTTTTTATCTTTCTTTTCAACTTTATGCGCCCTGATCACCTTTTTTTTCTAAAATATTTTGGGGTAAAAATAATCCTTCCCTTTTCTTTACATCAATATTACTATTACAGACAAAAAGAAAAAAAAAGAAATCAAGAACCAATGCTACATGCAAATAAAAAGAAAGTGTAAGAAACTAATCCAGATTTCCCCAAGAAAGAAAAACTAAAAAAAATAAAATTTGAAGATCAATTTTAACCAGTAGAGGAAGGGTAATGAATGGAATGTGACCACGGCGGAGCCGAAAAATCAGAACTCGTCGCCTCGTTCGGATTTTGAGGTTGCCGGAAATAGCCCAATTGCTGACCGGCTAAAAGCAGAGGGAATGAAGCAGAGGCGGTGGATGATGATACAGAGGACCCTGCATGTGATGAAGCTGAGGCTGTGGATGATGATACAGAGGACCCTGCATGTGATGAAGCTGAGGCGGATGAAGGTAACGATAAGTTTGATTGTCGAGAAGCCAACTGAGAACGATGCAACAACTGGTCCACCAAGCTTGAAGATTGTGGTTGGCTATGAAACTCCCCGGTGTTCTGCAAGAGTTGGTAGTAGTCCCGGTAATCTCTGGCAATATCAGACTGAGACTGAAACATCGACTGTGAAGTTGATGGCTGTGGAAACCGAGATGGGATTGCCTGTAAATGATGAGAAGGCAGCAGTGGTGGCGGTGGCGGCGGCAGACGAGGAGCAATGGTCATTTGGGACCCGGCTGCTACATTTTGCATTGAAGGTGGCGGTGAAGGCATTAACATAACATTTTCGGGAAAGTTTAATTTAGCTCTGCTACCTCGGAATCTCAGGGCTGCATCGTCGTAGGCTCTGGCGGCTGCCTCCGCGGTATCAAATGTGCCTAGCCAAACTCTTGCTGCTTTGTGTGGATCGCGTATCTCTGCAGCCCATTTACCCCACGGCCTCTGCCTCACACCTCTGTATCTTCTTCTTCGCTCTCCGGTTTCTTCATAGGATACCGTTTCTGTGGACGGCGTTGGTGTCGATGCGGTGGTAGTTGTGGTGGAGTTGACGGCAGCTGTGGTGGTTGTTGGGCTGGGGACCATATACGAAATGCCTGCTTCTCCAGTTACTACAAATGAATGAATAATAAAGATAGGAAATTGTGAGGAAAACTATGATAATTTGTGGATGGGATTATGGAATATAATATTACTTTCAAGCCAAGTGATTGAGATGCTAAATTCTCTTCTTTAGCAGGACTTGGCTACACTGTTCCATTGCTTGTTTCTGTATAACTGCAGATTGTGGTTTCATTAAAGCGAGAAATTCAATCTTTTTTTAAAAAAGAATTTTTTAAATCCTGCTTCTGGACCGCGAGAACAAAATCTTTTTAATACATGCAATAATATTTGGCTGTGCAATTAAAAAAAAAAAAAAAAAAGGGAGGGTGCAAGAACACAAAATTTAGATGGATTTAGAAACCTTTTGTGTATATATAAAAAAGAAAGAAAAAAGAAAAAAAGAAATCAAGGCATGACAAAAAATTGCAGTAAAGAAAAGGAATCTCAGAGAAAATGAAAGACAATTGGTAGTTTTTGATTGAACTGACCAGTTGCACCAGATGATGATGACGACGATGAATCTCCAGGTGGATTTCTGAATTCAGTAATCCCTCTATAAACCCTCGTCAACTCCATAGATCTTGGTGCACTACCTGCATAGTCTTCTTCACGGCTTCTCTTTTGCCCAACCCACAAACCAGAATTACCAGTGGATGGGGACGAATAAATAGGCAAAGGATAAGAAGATGGATAGACCCCAGAAGTGGTGGCCGGAGTAGATCGCAAAACAAGGCCCAAACTTGATTCTATTGCACCTCCCAAACCAGCCCCGTACCTACCCAAGTCGCCAGCACTCTGTTGGCCCGACACCACATCTGTTAGAGCTGAGACCATTGCGGTCATCTCTCCTCTGCTGCTGTAGCCAGAGAACATGGGCGCCCTTTGTGATTGCGTTGCCACCTCCATTTGATTCATGGTTCGATTCATTTGTTGGAAATGAATCAATTGTGAGGAGGGCTGCGGCAGCTGCCGCGGTGGCAGTTCTCGTGCACTAGACCTTTCTTCCTCGTCACCATCGCTGCTATGTGTAGCAGGGTACCTGATGTACTCGTCTGAGCCTCTAGGGTTCGCCACCTTCAGAAACAACAAGGACATGTAACTGTAAAATGAAAGGAAGGGTGTTAGTGTTAAGTACCTTGTGCTCTCTTTTCAATTGTCAAACAATTGGGCTTTCGGAGAAATTTAGGACCAACCTATATTTTGAAGTAGTCAATACGAGCAAGCAAGTGAAGTGGGGGGTTTTAAAGAATACGGTGATAGCCAATTCGGACTTGATTAGCCGCCGTTGGAATAGTTGAGAGGTTCTTCTTGTACCATCAGCACCACGGCTTCTGTATCTATATGATAAATATGACTTTTTTCTTTTCTTTTTTTTTTTTGATAATGGAATGATTCTTTTTTTTTTTGAGGTTCCACTCGAAAAAATTTAAAAGAAATCAACCGACTTTTGTGTCTGTTCAGACCAGAGTATTTTTTGACCGAATGTTGCACTGTTTTCTTTCATGATCGTTGAGGTAAATACATGGGGCCGATGAATTTGGTAGCTACTTTGCAGCATTGGTAGTTAGAGTTGGTGATTTTAAAGGGATTAATTGAGGGGGGGCAAACAGCGACTCAGAGAGATCATCTTCGAATTGAGTTTCTATATATCCCAACTAATGACGTAAATCTTTTTCGTACTATAGGGAATTTAATATTTTGTTTTTTGATATAATAAATTAAATTTGAAGGTTATGAATTGGAATGAAAATAATAATAATAATAATAATAATAATAAAATAATGTCTGCTTCAGCCTTGTTTTTTTGTCAGGTCCGTTGTTTGCTTGCCCGAGAATGCGTTTCGAAGAAGCATTTCACTCTTTTTCCTCCAGTACTTCCAAGGTGCGGCAGGCACACAGTTAAAAGCATAGTTTCAAACGACATTCATTTTCAGACCCTCGAGTTCTTATTCCTACGTTTGGAAGGTGACGTAAAAAAATGTTTCGAAAGTTTTAATTTTATTTTATAATATTTAATATACTTAAAAATTTTAATTAAATTATATATATATATTATTTAAATATATATATATTTTTTAAATATTTTATTAATTATTAAATATTTTTTAATTAATTAGATAATTATAATATATATACAAATTTAACTATTAAAATATTTTATTAATCATAAAATTATAATATTTTAATATCTTCTATTTTTAAAAAATTTTTATATTTTTTTAGATTCTAACAATTTTTAAAATTTTTAATAATATAATTATTTTTTCATATTTTTATCTTGTATTAAGTGATATTAAAGCAGATTTAGTGTGTATTGGTATTATTTTATAAAATTTAAAATAATTTCTTTAATGACGAAAATTACGAAAATAAAATTTTACCTAAAATAATTTTATATGATTATAAATATAACAAATTTTTTACTAAAAATATTACTTACAATTAATTTGTTTATAAATATATTTTTAATTAAAAAAATATTTTTTTTATGAAAATTTCTTTATTAAAGATTGTACCAAGTGATATCAAAGTAGGTTTAGTTTGTATTGATATTATCCTACAAAATTCGAAGCAAGCTCTTCAACTCATGAAGAGAAATTTTACAAAATCATTAATATAACAAATTTTATACTTGAAATATCATTTGGTTAGTTTGTTTTTGACTTTGTTCTTAATTTTAAAAATATTTTTTTAAGAAAATTTTTTTATTAAAGATTTTGTGAGCTGTTTAGTATAAATTAATACATATTTTGAATATAATGTTATTTGTAAGAGGAAAAAATGACTGGTATATTTCAGACTTCAAAATGGTGCAACTAAATGGTGAAATAATACTTGATGATTTCAATTAAAATTTGGTAAATTTAAAATTTGCTCGTAAGTAAAAATGAAAAATTTATTAGTCGTTGATTCTTGTGGTAACAATGAATTTGAAAAAAATTTAAATCAAATTGAGAGAAGATTTAATTCTTATTTTCTATTAAATAATAAATTATACAATAATATATCTACTCACTCTTCTATTATTGATCAAGTTGATTTCGATATTCAAGGATCAATGACTTTACAATTAAATTTTAATAATGTATCAATAAATCAATAATCAACCCTTTAAAAAGGAGGAGAAAGACCGATTGTTCCCAATATGGTTAAACAAGTTTGTTGATTCATTACCGGAGATGTCTTAGAATCATGAATTCATTATCTAATATATTTTTCTATTCTAATACTCTATTTGAGAGTTCTTAATATTTATCAAATTTGTTTCTATCTAATGAAATGCTATTAGATCAAAGTTGATTTCATGTCCTATGAAAAAGACACTGAAAATTATGATAACAAAAAGATTAATTTATTGATAGATTCTTGTGATATGGAAGATGTCAATTTCTCATTATAAATTAAAAGTATTTTTCTTTTTAAAATAGATAATTTTTCGTAAAATATATCATAAAATTTATTTTTATTATCTTATAAATTATTTTATAATTATTATTATACAATTTATTTATTTATTTTATAATATTTTAATATAATTAAAAATTTTAATTAAATTATTTAAAAATATATATATAATTATTTTAAAATATTTTTTTAATTAATAAGATAATTTTAATATATATAATGAATAAAATATTTTATAAATTATATAATTATAATATTTTAATATTCAGTATTTTTCTCTTATGAAAAGTATTATATTTTATAATAAATTTTAGAAATCTTTTAAAAGGTTCCTCGGCATTGTTATTTTTCTGCAGGAATTAAAATTGTGGAAATGGCTGCTTCAGCCATGTTTTGGAGTTCTGTTTGGCACAGCTTTAAATTCAATGGAATATACGCAGCAGCAACAGGGTTACCTTTTAAATTGGGGTCATTTTGTTGTAGACAATTTGTGCACATGCAGTATCTCCATTTGACAACTCCATCAAAATTTATTAAATGCTGAGTATTCCGTCAGTGATCTTTGCCAAAGCTCTATCCAATTATTTCGTGTGAAAGAAGCCGTTTTGGGAGAAATCTAGATCATTAGATTGTCGACAAGTTGTTGTCTGCATTTAACGTCATGGGGACCAATACTTTAGTTTGAATGGAATACTTGCATGCCACGAGTCTGCATACAACCTCCCTTGCACGATCCTGAAAAGGGAACTTCAGTAACATTTTCAGCTTCACAAGGAAAAAGGGGGCACTTCTGAAAATTTGATTGGTCCCGAACGAAGAAACAGAAATGTGAGCAAACTTCTCAACTTTTCTCAATGTTTGACCATCCAATCAAGTAGCTAAACAGCCAAGTTCCAGTCAGTGCCATCAAATTTAGGTTCTTTGCATTTTGGTAACTTCATGTCCCGTAGCATTGAAAAAAATACATTATATTTCCTGTCAAAACGCAATTAAGTTTTTTTTTTTTTTTTTTTTTTAATTTCATAGGCTACTCTTTGGATCGTTGCTCGATGCATTTGCATATTTTTCGTGTATGGTCAACGCACGCCTTTTCTTCTGACATATAAAAATTAGAAGCATTGTAATCATTCAATCGAAGGCACTAACTAGAGAAACATGAAAAGTCATGCCACAGAATTGGTCGAGAGAAATTGTTTACCGGGTACTAACTAAAATTTTTTTCCAATTACTTGAGCCAAAATTGAGATTGGAATGAGAAATGTTGTGAATTAACCTGAACCGACCTAGTTTGGCGGAGCTAATAATTTGCCATCAACTTGGACAGAAATAAAACAGTTCGGCAAATTTGGCTGAACTAACCTCTTGTTTGTTCAATTTTAACTGAACCCTCAGAGTCAGTGGAGAAGCTACAGCGGAAGGACATGGGTCATTGTTTTTCGATTTGTCCTTTTCATGGTTCGGCGAGGATTGTCGGTATTTATTGGTTGACGCGGCATGGTTAGACTTGCTAGATGGATCCAACTGGCACT
Organism: Rhizophora apiculata; assembly: GCA_037832385.1. Classification (NCBI taxonomy): domain Eukaryota; kingdom Viridiplantae; phylum Streptophyta; class Magnoliopsida; order Malpighiales; family Rhizophoraceae; genus Rhizophora; species Rhizophora apiculata. Next base: position 2,272,833 of record CM075430.1, on the reverse strand, counting down.
GGCGAGGGACAGTTGATGTCCTTCAGCTTTCCGGGGGGGTGACGGACGGTGAAGCTATTGCATGGACTTTGGACTCTTAAATTACACGTGGACTTTGGCGATGTAGCGTAGGACGGTTCTGAATATCCTACGAATGGACTCCTGACAACCTGACTGCTTAAGACGATTGGTGTGGTTATCTTCTCTCTGTCCCTTCATAAACTAGCACGTATCTCGTTTTGTTTTGTTTCCTCACCTTCACATCTTTTTTTCTAATAAGAGAAACTGCAATTCTTTACATATGGTGACCGAACACATTAGACTCTTACGATGCACACCACACATGCTAAAAATGTTGGTAGGGTTCGGCATGCTTGGACGAAAGAAGAATATACATATATATATAACTATAATAAATTTATTTTTTAATTAATTAAATTAGACTATGACTAAAACTTAAGATTTTCGATATTAAAAACAGTTATAGTTCTGTGACATTACTAACAACTCATTAATAAAATAGGGACATTATTGAGTTTGCATACAAGATCCTAATTGTACCATCGCACACCTTGAAACTAATTTGGTAAAATTTGTGTCCAATTAGTAAAAGGTCTAATTAAGAAGACTTAAAAAGAGTGAATTTAGTATACATAATTAATTTTTGTACGATATATAAAATATTAATAAAATAAAAAAAATAATAAATATATTGTACAAAAATTATTTGTATCTACTTTAGTTTGTCACATTTAAATTCTCCTAAAGTTTTCTTGGTTGAATCCTTTAAATTAATTTCATGAGTGGACGAGTACATAGATTGGTTTTGAGCTTTGACCATGGAGACGCGCGACGACAACCATCGGCCAAGAAGGAGAAAATGCATACCGGAAACATATCTTAATTATAATGCCACGTTATGTCGACACATATATCTTAAAATTATTACGGATTAATCAAGTTACTTTTTAAATAAGAAGAGAAATCTTTATATTAACTCGAGACTTATCTTATCTATTTCCTATGAAACTTGAACATTTTAAAAATAATACGTATCTATGTCGGATGCATTGACATTAACCCAACATTGTTTCGATAAGTGAGGGCCCACAGAGAAAATTGCCGTGCTGAGGCGGCAAATCCTTTGGTCAATGTCGTCACAGTTCGGCTGAAATGTTGCTTGTCCGCAGTAAACGGCGGAAAACGTTGGCAAATACTTACTATCCTAGCTACCTTTGCAGTTGTTTGTAGCGTAAGCAACTAAATATTCTGATTTCTTATTTTTGTTTTATTTCTTTTTTTTTTTTTTAAGAGATCAATTAAATTAAAATTTTAATTTATTAAATAAAATTTAAACATAAATTATATATTAAACTCCATTAAATAACGTAACTTTAACTAATGTTTTATGGACATAAAAACACTAATACTATAAATTAATGATTCTAACACAAAAATAGCAAACATAAAAAATTCAAAAAATACTAAAAAAAAAATTACAGCACTGAAGTTATGACCGTATGTACATTTAATTTAAGTACCAACAGAAAAAATACTCAGTTTTTATCCTCATATCGAAAAATAAAAATCAATAATGTACGCTCAGGCTGTCTCATCAAATTGGCAATTAATGTGGTGGTTGTTAATTGATGAAACAATAAATACTTGTTTACCAAATCGCAAAAATTGAATTCAGTGGCGGCCATCATACTGGGAAATAAAATATCCCCGAAACTGGTCAAGCAAGCAATGGATGACAAATTGAAAAATTAAACGATACCATGGGAAAAGTATTTGTTTTTTTTTTTTTCTCCGATTGAAAGTTCTGCGGTTCGAGTGGCCGAAAGCAAGGGCAGGTGCAGAGCTCTCATGACTTACTGTTAAAGGGACAAAGAACGCGAGGAAAAGTATCACGCCTGCCAAATCCAGTTAAGATGAGAAAGTAAATATTGGAGATTGTCATTCACGCCACATAATTGTCGGATACACTGCATAAATAAATTCTTGAATTCCACATGCGCATAGTTTCATAAATAAAGTAAAGGAATCCCAAGAGAATCAGAAATGAACGGACATATAAATCCCACGTTTTAAAAATAATATATTTATGAATTTTGAACTCTTTTTTACCAAAATAAATACACAAGTTTTTAAAAAATAATAATAACTTTCTATTTTACAAAAACCACGCTGCCAAATAAGGTTAATTCTCTGACTCCTCGTGTTTGCCGACTAACCTCTTCCCATTTCACTCTTAATTTAGTATTCGCACGTGTATCCAACAATTGTTGTTGTGCGAACATCATTTGTCATAAATTTTTATGGAAAAAAATTCAATGACGTCGTTAATGGAATTTTTCTATACAATAATTTCTGGTGCACCAACTCTCTTTTGTAAATGTGGAAACCAAAAAGTTCAATTTACGTCCACTTTCTTTTATTTTCTATATTCATTCAACGCGTGACAGAACATCCACCGGATTAAATAAGATTAAGTGAATCTGGAGAGTAATTCTACATGATAAAGAATAATATTGTGTGCGTCTAAACACTTTCCTGATTAAGACAAAATCTCGTATTCCACCAGGCGTGATACTTTTCCTCGCGCAAACAAAAAAAAACTTATCATTCTAGAACGAGGAGGTGGATTTTTGTCTCAGTAGAATTACCATTGAAACTTCAGCCTTTATTACTTGATACTTTTATCTTTTTAAGTACAAGATATATCTTTACACCAAGGTTTTGCAAATCAGAACGGAATAGACCGGCTATTGTACCGGTAAAATCGAAATATAACTGTAGTCAGTTCAGTTTATATTAAAATTCGTTAATTTTAAAAATTGATATTTAAATTAATAAATTAACTGATTATATTATAAATTAATAAATTAGTTATAATTTTTTTAATTTAATTAATTTTAAAAATTTATAAAAAAAATAAATATACATTTTTTAATATTTTAATTTTTTAAAAATAAAAATTATATTATTAAAATTTTTTATATATTTAGTACTAAATATTAATTTTATCTGATTTAATTTAATAGCATGAAAACCTTGCTTTGCACGCAACATATTCATTGTGCATAATTGAAATTATACATTCCCACGTACTGATTAACATGTTATTTTATATAAATATTTCTCATGCGAGATGATTCTTATAACCAATAAGGACTGAAATGATCCAAATGATTTATACTTACAAGCGTATATAAATTGCCCGATTTAGAACTCCACCTGAAAGTGACAAGGTCCTGGTGGAATACGAGTAGTAAGATACAAGTCACTCTGAATGAGAGTCAGAGTCAACTATTGTTGTCGACGACTTCCAAAACCATGGAAAAAGAAAGAATTTTACTGAATTCCAACATGTTCTTCAACTATTTTTTAAATTAGAATTACAATTGAGTTTTATTATTATGCTTAACAAATTTATAGTAACAAAATATACTATTAGTAAACACAATTAAATATGTTTAATAATTGTTTGGGTGTTTTGAATGAAAAAAAAAAATAATAAAAAAACTCTTTTATATTGTTTAATTGAGATTATTTTATATAATGGTAAAAATTATTATCTTAAAAATTATTAAATTATAATATTTTTTTAAATTTTTTTTACTACATCAAAATGTTATAATTTTTAAAAGCATATTTAAATTATAACAAAATTCTGTCAAATATAAATTTTACAGTTTATCTAATACTAATAAAATTGTATTTAATTCATAATATAAGTTTTTAAATTATAATCACAATCTCGAGCACACATTTTTATTGATAGGGATTAAAATTTAAATAATTTTATTGTTTAATTTGATTTAGATTAGTGATATTTTTTTTAATTATTTTTAATTGTTAAAATTCGACGGATGTACCTTGAAGGCTTGATGTAAAATTTATAATCTTAAGCACTGGAGCCTCCACTGATTTTGAAATACGTTGATTAACAAAAGCGGGATCATAATGAAAACGGAAAAAATGTAAACCATGGAAGATGCACTTGGGAGATGGCAAGCCCTGTGGGTAGGTACGATGATGGCTAAGAGCAAGAAGAGTTTCTAGGGGCCGGGTGTTTTACTCTCCAATGAATAAAAATAAAAAATAAAGAGGGCGTGCGTATGTTGGCAAAGACAAAAAGCCAAAGAATTGATACTAAGATGATATGGTTTTAACGGTCTTTAATCTGCCTTTGTCGTATCATGGTTTTATTTATTTGTTTAAACTTTTAAAAAAAGCTGGATATTGACAAAAGAAAATCATAAAGTAAAAGATCAGCTGTTCCGCGCACGTGTTTTTGATTTACGTCTCTTTTACGTGATTTTTTAAAATAACATTGCGCGTGAAACGGATGAGCCGAAAATATTGGCTGGATTTGATCTTGTCTCCGCCTTTCTTTTGGTAAACGTACGGCCAAATTTTCTTCGCAATTTCTTTCGAAACAAATGTTCGTAATTTATTGGTAAAAATTTATTCATTGTTATGTAATAAAAATAAAAAAAATTAAATTTTAATTTAAAAATATAAAAAATTATACATACATATATATAATATTTAAATCTGTTAAATTTTTTATCATATTAACTTATTAACAAAAAATAAAATAAATTTTTTTATTTTAATATTTTATTTCGATAAATTACACATTAATTATCATTTTTTTTATATTTTATATTTAAATAAAAATATTTAAAAAAATAAAATAAATAAAAACTCACGTAATAAGATAACTCAACAAGACATTTTAAGGAATTCAAAAAAAAAAAAAATCATAAATTTGTATTAAGCAAACAAAATTTTTATTTCACTTTTAATTTTCTCATTATTTAACTTTTTTTTCATCGCATTTTCAACTATATTAGCTTTAAGATTAAATGTAATTTTATGGAGCAGCATGATTATCAACTTCAGTTCTTGAAAAGCCCAAAATCCAACAGTGCTGGGGGTCACGCTCTGTGCGCTAATCAAGCCTCCTTACTTTGTTTTGTTTGGCATTTAAGAGCAACGTGGAAGGAACCAGGCACGTTGCCACTGCAATGCAATGGAGAGCGTTAAATTTGCGTACCAAAAAAAAAAAACGGAGACTTACAGAGGCGGAAGAAATCGAAGACAAATAGACAAAAATCAATATAACAAATAAATAGAAAAAAATTATGTTTAATTGATTAATAAGTATAATTAAATTTTGTCTATTTTTGTATTCAATTTTTCAGTACATATAATTTGAACTTTTTACCCAAATTGCGTGTGAATTGGATTTGTTGGAGGAGACGTAGACTTTAGCTTTGTTTCCCATCAAATTGGGACCTCTGAATGCAACTTGATGAGCTGAATCGGGACAATCCGCTTTCAAAGCATGGATAAGTCATAAATCTGAATCAATGACTCCCATCAAACGCGTAATTAAGTGATTGCTACAGGGACTTTAAGCCCATTTTATTATAAAAAGTATTATAACGGCAGCGGCTGTGATCAAAGTCATGACCTCTGCAGCAGCCTTGCTTTGACCAGATTGGCCTTTTGCCCCACCACTCGCGAGTGCTTATGGGCTTTGTAATTTGCCAGTGGAATATAGGGCTTTAGAAAAGTACCAGAAAGATATACCTCACTTGTCAAAACTACAAATGGCACGGTTTTCAAAGAAAGATAAAAAGAGACAAAATATTTGATTTCCTTTGGCATGTTGCAACGTCACAAGGTTTTTTTTTTTTTTCAAATTCATTTTTCTAATTTATTTAAGGTCCTTTGGCCGCCTGACTCTGATTCTGTTTTGAGCGTGACTCGTGGATAAACCCAGAATTGTCGCCAATCCCCACTCGCAGATAGCTGCAAATCCTACTCCTTTGACTTTTAGCATTTGAAATAGTCATAGCATCATCCTTCGTCGACCAAGTCTTTTTAAATCTGTACAATATCGAAACAATCTGCTTTTAGTTTGGTTGATTTTATGTACACGGGCATGTATCGAGAAAGAGGCGAAAGAGGGCAAATTAGCTCTATTTTTCTCATTAATGCCTACAGAGTATCATCTGATACCAAGTTTAAAGAATCTAAATGCTTTCAAAAAAAAAAAAAAAAAAGGACAAACGTTAAATTGCTAACCGACTTTCTGTGACTGTCCAGGGCAACTCTTATCCAAAGAATCTGCAAGCCGCACCTTCCGACGTATCATACATTGGATATCCCCGAATGGTCCTCACGTCAAAACCCATGAGCAAAAATGCAAAATAGGCTTAAAAAACCCCTCTAGATAAGCAAGCGAGACATTAGATATCTTTGCTATTCACCACTGCAGCCGTCACCTTCAAAACCATTCCTACATCTCAGTGTCCTTATGGCACCGCCATCTAATCATTAGAGTAATTCATTAATTGCTAAGTTCCAGCTCACAAAAATATGTCTCTAAGTTTCTGGTCATTAATCAACTTGGTCAGCCAACTTTCTGGGAATGAATGCCGACCAAGCACACACGCACGTGCAGGACAAAAATCAGATCATTGTAGGCGATCTTCCTCGACTCATCATGCACATCATTTTTCAGCCAAGATTGTATGACCCTACAAGAATAGTTTTATTAAAGAGAGATTCCGCAAATGGGAATATAATCTGCAGCTGCCCGAGTAATTGCGGCTGGTAATGTTTCTACTTTCCATTGACTAGCTCTTGCTATCACCATCAAAATATCACAGCCCACAAGCCGATCACACTCGAATAGAAATGGGACCCATAACCAATGATTGGTACAGCGGGCAACATAAGTAGTTCTGCAATGTACTTAGCCAGTGACACGACAAAAATCAAATCGTGCAATTTGAAACTGGCCAACAAGGAGTAGAAGCAGCTGGAGACTATCCAGATTAAAAGGAATTAAAAAGGAAGCGTACAATCTTGGTCATGATGCAAGATTATAATCACAGAGCAATGGATGTCATTCTCTGTCAATAAAGATCATACATTGACGATTTCTATTAGGCTGCAGCTCAGTTTTGAGTCATAAGTAGCATGATAAATAGACATTGTGTTAGTAAATCAGTCCATTCGTTGCTCCATAGCACGTCATAGGAAATTCCAGTTCTCCCCGTAAGGGATGTGTAGGTCCAATAACGTGAACTTTTAAAGCCTCTCAAGAGAAGCCCACAACTGAAAAGCCTCATGCCAACAGGGGTATGATTTAGCAATTCAAATAACATGCATAAGAAAGCAGCAAGCGAGAAGATTCCCATTCCAAATTACAAGTTGAAGCCCAATAGTAAACTTTTGTGGCTTGGACGTTCCCTATTGTAACACCACATACATTGGCAACAGATGGTGTTACTAAATACAAAATGATCTCTCCGTGAGCCGTAAGTTGAGACACCATCTATGGGTTGGTTTCATGGCCGATCAGGAATACACTTGCTCTGCATTTTTACAATAAATTTTTGTGCTGAAAAACATCTGACCTCCTACCACCTAGCAGGTGATGGATACCAAAAATCAACCCCCAAAAGCAATCAGAGGACGCCACATTTTAAATCTTTGACACGGAATTTCAACTTCCACAAGTCATGCACTCTTCTGGATTTTGCAAGGAGCACGCCCCCTGGGCCATATCATTGTTCGCATCATTTTCCTTGTTCACCTTATTTCCCTGTTCAACACAAATTAAGCAAATTAGTGTCAAGAAGGAATCTGAAAAGTGAGAACTAACTGTAGAGCAATTCTGTCGTGGAGATGAAAGTCTACCATTCTTCTGAAAAATATATTTAAGGAATAAAACCATTAAGTATTCTTTGGATTATAAAAGTGCTCGTGTATGGGCATCAGTTAAGAAGCCATTTTGAATTTTGCACGTTGAAGCATTCTCCGTAACCTTTGCCATGGTTCCTCCCTCATAATGGATTCCACCTTAAAACCATAAAACACTTAAAAAAATTGACCTAATGTAGCGATAAGTCAATAAGAGGAATTCTATTACATTATTGAGCACAGTGGTGTCAACGGTGAACTTGATAGCATCAGCAGCAGCACGTGTTCTCAAATAGTACATTCCCGTTTTCAGGCCCTACAAAGAAATTAATGTCATTCAAAAATCATTATAAATATCACAAATTACAAATGTACCTGAACTATCTAAACAATCACATACATTAAAAATAAACACCTTCAGTAAAAGCCTCTCACATTGTGAGGCTTAGGGAATGATCAAGTATGCAACCCTTTTTCCTACTTTAGGCAAGAGAGGCTGTTTCTATGACATACTTTGCCATCACAAGAAGGCTCACCCCCTCAAACAGTAACAGCATGGAAGGGCAGAAATGCCTGTTCAATTAATTTGAAGAAGAGTCCAGTAGCCATAATCCCAACCACTTGTCAATGACAGGATGGAGGGATGACTAAATACCATTACTCGCTAATGCTGTCAGTTCCAGAACTAAGCAGGGTATTATCTACTTCCTGAAGCTATAGTAAATACAATATGTAAACCATGACCAATATGTCCATACCCTAAATCACCTGTAAATTAAATAGTCAAGTGATATGCTGTATGGAACTGTGCCGTATCATGAATTCAATGCTTCAAGTGTCACTTAAAAAGCAATACCTTGGACCAAGTGTAGAAGTGAAGGGAAGTAAGTTTTCCAACATCAGGTTGCTCCATGTGAATATTCAGACTCTGACTCTGGTCTATGTAGCAACCACGAGCGGCAGCCATATCCACTAATTTCTTTTGCTTGATTTCCCACACCGTCCTGATTCAATGAAACAATATTGCTTTAGCAGCTTGAATTCCAAAGACTAGTGAATAAGCTAAAAATTCTAACATAAGCAGAGAAGAAATATTTATACTTGTATATAGCTTTAAGCTGCTCAGGAATCTCAGGAAGATTCATAACCGAGCCATTCTCATAAATGATCTTATTTTTAAGAGCTTGAGACCAGAGACCCATCTCTGTTAAATCATGAAGGAGGTGTTTGTTCACTACAACAAATTCACCGCTGAAAAATGAAAGGAGTTAGATGGCAGAGAGCAATAGAAATGCACTTCAAAGGAACCAGCCAGATGAAGAAACACAAACCTTAAAACTCTGCGGCTGTAAATGTTAGATGTATAAGGCTCAAAACACTCATTGTTTCCAAGAATCTGGCTCGTTGATGCAGTGGGCATAGGGGCCACAAGAAGAGAATTTCTGACTCCTCTCTTGGATATCATTTCCCTAAGAGCATCCCAATCCCACCTATCTGATGGTGTCACACCCCACATGTCCATCTGCAGAATCCCCTATGTAAAATAAAGGAAGCTTAGGTTCTATCCAATTAAGCTTTTATGTCTCTTTTTTTCTGGGTTTATGGCACGCCTAATTATCATGTACTGCCAAGAAAAGAACAATGACAAAAGGTCTGGAAGGTAAAGGTCATTCAATTTTTTTTCATAAGTTTAATTGAAAGTGACAACTGGCTAGGTTAGGCCAATTAAATGCATTAGCATTAACCCTCCTAGAGCAGTTCTCAGTTAATTTTGAACACTAAAAGGAGACCATAATCAAGCATGAAGTCACAAATTCTTTTTTACCATTCCTATAAGCCCCTAGAATTTCCAAGTGCTATTTTCTGGCTTTTGTCCAAGGTACACAGCCAAAAACTTGATAGCATATCAGCTGCACATAATAATCTAACACAGCATGCATCAGAATTTCAAGGAAACTAAGATGGCCATACCTTGCTTATTGGGCTGCCATAATACGTCTCATAGGGGCCATCTTTTACAGCCAATTCAGAAGAAGATTTAAGTGCATGGTAATATATGGTTTCAAATATGTCTTTATTCAGTTGTTGTGCCTGTAAGGATCAAGCAGGCACTAAATCAATCAAAACTTAAAGAAAAATCTACTCAAATATTCATGGACCAGCCATGCTTGACAGAATTGTGTTAGTACCTCTGCCGAATCAAATGGCATGCCAAGCAGGATGAATGTATCTGCAAGACCCTGAACACCAATACCTATTGGTCTGTGCCGCATGTTTGATGTCCGTGCAGTGTCAGTGGGATAGTAATTAATATCAATAATCTTATTAAGATTTGCTGTGATGGTTCCAATAACCTAACAGGCAACAAAAGCCAAATATAAAAAATGTCAAAACTCTCAGATGCCACACTCAACTTTTCACCTCTAACTCTTGCTTAGGTGAATACTCAAATTCATATGCATTGGCAGCCTTGCTACTCATTTAGCAATCAACACTTATCAATTTGTGCACCAACAATATGTCCACTGAGACAAACCTCTGCTAGTTGTTCGAAGTCAAAATATCGATTCGTTGAATCTCTACTTCCAACCAGTATGGATAATTGTGACTCAACAGGTGCCCCCTGCACAGAAAACAAGTAAATAGTGTTGAGCAGTCAATCTTTTATGAATCAGAAGAGACATTTGAAGTGTGAATCAAATTTCACGCTCCACCTTTTTCCTCACATATCGAGGCAAAGCAATGGATGCAAGGTTGCAAACTGCAGTTTCTGTTGGACTTGTGAATTCAATGACCTCAGAGCATAGGTTAGAACACTTGATGGTGCCCAGATTCTGCTGGTTGCTTTTCCTATTGCAAGAATCCTGGAGGAAAGTAATGTGAATAAAAAATAAGCCAAAGAAGTGACCCAAAGATGATACAAGTATCTGTTCACATACCTTGAAGAGCATGTAAGGAGTTCCTGTTTCAATCTGGGAATTTAAAATGTCAAACCAGAGTTTCCTAGCAGCAATAACCTTCTTTGCCTTACCCTACATTTAAACAGAATATCATCTAACTATCAACCACATTTTAATCCAACAGCCATCATGAGCCAAAAAATTGTTAAAGTTCCCTACCTCAGTTTCATAATGCATATATAGTTTCTCAAATTCTTCACCCCAGCAATCAGCCAAACCTGGAGCCTCATTGGGGCAAAATAAAGACCAACTGCCATCACCTCGGACTCTTTCCATAAAGAGATCAGGAATCCAAAGGGCATAGAATAAATCTCGAGCTCGATGTTCTTCCTGCAAATAAGGCATTAAAAGAAGACCATCTAGAGAAAGAAATGAAATATAGACACATGGAGCAATATAAAGAAGGAAAAAGACTTTTATAGTTCCATTTAAGAGAAACTGGGTGATGGGAAAGGAACATACATTGCTTCATTAGCAAGTATGATATGTTATAATGGCAACCTATGCAGCAGTACCTTTCCATGATTCTTTCTGAGTTCTAGAAACTCAAAGATGTCTGCATGCCATGGCTCCAAATATACAGCAAAAGCCCCTAAAACAGAACAAGTGATTATAAAGTGGAAACAACCTCGATAAACTATACAGCATCAAGAGCATTGCAAACATTAACGAGCAACCTGTTGTATAAATTACAACGATGTGAATTACAAGGTGGCATTCTGTAATGCAACATAGTGGAATGCAATATACAGAAAATTACAAAATATTAAGGAAAAAATATGTTCAACCACATCTCATCAAGCTTTGTCAAACATATCTAGGATGCTCTGCATGACTGCATACACGCATGTACATCTGCATATGTGCACGGGTACTAATGCACATTAAGTGAAAATAAAAGAAAACCAAAATTGGAGGATGAGAATGGTGACTATACCTTTCCTCTTGCCACCTCCTTGATCAACATAATGGGCAGTGTCATTAAAAATTCGAAGCATGGGCACAATCCCGTTGGAAGTCCCATTTGTCCCACAAATATGACTGCCTGTGGCGCGGATATTATGAATGGAAACACCAATTCCTCCAGCCAATTTGCTAATAACAGCACACTCCTTTAATGTATCAAATATGCCTTCAATGCTATCGTCTTTCATGCACACGAGAAAGCAACTGCTTAACTGTCACAACACCAGAGCGAGAGAATGAGATGTGATTAACATTCATTAAAATGTGCCCATATTGCATAACAAGACAACAAATTCATACTTGTGGCTGAGGAGTTCCGGCATTGAAAAGGGTAGGGGTAGCGTGTGTGAACCAGCGTTGAGACATCAAATGGTATGTTTTGACAGTAGAATCAATATCATCCTTATGTATGCCAACAGCAACTCTCATCAACATGTCCTGTGGTCTTTCTACAATTTTCCCATCAACTTTCAAGAGGTACGACCTCTCCAGAGTCTTGAAGCCAAAGTAATCATAATCAAAATCTCTCTCATACACGATCTCACTATCCAGCCGCGCAGCATTCTGAAATCCAAGATACAAATTTTTTATCACTTTTTTTTTTTTTTCATTTAAAGCAGTCGTTTCAACAACTTGTTATTTGATCAAGCAACACTAATGATAATAACATGTGAGATTACCTTCATGATTATCTGGTAAACATCATCTGCAATTAAAGAAGCCTTCTTCTCAGACCTCTTATCAACGTGATAATACATTACTTTGATCCTGCATTACCCATTCATATTACATCAATTTTCTTAACACCACCCCCCCCCCCCAAAAAAATAAATAAATAAGCTCGTTCAAACATCAGTCAAAAACCAAACACTCACGTCTCAGAAAACGAATTGTTTGTATTCTTGTGAAGATTTGAAACAGCAATTCTTGCAGCCAACTGCACAACAAACGGAAAAAAATCCATCACAAAATCCATGAGATACGGTAACTTAATTCAGTAAAATAACAACAACAACAATAATAACTGACTAACCACAGCGTAATCAGGGTGGCTGGCGGTCATGGAAGCTGCAGTTTCAGCGGCAAGTTCGTCAAGCTGGGTGGTAGTGACGCCCTTGTAAACACCAGCACAGACCTTCTGGGAGACAAGCAGCGGGTCACAGTGCTCCTTATTCAAACCATAACTCAGTTTCTTCAAGCGAGCCGTGATAGTGTCGAAATGGACCGGTTCCTGCCTGCCATCCCTCTTTATCACGTACATTGTTTGTTTGTTTTCTTTTCTTTTCTCTCTTTTACTTCTTTCGGGGAGAAAAATGACAAAAGCCTTTGATATCAGAGAGAAAGATTCAGAGGATTTATGTCGAACAGGTAATGAGGATGGGGGTGGCTTGCCTGAATAGCAAACCTGCAGTGCAATTTCATTTTTATAGAGGAAATTGAAGAGAGAGAAAGAGAAGCGTTGCAGAGTAGTGATGAAGAGTGCGAGAGAAGCCACAGACGAAACCAAAGGGTTTTGAATTTGAATCGGGTGGTTTCCGGCTTTTTCTTTTGTTTTTGTTTTTTTTTTTTTCAAGTTTCCCGCCAATGGTAAACGCGCTGTAAATTCACTATCAGTTATGATGATGGATGATTGTGATGACGCTTTCCCCTCATTCATTGGGATGCGGCGCACCTGATAGTTATTGTTTTTTTTTTTTTTTTTTTTTATCTCCTGAACAAAAGAGAAAAAAAATTGAGAATTAGCAAGAGAATATCTGATTTTTTTCTTTTCACTTGTATTTTATATTTCATTCACTTTTTTTTTAAATAAACACAATTAACACCAAATTATTATTATATCTCAAATAATTTTTTTATATTTAATTTTAATATTAATAAATTTAAATTTACATTATAATATCAGCATTAATTTTCAATATTAAAAACTAAAAGTAAACAAAAACACATTTGATAATTATGAAATGGTAATTTTAAAATCTTTCTAGCCATATAAATTGAATTGGATTGGATCTCTCTCACTCAATAATTAAGAAAGACTTAAGATTGATTCGAAACATTTTTTATTTTTTCATAAATTTCACTTTTTTTTTTTTTTTGTTTAAGTTTGAATTTAAGACTTTTAAAATAAAATAAAGGATGTCGGGAACTTTTCCGATGAATAAAAAACCAAGCTCGTTGGGATCTCCTGTTTGCATCTTGTATGTATCATACATGGATAACTAAGTCACCAGTTTGTCTTTTAGTCGAGGGAGGAAGGTCCCGAGAGAATACACTTATGTGAGGGAAAAACTCATGTAGATTTCGGGGTTGCCCCACATGGGAGTTGTCAATTTTCTTTTAACCATAACCAACAAAAAAAAAAAGTAAAAATTATTTATATTAATCATCGTATATGTGTGTGTGTTGAGATTAAAATTATTTATCATTAATTTTATTTATAATAAAATTATTATTTAAATATTATTAAATTTTTTTATGTCTGATTTTTTTTTGGGGGTTAAAGTGAGTATTAAGATGAGAATTTTAACTCAAATTAATAAGAAATAAAATATATTTCATCACTAATTAAATTATTATTTTAAAAATTATTAATTTTTTGCTTTTTGCAATTTGTTGCAAAGAAACATGCATGTACTCTTTCCTCAATCTCTGTAAGCACACACATGGGGGTGGACAATCTCAGAACATTATGCAGGAGGAGAAAATTCCCATCATATTTGGAGTGATGGTTTCAGTGTGGAAATGGCAAACCATTCAGATACGTATGTTTACGCTTGACCATAGTAAGTATTATGAGTAGAACACAAGGGAATAGATACGGGGGTTACTTGATGCGTGAACTTAAATTTTTGCTCTACACCTGGAAGGCGAGCTGGAGTAGCTCAGTCGGTTAGAGCGTATGGCTGTTAACCATAAGGTCGAAGGTTCGACCCCTTCCTCTAGCGGTCTAATTTTGGCTTTCCGTATTTACGGAGGTTAGGTTTTATTAATTCATTTGCAAAATTTATTCTTCTTCTGCACGGCTTACTCGGTCTTTTCAATTTCTTAGCTGATAACCACAGAGAAACCCACCCAACCCAAGAGAACGGCAACTGCTCCTTCTTCTTCTTCTTCAGTTCTTTGTCAACAAATATTTTGTAACCTCGAACCATCGACCAACTAATCTCTGTGATCTAAACTATGCAACGAAGACTCGTTTCAAAAGTCTCGTCCTTTTCAACTCCATTTATCAACGCATTGAAGCGAAGCGTCACTACCCACTCGGCCAACCCGAATATCCAAAGGCGGCTGTGGCGGACACAAGAGCCCTGCCCCATCGTCATCCCAGGCGATTTGGTCAAATGGGGTTCTCTTGGTTTTGTTAGAACCTCAAGATTCGCCACTGGATTCAGTCCCCTGCAGAGAAAGCCGCTGGATTCGATCATGGATATCGAACGGGCCAAGAACAAGTCCCCCGAGGAACTCGCATCTATTTGGGACGATGTAATTTAGTCATTAGTTTCTGTCCTTGTTACTTTTTATCATTTGCCTTTTGCTATTGGTAGTTCTGTTCTTTTCTTCATCTTTTTAACTTTTTATATGCTTTTAGAGTCTAAGTACTTCTTTCTCTTAGAGGATTTCTCAGTGAGATATTTTGGGTTTTTCTTTTTGGCCCCTTGGGGGGCGGGAGTGGGTTTGACAAAATAAAGTCATTATCGAAAATCCTTACATGTGTTACTGTTTTTTGGGAAGTTTAGTTGGAGATTGTATTGACGGACTTTGTTGCTTGTTCCAGTATCACCTGGGAAGAAGTCATATTGGTGCATCTATGAAGGCCAAACTTTATCATCTGTTGGTACAAAGAGCAGCAGATTGGTAAATAGAATTCCACCGTGTTTGTGTTTTGTATGTGTTTCTTTTCCTTTGGGTTTTTTTTATTTTTTTTTTCCTTTTGGTCCCTTAAT
The DNA here is from genome assembly GCA_037832385.1 of Rhizophora apiculata. Classification (NCBI taxonomy): domain Eukaryota; kingdom Viridiplantae; phylum Streptophyta; class Magnoliopsida; order Malpighiales; family Rhizophoraceae; genus Rhizophora; species Rhizophora apiculata. The sequence continues at coordinate 2,257,253 of CM075430.1, read as the reverse complement.
GTTTCTTCTTCTGTTTTTGCAGTCGGTATTTTGTCATTCCTTTGTGGAGAGGACATGGTTATACTACAATCTTTGCTCAAGGTAGGTTTTCTGAACCGATATCACTGGCATTTAACTCTCGTTTGGGTTGTCTTCTGGTGAATTTGATATATCGTTTAGTAGACCAGCTTCTTGCTTCATAACTTAATCGGTGGACTTATAAACCTTGAGTCATATGTTGAGAAATGTCTGAAATTGTGCTTACGCAATCATGCATACCTCGAGAACCATGGGGCTTAGCATTGCTGCTAAATGATTATTTGATCTCTGCTCAATCAGTACTGTATGAAAACTGGATGTGACACTGCTAAATGGTTAACAATGACTAAACTGTTTTAGTGGATAATTTGTGGCATGGCAACATAAGTAGATTATTGTGCATGCTAAAACTGTTTAAATGTTTAGTATGCTGTTCATTTGGTGATCACTGGTCGGTGAATCACATTGAGTGACCACTCCTCCTGATAATTATGTTGTTGTTCATTGTTAAGTCTCAAGCACACGTGTAGAGGCTGTTAGGTATGTTGTTATTCTAGTTTCTCTAGCTCTTTTGTTTACCTGAGCTTGTTTGCAATGAGGCATGCAGAAAATTTGATTTTCACTTCCTTGTTTCTTTGCATTGTCTCACTTCATCCAAACACTTCATGCAGTGCAGATGCCACACATGATTTTCACTGGTCTTGAAGATTACAAGGCAAGAGGAACTCAGGCATCTCCCTACTTCACCATTTCATTTTACACTGATTTTGCTGAAAGCAAGGATTTGGTGCTTATCCGAGGAGATGTTGTATTTACCAGCAAGCTAACTGATGATGAGGCCAAATGGCTTTTAGAGACCATTCAGTCCTTTTATCTAAACGATGCAAGGTTCAGGCTGGTTGAACAGTTCAACAAAGAAACGCGCAATTTTGAATTCAAGGATGTCTTGCGAGCCCTTGAGATGCCCATTCTATGATCTTTGAAAGGAGGAAAATATGCGATAATGTCACTTTTAAAGGCAATGTTGTAATAAGCTGAGTTGCAGAAGTTAAACCCAAGCAAGATCAAGGAAAAGCAACTACTCACCCTATTCTGTTGGGAAGTGGTTTTTGCGTGTTATCATCCTTGTATGAAGATTTGTTTCAAGCATACATGCTGGTAATTAAGTGCATCACCTTGGACTCAAGTGCGAAGAATGAAGAAATATTGGAAGAATGTCCAAAGAAAAAGGGCATGTATGCAGTTGCTTTGGTTGTGGGCTCTCCATGTACCAATTAATTATAATCTGGAGTACATTTCGTATGCAGAAGCAGAACAGAGAGTTCTTTTCCTAGGTCTTGAATTTGTGGGTGCAATAAACAAAAAATAAAGTTGATTTCATGATACAAAGATAAATCTTTAAATTTTTCTTCTCTTATCCAAATTTTCAACTTTTTGTTTTGTTTGAAAAATAGACCAAGGTGTATTACCACCATTATACACCTTATTTTATAATTCTGGTGTGCCCAAAAATTCAAAAAAAAAAAAAAAAAATCTGGACAGATTACTTTCTTTTTGACTCATTTAAAACACTCGAGCAGTAATAACTCCGCATTTTGATAGGTTTTCCTACTTTTAAGTCTTCCCATTGGTTGATAGTGTGCATTGATTCCAGGCAATATCTTTTAATTTATGGGTATTTTTTGTCTTGGATCTCCTAACTGCCCTCGTATGCAAATGATCATCCATGGTCAGGTTAATGGTGCCAGAACTTTAACTCTGCATAAATCTCCATTCCATTTTCAAATATCTGAAATTACTCACAATGAAAACAATTCAATCAAATGCAAAATAAAAAGACTGAAAATTGCGAAGACAAAAAAAAATCTTAATAGCACAATGGTGACATACAGATGACATGAAGGAGATAGCTGCTCTGCACAAGAAATATTGGCAGCCTTGTGGTGTATGAACTCATGGTTTGTCTCCTTAAAAATCACCCTCAAGGTCATTTTTCATGTCAGGCCTCACATGAGCGATGCTATAAGCATTTGACACAATGATATGCAAACATAACGAAAAACACTATCTCTTTAACCATATACCATATGATGACATTTTCTGTTTTATTTTTCCTTTTATACATTGGGGTGCATGCACAAACTCATCTACGTATCTGCTGAGCTCTTGGGGGTAGTTTTTCCGAGGGACCGCATGGAAGCTTCTGCCCTGTTTCTCGTTCAATTCTACTCTTGAGCTCTCTGAGTATTTGGATTTGGCCAAGCTTCTCAGGAGACAACTTGTCCCAGTAGATCCCTACAGGTAAGCAACAGTTTCTTTTATTGACAATAACTGAGTTTTAATAATGATAAACAAAGCATATTGCAAGCTTTCTTCATGTCCGGATGGACTTTTGCATCTCTTTTCTGAGTGGAATGGTCTTTATCTCCAAAAAGTACAATGCTCTACATACCTTGTGGCTTGGGAATGGTTGTCTTCGTGAATATAACTTGGGTGGGAGTGCATATGATGTCAACAGGAACATCATGGATCAGCAGTTTCTCAACTGGAATATCATCCACCAATTGGCAGTCATGCACTGCAAGAGTGGCCAGACACCACCAAAAAAATAAATAAAGAAAAAAATTGGTAAGGAAAAAAGATCAAGATGTAATTATGACACAAAACAATTATCAAGGATAAGAAGTCAAATAAAGCAATTGCGTATCTAGTGCACATTGAATAATGTAGAATCAGGACAGCCATTCAACAGGCTGTATGTTGTGCAATAAAATGACCATTTCCTGATATTTTATGAAGAATAAAAAATCAGACAAATCAGGAGTCATTTCCATTACACAATAATTGTCTGTGGCAGTGAGCCTTGGCTCAACAAACAACAGAAAGAGAAGGCTGCATCCATCTAGCATGGGAGACCAAAGAACTGGGACTCATGTGTTTGACTCAAGATGACTACTGGCCTGAAATCTAGGATAGTGAGGCACACAATTACATCCATTATTCATGGGCGTGAAGCCAGTTTCTCAAGCATCTGCTCAACCAGAGAAGACCAACCTAATTCAATAACAAATACTGCACCTACCTGAGGTAACAACAGGTGTAGAGTCATCAACAGCACCCATATAACGCAGCATCCCATATTCCAGTTCGGCGAATCCCTGCATCCCAAGTTTCTTTCAATAACTTTATGGTCTTTAAATACAACTTGCTAAGAATAGTTAAACGAAAAATTTTGCAAAATCATGTGTCAAACTTGTAATGCAGAGGCCATGACAATCATCTATTTAAGTTTTGCGACTGGAATGTTCACAAAAATTCAGCTGGAACAACTTACTAAAACCTTGTCCATATAAGGGTAAAGGGTAATATAATAATGGCAATATCAAGGCAAGAATACAGAGTGCAGAAATGTTGGGCTGACTGCACAATTCTGACAGTCACATCAGATCATAGTTGGTGAAGCTGGTGTATGCATGGAAAAAAAAACAGCTATACTTCTCTCATATTAAACATAGGTACTTAAACTCAATTTTTATCCATGCAACAAATACTTACATCAATCATCTACAGGCGACCAAGAAAAGAAACAGATCACGAAACTTCAGACTAACTCAGCTCAATATGCAAGAGGAAAACATCCAAACAACCTGCAGCCATTTTTAACATCATAACCCAAAAAATTTAGCGCCACCACCAAAGTTGTATGCTACAATCATGATTATGCACATTATTACCTCACCCTTGCCAAGCCGGGCCCCTGTCTTCGGATCAACAGCAACCGAGCCAATGACAATTAGATCCACCTTCATGTTTTCATCCAATCCAATGGGCCTTCCATACTTAGCAACACCGACTGAGGTGCAACCCTGATTGATGGTGCTGGGGGTTACCATATGGGATTCGAGTACAGAGAAAAACCCTGTCCTCAGACGCGGTTGAGGAGTCAACAGCTTCTTTCCACCTGTCCAGAACTCAGCATCTCAGTCAACAAAATAACAATAATAATAATAAAGAAAAATAAATAAAAATTCAACCAAAATCCTGTGCATTTCAAACATGCAGATTTTGTAAAATATTAATAATGCAATGGGCGCCGGCTCTACATGCGGCTATGCCTGGGTAGAACTAAAAGCAAAGCTCGATTTTCGATTTAGAACAGAATGGGAAGATACGATAGACTAACCAGACAGTGTGAGGAGCCTGACTTGCTTCTGAGGCGAATCCGGGTTTACCTTCACGCAATCCGCATCCCGGAATTCCTCTAACCTACCCAACTGCCAAAACCCATAACCCGACCCACGAATAGCCTCGATTAAGCCCGTTGCTTTAAACTAGAAGACGAAGAAAGAAAAAAGAAATGATAAACTCATGTTAAATTACATTTTTAGCGGCAGTTGAGGCGCCAACAAAATTGGGAATCCGATGATTAACGGGCCGCGGATTCTGGGCAATGTTCCGGGCCTCCATCAAGTCCCAAATCCGCTTGCGTATTGCCCATTTCCAAGCTTTGGAGTCACCCTCCAAACCCGCCTCCGTCTCTCTTCTCCACGTCTCGGCCATCGACTCCCGCGCTTCGGCGTCTAGTCGCAACCTCTCGGCCTCGAAAGCCGACTCGTCAAATAAGACGTCGCTTTTAGCACTCTTTTTGAGACTCTCCAGCTTGGGGTTGAAATTGAAACCGGAATTGAATGGCCTCCCATTATGAAGGGATTTTGGGGAGCGAGAAATTGAAGAAAGAGAATGGAAGTCAAGAGATTTAGGAAAGGAAAGCGGACAACCAAGCAAACGTATCGAATCCATTGAAGAACACAACATCTGGTCCTTCTCTTGTCTCTAGATTTTATTCTTCCCTTTTGGCTTTCTTTTCTTTTTGAATTTCGCGTTAGGTATCTATCTTCTGATGTTCCCAGGTGGTCATCCGCAAATAAGTTGGGAGGAAAGGCTTTCGATTTTGCTTTCGCTCATTGATTTCCCGCCGGATCAATTATAATGCCGAAAATTATAAATTGCTTGCACCAAACAGAAAAATTCAATTGCTTTCAAGCTTGACAACATCATGCGAAAAATGACTGATCCCCATCCAGTCTCAGCTGTATGCGGCACATGTCCCGAACTCTCGTGCTGCAGCTCAGTGTGCGTGCGTGTGTGTGTGTGAGGGAAGGATTGGGAGGGAGGGAGTAGAGAGGCTCACAATAGACGACAATAGAGAGAGAGAGAGAGAGAGAGAGAGAGGGAGAGGAGAGGGAGGGAAAGATTGAGAAGTAGGTGGGCAAAAGGAATAATAAAAAGAAATGGAAGTGTACTGAGAGTTTAGAAGCACATTCGGGGCTGCAGGATGTGAAATAACAGAAGGGTAGCCCGATCGGCCTGAATTACAAGAAATATACAAACAGTGATTAATAATACATTGACAATCTCTCTCCACTGGAAAGGCCACTACATTTCTCTCTCCTCACCTACTCTTAAAATTAAGCACATCTGCTGGGAACAAGTCTAGTCCTGAATAATGGTATTAAACAAGCCTAATAGACGATTGTTACAAACATCAGAGGTTAAAAAAGGAAAAAAGGAAGAAGAAATGAAAAATGCATCCACCTGCGAGATAAGGGGTGAACCATTACAAATGAAGAGAGACAATGTGGAAGTGCTTCATTCACCAACATTACAAATATCCTTGACAAGTACCAAAATTCTTGGAGGATATCATTTCCAACGCACATCCTTACCCGTCTTGTCAGCTTATGAGGATTCTCTTATTGATTGGAGCTGAGAAAAGGAGATCCTGATTATTGACCCGGTAAGAGAGCTGGCATGCTTGCACACTAGGGCTTCGGTAGCCTGCTCCTCAGTTTCGAATTGAACTAGGGCCTGCTTCTTCCCATTCATCTCAAAGAGCTTGGTGTTCACAATAGCGCCATGTTCCTCAAGGTGACAAATAATCTCCTCCTCAGTGATGTCCTGAGGCAGAGTGGACAGATGAATTATCTTTGTTGGTGAGCAGCAGTAACGGTAGTTCTTCGCGGCATTGCGGTTGAAGCGATTAAGATTGGAGTTCATGTATTCATGCGTGTCAGCACCTTGTATTATGTTTAGATGCTTTGAAAAGTTGACCTCCAATCGCTTCCCAAAAAGAATCGCACCCTGTGTCACATTCCAATCAACATTGGTAGTTGCCACTAAAACAAAACTGTTGTTAAGCAGAAGGCACAGACCATCTAGTAAATGACTTGACCAACTTTCAAGGAACTCCATTATATGAGAACCACAACCAAAAGGAAGAGGAAATAAGAGGCAATGCTTTAAAGCTGATACACTCTTCTAGATAAGTTTTGTTTCTCGGGCATAAAATAACATAAAGACCTAGAAAGCCAATAATAGAAATTCATTTTCATCTTTAATTGCATACTCAATTTGTATTTGCAAACATAAATGCAGTAAAAAAGATGAGAGAATCAGAGTTACAGGCAAAAATCACAAATTCATTTACTAATCCATATCTAGAAGCTGTTGTGCCTCAGAAACTGGCAGCAACTAGCAGAGTTACAAGCAAGTGTTAATTACTTTTGTGTTCTAAAATCATGCGACCACAGTTTTCAATGACAAGAATTTGGACATGCAATTAGTTTCAAGAAATAAACAACTTAATTTTCTTCACAATCTACATGATAAAGAAGGGCAAGGCTTAACAGGCTAACCTTTAAAAAGTGCACTGCCAATTCAGCCTGAAAACCATCTCCCATCTGAACAAGGGCATGGTCCGGTTTGTTGCGGAGAAGTTTAATTCTCACAATGTTTCCATAGAGGGAAAAGAGGTTAAAAAGCTTATCCTCATCTATTCTCTGTGTAGAGGAAATACATGTGCAATCACTAGAAATATCAACCGAAACTTTTAATTTAAGGAAGAAAAAGAGCAAAGTTGACTTACATCAGGATTCAAATTAGAGACAAGTACTGTACACCTATCATTGGTCCCACTAACTCCATGAGGCAACCCTCCACCGAAGGCAGCAGCAATTGCAGCTGCATTGGCCACCTAAAATTTAAAGTTAGGATCAGTATGCATCAAATAATACCACAAACAAAAAACAACATTCATTAATGCAAAGATAAATTCAGGTCTGCAAACCATGGCATTTAAGATACACAATTAAAGAAACTCTGAATCGTCACAACGAAGAGTGCCATTATTACCAAAAAGGTGCAGTAAAAAATTGCTCAACAGAGGCACATTTACTTCATGCTATGGTTGAGCATGGAGAATAACTCCAAGCACAATGACAAAGAACCGCGCATGCATTTACACATGAACAGATAATGAAGAATATATTCAGCAAAACGTTGAAGCTAAGCTAGAGTTTCACAAGATAAACAACAGGGCATTATCGTGCCTCAGCCATTTTGTTTCGGTATTCTATCTCAAGGGGGAATAAAGAGGCAGAGTCAACACCAATGAACAATCTACTTGGTAAAATGTTCAGTTAGAATTTGTTATAAGATTCCAAAAATTTTAGAGAACAATAAAAAATATGGATTCCTGATATACATATGGCCCAGTCAAGAGAAAATTTATGCCCAATGCAAGATTGGTCAAATCCATTTCCCACATTCTGACTACCAGTCATATTTTCAGTCTCCTGTTTCAGAGCACCCACCAAAAACATGCATAGAATACTCTGTTTGCTAGTTTCAATAATGAAAATCAAAGAAGAATATCATAATTATATCCCGCATAAAAAAATCCATGTCTGAAAATGTGGCAAAAGAGAGGCCAAAAGGAAAGAATGAAAAAGGCATATCAAATGAAACTTCCAGTGGACATCCTGAATATGCCAAACGAATCATAATTATCACTTCTACCATCAATTGAGCAATACACACCTGTGGATATGCAACTGCAACAAAGACATGGAAGATATTTCAGTTAGCATAAAAACGAATATACAAAATGAGTTGAGGCTAATATAACCTCCAATTCAGCACCAGCCCTTCCTCCAGTGGCTTGAAGGGCATACATACCTCCTACATCACCATATCCAGTCTGCTGCACAGATAGGCAAAGAAGAATTTAATAATTTGAAACATTATCAATTAAAAATCACATAAAGTTAAATAAAATTGATGTATTATAACATACTTGTAAGGATCTGCCTTTTTGTTCTGATGGCAAACTTGGATTTGTAAAATCCCTGTGTGACAAGAGATGAACACAATTTGATTAAATGGATGAGAAAATGAACATAGTTGACTAAGAGTCCATGAGAGTACTCACAAACCTTGATCGATCATTATTGTAGTTAACTTGCAACTCATCCAAGCTACATTCCAACATGAAAACCAGGTTAATGTCAAGATGAAAAATAAAAAAAAATAAAAAAAAAATCATTTGTTTAATAGCTCATCAAAGAAATCATAATCAAAATACTGGACTAAACAATTCTATCAGCAAAGCTACCTGCCTACCCCAAAAACCACAACAAAGGGGCAGAACTAAGTGAATGGATAACATGCAATTCTATAAGCTATAGGGCTAGTAATGTACTTTGAGAATTGAATGTCCAGCTGACAGCAACCATCATATATATTGCGTCCCTAGATAAACAGAAAACTGTCAAATCCACATTAAAAGTCAGCCAACAGAAAGGCCTTGAACAAGTCTATGACATACCTGAAGAGAAGTTCTGGCTGAAACAGCATTCTGACACAATTGATACTGAATTAAGGCTTGAAAACCTACAGAAACATCAGAAAGAAAGACATTTACGTAAATTCTGTCAAAATCATTTTGCCTTTTTCTCATTACAAAGCACAGGATAAAACCGATAACACTCACATTAAAAAGCAAAGGAACAGAATACAGAATTCTTAGAAACTCAAGCTGTTTAGTAAGACCATTAAAACACTGGTTGCATAAACATAAGAACACCAGGAGGGAAAAAGTGAAAAAGAAGACAAGGAAAAGAAGAAGAAAAAGAAGCAGAGGAAGAAAACTTGAAGAAGCTGACCAGCTGACTTCTGAAAAGTGACTATCTTCTCCACAAATCCATAAGGAGAAAAAACTTGATGCAGCACATCCACTGTAATGGGATATAGCATTTGATGGATTGTAACTAATAGAATTCGGTTCGGCTGTGCATCCAGAGAGTGCCCAAGAGAAAAACCAGCAGAAAGACAGAAGAGAGAAGAGAATAAATAGAGAAGCATATATAGAGGGGAGATAACATGACTTTAAGTTACAGAATGTAAGAATGAAACAACCAAACCAATCATGTAAATACCTTAAAGTTTTGACTACAAATTGCATTTGCAGAAAAGGAAATAAACAATAAAAAAAATGAAACACAGAATCAAAAGCATGAAATTCAAAGAAGAGTGAAATTTATTGCACTGCACGAAATATATTGACCTCAAGAGCTTAAAAGTGAAATGCATAAATCAAGGTTCAAAAGCATTAAGCCATGAGGTCTAACAAAATGCACCAAACTTGCATCAATTAGCCCATATTATGCCTACAGAGCACTTCAGATAATCAGGTAAAACAAAATTATCCAAAATCCATTTCCTTTTGTTACAGAAGGAAAGGAAGTGTTACTGCTTACAACCAAACTTAAAATTAATGGATTAAGTAACAAAGATAGTCCTCCTCACAAGTAATCTGCTTGCAGATTGTCAAGACACATTGACATTTTATTTCTCAGGCTTCATGAGGCATAGCAGATAATGTGATCAGTACTGATATCAAGAACCAACCAAGCAAACAAACAAACTACATGGCAAAGAATGCTGTTAACACTTGATACACACTAGCTCAGTGAACAAAGTGCTTATAATGTATGATAAAACTACCCAATGATCATATAACAGTCAACCAAGAATATATCAAGTGATTAAATATCCCATTCTCCACTACCTCCAAAGAAAAAGTCAAAGCCTAAATAAGATTTGCCAAATTCTTTGCATGAGAATATAAAAAAAAGGGGCCTCATTTTATTCCAGCTGTATTCAGTTATGAAGTACCAACCTCATCTCCTCGTGCTTGAGGATTTTGATCCATTGTGGTCAACTCTTGATGTGATGAGAATTGGACATAAACATTCCTTCCCCTAAAAAAAAAGAATATTTGAAACATGTAGCAGAGAAAACTACACACAAGAAAGGTCTGATAGTTCCAAAAGATCTAGAAAATACACTCAAGCAAGATCATTAAAGAGAAGCCCAAACAATTTATGCACACCTTATAGTCGGTTGAACATTTGCATAGAATTGTAAAGCACTCATGGCTGAGGTAACATCTTGCATTTGAAGGAGAGCCTGTGTGACAGATGAGGAAAAACCCATAACATAATCATCTCTGCTAAAATTCAATTCAGTTAACTGCCACAATCTGGTTAACATAAAGAAAAACCTGATTTTTTGCTCGAAGCATAACAAGCTTTGTTATGACACCAAATGGCTGGAATAGCACGAGCAAATCATTCTGAGAAGAACCAATATAAGACATATCAACCAAAAATTGGACAAGTCTGAATAATTTTCCCAATGGCATAAAAGAAATCTTCACTGAAACACCAACTAGTAAGCAGTCATTGGAAACTTCTGGTTGCAAGAAAATAATTGTTCTCAAGGCCGGTACTTCCCTACTTTTTAGCACACTTCAATGCCACTCCCAACAACAAAATGCTCCTACTGATAATCCACATGTTTCAACAAATTTCCAGCTTTATCACATTTCAACTTAAACAAACTGTCACAAATGGGCCACAACACTGTACACCATGGGAGCCCATACACATAGAATAAGAAAAGTATTGATGAAGCTCACACTAGCATAAAGCCTAATTTAGCTACAGTAAAGCCTAATTTTGTGCCATTGATTGGATTAACCTTATCCCAGCCATTAGCACCATTACATTCAGATAAAGTTGTCCTCTTATTAGCTTGATTCATATAACTTGTTTGCCTTATTTTCAAAAGGGTTTCTTCTGATACAATTAGGGTAACCACCCAATACATTTCAAAAAGAAAAAGGAAACAACAAACCCCAATGAATAACTTGTATTATATAATTTTTTTCCTCTGCATAATAAAATCTCTTAAAGGTTTAGCCTTTATAGGACCATTATCATTTTGCATGAAATTTCTTACCAAGGAATATCCAATTGTACTAGGTTCCACAGCTGGAGGACATGACTGAATTGCATATAAATTGTTCATATGTGCCTAGTATACATCAGTGGAGCACATTGAATTTTTTTTTTTTTGGTAAAGATGAAACTCCATCTTACCCAAAAAAAAGTCAACTTTCCCTCCTATGTCAAATATAAGCATTTGAATATTAGCATCAGTAAGTATAAAACACTTGCATGGACGCAGCTATTATCTCAAATACTCTATTATAATTTTTGGTTAAATACAAAGTAAAATGAGAGAGAGAGAGAGAGAGAGTACTTCAGAAATTTCGTGTCCAACATTGCGAACGTGGATAACTTTGGAAGGTTCTGTCATTTTGACCCACCCTACAATTAAGAAAGTTAAGTCCAAAATCCACTACCAAGAGCCAAAGTCACTGGCTACTAAATGGAAGCAACTAAAATTTCCACGCCTGCCATTTACTTTAAAATTTAAAAAAAAAAGAATGATAATTACTACCTAAATCAACATAGATTTTCAATTTTAGAAAGTTGAAATGGGCAGTTCTTTGCACACAGCCCACTGTTATCTCACAACTCAAAAATACCTCCAGAGACAGCAAAGCCCCTCAAAATCCCATCCATTCTTTCAGTGAAAAAAAAAACTAATAAAAAATAACAATAAAAGCCCTAATGCATTATAAAAAATTGCAAGGAGACTTATATGTAATTAAGCACATGCATATCGATAAGGGTTGCAAGAAAGGTCGTAATAAATTTCAACTCCAAACCCTAAGTGCTATATTTGAATCAAAGAATTAAGAGGAACAAATCAAATAAGACTTTGAATCTGCGAAAAACAAACAGCAAACATAGAATCATGCGTAGCTTTATTTCATGTCTCAGATTTTCTCAGCTCTCAAACAGACCCGTACATTCAGACGCAAGACCCCAGAAAGATCCAAATCCAAGAAGCGAGAAAGAAGGAAAGAGAGCTTGCCTTAGACAGAGAAAGCAGGCGGGAAGGGAAGAGGAAGGGAAAGAAGGAGAGGGCGGAAGGCAAAAAGAGAGAGAGAGGGCGGAAGGGAAAGAGTGAGAGAACGTGAAAGGTACAGATCGACGTCGGGCTTGTTACAATACCATATCTACTTTTACCCTATCTTTCTGCCCTTCTTCCTTTAAAAGAGGTGGAGTGGTTGTGGGACACGTCTATGGGGCCCATTTTCTTCTCCTCTTGGGTTTTCTTTTCGGCGACGTCGGGGGCACAGTGCAAAAAACCAGAGAAATGTAGCCTTTTTTTTATTAAATACAGGCATCAATATAGAATTTTTTTAAAAAAAAAAATGGCTTTTATTCTCAAAATTGTTGCTTGTTCTGTAAAAAATTTTGTACTCATATGCATGCGTCTAAATATCAATTTTTAAATTATATTTTATGATAATCAGATATATAAATATAAATATTTACTATGATATGTAAGATAAAATAAAAATAATTAAAATTATTAATAAAAATGAAATAGTATGCCAATAATTTATTGTCACTTTTTTTTTTCGATTAATTGAAAACTTAGGAGCATATCACAAATAAAGAATGTCTTATGAGGGTTGTATGGGCAACAATTAGGAATTGTTAAAAAACTAAAAACCTTATATTTTAGCCAAAACATTTTTTTAGCCGGACACAATTTTTTCTTACGAAACTCTAAGATATCATCCAACTTTTTTTAAAAAAATTTTTATGAAAAAAAAATATATTTCCTTTTGTCACAAATTTGAGCACGAGATGTAGAATCTCCCATAATCAATATATATTTTTTTTAATCCAAATCTATTTTTGCCACGTCATCACCGAACCAAAATATTCCCCGTTGAATCAGGCGGCCCCGTTGCCGGAGCGACCGTTTTCATTTTCAAAACAACTTTAAAAACCAAAAAAAAAAAAAAAGAGCGGCCGGGGAAGGGGGGACCCCACTCTGCCGGCACTACTTCTCTTTTGTTTTGTCGGGGCGCAGTTCAAAGTCTGGGGCCGAACTCTGTGGCATCTTTGCTGAGCAACGGAAAAAAGGTACCGCATCGACACTCAGAATCTCCAGCATTAACGACATTGATCTTCTTGTTTTTGTAGATCTGGTGCGTGCTAGTGGAGAAACAAGAAAAAAGGGAAACAAAAATTTGAAGTATGAGGTTGTGTGTGTATTCTGTTGTGGTGAGATTGTAACAGGGATGGATCGGTACCAGAGGACAGAGAAGCCGGGGCCGGAGGCGCCGATCAACGAGAACGAGATTCGCATAACAACTCGGGGCAGTATGAGGAATTACATTACGTACGCCATCACTCTCCTCCAGGAGAAAGGGTCCGATGAAATCTCTCTTAAGGCATGGGCAGAGCCATAAACAACACTGTTCTGATTCCTGAACTAATTAAGGTGATTTTCATACTTTCATTAGGATTACTTAAGTTTCGTACTGAATGGCATTTTTGTTTGATTCCGCCGTGTGTTGTTCCCCATTTTCAGACTTGTATTGTTGGCCTTCATCAGAATATTAGCATTGGTTCTATGAATATGACGGATACGTGGGAGCCACTTGAGAATGGACTTCTTCCGTAAGAGTCCGTTTAGAGCATTCTCTTATTATGCATTGTTCAGAGTTGATGACAATGCTAATTGCTGTTCTCTTTTCCTTTTTGGTAATTAATGCAGTCTGGAAACTAGTTTCCATGTTTCAGTGATAACTATTACTTTGTCCAAGAAGGAACTGGATACCTCCTCGGCTGGGTATGTCTTGTGAGCTTTGATTTGTATCGAAATCTTGTTGCTTTCATTGATGTATAGTTTTATCCTTTGCATGTTCCACCTATACAGGAGTGTGGGTTGTGGGACAGTTTTGAATTTTTGTTTCAATCCAGACATTTTCTTTCTACCTGCCGTGCTTTTGTCTGTCCACTTGTAGGCTTTCAATGTAGTTTGATATGAAGCAATTCTGTTTGCAATTAAAAACAATGTGTTTACTTTTTGTTCTTACCATTTGGCCTTTTGGATACCATTGAATTACCTTTACTGCAGCTATCAACCGCCTATTCCAGCTGATCAATTGAAATCATCAACTGAATATGATTACGTAGGAGGTAAAGCAATACCCTTGGAATCTTTGATCTTAATCACACCAACAATTCTCTTAATATTTCTTTCCTCTTGTCCTTTAGATGGAAGATCTCCTGGCAGACGGGGAAGAGGGCACTTTGGTTGTGGCAGGCTTAGAGCTAAAGGTAACATGCCTTGCACTGTTAACATTGCCTAAAAAATATTCACGACTCTCTGTATGAATTACTGTTTAGATATAATGCCTACCAACTTCAATTGTTTTTTTGGGCATTTGATTTTGTTGCATTTTATTTGCCTTCATGAGCTACATTAATCTTTCATCTTTGTGTGCAGAAATTATAGCAATGGAGTTATGGAGTACAACGGAGATAATGGATGGGATGATGGGCAAGGGTATGGTGGTAGGGGTAGAGGCCATGGAAGAGGTCATGGTTATCGTGGATGTGGAAGGGTATATGGCAGCGGAAATGTGCAACCACAATCAGTTGATTAAACCAATGATACCAGAGGAGCATATGCTTCAATATTGGAAGTTAGTTTATTTGTTGATGGCAGAGTATAAAGTATTTGAAATAGCACATGAGTTAGGTGGGCAAGTATAGGAAATACAAAATGCTCTTTTCATGTTGAAAATTATCCCCCTTTTTTCTCTGCTCTTTGGGTGATTACCAAGCTTATTTAGTCCTAGCACTACAATTCTGTGTAGCTTTGATGTGGGTCATAACCATAGAAGAGACATCTAGATCAATACATTTACCATGTTCTGTTAGTGGTACTTTTGAGGTGCTGAAATTTTAGTTGTAAACATGTCTTTCTGTTTACTTAAGTTGTCTGCTGTACCACATCTTTATGGAATCAGGATTTACATTTGAGAGTGATCAAGTGGGACTTTTGTTTATTATTCCAGTAATTCATATGGTGAACCTAGACCGAGAGGGAAATGAAAATGTTAATTCTTAGATGATGCACTACTGAATGATGGTTGCAAATTTGTCATGCTAGATCAAGCAAAATTTTGCTGTGATGCTGAAAATTTGAATGCAACGTTTCCTCAGGTTTTATGCCTTTTCTTTTTTTTCCTCGAAGACAATTGTTTTCATTGCAACAAAACTTGTTGGAGTTATGCAGGGCTAGGACGTGGATCGGGCAGGGGAATGAGCAGGGGCAGAGGACATGGGTGTGATCAGGGTTACGGAACATAGGGTCCAGCCCAGGCAGCATAGCAAGTCCTAGATCCTGTTAGAGAGTCTAGGTCAGTTTGCAGAAATTTCTTGATGCCTGCTCTTGTGACCATGTTTATTTAGGCAAAAAAGTAAAAGAAATTTTATCAAGCTGGCAAGCTGCTGCAGGCTTGGCAGGCATATTGTTGTAGTTTGCAGGTAGGCTATTCTTATTTCTTGCTAACAGAAACCTGAAGAAAATTGTACAATTTTCCTCTCATGGGGGGAATAATAGAGCAGTGCATTCTTTGATTCTATCCGATTCAACATTTCTGTGTTTAGATAGAGTCTACCTGTTAGTCCAGCTATAGGGTTATCTTTCGTTTCTTACCTTTAGATTCGTCACCTGAATTTGTTGCTTGGCATTATTGTCTTGGTTATTCATTCATTTTTGCCATTAAGAAAGCCATGGATGAAGGATCTTCTAATCCATTTTCCAAGCCTCTCCTTCTCAGGACTTGCTCATAGAAGTAAGTTACAGATGAGTCACAGATTGCCACTTGTTGTGAAGTTTTTTAGGACTGCCAAAACTGTTACAGATGGCGAAGTCTTTTCCTGATGCAAACGGGAAACAAAGTTACCATTTATGGCAGTTACTCTGCAAGCATGACTAGGTGAAGAAAATAATAATCCAAGAATAATACTCTTAACAGTGAAACCTTGATGACAGTGAGAGTTACACAACGTAATCTAGTTCACAAAATAGGCGACAAAATCATTGTGCGCAGAACAATTTTTTCGTCTTCATTACCCCTTTCTTGGGCTGAGTAAACGTAAATAGAATCAAACCATCAAATGTGAAATTACCCACCTCATGGTAGTTTTAAAATTTGCAACAGAAGCCATGAATCATTATTTAGTAGCTCTTAACATCAGCTTGATCTCTGATTTGCAGGGATTTGGGAGCAGATGGAACTGCACCTAAGGCAATTCTTAGGAGGATATATTCTTTCTTTCCTTTTGGGGAATATGGATTTCAAGAAACCTTTAAAAGAAGATTTCACCTCCGCTTTCATCCATTCGAGTAAGGCAGAACAAAAAGCACTGTATCTTAGTATAATTTGCCTTGATGTTGATGCAGATGCAAGCCGTATTTTAGCGATTTACAGATGCTCCCCCGAATAAGGTATAATTTACATTGCTTTTCGCCTTCATTTTCGGGCACAAATGAAAAGAATGACTGGGAAAACAGAGCCTAACAACTCGACAGTTAATTTTTTCCCCCTTTCGTTTCTCATACAGTAGACGACGCTTTTTACCAAGGTAAACATCGGTCAAGTCGACAAACAATACCCAAAACCCCGAGTGCGTTGTCGATATTTCGGGCGTTTTGCTCCGCAAGCGACCAAAACCAACAAAATAGAATTAAACTGTAAATTTTTAACTCCATCTACTCTAGGCAGCGAAGCTTTTCCTAGAACTACCCATATGTCCGAGCCACACAGCTCTGAGCCCAGCAGAGGAACTCCCGCTCACGAATCCAAATCTTGTAGCTCGTACATAGATTCAACGCAAGTGCCTTGTAACTCCAATAAACATCACAGATAAACATACAGCCGATACAAATCATCACCTAAGATCCAAGGGCAATATTCAAAAAGCCTTTTATGATAGATTAAAATCCAGAAAAACTCAATTGAAACAAAAGGTTCCAACAAACGTTCCAAACACTAAATAGTCCAGCATCTTATCGAATAAGAATAACAGGCTTAATTGTTTTAAGACTTCAAGCAATAAATTCAGATGCCAACTGATTTACTAAGAAGGCTCAAAAATATGGTTCAGAGATGCAAAATTATGCCTTGAGACGGCCAAAGAACTTCAGTTTTTCCTGTGTAGACTGGAAGCGACCATGGCCAAACTTGGAAGATGTGTCAATGAACTTGAGTCTGATTTCCTCAAGGGCTACGCGAGATGTCTGGTTTAGCAATGACTGGCGAAGGGTAACTACTCTCTTCTTAGGTCCAACACAGCATCCCTTGATCATCAAATAATCATCCTTCACCACACCATAATGAGGGAAACCACCCATTGGAGTTATGTCTTTGTCAGTCCTGTTCCATAACATTGTGTCATAGTAACAGGTTTAGTACAATGAAAAATTCAATAAAATTCAATGCCAAGCAGATATTGGGGTCACATTTGAGCATAATCAGCCTTTAGGGCCAAACCACAGAAAAGGACAATTATATAAACCAAAGAGAA
The DNA here is from genome assembly GCA_037832385.1 of Rhizophora apiculata. Lineage (NCBI taxonomy): Eukaryota > Viridiplantae > Streptophyta > Magnoliopsida > Malpighiales > Rhizophoraceae > Rhizophora > Rhizophora apiculata. The sequence goes on along the minus strand of CM075430.1, from coordinate 2,239,578 downwards.
TAGTACAACCATCATATCTGCACTTGAACCAAAAGCACATTTGGTTAAAGAAAAAATATTCAACAAGCTCAGAAAAGAATTTAATTACCTGTCATACTCAGTTATTGCAGAGTGTGACTCCTGGCCAACCTTGCCAAGCTTGTAAATCTTCTTGTTCATTTCAGTACGGTGGTGATATCCATTCTGACCAGCCCTGGCAACAGTAAATGAGACTCTTGCAGGATGCCAGGCACCAATACAAGCCACCTTACGAAGACCCCTGTGAGTCTTTCGGGGGAGGCGTGTGACACCCCAACGAGTGACAACACCTTCATAACCTTTACCCTTTGTGACACCAATGATGTCTATCATCTCATCCTTCTGGAAAACAGCATCAATTGGGACCTGCTTCTCAAAAAAGCCATAGGCAAAGTCCACCTTTTGAGCAACTGTTCCACCATTGACCTGGATCTCCATAAGGTGAGCTTTCTTCTGCTTTAGTCCCTTCATTTTCCTTATCTGTAATACAACCACCAGAAAGAATGTGATATTACTTGCAATATACTTGGACTAAGAAGGCAGAAAAGAGCTATGCAAGAAACAAACAAGGACCACATATAAAAATTGAGTCAGATAGTGATTGAAAAATCAAAATATCAACATCTGGTCAAAGATAATGATGATTCACTTGAGTTCATCCAACAATAGTCATTAGAGAACAGTGAGAATTGGTGTTCCATAGATTCATGAGCAGTATTTTCATTTTAAGCTATCATATTGCTCACCTGAGTGTGAGCCAAGACACGAATAACAGTTGCATATTTCTTCATTTTTTCAAGTTGAGCTTGAATACTTTTCTTCCCATCATCAGTCTCGTACTGCTTTGAGTACTTTGTAAAAGCCTTCTTCTTGGACTTGCACCAATTCTTGTAGAACCTTCGTCTCACCTCCTCACTCAGGTGCTGGGCCCAAACTGTGTTCAGAGAACGGAGACCACGTGGTGTCTTGACATAACCCACGACTCCAACAATAACCATTGGAGGTGTCTCAATTATGGTTACAGCCTCACAGGTCTCCTTCTTGTGAAGCTCTAAAGAAAAAATTAGTATATGTTAGCAAGCAGCATACAAAAAGGGAAAAAAAAAAAACACAAAAGTCCAACAAAAGGGATGCTTTTTTTTTTTTTGACTAAGCATGCAAATGCTATGTTTAAACTGAAACAAAACCCATAGGAAAAAAAAAAAGAGGTAAACATGGGTCTCCCATCACATCATAAACCATTTTACACTCACAATGAGATAATCAAGAACTAGACATTCAAAGTCAAAACTAACAACTGGTTTTACAAAATAAAGGGAAATAATAATTGAGATAATCACAAAATCATGTTTATTGATCTGAGCAAGGACAGAAAATAAGAAACCTTCAGAACCCATTAAAAATGCAACTCTGATTCATATAACAACGAACCTCCTGAATTCAAAAGAGTAAAACTACAAACAGGTTAAGCAAACTTGCTTACTTGATCCAGGTTTCTCAACGTCCCTGACAATATGTGTCATTCCAGCCTTGTAACCCAAAAAGGCTGTGAGCTTGCAAGGCTTGGTTGGGTCATCCTTGGGGAAAGCCTTCACTGTATAAGCCAAAACAGTAGCACAACGCTGAAATTACTGAAATCTTTACAGACATCAACAAGTTAAATGAAAAAAAAAAAAAAAAAGATTCAAAATAAGAAGCTGAATGAAATGCTGCAGTACACAGTCAGATGTGCGAGTGCCAATCTGTGCACCAGATTTACCTTTCCCTCTGTGACGAGCAGCTCGCTTCCTCGGAAGGAAGCCAAGGGACCCATGCCTTGGGTGCTCAAATTTCCGGTGAGACATCCTTCTTCTCCTTCATTAAACCACCACTTTTAATCAATAATAAAAATCGTAAGCGAAATTCACAAACTTGTTATTAAAAAATCTACGCAAAAAGTGCTCCATTAAATAAACAGCAGAATTATGGATCCGATGAAGAGGGAATACAACGCCAAGATACAAACCTCCCGCGGCGACTCACACAAATGCTGGCTAGGCTGCAAAGACCTTCAGTAAACCCTACCTGCTGTTTTTATATATATATATATATATATTTGAAAAATAATAATAATAATAATTTTGCGCAATCCCACCTCTATTTTATTCAATTTGCTATAATGGCCCACATCTGGGAATTAAAAAAAATTTAAATGGGCCTCTACAGGCCCATGTGGGATAAGTTCGAGGCCCGCCCAACCTTTGGAAACGAGGAGACGTTTTAGCCATCGAAAACATAAACGACGACGATTTTGTATTCCCCTATTGCTGTTTCTTTTCCTCTAAACAACCCTCTCGGGCGACTCTCAATTAGGGCAAACAAAAACGTTACCGCCGCCACCAATCACCACCGCAGTACTATAAAACATCCTCCATTAGCTTTTCTTAAGCAGAAAGAATAGGCAGCTATATTAGAATGTAGAGGGTAAGAAAACTTGAAATGATGTTTTTTTTTTTTTTTTTAATTTGTTCTTTTTAATTGTTTTCATTGATTGAATGGGAGGAGAGAGAGAGAGAGTGATGAATCTCTAATTGTGCTGGTGCAGCGCCATTCTGAATGGTGCGATGAACGGCACTTTCCACACGAGATTTCTGACTCATTTTCAACCGTGTTTTCCTTGAAATCTTTTTAGCTTGTCTCCTTCTCGTGCTTGGTTAGCGAGAAAATTACAGGTGAAAATCTTTAGCCTTTGCATTCGATGACAAACATTTTTCTGGCTTCCCATCGAATTGGCATTCAGCAGCTTTTTTTAGTTTTACTATTTTATTATTATTATTTTTAACAATTTCTTGGTTCGAAGTCCAGTCCACCGCCACCAATTCTTCTCCCCAAATCCCCTCAACCCAAAACCAATTTTCTCGTCCATCCACCGCTCCCGGAAAATAGTACTCTCAATTTTTGGCATAAATCAAAAGGAAAAAGGATGATGAAATACCTTTTTTTATTTTTTTGGGTTATGGAAAACAAAAAATTGCAACGTAACCACTAATCTCGAGAAATAAAATTAATGCTGTCACATATAAAACAAGCCAAAGTTTAAGTTTCGAAGTATTTTCTGCTTTGGTATCAATAATTTGTTTTTAATAATCATATTAAAATACAAGACGCTTAAAACTGAATCAGCTGCTTATAATCTTAGTAGAATCTGAAAATAAAATTTTATTATAAAGACACTTAAAATGCGGTTATGAATAATTATAATTATTTCTTTTTTCTTAATAATTAATTTAATAATAATTATGTTTAATTTGTGTCAATTTCCTGCTCCTGTGACTTTTTTTATTGTGTTTTTGAATGTATTACTTTCCCAACTCCTAAATCTGGAGATCATCAAAGCAATGCACGGCCGGCAGATTTTTGCGTCAGATGATCGTACGGTTAGTTTGGAATAACCGAAGTATTTAGATTTCAACGGTTCTCGACACAGAAAGAGGTCAACAGAAGTTTCTCCACGTAGATGGAAACTTTTTCCTTTCAAAAAGAATGGGTGCATACTCGCTCAAACTGTCCAGCATCCATTAGTGTAATTACTATTATACCCCAGCAAAGTGACGCGTTGGCCTCCTATAACGGCGAGTATTTTAATTAACTCTTTTTAGAGCGAGTGGGTGGAGCCAAGATTGCCGTTTAGGTTTTGGAAGGGCGGGAAACCAACCTTTTTTTTTTTTTTTGAATTTGAAAACAAACAAAGAGTTTTAAAAGTATTCCTTGGGTGGTTGGATTACCGTTGGTTCGAATAATCTCCTCCTTTTCTGTTTTTCATTGTCTTTTTCTAGAATTCCATTTACAATGGTATTTGTGTCCGATTCGATGGCGTTTTGAGATTCGGGGAGATAATGGATCTGTATAGCCTGAACAGGAAACAACTGCAAGCTCTCTGCAAGAAAAATGGCGTGCCCGCCAATAAGTCCAATCGTGAGATGGCCGATCTTTTGGCTTCCGCTCTCAAGGTTTAGCTTCAAACATCTCTCTCCCTGTTTCTCTGATTTTTTTTTCCCTCTTTATCTTTGCTTGGTTGCCTTTTGTTTGGTTACCGAGAAAATGGAGTCGACTTGAAAGGAATCAAAATTTCTGATATGGTGTGTTTGCTGTTTTTGGCTATTATAAATCCGATGAAAATTCAATTTGTTTTGGCAAGTTAATTGATAGAATCAATCACAAAATCATGATTGGTATGCTTTTTCAATATTTAAAGAATTTGATTACAGGTTAGTTTGGTCCTAGAATTCAAATTTTCAATAGAAGTATATGATTACATATTCGCCAATGTATTTGCTAATTGCTAGATACTTTTCTCGTTCATCTTGATTCAACTAGATTTATAGCTTGTCTTTTGTGACTTTTTCCTCCTGTTCCTTTTTTAATATTTTACATAGGCGAGCCAGAATCTAATTCCGGAAGATCCTGGAAAAGCAGATAAGGAGAGTGATTCTAAGGATTTGCCCAAGAAACTGAAGAAAGTTAGGTTTAGTCCAGAAAATGAAATGCATGTATATGAGCCTTCGGCAGTTAGACCAAAGGTCAGGAGGAGAACTGTGGTTGTTGGTGTGTCAAAGGAATCAATTCAGGGTACGGAAACTGAAGGGCAAAGAATTTCTAGGGAAGTTAGTGGAAAGCCTACTAGAAATTTGAGATCTAGAGTGCGAAATGCAGTAGAAAAAGATGTAGATACAGTTGCTTTGCCTGTTGTTGGGAAGAAGAGAGGGAAAGGATCTAAAAAGATAGAAACCAACAAGGGGAAAAATGTTGATGTCGATGGTAACCTGCCTTTCTTTGTTGAAATGGGTGAAATGGATCGGGTTGTGCAAGATGAAGCTGAAATTAATAGATGGCTGGCTAAGAGGCAATTGAGAAGTAGAGAGGTAATAATTGAAGGGAGTGTGGAAGGTGGCAGAGAAGATTTTCCTCTTCAGAGAAAGAATGTAAAATCTGGAAAGTTAGGGAAGAAGAACGGTGAAGATTCTCGGAGTAGTTTGAGTGTGGATGAAGATGATAAACTTGAAAAAGTGCCAACTATATTAAGAAGAAGTATGAGAAAGAATTCAGCACTGGAAAAGAGAGAACTTGTTGGCATGACTACCAGATCACGGGCAAAGCTCAAGGAGGAGTCTCCTTCTGTTAATGAGGATCAGTCTGACATTGTTATGGCTAAGGATAAACATGGAAAGGGTGTTAGACGATTGAAAAGAGTGGTAGCAAAAGCTCCACCGTCAAAACCTGTATTGGTGGCAAAGTCAAGGAGTACTGAAGCTGCTACTCGATCCACAAGGTCTGGAAGAAAGGTTGCAGAGGTTTATTGTATTGCTGCAAGTGAGGCTAAGTCTGTTGGTGTTAAGGAAGGATGTAAATGGCAAGCTGAGCTTGGTGAATCTTGGAAAAGCAATAGAAACTCTCGTAGATTTAATTCTGTTGCAACCCTGGAGGCTGAGGCAGGAATCAGAGGAATTGAGGTGAAAAAGGACACTAAAAAGAGAACAAGGAATTCAGATGTCAAAGTGGTTACTGAAGGTGAATCATCTGTAGAAACTAAAGAAGATACTCAGAAGGTTGCTCTTGTCCTCAGCCAATTGAGGAGGTCTAGACGTAGTACTGTTCTATCTAGCTCCATGGCTCCTGGTGACAAAATGGGACTTGGTGAAGATGTTGGAAGGATAAAGAAATTGGGTGAAAAAGTTTCAGGAACAGATATTTTTGCAATTGACCAGCCTTTGAAGACTAAAAGAAATGCCTCCAGACATGGTATTGTACCCAGCTCCAGTGAAACAGATATTGTTCTAATTGGAAACGTTAGACAAGAGAAAGGAATATTTGAGCCAGCTTTGGAGAAAGAAATCTCTGCTGTTGTCGGTGAAACTTTCAGTGAGAAATCTCCAAGACAATCCAAAAGACGTGGTTCTAGAAGTGATTCAGTTGGAGCATGTGAGCTCAGTAACACCATAGAAAAGAAAAAACAGACCCTGTTTAGATTGCCAGTTGTTGAAGAGGAGCCTACATCCACAGGGAACATTTCACCCTCTGGAGGAGGACCAATTGAAGGCACTGGATTGACCAGGCCACAAGCTACGGAGGATCAAAATTATTCAAGTTTAAACAGCAGGGAAGATGTTTTCAAAAGTGGCAACAACAGGGCAGCATCCGAGAGCAAATGGAGTGGAAAAAGGAAGACCAGTTTCATGGATGTTTCTTCCATTGATTCTGACATGAAGAAAGTTACAGGATTCAAAACACAATCAGAAGAAAGTTTGACTTCGACATCTTCTAAGTTGCAAGGTGCTCTTACAGACCAAGAAGCATCACAGATTGCTAGTGAGCCTCTGATTGTTGATGCAGCCGCCAATGTGGTGGTAAATGAAGTACAGCAATCAGCAACCAATGGTCTTGCTCCAGGTGGTGACAATGATCAGTCATGTGGGCCTTCAGGAATTGGTGTAGATTTTTCTATTGGTGATTTATCTGCCCCTGAACTACTGGAATTTCAGGCTAAAAATTGCGATGTTGCTGCTCCATCCAGTGGCATATCTTCTGCAAACTATAGGACAGCATCCAAGAGCAAATGGAGTAAAAAAAGGAAGACCAGTTTCATGGGTGTTTCTTCCATTCATTCTGACATGAAGAAAGGTACACATGTCAGAACACATTCAGAGGCAATTTTGGATTCAGCATATCCTAAGTTACATGCTGCTCTTACTGACCAAGAAGCACTAGCAATTGTTAGTGAGCCTTTAATTGCTGATGCAGCCACCAATACAGCAGTAGATGAGACACAGAAATCAGCAGCTGATGGTCTCACTCTGGGTGGTGCTAATGATCAGTCATGCCAGTCTTCAGGGATTTGTGCAGATTTTTCTTTTGGTAATTCACCTGCACCTGAACAGCTGGAATTTCAGGCTGATGTGCCTTCTCCATCCAGTGGCTTATCTTCTGCAAGAAATTTACCTTTTGCAGGTAAATATGTGTATCTTGATTGAAGAACTATACTGCTTATGTTTACTTATCATGTCCTTAATTCTTTGATGGTGAATGTCTTAATTCCTCAGGGTGGAAAGGAGTGGCAATTGAAGAACTGTCAGCAGCAAAAGATGACACTGTTTCTGTCAACAATAATCCAATTGAATGTGTTAGACCATCAATTAAAGAGTATGGGTTCCATGATTTAGAAAGGTCTCAAAAGGGCATAAAAACCAAACAAACTGAGCACAATGCGTTACATCCCAACAGGAAAGCATCACCAAGTGCTGAAGCAAGTGTCCAGCTGGATAGTATCACCCTCTCTTCAGATGAGAGGGCTGTAGCCCAAGTTTGCAAGGAGGAGAACATTGGTCTGGAGGAAAGCTCCCACAAAATGACCAAGGCAGAGAAGAGTGTACATGATTTTTTCAATGTTGAAGATCTTTGCCTGAACACCTTGGGAGTGAATGATGCTGACAGAGTTGATCATTGTTCTGCAGATGTTGCTTCAAAGTGTGAGGCACCTGATCAATTTCATTGTTACAGGTTTTTTTAGGGCATTTTTACATGTTTTTTCCTTGGTCTTATTTCAAACTTTACCTTTCCATGTTGGTGCTATCTTTGTTGCAGCTCCTGGCACGTCTTTCTCCCTTCCAAAACTTAAAGATTCACATCAGCAAGGTTTGTTCCAAAACGTTATGAATCAAATTTGCAAGCTTTTTTTTTTTTTTTTCTCAAAATTATTGCAGCAATTAGTCTTGAAATTCCCTTCCTCTATTAATAGAATATCTACTTCAAGGTCAACACACATTATCAATCACAAGTTCAGTTAAAAGAGCTGGACAAGAAGCTCAAAACCCTCACAGTTATGATGTTGATGCTGCATCTGAGGAGTTGATGGCATCCAATTCACATTTTAAGGATAGAAAAGAAGCTCTAGAGGGAATCAATCCATATTCTTTGTTTCACTCTTCTTCGGAGGGGTTGATCGATGAAAAGAGGCAGTATCCTTCAATGGAGAAATGCCAGCAACATTCTAGAAATTTAACAGCTGAGGAAAAAGAAAATGAGAAAGCTTTTTCTGACAGTGATGGTGACAAAGCATCATTTTCAGAAGCAACAGTTCCAATGAGGGATGAAGAACTGGTTTCTGAGATGCTTCATGACAATGGAATCATTTTTTCAGAGGGAGAGGGCAGTGATGATGCAGTTAAAGGTGTGCATTATATTAGTTTATATTTAATGAGGAATTATGTCACTTTTGGTATTTTGCTTACAATTCTCTTCAAATCATGAAGGTGAATCTCCAAATTTCACAAGGGAGAAAAGACTGGGAAGCCAAGGATGGTCAACAGAAAATGTTCAGGTCCATGATGACATAACTGAAGGTGACAGTGTCCATGTCAAAGCAAATACAACTGGAGGTGGCAGTGCATCTGTTCAGCAGTATGATATCTGTGATTTGGAAATGTCTATTAGGGAAGGGGACTTAACAACAAATGAAGTTGAGTTCAAAGAGTTATACAGTAATGAGCTAGCATCACAGACTTCTGACGGAAGCTTTCAGCTGGATAGACATGAGACTGGAGCAAAGGCTGACCATCATCCAGGTTTGTTCCAAGTTTATCTTTTGTCAAATAAAACTTTATTTGGTTGACTTGTTTGGCATTGGGTAAGTTGACAGCCGCAGGTACAGAAGGACAGCATGAGGCCTAGTGACAGCATAATCTACTGGCTTTATTTGTCCTTTTTGGGTGAATCTGTGTCAAGGTTTCCATTTTCTCAATATTATCTTCTTTTTTCTCCTTTTTTCAGAAATTGTTACATGTGGCAGTTTCTGGTGTTGGTGATAGACGATTGTCTTTTTAGTTTTTAGTTTTCTTTGCTTTTCTTTATAAGCAGAAAAATCTGGGGAATTCAGATTATCTCAAAAACTGTTTCCCAGGTACAGAAGAGGATCAAGCTGAAGATCCACATGCATTATCAGTCAGTCGCACCAATTCAGTTGAAAGAACTGTTCACAAGGTGCATGAATCTGCAAACTTGGTCTTATACCCTTGTGATGTTGATGTTGCAGTTGAGAAAATTTGGATAAGTAATTCAAAGTGTAAGGGTGAACTGGAACCTATAGGGGGAATACAAGCAGGTTCTCCGCCTCAGACATCTGCAAAGGAATTTCAAGACTTAGACAAGGGCAATTCTTTAATGGAAAAGAGTTCTTCAGGTAAGGTTTTCTGCAAACAAGATTATGGATATTTTGCAGCTGAGGACAGAGGAGAAAAAGTTGTTTTTGAAAGCAATAATATCAAAGTGTTAGTGTCTGAATCATCAACTCCATTGAGTAGTCCAGAATCCCATTACAACAGAAAGAGTTTTGAAGAGAACTGCAGTGGTGATTCGATCATAGGTGGGCCCCTTAGCAATACTTCACAAAAAATAATTGCAGTGGGGACTGTCGAGGAATCTACAGAATGTGGAGAAGAGATTTTGTCGTGCATGGTTTCTGCCAATGGTGGTCTTAATAAGACATCAAATAGAGTTGAAGATAAGGCTGGTAACTTTGAGGATAAGGCTAGCAACCTTGATAATAGCAAAAATGTTAATATTCTGGGTGAGTTGGACAATTCTTCTTTTTTCCCAGTTGACAACCCTATACCCATTGGTGTGAAAGCTGCAGATTTGATGAAAAGTATTGCAAGTATGGCTTCCATCTCCATGGTCACATTCCATGGTTCTGAGGTTAATAAATTTGAAGCTGAAGTTAGAGACATGAACACGGAAGGCAACTGTACTGAGAATATCTTATACAGTGCCAAGAGGGATGAAAACTCACCAATAGCCCCTCAGATATTAAGGAGTGGCCAAAAGCAGGCCAAGAAAAGTTCTGCTGGAGACATAGATACTAGAGCCTGCAACGCTGTATACTTCCTTCATAGTGATCCATTGCCTTCAAAAACACCACCAACTTGCAGTGGATCTACAAACAACTCTGACATGGTAGAGAAAACACCTAGTTTTTCTATGCTTGGTAACATGGTTCTTACTGGCTATGACTCTGACAAACTTGTAAATGTTGAACAATTGTGCAATGCTTCTTCATCAAGACTGAGAAAGGATGCTGACTGCTCTCCTCTTTCACCTGTCATTTCTTGTTCTTATTATGGTACATTCTAGCTGTCCTTGTCTCTTAAAGTCAATACTCGGAAGAACCAAGAAAGTCTTTTAAGATATTAGAGCCTTGTCCTTTTATTTCCTTTTGTTTGTCTTATTCTGGTAAGTGTGCAGTTTTTGATTATTAACAATTGTTTGTCTCAAGTGGCAGATAAGACACCCTTGGAGTTTCGAGATGAAACAGCCTTGTTTACTGAACAGGAGCTGAGTTTGTTCCAATCAAATGAAGAACAAGGTTGCAAAGCTGCTGAAGGCACTTATGGAAGCTCCACAGGGAAATTTTCTGGACATGCCATGCAAGGACAAGAAACGGCAGTGGCTAGTGCAAAGTTTGATGGGCAAGTAACTGAACAGCAGCTTACTCCTGAAATCTTGAAGGAACCAGCAAGTATCTCCTCTCCCTGTGTTCAAGGAATCACAGACAGAGAAGTCTGCACAACTAGTGGAATAACTAACATTCTTGACAGAGATAAAATGACAGGGACCTCAGGACAATCTATTATAGAAAAGGCATTACATGACATGGCAGGGACCAGGCCACATCCAGGTTGCAATGAGCAGGAAATGAACTGTTCTGATAAAATGATATGGGGTGTTAACCTCTGCAGCAAATTTGATAATACTTTGTACAGATCTACAGTAGCAAGGCAGAATGATTCAGCGTCTGATGGTTAGTGTCTCGGCCTACAAACTGAGCTTGTATTTTTTGTTTTTTTTCTGCAAATTGTCTAATAAAACTTTTTCAATGATACGAAAGATAAAGAAAGGGATGTTGATATCATTTTAGCTTATTATAGTCCCTTGTAGTTGGCCCCTTAACTTTTTTGGGGGTGTCATTATTTTGTTCATTGGGAACTTTAACTTGATTCTCTTTTTATGTTTCTGTTTGTGTGCATGTAACACAGAAGAAGAGCAACACTCTAATGTCAGCAATGACAAAGGTGGAAAAGAGATAACTTATGACAGAGGTATTGCTGCCAATCAGAGATCCCAGTTAGTTATTAAACCAGGCAGCTGACTAGCACAGCACCTTGATTTGGCATATTTTTTGCAGGGAGCAGTTCTAGTGAGGTGGCTCAATTGTTTCAAGGGGACAGCAAAATTATAGCAGGAGAAATTGGCAGGGCTCAAGAATCCATTAGATGTCTAAATGATACAAAAGAGGTTTCAAGACTAGAAAGTAGCAAAGAAGATTATCAGGGATCTGATAATTTTTTACTTCATGAGCATGAAGATACTGTGAATGAAGCAGCTGTCAATAGTGGTTATGTGGGACTGCACTGTTTGTCTTGCCTTGATAACAGTGTTCTCTCAGTCGTTCAGCTCAATGAATGTTCAGACAATAAAAGCCTCTATATCACTTCTGCATTGGATTGCAATGCAGTTGTTACTTGCTCTACTGTTTCTGGAGTCCATGCTTCTAATCATGGTTAGTTCTACTAGCTCAACTGTAATCATAGTCTTTTTGCAATTTTGAATGGGCTATATTTTCTCTATGTTAAACCCTGAATTACAGATAACAAGGCCTTGGAACCAAACTTGCTTTTTGAAGATGGAGAACACTATATGGATGGAAAATCAGATTCAGAAACCTTGACAATCAAGTTGATAAGTGAAGATGCCCTAGAGGTGCAAGAAAATGAAATGCTTATTGAACACGCTGCCATACCAGTTGCTGAAGAGCAAGATGGCATCAAAAAGGATCAAATGGAAGAGGAACTCTCAGAGCAGAATTGCATAAACGCTGCTGTTCTGGATAAGCCCAAGTCTGAAGAAGTTGGACCTTTGAAAATGCACGAGGACATGCCTGTTGCAGTTGATTATGTCCAGGAATCTTTCAGTTGTGAGAATCTTGATGAGCATTCTCATCTTCCCCATGAAATATTGAAAGAAGCTGCTGAATCAAACAATTATCACGATTCTGCTTTATCTGAATTCAAAGCAGAATATGATCCAAGCAATGAAAACCAAGAAAGTGTTGCCAACTATAGCATTGAAGTTGCCGGACAGGCAGCACAATTGACTAGGGAAGTATCTAATCAGATGTCCGTAGAAGAGCCTCCTGGAGTCACCAATTTAGATGTTAGTCAAGGTATGGGAAATGGCTTTTCTTTTCACCTTGTTTAGGCAATATTTGACTAGAGACTGCCCAGATAGTCATGACAAATATCTTTGTTTATAAATTGCTCAGCAGAGACTGCTCCTAAAGATGATCAGATGAGTCAACCGAAGATGCTGCCTCTTCAGAAGACAAGTTCACATGCAAAGAGAAAGGAAAACAGTCTGTATGCTAAACAATTGGGTTCTTCGGTGATGAAAAGTACGAGAGTTAGGACTGGTGCAATTCAAGTTACACCCCAGAAAACACTGCACTACGATGACATGAAAGAGAATGAATCAAATACCAAGACACAGAAACGTGGGATTGTGACAGCAACCACAACAATGACGAACAGGCGGGCACTATGGGATATTTCAAAGAATTAGTTTCTTTCTTATATTGCTTTAATGTTTTTGGTCTCGGTTATCGTACGTTTGCTTTTTGAAGCGAGTGGAAGCATATCTCATGCGGCTACATAAATTGATTGACGGAACTGTAGCATGGTGTAGCGACTTTTATAACCGTTCTTTGGGGATTTGGTCGTGTAATTATGGATGGTTAAACAGTCTGGAACATCTGTTAAACTTTATTTAATCATTTCTAATGTAAAAGATTAACTGGCTGTTGTGACTAAAGTGGCCAGCAATCCATTATTTGCCCGGTTGTTTTAGTGGAACCTTGCAGGATCTCACTCTTCTTGACGTTGGTGCAACGGTTGACAGATAAACTCGAGGAGTAACAAAATTATGAGCAATGTATAATGCTTAAGCATTCGCCATTTGATTTGAGGAGCATGTTAGCATAGACAATGTTCAGCAACAGTCACCATTACCACCAAAGAATGCACGCAGCACACTCGGTTAAATTCTGAAAGAATCAGTTGACAGCTTCAATGGCTCAATTTTAAATGCAGGGGAACCTTGCAAGGTCCCCCGACTTGACAGAAAATTTCGTAAAGAATCATCTCCAGCAAGATTGCAGCAACAAAGGCAGAACAGTGGAAACTTGGAGCAGTAAAATCATCCAGAGTGGAACCTCAGGTAAAGTCCCCACTATGATGTGGAAGTTTGTGTAAAGTCCCTTGTTGCAAGGGATCACAAATCTAATAAAAATCTTTCAAAATTACAGACAAAATGACAAATTTCATGACCAACTACAAACTCCACACGTATTCCAAATCCAAAAGAATCAATGAGAATATGCAGAATGGAAAAGCATTTTGACTGTCCTTTATATCTATACACATCCCTGCCGTAATTTGCCGTCTTCAGAACTTATTGCAAAGAATCATGCCATGACACGTTACATTCTTTTGATGAACCTTGCATGTAAAATGCAAAGCAGCTTTTCTACGTGTATCCCCAAATCACCCTTGCATGCCATGTTGTCCTAGTTACAATTCAACCCGCAAACTTCTAATACTATATCACCTTTTGACACAAATGGATCAATTCGGACCCATAAAAGTGTTAACACAGAAGCTAGAAGTATTGACCAGACAACAACTATGGTTGGAATCCTGTCTTGTTTCCCTATCATTCCCTTCAGGAATGGGTAGAGATGGACAATGACCCAAAATGCAAAGAAGAGCTTACCAAAGAGTGGGCCCCAGGAATCATAACCATTGTTGATGGCATCAGAAATCCCAACTATGACCCCAATAATATTTATTATAAGCAAGGTCAAAGGAGGGATCAACAAAGAGGTCCACTTGAAGACGTAGAGCTCTGAAAATTCTCCATCATCTCCTGCCTTCGAGGTGACAGTAAAGTTTGTGTTTACTCCAGCCAATACCTTAAGGAGACCTTGGAAAAGTGCAAATAGATGTGATGAGGTCCCGCCAATGACCCAGAACTGTTCATTTCTCCACCAGTCATGTATACCAACACCTCCCCATTGCATTTCGAGTATGCTGGTTGCAGCAATGGATATGAAAAGTGCCATGAAGATTATACTGGCATAGTTGCTAATCTGTGCATAATTTGTGAACAAGATTCAGAAAATAGCCTTCCAAAATGACGGAAAATCAATTATATATTTTGGAGGTCACCTTAAGATGGCCTAAAAATGATTTAATCTTGTTTATGCACAAAACATAACTGATGTCATGATCACATCTGCCTTTACTCCAGAATTATATGGGGCAGAGGAGTAAAGAGTAATATCTTACCGAGGGGACAATGAATTTTCCAGTAAGGAGACAAACAGCTGGCAAGGTGCAATAGACAATCAGAGGGAGTGATGTTAATGGATAAACCACTGAGTTAATGTATGAAAAGCGCTCCAACCATTTCAATCCACACCCATAGCCATACCATATGGGACAGTGCCTACTCAACAGTATCTCAACAGATCCAAGTGCCCAGCGGAGAACCTGGTGCAGACGATCTGAAAGGTTAATTGGAGCTGACCCCTTAAATGCAGCTCTTCGGGGTATACAATACACAGATCGCCAGCCATGACAATGCATTTTGAAACCTGTCAATATATCCTCAGTGACCGAACCATATATCCAGCCAACCTAAAGCACAATTGACATATACCGACCAGAAGTGTCAGTTGTCCTCAACAGAAAAGATTCAGAAACCAAAATGTTGTGTTCGGACTAGTTTTGGCATCATACCTCTTTCCCCCATTCGGATTTGTCTTCATAACCACAGCCAATAACATGAATGGCTTCTTTCAAAAGTGATGCAGAGGTAGCTCCTTTGGGAATTCCACCTTCTTCCATTAGTGTTGAAGCTATGAAAACTGAAGACTGGCCAAATTTTTTCTCAAATTTCACTAGGGGCATCAGGGATGACTTTTCATTATCTACTCCTGCAAAAAAGTTCAGTAGTGACATACACTAACAAAGGTCCAACTTGAAGAATGGGAAAGGTATGTAGTGGCATTCAAGATCAGAAGGGGCAAAATTAGTATAAGCAGGAAGCTACTATGATAAGTTCTTGCAATGGTCCAGCAGCAATCAGAATACTATCCTTACCTTCAATTCCCTCCTCAATATTTTCTAATGCATGTATCTGCTTGGAGGCCTCCTTGTTCGTTTTTTTCTCATTTGACTTTGCTTTCTTATTCTTTTTTCTAGATTTGCAACAGCAACAGCACCATTTTGGCCAGCAATTACATGTTTTGCCCGGTGGCTTCTTCTTTTTGGGGGCATCATATCCATAAAGTGCCTGCCTCCTGAAAACACACCCAGTACCAACATATATAGGTCCCTGGATGCCATCCAATCCCTTCATATTGATCTGGATTTAAAGAAACATCGACTCAGTGCTTGAAAAAGAAGAAAGCAGCCATTTTCTTAAAAAGAATGGAAAAAATATTGTGCATATGAGGATCATCAGAGTTGCTAGAGTCTTTACATACATCAAAAAACACAACATTACGGTTGGAGTATCGATCATGGCGATCAATCCCATCAAATCTCTGAGGAAATTGCACATAACAGATTTTCTTGCCAGATGTTGGATCCATCATGAAGCACATTGCTTCACGAAGTGCCTTGCTATTATTTATATAGTGATCACAATCGACATTCAGCAAGTAAGGGGCATTTGATATGATTGCAGACACCCTTACCTACATTAATCAGCCAAGAGAAACAGTAAGAGAATGAAGCAGCGGACACAAAATGTCAGAGCAGTTTTCTTTTGTGTGTGTGTGTGTGTGTGTGTGTGTGTACAAGCATGCAGATGTGGGGGAAAGAGAGAGAGAGAGAGAACCCTACCAAGGCATTCATTGCTCCAGCTTTTTTGTGATGATCAAATCCTGGTCTCTTCTCACGAGAAACATAAATCAAACGTGGCAATTCATTTCCATCAGCATCAGGAACACCTTCGTGACCCAGGAAGACCTGAAGGAAGATAATAAGCTTTAGGATAATTCAAGTTTCCAAGGACAGCTGGATGCATGGCATCATTTACCTGAATCATTCCAGGATGATCCCTGACATTATTACCCGGCCATGGAGTCCCATCCTGCATTGTCCAACCATCCTCAGGAACCTTTTGTGCCATGGCAACTAAACTGTTTATTCGAACTTTGAATTCCTCGTATTCTCTCTGCCAATACATGACAATTGCATTCATAATACACCATTATTGAAAACCAAAAGCATTGAGGATAACATCATTGCACCAATCAACATTCACTTTTCTTTTTTCAAATTTTAATAGCCAAACGGAATTATGGTACCTCGTGACTTGGTGCATTTTATCAGTGTATCCTTCCTGTCACAAGATTGATCAATAAAGTAATACAAAGAAAAGCCACAAACCTTCATAGCTCGACGTTCCCTAACAAATGTTGGATCTACTTTATTCTTTAAATAGTCAACCTTCTGTGAAAAATAAAATTCTGGAGCTCGGGGCTCAATGCTAAATTTCTTGCAGAAAGGGACCCACTTTCTAGCAAATTCAGATGTCTCTGAGAGGGCTTCAAAAGTGAGCATGGCAGCACCATCATCTGAGACATAGCATGCAACTTTATCGACAGGATAATCTACAGCAAGGATTGACAGAACTGTGTTTGCTGTGACAAGGGGAGGTTCCTTCATAGGATCAACCGTACTAACAAATATGTCTATAGCAGCCAACTTGGCTGGCTTTCCCTCTTTCTCGTACCTATCAGCAAAATTTTTAAGTAAAATGTGAGACTGCCAAGATCAACACATACAAACACACAGAGAGAGAGGGAGGGAGAGAGGGAGGGAGGGTACCTCAATGATAATCGATCAAGGTATGTTTCACGCTCTATTGGGTACCATTTTGGGAATTGATCTAGAATCCATGATACAGCAAACCATATTTCACAAATTATTGATGTTAGCCACAATCCATAAGCATTGTTGACTGGATGGAGAATTCTATAGTGGAAAAAGAGCCCAAGAATTGCAAGTCGGAGTATAATTATCAATCTGTAAGGACTAATCTTGCTCGAAGAAAGTGGTAACTTCCTTGAAAGAGGTTGTCTTCCTTCATCCATCCTATCAAGAGATAATACATTATTAATTTCAATAGTTCAAGCTTGGTCCAAGTTCTTTGAATGTGGATTGCAGCATAACCATTTTTAATGAACACAGTTAATTTTAGAAAGTCGCCAAATGACTCTTGAAGAAATAAAAAAGTCAATTGGTACTTGCTTCAAATTTTAGTTGTCATTATAATAGTTGTGCCATTGTTCCCCTTCTTTCTTTTCTTTTTTTTTTTTGCTTCTTCCCTTTCATGCCACTAATGTCACCATGGATATCTTGTATAGCTGCTCAGAGCATATCATTCACAATCAGGTAACAGATTCAAAATGAGGTGACAAAAACGAATTTTTAAAGACATAAAAGTTGAGATGAACCTTGAGAGGGAAACAACCAAGCAAATACCCTCCAACAAAGTATCCGCCGGATGAGTTTGGAAGCAGAAAAATGACGGACTTACATGGGCAAATCAGGATCATCGAATTCCTCTCCACCAGCCTTGCCTCCCCAGTGCTTAACAACTTGAAGTTTTTCATTCTGTTTCTTCTTCCACTCCTCCATTCTTTCCTTCCATGCAACTGTACCATAACCATACACTGCCAAGTCCTTTTTAGGATCCATTGGTCTTGGTTGCACTGCAGTATAACATTAATAATCATCGAGTGAACAAGGAAACACAGGTTTAAATAGCCATAATAGTTGCACAGATTTACAGACATGTCCAACCAACTTACAAGACATATTAGAGTCAGGAAATGGCACCGGATGAACCCGTTTTCCTCGAAATGGGGGAATAATGAGGGCATGTTTGTCAGAGGATATCCCAACATCCTATGCCAAATAGAGCCACAATCACATGATATAAATAACGAATTGTAAGTTGGAGATATGATCGAAGAATCACTGTCACATGTCAAATATTTCAATTAAGAATTATGTATACAAGGAGAAAACAGAAAAAAAAAAAGGTTATGAACATAAAAGATTGGATCAATCCAATTCACCTCCTTGTCGTAAGTCAGGAGAGGGACCTCATGAGCTACAGAAGCAGAATCTAGCTCAGATGGAGTAGCAAAACCAGAAGCATTAAACTGGGAACCAAGACCATTGTTAAAGCGAGCAGAGAGCATAGCCCCGGCAATATGATGAGGGTCTCTTCTGTCATTAAGCCCAATATCAAACTCATTCTCCAAATCATCTGTATCGTCCTCTTCTTCATCCCCTTCAACTCTTGGACTCCCTTTAATGGATCAAATTTTCAGTTATGTTGCATCTATCGCCAAATGGTGTTAAAAAATTTTTAGCTAATATTGCAAACACGGTAGGAGTCTTACCTTTGATGCGCTTGTATCTGGTTTTGCACTGAGGGCAGGCTTGATTACCCTCTCTTCTTTCGTACTCATAGCAAGGTCTACACACAGGGAATGCACATTCATTGCAAGCAACAAATGGCTCACCATCCACAGTAATCTCTATCTCATCTCCACAGATCTGGCAAATCTGCCCGCTTAACTCTTTAACCGAAGTAACCTGAAAATGATAGCAGTTATTGAAACATAATAATGGAGTATCAAAGATAAAGATGACAAGAATTTTAAGATTTCATTCCAATTGCAAACTTTCATGCAGCTGTTGCATTGACCAGCTCTGAAATCCAGAAACTAAAAGGCCAAAAAGACAACAAGAATTAAAAAAATAAAAAATAAAAACACTGTTCTAAACACATTTTGCAGAAATATGATAGTCTGGTTAAACCAAGAAACTAAAAGGATCCGGAGATAAACTGAAGAGGAGAGGGGGAGAAAAGAAACAATAATTTGGGCTTATAAACTGGGTGGCAATCCCTGAAATTCACACGAACTATCTATTTCAGTGAAAAGAATCAAATGAGTAAACGTATGAGATAAAAAAAAAAAAAAAAGTGAAAAGGGGATGACTTCCAAGAACAAGAGCAACAAATTTGAAGCCATGAAAATCTTCAAAAACCAGGAAAAACGAAAGATGAAAGATTTCAGGGGCACTTACTCTTGAAGCTTCGTCAGCATTGATGAGAACAAACTCATTTCTGTTGTGAGAACCTGCAATGAGTCTACCTTTGGTCTCCATTAACTCACACCGACAAGCCCTTCCAACTCAACTCCAAGTCTCAATCTTTCTCATCACTCACTCAAAGACCAACAAAGTTTATACCTTTAAATCTCTCTCTCTCTCCTGCCTGCTTTTACTTTTTGCTCTCTCTCTCCCAGGCCCCCATTGCAAGAAACATGAACCGAACCTTAAAGAGCTGGTGAGAGAAACGAGGAGAGGCAACAGAAAGAGAACAGAATATATAAACAGAAAAAGAATTTGGCGTTTATCAATTTCAGTATATATATATATATTTATATATTTTTTACCATTTAAACAGCCATGATTTTTATTTGCATTTGTTGCCGTTTGATTCTTTCCTTCTTACTTCAGAGAGGCCCCCCGCTCCCTAGCAAATGGATTCTCTCTGTTAAAACTTATTGGTCTCTGTCCGTGACACTACTTTCTGTCTTTATTATTGACAAAAAAAAAAAAAAAAATATATATATATATATATATATATATATATAAGGCAACAGAGAGAGAACAAGGGAGAGAGCGCAAGAAATGAGAAAACTCAACGCGAAAAAAAGGAAAGTTGGGGGGGGGGGGGGGTTGGTTGCAAAGGGAGAGATGAAAAGTTACCGCGTTGATCTATCCGCGGGTGTGGCTGTAAAATATGTGTTTTCCTGTACGAAAAAATACAATATGTCGAAAGATTTTTAGTGGAGGGAATGAAAATTGGGATTTTGGGTTTTTGTTGTGGGACCCCAGAAGTTAATGGTGGGAAGCAAGGATGGGAGTGGCGGTGCCGCTGGTGGGGCCACGAGGGGCTTTGGGGAGGTGACGATGAGAAAAGGGTATCTCCGTAATTTGCGTCAGTCCCGTGTGCCTCTCAGCTCCTCCCGGTTTCGGTGTTGTTATGCTGCTTGTTTATCAAGCGACGGGGAGATAGAGATTGTGTGTGTGTGTGTGTGTGTGTGTGAACAGGGGGCGGGAGGGAGATTTTACCTTTATTTATACATTTATTTATTTATTTCAAGTAGCCGACACCAGAAGAAGTACAAGAAGAGTAAAACCGGAGAAGGCGGGGTGGCGGAGTTAAAAAAAGATTGGGGGAAGAAAGCGCTTGGTCACGTGCGACTCGCGTGAACGGCGGTTTAGTAAGGTGTAACTGTGCAAGTAATAACATTGTACTTTGGCTTAGGCTACATGACATCAATCCGGAAACGTTACACCAACAGCAGCAATCACAAGTTCACAACCACAAAGAAACAATCAAAACATTAAAAAAAAAGAACAGAGAGAGAGAGAAAAGAAAATAGCTTAACACTGATTCGTCTATAAATCCCAATTCAGGAGTTCGGTTTTGAGACGGCTTCAATTAAATTAAGAAAACAAAAAAAAGACTGCAAGACAGAAGGTATGGGAAACATAACATAACATGATCTAAAGGTTAAAATTGGGGTTGACTATTGGTTTCAAACTTTGTCGGGTGGAACTGTAGATGAGTCATCGCTCGCAAGAATTTAGAATTCCGTTTTTTTTTTTTTTTTTTTAATGTTACTTCCTCGGCGATCTCTAGAATTCATGGGTAAGGAAAACCAAGATGTGAACTTTGTTGCTCGTCTAGCTTCGGGTTTTGCTTCCAATCGAAATCGTAACTCTGGCTGCTCAGTCAAAGACCTCTACTGGTTAATTGTTATGTTCCGAGATCTGGCGGCATATTCGATTGATACGTGTTCTAAAAGGTGAAATCATACGCACTTTTAAGTAAACTTGTCTATCACTTAAGAAATAATAATAATTTTTCATTTGATTGAAAATGGAGGAGGATTGCCTTAGGTTTCAATGCAAGGTGCCAAATACCCAGCTCGCTTTTTTGACCAAAAGAAACAGCAATGAGCAAAAGCCACTGTATATGAGGTGTCCTAACTTGGCAAGGAAGAAAACAAAGTGGGTTCTGTCTTTATTGGCATAGGGAAAGCACATTATTCACAATTATGAAATACAGGCAAAGCGGGCTTTTAAAGTTGGTTTAAAGATTTCCTAATTTTGTAGTTTTCACCCTTTTACTAAAGCATGTTGGTGTTGGCAACTAAAGGACTAAACCCACCAAAGTCTTTAAATCTAAAAGAGAATTGCCATCGCCGTTCAATTTTTTTCAATGTATAAAGGATTTTACGATATTAATAATGTGCACATTATTTATGTTCACATTGTATTCTTACAATCAATTAATACACATTTATAATTTTTATTATTAAAAGAGGTCATACATTCAAAAGATTGGACTATGAATCCCATCTGCTATATTGGTAAATTTGAGTTGTCCTTTAGGTTACTTCTTCTTCTTTTATTTCTTTGGATAATTACTTCTGTATTCAATTACCAATAATTTTTCCAACCGAGGGATTAGGATGTGCTTTAATAAGCTAAATATATATAAATACGTGAGAGACTCAGCTGGTCAACTATTATTCTAATAAGGGGCTTAAATTAATTAAGAGGTCGCCCTTTAGCTCCCAAATAATTGAGACATATTGAATTGATATTGCAACGAAACCGTTGCATTTCTTTGCCCAACTTAGAGCAATGATGCTTTCTTGGAGTATCGGAGTGTCGGTCCTGATAACTTCATCCTAACAAATCAATAAATTATACTAATTTTATACACAAATCCAACCCAAACTTTCTCAATGCTTGAGCTGCCTGAAAGGGATTGATCAGCAACCGACGGTATCAAATTCTTGGATGAAAGAAGTTTTACGTAGATAATGAAAAGAGTGGTTGTGTAGTTCATTACCTGCGAAATGGGTTTGACTTGCATAATTGTATCAAGTTGGCACGTAGAATATGTCTTCTAGCACGGTATTGGAATCCAAAGGAACTGTTGTGTGATATTTCAACTTGATGTCTCCTTATGTCTCATAGTGTCTTTTTCTTTTCTTTTCTTTTTTTTTTTTTTTTTCTTAAATTCTTTTTTCCTTTTGTTAAAAGAGACGGTGACATTATTTAAAGATGCATTTAGCATGCAAGTTGGGGATCCCCTGAGATTTTTCCCTCAGCGGGTAGTCTGTCAATTCAAATATTTTTTATAAACTGTGAAACCATTAATGTCCGGGGAATAAATAGTTCTTCAACATCTCTCCCATTTAGTGAAATTTGGGTGCCAGATCTTGAAATACTCTTAAAATCTTCTCATGACCCGTGTGAGAGTTTTACCTTTTTTTTTTTTTTTCATATTTTTTTCTATTTCTTTTTCTTATAGGAATTGAAGTAGTTTATTATCTCCTTTTTTGTTTTTTTTTTCTTCCAACGGATCAATTCATACCAAAATCAACCATTCGAGAAACCGAAGGATAGATTGTGAACTTTAATTTGAGAAAGCAAGCTTAACCAATGTATCTTATGTCCACGATTTGTGACTTGTCGTCAATTATTATAATCCGTGTGGTAATTTTCTTGTTGGAGTGGGCAAAGTCAATGGTCCAAGTACTGCGCCCTCAAGCAAGAATATTTTCTTTTCCAACCACTTGGTGTGATTGTTGTTATAATACACAAATACATAGACTGATTTTTTTTTTTTTTTTTTTTTTTAAAAGACAAGGAATCCTTTTCACGTTCGGATTGTTAGCAGGATTCCCACTAACGTGGCTCTCTTGTAAAATATGGAATGCATTTAGGGATTCCATAAATACATGGATTAATTAAGGACAAGTGCATTGCAACAGTTAATCAATGATTTGAATACTTCTAATGCTTCACGTTTGTTTGGACCATCTGTGGCATGCTCGCACAGACTCGACTCACTCACTGTCTCACACAACTCTGTGTGTGTGTGTGTGTGTGTACATTTATGGCGCTCCTCCACGTAGATGAGGTTCCGCTGTCTTGGATTGACATTTCTGGCTTAGGCGGAGCAACTTTCTGTCTCTATTCAATCCAAAGCGACAACACTACCACATTCTTGTGGGCGTGAAGGCGTGCCCCCACCTAAATCGTGTCAACTGGGCACCGACACTTTCTTTACAAAGATCATTTTTTTTCTTTTCCTTTCTTGGATTATAATTTATAAATTAGAATTGTATAGATCTGACTTTTTTTTTTTTTAGCTCGAAATTACAAAGGGGGATGGCAATTGCCACATGTTTTGTCGCAGCAAACAATAAGTCCAAATATATTTAATTTGCAAATGACCCACATGTTTGTCACATCAACAGGTAAACATTTTCCTTTTTAATGTAATGTATGGAATCAATTATCGTCTTAAAAACGACACGTGGATGTTAGTTCTTCCTTGGATTCAAGCTTTCTGGATCAGACACGTCAAATATCAATGGTAAGTTGTGGCTGGATCTCTGACCATTGAAAATCAGTAACAAGCAAGTTAGCTGGCGCAGTTTCCCGTGGTTTTACGATATTTTTTAAGGGCAACACTTGGCATGGAGGGGGGGGGGGAGGAACGTGAAAGGAAGAGAGGGAAGAAAAAGAAGCATTAGTTGAGAAAAAGTGTGGCGTGAGGCAGTAAAATTGGGCTAATTGGATTTGACACATTGCCTTTTGGGTTTCTTTTGGGCAACTCGAACCCTATTTTCTGCGGGTCATGTAGGTGTCGGCAGATTTAAAATTAAAATCCGCACATCAATACATGTACTGGAATTTAATGCGAGAAAAATTCAGGTCCATAATAAATGTATATAAAAGACTTTAATTACACAAAAGTAGGACCACAAAAGCGTAAAATATAATGATAATGTTTTTTTTTTCTAATAAGCCTACGTCACACTCGCGTCAAAAAAATAATAAAGAGTAAAAATTGCCTTCTTGCAATTATAACTTCATCACGGAATGCCACGTGTGAAGCAAAAATGCACAGTGATCATATTCAATTGGCTTCGTCGGGTCGTAACTAATCATGAGCACAAAAGATTAAAGTGGCTAACAACTGAGCTTATAAAGATTACATGGATATTAATGGGTCATTCTTTTTATAAACTCCTTTGCTTTTTCTGGCGCATTTTGGAAGAGTTACCAAACACTTTACAATCATTGTTCCTTCGAGGATTAACTAATTATCATGCAAATGCCACTCATAAAATAACTAGAGACACAGGGACATGGACCCCACAGAAAAAAAAAAAAAAATATATAATATATATATATATATATATAGTACGTACACCCGGTGAACGACAGCTTGCTGGGCCCCAACTTTCGTCGGTAGAAAGGAACCCACCATTTCTGGCAATAAAGGAAAGGAAAGGAAAGGAAAAAGAAAGAGAGAAATAATAATAGAAAATGAAAAGAAGGATAAACGGCCAATGTAATGCCACGCGGCTCACATCCATTGCTCAATTGGTGTCCGTCATTTTTCGTGTTTACCCTAAACTGTCACCAAAAACAAGAACTGCGTACCAACAACGTCAGCGTCTCTTTTATTTTTTATTATTTTTTTAATAAAAAATATTCGTTTTACCATTTTGTTTAGCTTTTTGGGGAATTGGGAGTTTCGTTTAAATCTTATTGGTTGGTGGGAATTTTAAAATTAATAGTCTGGGCGTTGTGTACAAACGGCGGGACAATGTGGCGGGTAAAAGGAGTAGGAAACAATTTTTAGCAGGGATGCAAGCTTCCCTCCTCGGGTGGAGTGGTTAGTCAAATGTCAAATCTGTTACAAATTTTATTAACTGTCCCTCGTGAAGTTATTTTTCTTCTGCCGATATTAGCGTTAAAAGATAGATTAAAAAAATTATAATCTTTTTTTATAGTCATTATAATTTTTTATATATAATAATTAATTATGATTAATAATTATATGGTTTGTATTAATTTTTTTTATTTATTTTAAGTGTCTTTATAATTTTTTTTTATAAAATATTATATATAACCATATAATAGCATAAATTTTTAAGAAGTTTTGAGGAATTTTTATAAATGAGTTATAAAATTTTTAAGTTTTTTAATTAATCTTAAATCTTTAATTTCCATTTTATATGAATCTTTTTGGACAAAAATTAATTAAATTGTTAGATATATAATTTTTTTATGAATATCCTCTTAAATTACATCCAAAAAATATATTTACATGTATATTTTGTCAATCATTTTTTTCTTTCCTATAACATATAAAAGGTAAAGATTATAAATATTTTTTTATTAATTTTAAAAAAATGATGAAATTTTAAATTTTTGGTCTTTTTATATGTGAATAAAATTAATAAAATATGCATGTGAATATATTTTGAGAAATTTTAGGAGTGCGGCGTGAGCTGCAAAGACCGACACAAGGACCGAGGCAGAGATTCTATTGAAGGAGATTCCGTCTAAAAGCCCAACCCAATGGCAAAGACGATCTCCAATGGGGTTGGTGGAGAAAAATGATGAGAAGTTGGAAAGCAGAGAGCACTCCAACCTGGCGAAGTTTGTAGCGTACAAAAGAGCCAGTTTTATCATGAGAAATTTGACGCAAACTCGATTCAACAGTGAGAATAATCCAAAAAGTTGATGCTGACATAGGTTGAATAGATAAGTTTCATGTTCAATTCACTGTAACAATTCGATACTTCGGGCTTAGATTATTAGCAATTTACTAATCTTTAATAATCATGGGTCGCTTAATTATAATAAATTAAACCATAATGGATAATTAAGATGGCATGTGTACCGTTTATCTACTTAATTTTCTATAAAATTAAACCACTGGGTTTCAAATTTTCTCTGTAAACCATGGCGAGAGCCTGTAAGGAAAAGAAAATAGAAGAGACATGAGATCATACATTCATGGAATGGCTTCCTCAAAAGGCTAGAAACATAGAATATTACGCACCCAATTCTCATAATGACTTCGGTTATCTGGGAGACTTTGGTAATTAAAAGCCAGCCGCCGTTGGCATTGCAATGATGGTTGGCCTTTGGGTCAACGAAGGTATGCATTACATTATCTCAAGTGGATAAGTCAATGAAAATTAAGAAATAATAAATCGGCCCCTTGCAACCTTTGTAAGTTACAATGGAGAAAAAGAAAAGAAAAAAGAAAAAAGCTAGAAGATGTGGAGACCAAATTTAAATATGAAAAAAAAAAAAAGGTGCAAAACTTTTATTTTTAAAAAATATTTTATAAATATATCAATTATTATATTTATAATTCAAAATTTTAAATTACTAAATTTAAATATATCTCTTTTATATCTAATTTTAATATTAATAAATCTACAACTTAACATTACATATTAAATATAAATTTTATTTTAAAAATAAATAATAATAAAAATAAAAATTAGATGTAAACCAATACAAAAAGAAAATATATTAAATCACCGTAATATAATCAACTCTCATCGTGTACAGGACCTCTCTCGGCTTTGCATCTCTAAACCTGGCGAATAAGAAGAACGTTGGAGTTCGCATCATTGCGAAGCCTGAACTAATCTGCCTGCAACCCGGGTCCTGGCACACTCATTGTTACGAATTCCTCCTTAATACAAAAAATTCTGGCACACAAGCGAGGGGTATCATCAGTCTGTACGACGAAAATTGGCTTTATTATTATAGCATCCCGTGGTACATTATTATTTTGTTGGGTTTGACTTGGATGAAAGAAGGCATATTATACTGAATGGGCCGAAGCCAGCCCATCCAATTAAGTCAAGATTAAAGCGACCCAAAAAAAAGCCCAGATTATTAGTTTGACTTTAAACAGACCTGCCATGCAAATTCATCACGAACGCAAGCCCTTTAACATTCAAAGCTGAAAATCTCCTCACCTAAATTTCAATTTTCCATGAAACGTAATCGCACACTTGATCTTCTTGCCAATGTACAGAATAGAAAATATGGAGATCGACCCTAGAAAAATGAACACTGTTACGGCTTTAAATTCAAAGCATTGGAAACCCAATGGTCCAAGAAGCCACTTTTTTAAAATG
Source organism: Rhizophora apiculata (assembly GCA_037832385.1). Taxonomy (NCBI): domain Eukaryota; kingdom Viridiplantae; phylum Streptophyta; class Magnoliopsida; order Malpighiales; family Rhizophoraceae; genus Rhizophora; species Rhizophora apiculata. The sequence goes on along the minus strand of CM075430.1, from coordinate 2,212,331 downwards.
AAGATCACCTCTCCATTTTCTCTTTTACAATAAATTCATTAATTTTCGGTCTTTTTGCTTTCCATGATTAATAATTATATGTAATGTAACGTTTCCAAAATGCAACAATAAATAAACATATTGGTTCTTCATAGCCCTTTGCTCATCCCTCCCTCTCTTTCACCGACTCTCATGTCTAAAATGGCTAAGCTCCTTTCTCTCATCGTTCTCTTATTGGCGGCAACAATGCAAGACTGCTCCGTGGCCGAGGCACGGCCATTTGGCGGCCAGAGCACGACGACCACTCTCGTGGCTCGCTTAAAATTGGATGCTGCTGCTGATGAATCGCCAAGTTGTTGGGACTCCTTGATCCAACTTCAATCTTGTACCGGGGAGATTGTTCTCTTCTTCCTTAATGGCGAGACCTACCTAGGCCACCCCTGCTGCGAAGCTATTCGCACCATTACTCAGCACTGCTGGCCGGACATGATGGACACGCTTGGGTTTACCACCCAGGAGGGCGACATCCTTGAAGGCTATTGCGTGACGTCCCACGAAGATTCCCCTCCGCCGCCGCCATCAACGACATCCTCAGGAACTAGTAATATGGTTGCAAAGGAAATGTTGGCTCCATGAGTGGAATTTGGTGGGGGCTACTACGTACCAATAAAGAAAAAAAAAAAAAAAGGGTCTACGAATAATCAAATAATAATATATTAAAAATTTTAAGTTTATGATTTCTTGCGTTGGGGCAATTTGCTATCTTGTTAAATTTTGTAACGTAAGCTCTATGGCTTTCATGTACGACTTGCATGATACGTGTCCAATATGGTGTGAATTTTATTCCTATATTCTGTACGTGCTGTGTAGGAGTGGTGGATGAATTGGGCTTTTTTTAATTTGCTAAAATGTTTGAGAGTTAGCAGTTAATTATTGATGTGTTAAGAATAATTGATAGTTGCGATTGATTAATGTTTATTTCATTCATAAGTTTCGTTCTTCCCTGATTAAACTCATTGGTAATGTGAGTCTCTCCGAAGCTTGCAATGATTAATCTTGTAATTTATTGGACGATCAAATGTACACAGATTTCCTTTTTATTTTGGTGGTGTCTGGATCAGTTTTCAGAGACACTAAGACTCGATCAGCGCTCTAGTCCAAGGCAAGTTGTCCTTTCCAGGACTCGGGGATTTTAAGGGAATTAATTATATCATCCCAAAATTTGAACCTGGACCCTTTTTACCCCATTAAAAACATTTTTTTTTCCCCCCTAATGATTGCTAATCTAACAAACTGAATGGTTAAATGTACAAAGAATTAAGAAGCCAGTCGTCCTGTTTGGTTTTTCTTTTTGTGGAATCGTGATCAACTTTTTTAAATGTTTGGAGAACTATTATCATCGCTACACGATGATAGTTTTCTTCAATAATCCCTTGGAAAACTTAGGTTTATTAGTGATTGATGATTCGCGAATGTATAAGCAATTCGCGATGTAATCAATTATTCCATGATTTTGAAGTATTTTGCTTTTTGACAGGCAACTGGCAAATTCTTTTCTGAATACATTTTTCTTTTTGTTAAGGGATGATGCTGTGGTTATTTTTTCTGGAACTGTTTATGAAGGTTAGACCACTCTAGCAATGAGGGGTGCACAGTGATGCCCCTTTAATTTGTTGTACGAATGTACAGGGCGGCGCCTTCTGATTCGTGGGTAGGATGAAGTGTTTGGAGCCCCAGAAGGACCTTACTTGCTTTCTAGCAGTTTGTTCCCATTCGGTACCTTTGATACCTCCAATACTATTTCTATGCTGTTCCAAAAAATAAAAAAATAAAAAAAAACCATGAACTGATGATTGGGTACTGTAAAAATCAATTCCTTGGGGTGCGCGCCCAGGTATAAACCAAATTGGATAACAAGATGGAAGGAGAATTAGAAGAGGACTCCACCAATACACTTGAACTATTCTGAATGCTGACAATTTCCGTTAATCTTGGTACAATTTAATTTTTCTCATCATAGGATGAATATCAATATCATGGGTTCAAACATATGAATTCTTGCTTCACACCTGCCACGGCGATGGCAATGTTCTTTGTGCCTAGTCTGGTATTTCTCCTATGATTTCTTCTGCAAAGAAACCTCAAAGTCTAACCCTTTTGGAGACTCCCAGGCTGTAATCATTGTCCTAAATGATTGATACTTATCTTCCAATGCAATCATGTTCAAATTGAAGACTTGTCACAGCAACCTAGAAATGGCAAATAGTCAGGTGTCATACAAAAAGATAACAGTCAAATAGTAAAAACTCTCTGACCATTATTGTATAAATCACGAGTAACCTAACCCAAATTCATAGCACATACTAAATACATTAGCAGTAAACAAAGGATAAATGAATGAGTGAAAGAGACAACAATGGGGCAGTTTTCTGAAGAATTTGTTCAGCTAGACTTAAAGTCTGGATTCCTTGAAAAAGCTGTGTGTGTGTGTGTGTGTGTGTGTGTGAGAGAGAGAGAGAGAGAGAGAGAGAGAGAGAGAGAGAGAAGTAGGGCCAGTTTAGGATTTTGAGGCCCTATCTCTAGGCAGGAAAAAACTTCATATGGATATGCAAAAGGCTTACCATAACTAATGCTTCACATTCAATGAACTTTCAATGCGTTGAATGAGGTTATCTTTAGTCAAAGCGCCCTCCTGAAAATAACGAAACCAAGATAGTTCAAACTCAGTTAGTAATAGCTTTATGAACAACACAATGTTGAATCTAGAAATACCAAAAGAAAGCAGGAAAAAAAATGTCAAATATAATGTTGAGACTCATCTCATACCATGGAAAGAGGCCTCAAAAGATGTAAAATTTGTTCCTTCCATTAGTTATTTTTCTCCTCAGACAATCAACCCAAAGAATGCCAGTGACTCAACGATTGATCCTTGTGTGTGTGCGTGTGTGTGTGCATGTGTGTGTGAGTGTGTGTGAGAATAACAAAATATTACTAAGAATTCTGTGATGACCTCACAAACAACTTTTATTGCATATCAGAAGTATGAAGGCCAAAGATAAAAGAGTAATCTCATGGGTGAGCTCTACATACAAAATCAACTTACAAAGCGATCGTATGGCTCTCCATCCTTAAATAAGATAAAAGTAGGCAAGGCTTCAATTCGATATTTATTAGCAATGCTTGGATACTTCTCGGTGTCAATTTTCACCACTTGCACCGTATCTTTGAGGATAATACTAACTTCACTGAGGATAGGATTCATAAATTGACAAGGACCACACCTGCAAGGCATAATTTGTCTTAAAATTCATTACATTTTGCATTGTTTCAATGAGCTAAAGTTCTCCACCATGGAAGAACCATAATCAATGCCATAATACTCAATAGAACTCAAAGATTAACAACAAGCCAACCATATTTCAAACAAAATTTCTCTGAAAGACCAGCTTATTAAACACTGTAGTTATGTGATTTTATGCACCAAACACATATGTACTCTAACAAAGGTGGGCACTCTCTCCAACCAATTGAAAGTTAGAAACTATCTTGTTCATGATATACTTTTCTAATGAGGTACAGATGGTAGAAAACAGAAACAACATGAAAGAAAGAATACAGACAAGGAAAGTTAATGAACTTACCAGGTTGCATAGAACTCAACAAATACAGGTATGTCCGACGTTTCCAGCAAATCATCAAAAGTAGAATATTTTTGCTTCTTTGCTGCAACCTAGGGTAAAGAGTTTGTAGGAAAAAACAAGTAATTCATTTTGACAGCTTGAACCAAACAATCATTCTTACAAAAGCATCAACAGGAGCACACTCTAGTCAGAATTAGAATTCTGTGATTGAATCCACAATTAATGCAGTTAAAGAATTTTAATGGAAAGAATAAAATGCGTCAGATAGACCTGAGAAATGTGGCTGGCTGCGCAATTTAATCATAGAACAAAACTGAAAAGCGGAAAGCCTATGGCTCAAGTCGTCAAGATATGTAGACTATTCACGATTATCACCAGTGGGGCTACCAATTAGTGTGAACCTAGTAAACTGTAATCTGATAACCAATCCAAAGCAGAAGTGAATTCCTTTCCTTCTTTCTTTGTTTTTTTTTTTTTTTTTTTCAATCAACTACTTGGCCTTTTGCAAGGAACAATAAAAAAAAAAAAAACACATCTTTAAATATTCAAAACTTCTCAGGCAAACGATTGCGAGGGTTAACCCTAAACCCAAATTTACCGTATCCAAGATTCTCCTGAACGACTAATTTTCCAAGAGTGTCCTCAATCCTAACATTCAAACAAACAGCCAATTTAAAGAACAAGAAAAGAAAATTCAAGAATTAGACAGGCAAAGCATAGAATTGGCAAAGAAAGAGGTAATTACCAGAGGCGAAATTCGAGATCTGGAGTGCAAAGAAATCCCTCTATTAGCGAACCGGAGTCGCCGGAGCTGCACCGGAAGTTGCAGAGAAGATGAGGAACGTAATGATAACCCGGACGACGAGTAGTCATCCCTGCTTGGCTGCGGCTTGTTCAAGGAACTAACTGCGGATGCTGCCGAGACGGAAGAAACCGCCATTACTTCCTTTTGGTTGAACGAGATAATGATAATACTATTCCTAGGTTAAAAAGATTGCGACCAACCGGTAACGGGGGTTGGTGGAAAGACGAACCGATTTTTGATCGGCGTCTTGGGGCAGCCAGTCACATGGACACGAGAATGAGATTTTGTGCTGGTTTTAGCCGTCGGATCGTAATCGCATTGGATTTGTGTATCCAACGTATGAAAAATGAGGATGGAAGGGCGGTTCCAGGAAGAATTATAATAATTCAAGAGAATTTTTACTGTACATTATAATAATTTTTTAATCTTTTTTAATATATTTTTATTTAAAATTTATAAAATTATTTTCATTTTTTTAAATTACGTATTGTTAAAAATTATTTTTATTTTAATTAAATTTATCATCTTATTTATAATTGTATGATTATATAGTAATAGTCTAAAAGTTACAGGGATTTTTAACAGTATTAATATTAAAAAAATAAAAAATTTTATACCGTATAAAAATTTTTGTTTTTTGTTTTTTTAAAAAAAAACATAAAGCTTTACTCGTAGTACGAATCGGAAGCCGTATGGTTTATAGTTATTTGTAACAGGGTTACTGGATTGAGAATCTTGTTCGAAGGGAAGGGCGAAGAAAGAAAAGATAACCCTAGTCAGCTTCTTGACCTGTCTCAGCTTCAAGCTTCGTTTTCGAGAGTGCGTCTTAAAAAGCCGCATGTTTGGACACAACGAACAAAATCAATGAAGAAAGAAGATGTCCGGTTAGAAATATATTTTCTGCAGTCTCAAACTAGACAGATCCACACTAAGGTGCTGAGCTGGACTGCCACCTAGTCAGCCGGAAGGCCAGAACCGAGAGTGAGCAAATGACGAGACATTGTACGACCCACGAACAACGAACTCATATCTGGTGTTGGATCCTCTACACGTCATCTTTGTGTTGTGATCGCAATTGCAACCATAGCCCCCCAGTATTGCTAATCATGATTAATTCATTACACCATTCTACGTGGGGACCCAAAAAAAAAAACCAAACACGGCATCCTTGTACACGAGACTCTCGTGAAGTTGACTACCACTCTATATCATACAATGTTACTATGAATGTAATGAATGAAATAATGGTAAACCAACTGCCAAACATACCAGCAAGTCGAAAATATGGAGAAATTACAACAATTTTATACAACGTTGAACAGATAATTCACGCCTCTAAACCACACGCAAGGCAGCAGTATTTCCCCACTTGAGTAAAGAACCATTGCAGAGGGTTTGGGTCCTCATCTTCTGATTGAGACGCAACAGGCAGTGGGACCTCAGCAGGTAAATGCCGGTGAAATGCGTCGACTGCTGCGGCGACCCCATCCTCATTTTCTATCAACTTTGCCAATTCCAATGCTCGTGATTTCACCTGGGAGAGTCAAAATTTCCATTAGGAATTGAGGCATAAGCGTGGCATTGGTACATTGACTGCACCTTTCTTATCTCGTCAAAGCCACCTATCACAAATTGTTGATAGCCAATATGAACGAGAAACAGAGATGACGTGATTATTCTGCTAATTTCAAGTCCAGTGTAACCTAGCGACACAACTACCAGTTGTTACCGTGACAGGAGAAAAGCATGGGTGCTGTCATATATTGTCTGTTTAATCTTGTATGAGTTAGCACTTATATAAGTTAGAAGGTATGTACACGAAAATTACCTCTGGCTGGAGCATGAATCTTATTGCATTTGACAGGTTCTCGACACCGAGCTGAGCTATTGGTATGGGTGTAGGGCCCAGACCTCTTTGATGTACCCTGTCCCCCCAGAAGAATTGATCTCCAAAGAACGGCACAATGGTGGTTGGGCACTGCAATGGCAAAGTTGTCAACAAATGATGTCAAAAAGTCTGATGTTTAACTTTTCTTTTTGTATAAAGTTTGAACTAAATTTTATGGAGATTTTCATGCACGTGCTAGTTCCATCTATGCCTTTTAATGCGTATGCTTTATAAGCTTTGACACGCGTTCATGGTTAATTCTTCTCGGATAAAAAAATAACTATGAGAAACTATCTGAACAGTAGTTTTACCCCAGCTCTTAGTCCTGTAGCCGTAGTGCCAGCACCGCCATGATGCACCTGCATATGAGTTTTAACACAATTCATTTTAATCATCTGTTTTGCAGACAGAATCTATGAAGTGCAAATGCTTCCTTTTCTTCAATTTATTTTTTTATTAAAAAAATAACAAGGGAGTGCATCAGTAAGTTATTCTGCTAAAGAATCCAGACGGCAATGGAATTCCTATATCGTAATGTCCTATAACTAAGAGAAAGAAAGACAAGAGAAGGACAAGGAAACTTCACCACAGCAGCACATTGAGGAAACAGCCAATCATGGGGGCAATCCTCTATAAAGAAGATATTGTCAGGAAGTTCTGTAACTGCAAGAAATAGAATTATCAAAAGTTATTGTTAGATGATGACAAAGCAGAAAAGCAAAATGCAAATAAAGGCAGATATGAAAGGACTGATCCAAATCAAACCAGGAATAATTAAACAAGTATGCTTTTGACTGCACAATCAGAATTTGTAAGAATCAGCAGAAATATGAAGTGCACCGTAACAGTGAAGGAAATAAACTTACGATTTCCTAAACCACCCCAACCTCGGTCAATTATTCCTCTTTGTCCGGTGTCTTTCAGTGCCTCCAATATTATGTCTGTAGTTTTCTTGGGATCTTCAAGTGGCTTAACAGGCAACAAATAACAGTTTCAATTATATCCCATCAAATGTCAATGAGGACCCAAAAAAGTTTCTATCTGCTAACTATGCAAATCACAAGGTAGAGTAGGAAGTTGAAGAGATTGATAAAAGGAAATCAAGAAGCTACAGCAGTGTAAATTGTATCATCTACTCTTGGCAGATGCAAGCACACAACCAGGATACTTTACCATGCAACAAACTGCATGGAGGTTAATTATCTATGAATGTAGTTTAGGATACAATTACTTAGTGTAGTAGTCAGATTCAAAAAATTTCCATACTTTCAATATTAAACTTATTGTCATTTGGGAGGCAAATGTAAGGCTTATTTAGTACATGAAGAAAAAGAATGGAAGACACATACTATAGACCAAAAGGGAAAAGTACAAAATTCTACAGGATTATGGAGCGAAAAGATGTCAATTAAGGCAAAACAGGTGTTTTAAGGAGCAAAAAACAATAAAAACATAGTACAACAGGCTACAGCAGCTAGCAGAAACAATTTTAGGATAACTACCATACCATGCTCCCAAAGCCAATATAGATTGGGCTTGCTCCTTTCTGAATCCATTGAATGAACTCGCCTTTTGGTTCATAATTCACACCAAGGTTTAAGAAACAATAACCGACAACATCAACTAATGGGCCCCAATCTGCAGATTAGTTTTAAGTCAGTCCTCCAATGTCAATATGAAAATTTGCATTTGGGCATAGTACTTTAGAAGCATGGTTACTGCAACGTAATTAGCTTAAGAAAGTTTAAAAGCATCAATGAATAGCAACAGTGTAACATGCTTGGACATCAAAGAAAAGCCAGAAGGGTTCTTTAGCCATTATAAACTTGTTGAGAGGTGAACAAGGAAAAGATAAAGGAAACATCCTTACCACTTGGCTTTGGCACAAGATGTTGACTCCACATATAACCAGTTGGCAAGTGTGATATGGACCCATAGTACATACTGAAGTATGCAATGGGCGGAATCTTCAGCTTTTTTTTCCTATACTCATTTATGTATCCTCTAAGTGTCCACCATATAAGTAAATCAACAATTATGTATGAAATCTGGATTCACAAACAACAGACAGAAACAATTCATCATGAATTAGCTCACCATTCATATGAAAGAAATTACAAGAAAGTATGACATCAAGCAAGACCATACCCAATAACCAGCAGTCTGAGGTACACGCGCAAAAGGGTGAGGGAATTCATATGTTGGCCTGCCTATTGAAGATGGAAGTAAGAAGGTATAACCTCAAGTGAAAAATTACTAGAAAGTGAAGCGTCGGTAAACATTATCTATTACTCATTCATGTCACTCAAAATATTCTTTCCTCATCCATTCCCTTTTGTCTTATATAATGGGAAGTAAGAAACAGATTTGCTTTAGCATATAAGATATTCAAAAGAACTATCCTGTCATTTCAATCAATGTTTGTTTTTACTATTCTCATAGAGTGTAATCTGTAACCAAAACTCACGTCCAAGGCATTGTGAAGAAAATGTGAATGGGTACACCAAGAGATTCAGCAACATGTACATGTCCTGCAACAAGGTGTGGAAATCAGAATTTAATATAATAGTAGTGCAGGGTGTGCATAAACCCACCATGAATTTCTTGGATCTTAAATTCTGAGAACATAGACCATAAAAATCAGAAAAGCCAATAATCCACATGTTGGAAAATTGGCAGGCATGCAGATATGATCCCATTCCCCCCTCCCCCAAGAAGAAAGCCAAAAGTTCGAGCTTCCACTCTTGTTTAATTTACCATTTTGTTGCCTTAGCTTCAGGTCAATCAAAATCTTAGGCCACATGAATGCTGATGGAAAAAACTTCCACACTCAACCATCAGATGTCAGATTGAGCATAGTGAAGTGGTTTGATAAATGATTAAAATAATAATAGGAGGACCTAGGAGTCAAGAAAGATATAAGGAGTGAAAGAGTACAATATTTATGTCTGCCTAGTGCAGCTGGGCATCCAAAAGTAATCACTGGTGCTTACTGAACCTCAACAGGACCAGTTGATAAGGTAAAGGCACAACCACTATAACAAAAGTAAATAAACATCTAGCTTAATATTTTCAGGAGAAAAAAAATCTGACAATACAACCAGATACAAAATAGAACAAGCTAATTGTGACTTTTAAGCGAATAAACTAACCATAAGCAGGAGGGTTTGCAATAACTGCCTGGGCTCTAAAAGATGCACTGGTTTCTAAATCTGGCTCCGTACATGCTGGAAGTAGAGATTCAATAATGGCTTTCAGTTGCTTCTTTTGCATGGATATGTCTCCTGGCCCAGATGGGATAAGACCTTTATTTCTCGCCATATCTGAAAAAAGGCCACCAACATTTAGTTATCTCACACAAACTTTGCTTTTGGAGGGAGCAGGGGTGGCTGGCAGAGCATATTGATGATATAGGATATATTTTTGCAAGTTAACACTAGGAAAAGTTTGCAATGCTGATGTGAGTGCCAAATGATTGAGATCTTAATTGATGAGTCTATGCAAAACTATATTGGTTTAGAAAAGGTATATAAAATGAAATAAATGTGCCAACTAAAATGTCAAATGCAGCTAAAGCTACATCAAAGAAGGGAGTCCATTAACAGCATTCACACAATAAACAGACTGATTTTGCATTAGAGCAGCAACATGAAGGGAATTCATAGTTAAAGGATTTCTTACATTCAGCCAAGACACGAGGATCACCACCCAATGGATAAAATTCTACACCAGCTGACTTTACAAAACTGCTAAAGTTTGCATGAGTTGCCAACCTAACACGATGCCCAAATTCCTGCAGGATGCACCAGATTGTTTGTCATTAGCAATCGAATGCAAATCACATAGCAATTTGACAAACAAATGGTTGTTCAAGGAACATGTGATCCTTATGTCAGGGGTTTATCACTGCCACAATTATGTAATAACCCAAGTTCTGGAAAATGACATGTCACAACACAGACAAGATTTTGTTATTTCCCATGAACACCAAGGATTATCAAATGAGGACCACTTTAATGGAATATGCAGGTAGATGAGAGATGGAAATCGTGCTAAGAGAAAGATGAAGATTGTGCACCAGAAAAATCAGTGCAAAATTGTAATCATGCCTGAAGTCTCTTTGCCATAGCTAGAAAAGGCTGCACATCTCCTCTTGTTCCAACCACAAGAATGCAAATTTTCAACTTTGGAATTGGTTTTTTGACTTCAGAAGCAAAATCATCAACATGGAAAGATGAACCTTCAACTGGATGAAGCTCTAACAATTCTGAAGCAACAGGTGCACTTTTAGCTATATCAACTTCCACCGTTCCATCACTTTGGATCTTGACTAGCTCTACAAGTAGTTTTTTCTGAAAACAAACAAAAGAGAGAATTGTGATCGATAAATGGATAGCAAAGTAGAAGTGAGCATTCCAATTTCCCCAACAAATGCTCTCATGAAATGACCAATAGTGACCATAAACTAAGAAGTAAGTATCACAGAGAAAACTTGCATCAGTTGTAATTTGCCAAAAATGAAAGGGACAATGCAGCCCCATCAACTTTAGCTGATGCTCTGTGAAATACTCAGACAGTAAGGTTTGTTTATCCTCTTGCAACATGAGGCACCAAAAGGATATAGAAAGCGGTACCAAGGAATATTTTGTCCCATGCAAATCAAATAAGAACCAAGCATACAAGCAGTAATACAGCATCCGGTGGAATATTAAAGTTATCCAACCTAATTGATAGCTAACGCATGTGGAAAGCATTTCCCACATATTTGTACAGATGTGAATGAGAGTATGACATCAGGCACCACTTAATAAAACTGCATCCACATATGTCTTTCAGTGAATTACCTTTTCGTGCTCTGACAATCTATCCAATTTTAGTTCATGTCTTGGAGTCCTTTTCTCTGTCATGGACCTATAATATGTAAAATCATAATGGTCATCGGCTAGCGAATTTCTGCTAGTGCTGGCAGGTGCAGTGATGCAGTGATCTAAGCCTGCAAGATCAGACGCTTTGGCATCAGAGGACATCCCGAATAAATTTTTTAGCAGAAAATTTTGGAAAAAGATCCTAACCATGGAGCATTTTATGTCAGATAATAAATCTATAACTGTTTGACTCTCCAGATTTTAAGTCTGTGAATTATAAAGGATGATTATTTTTCAAACAGATATGTTGTAACCACTTAATATTATGATGGAGGCCTAGGATTATGTAGTAGAACCTTATGGCTTAACAAAGTTTTTTGGTGGTGATCCACAAGTTGGTTGGCAAGGTAGCTCCTTGCATTTGAGAAATTATATCCACACATATTCTTGTTAGAGAGTATTACACCATCAAAACATCATTGACTGAGGCCTACAACATGTATGTCATGGAGAAGTTTTAGTTCTCCTAAAACAAGACCTTTGTCAATTTCTGTCCTTCCATATTTCCAGTTCAAATTGTCAACAACAGCAAAATTAATAATGAAAAAAAAAAAAGGAAACAAGGCTACCAAGTGTTAACCTCTTCGAGGCAGCAAAGTCTTTGAAGGAACGTTTCCTGCAGACAGTGGATGCTTCCCTGACTCTGAGCTTGTCTCCTGTTTTTCATTTTCTTGTGAAAAACTTGCTTCAGAAGGTTCCTCTGAGGACCAATGTTTCTCTGTCACCAATTCATCAACACTGTCAGTCTGCTTAAAGCCCTTGCCTAGATGCTTGCTGCTGGTAACTCCTTCCCCTTCAGAATTTCTCAAAGGATGATCAACCCCGTTGCATCCCATTATACCAAATTCCACTCTTCACCCACTTCACCTTACCCAACTGTCTCCAAAGTCACTGATTCCAGTTCTCAATAGCCAAAATTTTCGACTTTCATAAATGTTAGAGCTCAAAACTTTAATTCTAATCTACAATCCTAAAATCTTTACCACCAATCCTAATTTCCAAATACTGATCCACTGCAAATGCTAAATACAACAAATTCAACGGTAAACCAAAAAAAAAAAAAAAAATCACCGGGCTGACAATTCTGGAAAGCTCCGACTACAAATTCTAGTTCCCCAATTCTCAAACTTCCCCAAGAATATAGCTAGAAACTGCAACAAAATCACAACCGTTAGATAGAATCTACCAGACCCACAAATATCAAAACCTTAAACAATCACAAACAAGTAACTAATAAATTCTCAATCACTCCAAGAATCGAATATAAAGATGAAAGATCATCCTCTAAGACTCACTAGACGTACTGGTCTAAGACCCTCCAAAAACGTTTACTGAAGATCCAACTTCTGAAAGACCTCGAGAAACTACAGAAAAGCGAAAGTAAAGCAGAAATTTCAGACCATTAAAGGAAGCTACAATATCCACTGCCCAAACAAAACAACCTTCAACCAATTTCCCGAGGAAAAGGAAGGTGAACACCAATAAAGACACGGTCTTTAGACGTCAAAAGTCCAAAAAAGATAATCGAAATCAAAACTTTGGATTGTTCACACAGAAATACTTTCTTAACCAAACAAGCCACATGAACGACTAAATCACTTACCAGTCAATTTAGAAGACCAAAGACTGTTAGGTTGAATTGTCTACACTCTTAACATTACAAAACTTAAAACCCGCTTGGACAGGCAAGAATGAATCTTAAAACCCAGAAATATTTCGCCTTTTAGCACGAGTCGAGGGGGCTAAGAATCGAAAACATCCATATTCAAAACCCCACAAACAGGAACAGTAACAACAACGGGAGCTGCACTTGTAATACTATCGGAGACTCTGATGTTTCTCTATTGAATTTAGTAATTTACGAAATGGGCTTATTATGTAATAAGTAGATTAAATAGATTACTCAAGAATCACCGTCACCTTCCCTAATCATTACAAAGACGGGGGCCGTTTTTTGAAGCTTGTGTGTCCTTGTGTTTGATCTGTAACGGACAGCAGTTTACATTGAACATGAGTAAAATATGTGTCTTTTTTTCTTTTTCAACTTTTTTTTTTCCACGCTTTTTAGTACCAAAAATCTATGTCCAGTTGGGTATCCTTAATGATTTTCCAAATTCTAATTTGAACGTCAGACTTATTATTGAATAAAAAAAAAAAAAACTGAACGTCTAGATTTTTTTTTTTGGGAGAAGGTAATTATTCTAGTTTACGAATGGTAATGGTATTGTCGATAGAAAAGGCGAATTTCGTGGGCAAAAGGTAACGTAATCATGATGAACAACACTAAGGTGAATTCTGAGTTGACTTGTTTCGAGTTTTAAGCTCGTCAAGGTTTTATAATTTGTTGATCTCATCGAATTTTATATTAATTGAGTTTTGAATTTGTTAAATTTTTTATATAATAAATTTTAAATTTACATTCTAATTTAATCGGATTTCATTTCAATTAATTAAAATTTCAAGTTTTTCAAATCATTTTAATTTCTCTATTCTTTTAATTAATGCGAATTGTCAGTTTTTGTTGGGGTTGGATTATCTTTTGACACATCTAGTAGTTTTGTTTATTTTACTGTGTAAATTCCGCTTAGGACGCGCGAGATGGCTCAGAATAAGGGCCTCGCGCTTGGACTCAGGACGAGTGACAATCCTAACGTGCCCCATTATTTCCGTTTATTTTATAGTGAATGTGAGAGGTGAAATATAATATTTTAAATTTTAATTCTCTGAATATATATACATATATATATATAATTGAGAGAGTGACGGGTTTGCTGGATGATTTGGGATCCGACGCGCTGTCGACTCGGTCAAGAAAGCCGAACATTTAGGAAAGTACTATTCAAATTAATGTTAATAAAACGAAAGTTGTTGAAAGACGACAGATAGATAAACACAATAAAAAAGAATAATGTCTATGTATCCCCTGTATTTTCAGACTGGAATCCTTAATAAAAGCCTGGTAGGGAAAGGACTTGCCAGGAATATTCGCAAAGGTTGACGCCTTTCAAATTTTTATTCTCGTTTTCTTTTTCTTTCCCTTTTTGTCCTTGGTCTTGTTTCTTCTCCTTTTCTTCGAGGGAAGTTTGCAACCTTTTTCGATTAACGCCGTATAAATGAGTTTAACCTGTTGAATTTAATTCATCTGTTTTAAAAGTATTCTTAAGGAAAATGATTAATAGATTTACTATTTGGTAAATACAATATAGTTTTTATAATATAATATTTAATATCGTACAAATAATATTTGATATTATAAAATAAAATTAATATAAAAATAAAATAAATATTCATGTAAAATTTATATAATATCAAATATTATTTTTATAATATTAAATATTATCTTATGTGATATAAATAACATTATTTTTTATTGTATCTATTAAAATAAATTATCTTTGTGGTGAGATTTTACTATTAAATAGAACAATTACATTAATTCTATCACTTTTTTTTTTTTCTTTTAAACCATTAGAAATGATAGGAGAATTCATGTTTTTGCAATATTTGTTAGGACGCGAGTAAAGTCATAGCATTACGTAAATTTTTTCAACCGAAGTTGGTATTAATTTCACCACTTTAATCCTTGATTCAGGCCTAAGTCTCGGAAATTTACTTTGCGAATTTTGTGAATGTGCTTCCTACGTTGTTAATCTAAATCTATGCAACTTGATAATTCCTTTTTTAACATGGGCATTTGGGAGGTGGACGATAAAAAAATTAAGGAACTTTTCCGGCAAAATTGAGCTGATATTGGTGGGGTATTAGGATGAGTTTTTCAATAATTTATAATAGCAGGGTGTCTTGTTACGGAAACAAACATCTCTGTTGCCAAAACATGGCACAGGATTAGGAAGTCCAATGTAACAGAAGTTGGAAGCAGAGTACTATTTGCCACCAATCAATGAAACTATTGCACATTTACAAGGCATCCAGAATCACAAATCATCCGCAAGCTTCGCAAATTTGCTTAGATGATCTATTGGCTATAGACTAATTGAAGCAAGGATTACTTGCAGTCCGCACATAATACAAGCTTAATCAACCAAGTAAAATCTGAAAATCAAAGCCCATAATCCTCATGTATATCTAAATGACTATATTTTACCCAGAAAAACGTTCTACCATACAGTATACAAATGCAATTTGTAATTACCTATGCCTTTTCACCATCTGAAATCTTCCATCCTAGACGATGTTGTCACTATTTCTTTAATCACCTGTGCTCTGGTTCTGTTAATGGTAAGAAGGCACAGGTACACGTGCTCTTGAAGCTCCTCTACTTGCTTCCTGAATCCAATGTCATTCCTCCTGAGCTCATTCACCGCTTGCAATGCAAACTTGTCCTCTCTCCTCTCCAAGCAGAACTGTATCACTGCCCTGTTGTGTTCGACCTCATCATGGAGCCTGGCAACAAGGCTGCTCACTGTGTCCAAATCCCTATTGAGTATATAAGTTCCCTTGGCAGCCAAATCAAGTTGCTGCCTAACTTTCCTAAGGACGCCACTTTTTGGAAACTTGTGGCGCAAGGACTTTTTCTTCAAGTGATTTATCGGCAGGCTGAAAATGGCCGGCCCCATTACCAGGGCAGCAAGTGTGTGTGCTGCCAGAACGACTGCTGTTATTGCAAGTAGGCCACAAGCTGCTGTTATGCAGATTCCTGCTGCCTTGTGAGTGTACGTGATGACCCTTATCTTCCTAGCCACCTTTCTTCTTTTTAATTTCAGGTGGTGCAAAACAAATGAGTACCTTTCATGAATTAGCTTGAAGTCATGCTTGTTAGGAGTTGAAAATGGATTGGTTTGAGCGATGAATAAGTTTAAATCTGAAACAATGGATTCAGCCTTCTCCGCTGGAGGCCAATCGCCAATGTCATCAAGCACTCGTTGAATAAACCGATAGCTGAATTGGACTTGGTTTATGTTCTTCAGCAGTTGACCACAAATTCTTGAAGCCTCAGCACTCAGGTCAAAGTAGCTGAGCATGAGGCCTTTAAGGTCGGTTACTTCTGAAAGAATGGTAGATTCAAGTATTTCAGGTATAGATTCTTGACCTGGTTCGAGCAGAATTTCAGAGAATTTGTGATGGCAATAAGATGGGAAAGATGGCTGATTTACGAGTGATTGAGCTTTGTTGAAAAAGTCAGCATAGGATTCTGTTCTTAATGCGCAGAGATATTCCTCGTTCACATTCAAGCTTTTGCGGACATCTCTCGACTCCTTCCCACCTGAAAGTCAAATTGCAAAGAATTGCCAAATTTTCCATTAGGATAATATACATATCTGGTGCCTATGCAATGTGTGCAATTTACAAAAGCATCATCAAAAGGAAATTTTTAATTGCTTGATTACTTGATTTTCCAACTTTCATCTATGTGAAGTTTTCTTTAAATTAATAAGTCTCGAAGAGGAACAATCTAACAGTTGAATAGAGAAAACAAGTAGCATTGAATTAAACTCGAAATCGATGGAGGATTTATTTTGCGTTCATATCTATAAGTTATATATTCGAATTTTAATTTGGGTCATAAAATCTTTTGTTTCTTGAAACAAGGACAGAAGTTCCAAATTTAGTTTCTTTTTCTCCCTTATGCCACAATAGTATTAGGTGAAGTACTTTGCAAAACCTCTTTTATCCTCTGTCTGCATCTCAATAATACAATGAAAGAATGAAAGCAAAGCATAAAGACATACCTCTGCTGTTCTTTGAAGGTCTAAATTTGGCCCACATCTTAAATTCTCGTATATAAAGTAGAACAACGTAGGACGGTCTTAGGCTTGCTGAGGAATAAATTTCAATCACTTTCAACACGAGTGATCGAAACTGAAAATCCCAATACGTGCTCAACTCGATCTTTCTCACAACACCTTTTGAGGAAGAAAATTGAATGGGGGCATTAATGAGCTCTTCAACTTTCTAGGTTTGTCCATAGATTCGATGCATACATGCCTTTGCTTTATATATAAAGCCCCCGAAAGGCATTTAAAGTATGGTGTTTCACGTTACCTTTTGATGACTCTTTATCTAATTTCGAAAGAGAGAGATGAGAGAAAGAAAAGGAGACGTTTACTTCTCCAATTTGTTTGCATGCTTGATGACTAAATTTCCTGAAGAGCCTTCCTGTCTTAGGGACCTTTATTGCATCTTGTAGGCCCCTTTCCCCTACGTTTGCCTTGAATCGCTTGTCTTTATGGCAGCATGCAAGCTTGTAACCTTGTCCTCATGCTGTCATTGTAGTTTGTAAGTAAGTTTGTTTTACTAAAAAGACTTGGAAGAGTCTCGTGAATGCCGGAAAACTCTTCCCATCATAGAAGCATATGCAACTTACACAACATGACCAATATGCCCCAGATCATGGCATCAGGGAAAGATTTTTGCATCATTGAGATTGAGCTAACATTTAAAAAATCAAGTTATGTAATGTAGCTAATATCTTACCAGATGTTTCTTCTTAAATGTCCCATCAACAACAGTCAAAATACATGGCTAGCTAGAGCAAATCATTGAAGCAAAGGTTCCAGCATCAACCACCTCTAGATGCGTGCAGTAAGATAGCCTAGCCCTTTCTTGGATTATGTGATCACACCATGCCCCGTGAAAGCTTAAAACCCAATAATTAATTAGTTTCTACGATCTTTCTTGGTTGTCATCTTAATCATCGTGATTCTCGTCCTGTAGACACGTGTCATCCCACCAGATATTGCTTAATAGTTTGTAATTTCGTGTTGTTAAGAAAGTAGATGACGTGTTAGACATGCCGCAGGTCAATTTCGAACGCTATATGTTGACAAATATTTTAGAATGATTCTCATCTAACATCGTTAGGTTTTGACGGCCATTTTTTAGATCACCAACTGAGGCAAAATAGTACTGTCCTGACTAACTCGGTTTTGTTAGCTGGCATGTATCCTGAAAACTAATCTCTCTCCCTCCCACCCTTCGTTGACTAAAGGAGAAGTTCTTGCTAAATCTTCTTTCAGTCCATCCACGAATAATCAGCAGGGTTGACATGAAGCCACTGATTGATCTGAAGTCCACGCAAGATACTCAATCCATAAAAGGCAAAGGATGTTTTTTTGGTTGCGAGGATTAATTCATGAGGTTGAGGTGTGCCATTTTCGTGCATGTATTAAAATTAAATATTTATTATTATATTAAAAATTTAAATTATTAATTAAGATATATTTTTATTCTTTCAAATTTTTTAAAAATTACACTCCTTTACAAGACTCTTGAATATTATTTAGGAAATATGAACTCATTACCTTATTCAGATATTAATTATTATAGTTTAAAATTTATTATTATATTAAAAAAATTTTAAGGTGTTAATTAGATGTAATTTCATTTTCTTAAATTTTTTCAAAGTCACATGTAACGTTGAGAGGTTACATCCATCACAAACGTCATGGACCAAAATGTTGAGTGTAAAATTCAAAGAAAGCGTCGACATTGTTAACTAACAATCTCAACCTATTTCATCTCCGATTAATTATTGTAAACGGGTAAGTACGTTTAATTTCAATAATTTTTTTATTCAAAAATATATGATAATAAAAATACTTAAATTTACATTAATACTCGAAAAAATATGCTCATTTATCATTAAACTGTCCTCTCGAATGTTAAATTCCTATTTATTTGGGATCACAGACTCACGTCGCTTCACACATCAAATAAAGATTGCTAGTCGATGGTAAAGGTAGCCCGAAATGGATCCAGCAATTAATGTTGTAACAGGAAAATATAGAACACCCAGAGGGTTGTCGACCCGACGACGTATCTTTTTGCAAATTGCAAAGCTTTTTGTTAGAACTTGAACAGAAAGAAACACGGGTTTGGTTCGGTAACTTGGTTGTGCATTACAAAGTATAAAGGAAATTAAGCAGCCAAAACAAAACAAAAGTGGTGACGAGGTTGTTAATATTGTTACAGTTACGGGTTTAATTCATGGTTTATAGTTGTAACGTCTAAGAATCTTTCAATTCCTTGCCTATCGGCCCGGAAATTTCGTTGGGAAAATAGGCTGCGGCTTCTGTCCTTATCAAATGTCGTCGCTAGTCCTCGTCCTCGCCAAGGGGCCACACACGTTACACATTTGTGCAGTGGGGTAGCTGATATCTTCGCAGTGTCTTCTTGTCGACGCAATGTATTAATTTTAGTTTTCTTGATGAAATGGAATTGTTTGTTTTATATCTTTCGGAAATTTCGCCAAAAAATAAAAATAAAAATAAAAAAACAACTCTTGGGCTTAGCTGTCTGTAGATGATAGGGCTTCTTGGGCTTACCTGCGTGTTGATCATAGGGCCACTAACGGAGGGAGTGCATGAGAAGCATCAGTGGATATATTAATTATTATATTTATAAATAAAATTAAAAATTATTTATATTATTATTATTATTATTATTATTTAAATATTATTAAGTTTAAATAAATTTCTCTTAGATATGAAATCGGTGTTAACAAAATTTAATATAACAAATTTAATAGAAAAAGATCGAATCAAAATTAATATAGATCAAAGTACATTAAACCGCCAACCAACAAATAGTTAAAACGTTTTTATTGTGAACTCGCTAGTTATAATGATCTTTACATGTGGTGTTTCTATTTCCAGAATAAGGTTATCTTGTTCATGTCTCATTATGTGGGCTTAACCACTGTGTCTAAAAGCCCAAGGAATTTATCAAAAGGATTTCATCATGATGTACGTGGAAGGATAAGAAGGAACAACGCGATTCCATTAGTCTTTGGGGGCTATCCAAGAAAAGCACGGTACGGGAACCGAGGGGTACTGAGAAAATGGAAATTTTAATATTTTTTATTTTTTTAAATACTAAACCCTTTAAAATTGTTTTTTTTTTCTTTTTTTTTTTTTTTTTTAAAAAGGGCAATGACGGCTGTCTCACGTTGATCTTGAAGGGAAAGCAACCACCAAGTTACAGCATCCGTTCACGTGTCCCATCTTGGTTGGCCCGATGATCCTTTCCTCTCTTCGTATAGTGGAGAATATCACGGCTATTCTATCATCTCTAATAATGAACTCAAACTAATATCTAAACTATAAAAAAAATATATATATATATATATATATAAAATCTAAATATAAAGACCGAGTCAAAAGCAAAAACGTTCAGAATCCTAACTCTCTGTTTGGTTTGTTAGAAAATGGGGGAAAATAATCCAATAAAAAAAAGTATAGAGTGGAATAATTCTCTGTTTAGATACTAAAGAGAAAGAAAATGTTTAGAAAATTAAATGAAAAATTAGCATTTGAGGTTTAAGAAAATATTTTCTCACAAAAATAATAAGAAAAATCAATATATATATATATATATTGTTACTAATAACTTGGGCCTGAAAAATATTAAATTATCATTATCTTATCATCATTTATACTAACGATTCATTATTCGTTCCCTTCCCAACAAAGGTGGGTGTAACTCTCATGCATAATTATTCTATTTGAACCACAATTTGGCAACATATTTATATGTTTTAATATTTTCAAATTTTTATTTATTTTAATTTTTAAATATGAGTATAATTTGTAATTGTAAAAACATTAAATTTTTATCTCTCTATTTTTTTTTACTACATATAAACAAACAAATTTTCATTCTATTCTTTTTTTTTTTCATTTATCTCTGACTTATTCCAACAACTAATTAAAAAAATTATTATTTTTATTTTTTTTCACAATCTTCTTTCACAACCAATTCTTAAACCCAAACACACCATAAGCGTTGCAGTCCACCAAAACGAAAATAATTAACGCAACCGTTAAAAAATAAAATCGGAAAAATAAAATAAAAATTCCATCGCATCCAGTCTCCCACATCCCAACAGAAAGACAAAACCAAAACCCAACAAAATCCCCCAACCCATTCCCAACAACCAAACAAACAGAAAATAAAGTAAGAGAATCCCGAGCAAAGCAGAGCTGGAGGAGTTCAGCACAGTCAGCAAAAACAAACAAAAAAACAAAATGTATGTCTAGAGAGAGAGAGAGAGGGAAAACTGGAGAAAGAGGCGAGTAGGGGGGGTGGTGATGGGGGGGGGAGTTGCAGAAATAGCGTCGTCGAAGGCTATGGCGTCGTCCAAACGGAGGAATTCGGATCTCTCGGCTTCATCCTCTCGATCTCGACGCGGCTCTGGTTCCTCATCTTCTTCTTCTTCATGTCCACCGCCTCCTTCTTCCTCTACAAAGCCACCTCAGCCACTCTCACGTTCACAGCAGCCGTCTGATCGTATTGTCAGAAATAGCAACAGCAACATTCATGATTTAACGCCGTCAACGCGATCGCCCACTACCATGAACATCGACGGCATCTTACGTAACGTGTACGCCACCCACCCTTCCCCCGAGTCCACCCTCCTAGACGCCCAAATTAACTTAATTGATAGTCCCGTAGCGCCGCCACAGTCAATTGAATCAGCCGGTAACGGTATTAATAACAATAATAGTAGTTCCGGTCAGGATACGGCCAGTGTAGGTGTGATTGCTCAGTCCAGCAGGAAAACGGTGGACGAATTGTGGGAGGAGATTGTGGCGGGGAGGAAAGAGATGAAGGAGGAGCCCGACGAAATGATGACGCTTGAGGATTTTCTGGCGAAGTCTGGCGCGGTGGATGTTGGCGGAGGCGGAGGAGAAGGAGAGGGGGAAGAGGATGATGAGATGAAGATGTCGCAGCAGCCGGAGAGGTTAAGCGGTGGAGTTTACGCGTTTGATCCAGTCCCGCAGAGTGCTTTCCAGGTGCTGGATAAGGTTGAGGGCTCGATTGTCGGGTTCGGGAATGGAGTGGATGTGGTTGCTGGAGGAGTGAGAAGGAAGAGAGGGAGGGCGGCGCCGGTGTTGGAGCCCTTAGATAAAGTGGCGCAGCAACGGCAGAGGAGGATGATTAAGAATAGAGAGTCCGCTGCCAGGTCTAGGGAGAGGAAGCAGGTGCGCATGTTTGCATTTGGAATTTTTTTTTTTTTCCCTCCCTTTTTTGTTGTTTGGATTTTGGCGCACTGGTGACGTGAATTTCTTTTCAAATTTTCCCCCCTTTTTTTTTTTTTTTTCCATATCACTTCATTGGGGATTTTGGGTTTAGGCGTATCAAGTGGAATTGGAATCGTTGGCAGTGAAGCTAGAGGAGGAAAATGCGCAGCTGCTGAAAGAGAAGGTACTTCTTTCTGTTTCAATTCGAGAGGGGTTCTTTACGTGTACTGCAATCATAATTATAGTATTTTTGGCTTTTCTGTTTTGGGGGTTGCATTGGGGCAATCAGGTCTACTTTAGCTTTGAGATCGAGGGATGGCGGGTTCTTCTTTGCGATCAGGTTATTCAGGATTTTCTAGGAAACAACACTTTCAATTAGTATTTCACCTGCCGAAGTATGTTATTGAATGGGGGATAGTGGGAGCGTGGTATGTGCCATCTAAAACTGATGTGCTTGCTCAATTTGTATCTGAAGTTGTGTCTGTGGTTGTTGTTTCTTCTTATATGTGGTGATTTGGCCATTTTCAGCATAAATTCAATCACTCCACTTGGTCCTAAGGAAGTTTAAGTGGAGATTGATCATCAATTCTTGCTATTTATCATCAAAACATTGGCAAAAAAAATGTTCTGTTATTGAGTGTATACGTCACGTTGGATTTTCATATCTCATCTATTTGTTTTAGCAAAATATAGAAATAAATTGCTTTATTACTGATTGTCTGTGTCACTTTCAATTTTCATGTGCCATCAATTTAAATTATCAGCTCTATCTTCAAACATGAAATTGATATGCTGTTTTCAGATAATTTTGATATCATGCTGACCCCATTCTTGGCCTGATTGGACTGCAGTATGCAAGTAATACAGATGAATTCCTTATAACTTTTGTGGTAGATATGTACACTGAGTTGATTCAGCTCAAGTATGAAATGGTTTTTGATGCACCATGTGCCAGAAATTTAACTAGCATAAACAATAGAAGAAACCATCTTACCCTTCGATTCTGTTATTACTGGAATCTTATATATCCACCAGATTGGTTCTTTTATCTACCCAGCAACTGATGTACGGTTTGCACTTTCTCTTGGATTTCAAGTAACCTATATCTATTTGTTTGAAAATGTACATAAAAGAGAGTGCCCTTGGTCATTTTACAAATGGTGTTTGTTGTGCAGGAAGAGAGGTCCAGGGAAAGGTTTGAGCAGGTACTGATCTTGTTCTTTTGCAACATGGCCCACACCAAATTATTGGGATAGTGGAATAGTGAAATTATACCCAGGCTTCTACTGTGGCTTTGATTGAAGCTGCAGTTCCTCTTGTTAATATTTCTCAACAAGAAAGCTTGGAATCAAAGTGGGATGACCTTTTATATATAATATTAAGAAACAAAAAACTCGAGGGAAAGGCTGCAGTAAGGGATGATAAAACTCCTAAAGCTTCTGAAGTCTGAAATTCTTAAGAACTTCCGCAATTGAGTAAAGTGGAAATTGGGATGGGTAGTCGGGACCTATGAACGATATATGCCCTGCTTCATTCTGTTGAGCATTTTTGTGTGTTTAAAGATTTTATGGCTATTTGAGGGACAGGTGAGTGGGTAACGACAGTTGCTCATTTTCTTTTAATATCTTTGACATAGTGGATTTGCTGCATCAAATAATTTATTCCTGTATTTTAGCATCAAGTCTGGCAAGATAATATGACAGCCATGAAAAAATGAGATAGGAGACAGGGGACAGATAGGTTATTTTAAAGTTCCAACTGTTGAATTTGTTCTATTGTTTTCTGTCTGCTGCAGCTTATGGAGAAAGTGGTTCCTGTTGTGGAGAAGCGAAGACCACCACGGTTCCTCCGTAGAGCTCGCTCTTGGCAGTGGTAAATTATGTGTTTTACATAATTGATGGAAGGGATGATCTTATCCCTGACAGGGAGGGAAAAGAAAAAAACCATATCTTTTGAATTGGGTTAGATTTTCAAGCCCGATGGTCATTTGAGAGCAATTGTGGTTTCTAGCTTAAGCGGGTTGCAACCTGAATTTTGAAGGGTAATTTCTTAGAAGTGAATTAGAGGACTTTATCGATGAAAGATAAATTACAAAAAGCCATAGTTGGTAAGCAGATGTGATGCAGCCTTGTTTCGTCCAAGCGCCGGTGTAAAGGGAAAGGAAATTTAGACTGGTATAAATGTGTTAATGACTGTTAGCAAAGCTTATTCTGCGATTTTTTTCGGTTGGGCTGTAAAGTGTTGTGCACCTATCGTATGCGATCCCAAAGCAGGTTCCAGAATAGAACTTTCTGGGAAGTTAGTCATTGAATTCTTATGGAGGCTTCTTCCTGTTTTGCTCTTTTCTCTCAAATTCGTGGTTTGTTGCGTTTTAAAGGCGCTAGAGATACTGCCGGCAATGATATATTTTTTCACTTTCGGGAAAAAAATACAAAAATAAAATAAGAAGCAATTTGGAGGATTAAATTTGCGAAAACACGTGCTCAAGCTCTCGTCTCGTACCTGACCTGGCAAAAATAAATTAAGTATGTTTGGAAGTAAAATGAAGAAATTTTAAATTTATTAACATTAAAATTAAATATAAAAAAATTTACTCATACTTGAGTAATAATTTCTCTGAACAAAGAAACTACGAGTGGCATCTCTTATGCAGATAACGTTGGAATAAAGACCGATACCGACAGAATTTTACTCTGTACAATTGCTTTCAGAACTGCTGGGAGGGAGACAAATATTTTATCGTTTTCGAGAACTCTCTTTATCTGCTTTCCTGAAAGTACCCTCGTCGCTTTTCCTGTTGTCTTGTAGCCCATGTCTCTGCACATTTCGGTCTTATACATGCCAGCGGAATTTGGCCCACATCCTGTTTTACAGCCGAAGGCAGGCCAGGTCTCCAGTCCCCTCCACACATAACATTAGCTTTTGGAGCATCGGCTTCACCCCCATAGTGAACAAAAATGGTGGTAAGACAAAATAGATCATACTTAACAGTGGGAGGAAGTGGATTAACTGGAGAAAATAGTCTCAAAAATTTGCCTGGGTATCAATAATTGAGACTATTAATATGTTCCATAAAGGGGAAAGAATGGACTCAACATTGTTTATGCCTAAAATGAAAAACTTCTAGGTGGTGTGGCAGTGTCATGACTGCAATATCAGTAAATGTCTAACTAAAAATGCTTGATTGGATGATGGCACATCAGATAGGGACACAATGTTCTTGGCTTGCTTCTCCATCTCTGTTTACAGGATCATCTTTACATATCCTGTATGGTATCCTGCACCAAAGTATGAGCATCATTCGATTGAATGAATAAAACAATTGAAAGAAAGTATACAAGTTGTGTCAATCCCCGAGAAAAAGAAAATAATTATGAGTGATAATTAGGATCTATAAGCTGAAGATTGCAGGCTTTATAATCACAGAAGCAATCATTTAAGAATAATAATCCCCATCATTTTCTAGACCCAATTAGCCTCTTACCTTATTCAATGATTCCCTGACCTCTTTCTAATGTTTCGAGGAGTTTTCTTTTTTCACAAATAAAATCATACGACCTTTTGCCGTGTAAAGTAGCAAAATACACGATCTCCAATATTCATGTCTGTTATCCATTCAAGGCTCTTTTTTTAACATACAAATGTGTATACGTATATTGGAGATCCCATTTGTTAAAAAATCCACTGCTCATATTAAAGGCTCTTGCCATCCAAAGCCTAACAACCTTCTGCACTCTCTTCAGTCTCTATTTCTCTCTTTCTCTCAAACGCACGGCCACGCACACTTCAAAACTGACATTTGTTGCTCGATATTAATGACTCAGAGGGCCCAGGACCGTGGCATAAGGTCTAATTTTAATTTCTCTGCTACTTGGATCTCAAAAATACAGGAGCCAGAGTTGATGAAGATTTCTTCCATGCTTCTTCTCCTCGTCTCTGTTCTCTCTTCACTTGCACGAGCCTTCCACTCCACAACAGTACTAGTAGATGGCACCTCAGGGTGGACAAACCCCATTGTTCATGTAGGGGACTCCATCGGTGAGTACTTAAAAAAATCTACCATTTGCTTTCTTGTTTAACAATGATTAACTGTCTTTGGTCAATATTATTGCTACCAACTAACCTTCCTTTTTTTTTTTTTTTTTTCTTTTTTCCATCTGTCTTACAGTTTTCAAGCACAAGTATCACTACAATCTCTTCATCTTCCAGAACCAAAGAGCCTTTAATCTCTGCAATTTCAATCTATCCACCCTTCTCACTAAGCTCAACTCCACCTCTTACACGGTAACTCTCTCCTCTCTCTCTCTCTCTCTCTCTCTCCCTATCTTTCTCTCGCCCAACAGTGTTTTAATTAATGTATAGAAAGGCACTAAGAAAACAGGACCAGCTTTACTTTATTACACTAAAGAAAAGGCTCAAAGTTCTAACCCTTGAACAATTTAATAAAATGGCTAATGGGAATTTTATTTTACTTTGGCTGGCGAAATGAATATCAAAGTGGCACCCATCACGCCCTGGTTTCTATTATTTCGCATTCCACAATGGGTCTCTAAATTCATGCAATCAACACTCTCAAAAGCTCGCCATAAAGGTCTCACCAGCGCCACCACAGCTCCTTCCAACCCCACAACCCATTTCCGGCGGAGTGGTTGTGCCGTCTTCTCCGGCTTACCCTTGGCCGTTCCGCCCCCGAGAAGCAGCCGCCTCTTCTCCGGCTCCCATGCCCAGTAATGCGAGGTCCCCTTCGGTTCAGGTGGCAGATAAAGGAGATGGCAGCATCATGCCGTTTATTAATAGCAATCCAGCTGTTCCGTTACCCACCGGCGAGATTGACTCCGCCACCATCCGCCCTCTGCCCACCTCCGGCAACAATAAACAGGTCTCCCGTCCCCTTTCTAATCTCCCTTTGTTTCATCTACGTATATTTGGAGACTTAGTACAGCTGCATTACTGTATGTACGTGTATACGCATGCGTTAATTGCGCGCGCAAATGTCACTTCTTAAATTGTTAGAAGTTAGAATGCTATTTTGCTTCCTGTTTGTTTTCCAAAAGCAATGAACTTTTTGAAATGTTAAGCACTTTGACTCGTTATTACTTCTAGTTTACAACTCATTAGTTTTATAAGTACTACTTAGAAAAGTTAGGTGCTAAGATTCTTTTTAAGTATTGTTATTATTTGAGGCATATCTAAGTGGTTAAGGATGTAAAATTTGTTTTACTAATGAATCTCCTAATTAACTAGTTAAAAAAGAAAGATAAAAGTGCTAAGATTTTAGTTTTCCTCTGTTTTTTTTTTTTTTTTTCTTGGTTAAGAGTGCTAAGATTTTTTAAGTACCAAGTTTAGATTCTAGTCAACGGAAGGTTGCTGAAATTTTTTAACATTATATCAGCTGTAGCTCCTTCCTCAAAAAAAAAAAAAAAAAAGGTGGAAGAATAAAAAATGCTGAATCAGTTTAATGGGACAGCTTTAACCTGTCCTTTTCCCTTTTCTTTTTCTGTTAACAAAATTTACAAAATCAGTATCTTTGTGCATAAGCAAGGCGGTTCTAGTGCAAGAGAGTATTACATTGTGGGGTTGTTTCTGCGGCTTAAATTGTATTTTTATGTCATAATGGAGTGACTTTATTGTTTTAGTAATGACCACCCTTCATATTTTGTGCACAAGCACATAGAAAAATTTGAAACTAGTTGGCTGCGTTGGATATGATCTTGATGGTGTTCGGCTTGATTTTTGAGTGGGAGGGCAGGTGGAAGGACTATTACTTGGAGGGCATAAGACTTTATTTCGCGTGCTTTTGCTGCTGCTGCTGCTGCGGCTGTAAAGAAAGAGGTGGAGAACAGAGAATGGGCACTTCAATTTGTGTAAACAAATTCCCACTTGAGTAGGGCTAATTATGTGCCAAGTACTGTGTTCAACGAGTCTAAAGTCACTTTGAGGATGATGAATGTGTATAACGTGCATGTGTAATGCCCCATTTGGACCCTACTTTGGAATCATTGCCACTATTTTGGCCTAGCGCTTTTACTGTGCAATCCATTGCTCTGCCTTTTCTTTTTCCTCTTTCTCTCAATTTGTGTGTTTCAAAGGACAATTTGAGGGCTTGTGGGTGAAGCATTTTTTTTTTCTTCAGGATTATCAATTTTTTTTTTTCTTCAGGTAACCATATTGGCAGGCAATTTTGTGTTGTTGAATTCTTGTTGATTCTTTTCAGAATTCATCTACTAACAAGATACAGATAAAAGCGTCAAGAGAAAAAAAAAAAAAAATCAAAACAAAACAAGAAAAAGGAAGAACTAAACGATACTCCAAAGATAAGTTGTAAAGAACGCCAAACTCTAACACGTAAAGTACGACAACAGACGGTCTTGAAGGAGAGGAAAGGCGGCGACAGCAAGGATGAGAATGAAGATTAGGGCTTCGTATGCTATTTTGAGTAAATTGCGGCTTCCCCGTTAACTTCCGGGGGGACTCTTTGTATTGGCTGACATTTTGGGATTACAATGCAAAGATTGGACACCTGGTAATCAAAAAGACTGCAGGAAATTAAAGAAAGATTGCCGGATATATTACAATATCAAAAAGACGAGACATTTTCTCTACTCATGAGTCTCTGGAGTTGGATTACGAGAGCAATAAAGAGTCATGCTAACTTACACAGATCATTTCCACTGCCGGAATCTCAGTTCATTTGTAATAAATTAACTTCTTTTGCGTGCTCTTTCACATTAAGGCTTGGACAAGAACGTAGCGCCAATGATCAGGATGCTAATTGACCCAGCAAACTTGTGAGCAAAAATGGGTTGTGTTCGTCAGGACTGGTTTCAAATTGCAGCACAAATATGGGTTGTTTTCAACGTTGTATAGTACTAAAAGACTCATTAAGCTACGTCTGAGGCAAAATATCTAGAAAGCAGTCCACTATCATCTGTTCTAAAATCTTATACAAAAAGAGTTGACCGAGAAGCAATGAATATGTGCTTTTCTTATTTACGCACACCAAAGCCACCTCTCCGTTAGATCTCTTGGGTCCTTTTAAATTCCTTCGCCGTCCCGTTTTCCTTTTTAATTTTCACCGTACACTACAGGGGAAAAAAGGGTAGAGGAAAGGAGAGACACGCATGGAGCTGGAATTGGGACTCAAAATCACACGTACTAGAGATGATGCCACCTCCTCCACTGACCTTTGGATTGCCGAGGACCACAATGGTCCTCTCTTCTTCTCTGGAGAAACTGAGACTATGTTCATCCTTATTGCACATCTTAGAGGTTCTTCTGAACTTTACAATTACTTTGGTTGTTTTCATTTTTTGTTGTACTTATAAGATATCGATATTGACAGCTAACATTCAAGCAAACACAGGTTTTAGGAGAGAGAATATTGATATCGAGATTAATGATGATGGAAGTTGGATTGTAATCAGTGGGCAGAAGCCAGTCCAGGAGATGGTGTTTATGGGGTGGGCACTATCCAAGAAAGCTGTGGAGTTGTCATTTCGGAAGGTTTTTAAAATTCCTGATGGGGTCATTCTAGATCGAATTGAGGCAAATTTCAATGATGAAGATTCGAATTTGACGATTAGTATG
The DNA here is from genome assembly GCA_037832385.1 of Rhizophora apiculata. Lineage (NCBI taxonomy): Eukaryota > Viridiplantae > Streptophyta > Magnoliopsida > Malpighiales > Rhizophoraceae > Rhizophora > Rhizophora apiculata. The sequence goes on along the minus strand of CM075430.1, from coordinate 2,182,524 downwards.
CCAAAATTGGTGAAAGGAATACTTGGAACAGGGATTGAGGAAGTCAAGGACGAGGAGGATGACGAAGGAAGAACCAGGAATACAGCTGCAGTAACTCCTGAAGAAAACGGAGAACCTCCGGATAAGGAAGTGGAAGAAATTGAACAAGTTACGGAAACGAAGATTGACAATACGGAAGCTGAAATATCTGAAGCTATAGGCGACGGGTTTCCAGGTGAAGGAAAAGATGATGATTCAGAGAGAGAAGAAATTGCAGAGACCAAAATTAAAAGTGAAGAAGAAACCGGTCAGGCTACCGAGACGGAGCAATCCGAGGCAATGGAAGAGGTAGAAAGAGAAAATAATAAAGGGATTCAACGGGGGAGATCTGAAGACCCAAAAGTGGAAAGTATGGAAGAAATCGGAAGTCCGACGGAGGAAAATATTACCGAAGGAAGCTCCAAGGAAATGCAAGACAAGGCCGAAGTCGTGCCAGGAGGAGCTAATGATCAAGCAAACCTTCCGGGAAGTAAAGAATCTGATGGGCGTGAAACACCAGATGTGAGGAAAAAGAAACATCCTGGAGTTTCGAAACGATCTAAGCTATGTCCACCTCTTTTTGTTGCAGGCTCCGCGATTATTGTATCTCTTATCGTGCTGGTCATAAACATCATTAGAGCGAATAAGAGAGAAATTGCTTGATCTTAGAGAAAGTTTTTATCTGAAAGCAATAAATGAAGCCGATGCGGGCAGATCATCAATAAATTTCTACCATTAGAACACATGAGATACAATTATCATAGTGGGCGTCGTCGCAGTGCAAATGTGGATACATGTTCGATATTAGGAGTTTGTGAAATTATTGACCTACTGCCTTAAAGTTTATGCATTTTTTTCACAGAGACAGCATTGGGCATAAGAATTGCACGAGCATCTCTTATTTCAGTTTGAAGTACAGTAGAATTCTCCCCTGCATGCTCGATTAAAAGGTACTAATCCAAAAAATAAAAGAAAAAAACTATAGTTTCAATAATCTAATTTGAAGGGAACAGAGGAGGATCCTGTGGTCAGAGCTCATGGGGAGGCCATCTGTTTGGACTTCTTTAAACTTTTGGGCCAGCTATTCACAGCAGAGAAGCCACGACTGTCAAATTTAGACATTACAATGAAAACACAAGCAGGCCACTAAAGGCTTCCTGTAGCCTTTCTTCAAGCAAAACTTCTTATTTATTTAGTTGATAGATGTGAGCTCTTGTATTTAAGCAACTTGCGTATGTGATGGTTACCATGAAGCTGAGGCCACACTTGTGCCGCCGATTCCTTTGCTGTAGCCGGCCACGTGATGCAATACACCTTGCTAACAGAACAAAACAGGTGCGCTAAGAGACAAGACGAGGTATTAACAAAAAAGCACTCATCCAGCTCATGAGATCACCGAAACTCTATTGGGAATTCAACATTTTCTAGGGGTCAGAATCCCAGAATTTCTAAGGACTTTAAATGTGGCCAAATCAAAGTCAAACATACCACTCGGGGGCCACAGACTAAATGCTTGATGATACCATTAAGAGAAACAAGTCTAGTGTTATGCTGGATATTTTATGGAGAAACACCATACCTATGATGCAAGCAGAAACTCCACTTTCCTGCATTAAGTTATTGGGCCGTAACTGATTAAATTCCATACACCTTGGTCGGTCAAAGTGATATTGAAAGAAGTAGGAAGCTGACGACAAATAGATCCATCCCCGTTTAACATATAGTTTATTCCACCTAGACAACAAAGAAGAATCGAGATCAGAATGTACACTGCCATTCGTACCTACTAGAATGAGTCAAAAGATGCAGCATTCTCCAGTTAGAACCCTCATTTCAAGATTTTTTTTAATTTTTTTAACAATCCTTATTTCAAGATTTGAGACAAGAAACAAATGGATGGCTGACGGGAAAATAGCACACTATGATGAATAGATAGCTTAAATTTCAATCATTATGACAAACATAGGTTGCCAGCTCTGTAAGCAAGATCAGCGAAAGAAAGGCACAAAATAAAAGCGACACAGGAAATAAGAGGATTTCAAGACAAAGTAGCCTCATATTACATTGAAACTAAAATGGGATTTCGTGTTCATAGCACTCTTCAGCCGTTAAATTTTCCAGGAAGACTAATAAACAAAGTAACCTCATATTACATCGCAACCAAAGTTAGAAATCAAGACGATTTTTTCCCTTCGATCAAAGGGACGTATAAAAGTAGCGAAAGAAAATCAAAAACAGGAACTCTGAAAATAAGCTAAAATAGCAAGATGCAGTTTACTCCAGAATTTTGATTGCACAAACAGCAACACAAGCTGGAGATCAGCACCCAGGACGTCGACGGTCCTCAGTTTCCAAAACATACATTTCTTTATACAATATGGTTCTGACAAAGGAAGAAAATTTCTTTTGTTCATAGTCATCTCGCAAGTTCATTGGATTCGAATCCAAAAACCCTTTTGATTGCCAATTTCAGTCACCGTGGCTGAGTTTTCCCAGAAAATCAAGTCCTTCCGTTCGGCCGCGCACAATTCTATGAAACACCTCTCTAACTTGGCGCTCCAATGGGCACAGTTCCTCCTTAATTCCGTCCAAAATCTGCCTCAACTCCACCACTCTTTGCTTCACCTCTCTTTCTTTCTCTTCTGTCAATGGACAGACAACCGAATCAGCCAATACATTCATAGCCCTCGAAAACTTATCCATCCGATAAATCTCCCTCAACAACCCACAAGCATTCCTCCTGTCCCGCTTCCTCGACTCCTCCACCACTTTCTCGTGCAATGCCAGCATCGGCCCTGCCCAAGCGAATTGCCTGGGAATCGAAAAATGGACTTGCAATCCCCTGTCCTGGCAGGGGATTGCCGCCACCAGAGCCCACATTACAAACAGCAAAATCGAGCTCATAGTAAAAACAGGCACCGCAATTCCATTGGTGGCCACAATCTCATTAGATTTCGGCGCCACCAAATTATTCCCGATCGCTTGGATCTGCTTGGCTGCCGACCACGATCGCGACACGCTCCAAGACAAGGATCGGAAGTGGCCGAGCGTCCGACGGTGCTGGTCCCTAGACGCGGCGGTCTGGCGTCCAAACGAGCGGTTCCGGTGAGCCAGCGCGGCCTCCGTGACGGATTCCCTCTCATCCAGCATCGATATAGACAAATCCAGCAACGCCTTCTTAGCTCGGCGAAACTGGCCCTCGCCGAGCAGTCTCTGGTTGTCCAGAGCAAAGAGAACAATCTCAAGGAGCTTCTGCCACTCCCTGATCCGCTCAATCCCGTCCCTCACCGCATTGCAAACGTCCAACGCCTTCACGCTCCGCTCATAAAACTCGTGGACCAAGCGGTCCAACGGCGCTCTGCTAACAGTCGATCTGTTATTGAACAGAATTACTTTAAACTCCTCCTGGCAAAGTAGGAAGGAGTCGAGCAACTTCCGGATCCACGACAAGGAAAGCAGTTCATCCGGGCCGACGCCAGCCAGATCATCGAACCGTTCGGCCACATGCTTCTGGAAAGCCTCGAGCTCCGGCTCGTGGCCGCCGTCTCCCATCGCGTAAACCTGCTCTCGCCGGAGGCTCATGATGGATCGCCCAAACGCCGCCGCCGCAGTACAACCTTGGTAGTCCGTCGCTGGCATTCTCAATCTGACATGTGACACAAACAAGAATCCAATCGGTAACTTCGAGGAGAACCCTAGAGCTGGACGGATTGGCTTTATCTTAGAGTCAATCAGAACAATTACCGTAATTAAAAAATCCCTCCCATTGTCATTAAATAAATTAACATTTTTACTGTCGCAGAAGTTGCAGTAAATGGTAATAGTAAGAAAATCTTTGTCGCGTTTCAAAGCGTTGCAGGTAGAGTTTCTCCCGCAAAGTTGACACGTAGTGGACACGCCCCCTTTCGGCATTCGTGGAACATATTGACGAAATTGCACCCCATTTAATCCTGTTCCCCACTTCGAATTGCATTTATTAAAAAAAAAAATTGGTCACATCATAAAAGCTGAATATCTGGGTTGTCAAACTAAAAAATAATTTTACACTGTATGAGGCGATTCTCAAATCAAATAACTCGCTGAAGCAGAATGGGGAGAATAATTTATTTTTTGCGGCCCCTAACAGCTAGGGATAGTATAAATTTATAATTAAAAATTTAAGTATTTTTATTACTAAGTTTTAGTTATTTTTCTCGTCAAACTAAATAATAATTTTACGCTGTATGAAGTAATACTCAAATCAATTAACTGAGGAGAAGTAGTATGGCAGGAATACACTATCATTTTAGTTTGTAAAAACTAAGAAAAAGAAATTCAAAAATTTATAATTAAAAATTTAAGTGAATATATTATTAAATTTATACTTAATAATTAAGGATAAACTGTCAACATCTGCAACTGTTGAATTTGATTTATGGGCACGATTTTGTGGACCTACAAATATTCCGATGTAACCTCAGATTTCTGGTGCATCTTACTTTTTATCACCGTCAAGCAAGAAATTGTGGCCCACAGGTCCCCCAAAGATTATGCCACGTCCATTGGTACATCGAGGGTGTCATGGTTGAAACGTGTAGTTTTGGCTCCTTTCGCACGTCTCTTTTCAGTAAAGATAGAATGGGGACGTGTCTCTAGCTCCTGAAGCAAAAGAAAAGTTGATGAGAGAGAGAGAGAGAAAAGGTCGCATTTTCTCTCAAATTTTCTTTTCTTTTTATTTTTTTTTTTTCTCATTCAGTTCTCGATCAGCGCGAAATAATTGGGGCTCAAGATATCACCTTGCCGATGTCATTTTCGTGCCCTAAAGTTGGTCCCTTAAAAATGAATTTTATTCCACTATTTGGGCGCCGGTTGCATGCAGAGGGTGACAATCAGGTCAAATTAAGATTCGACTGGTGCGGTGACTTGTGGGCATCCGAGTCACCTACTCTGATAATAATTGATCTTGATAATAATTTATCATATATTAACTTTTTTTTTTCTTCTTTAAACCATTTCTATTCTACAGGAAAAATTCAATTGTGTCACTTTAAACCCCTCTACCCATAACTCGATATAGATTCATTAACATAAATAAATATAAAATATTTTTTATTACACCAATAATATTTTATATAACGTACACAAAAACTTATAATAAAATTTATTTATTGTGTCGGTAAAAAATTTACCTCATCAGATGGGTCATTAGGCATTGAAGAGACGCATGGTGCAGCTTTGATAGCAGTTGATGAGCTGATTGGAATAATGATCCCGAACAATGAGTCCCCATTTTAGGGCATCCTAACGTCACCAACCAAATCCCCACAAAGCCCGCTCAACGGGACAGCAGACCAGACTCATTAGCCCTTTGCTCGTACCTGATCGGGATGACCTTGAAAAACTTGCCGTATCAGAGTCCTCAGACGACGAAAAATGATCTTCTTGTATCCCTTAAATTTAAAATGTATTTACATTTTACATATATTAACTAACGCATGGTGGTTAAATTAAATAATTGAATAATTTTTTTCGGACACCAAGACTCGCTTTTGAATGCACTTCCAAGTGCGAAAACTCCTGAAGGTCAAATATTCATAGTCCGCATTTACAGTCCTCGTCTCAAGTATCCAAACCGAAAAGACTAAAACGAAGTGGCTGCCGTAAGCCAGAGAATATGTACCGGCGAATCTTATACTTTGACTTCCCCTATGGACTCGATTACACGGCATACTTGATGGGTTTACAACATTGTCTATGGCGGTATGAAGTTATCTGCTTCTAATTGAAATGAAACAAGGGCTGCTAGTTTCGAAAAATTTTGACCCACAGGAGACAAAAGCCAACACGAGTTAAGAAGTTTGACAACCACTGAAGGCATCCATCTACCTAGGATTGAACCATGTCCATTTCACCATCACAAATATGATTACCGGAATCACACCATCCGCCCATTACATCTCTCTTGGAGCACTGCAACAAGGAACAGGCCTGTGTTACGCCAATTCTTTTACACGATCGTTGTCTCTTCTATCAGACAAATCGACAGCTTAATTCAATGTAAAACCAATCTCGGGACCGATGGGGTCCAGAATACTGGATCAAAGAAGAAAAGGTTCGTAGCTTATGAATTTTACTCAGAACAATGTCAGAAATGCACAGCCAATAATGGCAGGAGACTTCAAAGTTGCAGATTTTTCTCCCCAGACCTAACTTTGATTGGACCGACTCATGGCCATTGAACGCAAGTTATGGCTGTCCAAAAGTCTTTTACTTTCTCAACAACCACATCAATAGTCCTTGTAACAAAAATCCAACTTCAACCTTAAAAAAGGACAGAGAACTTTGTTAACAGCTACATTTCACCTAATTCTTTCTGACTCAAACATGCAGACAAACTCATTCAACGTACAAATAGGTACACAAAAAATACAGGGTTCAACTAAATAAGTCCAAACATAGTTGCAAGAACAAAATGTAATTTGGGCCAATAAGAAAGTAGCATGTTTACATGCTTGCAATAGCAACTAGGTATTTGCTATTCCCAAACCGAACCCAAGCCATTTTAGTCTCGCCTTAATGAGAATACCTTATTGCTTTCTTTACGCTGTTCACAAAAGACCCGTAGACGTGTATTCAGTACTAATTCCGCAGTAAGAAAGAGCTGTAGAAATGAGGAGGAATGGATACAAAGTAAATATCCAAAAAGACCAGCAACAAGGCCCTCAGATCTCATAGCTTTTAACAGATCATATGTGGTATAATGCTAATGGTTTTCATCAAAGCCAATCTCTGCCACAAAGCAGAAACACACACACACACACACAAACACATAGAGAGAGAGAGAGAGAGAGAGAGAGAGAGAGGCTAATGATGAATTAAAACCAAGCCACCACTCGATATAGATGAATTGTCCATCATTGGGCACCAAGAAAATCACAAGTAGTAGTTTTCAAGTCATTTTGCAAGAAAACACCAGGATCATATCTCTAGCAACAAACGCAAAGTGTTGAACCAAAATTCAAAAAAGAGGGGAAAAATGGAACGGACAATGATACCATAGAAAAACAATGCAAAATACAAATTCCACTCATACAAGCTAACTCTAACAGATTAGGTTCAAATGCTAGACCACCTTTTCTGCTTTTACTTTTGGAAACATCTACAATTGGAAACTAAAAACTGCAGTCACCATGAGATCTATAACCAGAGTAAACATTTAAGACATCTTAAGAGTGGCAAGGCCCTCAGAACATTCCCATCGTAAGTCTAGGATATGGAATTCATGTTTTCCTTTAAAAACCTATCCACATTCCTGAAAGAAGACAGCAGCAGAAACAACCCCACCGCCACAACACCACACCAAAAAGACAAGTAGTAAACAGCAGCAGTTCCTGCTAGTCGGGTATTGGGCATCTTAAAATGAAGACTCGAAGAAAATCAAAAACCTCAACTTAAACAGGTTTCATCATTGCGCAGACGTAACAGGACATTGAGACTTCAGAAACACGCATTAGCACAAAAGAAATTGTCATGTGTCTGCTCTTCAACCGAACAAAAAATCAAAAAAAAAAAAAGAAGAAGAAGAAGAAGATTTAAGCAAGAACACAAGGCAGGCCAAATGGTTGGATAAAAGGTGCTATTGCTCACTAAATGAACACAGAAACAAGGGACTTATACAGAAAGTATTTACAGAATCTGAACTCATTTTGAGCCAGATGAGAACACAGACCCAATAGAACAAACATGCAAGTGCCAAATCGAGCTCATTTTTCAGAAATACGAATGCTTAGGCATAATCTTGGCTATGAATTTTCAAAGGAAAAAAAAAAATAGACGAAGAAAATGGAGAAATATGCAAAAAGGCCCTCAGATCTCATAGCTTTGTAGAGATCATTCACGGTTCTAGCGCTAATGGCGTCCATCGAGAGCCTCCACGCACCACCGCACACAACTTACATATGCGTACATGTGAGTGGATGTACAAAAAAGAGAGTAGAGGAAGTAGAGAAGGAAGTGGCTGTGAAGCCGGCAGCAGCAGTGGAGGCGGCAAGAGATCAAATACTTTTACGGTTTTGCCAAGTCTAGTTAGAAAGACGCAATCCAAATACGACGCAGGCAACGAATGAACCTACGCATTGCCGAGCAGGAATTTTAAAAAGGATTAACGAAACTTGCTAAATTAATGCAGCTTTCTTTCAATTCTTTCTGGACATTCGACGGAACAGATACGGTACGAATGATATTATATGAAAGAAAAGAACAAGAAGTTTACCAGATTTTAAACATATATTTCTTTCATATTAATTCTAATTTTTTCACTAGTTAAAATTCTAATCTTTTTTATAACATTAACTCAATTATTAATAAATAAATATTTATATCGAGTTCATCATGTTAATTTTAAACTCAATTTTAAACTCATTAAGATAAAACTAAACACAAAAAAAAAAAAAAAAGGATTGAATCTTAATAATACTTAAATTATAACTTTTTATACAAAAGTATTAGATAAAAACATTTAAATAAAAAAGGTCTCAACTTTGTCTCACAAGTGTATCGACCATCCTGCTTGATACTTTGTGTTCGCCTAGAAAAAAAAAATTCCCACTCTCAAAAAAGGTCATAATATTTGACATTTTACTCCTTACCGCCCAATTGGTTGACATGTCAAATGCCATAAACACCCTTATATAAAAACAAACTTAAATCTCTTCAATAAACGATTCTATTTTCCCCTTTTGCAGATTCAAAGTCAACAGAGGTTAAAAATCCCCCTAGAAATCATTCAATGCGAAGATATTTGCACACGGCTACCGCAGAGAGACTTACGTACCCAATTCTACAGAACCTAACGAAGGAAAACGCTTAAAAAGAGACTAGTGACATCTTTTTCTTCTAGTCAACGTGCTAATTTGGTGTCAGAGCTGCCCAAGCAGATGGCAAGGGACAAAGGATAGCCGCAATCCATCGTGAATATATCCTTGCCGACCTTACCAAGTCATGATCTGACTGGGAAGGCTGCGACGGTGTTGGTGCACCAGCAGCTAGCTGGGTTGCAGCGATCAGCTGAACATTCTTGACAGAAGTAACGGTCACCCCTCCACAAAAAGTTGGGCACAGACACTGCAAATGTTTGTGCCATCTCGGTGCCCTGTTTATACCCCACTTTAAGGGAGGGGCTCATAGAGATCTGAGACTAATGAATGAAATAAGATTGCAAAGATAAAATGTTGAAGATTCAAATCTTGAAGCAATTGTTTGTAAGCAAGATGGCCCTCAGATCTCATGGCTATACCAGGTCATTGCGGTTGTGATTGAATTGGTTTTCAGCGAAAGCCTTTCTAGACCTTCCAATGTAGTACTGAAGGGAAAAAAAAAAAAGAGATAGATGCTGCCAGAAAGAGCTTTCACTGAACACTATAGTTACCGCTGACAATTTCATTAGTCCCATCACTGGGCCTAAAAAAATATTGAGACGAGGCTTTGGGTAAAGAAGTCTTTCTAAATAGACTCAGTTCTGCCAACCCCTTTTCCTTCAGGAATAAATAGACAAATTCAGCTAAGCTAAGGCTTCCATTCAAGAAGCAATGGCGTACAGATTAGCACCTTGAATTGCTTCTTTGAACCTTTGCCAGGAGAAACATTTAGAATTAGAATCCCGTGTCATCCTGAAGACCAGAGAGTACAGACTTAAATTGGAGGTCTCATGCAGTACCAAAAATGAAACTAGTACCGAGAGCAGGATGAGTAAACTTCTTCAGATAATAGGTGTCCAGATACGAAAACATTTTAAGAATTAATAAGGCCCTCACATCATAACCATCACTGTTCTTGGCAATGATAACATGATTTTCATTAAAATCCCATCCACATATTCGCCGAAAAGAAGCAGCAGCACCAACAACAGCACAAAAACAATAAACAAAGCCAACAAGTGCCAGCAGTGACGACTACAATTTCTTTTGGCAGAGCACTGGCCATGCAAAACAATGCCAAGAACCTTAATGAAAATCAAAAGGTTGTCCACTCAGACATGATTCATCATTATTGAGCAAAACAGAATGGCCATCAAACAAAACTACAGGGGAGAGCCAAGCAGTTGGATTAAAGATGCTGCTTCTAACGCCGGGCTAACATATGATTTTCATGCTTTGAATATGCCATTTCAGACCCCGCCATAGCAGCAAAAGTTTCTTGTTTTTTAACTCAAGACCTGAGTAAATATGACCAATACTATTTTAAAATTTGGGCACACCAAACGAAATTATGGTAGCACAGCAATCAGAGAGAATGCAAGATTATTCAAAGTCTCACCATCTAGATTAATCAAAACAATAGATTTGTTGAATCTGGAAATGAGGAAGATGGATACAAGGGGTCAGACAAAAGTCTTACACGCTGCATTTCCATTGAATATTGCTGATTTATAACTGCTCAGAGCCCAGAGCATGTATCATCCACATGTGTCAACCACACAAAAACCTGATATACCAACTGCCTAGTAAAATGAAATTATCAATATCATCTATTCAAAAGCAAGTACAAAGAGCCTTAAAAAAAAAAACACTTCCAACAAGGATATTTCCAGGATCAAACAAGTTCACGGAAAATAGGAGAAAAAAAAAATGCAAATAGCCAACATCTTTGTATTCATCACCCAAGCCAATGGTACGAAAATTACATCTAAATGAAGCAACTTTCAAAAGAGACGATTATGAGAGGACGGACATGCAATCCAAACTTGAGTAAATGAGAACCGTGGAAGCTATAAAACATAACTGTCAAATCGAGCTCTTGTGAAAAACCGCCAATAATAAGGCAACATCTTAGTTATGGGTTTTCAAAGAAAAAACAAAATCAAGTAACAAACAAAAGGCCCTCAGATCTCATAGCATCTTAGAGATCATTTACAGGTCTAGAGCTAATGGGAGTCTATCAAAAGCCTCCACACCCACTGTCACACGCACCTCATATATATGTGTGTATGTATGTATGTACGTGCGTGTGTGTGTGGAGAAAGAGAAAGAGAGAGAGCGAGAAGAGGAGTAAGAGGAGGAAGTGGTGGTGGTGGCGGCGGCGGCGGTGAGAGATGGCTATCGCTGAACCGTAAAGAACCTTTAGCCAAAGTTTACTAAATTAGAGGGGACAAAAACCTTTAGCCAAAGTTTACTAAAGCACGCGAGATCAATCAATAAGATTAACAAAGCACGCGAGAAGAAGATGACAACGTCAGGACTATTGCTGAGCGAACACGGCCACAGCATACGAACAGCGCGGCCGCATTAGAGAGCCAGTGAGAGAGAGAACGAGAGAGAGTGTGTGGGATGGTGAGGAAGGGAAGGTGACGATCCCTACGAGGTTATGAGGGGTAGTTGGAACATGGATTTACCGGAATACCCCTCACATTGGCTAGAAATATCTGGTCAACTCCCAAGATGGATTGACCTTTGCATTGCAGCCAACGAAACGCGGCAATTATCCGAGTGGTGAAAGACAGGCCCAGCAAGGTTTCGAGATCTTTGGGCTCCGGGTCATGTTTTGTATGGACATGCCTCTCTGTATCGCGACGATTTTTGTTTGTTTGTTTGTCTTTTTGTTTTTTAATAAAAATCTCTAATAGATGTAATAATATTAGACTGTATTGTTAATTTATTTATGGATTTCTGATTGAGCCAATAAAGTAAGAGGCATACGTGTTCTTCGTTAGAGAATCCAACGCTATTGAAGAAATATAATTTTATCATTTTCTAGTGCTCTATGTGACCCAAGCGAAACTAAATAAGCCCAAAAATAAAAAATAAAAATTAAAGTACACAAAACCCCATTACCCTTTATCGTCGGGATAAATTAACTAGAATATTTTATCCAGAGTGGTGGCTCTTACAAAAGGAAAACAAATCTGTTCACCTAAATTTTTACCCCAAAAAAAAAAAAAAAAAGGACCAATTGTGATAGAATTATCTCCTAAAAATTGGCATTACTGACCACCATGTGAAGTCCAATTAAGAATCTGTTCATTCTTCCATGGTCCTTATTCTAATTTTTCAGCTTCAATGCTGTCAAAAATCCCTACCACAGAACAAAAATTTGAGAAAATCGTAAGCCTTCTTCAAAAAAAAAAAAAAAGTTCCTCTCTTCTCGATGTCTGGCTTGGCGATTTGGTTAGGATGGCAATCAGTGCTCACTTTTCAGACTCTGTCATTGATCAGTGTCATTGATGAGCTCCAACGGTTCAATATTTGCAAGTTGTTAAAGGTTTGGTATGGGAGCTCCAATGCCTTGTCTTGGCTCAGCGTCTGAAAGGGACCGCTAGTCGAGAGGACAAGATGTTCACGTTCACAGAGTTATATGGGCCAATGTCAGAACAAGACGGGGCAGGATGTATGGGCCTTGGTAGTGTGGTTCAAGGCCTGTGGTGCACATCCTGATCGGGCAACTGACAATTTTTTATCTTTTTACCAGAAAACTCGTATGCTAACATGAGTTTTGGAGAACATCAAGAAAAGTTGAGCAAGAGAAGGCCAGACAGAATTACAGAAAGGCGTGAAATGAATTATTGCGGCCCGGTCTTTAGCAGGAATCGCTGACAAGCACTAAACTACAACCATCATGTTTAGGTTAGGCTGAGAAGCAGCATCGAGGCAGTGCTTATTCGGGATTCCCACGGCCAAGACGAAGTAAACTGATTCAACTTTTCTTTTAAGAGGTAGATTATAAATATATTAACTATTATATTTATAAGTTAAAATTTTAAATTATTTATTAATATTATTATTTAACTTTTTTAAAATAAAGATTTATATATTTTTAAATATGAATATATATCCTTTATTTTTAATTTTAATATAATATTATATTTTGAACTTGCATCTCTATTTACTAAAAATCGAGTGACAATAAAAAATTTTAAATACAAATTACCCAAAAATAAAAAACATCTGTTCACTACCCATATTCCCAATTGGGCTAATGCAATCTTGTTTCCTCGATAACTTTGGAATTATGATTGCTTGAGCATTTGCATGCTTTGTGTACTAATCTGGTTAGTCACCCGAGTAACCAGAAAATTAAGAAAATAAAGCCCGATGCACCATAAACCCCTTTCGGGTAGAAGCCCTTCAATAAAAACTAAATTAATGACACTACTTGAAAACACTTTTCCAATGTCTTATTTTTTTTCTGTTTCCCCCTTTTGCAGATTGAAAATCAACAAAAAGTTCAAGAACATGAGATAAAGAACGTGGAACCATTCAAAGCAAACTACCCAAAATACCAAAGAAATTAAGGTAAGCAATGGACAACGTCCTCATCGAGGTGCACAGACGTCCGCACTTTCCAGTCTGGCCATTAGTTGTACATTCACCGCACACGACCACCCTATTCTACAGAACCCAGAGGGGAAAAAAAGCCTTAAAACAATTAATGGTATCTTCTTCCTCTATTCACATGCCAGTTTGGTGTCAAAGCTGCTCAAGCAGATAGCAAATGCCTGAAAGGCAGACAAAGGATACCGGTAGTCCATGGTGAACATATCCTTGCCAACTTTACCAAATTGCAGAATTATCTTGTCATGATCTGACTGGGGAGGCTGCGATGGTGTTGGCGCACCAGCACTAGGCTGTGTTGCAGCAATCAGCTGAAAATTCTTGACAGACGCGACGGTCACCCTCCCACGAAAATTAAGGCACCAACACTGCAACTGTTCGTGCCATCTTGGTGCCTTGTTCTTGAGGACTAGTGGTCTCTCCTTCCCTTCATCTTCTTCGCCTCGGGGCCCCACTATGTCGGAGAAGCGAGAACTGCTAAACTCACTTGAATTATCAATCGACTTTGAGAAGGAAATGCTTCTAAATGATTCTTCAAGGGAGCGAGGAAGGAGCTCAGGCTGGCCTGGGACACAACCACCTGGCTCCAGAGCTGAGGCTGGGATTGAATACATAGTACAGTGCATTCTGCGTGGACCCCTTGTGCCTAGCACATTCAGCTCATATGTAACCTGAGCAATGTTGTAGCTGCCTGTCGGTACCTTTGGAGACACTTTCTTTGAATAGAACCTACGGCTTCTGCCAGGTGGGGAGACCTGAGCAGTGTTGTATGGGGGCTGTGTGTCATAGACAATGAATTTGGTGCCAAGAAAGTTAGACCTGAAACAGGAACAGAATGCACATTTCAACAATAGTTGTAAGAATCTATAGAAGCAAATATCATAACCAAGATAAATCAAATTTGTTCACGTTATGATTCCATTTATGACGGTCAATTGGTCTATCAAAAATTAATGAAGATGAAAATTGGGCCTCAGAAGGGCATATTCCCAGAAGGGCATATTCTTATTACTTCTATTTCTGGACTCTCTGAACAAGTAAGCATATACCAACAACTGCACCTTTGTAGCACACCATGCAGGTACTCCCAATAATGAAACTGACCACTAGCAGACCAGAATGCTCAACGCAAAAATGTCTTACCCTTCTTCATAAATGTCAAAACACATAAGAGGTTTAACTGAATTGACTTTCAAAACAAAACACAGGTACAGAAACTAGCATGTCAGACAAAAAACATTCAATCTTCTCATGCTATGATAAAATGATCAATTACTTTGCATGACCAATACCATCACTTTCAGAATAAGAGTGCAACATTTATCAACAAAGTAGCTGACAAGTTAGTGACATTATTTTCGTGAATAAATGCAGTTAGGCTTCAACACCTTCAAGTCAGTCTTATGGATGCATTCAGCATAGTGTTTTATGCCACAAAAATGAACAATCAAGAACACTTACTCCAAAAACACAATCAAGCACAAAATTTTCTTTATATAAACAAAAACCAAAAAACATTTTCTCTTTATGAAATAAAAAGTGATAATATTGTTTTTTCTTTTTTTTTTATAATTTTGGAAAGGCAAGCTTCAATCTATTTAATGACAGGAATTATGCATTAATCAAGCTAGCTTGAGACCAAATGAATTATTGATGATGTAAATCAATCATGTCAGTCCTGAAGAAAATGGCACAATTACATCAAGTCCTACCTCAACTTTCCAATGTAAGTGCTGCTTGATCTTGATATGTTCTCAGCATCCATAGAGATTACATACTCTGTGCATGTAGTTCTCCGGGTCCGTTTTGCGGACAGTAGAAACTTTCCATTTTCTACAAGCAGAACTGCAACACCATCACATTAATTAACACCACCACATAAATGCATAGAGAGGAAAGCAGGTAAAGCAAAATAAGGACAGAAGAGTAGTGTAATATAGCTCAACACAACTAAATGTCATATAAAATTTGATTCCTCAGCAACAAATAATCTAGTTGTGGACAGCACACAGCAAATCATAGTTGAATAAGAGAGACCTTAAATAAATGCAACATAAGAGGAGATCCTGACTGAAGGAAGCTTCTCTTAATAGTCAAGACCTATCAGATATGGTAGTTGTGCAAAGGACACCACTCCCAATCCAACTGCTTCTTTTAGTAAGTGCAGATCCATTGTATAAGACCATAAGGTGATTCACACACACAATTAATCAAGAATAAGCTCCTCTTGGAGGGACTTGGCAGGCAACTTGTGCATGAGAGAGAGAGTGAGAGAGACAGAGCATATGCTCAACTACAATTCCACGTGTCTTCCAGACAACAAGATACTAGTAACCAATCTAATACTTGGACAACAAATGTTGATGACTGCATCTGAAAGGATCATGTCTTCTAGTTACTTGAATTATCGGCAAAAGAAACTCTTAGCCTTTTCTTCAGGTCATAGAACTCTTTTTTCCCTCAACCACAATGAACAAATTCTTATAAGGATCCTTAGGAACAACAAGAAGCCAAACCCAGACTAATTCCAATAAAAAATTTTAATACTTGCTTTCATTGAAGATCACAAATAAACAAATAAAAAAAAAAAAAAAAAAAAGAAAACTATGACATAGGATTTTGGCAACTGCAAACAGGGTAGGTCATTAAAATATTCATGAAAAATTTTAGTGTTGTTATCAAAACTCACCAGGACTAAGGCAAAGGAATAGATGGTAAGTTAACTTAGATTTGTCCCTCTTAATGAAGCATTGGATAGTTCCATCTCTGTGTCCAGGCTGTAAAAGATTAAAGAAAAAATGTCATTGTTCCATGTCATAGGATATGCCCTATTTAAAGTAGAGTAGACATGCACGTCCACATGTTACAAACAAATTAATGATATTGTGGATACAGAAACCAATTAAATGTATAAAGTGTTGTTCATTAAAGCCAACCATCTCATATGGTAATAATGCAGATGTTAAACAACATCATAAGGGTCTCACCTGCTTCAGGGAGACTGGGAATGTAATCTTCCCAGAGAACTCTGGACTTTTGACAATTTCTTTACACATATCCCTCCATGACCTGCACACGGCAGCACAAGCAACAACATGCTTACGGGCAGGCCAGGTACTCTCACTTGCCTCCAATCTTTTGATGACATCACGTAGTAACTCAGGCGGAAGGCTAGCCCAACAGCTGTTCTGGATGACCACAGGTTGGTCATGTAACTCGATAGCTGTACCATGAGATCTCCCTCTATGGTGACCTGCCAGTCTCACCTCAAAACTCCGCCTCGATAAGCTTCCAAAACTACCTCTCATGTCACGAACAATACTACGAAAAGACATTTTCTCTGATCCACTTGTTGCCCTAAGTCAATATCACTGAATATTGATACAGAAATTGCATTTACTCAATGATGGGTAGAAACTGCAACGCATGTGCACAGCAACAAAGCAACTAAACTCGTTTCAAATTCTAGCCACAATACTTAGCAAAAGGAAAACAAGAGGAAAAGAAGACAGATTAAGGGAAAAGCACAAAGCAAGTATAGAAGATTCCCATGCATAAGACCAGACCCACATGGACCAAAAGCACCTAAAATACCAAATTAGTATCAGAAACATGTTTTAGCGGGTTTTGAACCTAAAATGTAAAACCAAAACCACTAATTACTCAGATCTAATTTATTACAAATGGCACGCTTTCATTCAAAATTAAGAATCTCAGCAAAAGGGAAGGAAACAAAGTCTTCATTACAAACATTGAAGATGCCAAAGAAAAAGGGAAAAAAGAAAGAAAGAAATAAGGAAAGAAAGAACAATTTGCTAAACCTAACCTTCCTTTACAAAATGAAAACGCATAGAAGAAAAAAAGAAACCAAATATCTAGACCCATACGCTAAAACCTAAAACTTTTATTGTGCTCTCTCTGTCAAGGACATTTAATAAGAATTTTTCAACCCAAAAAAAAATCTTGGAAATCAAAATTTTCAACAAAGAGAAAAAGGAAGTAGAGTCGATCAAGCGACCATGATCATCTATCTGAGCAACAAACGACACCCTCAATTCATCGAACGTTCGTAATTATCTTTTACGTCCCTACCTTTTTGTCAAAAGCGGAACAAATCTCATCTATCAAATTAAAGTAAAGGGGTTTTTTTTAACTTATCAAGAAAAGGAGAGAAAAAAAAAAAGGTAAGATCTTTAACATTCTAACAAAACAAAACAAACCAAACCATTTCCATTTCGATAAAAATCATACTTGAAAAAAAGAAACAGAGAGAGAACAAAGACCAACCTTTACACCACGAGCACCCAGCAAATATGCAGTATTGCACTCTTATCCTTCACTGATCAGTAAAATTCAAAGAAAAGATCGCAACTTCTCGTCAAAAACTCTGCAACAAAAACACAAATACAGGCTCTTTAGCCTTACCAACGTCCCAAAATCTCAAACACCCGCTTATCTAGACATGCTTGTACAAACGAAAATCCAAAAACACACAGCAAAAGACCCAATTTTTAAACTCCTCCTCCCCCTCCCCCTCCCCACATAGAAAAATGGAACTTTAATGGGTCATACTTAAAAAAGCTGAACTTCAATGGGCTTTGAAGATCGTTAGTTATAGATACGAAAAACAGCGAATTTTCTAAACCAAAATTTTCTCCAGAAACAGACAGAAAGCCACAGAATCTAAAGAGAAAACGAAGGGAAAGATCTAAGCAGAAAGAAGCATCCGGTCAGACAGCCTTACACACCATCTTAACATCTTTCCCTCTTGTGTCAGACTCGGATCCCTCAGCTCTACCATACCTTCTCTCTCTAGACTTTCTCTCCCTCTCTCACTCTAGAGACTCAATTTAACAGACACGGACTCAAAGGTGTATTAAATCCCGTTCACGAACATACATAACAAAATATGGAAGCAATGATTTTTATTTAATTAATATTTAGTAATTAATTAAAAATCGGGTTGGTCTCGTTTATTCATTGATTAATTTTACTTTATTTAAGAAGAAGCTTTTCGATGAAATTCATATAAATTAAGTTAATTATTGTCTTAGCCAGGAGCGTGTCGACGTCGTTATCATCTCGCGGTCACGGTCGTCCCAAACGTTCCGTTAAGTTTATCCGATTTCCGTTGCTGGACTGACGAAACGGCGGCTTGTTTTCCTGTTTTGTCGTGGCCCATCGCGCTTTTCCTTTTTCCTTTTTTTTTTTTTTTTTGCTTATTTAATTTTTGGCTAAGTGTAGCGTGGCACGCGGCGTACATTAGTATGAACAACGCTCGATAATGCCACCTCAATATTTAATTATTTTTTTAACTTTAAAATTATAGGCTTTATAATTTTATAATTTTAGATCAGAATTATCAACGTGTTATTTTAATTCATTTCTTAACAAAATTCATCGAACCAAAATAAGAAAAAAGGCATTAATAAAATTATATTTTATATTATAAATTTTAGATGATGTCATTCAAGTTAAAAAATATATTATTAATATTTTTAATATTTATAATTAATATGGTATTTTAATTTTTATAAAAATATATATTATTTAAATATTATAATTTTAAGTTAATTTTTTTATATCCAATTAAAATATGTTAAATTTAAAAATTTTAAAAAGTAAATTTAGACAAAAATAAGATGAGGCAGACCAAATTGTCACTAAACTAGGACTTCAAAGGAACACTTCAATATTTAATATCTCGAGAAGATTACAAGTTCGAATTTAACTCTTTTATCCATTTAAGAGAAGTCCATGTGCATAACGCATTTACTTGTTGTCCATTCCAAAATTGACAATCTAAATGAATAGTATTATTAATAAAACGTGAATATTTATTGATAATTGTTAGGTCGTCGGTGATATCATTTTCAAACTTTAACATCAATCTTCATCTCTTTTTTTTTTTTTTTTTTCTTTATTAACTCTTTCAAAACTTTTGACTATACACTAACAACTGGCTTTCTTGTGGTTGGTGTGGCTAGTTGGGTTTGTTGGGCACCAACACTTTCTTCAGTTTCTTCCGCGCGAGGACATCGTTTATGATTTTTCCTTTTCCTTTGACCCTTACAGGTGGATGATTCATGTGAGAAAAAATTATGGCATGGGGCACGCCTGTCATGATGTTGGCCTGCTGGAGCCTAGACCTCAGATTTACTTTATATCCATCAGGAATTGTCAAAGGGGCATAAATTTCTTGGATTGACACCAGACTCCAACCTCTCAATTTTCAAAAAAATAAAAAATAAAAAATATAAATCAAAGCCACGAGTGAATGAGAAATTTCTTTTTTATAAGTCAAATGCTTTTTTTTTTTTTTTTTCACCTTTGTGTTGTTGCTTTTAAATCTAATCTAAACCCAAGGCAATGGTCGGCTCTGTAGATAAGCGTTATGCGAAGCATAAAACAAAAGCTTAGAATTAGAAGAAATGGATTAGAAGTGCACGGACGACAAATTCTATTGCTAGGCAACTTTTACTGTCGCTGCTTGTTTGGTTTATACAGCCCGACGATTTACAATTCAAAGTTTACTCATAAAAACAAAAGGAAAAAGAAAAGTCAATTCAAGGGTTCTTTTTTTTTTTTTTTTTTTTGGGTTAGAACCGCCAAGGAGTGCTTAGAATAGGAAATGAAGAAAATTTCGTCTGGGGATGCGTTGACTCGGAAGCTTCTTGCTTAGTCATCGTCTTAATTTTTGATTTTGCTTTTTGCTGGCTTGAAAAGGGAAAAATGTAAAATCAGTGCAGGAAAACAACTTCTTTACTAAAAATAAGTGTAATGCTGATCCTCAAAAGAGCCTGTAAAATGATTTTTCTTAGATCGCTTTTGGCTTTTTTTTTTTTATTTTATTGTTTTCTCTTTTATTTTTTTTCTGGGTACTGAGGTCGCACCGTGCGACTGAGCATTTTTAATATTGTTTACTTCTGGAAATTTAGAAGGCCAGAAAAAGAAAGAAAGCAAGCAAACCAAGATGCGTCCTTTGGATTATATGTGTTGCTACGGAATCTTCCACTTTCTTTTTACAGTTGACGTGCTGATTAATGAGACCACAAGTCTAAGTTAGCTTAAATTCCAATCAAATGAAATCGATCGCAATGAGCTTTGTCAAGTGCTTGCATTTAAATTCCATTCATCCAAAACTGACCAGTCGCGCCCCGTTACAGACCCTTTGAAAGCACACAATTGAAAGTAGTAAGGAGGGCAGGTGCCATTGTTTGACTCGGTCAGTCTTTGGATGACTAATGGATTTGACGTGTCAGCCTTTTTTTTTTTTTGAAAAAAAAAAAAAAAAAAGAGAATCATAAAAATATTAAATTAATCATTAATTCGGTATAAACAAAATTTTATCTATTTGCTAATTTTTGTTATTTTAAAAATAATTTATATTCATTTATTAACATACATTCACGTGAGTTGTATAACTCTCAGTCCCATGAATTTACTAATGGATAAAATGTGTCACACAAATCTCTTGATGCATTTGTTATTTATTGATCTAAATTTTTTTTTTTTTTTTTTTTGCCAAAATGTAGATAAAACTCATTATATGTATATTTTTGTTGCAGTTTTGATCCAAGGCCAAATACTTAACCTAAATATGTCAATTCATCTGTCTCTTTCCCAACCCAAATTCTTATTTAAAATCCTCCTAAGTTTTTACTTTATCCTTCTTCTTATAAAATAATGCAATTCCACTAAAGTAATACTTTCCCAATCCTGCATTTCAACATCATTATCAATTTTTCATTTTTATTATTACCAATGCATACCTTTGTTTTTTTTTTTTTTTTTTTTTTGTAAATTTAGAACTTAGTTATAAAATTATCCCCACCTCGTTCACCTGTCTTAGAATTGAAATTTCCCACCTTGATGCTAAATTGTCGATTTAAAGCAACGGCAAGTCAAAGTGGGGATGAAAATTCATAATGGCGAGGTCACTCCGGCAACCCATTATAGTGCAACTTACACACATCTGATATCAAATAATAATTAGTTCACCAAATAGATTAAATGAGAAGTGAAGTATCAAAACAGAATAGATTAATTAATGATATAGCATAGCAAGTCAATGATGATTTAATTAACATTTGGCACACGTTTGGTTGCGGAGTGGGGGGTTTCGTATTGAACTCGTGAGAAATCTATGAAGCTTCCCGCTGATTATCTCACTGGTGATGCCATGTTTTTTGTATGGCTTTACGTCGGTAATCTTATTAAAAACGCGAGGCAGGTGAGTTTTACGTTGGTTACTGCAAACCCTTTTTCTTGGTGCCGGCAAAACTTGTTAGAAATGTTAGAGAACAATGCAATAATGATTTCTATTACTTCAACAATTAGTTTATCATGGTTTTGTTTTGTTTTTTTTTTTTTTTTCTTTTTTGCAATTGACACGGTATCAAAAACCATTAATTGATAAAACTGAAAAAATAGCTCTAAAAACTCTGGAATTGAAGTCCGTTTATAATTCAGAAGCCTTTTCCTCGTGCTATCAGGGTACCAGCCTTTGTCTATCGATCAAGCTCGTCAGGAATTCAAGAAAGAAATAGTTTTAACATAAAGAGGGGTGCACCAAGAGATGCCACCCAAGTGTCGGCGTTTTTCACCTTCTTGATAACTTGCCTTAAAAGGGGACACTGCATAGCCAAGTAATAATGAGCTTGCAGGTGAGTAATGGCACTAGTCGGGGCAGTTACAAGATCATTCTTTCTTACCATTAAGCATATGCCAATACAAATGACGGCTGCTCTTGTTCCATCTTTTTGCTTTTTCGGGGTACATTTTCAAGAAAAGCCAGACAGGGGCCACTGGAAATCCCCGGGTGAGATATTAAGGAAATATTTCCAAGTAGAAAAAGGAGGAGACACTTCAATAAGAATCACCAGAAGGCCGTTTTGTCATATTTAAATTGAATTGCTTTATTGTTGTTTTCATTAATATGCACATTGAATTGGGTGAGAATTTGAGAATAACTTAATTAGAATCCAGCATAGGACATGCACCTCAATTGTTTGTCCCTTTTTTTTTCTCCCAAAAAAAAAAAAAAAATATAAGGAGAAAGAATTTTTTATGGGACAAGTAATTAAAAAGAAAGAACATGACTTTATGAGAGGTCGCTTGTTGACAAAGTTCCGAATGCCAGCAAAATATGCTTATATTCAATTACATCCTGAATAAGATAGTTTGGTGAGGAACACCAAGGAGGAGACCTTCATGATTTTGCAAGCCTCGAGATACCTGCTACCACGATACGCTTCGATAAATGTGATTAAATGGGCAAATAAAATTATGCACCCTTTCATTCGATTCGGCCTCTAATTTCTATGCATACATATATATATATATTAGGAACTTCTAGTGGGAGGCGTTACTTTTGAAAAAAAGAAAACATGTTACTCAGGGATGGCATAGCTTACGAGACATGAATTAAGCAAGTTAAGTAGGCAAATACGGATTATGACTTTAGAAAAGTGATATTATGCCTAAATTTGGACACACCTAAATTTATTAAAGTTGTTAATTTGGTGGACTTCGCGTGTGAGTTCATGTAATATCCACAAAATTAACATTCAAAATGTTCTTGGGTATGCCCGAATCGGACAAAATGACACTGCTCTATATCTTAGAGGACATTTTTATTGATGGATGCCCAGTTTTGACATTTGCTGGAAGATTTTGGGGCTAAGAGCCTCTTATAATGGTGCCCGCCGTGTATTTGCCGTGTGCAGCCATTCCCTGACTTGCCAACGTTACTAAACAATCTTCCCCACCACCACCCAAATCCAGCTTTTGCTTGGTGGGTAAGCTACTAGATATGGAAAAGATCCAATCCATTCGACGAGATTAAAGTAATGTCCACTTAGTATCCCACTTGTCTCTTATTTTTTGTACAACCATGGAGGAAGACATCATTCTCATCTCTCGCCCTTGCAAGCACCCAATAGAATGATGATCAGTTTCCTACCTCGCTGACCTGATAATCTTGGTTTTCTTTTTTTTTTTTTTCCAGGAAAATTCATAAATTCCACAGCTCCCATCCATTTTCAGTTCGTACCTTCTTGTATATTATGCTGCTTTTTTGCCATGCCGATCCAATTCTAACGCAGGTCACTTTCAAGGCGGCACCAAAGATTGAATTTTTGGATGGGGATGACCAACCACGAGGGGACAACTGGATTCCGTCTTGGTGAAAATGTACACGGTGACATTATGAACGAGAAGAACCCATGTAACGTGGTTCTACAGTAGATATTGAAGCAAGGCAATCGATGGCAGGCATGTGCAGGGGACTAGCTTTGTGGAAAGGAGTAGGGGATCTGCTAGGTGGGCTCACATAAAGTTACGTCCAACTGTTTTACAAACAGGATTTAACACAAAATAGTGTCAGGATTTGTTAGGTCCGCCCAATATTTTTTACACACATCATGATACAAATCAGCCGTTATCCCAGCTCCAAAATTAATTGTTGTTTTCATAATCCGATTAGTAGAAAATGGAGATGGGCTTTCCTACATAATTGTGATTAGGACTCAACAAACCCTAGTCTACTGCTTTCCCAGTTTATTCGTTAGGCCCAACCCAGTAACTCGGTTGACTCGTAATGAAACCGTTCGGCTTGCATGGCCCACATTTCCCAAGTGAGGCTGAGATAGCTCCCAGTGTTGCCTTCTGAGCGAAAATATCAGGGTGGGGGCCATTCTCTCTTTTTTTTTCTTTGCTTTTTATCTAATTAACAAAAACATTATTGCCATCCAGAGAACTACTCTCATTTTATAATATTTAGTCCGATAGGCTTTTTAATAAATCACAAAGAAAATGTAAAATGTTTTGTTTGTTTTCTTTCAGTTTCACTGCATCTAATAATATAATTTTATTAATTTTCTTTCAAAAAAAAAAAAAACCATGAGACAACGAAAATTTTATAGAGGCAATGGGGGCTTTATCATATGCTTATCCCGAAGAAAAGGCACATGTTGCGTACAAAAAATCAAATTTGAGTATATTTGAAATGGATTTAAAGAAATAACATGATAGTCTCTCATCATGCTTCATTTCTTTCTTTTATATATATATATAAAATTTTTGGTACATAGGATCGGCATAGAGCTTGCTTCATTTCTGTAATATCTAGTTTATCGCACATCCCACATATCTTCCACTCAATCTCTGCATATGTACACCTACATCACTAGCATATATGTATTCGAAGGTGAAAGAGAAGGCAGGAAATGACATCTTGAATAGTTAGAAAATAAACTTTTTAATTGGTGATGATGTCCTCTTGATCGCTCTTGCTACTGGGAGTGCCTTTGTGAAATCGTTTACCGTGCTTTCACATCCCACCATCCATCACTTACTGGCTTGTAATGCACTCCAGTGTGATTTCCTCTTTAGTTTCAGCATTTTGGTCGTTTCTATGGCTTTTGTCATCCTCTTTGCTCTTGCCCCACAACACACTGTAGAGACCCCCCACAAGCAACACAGCCCCACCAAGGCTGCCATTATGCACCAGAATAATTGCCATATCAGTAATCATGGGCTCGTATGATTGTATTATAGTACACTAATATATGGTAATGATCATACGTGGGGCTACTATAAATAAAAGCTTTTAGTTTGAATGACAAGAAAGAATCTAGACCTTCCCCAATGAGGGGTCTCTTTCCACAAGAACGCTGAGAAAATGGCCGTTATAATAAGTGCCAGCGGAGTGAACATTGCCGTGAAAACCGGGCCTTTCTTGTCTATTGTCCAAACTTGCAGCCAGTAAGTGATGCCGGTGACTACTATGCCCTGCCATTTTCACCACAGAAGGTCAGTTGTTAAGACAGCTCAAAATGTAACAACTGCACATGGATATTCATTAGTTGTCCAGTTGTGTACATGTACATGCATGTGAGTTACGAATTGATCTAGACTATCATAAACCAATGACCACTAAAAAACATGACCGCACTGATAAAATCAGTAGTACTTTAATGAGATATTCTCCTATCGTCTAGGGAGAAATTGGAGCATTCTGCCACTATGGTGTTTGAGATAGTGCTTTGTGTGGTTATTGGTCTCTGTCGACTGTAATCGACAAGATGGATTGATAGGTGTCTTCCTGCAAGGACATCGCCATATCAGGAGCCAAAACAAAAGCTTACTAATTAAAATTTTGAAATTATCGTTTATATGGTTGCGTTCAACACCTACAAAGCAAAAATCTCATGTATCTGAAGTAAGATTATAGATAAGATCCAAAGACCACACCCATCCCTGGATAATCTTCTATTCCGATTCCAGGGTTCCAGTTAAATAAATGAATTATACCTTTATACTCAACGGAAACTGACTGTCATGTCAAACATTTTATGTTCAACCGAACGAAGTATCATGTAAAACGTTAGTTTCTGATCAATATTGATTCTAGATATTTTTGTTCTGGCTCTCCTCAATTTATTATACTCCATGTGACGATGCAGTGAAGTTATGTTTATGATAACTGGAGTGGGGTAACATGGATGAATCGTACACAATAGGCCACAGAAAGAAGATGAAAATCCCATCCAAGTTTCCAAGCTGATGGATCCCTCTCCACGGCAGTGGCCCACAAAGCTGACAGAATGCAACTAAATAAGCATTGCAAAGCAGTAAGGCGTAGTTTGGAAGGGTATTGCTTGACAATGGGACCCTGAGAGCAACAGAGACGATTAAAACTTGGAACAGAGAAAAGCAGTGAACATGAACAAATTGGAACGCAATTAATGTGAGAGAAAGCTAGATATGATCAATGACCTGTAAAACAAGCCACAAAGACCAGAGAATATTGGCTAAGATCATCATTAAAGAACCTTTTATCCACCCCCCTCTAGAGCAACAACCCATGAGAGATGGGCCTTGATTTTGCTCATGGATGGCTGGATACCAGTTCTTCATCTTTATCGCTGGCCCTTTAATAAAAGCAAATACTAGTGCCCCAGACAGACCTAAAGCAGAACCAAACACCTTGGCAATTCCAGGAACTTTACTTATGGAAATGGTTTCCATCCTGCAATATTCACCATGATTTGTTTTATAGGTCTTGGGCAAAAGGAGTAAAAATAACCATCTTTAGCCTGAAATAAGATGTAGAAATTGCATTCACCTTACTAACACAGCCATGATGAACGTAATTGCAGGAATTGTATTAGTGGTTGCAGCAGCAAATGTTGCGGAGGTATAGTTGATTGCAATATAGTACAGGTTCAAACTCATGGTAAGTCTGGATAATTAAGCACAAAAATGACAACCAAGTTAAATATTTTCAGTGAGTCCTTTTATTTTGTACTTGCAACTACCTGTAGTCCTTACCCGCACAAGGAAATCAAAAAGATCTTGCAAAGCAAATTATAAGACAAGGGAGAGGCCTTGTTGCTGCAACATGAGAAGCCAAATTCACCACAGAAGGTAATCAGCCTAAGCATACTGGCAGAGCAGAACAAAGAAAAACTAACGTGGCTACTGTGACTGAAGATGAAACTAGGAGTTGTTCTAGTTAACCTTTCGAGAAAGTAAGCAAGTGGAGCCAATACAAGTGAAGCAAGAGCTTGGCGATATACAACAAAAACAAAAGAGTTCATTCCTTTCGCAATTGCCGCCTTGGAGAACAAAGCCATGCCTGCATACACAAACTGTGTGAAAAGCATTGCAATGTAAGGCTTATAATTCTCCATAATATTTGCTCAGCCAAACTCTTTCAATGTACTATTCTCCGTGTGCCTTGTGACTCTTTGACCCCAGAAACCCCATAATATATAGAAAGGCGTGCCACTCATAGTTCGCCTTTTGTGACAGCTTTTCTTCTGCCAAATATGTCATTATTGTATACAAATAGTACGGAGTTTAGTGGAACTAGTTTTACCTAACAAATTTTTTCGTTACTCACCCTAAACTTTATGCAATTAATAACATTTCAAACATTTATTAGAGTAATATTATCGGCAAGGACAATCTTAAGTGCCATTAGTGATTGTTTAAAATCAGTGCCTATAACGTGTTCTACGAGTTCAAAGGAAGCATTGGAAATTCAAAGGGTTTTTCTTTCTTTTTTTTTTTTCTCAAAGAGAACCAAAAAGGAAGCAGTGCAGAAATTGCTCGAGATTGTATACTCTTTTAGCTTGTCTAGATTAACCGGGACTAATTGTCTAGGCGACTGATTAATCAGCAGATATAACATGGACCCATTGGTCGACAAAAAGGCAGAGACAACCACTAGACGAGGAAAGCACTCCAAATTGATAGATTTAAACGGCTTAAGACACTGATTCTACAGCAGTCTGCATCTGTGACTATACCTGCTGAAACTAAATTCAAAATTTGGAAAGAGATAATTATGTCCTTATGATCCAAAGCTGGCATTTGCATGAATAACCACTGTAGGTAGACATTCTATACCCAAATAAATAAATAGATAAAATAAAAAAACAATCCCAAAGCAAGGATACTATACTTCATTGCCATTATTGTACTCCCAAGTAGTCTATATTGAGTAAGGCATCTATGTCGCGTATAGACTACAAGCGTACTGCTCTAAATCAACTTTCTTTTCCATGACATCTTGGAAAGCATCGCCTTTGCCCCACCTCAGCTCGTAGGCATCTTATTTTTCAGACAACGTAAATATTTTATTGACCAAATTCTCTTTCTTATCAATCTCCGTAAAATATGCGTCGTGAGCACTAACGCTCATGTAGCCATAATTTCAGCAGCATCTAGCAAAGTAAGTAATGTTGAAGACTAAAGGGGATTATGGAGAATCGCAGGCCTAAGGTCTATCATACTTGGGGTTAGTGCCTTTGAAATGTCACCTTTTCAATATCCAAACTACAAGGCAATCTATATAAGTATTTGTCCCTAAAGGTGAGAAGAAGCGACCCATTTACCATCCCATCATAAAATTTGTTGCTGGTGGGAGCCACTTGTGTTTTATTGAGTGGATGTGCACTGAACTGACAATATACCAGTTTAATCTTGATCTCTAGATCAGACCAGCACAAACATCCCACGAAACAAGAAATTTTGTGGGCATTGATGGGCTCCTTCATCAGTTTGTGGTTTAGTATTGTCAGGCCTTTGCCCTTAAATGTAATTTGACTGAAGGAGATTCTGATATCTTCATTGTCTTTCCCTTTCAGGCCCCAGACGCAGCATGCGCTCTAAATTGCTGGTAAACAGGCCAATATCATTCAAGATACGCTCTCCCATTGCCAGCAGTTTTGAGTTTTAATCCTGTGATTTATGACTGACACGTACAAAGCTATGTTCTACATCGTTGTTTACTGTTCTATATCATACAGCTTTTCTGACATCATGGTTTGCCAGGAAGCTTGATATTTTTACGATGATATATGTGGACTAGATATAGGCAAATCGTGTCCATTTCTATTAATAGCTAAACTTATACCGGCTAGTTTTCACTCTTGCGATTTGTAACTAGCTAGTTGCCGGCCACTTTTATGTACGGCTGATCTTGCTGGTTCACGCCACAGTTGCAGCAACAATGTATTAAAGTACAGCCAATCAAGATATCAAGAATAAGAGGCGTCGAAAATGCCTTGGTGGATGTCGTTTTCCGGGGATTAAACATGTGCTCTTAATACAATGGCAAGTGACACAACAGAACTGTTCTTGGATCAGTATCAAGGCCTACCATTTAGAAGCTGCTCCCTGTTTCCGGTTCCACATCATTTTCTGGGGAAATCAACATGTGCTCTTAGAGCAATGCTTTTTTAGGTATAGAATGGAAGCCCACCAGAGATGCTAACCCCCACAATCTGCCTCATGATTCCAGTGCATTAGCATATGGTCCCTTGTTTCTTGCCCACTTGCAATAGATTTGCCAACTCCTGCAATTTGCAAATTGCTGTTAGACTTTGTTATGCTGGAAAGAAATCAGAACAGAACTCATAAAAGAGAACGCTAATTTAAAGCCGAACAATTTGAATCCTTTAGTTTGGAGTTGTAATATCATTTGATCATGATCATCAAATACCTGCAATGAATTATTCTAGAAAAGGCAGCGTAAAAATATTGAAGCTTTCTTTAAATTTCTTTGCACATGTCTGTGCTGGGGATGGGCTGGGCATATGCAAAGTTAAAGAGTGTAAAAGCCTCTGATTAATGTCTCCAGATGGATAGACACGTGAACATGAGGAATGGGTTTACATGTCCTCTGCCACTTTCCTATATGGGGGCAGATCCCTGAGAATCCCCAGTAGACTATGGACCCACCAAATAAAGAAGAGGGAGTAACAATTTTCTATGTGCCACTTTTTGACAATGCCTTTTGCTCTTTATGTAACGGTAGTTTTTTTCTTTTTTTTTGATAAAAAAAAAAAAACAAATTACTTCGCCCTTCTTTTCACTTTTTACTTTTTATCTCACTGCTGGCTCTTATTTCCAATTTCTTGCTCGGGCTAAGCTTTGGAGACGTAAGCATGGAATTATACAATTTCAACCCAGTTTAACCATGAAAATAGTACATAGTTTAAGGCAATAAATAAGAAGTCAAGCAACAAAACCACTTGGGTTTAACCCAAGTGGCTCCTGAGAGGGATAGGTGAGGTTGGGTTGAGCGTCATAAAAGTTCCCATCGCGCACTACAGTAACACCAAGTTTATCGCTGCTCTGAACAGTAACACTAGGAAGGCGACTAAAGCTTTTACACAATTATAGCATTAAGGACTGGCACTAACACCATCAATGGAATGTCTGAGAAGCTCGGACATCATAAGGGAGATTGCACTGTATCCTTCAATGTGCTTCAAAACTTATCTTTGATGAAGTGGAGTGGAAAATGACCTGTTTTGCGGGAGGCATTCTTTATCTACTGACGGGCATACATAATGCAAAGAACCAAGCACTCACCCTTATAATTTTGCCAATGTGATACAAATGAAACTAAAGCAATTACAGTGGCAATGCTGCTGAAACGAGCCGTCAGGGGTGTCAAACTGATGGCCAACACATTTGCCCATCTGGGTCTTGCTCATATATGACCTTTATTTCACGTAATCCTAACTATGTTTAGATAAAAGCTATTGCTGGGCCTGCAACAGCTTCTGGAGGCTCTTATAGAAAGAATCTAGACGCCCATGGATTGTAATGGTTAGCAGCAATACCTGTGCAGTGGGATCGGATTGGTAAAGTTATTCTTATTTTATTAGACTAATCACATGTGGTTAAATCCATAAACATAATTTATTAGAAAGATTGTATTTCATATTTTTTATAATTAAATTATGAATGACATTTGATTAAATTAATTATTTATAATATTTTTAATATATATAAAATTTATATCTTATATATTATTATATTTTTACATTTATATTATATATATATAATTGTAAATAAATTTTAATTATTAAATACTAACTTAATAAATTTAATTTTTGACTTTTTCAGTCTCACAACAACGATTATGAACCGAGCAAGAATCTTCTAACCCAATAAACATGAGTTTCTAATTTCCATCTTTCCTACATAACGCTGAGAAAGCCCTAAAAATTTCCATTAACTAAACTTATTGTCCTTGACATGACGACAAGCTTGTGGCTTGCTTGAAAAAGAATCCCACACAACCTCGAGAAACAACTTCAAATCCACCGTGGCGTAGTCTAGCCAAGCTTAATACAACGGGGGAATTATTAATTTAATCTCTAGTCTTTCCAGTAGTGTGATCCAATTGGTTAATCAACTTAAAAGGAACGTTCTCATTCTTCAAAGAACTTTTATCCCAGATGATGAATTCAAAGATGCCAGGAAGGGATTCTGCGTTTTTTCTTTTTTTCCTTTTTTTTTTTTAAAAAAAAAAAAAGGAAAAAAAAAAAATGCCTTGATTTAGAGGCCTGGATGCTGCAGACGAAAATGTGTTACAAGTAGGTCAATGATTGAACAATGAACAAAGAATATTGTAATTGGACAAGGTCGAGTGGTGACCAGTGATGACGATGGGTCAAACTTTTCGAATTGGACACGAGGCCTTTGATGCAAATAAAATATGATTTTCAATAATTATATTTATATATGACATACTTTCCTCCGTAGGGAATCAAATAATCAGAGTCGTGGACTTTCGTTTATTTGTAACCCTTTTTTTTTTTTTTTATGATTCTTTTTTGGCCGGTGGTCTAAAGACCACGGCTCGCTATTACTGTGGAACAAGCCCCGAGGCCTGGGGCCCCACAACTTCTGAAGAGAAAGTAAGCGTTTAGGGAGTGTTGCCGCAGTGGACAACCTTCCAATCAGTTACCCAGAATGTGTCGTCGACATTGCATTTTTTGGGCTTAGGCATTGTTAAAAACTGAGGTGGAGGCCCAAAAGAGGGCCCAATTGTTATCTGCAAGATTTTCAATTGATTGTATACCCATAGTAGATTCTGCAGCTTTTGGAATTGGTTTGCCTTCCACTGAATCCGATACCGGAGATTAATGGACTTCCACTTCCCCGTTTTCTTTTTGGTGCGATAAAATGGACTACCTTTTCATTAATTCGAAGGCTTTTCTTTTCTTTTTTTTTTTTTAAATAATAATAATAATAAGGCTTAATGAGCTAACCAACTAGAGTAGTTTGAATGGGCGACACGCAGAGACAAAACTTTTGAAGAGGATTGGGCACTCTCTCGATGTGGACCTCAGTTGCAAGGTTACCAAAAGGAAAAGCTTAATGAGCTGAGAACTGCTTAAAAATAAAAGCATTTCACTGGGCCTTTAATGAAACCTTGCACATGAAACGACGTGAGTAATTGGGGGGCCGAGGCCAACACGCACGCCATTTTGTGCCTTTTTGCTCACGGGCACATATGCATAACAACCCACAAGATTTGCATCTACCAAAAAAACTGATTGAACATATTCTGATCACTCGATCTCTTAATAATGGTGTCACAGCTGGACGGATTTGAGTCACAAAGTTTTATTGCTGGGGTCTTTTTGTGAGAATTTGTGACGTACAGCATATATATATATATATATATATATATATATACATATGCCCATTGAATTTGACATAGAAAGTCGTGATAAAAATACTGAATAAAAATATAAAATAGGTAAGCGGGAAACAGAATCCACTTAGGGTTGCTTTGAGCCAGATGATCTGAGGGTTTAGAACACATGGATGACGTATGATTGGTCCTCTTTGTGGGCATGCCCTCCATGTTAGGCGGCCAAGCTTTTGTCTCCAAGTAACTTTCTTAAAAACGATTATGGAACAGATGGAATATGTTTTTTTTTTTTTTGGCAGACGATGTGGCAATCATGTATTTGCTTTAAAGAGTTGCGCATGAACAAAAATGTCGTGAGAAGGTTTACTACTCCACATCAGATTCATGATAAAAATATTCTAAGTGTGTTAAAGTTTTAATCTTGTCAGGCGACTTTGATGGAATAAAGAGTACGTAACATTTCACTTATTAATAATTAGTAATTAACTTATTAATACTTAAAGATGAGAGAAGGGTAAATTCGAAGACACCCATTTGGTACAGGAGAAAGAGGGGTTTTTCTTTTTTTTTTTTTTTTTTTTTTTAACAGCCTGTTGATTAGTGACAGCTTCCATGTTTGTTGCCGAGTAGTGCAAAATGTAAATCCGAACTCTTGATGTTTTCTTCAACATAATTTTGCTAATTGTATTTGATCTTTGTAGCGAAACAAGCAATACTGTCAGACTCAATATGACATTGGCACATAAGGAAATGATTTCTTTCATCCTATTGTATCGGGTGCCTACATACCTTTATACAAATGGGAATTGTGCAAATATTTAACACAATGCCAAGCTAAATGCGTTTTTCACTTTCTGCCTGAGCAATTATGTATGAGAGACAATTCTCTATTTACGACAAACTTATATTTTTCTGCCCCTCCCCGGACTTCATTACATACACCCATTATGCATTATTGGACACCATTGTAATAATTAATAATCTATTTTGTGGTTGAAATTTCTTTTTTTTTTTTTTTCCTTAATGTTTTTTCTTGCGTCCTGGAATTGTTTTTTCTCTATACCCTGTCTGGGGCTCTCTGTGTTTTTTATTTTTGGGAAAGAGGAGAAATACGTGCAACAGATTATCTCATTAATTAAAGGATTAGTGTCATCAAATCCTCAAACCCCCCCAAAAAAAAGAATAATGCAAAATACAATACTGTTACATCTTTATCTGTGCACGCGCACGGGCCTTGGCTTGAAAGAGAGATCTGGGGCCAATTTTGGCTTTTGATGGCGTGGGAAAGGCACATGATGTCCTGCTGGCAGAGAATTTTTTATGCCAGCGAAGCACACAGAAGGAATAGACAATAAACAACCCAGTAAAAAAAAACAATGTTTTGTTTGAAAGACAAGCAAAGCATATTCAATTATTAAATCACAATGTTTTGTTCGAATCCGATTATTCTCTATATTTTAGATAATTAATGAGAACTTACGATCATGAAAATTCATAAATATATATATATTTTTTATGATTATAAAAAGTTTTATACTTTACTGAAAATTGTACCTTTGTATATATCAATAGACAAGTAAACTCTCCTGCCGACACTCAAACTAAACAGACTGTTACTAGAATTTCGGATTTTATAGTTTGGATGTAATACTTTAAAAATTTTACACTTTTATGAATATTTTTCATCATTGTGATTGTTTTATATATTTTTAATAAAATTATTATAATTGACTTATCAAAAAAAAAAAGAAAAGACAAGCAAATCAAAATACGCACATGTAGAGAAAATGTGACTGGTCGGTCTTTCTCATAAATATCATTTGCGTATTCTTCTTCTTCTTCCCCATCTCTATTATATTTGATCTAATTAAGAGTAATTTGTCAACTTTCTGAAAAGGATATATTTTTTTGGCCACTTGACCCAAAAATCCGATCCTTGTATGATTTGCCTAATACAATATTTCGGAGGGACAATAGTGGCCATTTGGTAAACACACCCGCATAATCATGGCAGCAAAGCAGTCCAGCATAATAACAATTTTCAGCCATAAATAGGAGATTTTTAATTTATTTTTTTAAAAAATAAATTAATTTAACTCAATACTATATGTTAAAAGAAAAGGTTAAAATTTTAACTGAAATTCAATTGAAATAGAAAAAAATATATCATTAAAGATTATAAGTTTATTATACATATATATATATATATATATAAAATAAATATAATAAATACCATCTATAAATTATTCTAAGTATATACGTTAAGTATATATGTTAAGACATTAAAACGTTCTTTTAATTCATTGGATGCTACTTTGTTTCATTATAATTATGTAATGCCAATCTGTTTTGTATCACCCAATAATGGAATCATCCGGTTGATAACTCCACCACCTAACACCTCCATCCATAGGGGATCCCTTTAGCTTTAGGTCATTTATATATCTATGTCAATATCAATGATATAATTATGAAAACTAAGAAAAAATTAATGAAACGTTTATGTATCCATATTTGTTTATTTTAAAAATTTTTAATAAATTTTCATAAATTATAATATTTAATATTAATTTAATAATTAATTTACAATTTTTAATATTTTAATAAAATTAAAATTTTAATATATATATAATTAATTTTTTATATTATAAAATTTTAATTATATTTCACTTGTATTATTATTTTTTATTATTTTTTTTAATTAGATTTTATCTAAAATTTTTTTTTCTTAAGTTAGTGTCATCTCAATTAAATTTTACCCAATCATTTTTTTTTCAAAGTTAATATTTATAATTCTTTTTATGATTGGTAATTGGTTCTATTATTTTGACTGATTTTCCATGACTTTCTTAAGTTATACCATAAATTACTTAATTTGTTTTTACAAAAATATTGCTAATCAAATATTTCATTCAAATCAATTTTAGGCAGAGTTTTCCCCTCCCTTCTCTTATTCTTTTTTCAGTGTCTTCTTTGGACGAATTCATTTACTAGGTAGAATTGGAGATGCCAAACTAGAATTTCGGGGGGGGGGGGGGAGATCAGAGAGATGGATTATTATTGATCACCCTAAGGATTAAAATAAAAAGAATGGACAAACTAAGGGCCAACTAGCGAAAACTGAAAGAAATTATGTATGAGCTCCAGACACCCGTGCTTGGAATGTTACGGCTACAAGACATATTCTCGACAGACAATTAAGAATTAACGTCTAACCACTCAGAAACAACCACTTTCTGTGGTCCGCAGCCGGATTGGACGCAATTAGCCTTCCCCGTCACAAAGAGTTACAAGATTTTTCGCTCTCAGATCTTCAATTCTATTTATTATGGTAGGTCACAACCTAACTAAATTGTTCATTACTTACATGTACCCAATAAATGACTTGTTCCTCCTAACTAACCAATACGAACTAACATTACAAATACAGCACTAACCACTTACAAAAGATCATTTCCTAAGATATGCTAAGGAAAGAGTATATACTTATGTAGATAAGAATAAATTGTCAAAACTGTAGTGGTCGGCATCCAAATTGGTCCGTTTCTGCCCACGTGGCTCCACGAGTTCCATGGGTCTGCCCCATTAGGTTGTTGTTTGAATTATATAGTTATTTATATTTGTTTACTTATTTATTATGGAGGTTTAATATTTTTAATCCTAATCGCAATTATAAGGGGCGTTTGGTCAAAACAGAAGATACCCAGATGGGAAAAGATCTCAATTACCGAAAAAGTCCATCATTGTTTAATTAACCGATCAAATAAAATACATGCAAGGCTTGGTTTGCATGATTGAAGGTCAATGACCTTGAAGGGGATACGAGTGAAGGGCAGTTTGGTCATCTGACATCCAAGAGTAGCCAATCGTCACTCAAACCCAATACACACCAAAAAGCAAAACTGACCTACGTGGGCCACCTCTTATCGTCCCTCCATCGTCGCTATCCGCAGCTGTTGCCATTTTGCTTGAGCTGTCGATACATTTTCAATACCTATTTTAAGTGTTTATTTATTAATATTATTATAGTTGTTTTTCCTTTTGACATTAAATGTAGTTATATATATATATATATATATATTCAAATAAAATATAATTATCTCTCTCTGCTATTTTCTTTTTAATTTTTAAACTTCTCTCTCTCTCACACACACACACATATATAAAATAAAGAAAACCCAAGTGACCCTTCTAGCCCTAGTGTTCTTTTTTAACCAAGAAGAAAAATACAAAAGATAACTGAAGATTCCACAGGTAATTGCTTTAAAACAAAGAAATTGTCTCCTTTCTTTTTTTCTTTTTCTTTAAAATTTTTGCTTTTGGAATTGACTGGCAGCAGATCTCAACTCAAATAAATTAAACGAATTCACCACATAACCATCTTCATAAAACCCTCAAGAGAATTCACCTCCGTTGCTGCCTTTTTCCTTTTTGTTTTTCCTTTTTATTTTCGATCCTCCTTTGGCTGTAATTGCTTAGAGGCAGCCCCCCATGCCGGGGGACTCAAGTGCGCTACCAGGCCCCGATGATGTCGCCGCCGCAGCTACCGCTGCGACTCCAGTCCACGAAGGTGGCGAAGTTGGTTTTGGGGTTGGCCCCGGCTCAGGTGAAGAAGACAAGAATAGTTCTGTCAGGATTGACGAAGGTGACCGGACGAATTATGGTGCAAACCGATGGCCTAGAAAGGAGACTTTGGCCTTATTGAAGATAAGGTCTGATATGGATGCTGTGTTTCGCGAGTCAAGTCACAAGGGTCCATTATGGGAAGAGGTGTCCAGGTAACTGAATAATATTGATCTTTTCTTCTTCCCTTTTCAAGGTTATTTAATGGATTGAAAGACATAGTTTTTGTTTGAATTATTGCCTGAAGATCTGTGTCATGGCATTCCATAGAATTATAATCACTTTTCATGAGATCTTTTGATTGTTGTAGGTTAATTTATTTTGCTTGGTCTTTCAACTTGGAGAGGGTGATGTTGAATAGCTAGTATAAGCTCAACAAGAAAGAAATAGTGTTAAAGACCATATAAATTAATTTAGCCTCCATTAATTGGAGACTTCCAATTAAGCAGCCTAAAGTCTACTGAATTTTAAACAATTTCTTTAAAAAAAAATTCTTACTTGTTAATTCTCCATTTTCCCTTTTTCAGAAAATATTTTCCCCATATAACATAATTGAGTAACAAATTTAAAGAAGTATAAATCACCTAAAATGGTGAGTACTGGCAATAAAGGCTAGGGTGATCCTAAAAGTTGTGACTGTTGGTTTTGTACTTTTGTAATCTATCATCTTCTCTTGTTTAGTAGATTGTTTCTTGTTTCCTTTTCATTGTTGGCAGATATCTTACATTATATACATTTTGTCTTAGTTTTGTGTCCATTTTGTTTTTATCTAAAATTATTTTATGTCAAGTAGATTTTTCAGATCTTGTTTTTATGTTGTGATTCTAAATGGGATGAGACACCAGTTCAGAATGGAGTTATTGAAATCTTCTTCAGGAAACTTGCTGAGCTTGGTTATAACCGAGGTCCCAAGAAATGCAGGGAGAAATTCGAGAACGTCTACAAGTACCACAAGCGAACCAAAGAAGGCCGGACAGGTAAATCTGAGGGCAAAACTTACCGGTTTTTTGATCAATTAGAAGCTTTTGATCAAAATCATCCATCACATTCAACTCCACTGCCAATGGCACCCCCGCCACCTTCTGTGCAACCACCCCAAAATGCACTAGCAACGGCTGCCGCGTGGCCATCGTGGACAAACCATCCGAACATCTCTCATGTTACTGTTTCATCGACGACAGCAATACCTATGACCATTACCTCTCAAAACGCTGCCGTTACACAAACAACAAACCCTACAATTCCTGCTCGGGTATCTACACAGCAGCCACCCGCGAATCCTTCTCACAACAATTTGCCATCTTCTTTCCAAAGCCTTTCTACGTATCTCTTTTCAAGTTCTACTTCGTCTTCTACGGCGTCGGACGAAGAATTGGAAGGAAGCCGAAAGAGAAAGAGGAATTGGAGGGACTTCTTCGAGAGGCTAACCAAAGAAGTTATCAAGAAGCAAGAGGAGTTGCAATGGAAGTTCTTGGAAACAGTAGAGAAATACGAGCAAGAGAGAATGGTACGCGAAGAAGCTTGGAGAATGCAAGAAATGGCGAGAATCAACAGAGAGCATGAGGTATTAATACAAGAAAGATCGGCGGCAGCCGCAAAAGACGCTGCTGTTATTGCAGTCTTGCAGAAGATCTCCGGTCAGCAAACGATTACTTTAACGCAAGCTCAAGCAAATCCACCACAAACAACTACTCAGCTGCCGTTGCTGCAGCCACCGCCACCCATTCCACAGTCGTTGCGGCCACCGCCGCCCCCTGCCGCTTTGGCACCCATAACATACTCGACTGCTCCAAAAAGAGACACAGATGGAGAAAACAATGTTTCCTTGTCAAGCCCCTCCAGGTGGCCAAAATCAGAAATTCATGCTCTGATCCGACTGAGAACCAGCCTCGATACGAAGTATCAAGAAAACGTTCCGAAAGGACCACTGTGGGAGGAGATTTCAGCAGGAATGCAAAGGCTTGGATACAACAGGAGTGCGAAGAGATGCAAAGAGAAATGGGAGAACATCAACAAGTATTTCAAGAAAGTCAGAGAG
This sequence comes from Rhizophora apiculata, assembly GCA_037832385.1. Taxonomy (NCBI): domain Eukaryota; kingdom Viridiplantae; phylum Streptophyta; class Magnoliopsida; order Malpighiales; family Rhizophoraceae; genus Rhizophora; species Rhizophora apiculata. The sequence continues at coordinate 2,143,571 of CM075430.1, read as the reverse complement.
AGCAACAGAAAACGGCCCGAAGATTCCAAAACATGTCCATACTTTCACCAGCTTGATGCTCTATACAAGGAAAAGAGCAAGGTTGAGGGTCCAGCCAATTCTGGTCATAATTCTGTCAAGCCCATGAGCACAATCGCGATGGAGCCATTAATGGTGATGCCGGAACAGCAGTGGCCGCCACCTCTGCAAGAAAACAATAGCCAGACTCAGACAAGAGAAGGTCAAGATGCTGAGAGGGAGAAAATGGATCATCAGCCTATAGAGGAAGAAGAAGAAGAAGAAGAAGAAAAGGAAGAAGAAGAAAAAGAAGAAGAAGAAGAAGAAGAGGATGGAGACGTCGAGGAAGAAGACGAGGGAGGTGGGTTTGAGATGGTGTCAAAAAGGCCCGCAACTTCACCGATGGGCAATGACGAGTGAGATCGATCGAAAAAAGAAGGATGTCAAGATTGACATGGATCTACTATTAAACTGTAAAAAATGCAACTTTTCTTTTTTTTTTTCTCCCCGCTGGAACGGTAAAGGGTCAAAAGACAAACAAAAAGGGGCTTTCGTATCATCGGCAAATTCTCACAGCATGACGAGTCGCAATCAGCCAATGTTGCCACACCCTTCAGAAATTGACAATCAAGATCCTGAAGTTCATGTTTAATGATTATGGCATTCCTTACCTCATTCCTATTTGCCTTGGATAAATTAAGATAGTGGCGCTTTAATTAATTCATGCCCCAATCACATGGGGATGGGGTCCACTCTATGTAATATACAGTGGGGAACCTACTTTTTTTTTTTTTTTTCTTCTGCATTTTCTTTCGTCTGTCGAGTAAAGAAATATGGTGGGAGAGGCTAATCTTTGTATTTCATTTCATGACCACGTTGAGAGAAAAATGCTCAAGCATTGTCACAAAAGAAATAACAAAAAAAGAACCAGTGCTGTACCTTTCTTCCTGTTTATTTATTAGTTGATAAATGAAATGGTTTGAACTTTCAAGCGTCCCTTCTTGGTGATCTCATCCTCTTTTAAAACTTTAACCGACAAGAGAGAGAGAGAGAGGGAGGGAGGAACAGAAGGTATATAGAAATATATATATTTGTGATGTTAAATATGGCTACGTTGTGCGCAAAGAGAAGCTTAATTTGAAAGGACAATGAGCTTGCTAAACCTTCTAGAAAAGGGGCCCTTCCTAGCATGCCAACATCACATGAACGGCGCGCTCCTCCTAACATCACCCGATAGCTAGGAATCTTTTAATCTTTAATTAATTCGGCATGGAAGTATTATTGTATCCTTTGTGTTGACTTTCCACAAAGGCAGTATATCACCGCACATATATTTGATTATTCCTTGATCAACCCAACTCATCATTGATCAGAAAGTAGAGCATTTTATATGCTGCAGATTGCTAGACGTATATATACAATATGCGCTGTCCATTTCTACTTTTACGTTGTCCTTTTCCCTTCGACTTGTTTTTGTAGCAGCGACAGTGTAGCGCTGCGTGTACAAACCTTCACATTTTTGCTCAGCATTTTTGGAACTGTTATTGCCGGGGTCCCAGGCTGTTGCCTTGCCCACAAGGGGGTGAGGTCCACGTACTCAGCGCCCATGATCTATATGCATAGAGATAGATCGATACACATTTTGTTATACAGTTGCAGACATTAAGATTCAGAAGCTGATGTAGCTATCATGCACAAAGGCACATGATAGAAGCCTAGCCATCTTTGTCTTCCGTGGCTGCTTTATGAACTACTGGATCAGGTTCTAATTGAAACCCCAGCACCATTTCGTGGTGAAAATAATTCTAATATTACTGAAGATATGGTAGCTATATTTTATTCACAATTAAGGAATTGAAATTGCATGGAGAACAAAGTTAAAATACGTAGTTTCGTTTAACGATTTCCTGTCCCAAGTAAAATGGCCGAAAAATGCATCATCCAGATCAGTCGGTGGAAAAATTTTGTCCCAGTCGATGTACAAGCTAGCATGAGAATGTCGTTACCATAAAGACAAAATAACAACGACCGTGACTTACATGATTTTGTTAAAATCTAAGACCTGAATAATAAAATTTAGAAGTTTGGGACTTAATTGAAAAGCACTTATAAGTTTAAGCATATAACAAATTACTTTAGGCTTTGAGTCTTAAAATTTATTCCAAATGACTTTGGTTGGTGGAATTATACGAAAATTTGGGTAATGGTAACTTTTTATCTTTCCCACGGAAGAAGCGCAAGTGGATTGATTTCCTCCAATGTCATCTTTGCCGTTTTTGTTTTCGCTTTTCCTTTCAGGTATCCGGGTTCACATTTGGTATGTTTGTAAGGATTATTGATTAAAATTTAAATATAAAATTATAAATTAAACTAATTCTATTATTAAATCTTATTATTAATAGTACTTGGTATAATATTAATAAAATATGTGTACTTGACCCAAAATGGGGCCCCACCTGCTTAGCAACTGGGTTATCTTCCTTTCAGTATACGGACCAGCCGCAAGCTCGGAGATGCAGGTGAAGAGACTATTGAGTTTGGACTTATTCGATGGCTGGGCTACATGGCATTCGGGCTGATTTTTTTTTGGGGCTAGGTTCAATCCTGAACTAGACCCATTTGTTTAAAACAGGCAAAAAGAGTTGATATATTATATATATATTTATATTTAAATTAAACTAAATATTATAGAAATCAGAATTTTTAAGTCTGCCCAATAGCTAAGCAATCCTAGAGACACACGAAGTGAAAATACAGGAAGTTTGGTCTAAAAGTGGGGCAAATTTTAATTGTAACCAAAAAAAAAACAAAAACAAAAAGAAATTTATGAAAAGAAAAAGAACAGTCTAATAAATTTTTTTAATGAACTGAAAAAATAAAAAATGAAAAAAAAAAAAAAGAAACTTTTGTGACTCGTGAGGATGGAAATGGGGAAGGAAATGACGGGTGAGGAAAATTAAGTAAGAGGCTTACCGCACAAATGATTAGATCAAGATTACATACACGATTAGTTTTAAGTCTAGGCTTTGATTCTTAGTCCCTACAAATCAAAAAAGATTACGAACACGATAACACTCGGTTACCCAATTTCAATATTTCTGGCGTATGAGAAAATAGAATTGAAGTGGCTTTACTGTGTCTCTCAGTTTGGAGCAATGGTGACACAGGAAGCATACGTAAATGGATTGCTTGCCCCACTCGTGCTTTTCATATTCAATAATATGACTTGCCAATGTTGGCAAAGGGCAGGGTCATGATAGGCGAGCTCCTGGACATGTCTAATTTTTGTAGCCATAAATACATTTATTGATTAGAGGACTACATCCATATGATTGTCCAGGCTGTTTATACCAGTCCGGCCTGGGAGGAAAAAAAAAAACAAGTCAGCACTCAAGTTGATTGCCAAAGGGGCTTGCCGCCGCTTGTTATTCATTGCAGTTTGTTATACTTATTCTTTTCTTTCCTTTTTCTTGGCCACAATGCTTTTCGATGGAGAGAAAATTGAAAGAAAAGTTATCCAGAATCTTGCATGCTGATGCCTTGATCATATCGCTCTCAAAAGAATATTTTTCCCCGATGAAAAAAGTACAATGTTCTTATTCCCCTACCGTTCATTTTAAGACCTAAATTGTACGATTCATATTACCGCACACATAATACGTGCCTTAGGGCTTGGGAGCCTCTGATGATGTTACGAAGAAAACTCAAAGGCAGCCCAGCCTCGTTTTGGTAATTATTTTTCTTGAATGCAAATAGGTAACTAAATTTTTTCCCTGCTACCAATTGAGCTGGACAGAACGGCTTTATTATTTTCAGTTTATTAAAAATAAGAGACAAAAGATTGGTGAACAAGAATAGACAAAAATTAAATCTAAATTATTAATTAAAACTAATGATTATAATTTCTTTTTTTTTTTTATAAATATATATATTTATAATAAATAGTTCAAATCTGAGTCTGTCTTTCATTCTCCCATCCCCTAATATTGCTCTTTTCAATTAGCCATGTAAAGATGCGCGTCTGTTGACTTGTCCATCAACACTATCAATAATAGCGAAGTTAGCACTTTTTACAAGCAGCAATAGCCATTGTTGGTGCTTGCTGGCAAAGAACACGTTACTATTGGCCACCAGCGGCCTAGAGGGGCAGCGATGCCGTTACCTTCTTTGTTGCATTTCTCAGGATAATCACTAGAATTCTAGTCAAACATTGCAATTCACACCACAGTCGATTCATAAAATAATAATCTAATCATTGAAACTAAGATCGAAATTCTAATTTCAAATCTAATACTGCAAACTAACGCATTGCAAGTTATTTTTGCAGTCAAAATAAACGCAATTTTAGTTAAAAAAAAAAAAAAAAACCTTTAGTAAGAGAAGCTTACCGCGGTTAAAAATGTAAAGAAGCAATTGAATTTTGTGTAGTGAACTTTCTGATTACTAGATCGCTGAACTAGTGAACATTGGTTTCCCATAGATAATGCTCATACATAGTAAGCCATTTTCATTTATATATGGGGACAGTAACCGGGTAAGTGGTGGTAAATTCCTTAACAGCCACCGTCGAGCATACAGGTATAGACCGCATGATGATCACCATCAAACCGTATGCATGTCAGCACGTGGATACATAGAGATGGAAGAGGATTAAAACTCTCTCTTGTGGGTGTATATGTGGTGGCAACAGGCAGCTTTTAATTGTCCTGTAACAGAATATCTATTCCCATCCGTAAATAAAAATTCAGACCAATCAATTATCTGTGGGGACACATTCTTTAATGGACAACGTTTGCTGCATTTTCATCAGGAAAGACTCGTAGGCCTTGAACCCAAGTCAAATCCAGTGCACCAATTGCGCCAATGAATGGCACTGCATAGTTTAAAGGTCCCCATTATATGAGAATCAAAATAATAGCTGTACGTACCAGTACCACTTATAATAATAATATAATAAAAATAATTATTACATTTATTCACTTTTTTTTTTTAATATAATTAACTCATTATTTTAAATTATATATATATTTATTATTTTAGTTTGATACTAACTAAAGTTATTTTTTTTTCTTACAAATAAGATTAAATTAATTTAACTAACATTTTAAATGAATTAAATTAAAAATATTCATAATTAATTAATAATAATTTTGTTGACAAGTCATAATTATAATAGGTACTGTAGCAAGAATGATAAATATAAAAAATAACAATAATCAACACAGCAACAATAATTGATTATAGGATGTCATTGAGTAGTCAATGCAACTTGAACTTGTTATCTAGAGTTGTAGAATTGATTCAAGAAATTTCTTATGCCATTGAACGCAACTGCTTGAAGAGAGAGTCCCACAGAAAAGCAAAAAGGAGATGAGTTCGACAAGTAAATCATTCTGCGTACCATGAACGATCAAACAACAAATGTGATCAAATGATTCTCACATAAATTATGAACCGTGTGGAGTCTCAGATGTCCCCTTGAGGAAATCATGCAAAGGGACTGACATATTAAGCATTAATCCATCAAAGAACATTTTGACTTCAACTTCCAAGTAAAACAGAAGGTTTTTTTTTTTTTTTTTGGGAAAAACGGAAGAATAATAGTCTAGTTGCTATGGGTGTAATTCATTGATGAAGATTTTTTTTTTTTTCCCTAATAGCAATATTTCTAATAAGGCAAAACCAACATCTAAGCACCTTATTGAAGTGTCTAGACTGAGTACACCAGCCAAGACATTTCTGAATATTCATGGAGAATATTACAACACCATAGTACTCAATTTCGCTCTCTCCTTTGGCAAGACAATCTAGATATCAATTAACCTTATAATCTTGTTATTAAGCTATGACTTCTTGCTTCTTTCTTTTTTTTTTTTGGGATTAAATTCTGCTAGCTATTGTTCTTGTTACCGACATGGGGAATTAATATGGGAATTGCCAAAAACCTAAGAAAAAGGAAAGTGAACTTAATTTAGGTCCTCAGATTAAGTACTGAGAAGATTCCTCATGGTGTGGACCCTGTAAAATGTCCATGCCTGCATGTGATGTTGGCAATGGCATGTTATGGCAAGGAACCCTCTCGGGAAAGGCAATTAAGCTGCCTACTTCATTAGAAGCTTGTCTACTGCTTGCATATGGATGCACACATCATAGTTTCCGGGGAAGTGGCCTTCTCTCTCTCTCTCTTTTAAATCTATGATATGAAAAATCGGTGTATGTAACCAACCAACCAACCAAAAAAAACAAAAAAAAGAACAATTATTGTCACTTGGAAACCCCTTTTCTACGGCCTATCTGACGCACGAAGACGCTGTCACGGACACAGGTATATAAAGTACAAACTTCAACCTTAATATTTCTAAGAATTTGGAACCATTTTTTATTGAATCAAATAAAAGTGGGATTAAATTAAAAAAAGGAAAAGAAACAGCAGTAAGGATTTCTCACATTTACACTACAATGAACATAAACAAAAATACAACAGGACTGGACTCTTTTACTTGATCTTTGGAACTTGAAAGAAACTCTTTTTTTCCATTTCTCTCGTTGGCTCACCTTATTTATTTGGCCAAAAAAATAAATAAATTATAGCAAATAATTAAACATATGATATTCCCACTGTCTATAGGGTATAGGCCAACTCACCCTTCCCCGTCTCCCGCCATGTGCTCTTGCTTAAAGATTCAGTTTCCTCGCTCCACCCCAACTCACGGGCTGCCGGAATCTTGAGTCCTTCTGTCCATCCAATAAACCATTTGGCCGGAAAACTCTCACTGAGACGTGTTCATTGTCGTTGCTGGCTTGTTTGCTACAATTTCATAGCCACCAGCTTCATCTTCCTCTTCCTCATCGTTATCCTTGTCGTCGTCATCCTTGTCGTCGTCATCGTAATTCTGATTATCCTTACTTTCCAACTCTTCCATCACTGAGTCAGGCTCGTGCTCTTGTTGAGGAGGAGGCCATTGCTGCTCGGGCCTAACCATCAAAGGCACTGAATTTTCAGGCATCAATTGGATGGCGGAAGGACCATCAATCCTGATCTTTTTTCGATATAAAGCGTCAAGTTGATGAAAGTATGGACAAGTTTTTGCGTCCTCGGGCCTTTTCTTGTTGCTTTCTTTTACTTTCTTGAAGTACTTGTTGATATTCTCCCATTTCTCTTTGCATCTTTTCGCATTGCGATTGTAACCGAGCCTTTTCATGCCGGCTGAGATCTCCTCCCATAGTGGCCCTTTAGGTCCACTTTCCTGGTATTTGGAGTCAAGGCTAGTCCTTAGCTTAATTAAAGCTTGGACTTCTACTTTGGGCCATCTTGAGGAACTTATTGGCGTGAAATTCTGATCCCCACCGTCTGATTTCAGTGCGTCCAGATTCGCAATCGTAGCCTGCTGCGGCGGCGTTGGGGTCGGCGTCGGTGCTGGCTGTGGTGGAGGTGGTGCTGACTGCAAAGGACGAGGAGCTGCTGGTTGCGACGGTGGCGGGTTATACAGTCCATGTCCGGCATTTTGCTGTTGATCGGATAGCTTCTGCAGAAACGCCATTACTGCAGCATCCTTAGCCGCAGCAATAGACCTTTCTTGGGCTAAAATTTCACGCTCTCTATTAATTCTGACCATTTCTTGCATCCTCCATGCTTCTTCTCTAATCATTCTTTCGTGTTCGCGTTTCTCGATGGCTTCCAAGAATTTCATTTGCATCTCCTCTTGCTTTTTCATCACCTCCTTCATTAGCCTCTCAAAGAAGTCCTTCCATTTCCTTTTCCTCTTATTCCTCCCATGCGGTTCCACATCTGACGATGTCGATGAAGATGTGGAGTTCGAGAGGGTATCCGCAGGTATGCTTGATGGGAAATTGCTTTGAGCCGCATTCATAGGGTTTGTTGCTTGTGATGGAGGTAAGATCGGCACTGTGATGTGTTTTGTTTGTGTGACAATGCCTTGAGACGCGTGTGTAGCAAGGGTTGCCGTTGGCATGGATGTAACAGTAACACTATATGCCCCAAGATTACACGGAGGAAGAGGAGGAGGAGGAGGGTGATCGGCCACCGACATTGCGATTTCTGGAATCTGAGACTTCGGTGGGGGCGGCACAGGAGATGGGAACGAAGAAGATTGATTCTCAAATGCCTCCAGTTGATCAAAGAATCTATATGTCTTGCCTTCTTGTTTGCCCGTCCGACCTTCTTTAGTCCTCTTGTGGTACTTATACACATTCTCGAACTTCTCTCTACATTTCTTGGCACTTCGATGATACCCAAGCTCCCCAAGCTTCCTGATAACAACAGTTGGCAACAAAAAGATACTAAAGTTTGTATATTAATTAATTAACCAATAATAACTAACGGCAAGATACCAACAACAGAAGAAAGAACAAGTGAAGGAAGCAGCTAACAGGACAAACATAAAGGACCATATAACCAGATGAGCACAGTAATTCTCGAGGCAATTACCCTTCTAAGCCGACCCCCAAAATTGATGCTTTACTGTCAGAAGTTTCATGTAATGAATGATTTCTTTTATCCCATTGCAGAAAATAGCGAAACACAATGAATACTTCGAACACTGAGTTGTTATGGACCAGTATTGTGTTTCTGAAGTATTGCCAAAAGCAAAGCAAAAGTGCCAGAAATGAAACTGACCCAAAAACATATGTCTGAAATCTGAACTCTAAAAGGCTGAAATTTTGTTGGTTGTTGCATGAATCTTCGGAAATGAATCAAGAAGTATAAGACTTAATCGACTTTAAAGAACAAAAGTATAGTTCGCTAATGGAAACCTTAGAAAAGGTTTAAACTATTCAGTAGAGCAACCAAAGAAGTGAAAAGAGAGAAAGAAAAGAAACTTAAAAAGCAGAAGAAGAAGAAGAAGAAGAAGAAGAAGAAAGAAGCCCTGAAAAAAGAATTGAGCTTAGCAGATCTTTGAGACAATGAAGCCAAGAAAAGCAAAGCTTCAACGAAAACAAGTGAATTGAAGAGCTGAATTGTATTGTAATAACCTGGAAACCTCCTCCCACAAAGGGCCTTTAACACTGGAACCGCGAAACGCCACGTCCATATCGGACCTTATATTCAGGAGTGCCAAAGTCTCTTGTCTAGGCCACCGGTTACCTCCAAAACTCCGGTCACCTTCGTCCCCTCTTCCTCTATCTTCTTCACCAGAATTGGACCCACCAACACCACCGCCACTACCACCACCACCACCACCACCACCACCATCATGGCCAACTTCACTTCCTGCAGCTTCATGGCCACCGGCTACTGGAGGAGCCTCACTGCTGCCACCACCGCCACCACCAACCCCGGAGGTCTCTTCTGCGGTTGCTAGAGCACTGCTTGAGTCCCCTAACATAAGGACCCTTCCTCTGTTCTTTTCTTTCTCTTTGTCTCGGAGTCACTCTCTTTCAAATTACAGGGAAAAAAAAAATATAACCGAAAAAAAAAAAAAATCATCAAAGCAAAAGAGATGGTGAATTCTCTCGAGGGTTTTATGACGACGGCTTGTATGGGTGAATTTATTATTTCGTTTCGGTGGGATCTGCTTGTCCATCTCAAGAGGTTGTTTCTTTCCTTTTCGTTTATTATTATTGTTAATAGTAATTTTTTTTTTTTCCAATTTTCATGCTTTTCTCCCTTTTCGCTATGGAATCTTGGGAATTCTTTTTGCTCTTTTTTTTTTTTTGGTTTCTTCTTTTCGGTGGTAGGATTGACACGGAAATAAGGTTGGCACAGAAAGGTACATATGCATATAGTTTCGATTGTTACAGAACAGAAAAATAAATGCCCACAGTCCACATAGAGATGATAGTAAATATTAATTGTTGTTGTTTAAATTCAAAAATAAATAAATAAATAAATAAATAAAAGAAAAGAAACGTGGTTATCAATTGTTTTTATCTGTCCAGCTAAATATAGTTAAAAGCCGGCCCATGTCGGTCAGCTTTATTTCTTTTTATTTCTGTCTTTTACTTTTTATCTTTGATTTGGTGAATTAGCATTGTTTTCCCTTTTAGCTGCCCTTTATCAAAATTTTTCTCCTTTCCGTTTCTTTATTTGTAATTTTCCTTTGGGGCGCAGATGAAGATAAAAGTGGCGGTTGTCTGCAAATTTTTTGAGCGAAATTACTGAATCACCCCTAACATTGGTTCCAATTGACCTTTAATCATTGAAGCTAATTTTGAAAATTATATATTAGATCGCCTGATCTGTGACGTGGGTTTCTCTCGGTAACTCAGAATCTTCTGTTCATTGGATATATTTCTCCAATTCCAAGAATGCCCTTGGTTTAGAAGGTTTTGATGGACACCACGTAACACAAGTTGCACACCACGCATTAAAATTTTTATTCAAACCCCCTGTTGGGTGAGACTGGTGTGTATGCTAGTTGCGGTGTCAAAGGGGCCTACTGTGACTATGACTAATGTTTTGACAACTTTTGATTTCATAATTGGGCAAAGATAATTTTGCCCATAAAGCTTATCGTATAGATGACATTTTTTTTTTTTTTTTTTTGAAGTGGGATCCACTATTCCATTAACACTAGTTGGATGTATGTCATGTCAGTTTTTTTCTTCTTTTTTCTTTTTTTTTTTTTTTTTAAAAAAAGGTATTTTGCCAAGTTATTTATGAATTGAAATAAATTGTGGCCGAATTGGCTTCAGTTGCAACCTACCCCAATAAATAGGACCAAAATCTTGCAACTGTCTATGGTTTCACTGTAATCCTCGATTCAGAACAATTTGCCAAAGTTTTGGAACCATCAACTGGTTGGCTTTGTGTAATTTTGTTGCTTTTTATATGCATCAAAACGATAAAATTACGCAAATAATGGATGTGCCATAACTATTTATTCTATATTGAAATTTTCATTTTGTAACATTCATTTACCGACAAGAATATGACAAGGTTTTGACAACGTTGTCGTGAGCTAACTTTCGCTTCTTTCGGTGTAAAACAGCAATGTTGAATACAATTAAAAAGTTCTAAATCTATATTTAAAATGTATCGAACTATATCTTTTTTTATTTTTTTTCTCTAATTAACTTAAAAGCATATCAGTTCTGCGCAGCAGAATAAACCTCCCAAAAACATTTTAACCCGAGCAACAATATTTATAGACGAATCTTTTGCTCTTAGAACCTATTACTCACTCATGCCCTCATTGTCAACGTTTTGAAGAGAAAAAAGCTCCAAGTCAAACTCAAAAGACACTTTTTGCGGCTCATAAGGATAAAAAATACACAAGAATTGCCGAGCAAGGGGAGGTAAGGGGAAAAATTCAAAAAGTTTTTTATAAAAAATTACAATGAGGTTCAGTAACTCAATTATTGAGTCCAAAAACAAGTGGACTGCCCAACACTTATAATGAAAGAAGTGGGGTCCAATTAATCAATATCCATTAAATGCACATATAATCTCGGGAATCATTATTCAGATTTTATTAGAGGCGCAAATGTAAAGAAATCATTTGGAAGGGCATTTTGGTCAACCAAAAAAAAAACCCTGCCAGGCATCTAACTGTAAATAGTAGGAAAAGAAAGGGGGTATAAGTAAAAGTAGATTAGAGAGAGATGGTGTAGTAAGGTAGATCGACATCAAAGAGAAATGGAACCGTTTATTATTTTTATTGCAAAGAACATGTACCATACGTAATTGATAACGAGAAGACTAGTCACAATCTTTAAGAAAGCAAGTTGTGGGTTTTTCCTACTTTTCACAGCTGCCTTTCCGTCATTAAATTAACATGCTCTTCGCTTATAATTTGGGGGCAAGAAAAAGAAAAAAGAAATATATATATATTTGTCATTTTGGTGTCCAAAGTCATGAAAGATTACAAATTTTATCTATTTGGGGTTCACAAAATGGGACACGTGAAATTATTCTCGCAAAAGATTTGAAAATAAAAGGAAAAAGAAACCGGGGAAGTCTATTATATAAGACTTGCCATGGAATGAGAGTATTTTAGCTAGTCGGGGATTGAATATTTAGGTGACGAAAATCCTTTGGAAAGAGGTTAAAGAATTTGGGAAAAGTTGCTGTATTTATTCAAGTTTCGGTGCTTGTCAGAGATGCGAATTCACTGGATGATGTAGTGGACATTTAATAAAGTACAAAAACGAGAGAAAAACAAAATTGCATCAATTAGAGCCGCATCCATTCAGTCAAATTTTGGGGCTTATACTTTGAATTGAATTAATGCGTTAATTGGAGCCCCGGATTCCATTAAATATAAAAATGGGTAGACTCACAGTAGCTGTTGTTCTTTTTTTTTTTTTTTTTTTTTCTTGCACAATTGTAGACTAAGCTACCTAGATTCAAACTTTTAAAACTCATTTGTACCTGATTAAAAAAAAAAATTCACTAATATTTCTAATAGGAGGGCTAAATTAAAATTCGTTAATGACATAAAATGAGAGAGTTGGTGTATTAAAGAGATCAGAAATTTTTACGATTTCTGTAGTTATATAGTAAAAATTAATATACTAACCGAACACTAGGATTTTATGCTTCATTTTGTTAACACTTTATATCACATAAAGAAGAAGCAATATTATGAAAGATATTAAAATATTTGTTCAACTCTAAATTCTAATCATTTTTTAATGTTGACAATACTGTAACTGCAAACGAAACAAAAGGGTCGAATTATTTGTTGTAATTTTTTATCCTAGAATACAAACAAGTAAATGAGAATTGAGTCCCAAAAAAAAGAATTCCCAAAATTATATGTTTGTGTGTGTGTTTGTTTATAAATATTTCTGATGGTGGGGTGGTTGTTTTATGTTTATATTTTGCTTGTCTTACAAGACATTATTATTTACTGGTTTTGTTTTCAAGTAATTGCTTCACTGGCAAGAACTTCTCTTGCCGGAATGGGTGGGGGATGAATGTAATGTAACAGAATAGATTAGATGCCTTGTAGAACTTCGCTGGACATAGATGCCTTCCACAATGTGATGCCCACAATTACTTACAGCCTAACGCCACCAACCGTAAGTGTCTCTGTCTCTCTTTCTTTCTCCACACCTCTCTCCTCCATCTGATGTATATTTTAATTATACGTATATACGTGCCCGGCTAAGTGGTATTTAATTATTGCATGTATATTATTATTACTCTTACAACTACATATTGAGGGCATATGTCTTGTGTGGCAGGGAGGCAGGCAGGCGTATGCTGTAATTTTCAAGAAAGGAATCACCTGACTTAACAAGTGGGGCTTTCGAGAATTTCATGAAAGTAGAGAAGAATACAACCCAACCTGACAATGTGTGTGTGTGTGTGTGTGTGTGTGTAAACTTGGATGCCTGTTTAGTTGTGTGTCTAACAAGGTACGTACAGATTGTTGGAGAATGCCACCCTCAGCAAAGCTTCTTGGACAATTGCCCTGCGCAGCAGTAGTGGCTTTGAAACGATGTCAAAATCATGATGTTTGAGAAGTTGAAAAATGGCAAGATAAAGTGCTAATCCATATCATCCCAATAATCAATTCCAAGAGTATAGTAGGCCATGCGGAGCTAAGAAGAAAAGGTAAACACATTAAACACTAAGGAAAATGGTTTATTTAAAAATACCCAACACTTAGACCTTTATTTTCAAAAACTTGAATTTTAATCTTGAAGAAAAGTATAAGATTGATGAGAATATAAAAAAACTACTCTTATCATATAGTTTACAATTTAATGGTCTCCTAGTTATAAATAAATAGATAATTATAAAAATAAGATTTACCCTTATTTTTATTTTTGCATAGTGAAAGCAATGAATTCTCAATTTTTCAAATATTGTCATTGTAATTGTAAGTCTTTTAAATATATTTTATGTGATATGATTTTTTAGATTATATATGCGAGATATTTCCATAGTTTGTTTACAAAATTCACCACTAAAAATACCATTATTCATCATCTTTGAATTTACATCCGCTGAAGAGACCCTTATTAAAAACAGACCTTTCGAATTCAAATAAAATAGACCTATCAAGGCGACGATTTATTAGATGGACCACGAACACGAAGGCGGGTAGGGGCCACCCAATGATTTAGAAATGAACTTCCCAAGACAAAATAGGAGTAAAATAATTATAATCTAGTCAAATTTCATATGACTATCCCATTGCCACGAAGTTCAACCGTGACAAATTATAGATCAGAACTTGAAAATTCAATCACATAGGTTATGCATCTATATATATATATATATTCTTGAGGACTTCTTTAGTTTGTAGATTGTAGATTGTATTCTGCGCCGTATACAACGTTGCCTTATAATTCGGATATCAGAGAATCAAACTAAAAGTTCAGTTCAGAAAAACAAGAAGGAAAATCTGAAAGCAAAAAAAAAAAAAAACAAAAAGAAAATTGTGCATCACATAAAAAAATAAAAAATATATATATATACTTTTTTTTCTTTTTTTTGGTTTCAGGCTATTCTTGGGTCCCATTAAATTAACACCACACAACATGAGTGCATATCAATATATCGCATTACCAAACAAGAAGGGAGAAGAGCTACTGAAAAACAGTTGAAAATCAGAATTGAGGGAAATTGTCATTTAGCCGAGGTTGAAAAGAAAACGCATGGTGCATATGCATACATTAAATACAGCAATAATAATATAGAGTTTGCTGACCTTTATTTACTGTCCCATATGCAGAAGTTACGAGAAGACAAAAGGTTTACTTCACATGGGTGGGCATGTGACGTGAATGTTCACTTACAATCTTCTGTCTACCATGTGGATTAACCTCCACATTCATCTGGCACCAGCTAAGCAACCAACCCATCAAATGGATTCTTTTGGGTCCTTTATTATTATTGCTATTCTTAACATAACTAAAAGTAAAGAACAATAATTGTTAAGGAAAAAAAAGCAAAAAAAAAAAAAAAAGGAAGAAGAAAAAACTGAGAATCCACACTCTAAAGTTTGGCATATACATCACACATTGTCAGGGAACACAACAAAGAGAATTTAAGACTGCTCATAGCTTTTCCTTTTTCCCTTTTGTGTAGGTAATCACCACTTCACCGGTTCGAGAACAGACCCATCAATTCTGAAACAATTATTTTATGAACTATAATCATATTTTTCACTTTTTTTTTTTTGTGACAGATGTACTAATGTATATTTCAGTTCTAGGCACAAAAGATGAAGGAAGGCTAAGAAGTTGCGATGATTGTACTTACGAGTGATCATCATTAAATTTTGCTAATATAGTTATTAATGCATAATCGCATTCACGTAAGAACCTTCCAAAGTGGCACGTTCGATCACTCTAGCTATGCTTTTTTTATAAATTTTCGGATCTCACATATATATATAACAACGCCTCGAAGCTTTATCCGGACTGGGTTTTCAACTCTTGAAAATTATGATTGCAGGAGCAGTAAATTGCAAGCAACCACACGCATGTGCCAAATTTCAATTTTAATGATTGATATGCAGTGCCACTTTTGTCACTGAGCTGTGTCATCGGAACATGAAAGCATGTGAAAAAGGTCCGTGAGTGGGCTGTAAAAAAAAAAAACAAAAAAAAAAAAAAAGAAGACGAAGAAGAAACCGAAAAATCTAAACGATCCCGAGGCTTAATTACAGTTAAATAGCATAATCATCAACGCAAGCGTAGTCAATACATGAGCACAAATAGTTTCGGTTTATTTAATTATTTTATGGTACAGTCAGTCATGTGGATGGACCCCATTCAAGGGGCCCAAGAAAGCACTCAAAACAGCCCGTATTGGGCAAAGAGGGAGGCGGCAGCCCCCATATGGCCACAAACAACAAACCTACAATGGGTGAGCAGATAGAGACCGAGGGAGTACTTAAGACACAAACAAACGTTCCCCTCATGTCCCCTTCTCAACCTTTTCTGTATATATATATATATATTTGGCTCCTTTGTTACTCATGTCCTCTTATTTATTTATTTATTTTACTCATGTCCATTTCCATTGACATGAGACACAAAAATGGACAACAGGATAAGCCTTAAGCTAAAAGACTTGTGTGTTTGGTAACACTCTGTGGGTTAACTTCCAAACGGCCCACAAACGCCCAAATCATCATATCCCACTCGGCGACCTCTCAATCAAAAAAGTGAGAGCACTAAATGCTCACCAATGACACAGAAAGTGTCACATTATGCATTAAAATCAGTAACACAGTCCACCTTTATCATTAACCTTGCCATATATCCCATACTTGTGTTTTTTCCTTCTTCTTTTTTTTTTTTCTGGGAAAAGAAAAGGCAAAAAGAAAAAAAAAAAAAGGAGTCCCAGAATAGAGCTACAATTGCTAATTCTGCCAAGAAGGGATGCTTACCGAAATAAAAAGACACGGGCACACGTTCTTTAGCAACTTTCTCTGTAGCCTTTCACTCCCTGGCACTTTGGCTGATGTGATTGAGAATGCCTCCTAGCCATTTGGTTAAATTTTATTTTCCTCTTCCATCGTATTCAGCTTCTCTCTTTAACTTTATTTCTGTGGGATGTGTAAGCCGCCACGCCAATTGGACCACCACCCATCAGGAATGGATGTAGTCTTTCAAAAGCACCCAACACGATTTCAGACCACGATGGAGAGGAACGGTAGAAATTGCCAGATATTTAGCACAGCATGTATTGCCAGAGAAAATAGTCATAAAACAAAAATACACACAAGTGGAATACATGCATGGTTGCAGGAAGTAAAAAGATCATCTGAAAAGCAAAGCTTTTCCTCGTGATGGAAGACAATGGTAATTACTAGTGTTGCTTGCATCGCCCTTGATCCAAATGCACATGGCAGACCAAAGCCATTGTCAAATGTGAATTGGAAGGCATGAAAGGACCATATAACTACCACTTGCATTTATGGGAAAACACGCGGCAGGTTGCAGTAACAGCATCTCCTGTCCTGGGCTGTGACTGGACTGCTCACTCAACACAACTGGATTAATGCTTAATGTTTTCTAGCAGCCATTGCATTGGATAATTGGCAACTTGCACAACTAAGCTTCCACACATACTTAAAAATTACATATAATATAATGAAGCCGAGCAATTTGGGGTTTTATTTGGAGCTGCCCAGGAGGATGACTCTTCTGAGTTTCTCAAACCTAAGCGTAGAACTGTGGAGCTAGCCTTCCAAACTAACTCCTATATCAGATGATTTTTCAATAGATTATTATTTTCAGTTTGAGCTTGACATGGAGGGGGCCCTTCCCCCATTTAATTGAGTGAAGTACAGAATGTTATAAGATTGCTAAACAAAGGAATGATTATGCTATTTTCCAGATCACCTGCTCAAAAGCTTAACTTTGTCCACCACACAAAGTTAAAAAGACAATGAAGCTCCTTGCCATCTCATATTGCATCAAATCGGACAACTCTCAAGATAGTTGAAGGGTGTTTTCACATCTGAGGCTCTTACACCATGAAGTTTAGGGAACAGTCAGATATACACAATTTTATTTTTATTTTCATGAAGGAGTTATCTTTGCGTAATTTTCAAATAGTGGTATTGTTGAGCTAAATTATCATAACAATCAGCACCATCTTACTTATCATGCCAGCACAAACATGTGCTGGCTCAAACTATAAATCAACCGAAAGTCAGCATGAGACCGAGATCCATCAAAGTGTATCTGTAGAACAGTATCTATGAAGAAGCAGCAATAATAGGCATGCTAAAAATGGGACAGTTCTAGAAAAGTGAAAATGCACTGAAATTTCCATTAATCTAATGCATGTAGAAAATTTGCCAAAAAATAAAAATAAAGGTTCCTGCCAACAAGTGCATAAACTAGGGAAACTAAACTCCTTGACACCCACTCCAATTAACAATATTATTGAAGTTCCTGTAGAACAGTAATAAAACAATGAGCAATGGAGCAGGTCATGCTTCCATGCAGATGCACATCCAAATGCAATTAACCCAGCTCACCTGCTTTATGCAAAAGAAAAGAAAATCTCCTAAATAAAAGACCCCTAGTCAAGTTTAATAGCATTTTGGAGGCCACAAAGGCTGTGGTGACTATTTACAGCCACTAATCTGCTGTCAATAATTTAGCTGCTTCTAAGTCGAGGAACTGGGACTGAGCATCAAATGCAAGGAGACTTTTGAGGAACATGAAATTTTGGAAAGTACTTGTTTGGCCAATAATACAAAATATCATATGCAACAACTTCTATGGGAAAAAGAATGGTGTAGGAAATAATCAAAACTAGTCCAAAAGTAGAGGATTTGAACCATAAACGCAATAAATGGGTGCTCAGTGCACCCTACACTGTGGGGTCTGGAAAGGATCAAATGTATCAGCCTTATGCTTATTTTCACGACAATGGAGTAACCATAATGTTATGCACCCTACACAATATTTTTCTTTTTCTTTTCCCTTTTATGTGTGCAGTACAACATCAAATGGTGGCAAATGCATGTTTTTTCTGCAGCTTCTTGTTGTTGACAGACCTATTGCCAGGTTTTAGTAGATTCTCAGCAGGATGCACCGTCAAACAATAAAAACCAATTTGTTAAAGGTAAGCTCATGGAAACAAAGATATGTGCATGTGTTTGTGTGTGTGTCTGTGAGAGAGAGAGAGAGAGAGAGAGAGAATCCACAACATTTCAAATCAACAATGTGATAAACAACACAAATAACAATTGTATCTGCAGACTTTCATGATTCAACAGATGACAAATAACCTTGAGTGAAACAAGCTTACTTGCCAAAACATGAGTTTTCCTTGATCTTCTAAACAGTCAATCAAAAAGATCATGGTGGCAAACTTACAAAAAAGATGTTTTTCAATGTACCCAGAAAAAAAAAAAAAAAAAACTAACAAAAGGCTCAATCTGAAGAGGTAAGAAGAAAATTATCTTTGGCACAAAAGTTTATAACCATCTAAAGTGCATTAAGGACTTCTATCTCTTCTGTGATTGAAGAAAAATTTATTAGATCATTATATCAACAAAATAAAAGAATGCTGCATGTACAGAATAGTTGATCACAGTTATAGAGCATCTCAGAAAATCCAAATTATTAGCTATGGCCTTCAGTTGGTCAATAAAGATCTCTAAATGTCCCAATTTAGAAATCCACAGAAATGACACCTAATCCATATGCACAATTTTTTGGTCCAAACAATGGATGGCAACTTTCATAGCCCATCACTTGAAACAAATCAAAGCCAAGCATTTAGAGCCACAACAAAAGGAAGATGGACCGTCAAGCCAAAACGAATAATCCAAATTCAAATATAAACCCACATACATGCAGAGAGAAAGAGTGAGGGAGGCGTCAAGAAGAAGCTTCTCACAATATCATCAATCATAGAGGAACACTCAACATAATTAAGAAAAGCAAGAAAAAAAAAAACAGAAAATGATATTGTCACTATCTTAGACTTGCACAACATATGCAGGTAAAGTAGTAATGTCCAGCAAAAACATCGCCTGCTAAGTGATGCTCCGGTTATATAGTTCAACATCAGCTTACCATAAACAGAAAGTTGTGTTGAACACAAGTATATCTGCTTGGATGAACAGGATTTCACAAGCAAATCAAGCAAAATTAGCACCCATTTCTTTGCATTTAAGCTCCAATGCCATGCGTTCATTCTCAAGTTTCATTCTCTCATTTTCCATCCTCAATTTTTCTAATTCACGGTCTTTTTTCTTGCTAAATCTTTGCCACTTGAATCGCTGCTTTTCCAGTTCCAACATCTCGACTTCAATTTGAAGCTTCTGTTCCTCTAACTGAAGTTTGCGAGATTCTGTCCACTGCTTCTGTAACCAAGCTGCTTGTGTGCCTTCAGGTGAGACTTGATTCATATCAACTTGAGGAAACTCTGCATGAGGATGACACCCCTTATTGCCATCCTGGGATGAACTCCCGTAACAAAAATCTCCATGCCCCAGACTTGGTCTCAACCTCTTTGAAGGACCACCAAACAACCCATGCACAACCTTGCCACCTCCATTTGAAGTATGATTCTCCTCATAATCATCGTGGTCATCTGTATCCACTTCCTGATCATCTTCATCAAGATCATCCTGGTGCCTCCTCAGATCATCATTTTCATGATCATCTCTACTTCTGAGAGCCAACCGCACAGAACGCTGCAACGCTGGATCATGAGGCAGATGCAATCGATTTCCGTTGTGGTATGAACACATCTCCTCATAGAATAGATGCTTTGAGCTTAGTATTTTCCTAACATCATCTTTCTCTTTCTCTGTTACATAATCTAAAAAATCCAAAAGTGCAGGTTTCTCCACAACCTGGCAAGAGACACCCCTCCCAAGCATATCATTCAATCTTTTATACCTTTTGTTAAGGTCATTAAATTTGTCTTCACACTGCTGTGGTGAAACATGAAAACCCCTTTCAGCCATGACCTTTGAGACTGATTTCCACTTGCCCTTTTTCTGTAAAACAGAAAACTTTCTTCTCACACCACCACCACAATCTGAAGTCACGTCCTCACCTATGTATGACACAGCAGTTATCAAAAGCCTCACCATCTTATCTGTCCACTTAACACGCTGCCATGGCAACCCCTTTTTCCCTTTACTCACGTCATTTTGACCGTCTATGCCCTCTTCTGTATAACTTGGTTCATCTTCGTCATTCAAAGAAATGCTTTGATCAGAATTGTGCATGGTTCCCATAGTAAGGGGAAAGCTCTCATGAATACAGGGGCTTACACCTGACCCTTGGCGATGGAGAGTATGCTGGTGTTGGTTCATAGCCTGTGGATGCTGAGGTTGGTGATGAACTCTCATCGATCCATGCAAGTCAACACCTCCAAAAGGTGGCCCACCTGGCATGATACCTCCCTGTGATATATTTGCTTCCATTTTCTTTTCTTCTAAAGCAACAATTTTGATCAAACCCTAAACCCAATTCCCCAAAAACCAACTCAACACCCCACTTCTGTCTCTGTGGAAGCCAATTGTCTATAGTTAGCTAAAAAAAATTATAAACCTTTTTTACTCTTGTCACTCAAATCATTCCACCTCCAGCTATCTAGATCCCCAAGCACACAAATCCAATTCCTACAAAGGCAACCACAAATTCATAGAACAACCCATTTCTAAAACCAACATACCCAGTTCAAAACCCACATTCGGTATCGACACCAAAGCATTCAACAAAACACAGAGCACAAAACCAAATCCAATCAACAGAAAAGCCAAGAGCTTACTTATCAGCAACACAACTCCATGCAGCTAAAAACCCGTGAAGCATCAAAACAGACGTTCCCTAAAGATAAGGCGAGAATCCAGGAGGACCCTTTTACGTTTTAAGATCTCAGATAGAAAACCCACAAGAGCATTTGGATGGTAGCCTTGAGAGCTAAGAGACAGGCATTTCTGTGTTACCTGGTTGTCTTGTATCGAGAAAATCTAAATGGAATGATGAATTCAGGTTACCATTATTAATTTTTATCTTATATATAATTTTTATATTATATATAAAAAATAATTTATATTATATTAATATTTTATATATTATATAAAATTTAATTATATCAATTTAAATTTATTATTTTAAAATTTATTTAATCGACTCCTTATTTTATTGTGCAGTAATATGATAGATTCAATGTATGAGATGATGTTGATTCCGGTGGGTCCAATATCTCCAAGTTGACAATTTGAATATAATAAGATGATTTTCTTTCTTCCTTCTTTTCTCAGTTTTTAAGCATATATTTTTTAATTAAAAATTTATTCGATGATAAATTATATAATTAAATTATTATTTTTTTTCACAAATTTTACATTTTTAACATTAAAATTTAATCGGTATTTAATTTTTTTTCCACGTTAAAGTATAAGTAACTCTTTAAATATTATCTGATGCCACACGCTACCCACAATCTTCGCTATACATGCGCATATAGTAGGGCCGAAGGTCAGCAAAATTGATTGGGGACATTTGGACGCATTGATATTTATAAAAAAGAATCATAGGCTCTACTTGCTGCTGGGAACTTTAATACTTTACTCAATATAAAAAAATGATGGGTGAGACCAAAAAAATAATAATAATAATAATATTTTAGGGCAACGGTAATGGGTATCCATCAAGTTAGGCACATATGGCTATCAATCAAATATATAACAAAAATTAATGGAAACTTTGAGTCAGAGGCCGTTCATCGCATCCCTGACGTTTCTCCACATTATTGTCAAATGATAACGGAAAATTCTTCTGCGTTATTCATCTCTCAAGGGTTGGCGTGTTCGTTACTTTTCACTTTTTCCTATTTATTGGGAAATTTGACTTGAGCTGCATTATTTTGTATAAATCCTCGTGTCTGACCAATAGATTTAATCATTTAAACGTAAAAAAAAAAAAAAAAAAAAAAAGAAAAGAAAATGTCGACTGTGAGTAATACTTAAAGACTTTTCAACTTGGGAATAACGAGCTCACCGGTTTTGGGTAGGACTTAGGAGAATGATGAAATAATTATCCCTTTGAAACAACAAAGAGACGTTCCCACTCGGTTTGATATCGCGTGGCGTGTCTGACCAACCAACGAACTGAGAAATTATAGTTTTGGCTCTTTAACCATTATGATTTTGAATGATGATAAACATTCACAAAAAAAGAAAAAAATCTTCTCATTTATTACGAAACAAAAATTGTTAAAATTAATAATTTGTCTAATATTTTAATAAATTATTTGATTGAATAAAAAATTATTCACTGCAATAAATTTAATATTTTTATAATGTTAAGTCTCAATCTCCAAAAACAAATTATATTTCAATTTCGGAGTAGTATCGGGTTCCGCCCAAATCTATTCGGGCTATTACCGGAAACGAAAAAGATAAAAGGAAAAAATGATATTATTATTATTAGTAGTAGGCAAAAACCCTAGCGAAAATGTCAAATAAACGAACGAACAAATAAAACCCCAAAACCAGAGGGAGAGGGCGAGGGAGAGGGAGAGGGAGAGAGGGGTTAAGCTGTAGTAGTAGAAAAAGGGAAATGGCGAGCGAGGAAGAGAGCGCAGTGAAGGAGCCATTGGATCTCATCAGACTCAGCCTCGACGAGCGCATCTACGTTAAGCTCCGCTCAGAACGCGAGCTCCGCGGAAAACTCCATGTACGTTCCCTTCCTCCACGCTTCTTGAAATTCTTCATGCGATTCTGCACCCTACTCGATTCTCTGCTTGATTTATTTGTTGCTTGTGCGTGTATCTGTGTTCGTGTGTGCGTTTTTGTGTATCTATTCGATTCTTAGGGTTGGCTCTGGCGCACGTGGGTATTCGTATTTGAAATACCCAGATCGCCAATTTTATGTTTTTTCCGAAAAAGAAATTGGAACTTAATTGTTGCCTTTCAGCTTTCCTCACGTATCATTTTGTCGTAAAATCGCAGATTTTCTGGTTTTTATCTAGAATGGACGATTAGGTTTGCTATCATTTATTTAGTACATGGTAATCTACGAGTATTGGTCCTGCTCGAAAATTAAGAAAGCAGGAGGCTGGAGCTACTATAAAGCAAGTTGAGTAGGTATAGGTCTAAAAGCTATATCTGCCTGCAAGTAAATATTCAGCTCTCTTGGGGGAGAAAAAAAGAAAGCAGAAATCAGTTAGTGAAATATGGATTTGGTGAGGAGCAAAATATTGCACGTCTGACAATTTGTGATTCTCTTTTTTAGTTGAGTAATTTTTGTTTCTGATGGAAATTTGGCTTGGCAGGCATACGATCAACATCTAAATATGATTCTTGGTGATGTTGAAGAAATTGTCACTACTGTAGAAATTGATGATGAGACTTATGAGGAGATTGTTCGGGTATGTTGTATGACTCTTTTCTTTTTTTGCCTTTTTCGATGTGTGAGTTGCAGTTGTTGCCTGTTGTGGTACAATGGTGTCTATATTATTTACTGGCTTTTCCATTTCAAAGGCAATCACTTTCCACTTAGTTATGCAGATGTCATCCAAAAACTATGCATCTTGCCTTACAGCTGGAGCCCATTTAATAATTGGTTTTTCTCAAGATTGGGCAAACGCAAGTAATAAGGACAATGCATCCTAAGCACCCAGGCATGAATGAACTTGTGGAAATTGCTTTCTCAAAAGGAATATGGTTAATGTAAAGAAACAAAGACTTAGTGAAAGTGTTATGTTGGAGAAACTAAAAGAACATAGAATATGAAAGTGAATGAGCACTTTTATGGGTTTGAGAAGTAGTGTTAGGTAATGAAGTGCCATTGATGAAAGCATTTTAGTGCTCCTAACACATGAAAAACCTTTTTCTTTTTTTACCTCTTGTGGGGTAAGGGGGTAGGGACTGGGGTGAGGGGTGGGAGTGAAAGAAACACAGGAGATCAAAATGCCTCAGTTGATTTTGCAATATTTTTTTAAGGGGCTAAGCTAACCTTCTATGCCCTTTTTCTTTTGTGCCAGACTACAAGGCGCACTGTGCCTTTTCTGTTTGTCAGAGGAGATGGTGTGATATTGGTGTCTCCTCCACTGAGGACGACATAGCTCAGAGCATGAAGTTCAGGATGCAATTGTCGGGGAACTTTACATATTTTCAGAATCATTATTATCTTGGTACTGTTGCATTTGATGACTTATCAAGATTAGTAATTTTGTTGCGTTAGTGATATTTCAGGTGAGAAACTACTGAATGACCAACAATTTTTAGGTCCCCATGTAATTGAGGTGAATCGTGAATCTAGATGATGTATGGCTATAATTCCAAATCTCATTGATTCAGACTTGGGAACTTCCATCAAGTTTAGTCAAGCTATTTTAATCTTGTGGCCAAGGAAGGTTAATGAATTGCAACTGCCTGGTGGTTTGTCTTTGATCACCTGTATAATTGGCAAATATCGAAAACAGTGGTCACCACTGTAGGTAGGGATGATAGGATGAATGTGACATTTTTTATTTTCACACGAGCATCCATACGCTATCATGGCAAGTTACCAATGTCTGGGAAAGCTTAGTGGTGCTTAATGAAGACAGAGGATTTGGTGGCGTCCATCAGTTGCCTCCTTTTCCCACTTCATCTGCCAAGGACGTCTACGGAAATTTACAGTGAGAATAGTTTACCTGTTATTCTTACATTTGCCACAAAGCAGGGGTACAAGCGTATCTCTTTTGTGTGCAGTTTTAAAAGCACTAAGTACCGAGGAAACGCTTTCAAATTGTAATTATTAACATAGTTATTTCTCTTCGGGGATAAATCTATTTTTGGTCTTAAATTTTTCAAATTTTTAATGCATTATTAAACATTTAATATGTCTCAATTTTTGTTAGACCTTATGACCCTATGCCGACTGAGTTGTAATGAGAAATAGTTTGCTCGTCAGATAAGTACGTGGGTTGAATTAAAGATAAAATAAAATAAGTAAAAAATGTATCAAATTAATGTCTCTCATCCAAGCTAATGTGTATCACTCTCTTCAGTACCACTACTCTCACCGTCAATTCTACTCTCATTTTATATTAAGGATGAGGCGATGCGGAGATTGGGGTCGATGAAGAAAAGAAACAATTTTGAGCTTAAATTTAGGGGAAAAGAGATGGGAGAAAAAGTAAGAATGAAAGGTTGCGGCAAACAACGGCGGGGTCAAAGAAGGGGAGATCATGCTTGCCGTAGGCGGTAGTGGAGACAACGAAGGGCAATGGTGGTGGTAGTGGTTATGGTTTGCTTTCTTGAACTGTGAATTATTTAGCAAAGAAATAGTTAAAAGAAGTAATAAAATAAAATATTGTAATGTTGATTGACATGTATTGAGATTAATTTTAAATAAAAAATACACTTTTTTAATTTTTATTTGACTTGTTGTATTATTATTATATTTAATAGATGTGCACAATTAATGATCCAACTGTATTCTTCCATTGATTGAACTGAATTGATAATAGAATTATAACATTTAAAACTAACTTGAAGTGAACCAAATATTTACAACTACATTAAAAAAATGGACTAAAAAATTTTAGGAAAAAAAAAGCTCGTTTCTTTTTCTTTAATAAATAACACAGCTCCTTTAATAAGCTGGAAATTTTGCACAAATTACTCGAAGAGAAGACTTGCATTTGCTAAGACTTTGGATTTCACTGAATTGATTACACCGTAGATATACAACAATTGCGCGTACAAGAGGGAAAAATTGGGGAGGCAAAACTTGCAGGTTCGAACACTGACTGTATCATCGACGTCCACGCTGAGAGTAACGCGGGGATGCAGTTGCCTGTGTAGCTCTGTAGTTTCTGCTGGGAGAATCCATTGATCCTTTGAATGCGTAGGCAGATTTTGCTGGTTCTGGGACCGAGTCCAGAGGCATTGACTCAACAAAGCAAGCTGTATTAATACGGGTCCTTTCCAGCTCCATTTGAAGCAACTCAGAGCTACACTGCTGAGCAAGGGCCTGAAAAACACCAAAAACATTTTAACAAAGCATATTCAAGAGCATAAGCAGATTCATTAACCATATTAGAAAGAAATGACAAGAATGCTCTTTGTGATGAAAAATATCCCACAACGCTTTCTTTTTCTACACATAATATATATTCATTGCAATACCATAATTACTCCATTGACTTTGTTCTGGAGCTCTTCAATATGGTTGCATTGCTTGTACCAAAGTTAAATCGATAACAACTATAATGATTCACTTGGTGGGCTCAAAAAAGTAATATTTTTCTTTTTGGTGCATCAGAATTACAGCCCGCATTTTGTAGGAATTTGAGGGAGCCAGGATTTGAGCCCCCAACCTCCCTCCAAGAGCTTTGCTCTTATGGCCAAACAATCTGTGAGCCTAGTTGGTTAGGTCCATATATAATCTCAGATAGTGGAATGTCCCGAGAAAAGAACTATCTTACAATCAGGTCATCTGGTGATACGGTCAATCCTTGCTGCCGGTCATCTGCAAGTGCATCTTCACTCCCACGAGTTGATCTGCGCTGATGCCCTGGATTTTCAACAGCTTCAGCCACATTCTCAGTGGCTTTTTCCAACAGTAATCCTTGTAAGGATTTAAGAGAATCCCTTGCATCAGGTGTAAAATATGGATTCAATATGGCCTCAAAGTATTCAAGCTGCAGAAGAGAAGTGTTACAGAAATTAAATCCTCTCATCAATTAGGTACCCACTCCATCTAAACAAACCACAGAAACCATTTGCAGTAATTAGGTAATCTGTCCTCTCATCAATAAGCAGATAAATTAAAAAATGTGCCACACAGTAAAACCGCTTCAAATGTACAGCAAAAATAAAAGTGAGACCTCAGTTGACAACTTACCTCCAGCATGAGCTGACAGAAACCATTTGCGTCAATTGACCTGAGATCTTGGTTTCTGTTTTCATGGAAAATGCTCAGAAAAGTATCTATTAGACCTTCCACAAGAATGCCAAGTGTCTTGTCTAAAAAAGGCTTCGCACCAGCAAAGACCTGTGAGGAGAAAATTAACCTACATCAGAAAGTTTCCAATTGCACAAATAACAATAACAAAAACTGTTATTATTATTATCATTAATGAATAGTTAGTCAAGAGAAGTGCTACTGTATTCTTTGCCAAATATTTCTTTTAACTTGTTACATCAAAAATACAGCAAGCTAGAAATGATCATTAATGCAGTCAATATTAATGAATTTGTAGAATCTTCTGTCCTCTCCAGAAGCCTGATCCAGAATCTTAGAGGAAACCAAATCAAAAGCTCATGTACCCTACCGGATACAAATAAAATACCTCTGAATGTACAGCCACTAAAGTGTGCAACAACTCCACAGCAGCATCACGTACACCCTGCAAGAAATAAATGTTTAATTTTTTCAACCATCATGGAGCTATATTGTGAAGGACACTCATGGAAAGAACAGTGGAAAAAAAAAAAACCAAAGATAATCAATCATTCCTCAATCACCAAATTCTCACTTTGACTGCAGGTGCTGCTCCCCATTGGATACCAGAATTGATCAAATAATCCATAGCTGCTGTTCTGATTACATCTGCCTGGTGAGAAGCAACCATTGCACACAATAAATTATCAAAAAAGGAACAATTATCAAATTAAGTTATGGTTTTAAATTGCTTCATACCCAAAATTCTTAAGATTTTCTTAGAATGAGGAACAATTTCTCTAAAATAAAAGCCACACTTAGAAATGCTCATTCCATTATAGAACCAACATCCAGCTACCAGTGGTCTCTCTCTCTCTGTTTTTGGTGGGTTGAAGAGGGGGAGGGTGTTACACACAAGATATAACAACAACAAAGCCTAAAACCCAAATTTAATTGGGTTTAGCTACATTATTTTTTCTCATCATTTCACTCTATTATGACTTGATATCATTCAACCGATAGGTCCAACAAAAAGCAAATAACAATACTGGCAACACCCCATAAACCATTATCAACATGATAAAGTGTGTATTACAAGCACAAGGGATCCTCACACAACAACAGCAATGTATAATTTTCCATCTCATGCTTGTGTGTACATGTTTCCACCAAAGTTGATGAAACATGATAAGCTGTTCTCCTTTACCTTTGCAAAAGCATATTGTTCCAGGACCTTCTCTTCAAGGCCAGAGAAAGACATCACAAGATCCTGGATATCACTTTCTTCGTCATCTTTTTCCCTGCCATCGCAAAGATATAGTACTGACTTCATAACAGCAATCAGTAGAAGGGATACAAGGATATACACTTCCATTATGAGAAGTTTAGGTTTAGTGCAACATATAAATTGTCCTGATGATGCCTGAACATCTGAAAGCAATAAACAATTCAATTCTATCCATTGAACTGCTGAATTCAAGTATGAAGATGATGGCACAAATGCTACAAGTAGAGCCAAAAATTCTTCAACAGTCCTAATACATCTTAATCATAAGGTATAATTCTCTTCTCACAATAATTATACAACCATTAGGTATGACCCATGCTAAGTCTAAACATGATCTATAAACAGCTTAAGGAATTGGGATGCATCCCATAATTGATGTTTGCCCAAACTGATTTCTTTAGTTGAGGCCAGGTCACTAGCTGAGCCAGACCACACATTGCAGCACAGCCATCAATCCAATACATATGGCCTACAAATACAGTTGCTGTAAAGTAACCCATGCAGTAATGATATAAGCCCTCTGGAGAGGTGGGCACAGAGAGAGTGAACAACATACCTGGACTGCAACCAAATATATTTGTACTTGTTGTACAACTCGGAAGAAAGTTCATCTTTGCAGTATCCAATATTGCTTAGGACTATCAGCAACTGTTTATGTGGATCAACAACACTTCCTGGGAGATTAGATGACAAATTTTCTTCTGTTTCATAAGAAAGGGAATTCTGTAGATGAACATTTTCTTTGCTTGATCTATTTTGGGCAAGCTCACTTCCAATATGTTCCAAATGACCTGGTAAGTGGGCACAGAATGAAAGTATCATTGGATATACATATTTTCAACACACTTCCCAATATCAAGCAGCAAAAGAAAACTCCATCGTACCAGCAAAATCCAGGAAACAGTTTAAGAGGGCAAGTCTAACAGATTCTTGAATTTCTTGAAGTTGCACAAATATGTCTTCTGACTTTCTAGCCTCACTCCTTAAAGACTGAATCATTCTGGAAAGGAAATATAATAAGCCAGTCAAAGTATATTGGTGAAATGCAGATAGCATGTTACTAGCATTCAATGTTCAGAAGTGGACAATAAAGTTCATTTTCTCTTGCTATAATTTTTGGGATTTTCAATAGAATTCTCCAGTTCTTTTACAGTCTATATTTACATTTTCTAAAAAAATCTATCTATTTGTTGTTGTTGTCCAACAGCTGAGCTACATGACAATGAGAGAAGCACCCAACCAAATCTCCCACGTCCAAGCTAAGATGGAATTGGATGGGCCTTTTCTGCTTCTTTTTTGGTTTTCAATTGTCTAGGTCTTCGGAGATCTGCTGAGTGACTGCTAAATTAGCTGAAACATTTGGTGATAAAACTTCATAGGATTTCCACCCATGTTTCCAGATACATGATGAAAAGTACCAATTGTCAAGCCAAAGCAATAGCAGCTCAGGCTGCACCCCTTTTGATCCTAAATAAATGTCTACTTCTGCCTTCAAATTTTAATATACTATGCAACATTAAAGGAAAAAAAATCTTATATAAGACAGATATTGCTGTAACTCTGACACCGGCATGACTGTACAAAGGAAGGAAATCAGCAGGTCATCAGCAACAAGACAGAGCATGAGCTTATTTAAGTACCATTAAAATAACCCTAAACTGCCATGTAATAGCAAACTGCAGTGACTTACAGATTGATCTGATCCATTGCTGAGCCTACAACAAAGCAAAAAGCCAGGGGCAAGAAAGAGATTGTGTATGGAGATTTATTCCTCTCAAGAATAGAGACTGGAATCCAAGTTTCTTGTTTTGAAATGTCTTCTGTTGTTACCCTCATCCAGGAGCAAAGTCTAAGCATGTAAATCTTTGACAGCTCTGCCTGAAGGTTTCTGAGTGCTGTAACTGTAACAAAAAGTTGAACAAGTCAGAATTTGAAAACACAAAAGCAGCAGCTTTGGTAATAGCTTACACACCAGCAATTGGTGGAGCTGACTCTTTTGATTCAAAAGCTTGGCAGGCTTTGGATATTTCCTTAATGACATCAATCATATGTGATCCAAGAATATTGGATTCCTCAAGATCACGAAATGTGTTGTGAACCTGCAGCACAAGTAAACCACTTTGGATCAACCTGTGAAAATTACTCTCCAACTAGAAAATGCAAAGCACTAGCCACAAAGAAATCCTAAAAGCATATTGACCTTGATTTCATATGCAGATATAGTGTTGTGTATCATGCCAGCAACTGCATCAAGAGAATGTGCTGAGTGTCTCCTGTCACCAACTTTTTCTTCATTTTTATTTGCTGAAGTATTAACATTGCTTTCAGCAGAAACTTGTGAAGACTGAAACAGGAAAATTCATAATCAAAATGAAGGGCCAAATTGTCTTACAAAAAACACAATAGACCTTAACACACAAGCTGCTATATTTGTTGATAACCAGTGCCTTGTTATAGCAACAGAAATAATTGCTTTTCTGAATCAAGACAATGTGCTTTGCTCCATTACTTGGAAAAGAGGCAGCCATTGCCTTGATCAAAGGCTGAAAAGTCACATAGCCATATGTTTACTAGTCACAATGTTTTCCTAAGTCATCAGATTAAGAGCCCAGGACACCACATTTGGTAGCAGTACCAGACAGCTAAAGAGGTTGAAATGGGTTAAAGGTGGTCAGCAGAACTGTCTTAATTCTCCCAAAACGCTAAATGGGGATCAGGTAAATGAGTGGAGGAAGGTAAATTGCATTTAAATGTCTTAGAAGTTGTATATTCCAATTTCCAACCTACTTCAGTCACCAATCTGATTCATGATACAATACACTCCAGCTTTTAACTCAATGACTAAAAGAAGGCCAAAATTCCAAATACCTTTGCAAATTTACCACTGGAAACAGAAAGTGCTATTTTCCAAAAGGCTGGTATGTGATGGTTAAGTACAGCAGTTAGCCTTCGGACATACTTTCCTCTAAGAGCATTAACTTCTTCACCAGTTATGTCCGCCAACTGTGAATCTACAGGTGGATGATCATTGCCCATGCCAAGGGAATACTCAGTATCTGACTGACAGTATAAAGAAGAAATAAGTCATTGTCTAGTATGAAATCACGAGTACATTTCATAAGAACACAGTTCAATTACACAAAATGATTGTACTTACCAACTGATTCAGATTTTGTTGAATTTGCTTCCACCTTGCATCAGAAAGTGCTCTTTCACGCATTTCATTATTCAAACTTTCCATTCTTGCTTCATGATCTAATGTGCATTGTTCTAGCAATCCTCGTATTCTGTGATTCTGCAAACAGATAAACCCTGAGAATCAACAAGTTGACCTTCTATTGCGATACTAGATTGGTCCAAAGCAGGTAGCACTTAGACAAATATTATTAAAATAAGAATGAAACTCCAACACAGATCCACCATACTGACTCCACCAGCTAAGCTATAAGTCCAATGAGCATGATAATGTACCTTAGAAAAATCTACCAGCAGACAGAATATTTGTTTATCCATACCATTCAACGTATGTCTTGAATAAGGATTAACTGACCTGTATGTTTAAATAATGCCACACAGGATCAGATTCGGGTTCCAGCTCCAACAAGAGCCTCACTGTGTTCTCAAGCTATGTGAACCATAAGAATTTGTAAGTAGCTACAAAAGAAAAAATGAGTAGTACATACATCTTTTATAAATTATGGACATGAACTTACCACTACTCATGCACTGCTTTTGCCCAACAGTGTAGAGTATAAAATAACAGCATTAAAAAACCAATCAATTGTGGCTGATAATTGATTACCTCAATGGAAAATATCAGTTGGGTCTATGCACACGATGAAAGAGAGAGAAAATGAAAAAGGACTTACATTTGTTAGGTCTATCTGTGGATCCTCCATAGACTTATAAAGAGTGCCTTTGAACTCATGCATCACTTTTTCAACCTCCTCGAGAACACGTTTTAGTATATTTACCTGATGTCAATGCAAGATCAGTAACCATTCGCACAACAAATTACAAGCTCTAAGCAAAGGAAAAATGTCCATTTGATCAAAGCGATGTTCTAAAGAAAATTCAGCCACTAGATATGATAGGAGACTAAGATGGATTAGGCAACAATATCTGAACTACATAAGAATATATGTTCCATACTTGTCATGGTTGAACTGATCATCCACCACTTATGATTTTGTTCAAAAGTTCATGCAGATCAAAAGACAGGTAGGTGGGGATTGCAAATGCAGGTATCACATAAAAGAATATGGTGGTGAGTATTCCTGCCTGTCATGTAGGTGACCCGGGTTCAATCCAGGCAACAGCCAAAAGTTTACCTTAGATTCCAGCTATTGTATTTAGAAGGGCAAGCTTTGGTGTAAGGGTTGAAAAAAAAAAAACCCTCCATTGTGACCTAGAGGTCACAGGTTTGAGTCATAGAAACAGCCTCTTTGTGAAAAGGCTGTATATACATTTAACCCTTACTTTGACCTGACAGAGTATGGGAGAATT
Organism: Rhizophora apiculata; assembly: GCA_037832385.1. NCBI lineage: Eukaryota > Viridiplantae > Streptophyta > Magnoliopsida > Malpighiales > Rhizophoraceae > Rhizophora > Rhizophora apiculata. Next base: position 2,110,486 of record CM075430.1, on the reverse strand, counting down.
GTGCACTAGGAATGCCCTTTAATGGAAAGAGAACATGGTTCTTTAATAATCAGAATTCATGCATACAAAAACACTGATAAAATAAAGTTGGGAGGAAGCATTTGGAGGGGATTTCACCAAGCAGGCAGCACATGGAAAACTGTCACTGTTAATCACTAGAGAATGAACTGATTTCATGAGTTCCATCAAACTGTTGCATCCATAATCCAATGCATACATGCAATTATAAAGCATATGCTCTTTCATGAGGATTTTAGTTGAGAATCAGCAAATATAAGCCTTCATCACAAGCACAAATCAGAAGTAACAAATGTATGAAGTTCATTTGAACAGCTAGACTGCCATATGCCCAAAGATTTAAATGGAAGCATCAAACTCAAGCAACACATGGCAATAAAGTGGTTTTCTATCTTTGCATACATGAGAAGGCAGAGCAATTGATTTCGCCTTTTTGTATTCCCTAACTGCCAAGTCATATTCACCCTTAGTAATGCTTCCACGAATGGTGCTAGGCAAGTTAAAAAGAGTCCGGAATCTCTGAAGCATTCCTTGGACAGATCGGATCTTCTCAGCCTGAGCCTGTTTTTAGGAACAAGACGAGTGACTCATGTTGCATCAAAGGCAATAACTTCAAAATAGTCCAAAATGTTAAACCTTTCCAACCTGTCTTTCAAATAAAGGCTCAAAAGCACGATTGGCCAGTGAAGTCACTCCTTGCATGCAGTTAAACAGGTGAGAAGTCCCAGAACCTTCAGGATCTTCTTCAATTCGTTTCAATTTAGATTCAATATCTGCAAATAATACATGATCTTCCACATCAATACTAAGAAAAAGCTAAAACATCATCAACAGCAAGAATTGTACAATGTTCATGCAATAAAAGCAATGAGTACATGAAGCCAGTTTTCAACCAAATCTTGAGCCCATTTGTCCTAATAAGTAACGCTAGCAATCCGTGTTACACATGATGCTTGCATACCATCAATTGTAGTTTTGCAGGAAACAAAGCAGTCAAAATTGTCTTTAACTAATTGTTTTCTCTGTTGAGTACGTCCCTGAAGATCAGTTTTCAAAGCAAGAGCACCCCTCTCCAAGTCTGCTGAACTTGTATCTTGATGTATACGGGATAGAAACAGCTTTGCATCAAACCTTTCAGAGAAATATAACAGCTTCTCTGGATACATAAAAATAAAAGCATTTGTCAGCATTAAAAGCACCAATGTCTAAGAAGCCTCCAAAGTTGTAAAACAGTAGGTGGATTGTGCAAACATTACTTCAGAAGATTGGTGATCAACAAATGGACTTTATGGAATTAGGTTTATTTCCACATTTGGCAACCAAAAGAAGAATACCAATGTATCCAATACAAACATGCTTGAAAATCCATGAGGGTACACAATGCTGCCTAAGGTATAGGTCCTTTCCCTCTCATAAGTACTATTTTTTTAATTTAGTAGCAAAACATAGAAAGGCCTTTGATCTCTAAAAATCTTCTCTAATGAATTCCAATAAAACCCAAAGGGTCTTAACAGCTAACTTCCCATGGTCTGACAGAGCATTTCCCATATCAGCTATTTGTGCAAACTGATGATTGATGGAAGACCAGAAAGATAACCAAGAGTTAGAAAAGGTGACTTAGACTTTGCCATAGTTTTCAACAGGAGTGTAGAATGACATTCGCTCTGATTTAATAAAGTTCTGCAGATAGCCTGCCTGAGGATGGAGCAATGATTGATGTTTTAAAATGCTACCAAAAAAGTGGTTTTCAAGCTGCTGAAAAAACTCACGGGTTGGACAAAGTTCCTAATCTTTTCCAACCTATCACATGCACTATGTTAACTTTGTATTCAAACAAGTTCCCAGACATTGATTCTCCAAAGGTAGCAAGATGAAACAAGAAACATTGGAAAAAAAAAAAAAAAGAAGAGAGAAGTAGATTTCACTGTTATTATATTCTACCAAAGGCATTCCATAACACCGACATCCAACAAACTGCCTGAATAAAGGGAGGGAGAGAGGGAGGGACACACACAGACAAACATACAGGTGCACACGCACGCACCGCGAGTGCACACACATGCATGCACAGAGAGAAAGAGAGAGAGAGACAGACCGCGAAGGTTACTGTTTGGCTGTTCTTTATCAGATACAGTTGGAAAGCTTTCTGAGGAATCCGTGATCAACCTTAAAGTTCGGTTATCTATTATCCTATCAACAGAGCAAAACACAGGTTAGCAAAATGGACAGTGGGGATGAAGAATTGTCAATTGATGGTAAATCATAGGGTAATTTCCCACACCCTTGAATGGAAGAAAATTACAGGTTTTAAAAAATCAAATAGCATAAGCCCATCTTTCAGAATATGCTGATATAATATCCAGAAAGCTGAAAATGCTGAAAGTAATAAACAGCTAGCAGGGTCCACATTTGAAGCATGCATTAGAAAACCATAATAGCATTGAAAAGTGCATATCAATATGCACTATGAGGCAATACAACTCAGCAATCCAAGACATGAAGTGAAAAAGAAGCCAACCCCAATCCTAGTGGATCTATACATTCCATGCCACGGGGGAATGACTGAAGACTGCTAAGCCCCTTCCTGCCCAATGCTGATGATTTCCGCTCAAACTTCTGTGCCACTGGTGCTGTTCTTGTTTCTCGCATATCACGAACCCTACGAGCAAGCTGTCAAAGGATCATGACATAGGCATATTCAAACAAGAAAGCCAAATTCATAATACAGCACTGTAACTCTAGCTGTTTGTTCTCTGATATATTATTTCCAAATGAAAGAATCTATACTTATTATTTCTAGACTCTTATTCCAAGATTTATATTTTCCAAGTAGCAGTCAGTGTGAATCAAGCAGAGAAAAGAGAGATGGAAAGAAAAGGGCATTTAATCCAGGTATAACACGAACAAAGCAGAGTAAAAGTTTTACAAAAAACAGCACAAATATTTAAATCATTGGATTATCCATAAAACTGTGTATTAAACCTTTCTCAGAATGCTTGGTAGTCACTGTTATTCTATGAATTAATTCAATAAAAAAAAAAAAAGAGGTACAATTATACTACAAGCATGGATTGTTGTAAAGCATCTTACCCAATGCTCAAATATAAATGACAGCACAACAGAAAATAGGCAATTAAGCCACTCAAACCACCATTATAAAATACATTTTGATCAAAAAATGCACAACCATGTTAAATGGCATAAATGCCAAGGCAATGAAGGATTAGTCTGTTAATAATGGTCCAACTCTAAGTTCAAAGTAAAAACTAAACAACAGAAGCAGACATGACAATTATCTGTGTTTCATTATAATTTAATTCTTATATCCTACTGTTTCTTCCAGTGGTTAACTTCACAAGGCATTGTTGACTTCTACTACAAATAAAACAGTTAAAACCTTTTGCAAAGGTAAGATCAAAACCATCAGGCAATGCCATGTTAGCTAAATGTAATAGACATTCAAGATCCAAACCTCAAATCCAGCTCATTCAAGCATTTTCTTTAACCAGGTGAATTGGTTAAACCATATATCAAAATCAAACCTAAGACCATATCAAGGATTAAAATCCTCTCCTCTGGTTTAAACTTTTTCTTAATCAGGCATGCCCAAGAGCAGGAATGAACAAACTGTAAATGAAACCTAGAGCACCCACCCACCAGTGCGTACATAAGTCTAAAGGCATAATTATCTCACATCTAGGCATCATCACAACTCTTCTGTGCAGCACTTCTCTTACCCAACCGACTTTTCTTCAAGGATAAACCCAGAGAAATACTAGTTCACAGAATACGAGTGAAGATTAATTCACGGATCACTGATAAAGGTCCGTCCACCTCGAGCTGGGAAGAAACTTAATTCCACTAATCGAATTACAAACACATACACATTCCAGCTAGGCAAATAAGACGAGCATATAACGTGAATATATAAACTTGATAAACTAACATACCTCAGTCTCATCAACGCGTTTCCAGCAATCAGGCTCCTCTCCATCCCAAGCTCTGTCCACCTCCCTGGCACCTCTGCCTCCTCCGCCACTGGGGACACCTCGCCCTTTTGCTCCTCCTCGATCCTTACTCACCTCCTCATCCCCACTCGATATGCTCAGCATTTCCACCTCCGAGTCATCATCTTCCTCCACCACTCTCCTGTTCTTCTGTTGTTGCTGCAGCTGGCGGTGGTTCTGCTGATGATGATTCGGCACGCTCGTCCCCGGCCGCTGCGCCTTCGGTGGCTGGACAAAATTCTCTACCGGCTTCCGCCGATTGAAAGCAGATGCGGACGACGCTGGCCTCTGGTAGTTCAGATCTCGCTGCGCCTGCTCCTTCAACGCCATCTGGAGCAGCTCGTCCTCGTCGCTGTCGCTGGACATTTTCGTAATTTGATCGAAGTTCGGGGGCTGTTCCTTATTAGATCTGGGCTGTTTACGGCTTCTGATTATTTGATATTATAATAAATTAATTATTAATCGCTGTTAGCGTGTGGCTGCGTTCTTATATTCACAGAGAGAAGAGTCGGGCAGGGAAAGGAAGAAGAAGAAGGATCCTATTGTGTGCGGCATAGTAATTTCTTTGTATTTGATATGAGTGAGAAAAGCAATAGACACGTCAGATAAATGAAAGGAAGAAAATAATAAAGAAAAAGGTGAGAAAAGAAAAAAACGAAGTATTTGATTCATAAAAACTGAAGAATTCAAACTTACCCCCGATCCCTCAATGAGTTTTTTTCGCGCGTGCTCCGCAACCGAAGCCAAGAAAATATGAAGCCGTATGGCCTAAAAAAAAAAATCATTTAACATAACAACAAGATCATGAACATAAAGGGTAATAAAAAAGATATCAAGAACGATCTTGCAAATTCCAGAACCAAATTCCTTACAATATTACTAATATCCCCCTAAATGTCGTTAATCTTGACAAGAAACACGCTAAGGATGAAAGAAACAAAAGCAAGTCAAACACGACAACAGCGGCAAAACTTTGGAGGAAAAAGAAAATAGAAGAAATCAAGAAAGTACGATGTTGGGACTCGTGGATTCTGTTTAAAGATGCTTCCATCTTTGCTGAGTTCTTGGGAGAATTCTTCGAACAATCCCAGGTATCCGTGAACCCTAAGCGGCGATTGCCCTTGGGAAATACCTGGGATTATTGGAAAGAGTCTAATTAGTGTAGAAACAAGGAACGGCGGGGAACTAAAAAATTGACCGTTGAGACATGATAGAGTTTTTCATTCTCTAAACTGTATCGGGCGACTTGGGGTCTTGGGCAGTTGGACCTAAACATGATATATAGAGTGGAGTAAGTCGGTTTCATCTTTCCCTTGGATGTGTGCGTATTCGACTAATTACTCTTAAATAAGAGTTTGGGCCCAGCCCAAATGATTTTTACTTCTTAGGTTTTTTCTTTTTGAGTAACTTCTTAACATTTTTATGCCTTTTAACCAGTGTAATAAACGAAAAACTGGGAACTGTTATTGATTTTGATTTTCGTTACAATTTTTTGCTTGGGTCCTAAGATGGAAGGTGAAGTCCATATCAGAAGGCTCCCCCATGTTCTTTAGGTTTCCCTTGGGTTCACTAATAATTTTATTCGTAGGATTTTTCAATTTGATTTTTATACGTTAACTCAATTTCAAACCCAGAGGAGAAAAAAAAAATGTTGAGATAGAAACTTGAATGTCTGTTATACTCACCGGAAAAGAAGAAAAAAAAAAAAAAAGGAGTAAGCGTGACAAAGCATCTTCATTTATCCCATGCTTTTTTTTTTGTCTTTAGTCTGTTTTTTGAATCTTAGCCAAAAGAGACGCAGAGAAGAAGAATCTTTTTTTAACAAAGGATTTCCACAATTTCAAGGCAAACCAAATGACCTAAGTAGCACCAATTATCTAAATTAACCCCACATATTGCATGATTACTGTTGCTGTAATCATTCCGTGGACTGTATTTATTTCAATGGAAAAGGTGGATTATTCATGTCCTGCCATCCGTGCCAACATAGACGTTGTCAACTACCACCAAAACGAGAAAAATCTCAACTAAATATTGTTATTTTCTTTAGGCAATCTAAATTTTAGCCGCGTTACTCATTAGCCAAAATTTGAGTATTGTGTATAGGATATCGGCATTTGGTGGACTTGACTAATGGGAACCACGGACCTACCTTTCTCTCGTAGACCAAAGCCCGATATAGCTCCCGGTGGACAAAACCAGTCCATTGGGACCCGTCTATATGGATTACAGCCGATGCGCATTCCCACTTTTAAGACGGGAGAAGATCGGCTCGTTTATCGAGAAGAGGCCAGTGTCCTTAATCTTTGGATTCCATTGCTTGGGTTATCTCCTTCTCGTAACCACAACCTGATTCTGGGTGATTTTCCTTTTCCCTCAAAGCCTATCGTGTTGATTGAATGCAATCCCATTTCTTTCCTTTTTCCCTTACAATTCGTTTCCCAATAGTTTCAAACCTTCAAGGTAAATGCTACATTATCTATCTTGCATGTTTACCCCGCACCCTCATTTTGTCTTATACTTTGACGTGATTCAACATAAAACCATTTATGGATTAACAAATGTATCATGATATCCAAGGAAACTAGAAAAAGAGTTGCACTGCTGATGAATACACCATTTGAACTGTGATCCACTGCCCAAAGGGAGAACTAAGGACATTAAAGTAGAGAATGCTTCTTTATTGGCTCTTTTCTTCTTCAGCATAGAGCGCTTTGATTTGCTCAACATCATCATAGCTTCCCAGAAATATTGGACATCGATCATGTATCTTTTCTGGAACCAAATCAAGTGCCTGCCAAGGTACTTAGTCAATCTTAGATAAAGGAATACAAGAAACACAAATTTCACCTCCATTGTTCTTTTATTGTCAAGCACAACTTTCCCAAACGGGTGAATCTGAGTCACCAACAATTGTTCCCAATAACTTCAAGCAGCTTGCATGGTAAAAGTGGTTGGTCCGGTTATTGTTCCTCAAATGTACAGGAGAATAGATGTTTCTTGACAACAATGTCATTATGTCTTGTGGCGCAGAAGCAAAGTAAAGTGAAACATCACAGACACAAACTTTTGCAGGATAACGGCTTTTGCATTTTAAGCATACATAAAGAAAAACCGATGATCAAACGAGTGATGAAGTTAATACCCGTTGCTTGCCCGTAAAAGCCTGACCTCCAGCTTGTTCCATCAAAAATGACATTGGGAAGACTTCATAGAGAACACTGTTTCACATAAAACTAATCATTCAGGGTCTCGGAGTAAGTCCACAACATAAACAAAACGAGACAAAACCAAGATTCACAAAAGTTCCTATGTGTTCATAAAATTCATACCGCAGTTTCCCTTTAAGGCTCTTCTTATCAGCAGGGTACAAAAATATCCCCCCATAAAGTAATGTGCGATGGACATCAGCTACCATGCTGTTCATCATGAAAAAAATAACTAGAAATTATATTCATAGGAGGATAACAAACCCAGATCACATAGAAGTATTATCAAAATTAATTCTATAAAGTGGGCCCAACAAAATTCCTTCCTGGTGAAAGTTATATTTCATGTTTGTCAGAACTCATGTTTGGTAGGGTGTGGTTATGTTTTTGGTAGCAGATGAAGAAAAAGCACACAATTATTGGTTGGCTGGTATGGTTAATTGTTCTGCTAATTGAGGCAGCTACAAATGCTATGGGAAATGTAATAGAATTTTGACAGGATGAAATTCTGATTAGACAAAGAGAAGAATCCTTTTCCTTAATTTGATATTTCAGAGGTAGCCAAAGGCACATTTAATTACCAAACCGTGAAAGCTACAATATTATAAGTAACAACCAACTTAACAAACTCTTTCAACGCAAGATAATGAAATGACTTCAGAAATTGCAGCTGCAGGTGACAGATTTCTCAATAATGACATGGTTAAAGGTGTTGCAAATAGACTATATTCTTTGGACCACCTAGCTACATATAGTGCACCATCAGCCATCAGAGAGAGTTTGTGAGATCAAAATGTAGGTAGAGAAAATCATATTTCTGATAAAAAGTGCAGGACTAAAGAAACATGATTTCAGAATTGTTGATGACAGATCCAACTCAACAAGGAGAAAATTAAAAAGCAAAGAAGTGGACATAATGCATCCAACCGACCCAAAGTATAAGGAAAACAAAAGCAAACTGCCAGTAAAAGAACAGTCAGATCTGAGCATTTACTGTAACAGTGTCATTTAATGCCACAAGAGAACTGGCAGCAAAAAATATCATATTTGCCAAGATGCAGATCCATCATACCTTCCAATGTATCTCAAAGACTTTGGTGAAGAACCATCCTTGGGGAATTTGCAATTTTCCACAAACCTAAAACCATAAGGTATTGGTTCACTACAGCATAGAATCAGCGGAAAGCTTAGAAATCACTAAAATGAGCATTACATACTTAGCTGTTGGACTATCCCAGTTTTTCGCATTTCCTTCATTTACTGAATAAATCTTTCCTTTCTTTGGAATCTGTATAAAATAAAATTGAGAAAGAAACATTAACCGCTTCAGATAAATGCAAAATAATCCTCTAAAGTACCCTTGTTGGTGTGTGTGTGTGTACATATATGTATATAAACAGATCCAATGCAAAAACATGGTATTCCCAAGTGCCGCCTAAAGGTTCTTTACAAACATCCAAATAAGAGCCCAGATTTCATGCTTAAAGAGCATAGGTAAAATTACCAGAATTACCATGCCAAGTATACATGCAGCATGATTAAGAATTCCATTGTTTACTACTTAGATAAAAAATGCTGAGAACAGGATGATTTTGGGCAATTACTCCAAAACTCATATAGTAAGTGCACCTTGATGTTAGGGTGAGTAAGAATGAACTCTCCAAGAGAGGGATCAAGGGTGAATCCATTGACACCATTTCCAGTGCTTAATACAAGCTGCGAAATCATTCATTTGCTCTGGAGTTAGAGCAGAAAAGTAGGAGGAGGAATGGACAAAAGAAAGTCATTACCCAATCCAAAGAACCCAGTTAAAGAAGAATTAACATATAATTAAACAAAAGCTGGGCATCAAAATCACAGCCAAGGTGATCTCTCATACCGTACAAGAGCTTCCATACATGCAATAACCAGCTGCCAACATATTTTTCCCAGGTTGCAAGACATCGTCTATAGTTGGTTCATTGCCATGTTTCACCATGTAAATTCCAAATATCTAAATGAAAGAGAACAACCACGATTTTATCATGCAATTAACACATTTGAGTTGAAGAAAATACAATCTACAATGTTTTGGGGAGGAAAGACCGTACCGTGCCAATAGATACACCACAGTCGATGTTGGAGGATCCATCCAATGGATCAAAAACGACACAGTACCTGCTCGTATGGCATGCTTATAATGTTTGCATCAAGAGGAGACTAAATTGGAGAATTGAACAAGCTATAAAAAAATGGGGAAAGGCTATAACGGAAGGAAAAACAGCAAACTGAGAGCATGGCCAATACTTTCCACGCTTGGCAGCCTCCACAAATGTTGCCTCCTCGTCCTCTTCCGAGACAAGGATGCACTGCCACAGAATCCAAACTGTTGGAGGAAGTCACAACAAAGGATAACTCTATACTTTTAAACAGATTGCCCTGACACTTACAGTTCGTCCGCTGCTCACCAAAGCCTTAATGAAAACTTCGTTAGAAAGTACGTCCAGCTTTTTTTGCTCTTCACCCTTTTGCCAGAACAGGTCAAAATTGTAGCAAAATATAAATCGACCAATACTTTCAATTGACCGAAAACTCACAGAAAATAAAGATATTTAAAGAAAGACAAGTTTGTGGACTCATCAAAAACTTGCCTGAACGTTGGTCTCCCCAGCAAGTCCAATAAGCTTGGCAAGACCCGCCTACACCGGTCAAAATAATTAAAAGAAAATTTCTATTTTAATTAACTCTGTCATGACGTTACCCCACGTCACGTGGGGTTTATTTGAAATAAAAAAATAATAAAATAAATTTATGTCATATAAAATTGAGGAGTAAGTTAAATATCACTTTACTTAAAATATATATAATTAATTAAAGTCGTATTGGAGCTACATATTTCAACTTTTTTTAGTATAATATTCTCCAATTTGCTTATTGAGACGTAGTTTCACAATCATCAATCGACAGAAAACAGAGGCTTCGCCCTCAACAGATATTAGAATCCAATTCTACAAACCAAATTCCAGGAGGTACAACGCAGGATCGAGAAACAGCAAAAAAAGGTTCAGTTAAAAAGAGAAAGCGAGTGAATTCAAGCAAGAAATGAGAAGAAACAATGATAAACTTCGTAAATAAAGAAAATGAACGTGGACCTAGAGAGAAAGAGAGAGAGAGAGAGAGAGAGAGAGAGAGAGAGGGAGACCTTGTTAACAGCAGAGCAAACGAACTTGCAACCAAGAACAATGTGATTGAGGAGGATAGTGAAATCTCCACGAGACTCCGGGTGCTTGGACTGCTCATTCAGCACGTATCTCGTTATTGTCATCAAATCCGTCCGGTGGGCGTCCGCCGCGTGATCCATCTCTGCCAGCTGTGGTGGTGGTGCTGCTGCTAATGGCGGCGCTTGAGGAGCCTAGAGTGGAATATATACTTAACAAATGAAGATGAGAGAGAAAGAAAGTGAGCGGTCACGTGGGCCCCGTGTGGGGACGGGGCTATCTCGTAAGGGGGACGCTTCGCAGGACACGTGGCGTGCGTCGAGTAAGGGTATGAGGTGTGTGGCCGTCACCAGGGATAACGCCCTCCGTTGTCAATATTATCTTCTCTCATAAATCCGGCGTCTGTCCTTCTCTGGCCTATGGGGTGCTGTGATTGGACCGTTATTGAGATTTTTAGTATTTATCTGTCACACGAAGGTGAAGATAACGAAGCGGTGGACTTCGAGGCTCTTCATCCTGTGTTTGTTTAGCGACAAGAAGCGAAACTGGGGGAGTGAGGAAATCCTTGCAGCACATGGGCCCCACTAATTCTTGTCTAGTTGCCTTTCCTTTTTTGACGGTCCTGGAGGGGTTCATTTCTGTTGTTATTATTAGTTCACATTGACAATGTCAATTTTTGAGACATTTTAATGTATACAATACTAAAGTCATTACTTTCTTCTCTTTCTTGTACTCGTAATAAAAATAATTGGAGAGAAGGAAATGTTATTTTCCCTCATTTCCATCTCTTGATACAAATATTTAATTTTTAAAAGTTTTTCCACTTGATAGATTATCTTACACTCTTGAACGATTATGTATCATCATCGTATTTCCTTCTATCTTCTAGTACGTTTCTTATATTTTTCACTTAAACAAACATAGTGTTAACTCATTTTAGATTCTTATATTATTTTTCAAGAGTGTTATAGTCTTCTGCAAAAAAAAAAAAAAAAATTATTATAATATAATAACAACTAATTATATATTTGTAAATTTATATATTATTTCTTTCAAAATTGTTACAAATATTAATCTCTAAAAAATTTCTCATCAATCAATACGCAATAATAGTTAATTATATATTTATAAATTTATAATTATAGAATAATACAATTAAATATAAAATTATAAATACCTAATATTTAGAGTATCAAAAAAATTTTAATTTTGATATTTATAAATATAATTTACTTATAATTTTATAATAATAAATAATAAATAAAGCATATTTAAAATAATAAATTATATATATATATATATAATATAATATAATATAATAAATTATACTATATATATAAAACAAACACTCCAAGAGAATCGAAACCCAAACAAATATTTTTTTCTCATAGTAATGCTTAGATATAAATAATGTTTAATTATGAACCTTATTTTCCTTTTTATTATAAATATCTAATAAAAAGCGACGGTTGCCTGTCACTTGCGGAGGGGCAGTTTCTTTGTAGGACCACTAAATGTATTGATTTTATTTTCCTCTTTTAACTTTTTTTTCTCATATCAATTGCTACCATGGAGTAGTTATCCCTACACTTTTCAAAGGGCTATAATTATTTCTCCACGTAATTCCGAGAAAACATGTTTGTCCTCCACTTGCATTCTGAAGAGTCAGAATTCAGTGTTATTGACATATCCAATAGTCAATTAGATGGATAATTTGACCTGCACTATAAAAACTTTCCCTTCTCTCAACCAGGATTAAAAACAATGAAAAAAATCCCCCACCCGGCAGAAGGAGGCGGACGTGAAAGAATTCGACGTATTAAAATGGGATCCTAATTAAATTGGTACAGCAGATATACCGCAGAAATTGGAGTTGCAGATGCTTAAGATTTATGCACCAGGAAAGTAGATTTCATGTGCCCACTGTCCATAAGGCCAGTTTCGATTCTTTCTTTGCAGTTTATTTTTGATTTCGAGCATTCCCATTGCAATTAGCATGTGCCCATCATGTTCAAATCGTTAAAGTTAATTCAAAATTTTAGGGAGTGATTAATTAAATTTTAGATTAATTATCGATATATTTGTAATAATTAATTAAAATTTTATAGTAAAATAAAAAAATTTTTGATATGTTATATAAAATAAATATAAGAAGCTCTTAAGTTAATTTTAGCAAAACTTGTCCTTAAGACAGCAAAACAAAACAAACTCGATAAGGAGAAAAGTATTTTAGGTCAGTAAAAGGAAGCAAAAGTTTGGCAGAGATATCTTAATAAATAAAAATTAATTTTTAAAAAATTTTAAATTTTAATTCTATATAAAAATCGAATTTTAATCTACAATTTATAAGAATGTGAATATTTATATTTGTTATGTAATTTATAATTTAATAGATTTCTAATTAAGAAAAAAATGGGAAAAAAAAAAAAACTTACAAATATCCACTGCGTTTATGTTCTCAAATTTACCTTCACGTTTCCCCCGAATGCTTGCCTTCTCAATGCGGCAGAGTAGATCTGCTGCGTTGCCATATTTCTAAAAGCAGGGTTTCTAGCACCTGCAATTTGTTATCTTTAAGTTCCTTTTCCGATTTTTCTATAATTATGTTCAAACCCTAACAGGATTTAAAATCAAGGCTGTCGAATTGATTAGAGTTTGGGTTATCCAAGTCTAATTTGATTTCCCGTTCATTTTATTTGCTGGGATTGTTCGATTCAAATCGATTTCAACTTCAATTTTTACATGAATCTCCAATTTTGTGATAATTTTACATCATTTTGGACCTGCAATTTGTGATTTATTACTCGATAGCCGAGCAAGAAGAAGAGGACCTGAGAATGGCTCTGAGAATGAGCATGCAAATATCACCACATGAAGCTAAACGAAGCAGGCCGACGGACAACGCCACAGCGCCGACGGTCGCGTCTCCGGAGGAGTTGCAGAGCCGCGGCTGCCGAGAAACGAATGCTCGCTGCTAAAAGTGCCTCACCTTCAAAAGCCGCGTAAAGCTTCGGAAGGCTTTTGATCTGTGCCATTTTAACGGAATTGCAAAAATCTGATTTAAATGGGAGCCACATAAACTCTGGAGATGAGACGCCAGTTCAAAGATCTAAGCTCACAAAATTGAGGGTCTCAATTGCACCGAGGTGGATTCCCGAGGAATTCAAGGCTGATGTTATGGTAGTGAATCAAGCTGTAAGGCTGCCAAGGTGGCAAAAACTGAGCCTACACAGCATGCACCTTTGGTGGACTGCATTTAGAACCCGCTAGGCACGCCCCGTCAGCTATTGGGAGGGCGATCCTCATAGTATAAGTCTGAGGGCTTGTTATTCTAGTTGGGATGTCTTCATATCTGAAGACAAAGACTCAAAAAGCATGAATTCAAAGCCCAATTACTTGGTAGGAGACAAGGATGCCACAGTTTGTATTGTTGGACTCATGACCTTACTTTCCTGGTCCATCAGTCGCATGCAAGTGCTGCACCGTTTTCTACTGTGCATTTTTGTAGCCTTCCATTCCAATTTGGTTTTGATTTGTAAAGCACTGAAGAGAAATGACAAGGGCATGTGTATTTTCCGCCAAGGTGTTAAAGCCATCCTTATTTGCGTCTTTCCGTCTATTGGAGATTTTTTTTTTTTTTTTTGATGAATTGCCAGTAATAATTGATTTGGATCAATTGAATTGGGGCATTCTTCTTCGCGGCTGGAAAAAAAAAAAAAAAAGAAATATATATATATTATTTTTTTAAAAAAAGAGTTACTCTTGTTCATTTCAGGGTTCTGCCGCTTGGATCATGTCATATCTTCAAATGTAGTAATATGTATATATCCAAGCAGAGAAAACTGTTCCAAACAGTCCACAACGGCATCGTTTCTAGAAGTTTAAATCTCCGCCAAAACAAGCCAAGCAAAAGACGATAGCACGAGTGTTGTTAGGATGACGTCGTCAGGAGTCTTGCTTTGATGTAATTTTGGTTTCCTTTTTCCAAATCTTCCATAGTCAGTCGAGCATATTTATGTGCTTAACTTCTGGACAAATAATAACGACTGGATCGATGACGATAAATGGATTCGCCGGAGAAGAAGCAGAAACGTTAGAACTTGAAAAAGGAGAGACAAACAGAAATTTTTGGTTCTTCAGGAATTTGTGACGTCCTTGAAAACTATTCAACGAACTTTGATAAGTTTCCTAGGTGAGAGAGTTCGCAGTTGATTCGATATTAGTTATTTGATTTGTTTAGTTTTGATGGGTAGGAAGTCAATCTACAAATAAACGAGTATATTCTGTCTATCTGATAATTTTCTCTTAACAGTGAGACCTTTAATTTCTACTTTAATTTAAAATTTAAGAAGCGTCACGTGGTATGCATACTTAAATTGCATACCCCATATATATATAAGAAACAACTACACTGTCATATAAATATAAATAATAGATGTAATTGGACATAATTGATAAAATAATATAACTTATTATTTTCTTTTTTTTATCAACTCTTTTCAATATTATTATAATAATATATGTATTATATTATTGAGAAAATGAAACATTTAGTCATAAATATTAAACATGAACTCAAATCATTGAATTTTAATCATTAATCTAACTACGACTAACTAATAATTGAAACTTGAGTTATTTCATATATTCTGTATTTAATTTTTGTATCTACATATTTGTGTTGATAATATGAAAAAATGGTCCATTAAGTCTTGACATACAACATGGATAACATAGGAGTGGTCTTAATTCCCTTGTTTCAAATTTTGCCACAAATTAGTGTTCATATATAGCAATAGGTTCTGAGTATCTTAGTTTGGAGAATAGAAAATAAAATTGAAAAAAAGAAAAGAGAAAAATTATTGGACATAATCCAGTGACCATTAAATCATTTGTTTGGCTGGAGTTTGAATTTTATATTGCGAATTAAGCTGAAAAAAGAACAACTTTTCCCACTCAACAGAAAAAAAAAAAAAAAAAAAAAAAGAAGAGAAAAAGACAGCGTAAAGATTAGAGTAGAAAGAGATCCTTCAATTATATTTTAGTACCGTACAATCGGTTCTAGGGAAATTCAAGATTTTGTTATAAGAAAAAAAAAAAAAAAAAGGGAAAAAAAGAGGTAAAATTTACGACTAAAATTCACAGCGCGCTTGACCCAATCGATTTGGTTAGCCCGAATGTTATGGCCATAGCGACCCACCCGCCGACCATAACCCGTGCTGCAGACCGAACCACGGGGGCCTTTCCCAGCGCAGCCCCCAACCACCCAAAGACCACCAAAGCCAAGGTGACTGCCACGACCACCACGCCTAACCTAAACCGATACTCTTTTATAAAGGAAGCAGCCAGTAATGGCACAGTTGCACCCACAGAAAATGCAAGAGCCGAAGCTGCAGCTGCCTTTAGTGGGTCTGGCGAACTCTCCTTCACTCTCTCCTCTTCTTCGTCTCCATTCTTGTTTTGGCATCTTTTCATTTGGGCCACTTCTATGTCCATCTGAGAGTATACAGACACAAATTCACCTATAGCCATGCTACATGCGCCAGCTACCAGGCCGGCGGATCCGGTTAATATCATTGCCTTAATGTCTTTTTTCACAGCCCCAACACCCATCATCAGTGATGCAGTGGAGACCAGACCATCGTTCGCACCGAGGAGGGCGGCTCGGAGCCATTGTGCTCTCTTGGAGTAGTCAAATTCCTTGCTTCCAAGCTCTAGAGGGGCTTGTTGCTCAACATAATCATGATGATCATTACTTTGGAGAGCAAATTTGGCAACATTGTGGGATGTTTGGTTGCTTGCCATGGAAGAAAGTTTAGCAGGATATGATATGGAGAAAACTTGAGGAATAACAATGTGAAGAGGAGGATTAGCAGAGAAATGTGGGGGATAGAGGCTCACCAAGAAGAGTATTTATGGGTGAAGAAGATCTATGGTGGAACGAAAAAGGAGCTGTGTGACCACTAAGTGGAAAGGATATGAATTTTTGAAAAGAGAATTACTGTTGTGGCCTTATAGATGGCCCAACGGCTGTGATTTTCTTGGTAATTAAACGGTTGAACATTAAATTAATGTTTTACCATCTACTTATTATAAGAGAAGATCCGAAAATGTTAGACCCCAAAAAAAGGAAGAACTGAAAATGCACTACAGAACAACAACATTGAGGTCCCATTCGAATACAAAGCTATATCAGAATATGGATACGTACTGCACTTCATTTGTTACCGAGAATATTTTTCCCCGGCGTAGAGATATTGGAGTTTAAATATTGGTACCCTGGTCCTGGTTGCATTGAAGAAGAGTTGCAGAAACATCGTAAGAAAGTGCACTTTTGTTTTTCAATTTCCAACCGGAACGGGGACATGTGTCGGGATGAGGGAGCGCAAAATCGGTGAGGAACCGAGCGAGCAACATTTGATATAGCTTTGACATTACATGTTTACAAAAATCTTTAAGACAACGAATTTGTGTGTCTTTGTCACTTAAATCCTGTTTTTTCATCTTCTTTTCAATCTAATACTACTAGCGTCATAGCACTTGCTGTGCAAAAATATAGGTAGTTTACGTGCTACCAAAAATATGGTGCCCTGGTCAACCCATTTCCAGACGGCATTTCACCGATGTATGACACCATTCGGAATCAACTTGCTATTATTACCTTTAAGTTAACAGCCAGTAAGTCATGGCGCTCATTACATTACACAAGAAATCCAATCCAATTAGCCATTGGTGATTCTCATCATGCATGCTCAGACTGTGGTGGATAATGGGGCCATGTTGTCCTGGGATAAAAGAAAGAGAAATATTTTTAAACAATAACCATCCTTTACTTCGGTTTGTGCTTATTTTCTTCGGCCTTTTAACTAAAGCCAGAGCCATTAGTTTGTTTAGAAAGATAACAATGGTCTGGCCAAACCATTAAACGAAAAAACAATTTTCTGGCTAAAAGAAATAGCATTATTCCCAACAGATTAGATAGCCATGTCAAATCTGAGTCCATTTCTTTAGCTGGGTGGTTCTTTACGTTAATGTCATCATATCCTCATCGATAACATAAAAGTTTCCAAATTGAAGAATTTTCCTTTCTTCATATTCATGATGCTTCCGTTTCAGTAGATTAGAATCTTTAGGTAAATATAGAAAAGAATTATAAACCAAACCAATCAACGATAGCGTGGTGATCTTTGGCAAAATATACCTAACCATGACAGAAAGAACCAAAAAAGGAAGGTTTCCAACTTTCCCCTGATAAACGGTGACTATCTGATGGCAATTGCTTTTCATCCCGGGCGACCATGGTGCGCCTATTTAGCTAAAATCAAGGTGTGAATTAGACTAGGCAATAAGTGCTACTAATATTCGAACTGAAAACCTTTAGCCCTATAAATATTAGTCTCAAGTACCCCCGGGGATAAGTCTTACAAATTACTTGGCCTAGCCTTGGATAAAGATATAGCTAATACAAAATTGTTTGGAAAACAAAACCTATAAAGTAAAATCAGTGGTCCATTTAATCTGGCCAACAAGGTTTTGTACCCAAGGAAATCGTCTTATTTTTGTACTTCAAGACATTAATTGATTTAGTCACACCTCAGCAGCCAAACCCGCCAATATCTTGTAGAACCTACTCAAAATTTTCCGAAATGGAGTGCTGAATTGGAGAGCACTAAGGTAGCAGCAGAATGAAGAAGTGTGGCAAGTAGATAATACTAGTGAATGATGATGGAATGTGGTTTCCACACGAATGCCACCATCTCCATTTACATTAGCTACCAAAATTGGTCCCATCTTGGAAGTTTCTTGTGGTCCGGCTTGGTTCCATCAATACTATTGCGCTTTCCATCTTCTTTTTAGTGGGGCGCTCCATGTCTCCTATGCATTTGCTAAATAATTTTTCTCGGTGATATTGGGGGTATGAGCAAAAGAATTGGACTTATGCATGAAGAAACGTTGTAAAGCAGGATTTCTGAGACACAATTCTAACTATAAAATTCGAGTTAGCAATTGTTCTTTTGCCTTCTAATTGCTGCAATTGGAATGTAATAGACCGAAGATACACCAAACACAATAAATCGATTATAAATAATAGGGGGCCTTTTTGGTCCACGTGGAACTGCTATATGAGAATTTAGTATTACCAGCCTCTTTACGAAACATAACGGGGCTCACATTAGCTTTGTCAAGCTATCCAAAATTGATAACTTGTACCACTGATTATATATAAGTTTGCCGGTTCTAGGCACTATACTTATAAGACTTGAACTGGGGACAAGGAACCTGGTCAGTAGATCACTAATCGGACCAGTTTTTTTTATTTTCATCTCCCAAGAGGGGCGATTAGGGATTGCAGTGCTTGCTTGTCTTGGCCGGGCATCATGTCCAATATTAAGATGCAGCAATAGCTACGTGTAGTAGATCAACTAATGGAAGACAGATGATGAGTATGGGTGATTATCTTCCAGTTTTGGATAAAAATCAAGATCAGCTACAGGATTTCTTGTTTCCTCGTCTTCATAAATAGTCCAAACGATGGTTAAGAGGTAATCCTTGTAGGAGTCCATATATTTTTGCCTTCACAGACCCAAATGGTATTTCAGCATAAGTGACATGATAGGCCTGGATTTATATCTTGTGTGCTTGGTTGGGATACTAGTGGATTACACCCAAAAGTTAAATTGGGGCCCGTGGCCGAGTGACTTCTGGAAGGCCCTCTGGTGTGTGATCCTACCTGTCCAACTTGTATAATTTTTCTAACACCGTGGACTCGAATCCAGAATAGGCTGAAGACATGGTGACAAAATGATTCATGTAAATCAAGTCCGACTCTTTTGGGGCTATACACAAACAGCTTTTTAAAAGTCCAATGAGAGAGATAATTGATTCAAACGTGGACCCGACAGCCCCAACATCTTCCAAGTGCTGAAGGGTGGAGGCAGCAGCAAGTCAGCAGCACTTGGGTTTATTTAGGCTATCATAATATGGTAATAGTATTCATAGATTCTGTTAATATGTTAAAATAATGCTCTAATATAACGCACACTGCCACATAGGCATATCAAGAATAAAGAATTATTTCTGAAATAAGTTAAAAAAAAATCAAGACATTATTCACTTTGTTGTCTTTGTCCAAAAGAACAAAATCAAAAGGACCCTTTTGATTTTCCTTTCGAGTTTTCAAAAGCCCGTTCTGATTCTCGTCTTGGAAGGCGAAACCCATCCTCATTGGACCCCACAACGACACCCAAGTCACCCCATTTCAACAACATCCATATGCTTACACCTTATTTGGACAAACATTCGAAGATAGAAAAATGGGAGAAAATTTTTGAAAGGAATAAACATTAAAAGAGTGAAAAATTTTTTTATCTTCTCTATCATTGAAAAAGGATGATATAGGAAAGAAAAGTTATAATTTTTTATTAAAAAATAAAAAATAAAACAAAAATAATATACATTATAATATTTATTTTATTTTTAAAATAAAAATATTAATTTATTAATATATAATTTTAAAATAGATTATATTTTTAGATTATATAAAATATGTGTATTTATATAAATTAAATATTAATTTGAGTAATTTATTTATAATTTTAATTTTTTTTATTTTAAAATTTTTTTAATAAATAATAATAATAATAATAATAATAATAATTAATAAAAATAACTAGAATAAAAATGTTTTTACAAAGTTTTTTTAAAGGGAACCGATTGTTTTCTCTCCACTTGTGAGAAATTAATTTTTGTGGTTTTCAATGAAAATTTAAGTGATTTTGTTTCTGGGGTACTCATATGCAAAATTGAGTGACTTTCTTCTCTCCTCAACTACAGTATATTTACTTTTTAAATATAAATATTCTCGTTTTCCACGCACTCTCTCGCTCTCCCTCACCCTCTCCCTCTCTCTCCTCCATGTACGAGCGATTTACTTCTTCTTTTCTTTTCTTTTTCTTTTTGACTTTTCCATGGCCTTTTCCTCATCGTCTGCGAAAAACCCATTTGAAAATCTAAAACTTGAAAGCAGCTGTTCTCCCAGCACTTCGGAGCATCATCCACAAAGGCCACCAAGCAATGCGTTGCTTCTATTCATCGTTACTCCCAGCACTGCAATTTCGAGTTGGGAGTTTCACATTAGGCGGCTTTGGAGTTTTTCTTGCCTGCCAATTTTAATTTTTGAAATTTAAATTTTTAATTATATCTAAAAAATAATTTTTTTATATGTAAAATATTTATAAATAATAATGTATGTTATTTTTGACCATCATATCAACGTATTAATGAAAATTTTATCATATTATAAAGATAAAAATATATATTATATATTTAAAAAATATAAAAAAATTAAATAATATATTTAAAACAAAACAAGATATTAATATATTTTAAAAAATTAATTTTTTAATTAATATAATTTATTATATTAAAAATATATTTAATTTAATTTAAATAATATTATAAATTATTTATAAGAATTATAAAAAATATTTTTGTTATTCAATTTTATATAAAAAATAATAAATTTAATAACTTCTTAACATCAAATCACCAAATGTTCATTATATTTATTTGATAAAATTATTTATTTTTAAACAACCATAAAATTACATTTCATTTGATTTTTAATAATGATTAGAAAAGAGAGGAAAAAAAAATCTAATAGAAATCCATTCGCAACGAGGAGAGGGGCCACTCGGACTCACATTTACAACCAAAAAAAAAAAAGAAAAGATTGAGCGAATGCGAGTGGAAGACATTTTAGGGTAGACAACCGTTGTACATTTTTTATTTTTATATTTGGAAAAGCAAAAAGGCGGGAAGGAGCTCGTTTCTTTAATTCTCCCTCCCATTCGCATAAAAAATTTTCTCTCTTTCCTCAGACTTTCCAAATTCCAATGCGATGAGGCCCGGGACCGTCGGGTCTGATTCCTACAGTGGTTTTCAACATTTTAACGCTGCGTTTCCCAAATCTTGAAAGAAATTGAAAAGAAAAAGAAAAAGAAAAAAATGCGAAAGAAACACGGAGTCCCCGAGGTTCTATGGAGGCTGTTTAGGGACCGAGCGCAAACCCTAGCCGACACCGTCGCTTCCCTCATTCCCCAGTCACCACCGTTTCTTCAATTCACCGGCGGCCAAAATGCAATGCTGTTTATCCTCCGACCTGACGATCCCGCTGATTATCGGAAACTTCTCAATCGATGCTTCGTTGTTATCAATCCCGGGGCGCCTCCAGTCGGTCATCCCCATCCCGCCAATAATTGGCCACAAACTCTGGTATAAATATAATTTTTTCTTATATATATGCATATATTTCGTTCGGTTTGTTTCCAATTTTAGTCTTTCTTATCGTGGCAATTCTCAGATCGTTGAAAGGACGATTGAAATTATAATGAGAGAGCATTCGACGTCTTGTAATGTTATATGCAGCGGATACGATAAGGCGAGATTTACTTTTTACTTTGTCATTTATTAATTAGTTTCCTTGTTCATATATATATATATATATATATATATATTGACTTGTGTACTTTCTGTTGCATTGGATTATTCGTTTTGGGCAATAATTTTCTCACGTTCTTATTTGTTTTCGTTCATTTGAGGTAGGGTGACTTTACTGATGCATTTTAATTGGTTCTAATTGAACGATCTGTTGTTCTCAAATTTGAACAGTGCAATAATTCAAGCCCCATAATAGAGCTTTTGGGATGTTCAGCATGGAAACTTCTGTTAAGCAGGGTATGTTTCAAGTTCAGCCATGGTGCAGGATTGTGTTTCCTGGTATAATTATCACTTATATAAGTCCAGTTCAAATTGAACATTTGCAGGTGGGTGATGAAATCATGGTTTATCTTCTGATGCATACTTCGATATTTCTGCCACTTCCTCGAAAGAAACACCATCAGGTGACTGGTCCTCCGATCAGCAGTTTGGTTCTTAAGTTGCCGAAACATGCATCTCAGTCACAATTTCAACATCGTTCAAGGGCTCTGTCGGTTACTAACTGTAAGTAGCATCCTTTACATTTCCTTATTGTTTGACCTTTAAAAGCATACCAATACAACTAATTCAGCCTAATTGGCCTTAGGCTAGAAAGCCAGGGGCTAAGCAAAAGCCAGGACATTATGATATACATAACTATAAAGGTAGCAAGGATCCATAAGGGAATTTGTGAAAAATTATTAGGTATGAATATGTAAGATACCTATGACTCGATTGATTAAATAGTATCTCTCCAAAAATGCTTTTTTTTTTTTTTTTTGGGTTTTTACCGCCACACATAGAAAAAATCAACTTGAATTCAGGACAGCCTTTTGAAATCTTAGTGTAAGATTGGATTTGTTATATGATTTTTGCTTTTCAGGAAAAAAATAGCAATTGAATTCAGGAAAAGTATCAAAAAATGCTTTCAGATGTCCTTGGGCTTGGGTGATTAGAGAGATTGGAACTAAAAGTTTAAATACAATAAAATGAAGGAGCAGTAAAGGAAGAAATGGTTTAAATTATTGAAAAATTTTCTCTTATTTTTGGAAAATGTGATTAAGTGAACTGTTCTAGGCTGAATGATACAGCCTACTTTGAAATTCTTGTTGTTCCCATTAGGTGATTAGGGCATTTGAACTTTAATGTCTGTAATTGAAAGATCTTTTTTTTTTCTTCCCAGTGAGAATTGACTTTGCACAGGAATCTTTTGTTTGAGTGCCCCAAATAAATGATGATCTATAGTTTCCTTGTTTTCTACTTCCCTTGTTTCCCTTAGATTTGTGATGATTATGATTCAATTTTATGGTTTTCTCCTTTCAAATATATTGTCTTAGAGATTGATGGGACACTGAAATAAATCATCAATTTGAACTATTATGGTTAGGGTCTTTGAAGAGGAATCACACGCTAGATAATGCTATTTTGGTGAACAAGAGACAGAGACTTAGTTCTTCCACAGTCAATAATTCTTTAGGTTCTCTTTATTGTGCTTCTGGTAATGGTAATGGGCATATAAAGCCCTTCAGCAGGCATTCTGAAAATGATCATGGTCAGATGGAGTACCTTGTAGCAGATCGACTGGAATCTAGGGCTGGTGCTAATAAAGGCCATTTGACTGAAGAAATCAAAGGCTTAAGCCAGATTCCAATGCAGCTGAAAAAGCGTTCAAGACCATTTAAGTGGCAGCGGAGCAAGAAGAGCAAACATGTTGATGCTAAAGGAACCAATAATAATGTCTGTTATGTAATGGACTTTGGTGAAGATAATAACTCCAGCAAATGTTTAAAGCATTCCCATGAAAAGGTAATTTCTTTTGGTGGACTGTGATATGATTGCAAACTAAGACTTTTACAGGTTACAATATTTTCTTTGTTATTGGATATGAATACCTCTAATTCTTTTTTTCACTTTATGAATTTTATTCTGCTCTATTTATTACCTTTTATGTCTGCAAGTGCCACAGCAATGCTCTTCTTCCCTTGCTTTGCAAGCTCCTCTCTTGACCACCAAAGAAACTTGGATTGATAGGAAGCCCATGTTCTATAACTTAGAGCATTCTTCATCTGTTCTTCCACGGAATCGTATCCTTTCCAAACTTCTTTGGATGATGCAATATTTTTTCATGTGTGTTTTCACAGATTGTTATTATTATAATCAACTTCTGACATTCTTTAGTCTGCAGACATTGGTTTATTGTAATGCTCTGGTAGTCATTTGCCCTGTCAATGTCATAATGGTCAGTAGTGTTTATTCAAAAACTATATTGTTTTCTGGATTCCCAGGGGAGCACTGGTGTGGAGGCAGGGGTTATAAGCCTTTATTGCTTCCACTTTGTGCAGGTCTCTGATTATTGGGCTACCCCTATGGATATCCTTTTCTCAAGTATGTAAGATTCCATTGCTTTTTGGCTTATTGCTAAAAGTTTGTGCATAACCTTAATAATTGTCAGATGTACTGAATTTCTTAAAGCCTAATTTTGCGGGTTCAATGTCTCTTGTTCGGACCATTTTTGGCTTGTCTGATGTAAATATAATTACGTCATCAATGCATGGCTCTAAAAGTGGAGGCTTTTGTCCCAGTGGGTCTACATGCCTGTAAGTCTAACTTTACATGTATTGGTAGGTGTTGATATTTGCTATTTACGATCATGAGTGTGTTTGGTACTTTTCTGCTAGCATCATGCAGCCTTACATGTGCACAAGGCCTAAACTGTTCCTCAAATTGTCTTATGGAGTCTGCTAAACCAATTTTCAACTATTACCTGCTTAGTTTAATATTTTGTTAATTTTATGTCCATCAGTCTTTTTTGGTGCTTTTGTAGTAACATCATAGTCCCTTACATACATATAGAGTCTACACTGTTCATCATAGCAAAATTCTTTTAGTACCTTTTCTGCTGACCATAGGGCACATTTTTAGCACATCTTCATAAGTTTGTGAGGTGAGGTGCATTTAATCATTTCCTGGCCAGCGTAGCTTCAACAACCAGATTTCTGGAATAGCTTGTTCACAAATTTATTGTAAAATTAAGTTTGAAAGACAATCATTTCCAGCTCAGTAGAGCTTCAACAACTAGATTTTGGATTGTTTAGAAATTTTAGAAGTCTCAATTCCAGAAAGAGTTGGTTACAGAGAGAAATGCTAGGGAAGTTAATAATTGAGTCCAGATACTTTGCATTATCTAACATGTTGCATGGACTTAGGGTAGTAATGAAGGTAGTTTCTTCAGCCAAAGCTGTTTCCGCTTTAGAGCAAAAATATGTTAATAATTGGTGTAATCTATGAATTATTTTTTTGGGATATGTAATAGGGGCATATAATACACCCAATCATTAGCAAATCACCTTGTGGTATATATGAATCTGGTTTTTCCCCTCCAGGTATCATTCTCTCATTAAGTTGTTTAAGGCTCTTATTTGCCGAACTCAACGCTGCAAGCATTTGAGATTACTTGATAAGCATTGCAATCTTGCATCATTAAATCATGGTACCATGCCAAATTCAAGCCCAGTTTTTGAGGTTAGTTTTCCTTTAGTGACTTGCATGAAGTGTAAGTTACATGCAATTAATTTCCTCTTTCTTTCTTTGTCAAAATTTGAATCTTGATTGGGATGCATTTTCCAGGTGAATGATTTAGCAGGAGAACCAATCAAAGAGTTTCAAGGTGTTAACACTGCTCACTGCAAACAAACCCTTGAAAGCTCTGATTCTGGGATTGCTGCAACAATGTCTTATTGCTCCAAAAGTCAGGTGGCGTCTTTTTTATGGGCTGTCTGCAGAAATTTAGTTCCGCCAGAGTTGTTGGGAACTCCTTCTAACTGGAGATCTTTGAGGAAAAACATTTTCAAGTTTATTCAAGTTAGAAGATTTGAAAAATTTTCATTAAAACAATGCTTGTATAAATTGAAGACTCTGCAGTTTCCATTTCTTTCAGATAATTCTTCATGCTGCTTTAGTGCTTGGGAACATATTAATGAGCCAAGGCAGGGTTTAGGCTTGCGTAAGGGATTTAAAAAATTGAATAATACTTTGCACAATTTGAGGCACATGCTTCTGGAGAGATGGATAAGTTGGTTTTTTGTATTTCTGGTTGTGCCATTGGTCCAAGCAAACTTCTATGTCACTGAAAGCGAGCAGGGGAAAAATGACATCTATTACTACAGGAAGTCAATTTGGGAAAAGGTGAGAAATACCGTCATTGCTTCCTTGAAGGACCAGAACTATCAACCCTTGGATGTCAGTGTTGTTAAGAGCATTTTAAACTATCGATCATTTGGTTTCTCAAAGATAAGACTTTGTCCGAAGGAAAGCGGAATAAGGATTCTAGCAAATCATAAAGTGTCATCAAGAATGCCTATCCTAGGGTCGTCTTCTCAAGTTCACTCAATAGGATTGCAGAAGAAACCATTGTCTAGTTGCAATACAGCTAAATTTAGAAATTTAAAGTCCTTGAATAGTGTTTTCCGTGATACACATTATGTTCTAAAAGGTATAAAGTTTAAAGAACCAGAGAAGCTAGGGGCTTCAGTGTTTGACTACAATGATATCTACAGAAAGCTTTGCACATTTATACTTGATCTGAAGAAGGGGTTGGGTGCCATGCCTGATGTTTTCATTGTTGTTTCAGATGTATCAAAGGCATTTGATTCTATAGATCAAGATAAGCTGCTTAGTGTGATGAAAGATGTTATAGTTGAGGATAAGTATATTCTCAAACAGTCCTATCAGGTTCTATGCACTAAGAAAGCTTTGTGGGTCCGCGAGAATTGTGTGTTGGCAGATCCAGAGATTAGTACTGGCATTACCGTATTCAATTCTGTTGATTTTGGTTCATTGTGTACCATAATTGTTAATCAGGTACTTTTGATTTGCCCTCTTTTTTCCACTTTTTATTCCTTTAACTTATGATACTAGGTATTATTCTCACTTTGATCATGACCTTGTTTATGATATCATCTATTTAATAAAATTGTCGAGTATTCTATCTTTGATTCTTGTTGTGTGCTTATAAGTCACTTAAATCATATTTAGAAGGTGGTGACTTGTGAGCTGTCCTTGGTAGATTGTATGTCAACAAAAATTGTCAGTATAGACTGATGGGAGAATAGGGGTGCAGTCGAGGGGCCCAGGTGTAACTGTGTAAGGGTTTGGCTGCTATCACTATTGTGCTTAATGATCTATGATTTCCAAGCACTTCATAACAATATTGGGTGTTGTGTGACAGTAGTTCAAAAGGCCACTATGATTGCCTGTGTTTATTAGGTTTTTTTTGTCGTCCTGGTAATAAGTTTCTTAAGACTAAGAAAAACTCCATTAGGTTGCTCACTTTGACAACACTAGCTATTCACTAGAAGTCTATGAGATGCATGAATACTCATACTCACACTGATTATTGAAATCACGTCGGTGTAAATCATGCAAAGTTATTTAATTCCAAAAATAGATTTTGTTTATGTTGAATTCTTGTGATTCCAAAATAGATTTCCTGATTATGTTGAATTCATGTTCTTTCTTTGTCATTGATTTAGTCTTGTTGATAGCATTATATATGTTTTCAAAGTAATGAGTCAATGACTTGTTCAGAGTGCCAGTAGGTATCATTCAAAAGTTACTGTGTTTCCAGTCAAATGGTGATTTTCTGATGCCAGAAGGTGATTTTTTTCTCTTTTTTTTTTTTGTTGGTAATGTAATGTTGCAGGGGCAAAGCAAGTATATGACAAAGAAACAGCTCCTATGTAATCTAAATGAGCAAGTAAAGCGAAATATAGTATGGCTGGATAAAAAGTTTTACCTGCAAGATTTGGGTATACCTCAAGGAAGTGTTTTGTCTTCTCTGCTTTGCTCATTTTACTATGGGCACCTTGAAAGGAGTATGATCTTTTCATTTCTTGAAAAAGCTTGTGAACCAGCTATTGCAGATTTATCTAGGAGGCATAAGAGTCGGAATGCTTCTGCTGCAGGCACTGAGGATAATGTCATTTTATCTCCCTGTTATATGCTTCTTAGATTAATTGATGACATCCTCTTTATATCAACTTCTAAGAAGCAGGCTGCTAGCTTTTTCCTCAGGTTGCAGAGGGGATTTCGAGAGTATAACTGCTACATGAATGAGAAGAAGTATTGCCTTAATTTTGACATTGGAAATGTCTCAGGTCTTCCGTCAAACAGGGTTTATATTGCAGAAGATGGTGTGCGCTTTATACAATGGAGTGGCTTGCTTTTAAACTCTTGCACTTTAGAAGTTCAGGCAGATTACACAAGGTTAGTAGGAGTAACTGTTATGTGAAAAGACATATACATGTTTCATACTGTCTCT
Organism: Rhizophora apiculata; assembly: GCA_037832385.1. Classification (NCBI taxonomy): domain Eukaryota; kingdom Viridiplantae; phylum Streptophyta; class Magnoliopsida; order Malpighiales; family Rhizophoraceae; genus Rhizophora; species Rhizophora apiculata. The sequence continues at coordinate 2,082,258 of CM075430.1, read as the reverse complement.
TCTTGTCTTTGTGCTTTTTAATCCTGTGTCAGGCTCGTAGCTGTCACCAATCTGATTTTTTTTTTTCTCTTGTATACAGAAACTTGATTCATATTTCATAAAGCAATAACTTTACTTCCTTGTTTCATAATGCAATCACTATTCAAACCTTGTGCCTGCTGTGCTCATGCAGTCACTTGTTGAATGAACCAAACAGGTATCTGACCAAACATTTAAGTTCAAGTCTTACTGTATGTTGGCAAGGCAAACCTGCTCATCATCTGAAAGTGAAGCTGTGCCACTTCATGAGACCCAAGTGCCATCCCATATTCTTTGATTCTAATATCAATTCAGCACCTGTTGTCAGATTAAATATCTATCAAGCATTTCTGTTATGTGCAATGAAGTTTCACTGTTATCTAACTGACATAACATACATATGCAAACTCTGCCCCGGAGCCTATTTAAAAATGATTGAAAGGACCTTAAGGTATGAATCTCCGTCTTTTATTACTTTCTGACAGTTGTATATACAATTATTAGGCATACGATGAATGGAAAATAAGGGTTGGTCTGGTTTTCTTGATATAAAAAACTGGGCTTCTCCCTTTTGCTTCATACGAGACTTTTTGGTATTTTGTAAGGAAGGTAACTATGCAGTCTACTACAGTTGCATAAAAAAGGAAAGACTTCCCAAGGGGAATTGGGTTGCATTTTCAAATCCAAACATTGGAAATGTCTCCTTGGTGACTTCACAGATGACTGATGACTTTTGCATGATTTGGTCTACTTCCATTAAGTCAACATAGAAGCCATAGAATTTGAAAAGTTGAAATTCTTTTTTTTCTTATTCGGTCCTTATTTTCTTTAGATCTTTTTAACCATTTAAGCTCTCTTGGTTTGCTCATTGCTAGGTATATGTATGTTCTTATAAAGAAAAGGATGCGTTCGGTATGTTGTGGTTCTCAGTTCCGTCCGGTGCTTCAACTAACAAGGGATGAAGTTGAATGGCTTGGGTTCAATGCCTTTATCCATGTGTTGAAGAGAAAACAATCACGCCATAGAGAGTTGCTATCTTTGTTGACATGGAAGTTGACGACACATAAATTATGTGGGAATGTGTCATCTCCACTAAAACATGCGGTTGATAAGTCTCATTCTTCTTTGTTATGGAAAATCAAGTATTAGAAACTCAAAGGTATGTGAGATACATCTCAACTTGAGCTTACGAAAAATATTACTAGCAATTTGGTCTGCCTTTACCCACTGTTCTCAAGCAGCAGAACTATAGAAGTAATAAAAGTCGGCCACGTACTGTTCACTTTTCTTTTCCAAATTAGCACCATTAGATTGGATATATTTAATCACTTTTATTTATTTGTTTCTAGTAACTCTCAATTTCTAGGCAATTACAGAATAATAAATGTTCCCATGTATGGATATAATAGATTGTTTTGAAACTCCTATTCATGTTTAGTAAAAATGTACATCAGCTGACCACAGAAGAAAAAACTATAAATTGGTGATCTGCGAAGGAGAGGTGTACAAGTATCTGCTACAAAATTGAGATAATATGGTTATAATGGCTTTGACTTTTAGATTGTGGAACCATAGGATAGAATTTCTATTCTTGCCTTGCCTCTAACAGCTTTACTTGTCTTCGTGGCACTATCCACATTAACGGATTGGAGTGCCAACCATGTGCTAAGATGCATTGGCCATGCCTTGAAAGTTGGACTAAGACGTTTGACGGTATGCAACACTTAATTGTCAAATGACTTCGGCCACTCTCCGTAGTTTAAAATAATTAAGACTTAAAATGTCACCTTTTAAAAGAAATTTCTTTCTTTTACAACAAGCTGTGCTACCACTTGTATTAAACAGCACTCAAATGATTATCAAAAAGGAGGACAAAAAGGTTCTTTTGCCAATCGATATGATACTTGACGAAGAACTACGTGATTAAAGCGAGTTAGTGGAATATATATATATATATATTGTCTATATGAAGGATGTAAGAACTCATAGGAAGAGGGGACTTGATTGGGGTAGGCTTGCTTCTTCACTGACGGAAGCATAAAGTATTCATCTATATTCTAACGACAGCAAATCAAGTTGACGGGATATTTTGAAGGTAATCAGCCTGCCCCAGCTCTTGCCAGCCAATTTTCAATGTCTATTTGGTATGGGATCTGGTGCTCTATTTTAAAAATATTTTTTTTTTTTGTTTATTTTTTTTGTGGCGGTCCCACCAAGAGAATTTTTTAACCATGCGGCCTAATCAAAAGATGGAAGACAATCCTGACTGTAAAAAATTCAGGGAGCAGAAGCCGCACGCTAAAATTGACTATTTGTATGTAATGTTCTATTCTCCTCGATCAATGTACTAGCTCTTCTTGTTGCACATCAAGTGCGTTCCGAGAGTCCTTTTTACAATCGCACAACAAAAAGAAAAAGAAAAAATGAAAGAAAGAAATTCAATCAGCGAGAGTACGACTTACATAGTCTTTTATTTCTAAAGATGAGTAATAATAAAGGATTCGTTGTTTCCAACTGTGATTTAAAAAAAGAGTTATTGAGCTATAATCTTGGGAAAATTAACATCAAACCCTGAAAATTAGTAATTGGCGCATAGAAAAAAATTTGTTTTCAAAAAAAAGATTCAATGGATAAGCATATTCTTGTCACCTGTCACGCAGTTGTGAAAATAAAATAATGAGTTGAATTTATGAGGCAAAATAAAAAATAAAAGAAATTGTCATGGGTTAACTTTAAAAGTTAAATTTAACTTCTGATTTGGATTTTTTTTTTTAAAAAAATTTTTGGCGGAGTCTTTAGAGCTTATTGGATTATTCCAACGAGCAACAAAAACCTTGGTTTTAACTGCAACGAATATAAGAATTGCTAACTTTGAAGACAAAATTTAAATGGACTAAAATATAGTATCCTGAAGTTAATTTAAATTTTTTTATATTATATATAAAATATTTTATATTATATTAATATTTTTTATATAATTTAAAATATATTATATGTACTATAAAAATAAATTATATTTATTTAAATTTATTATTTTTAAATTCTTTTAAAGAAATAAGAAAAAATTTAATTCGAATTTAATAATTTAATTTTTTTTCATATTATAAAATTATGAATTTAAATATTTATTAAGATATTTATAAAATTAATTGTATATTTAATTTTATAAAATATTAAAATGATCGATAATTATTTTTATTCTAAAATTTGTTTCTTTATGTTGTAGTATAATCAGTTTATTATATTCGACGCAATCTTTTCAAAAAGATTGTGGGTATTATCTCCGTCTTCTTGTTTCAAGAAAATGGGAGTGGGGACGCGGCTCGACATGGAGCGTGCCTCGTCTATCCCTGTCGGTAAGCATCTTACGACAAAAGACCGTGATGGACACGCGCGAAATTATAGGGGGTTAGTCAAATCAACCGCAATTTGTCAAACGCCGCATGGCGCTCTTTCTTCCGCCGCGGGCTCCACCTCTTTTGTTTTTAGCAAGACCCCTTCCGTCCTCTCCCTCGCCAAAAGATGCCTTTGATGTCACACCTCACCTAAACCCGAGAATCAAAAGATTGTTGGTCCTACTCTTGCTCTCTCCCATCTCTTTCTGATTCAATTATTATATATAAAAATTAAAATAATTTATTTATTCATTTTATTTCTTTTAAACAATTAATTTTATTTAAAAATTAAATATTTAAATATTATTAAATACTAACATATATTTTTATGCCTAATAATATTAATGAATCTAAAATTTATTACTACATTATTTAACATAAAATCTCAATGTTTAAACAAATGTTAAAAAAATTTAAATTTAAATTTAAATCAATACAAACAAATATGTGGAAATATCAATAAATTGTTATTCCGAGTGGTATATATGATTCAATTCAATTCAATAGCACGGTATTCTTTGAATTTACATAAATATGGAATGTTCTGCCACGATCTCTGTGGCTAACTTATTTAATGGTGTATTGCTCCTTAGATATCACACAATATGTATGGAAATCTCTGTACGAAGATTATATAATATTATTGCCCAGTAAATTTTCTTACTATTATTTGTGATCCATTCTTGGTGATGGGATGCCACTAAGCAAACCATCAGAATTCTTATAAATTTTACATCTTTTATATTCTTCCAGAATTTATACTCAAGAATTCTACGTTTTTATCACAACTTGAACGGCAACCAACTCTCGAATGGTATATTTTTAAGGAAGGTAGAAAAAGTGGTCATGCAGACGTCACAAAAGTTGGAAAACTCTGCGTAAACAAAAAGCTCCCTAACTCCGTCGGGAGTGTGTGTTAGTTAATTAGCACAGCAACTAACCTCACCAAGTCACCCACCCACCCACCCTAGCAACGATCATTCTATCATTAAATTCACCCGCCGCATCGCGTCCCCCTCCACCACCGCCAAAAAAGAAAAAAACAGCCAAAACGAAATGGAGCCGGCCAAGTACCCCGGGAAGCAGGCGATGGTGGTCGACATTGGGCAGATGCCTGACGCTCCACAGCGCGGGTCCCACCACCGGAGGGCCCACTCCGACACGTCTTTCCGGTTCGACGACCTCCTCCTCTTCGACCCATCCGATCTCGACCTCTCTTCTTTCGACCTCCCTACTCCCACCCCATCGAGCTGCGGCCGCCGCGGCTCCGGCGCTCCCATGGCCGTCGATTCCCCGTCCGTCTCTGAAGATTCCACGTCCAACGGCGTCCCCTCTTCTAATCAGAAGCCCGAGCCTATCAACCACCTGCGGAGCTTGTCCGTTGACTCCTCGAACTTCTTGGACCGGTTGTCCCTAACGGCCAGCGCGGCTGATGAGAAGCTCGGCGGAAAGGCAGCGGCGACGCCGACGGCGGTGCCCGGGGAGAAGAGGGTGCATCATAGGCATAGCAATTCAATGGATGGGTCAAGTTCGTCGTCGTTTGAGCTGGATGCTTTTATGGCTGATGGTGTTAAGAAGGCTATGGGCCCTGATAAACTCTCTGAGCTCGCCTTGATTGATCCCAAGAGGGCCAAAAGGTCTGGCCTTTTACTCTCTAATCTATATATATTTACTTATATGTATGTTTATGGAGTGAGAGGAATATGCTATTCGCATGCATGGTGAATACACTTCCTTCTCCATTTGGGTTGTGTGTACTTTGAAGTCGCATGTTGTGGGGGAGTACGGTTTTTTATGTGATGGCTTTCTTTTATGTGTCCTTTTTGCTAATTTTTAGGATTACAGTGGCAAGGTATAAAAATGTTTATTTGGGATTAAGGTGTTGAAATGGATAGACTAACACGAAATCTGGTACTGCAATCCTTTCTCGATCTTGATAATTCAATCTTATTTTTCTCTTTCTCGGTCCAGGCATCCAAATTGCCTTTAGCATCAAAACAAGTATTGTTTATCTTAGTGGGTGCATTTTTTTTATTGGTTTGGCATCTATTATAGGATACTTGCCAATAGGCAATCTGCAGCACGGTCAAAGGAGAGAAAAATACGATACACTGGTGAGTTGGAGAGGAAGGTGCAGACTCTACAAACGGAAGCTACTACGCTCTCTGCACAGGTCACAATGCTGCAGGTATATCTCAGCTTTTTTTATGTAGGGAGTAACCTCATTTCTTATTTGAATGAAGCCACGTATGTAGTTTCTTTGATTGGTTGTGCGTCTTTCTCTAAGGTGATTTTTGGCTCGAGTTCCGTCTGTCTAACAACCCTTAACATATGTTCTTCTGTCTGATCAATGAAAATGCTTGATAACAGTGTTTGCTTTTGCCCATTCCAGAATTCCCCAGACAGTAGTCTCTCAAAGTCCAGGTACAGGTTTGATGCTACACAATAAAGTTGCAATGAATAACTGACTGACCATACTGTGGGGGTTTCTTCAAATTCAGCTAGAAAAGAGTCTAATCACCCCGACTTGTCTCATCAACTCCCATGCCATATGGGAAAATGGAGCATAGAATCATCTTTAATTAATGTTTTGCTTGCAAGTTTCCTTCTTTGTAACAACTTTTAGTGTAGCATCAACTTAAATTGCTGTTATGCTTCCAAGGTTTCTTTCTCTGGTTGAGACCATGGCCAACAGGAATAGATGCCAAAATTTTGTACATGTGCTTAGGCCTTATGATTATTTCTCTTGGCTGCTCGGTGATGCATCCTATTTCATGCTAACATGGAGATGATGCATTGCAAACTAACTCTTTTACTGGCCTGAGTCAATTATAATGCTGAACGTACCCTTTGTTATCAAAGTGAGAATTTGAGTTTGAAATGTTGGTAAACTGCTGTATATTCCTTTATGTCACCATACTTGTCAAGGCCAGATGTCTTTTGAGCTTGTCTGAGTCAGAGCAGCTGCTTCTGTCATTTATTTGCAACTATTCACACAAAACCAGACATGCATGGCCCACACTTAGCAGACCAACTTCAATGTATCTCACCAAACATGTAAATGCCTCCCACTTGTCTGTTAGACCCCAACAAGTCAAGACCAAGATTAATGAATTAAGTTCTGTCATTGCTGTGTTGCCAAACATGTATGATTTTGTCCTAGGATGTTGGATAAATTTCCCACGCATTGTGAAGTTCTATAAGTACATTAGTATAGCCTTACACACATGTTTGGTTACAGTGTGTGTGGAAGTTGTATCCGGTAAATAGCTTTATAATTCTGCCCCAACCTTATGCTGAAGAATTTACAGGTTTATGCAGAATGGATCTGCCTTCATTCCATATTACGCTTATATGGCTACTACATTGGTTTATACTTGTTGAAGTCATGATAAGTAGAAGATGCAAAATGATGCAGAGAAGGAAAGCTAATGCTTATGCACCAATTAAATATTGTTTTTATTGTGCAGAGGGACACCACTGGGTTAACTGCTGAGAACAAGGAACTTAAACTACGGTTACAAGCTATGGAGCAACAAGCACAACTTAGAGATGGTATGTCTGAGGATTTTTTTTTTTCCATTTTTTACTTTTGGCATCTGGTATCAACATCAGCAAAGTTATTGCATTTTTTGACAAGCAACATTTAAATGTGCTTTGGATGTAAGTGGTCTTAGAATTGTTCACATCCTTTACTATTACGTGGTGGGGTTTTTTTTTGGGGGGGGGGGTTGTGGGGGGAGAGGGGTCACAGAATTCTAAATATATCTGCCAAGTTAACTTGGCTTGTGAACATCAAAAAATAAGAAGCTTAGCATGTGGAAGCCTTACATTGTAGAAATTCCTGTTGAAACAAATTGGGCTCTGTGTCTATCTAATTTTGGAATGCTCCGGTGGATGAACTTGTTGCTTTCTCGTTAAATGGCTTTTAGGAAATGAAACAGTCAGTAAGGAATTAATGTCTAAATGCCTTTCTACTTTTCTGCAGCTTTGAATGAAGCTTTGAGGGAAGAGGTGCAGAGGCTTAAGATAGCAACAGGTCAAATCCCGTCTGGTAATGGAAATCCTTTTAATCGAGGCTTGGCTCCTCAATTTTCCTCCCATCAGCCACCCTTACCTTACGTTAGTGGCAACCAAGCCCAGCAGCAACAACAACAGCAGCAGCTTCGCATGCCTCAGCCATCAAACAATAACCAGACTAACAGTGGGCAGCCCCATCCTAGCTTCCCAAACTTCAGCCAAAATGTCTGATTCCGCGTAAACACTATTCGTGGAGAAAAAATGGTTTGAAGAATAGCAATTAATCCAATCCTAGTAGAATTTTGTACATGCTAGTACGTGTATTTATTTGTAGCAGGTCAAGGTTGTGGAAGTATTGCAAGCTGCTTGCTTAGAGCTCCTTCACTGTACAAGACAATGCTACCTTAGGAGGAGAGGTAAGTTGTAAAATGTTAGGGACGACGTAGTCTTTACAATTGATGGTTATGGGTGGGCGAATGTTTATTGTAATTTGTGTACCTTTATAACAAACTAGCCTTTGGAGTTCAGAGGAGAGCACCACATGGTTGGAAAACGAAGTTCTTCTGATCGAGATTCCAGCCTTTTCTTGAAGCTGACAGAAAAGAACAAGCTCCCTTCGTGCTCACAAACCATAAAATTCTAGAGCAACCGTGTTGGGGTCATGGAATTGTCTTGACGCATTCGGACAAGGTATTGCAGGCTTAAGCTTGTCCGGAAATGGAATCTCATTTTGGAACGTCTTCCTTCCACTATATTCCAAGCTATTCCCTGTATCGTCCGGTAAGTGTGCCGTTCGTTCATCTCGTGGTGAGATTTTTCTTTGGATCTTTTGCGGCACATCGAAAAGATTGAGATTTTTCATCATTGTCTTCGTGGTTGTTCTTTTCCACTCTCCTTTTCGCAGTTATTCTGTGAACTGTTTAGGATAACTTCAATAATGTTTTTCATGAATTTTGATCCACGCCGAAATTGTGAGACTTTGGTTAATTTCAACAAAAGAAATTGGTTTAGACTCTGTGATATTAAAGCAAACTTAAAAAACAAAATTGAATTTCGCGGCTAGTGGGTTTACTCTTGTTCTAGTATCAGAAGGTAATTTTTTTCTAACAAAAATGTAAAGTATCACCTTTGTTTTTCTATATTTTTCAACAAGAAATACTATGGCTCTCAAGAGAAAGTAGGTAATTCTCGACATGAAACTTAAAATATCGACAAATCTAAATGAATTGTCTTAACGAATTGAAACACTCTTATTCGGACAACGAGATTCTGTATTCTAATCTTAATTTGTTTTCTTCGGCCCCTCTTGTAACTTGTTTTAAAAGGAAAAAAAAAAAAATTGTTAATAAAGTCTCTGAAGATTATAACACTAGATAATTTAGTTTGGGGTTACGGGTCTGTTGTAGCGGTGGTTTGTGTCTTTGCCGTTTACAAAGTTGGGGTTCCTGATTTTTTTTTCCTCTGATTTGCTACAAAACATCCAATTAGAGCCTGCTTTGTATTTTAATGGAGGTCATTGGGTAGTGGGCTGGCAGTGGTTTGATGGCTTTGATACAGCCAGAAAATCGCCGGCAACGACGACCCAGAAACGGCACGTCGGTCGGATTAGCATTCAGTTTTGACGATCACCAAATCCAAGAAAGATGATAAATTATGCCGAATTAAATGAAAACAAAAGGGAGATGGCCAAATGCCGTAATGAAATCACAGTTGAATCTTCCTCGTTCAACCACCACATGGAAGTTGACCAAATTCTCGATTCTTGCATGGATACTACTCTTCTAGGTAGGAGAGTACATCAGATCACAATACCCTTTAATTGTCTGAACTTCCTCTGCACTGTAACCAGTTGACCGCCGACTGGAGACTAACAATTCATAACAAGCTAAAGAAAGAAACTTGCTTTGCACATTCCAGACAATAATGAGCTTTCTCAAAAATGTTTTAGAGGAATAAAAGAATTTTGGCACCGTTTGACTCTGAGTAATCTACCAAGAACAGCCAGCAGCATCACAGGAAGTTGTGCGGGTGCCAAAAAGAGTTAAAAACACAAAGGCCAGGACAATAATTCGGAGATATCAGAACTTATTACTCGATATAAATACACGTACATCATCAACAATGTCACCATAATATTTGTTTCTGTCTAGTCGTTTAAGCAACAAGCAGTGGAGGTGAGCATCTTGCTGATCCTGGCTCTTGTGGGCGTGATTTCATTTGTGACTTTATTCTTGCAGCATTCATGGACGTCACCAAAAGCAATGGAGAAAATCCCCGGTGGTTTTTGTTGGCCTGTCTTTGGCGAAAGCTTCCCATTTACATCGAACTTTTCGAGCCCATCTGGCATCTCCAGCTTCATGAAGAAGAGACAGAACAGGTAACCAATCATTAAAAAAAATTATGGAAATTCTTGAACAATTTGAGTTGTTACACTCTTCTTTCTAACGGACTTCAATCCTGGGTATGGCAAGGTTTTTAAGACGTTTGTCCTGGGGAGATACACAGTTTCATGATGACTGCTAGGGAATCAAGCAAAATCTTGTTAACAAGAAAAGATGGGATAGTGAGCTTGAAGCTCTTTTATACGGGGAGGCAGGTAGTGGCCCCAAACAGCTTACTTCACACCAGAGGAGAAGCACACAAGGACGTTAGGCGCCTAATTGCAGAACCCCTGTCAGTCGATTGTCTAAAAAAGTACTTACATTTTATCAACACTCTTGCTATGGAGACGTTAGATCAATGGTCTGGACGAGCAGTTATGTTCCTTGAAGAAGCTTCTTCAGTTAAGTCCTCTCTTGTTCAGTTCAGGAAGCTTGTATTCCACCGGACTGTTTCTGCCCTTCAGGATATATAATTGAATCTTTGAGTTTCTGCAGTTCACCCTCAAGTTGATAGGCAACATGATAGTGAGTCTAGAACCAACCAGGGAAGAGCAAGAAAAGTTCCGGTCTAATTTCAAGTTCATTTCTTCCTCTTTTGCATCCATTCCACTCAAAATTCCTGAGACAGCATTTTATACTGGCATTAAGGTATTGTAGATCATTGCATCTCCATACTTGAACCATGTCAATGTGTAGCATGAGCTATGAAACTAATCGATCTTTGAAAAACAAGGAAGCAAGCACAGGAGTTAAAAGTGCCTGCTCAAACAAGCAAAAAGATTCCCATTGCAAATTTTCTCTGATATAAATTTTACTTGATAATCAGGCTCGAGAGAGAGGATGTCCTCCATGCTAGACGCAACAATCGCAGAGAGAAGAAATGGGCAAAGCTTCCACCAAGATATCTTGGGGTCCCTTGTAATGAAACATGGCAAAGAAAGACAGAAAATGATGGGGATAAACTCACTGACTCACAATTGAAGGATAACAACAATCACATACTAACTCTGCTAGTTACAGGTCATGATACCACAAGTGCCATTCTAACATGGGTCATCAAATTCCTTGGAAAAAACCCGGCAGTTTTGAAACAACTCAGGGTAATATTAGCTTCAGATTCTTAAGGGCAGTATTAGTTTGAATTGGCGACTTCCTATTGGAATCTGACATCAAACCTGCAGGAGGAGCATAGACAGATCCAATCAAAGGGAACAAGTGAGGCAAGCCTCGCATGGTCTGAAGCTAACAGCATGCCTTACACCAATACAGTGAGAAGCAAAATTGACAACTATGTATCCATATGATAAACTATCATCTTGAATCTCCCAACTTATGTGAGCTATTAATTTGGTCTTTCCATGACGTATGGTTGACCAATGAAACTCTTCGAAGATCCCCAGCTCTCCCTTGGCTTTCTAGAAAAGCTGTCCAGGACTTTGAGATCAAAGGTGTGAAAATTACAAGCTACGCATCACTAGCCGATAATGTACCTAACTAGCAATATGCATATCGTGGTTTTTGATGTTCTGTTGATATTGCAGGATACAAAATAAAGAAAGGTTGGCCAATTAACTTGGATATTTGGTTCTATTTACCATGACCCAGAAAATTTTCCCAAGGCCCAAAATTTTGATCGTTCAAGATTTGAGGTAAGAAGCATTCCCGACTCCATTAACAGCAGTCCTTCCTTTCTTTCTTCCCTACGGACAATAATGAAAAACAGAATTTCCAAATCAATTTCAGGAACCCATAAAGCCCTTTAGCTTTCTTGGCTTTGGTAGTGGACCACGTATGTGCCCTGGGATGAACCTTGCGCCAGACTGGAAATATGTGTCTTCATCCATCATTTGGTCACAAGATACCAGTAAGCCTTAAAGAATCATGTACTGAACTGATGATAATGATAAGAAGACAAAGCTAAGCTTGTCACCTAACTTGAATTGTTATCTTTATACCATTACAGTTGGAAAGCTCTGGAGAAAGATGATTCTGTCCAGCCAACTCTTGTGCAGATGCCCAAAAACAAGTTAAGTTTGAGCCACTGTAATACATCTCTTCTCACTCTAAGCGTTGCAGCATAGATAAGGTTAACGTTAGCCCCTTCTGTGGAATAACTCGGCAATTTATTTTCCGTCAATTTTCATGTTTAATTTTTGGTAATGCTTATACACTTTACCATGGTTAGTTAAATTTAATCGTATTTAAATGATAATTTTTTTCATGGGATAAATTAAACGAGGGACATATGACTTAGAGTCTTGACTTACAAGAGCAAAGAACTCTATTTTTTGTCAATATATTTTTCTCTTTATTTTCTTTTCAAGAAGAACAAAACAGAACAGAAAAGTGAAATGATGCTCACAAAAGAACTCTGAAATGAGTGATGCTACGGGTCTCCTCGTGAGCCACGGCAAAAACCAGACAATGGACTTTAATGGTTTCCGATTGGTGTCACCTTTCTGAAACCCACGTTCTCCATGACGGGAGGCAGCAAATTGTAACCAGACGGAAATGCGATAAATATCTATGCTCCACCCCACCAGTTTCTCGTTCTCTTCGATTATTTTCTTCTTATTGTATTATTTGATTTTGTTAAAATTCCACGAGGGACCAAAGATAACGAAGATAGCCTGGCAATCTAAATCTTTTAATCCTCATTGCTAAACTATTGCTGGGCTTACCTAGAAATTAAAGTTCAAACCTATCTCGTTACAGATCCCAACAGTCGTATAATCTTTATGCTCCAACTCAGTTTAAATCGATTCTCAGCTGACCAGCCGTCGGCAATCGAGACATTAAAACTATTGTGGGCCTGGCGACTTGGTCAGAAAAAGGACAAACTTTTACCCACAAAAAAAATAAAAAGAAAAAGTTTAAACGTTATGTTGGAGAACAATGCTAGAGAATAATCGGTAACAACAGTTCTGCCATGAAAACATAACTACTGCAACAGATTCCAACAACAGGCAGTTGTTCTCAATCATCAGATCAGATTCTTCACTTATGCAGTGCACAAGTACAATTCTCGCAACCAATATCTGTGGCGACACAAGGAGGCTTTACTTTCCCATCCTGATACCAAGATGAGCGCTTCTCGGTTAATTCATTCAAGAAATCGTCCAGCTTGTCAATGATGACATTGGGCATCACCACAACATGTGCAATATTTCCTTGGCAAGCTAGCTGCCACCGACGAATAAATTCCTCATCTAGAGGGCGCTCAAACACAACCGTGATGCTAAATTCATTCAACATAGCACTAATTCCAGCATCGCGCAAGCGATCCTTCAAGTAGTGTGCATTCCAGAGACACTTTTGTACGTCTTGCTGGAGCCCTCTGTACCCCTTTCGGTTAAGGGAGTACCAAAGAAAGATAGGAGCATGGCCATTGCGGCTTCCTATTATTGTGGCATCTCTTGAAGCAACGTACTCAACATTCCTTGACAAAACATTTATATGCTCCATCCTCGTTATCTGAACACCGCATGGCACTGGACATCCAACAAACTTGTGGCCGGAAACACTCACACTTCCAATTGGCTTTTTGAATGTAACTTTTGGTGCCTGAACATCAACAACAATAAGCAAAACAGAAAAATAAAAATGACAGGTACAAAAGAAAATTATTCAAAGATTCCAAAATGATCCTGTTTAAATGACAAGAATGTTGATTGATCAGTCAATCACCAACAAATTTAGCCACTCCTTGTTCTTTAGTGCATAGATCAACAAGCCCTTCTGCTTATCTATCACAAATGGCTCACCATGATATACCCAAAACTCAGCAACTCTTGACTAAAGGTTGAATTTACAGGAAGCAAAATAAGAAAGGAGATCTGGCACTAAAATGGCCACAATGAAATTGGGAGATTTTTTCAATGCAAATGCTTACCCTGGAGGCACGCAAGAGATTGCAGAAATAAATAAATAAAAAAAAATCTGATGATCAGAGATTGCAGCACACAAGAGGTACTAATGGCTGGAACATGAGTAAGAGAGCAAAAGTGTGGCAATGAACATCTCTATGCTCAATTGAGCGCCTTTTGAGTATGCAAAAATGAATGTGATAAACTTACAAGTTTGACAAAAGGCATCATAGGTCCAAATAATGCTCCATCACAGTGAATATAGAACTCATCACGTGAAAAACCACTTTGTTCAAGTGTTTTTATTACAAGATCGAGGTCATCCACGGCTCCTTTGACAGTTGTGCCTGCACAAGGAAGAATTCATTGAAAACGTACATCATATCTAAGCACACAAATACAATTGTGTATGTTTGTGTGTGTACATGTGTGAGCGCATGAGAGAGAGAGAGAGAGGGACCTATGTTAACGTTAATAATGGCTGGTTTATCTTTGTTGGCAAGAAGTTTAGCCTTAAAATCAGCACAATCAATCTCGCCAGTGAGTAGACAGTCAACCTTAACGCATTCCATTCTATACATACGAGCTGCCTTGAAGACAGAATAATGTGACTCTCTTGATGCATACAGAATTCCATCGGGAAGCACTTCCCTCCTGCCAATTCAGAAATGTTACCACCACACTCACTTACAACATGTGATATAAACTGGTGGAAGTTATAACTATATGATACGTCCACGCTCAAAGCTACTCACCCTACTAGAATCCCATGAAGATTGCATTCTGTACCACAACTAGCTATGTAGCCCCAGTATTCATTTTTCTCTATCTCCCACAGACGAGCAAACCAATTTAAAACACCAACTTCAAATTGCCTTGAATGAACACCATAATTACTTTCTATAAATGGATCGCCGATATTGTTGATGGGGAAATGCTGCAACCGAGAAAGAGCACCATAGTCAAAGTCCAAATTACATGGATAACCTGCAAATGATATCACCTTTTCAAGGTAAGAACTTGAAATTAAATGTTCACTATAGGTAACACAGATTGCCCACAGACGCTCTGATCCTAATGTTAAAGAATCAGAAAAGAATTTGTAGCTCTATCACTCAGCATTTGCGAGGATGACGAAGAGTTACTGTTGCATGTCATAAATTGGATGCTTGGTTTTGTACGTGACGATCAATAATAAGTGGCAGAAAAAACATATGCATCTTTAGGCTCTTGACATTGTCAAGTGACAAAATACATAATGGTAGAAACAATCTCCAGTAAAAACAAAGAGACACAAAAAATAATAATAAAAATAAAAAAAATAAAAATAAATCTCCTCAGCAAATCATCAACGTCCTGCATGTGGTTCGGCATCAGACGCTTTTAATTAATAAACACCACAAAGCATAATGATGGAAACAATGCTTTTTGCTCAGATGCAAGTTTCCATAAGAAGGGCTTAAAATGACTAATAGATTCACCGTTCCAGAACATCAAGGTAAGCAACCAATTACTACAATCCTCCTCGAATGAAGCAAAAGCAATTAAACGCGAAAGCAAGCGAGGAGTGAAACGAGAGTGGAATGTTGATTACCTAGATGATACTTGCACCGTTCGTTCAAGATCTTTCGGTAGCGAGCCACAACGCTAGCCATATAAGCCTCTTTATCACCGGTGAAATCGTCATTGGCGTCAGGCTCCGTGACCTCGAGGCACGACGTGTGCACCTTCCTCCCCACCACAGTCTCTTTCTCCTTCTCCTTCTCCGCTGCTTGTCTTCCTTCAATCTTCCCATTGGCCGCCACTACGGGGGGCAGCGGCTCTGCTTTCATGACGGCCGTCGGATCGTAGTCCTCCGCTAACATCTTAACTTTCCCGCGGTTCACGTGTACCTGCACTTCGTCGACTTTCAAGTTTCTCTATAATTATTAAAAAAAAAATTCAAAAAATTTAAACAAATACTCGTTAATACCTGAATGGAGTGGCGGTTGCTCGGCCTCAAATGGAGGGAAATGTAGTTAATGAAGAAGAAATGAGAGGGGCTTGGCTTTTGGTCCCTATTTATAAGCGGGAAGCCTTGCGTTGACCATTGTTTGACTGTTTAGAACCGGGGAGAGCGATGCCAAGGGATTACACGAATAAAATAAAATATACTAAGTAATCATTTTTTTTTTTTTTTTTCATGAAAAAATTTCGTGAGAAAAAGTAGAAAAAACGCAATAGATTTGCGCTAATATAACATAATTTGTGTTGTGACTAGTAAAAATTAATTTGTACATTTTGTGTATAATCTTGTGAATGATTTCTCACTAATAGTTACCTGTTTATCCAAGATATCTCTCGAAGTCAACGTTTCAACTCAATTCAAACTGCTGTAAAAAAATAAATAAATAAATAAGAAAAGAAAACTCAGTTCAAACCATTTCTGTCGCTTTTTTTCAAGAAAAGAAAAACAAATAGATGGAGGGCGGGAAAGTTGCCGTGTACGTCACTGCACACGGTAGCATCAATAAAAGGAATCTGATCATCCTTTTCTTTTTAGCTATGTTTATTTCCGCCAAAGCTTCGCAAATCTTCGTGGACTGTTGTCAAAAGCTACGTAAGAACTTGCAGACATGGGAACGAGCGCGGGGAGATAAGAGTGAAGAGCAGAGATAAAAACAAAACTGTAATAATAAAAGCGAAGAGCAGAGATAAAAACAAAATTGTAATAATAAAAGCGAAGAGCAGAGATAAAACAAAAAAAAAGTTATAATAAAAGTGAAGAGCATCCGATTGTATAAAAATAAGAGAAAAATGAGCAATAGGAATTCGCTTTTCTTCATCCTCAAAACCACCATCGTCACTTCACTCTCACATTGTGAATTGGGTTAAAATGAACCCTTACCTTCAACTCTATCTGCAAGCAAAACGTGCATTGTCTCAAAGCATAATCCAACCAGCTTAAGTACCGATGCCACGTAAAGAAACTCTAACAAAATTCCGTATTACGCAGTCTTGTGTTTTCAATTATTTTTTTTTTTTAAAGGAAAGAAAAAATGGTGGAATCTATGATCTGTCAACCAAAAAACAAAAAACGTGGAGTTTGTGAAAATTATGGAAAATATACACAGGATATTGTGGATAATTTAATGTCAAATCCTTGGCATTTTATCGTAGGTACAAGTAGGATAAGGACCACATTTTAGGTAAATTACAAAAACACCGCCCTATTCTTCTCGGTCAGTGACTCAGTGGTCGCAACCATTATAACTTATTTTATTATGTCCATGCGCGAGGAACGTTAATTTTAGCAACCTCGAGGCGCGTGGGATAAAAGAACCGTCGCTTTCTTTAGACTTTGGATAGCCTTTCTATGGGGGAGAAAAGTCTCTCTCTGTGCTGTTTTTTTTATTTTTATGATAAAAAATTAAGAGAAAAAAAGTCTCTTTACTATAGAACAAACAAATTCACCAAGCATGTCGGGCTTCCTTTTCACCACAAAATGGATCCATCCGGGGTTCAGGCCGAACCAGATTGAACATCTTTTGATGGAGGCTGAGATCAAGTCGGCCGATGCTTAATACTCAACTATTACATAGAGACGACCCATATCAATTGTTGAGAAATCTTAGGCTAGTCGTCGGAAAAAAACTCGTCATAAAGCCTGCTTCACATTTGAGCCCATTGCACCAATAAATCTCAGCGGCTGTTGGCGGTTGCTGGGTGCTGGCTGTGCGGCTGGTGACTACTGGGGGTGGGCTGAGCTACTCGTTTTCTGAACTTCATTAAAATGGCCCAATGTACGACACCACTTGAACTGCAAGGCCTTTGTGTTTGAACAACAATCATCCGACCCAACCCCCGTTCATCGACTTTCCCGAGTGAAACACAGTTTCTGATTGGCTTGCAAATTATGCTTTTTCCCTTGATTGGGGGGCATCATATGCTAGTAGAACCTCCTCCTGCAGTTCTTCGGCTTGGGGTTATCAGGACACGGTTGGTGTACTTCGGCCTCGAGGCCTTGCTTTCTAATTTTTGTTTTGCTTCAGGCTTATGCCTTCCATTTGATCAAAAAACAAAAAAACAAAAAAAAAAAAAGGAGGAAAACACAGTTCCAATTGCACAACACTCAAAAAGCACGCAAAAAAGAGAGTATTTTATTCTTTAAAGATCGCCATTAAATGGTCCAAAACAGGATATTTGATACAAAAACCTACGAATAAGTATTTCGAGATCAAAGAACGATAATCATTAAGTCTCTTTGTTTCAAAACCTTGTCAACGTTATTATATATCATCCCTAAGGAGGTGGGCTTCTCTTCATGTTGTAGTCAAAACAATCATAAATTTAGGATCTTATACATTGCAAAATGTTTATTATTATTATTATTATTAATGTCACGATTCGTATTTTAATGAAGTACTTTGCGCCACTTGTAAATAGAAATGTAAATGTTCTTCAATAACCTACATAGTTAGTTAATAGTTAGTTAACAAAATTATAAGAACAAATCTATAAACTTTTTGAAAAGTCCTCCCATCTTGGGAACAAGTTATTTTCATCTTTGATTTATGATTTAACGTTCAAAACTTAAAACTACCTAATAACTAATTTATTAGTTTGAGGGTTTATGATTAACAGCGAACAAACAAATAATGGAGGCATTGACCATTCAGGAATGAAATACAGAGGCGGCCGAAGCGAGAGCGGGTGTGAGAAAAATCCATATCCATAGTGTTAAAAAGGAACCCGAACTGGACGCTCCGCAGGATCCGAACCAGCTTTATCCTCTCTGGGTCCGAGGTGGGGGGCCAAAATGGGAAATAAAAGAGCCAACCGCCGACAATTCCAAAGGCTCCAGCTTCGGGCAAACGGACAAAGACGACGGAAAATTCAATCAATCAATCGTGCTATTTGAAGATTAAATCTACAAAATCAACCACAGCATCCCCACCACATCCCTTCTCTCCTTTTTCTATGGCAATCCCTTAATCGAGCTTTAAACCCCTTTTACTCCATCTCTCTCGATCGCTTGCTCCGCCTTCCCACCCAGAGAACATGGAGTACTCGCCGATGAAAAGTCTCCCACAGGACACGCTCCATCAGATCTTCTCGTCTCTACCGCTCCGGGAGATCGTCGTATGCCGAGCCGTCTGCAAGTTCTTTTATCAAATGTTGACCTCATCGCCCTTCATGGACCTCATCTCCAGCCGACCCCCTCTTCGTCTCCTCGCGCTCCGCCCTCCTCATCATCGTCACCACCACCACCATCTCAACACCCACAATTACCATCAGCAACGTTTCCCCGGCCACGTGTCCACAACTGCTTCATCCATCCACGTGTACGATCCAGATCAATATCAGTGGCTCAAATTTGATCTTACTTTTTTACCCTTCAGGTCTCTCCACCCGGTCGCGTCGGCCAGCGGGCTCGTGTATCTCTGGGGTGACTCGCCTAACTCGACGGTGTCAAACAAATCACTCCTGCTCTGCAACCCCGTGACTCGCCGGTTCAAGGTGCTGCCCAAGCTGGGGTCGGCCTGGTCGCGGCACGGTGCGGTCGTCGTTGACTCAGCGAACCGAGTCATGGTGCTTACAGAACTCGTAGCCCTGTACTTGTCGAGCACAATAGCCAGCTCTTGGCTGACTTTCTCGTCGAATCTGCCGTCAAAACCGAGAAGTCCAATCTTAGTCTCGGATTCCGTTTTCGCTTTATGCGACGTTGGTTCTCCCTGGAGGTCCCAGTGGAAGCTCTTTACCTGCAAGCTCTCAAACCTTCGGTCTCCCAACAACAACAACAGCAGCAGCAGCAGCAGCAGTCACACCTCATCTTCAACATCTTCGAATCACAACAAGTGGTTTAGCTTAGAAAAGCACGAATGGGCGGATATTTTCGACACTATGAAACGACCGCGTTTGGTGAGAGGGAACGGGAACAAACTGTTGATGATTGGGGGCCTGTCAACATTCTCGTTAAATCCATCGTGTTCGACGATCCGTATATTAAGGTTGGATTTGGAGAGGCTGGAGTGGGAGGAGGCAGGAAGGATGCCAATGGAGATGTATAGGTGCTTCCAGGAGTCAAGTAAGTTCAAAGTGTTTGGTGGTGGGGATAGGGTTTGCTTCTCGGCTAAGAGGGTGGGGAAATTGGCATTGTGGGATGATTGTGATGGAGAAAAGAGAAATGATGGAAGCAGCAGCAGACGGGTGTGGAGCTGGATTGATGGGGTGCCAGGTGGTGGCGGAGATGTGCTTTGTAGAGGGTTTGTTTTCGAACCAAGGCTTACTGATCTTGCTTGAACTGTTATTGTCGAGTATCAAATTTAATGCTAGATATATTGAACTCATGTTATTCTTGAATTGATACTAAAAATTTGCTGTGTGATCGTTTTGTTTGTTATCAATATTTGGGTTATCGATGAATTGAAAAGAAACATGTTGTGTTATTCTGACCTTTTTGTTTGTCCTCCCCTTTATTTGTTTATTGATTTATTCTGTGTGTGTATATGTGAGATAGCATTGTAGACTATTTGGAATGAATGTCAATCCTGCGCAATAGGGCTGTAAGTTCTCTAATTGTTGTCTCACTGTTCTGAGATGATTGAGGGGATATGGAAAGTTCTGCCTGCCTGCTAACTGAGATACCTTTGATTTCCGTTTGTAACAACACTCCTCCAGAAGAAAAGCAAAAAAGAAAATCTTCTCTGGCTGTTAGTTGCAGAGCAATTCCTCGGTGCTTGCATGAACCCATGCAATTTGTGGCATTAGTAACTTTTTTTTTTTATTTGCTTTGTTCTTGGAAATAATGCTTTTTTTCTACATTTTCAGTGGAGATGTATCACTCTATATGAAATGCGGTTTTCAGCTATTGTCTTTGAGAATTAGAGTTCATTTCATACACTGTGTGTGCTTGGAAAGGGGCAGCTTTGTAGAAACCTTTTCTTTTGAGGAGATGCTTAGTAGTAATTCCATTTCAACTTTCTTCATTGGATGATAACTGGATGAAACTTGAGGGAGGAGAAAAGAGGGAAGAGGGTATTTTCCTCTTGTAAATTGGAATCTTAAGACTGGTAAATATGCTCAAAAACTTGGTAAGGTCTATAATACCAAATTTGTTGTTTCTGAAAATCTCCTGTTATTAATCTTAAGCATTTATTGAATTTTATTAAACATTTCAGAGCGTCCTTCGGTCTTTTGAAACACCACCTGCTTGTGCATTTGTAGAAAGCAATATTGAAGCTGTTATTAAGGGACCTGATTTCCAAGGAAAACTCCTCTTTAGCAACATGACCGTACCTCTCACAACATTTATCCTCTCTTTCAATAGCTAACTTCTTACGCTTTCCATAATTTGAAGGCCCATCATCTTGTTGTGGAGCAATTTAACCTGTAGTAGAAAGTTACACGCTAGTGAACCAGAAAATGCTGTGTAATCTGGATGGCCTCAGGAAATAGTTCTACCCAAGGCCATGGAAACCTGTTAAAGATCAAAACAGTTTCATACAGACAACCATTTCTTGGGATTACCTGTGTTATTTAAGAAAGTTGTTCATGTGAAGCTAGTGGATTATATATTTGGTCATCAGTTATTAATAACTTAATTTATGTCTCTACCCATGGTGGTACTGATGTAGGAGAGAAACGAATAAAAGACCAATGCGTGAATCTATTCAAAAATATTAACATGAGAATCCATTGAAAAATTAAACTTAATAGTCAAGAGTGATCTTAATATTCATTTGGTCCAATGGTACTAACAATTCTGGTGGTAATAACAATAAGTTGTATTCATAAAGATAACTAATGACTAAATAAAAAATAATAAAATTAATTAATAAATAAAATAATATTTATATTAAATAATATAATATTTTTGTATAATATAATAATAATTTTTTTATTAAGAAAAATTCTCCTATTTTATTCTTAATCTCTTAAAGTGAAATGAGAAAGTTGGACCAACTCACTTGCCAAATACTGTCATTTTTTTACCCATATGTTCCCCCAAAGCTGCTTTTTGAGGTTGAGATTATTCTCAAAGAATTATCTTTTCTGATGGGAAAAGTCAACTATTAATGGTGGCTATTGTCTTAATTCTGTAACATCTAGAGCAAGAACATGAACCTTGTGTTCTTCTTGTGTTGGCTGGCACTGGTTTGTAAAGATTTCATGTATTGAGGAGCCTAATGGATCTGGAATTCTGGAGGGGATGCGTCAGCTTCCTCTCGTGTAGAAAAAGGGAAAGGGAAACTATTCATTTTTCAATGAATCCAAGTCAGAGAAGGAAAACAAAAACTATTCATTTTTCCATGAATCCAAACCAAAAAAAGACAAAATGTCAATGCTGAATTATCTCTGCATCTGTAGGATAACCAACTCCCATCGTCGAGAGCATTGTTACCATTCAACTGCTGAAGTCCTTGACAATTATTTACCATTCTAAATAAAATTAATGAGTCTCAAAAGTTTGGGCTTGGTTTGGATCATTCTTTACTGCGCCATCCCATCTTAATTTCAATTTCTTACACAAGGGCACCGATATAGCCGTGTGTACTCAAAATAAACTTGTAATGAAAACGTCATCTTGACTCTCATTGTTGGGAAAGCCGATGCAATTGCATTGGTGCTTCTGGTCCAATATGGATGTAAGTAGGCGTGTCTGGAAGGGGGAGGACTTATACTATTTACACCATAGGACTGGAGCCCCCAGTTTTGCAATCTGCTTGGAGCAATGAAAATTCCTGAGCCCCATCAACCCAGAGCAAATATTCCTTACTGCTGTGTATAGGATTCCTCCTGTTCTTTTGCACTAATAAACTACTCCATTACATCAATCTGTAGATGTATATACACAGAGACACATGTAAACTTGCTCTGACGTAATCCGGAAACGGCCGAGAAATTGGCAGATTACTGCCATTTGTTCTATTCTCGTGCGAAAAAATAATTTCTCGAGGAGACAAATTTATTGGAAGTGACCACTAAAATTTGGCAATAGAAGATTTACAAGAATAAAGTCCTTTTTCTTTCTTTTTTTTTTTTAGCAGTTGCAAGAATAAAATCTTAATAATGCTGCATAGTTGCTTGCCCCACCCACTAACTTTGATAGTACTCTGCCACGTACTATCCGAATAAAACTCTTTCATCACGTTGTACGTCAATAAATTTATAATTTTGAAACAGGTTGAAACAATGCAGTACATTTAACGCAAAGTGAAAAAAAAAAAAAAAAGTGCGTTGGAATTGATAATTTCGAAAACTTGATTGCATCGAGTCAATAAAAAAAATATCTATGATATGTCAAAACAGGCTGGATTTTAATTCAAATAAAAAAAATTTATGCACGATTTTAACATATACAAGATAAAGTTTTGGCTGAATTTGAAGATACGCAAAGAAAAAATTTCGGTTACGTATAGGTAATCTGTCATAATTCTCGTCTAGATTAGTTGATTAGAACTACCTACCACGATCAATCACCGATGGAAATCAGTTTTTTTAGTAATCAAAGCAACTGTTCCAGTACCGAAATGAGCTTTAGGTTCCTCTTCTGACCTCCGTTATAATTTTAATTTTTCCTGTAACATATGAAAATAGGGGAAAAAAAAAAGTTAACAATGTGGGGTTTTTTTTTTTTTTTTATTTGTTTCATTTATCCAACAATTCCCAAGGTTTCAAAAGGTCGTCGGGTGCGCGAACAAGAATGAAAACTTCTTAAACAGCCGTGACATACTCTTTAGATAGAACAAATATTTAACTCCAGCTTCACTTCTCTTGTGTCTACCATCATCAGTAATACTCGGATTTGTGTTTTTTAAGCATCACGTCTTAATCCCTGACGTCGTGCATATTTTCTTTCTTTTTCTTTGTTAAATTGAAAATGTTTTCTTTAGTTCTAGGTTAGGACAGGATCTGCCGGCAGCCCAAAGTTTCTCTCTCCCGTATTTTCTGGGAGCCCAAGAATTGTCGAAATCAACGCGTATAAATTGTTGAAAACACAATTTGTAATCTATGCACAAAACATAAAATAAAAACCCGCGCTGCGCGCAAGACTAGTTCGGATTGTGTCCAAAAGAGATCGTGCTCGCAGACAAATTCAATAAACAGGATATTCTCTCACCAGAGCGTTTTGGATTCCAAGGAATCACGTTGCTTAAACAAGAATCGCGCAATTAAAAATGGTGTAAGAGACAGGCTTTTCCTAAAGAGAACAATCCTCCATTTGCGGAACCTTAAAAATGAAGGCAGGTTGCATAAAGATTTTCATCTTGAACTACGATCGTGCCGAATCGGATTTTTTTTTTTTTCCATTATTAATAGTCAAACTTTATCTCTTGAAAATTGATACCCAACTCAAATTTTTCAACTCTCAAAAAGAACACAGACTTGTCCAGAAGTGAATTAATGAAAAAAATTAAAGAAATAGTATTTAACTATATATATATAGTGGTAGTGTAATTATTGTTGAGATTTTAAATAAAAATTATATTATTAAATAATTTTATATTAAAAATAAAATATAAATATAAGTAAAAAAATATTAATAAATTTAATATTTTAAAATTATATGTTAAAATATAGTATTAGATTTATAAATTTAAATTTTCTGATTTTAAACTCCCACGAGTCTCTTCGACGTGTCTCTTTTCAGAATATGTGTCTCGTTTCATTGCACGCCTATGTCTGGTTTGACAAACTATACAATTTTAGCCTAATTAGGCATCGAAACCTATGGGTGGGACCGCAGATTGATCCATGGCTAAAAAAGCTACTACGTGGTCCAGTCTCCTGCCTCCACTCGGGTTCAAGGAATGCTATCATCACGTGGGAGAATATGGAAAAAGCTTGAGGACACGTGCCTTTCACATTCTAATTTTCATCTCCAAACCGGCCAATTTATTTGCACTGATCGATGCTTCCATCTCTGCCATAAAGTTGTCCTTGCATCCAATCCAATCCAATCCATCGCGCGGGTGTCAGAGCTCGGAAGGTTTCAATATTGCCACGTGGCTAGGTTTGAGAACCGAGTGAAACTGTAAACTTCTGTCAGGCCGGTGACTGTAACTTTGCGCTAACACCATCGAGAAGCGCGTTTGGCGTGGCCTGGGGGCGTGGGACTAATTATAACTGCAAATTCTTTTTTGCTTTAGTCCTCTTGCGTACGAAATAGGCTTTTTCTTTTTTCTCTCTTTGATCGGAGGCAAAAATCCACGGGGCCACTCCTTCATTTCCTATTCTGACAGTGAGTTAACAACAACCCTATCCATTCCACTTTTCTTGAATAAAATAATTTATTTTTTAAAAAAAGAGAAAGAAAATAAATTGCAAAAGGCTTGGTCTGTTCTTCTTTCATACTTCAAGACTATTCTTGTCTAGACCCTTTTAGGAAGGAAGGAGGTGAAGGCCGAAAAGGGACTCGGTTCGCTGCTGCGGAATTTTTTGACGGACGAAATTGACCTTGGTTTTTCTTCGAAACTACCAAACTAGACACTGTCCTTTTGTCTGCTGTAGATTCTACCCACAGTCAAAGATCCTCTGTGCTGATTATTTAACATTTTCTTGCCTCCTCGCTCAAACTTTCTCGCGCTTTCTTTCCGGGCCGTGTTCCTTATCCACCACATGGAAGCAGCGGAAGCATCAGCAGCAGCAGCTCCTTTGTAGCGGTGGAGGAGAGCAGAGAAATCATCTGATGGATTTGATGGAAGGAGTCGGAGAGAGCTCGTCGCCGCCGAGGAGCTTTGGCTGCTTCAGCAACTACGATGTGAGAAACGATGTGTACACTCGGTTGGTAGAGGGCGGCCACGAGGAGGCGGTTTCTAATCCCGAGTTGTTTCGCGAGCAGCTCGACGCTCATTTCAATCGCTTGCCTGCTAGGTTTTCTTCTTTGATTTAAACCTCCATTTCCCTTTGTGTATGCATACATATGTGAACATTTGCTTATAGTCTTGTCATTTTACTTGATTTTGAGGGGAGAGAGAGGGTTCAGATGTCAACACGAACAAGTATCATAAATGATCACTTCGCTAATTGGCTGCAGCTAAGCACACTGCTTTAGTTTTGAATGCTAGAATCTCCGATTTTCAGTTGCTGAAGTGACGTTGGATAGGGAATGTGTTGCTGAAGCAGTTTACTTCGTCATTCATATTCTTGATTTTGAATCTTCTTTTGGAATCTGTATATTTAAGTGTGTGGACTCAGCAGTGGGAAACTTCTGGTTGTTATAAGCTGGAACTTCCTGATTTTAGTGTGTACAAAAGTATTCTAATAGTTGGACAGCTGATTTTGGGTCGCAAACCTTATCGATTTACCTTGTTAAATCTCAGTTATGGACTTGATGTTAACATGGATAGAGTGGATGATGTTGTATTGCATCAAAAACTTCTTGGGTTGGCAAAGGATTCAGAGAAGCAGCCTGTTTACTTTATCCGCTTCATGGAGGTACACCTTCTTTTTATTGCCAGTGGCAAATCCTAGGGTTTTTATTGCTGCCACAAACATATTCTGAAAAGAAGAGTATCTGCTGTTTTCAATAGATACCTTGCTTATATTCTAGACGAGTAGTGTGGTGTATAATTCACTCTTGCTTTATATGAGTAATCATTCAAGATTATTCATTTAAGATTATGTGAATGTTTGAAACAGTAGCAAGTTGGAAGGAAAAAAGAATGCTGGGCAACTAGAAAAATGCTGCTTGAGTATAATAACCAAAAAAATCAAATCCAGCTTGTTTATTGTTCCTTGCAATATACTTTTTTTTTTTTTTTTTAAATATTCCTTTGCTGATCAGCAGATTTAGGTATGAAAATTATGCCTGAGATTCAATAAACTTTGAATGAACAAGTCGTGACTTTGATAGGAATGCCTATGTTATTCTGGCTTTTCGTTAACCTGTAAGCTCTTCTACGAACATACTGGATAGAAATTTTGGTGGAAGCTATGTGCAATAGCTTGCAAGACGTGCATATCATTAATGACCTAATTTGTGGTAAGGATCTGTTGATTTGAGTAATTGATAAGAATAACACATCTATTTGAATTGCCCAATAATAGCAAACAATGGGTGAAACTTCTACATGGACAGGGGAATCTGATGTCATATTGCTTGAAAAAATGTACAACTAGTATATATCCCTATGTTTAGCTTTGTGTTGGTTTGACGAAATGGGTGTGTTATATATGGGAATGAATGCTGAATGTATACCTCTTTAATTTCATAGTTTACATAATAGTTTTGAATGGCAATTTATTTTGGATTCTTATAAGATTCTGCTTTCATCAGATTGGCGGCCTGGTATCTGAAATGTCTTATTTGGTTTTATCTAGGAGTAGGACATATTTAGTCTACCATGCCTTCATACTATCATTTAGTATTTACAAGCCTGTTCATTTTCCTAATTCTTCTTTAGTTAATCAAATTCCATATTCTCAGATTATTGGCACTATAATTTTTTCTTTTTTTCAATAACTCACCTCAGAACTTAATGTTACTTTTTGTCAAAAATCTCATCTAGCCCAATGGATAAATTTTTCATTCTAAAACAAATCCCAAAGTAATATATATTAAAAAATACTAATCCCCTTCAAAAGGGCATAAACTTCATTCTTAAATCCTTTCATAGGGCTTGTTGCTTAATATATTGTCCTGCCCAATTTTTCTTAGAAGCCTATCTTACGTGCTGTGCTCTTGCTTGCCTTCTTTTACCTGTGTTCTTACTGCTGTGTAGAACCACTGCACTAAAACAGATGGTGATGATAATCAGCAATTAATAAGTGATCTTTCTAGTGCAAGACCAGCATGTGATGCTGATGATGATGGGGTGCCAGCACTTAAGAGGTATATATGTCTAATGAGCCTAGTTATGAGTACATCAATGTCAGTGTATTTCACTTATTTTTATTGTCAATTTTTCATTTCTGTAAGGGAAAATGTGAATGAATTTGTACCTTGCTCTAAGCTTGAGGATCTGAATTTGGATGTGAGAAAAACTTCAAAGGGCTTGGATGAGAAAGTTGTTGCAGAGAACCTTTTCAGAAGGTAAATTGCTCAATATCCTCAAACAGAGCCGTGTACAAGTGAAATTTTTGTCCTGTGAGAGTTTCATATGACTTTAAACCTCGCTGTGAATAAAGGATTTTTTTAATACCATTAGATTATATAAAGTATAGTTTTGGTCCATAGTACATCATTTAGTTATTATGTACTTTCCAATGGTCTGCTAATTTTAATAGCATTCCACAAGGTTGGAATAGTATTAAAAACTTTTCATCACTAATAGACAATTGCTAATTAAAGTTCCAGATTGAAATGGAAACAATGGTAATGGATGTTTCTTAATTAACATCTCATGCTGATACAAGTTTAAAGCAATAGTTGTTAATCTATTAGCCATCTTCATTATGTGTGAAATTAGATTTCTTTGTTGGAAAGATAAAAACATGGTATGGGTTTTTTGGGCCCAAAATGAGGATAAAGAGTGAGGAGAGATTAGATATCTCATTCTCCTTAAGAGCTATGTCTAACAGGATTGAATATTACCCCTCATGGAAGGGTTGAAAATATTTATCTTGAGGGTCCTTATTTAGATTTCCTTTTTAAATGAATAAATTAATGTGCAATATGTGTTATATATGTGTGTCGTGACAGGCTTAATTAGGGCAGACAAAACAGGGGTGCAATAATGTGTATGGAAGTAAATTTCTGTATGACTTGTAAATTGTCATACAGGTGTGAAAATAATTTTGAATGTTTGGAAACTGAATGCAGGAAAGAAATTCTTTATGTTCCAATTCATGAAGTAATATTTTCTACAATTGACAAGCCAAAGCTTCTTAGTCAGGTATGTTTGGACAAGGTTGATATTTAGTTCATGAGAAGTGTTGAAAACACTGCAACACAGCAACTTATTAGATAAATTCACTAGAAGATGCAAAATTCCAATTGAGACAACTTTTAAAAAGCTATCATGAAATGTATATCAAGAAATTTCAAGACCAGGTGGTTCTGATGGAACATTTGGACTTGAATAAATTTGTGCCTTTGAATTTGTATAGTTCTGAATTTTCTCTGACAGGTGTTATTTGCTGTTAGCTTTCTGCTTTGCTTTCTGATATAGGACTTAACATCCGTGAAGCACATGTTTTCTCTACAACTGATGGCTACTCTTTGGACGTTTTTGTGGTGGATGGATGGCCTGATGAGGTAGTTGTTACCTGATAATCTTCTTATTGTTGTTCAGCTATGTGTTTGTACTCCTAAAGAGATTTTGATATTCATGACTATGGAGATTGATTGTTACTCCATTTTGTCTTAATACATAATTTGTCATTTGTGGTACTGCCTAATAACCTAAATGATGGGGGTGCAGTTAGTTTACTCTTAGCATCAAGAGTTGTTCCAATAACTTCTTTGCTTTGCAAGCAGGGCCAATACCTGCCTATGTACTCGCGCCTTAACTTTCATGAAATAGTTTCTAAAGCTCGAAGTATATCTCTAAATATCTGAAGTTGTGGCACAATGAATTTCTATGATTATCTTTTAGCTAGACATGTCAAAGTGGTTGCTTAAACAAATTGAGCTTTACCCTGGACAGTGACCTTAATTATATTAAGGAGCATTGTGATTATATTTCTTAATGACAGGGATCTGTGCTGAGTACAAGTGTTGCTGACTTTGCAATCTTATGGCCAGGATACAGATGGTTTACATGAGGCTATAAAAAATGCAATTGCTAGAAGTGAGGTAAATTCTTTCAGTTTAATCCTTTTGTTTGTTTATGCCGTGGTTTTTTATTGTAGTCATGCTACTCAGTTTAGATGTTAATCCCATTCACAAATTTCAGATTTTTGGTTTGCACTTGCGTTTGATGCCATTATTTTGATTCAATATAGCTTTTTTCTCAATTTTTGAAATCTTGATCCCCCCTTTTTTTGGGTTTCTATGTTGTTTTAATAAATAAATGTTGACCATCCATAGAACTCTTATGACTACCCTCCTGGAAACTTAGGGGTCATGGTCTGGTCCTTCACGTTCTCGCCCAGCTTTAGGCAAAGTTTCACCAGTTCAGGTGGAATCTGGAGATTGGGAAATAAATAGGAGATTACTGAAGATAGAAGAAAGAATTGCAGCTGGATCTTGTGGAGATCTGTAAGTTTGCATTTTAGACTTGAAGCTACTACAACTTTTCTCATCATTCTTCTTTCTGTTGCTCATCTCTTGCTTTCTGTTTGATATGAAGGTATCGTGGAGTTTACCTTGGTCAAGATGTTGCAGTTAAAATTATTAGATCTGAGCATTTGACTGACACTCAAAAAGATGAGTTTGCTCAAGAAGTGGCAATTCTTAGGTGAGTTCTGTATTACTAGGAGATTGTTTTCTTGAAGATTTTGACATGCTGTTAAAATTATTTCCTTTTGAAAAATAAGCTTTTTCTTCTCCGCTTATTGTGTCTATTTCAATCCTAATTTGCTTCCTGATTTTTAAGCTCGTCAAAAATAGGCAAGAGAACTTTATTGTGACGAACTATCTTTCCAGAGAATTCAATTACTGAACAGCAACTTTCTATGACTATAATACCTTCCTTGATCTAGGCTAGATTCGAGGAACATGATCAGTGATTGCATGAAATTTGAAACCCAATGTCATCTATTTACATGGATTTTGACATACTGGTGCTGGTGCATTGATCCTCACTCAACAGCTGTTAATGAAATCATCTTATTTTTGGGTAGAGCTAATCTACTAATTGATCATTCGATCAAGCAAGGTGGAAGATTACTTCTGTCTATTATTTTGTTTTTGGCAATCTATCTGATTTAAATTATATCAAAGTATCTTGTGATGTAGAAGAGGATGATATGAGCCCCTTAGTGGGGCCTCTTCTTCAGGGCAGTGCAGATCCACATACAAACTCATGACCATCTTCCTTAAACATGTGATGATTTCATCAAGTTGCACTTCTAAAAAATCTTTTTTAATTTGTGTGAGGATGAATTGGTTTACTGTGCTACTTGGGCTGTTTGTTTTCTAGTTCTTTCTATCTTCCCATTAGCCTGGTCGAGTTTAAGTCTAGTTGGTGTACTTGTAGATCCACATTTCTTCCTGGTTGACTGCTCACATAATTGTTTTTGCTTTTATTATTTTCTTCTGATGCAGGGAGGTCCAACATGAAAACATTGTTCGCTTTATTGGTGCATGCACAAACTCTCCACACCTGTGTATAGTTACAGGCAAACAATGTTGCTGCATCCAGTTTCTTCTTTCTTCGTTTTTAGCTCTCTTTTTTGACCAATGTGTGGTTTATGTGAGCCATGTTAGTGGCATGAATAAAGATCGTACTTTTCCATTCTGTTTGTTGGTATCTGACAATAGGCCTCACACGTAAAAACTTTACTGCACATAATTATCAGATGGCAGCAGTGCACATTCACTTGTTTTCTCTAACTTTTCCCTTTGTACGGTCTAATTGGGGCTTCTGCGGAGAGGAAATTTAGTCTCTGAAATTCTTCTCCCCCGACTGCTCTCTCCTTTTCTCACCCACCCCATTCAAAGTGCAGGGGCCACAGGTCCAATCACCAGTTTTTCTCCTCCTGAATATAAAGAAAAACTTGAGACTATGAGGGGTTTGTGCATGTATAAATGTTTACAGCTTTCTGGTGATTAGTTTGACATGGATTGCAACACATTTGATAGATTTTAAACATGCCATTTATTTTAAGATATCTCAAACTCAACTATTATGTGCTTTTGATAGGACATGATTTCTGTCATTTCTTACAGTTGGGCTGCCACTTGTGCTTGGGTGAAATTTTTTTTAAGGCATGGTCGGAAGCCAATTGATTCTTGGCTTCAATTTTGGAATTTATTTAATGTTGGGCATGTTTGGCTTTGTATATATTTGTTTGTCTTCTGCTTAATATGCCTTCATTATTGGAACTTGCCGTAGAGCTGTTTTTCTTGCATGCAGAGTATATGCCTGGAGGAAGTCTCTATGATTACTTGCATAGGAACAACATATTGAAGCTCCCACAGTTACTGAAGTTTGCAATAGATGTTTGCAAAGGGATGAGATATTTGCATCAAAACAACATCATACATAGAGACTTGAAGACAGCAAATCTGCTGATGGACACTCATAATGTATGATTTCTTTTATGGTTTTCTGAGTTGGATAGCATCTATGTTTGTCTATAACATTTATAGACATGATGGGCTGTTTATATTTCATGGTGATTTGATTTTTCTGGTCTTCTGGATATTTTCTGCCATAGAATACATACTAACAACCAGAACCTTGATATTTGGATAAGCTACTGTCACTTCCCCAAGGGAGTTGTGTATAATATACCAGTTGGAAGTTTGTGCAATGTTAAAGATCTTTTGTGACAATAAGGGAATTTTCTAGTGTGATTTGATAACATATCCAAGGAAACCACCCCTAAGGCAAACAATTAAGATTTTTCTATAGTGACATTTGCTGATGTAGTAATAATGGTATAGGTCCTAATGTGCAATTGATCTGGTTGAAAGTACTTCTGATGAAGAATCTTGTGTGAACTGCCAGTCAATATAAGTTGTCATTTTAGTTATTTTTCATGCTATTAGTTAGTTGAAAGCTAAGGAGAATACGTTTAAAGCCTTCTTTTGTCTTTAATATATGCATTTTTGTCCTAAGGTTGTCAAGGTGGCAGATTTTGGGGTTGCTCGCTTCCAGAATCAGGGCGGAGTAATGACAGCAGAGACTGGTACATATAGATGGATGGCACCTGAGGTTTGAATCTATAATTTTGCCCCATTCTCATGCATTTTTTCTTTTCCTCTCAACTTGAAAGGGAACCTAAGCCTTTTAGTCAGTTTCCTGAGTATGTGATCTTTGGGATAATTTGGTTGACAACTGCTAAGTGATTGGCTTTGTGCAACTCATTGGTGAAAGCCGTCTCTGTCCACAACTCTCCAATAGGGATATTGTATTAAGAACTTGTAATATTTGGGAGTCTAACATGCTTATAATTATTATTTTTCCCCTCAGCAGAATGGACATTCAGAGAATATAAAACATTGATTCCCTTTTTGGTTGCACTCTGAATGAGGATTGTGGTTGTTTGTCTTTGAAAGAGATGTGTCTTCATATGACAGTGGCTTCCAAGAAAAATGATATCTTTTTTTTATCATATGCATTTCCAAAGTATGGTATTTCAGTGTCTTTTCTCTCATACGCAACATCTTGTATCCTGTTGTTTTTGGTTTGCAAAATAATGTCTTTTTTTATTGGATGCATTTCCAAAGTATGGTTTTTCAGTATCTTTTTTCTCATGCGCAACATCTTGTATCCTGTTGTTTTTAGTTTGCATCCAGTTCTAAATTCTTCTTGTGGAATTGTCTGTGGCAAGGTTATAAACCATCAACCATATGATCAGAAAGCAGACATATTCAGTTTTGCCATTGTACTCTGGGAGCTAGTTACAGCTAAGGTAGTTCTTGAAGTTACACCCTCCCTTTCCTTAGATTCAGTCTTAGAAGTTTAAATATTACTGCTGTGTAGATAGATGATATCCTTACTCAACAGTTGTGTCCATGTTGCAGGTGCCATATGATACCATGACTCCCTTACAAGCTGCCCTGGGAGTGAGACAGGTTGGATAATATATTTATAATTTCATGTGGTGACGTTTTTTACATGAAGTTTGAATTTGATAAATTTTAGTTTTGCCTGTTCTCCAGGGACTGCGTCCGGATCTTCCCCAAGGTGCGCATCCAAGGCTACTGGACTTGATGCAGAGATGTTGGGAAGCAATTCCTGAGAAGCGGCCATCCTTCTCTGAGATACTAGTTGAGCTTGAAGCATTTCTCCAGGAAGCTGAGGTAAACCTGTTTGATTCCCTCCACCCCCAACAATTTTAAAGCCACTTTGATTACCATACAGCTGACAACATGTTTACATGCCAGGAAACTACTGAAGCATTGAATGGCAACTGAAACTAATCCTGTACTCAATGCTTTGGCTCATTGTGGCAGTTGCTTCCTTCTTATTTTTGTTTTTCTAAATATTCCCTTTTGGTCTCCTTAAAGATATAGCTAGGAGAGTGTGGTTTTTTGTTTTTTTTTTTTTCGTTGAACCGTTGGGGAGAATTAATTACACGAAAGATGTGCGTTACAACACTAAAGAAAACAAAGAGCAAGACATTTGTACCTTTGTTCCTAGTAGCTTTTCTCGTAGGATGACACGTAGTTGCTACGCTGAATTGTAAAGTTTTTTGAGCAGTCTAGGGAGATGTATAAATTTTCTTGTTACTGTTACTGGTTTTTGGTGAATCATCCATTCTGATGCCAAGGGAATACAATCCAACAAGTTCTGTTGCGATATTGTCACTCGATCATCGTACACCAAAGAAGACTTAGCTTGGCGCCCTTTTTCTTTTTTCTTTTTTTTTTAAAAAAAATTTTTTTCAATGTTTATTTTTTGATATTTAATTAAGATATTTGTTATTTTTATTAATATATATATATTTTTTACAAATATAATACATACATAATATTATTTCACACAAATATATTAGATTATTTTTATTTTAATTAAATCACTTATTTCTGTACTTATATTTAAAGTTGAGTTAATTGATCTACATAAGTATAAAAATTGAATCGAACATAGTGCATGTGAGATTCGAAAGATTTTGTGGAACACGGGAAAAAACACGCAAAGAAATAATGTCAGTTCTTAGAAGTGCAATGCAGTTATTGTATTAACAGGAATTGGCTTTTTACATTTCTAGGGTTGGCTATTTGAGTTTCTCTGACTATTTATTGATGCTGAAATAAACATTCCTGAAGTATGTAAAACTATTTTTTAGTGTCTTCTATTATCTATTAACGTTGAAATTATCGGGGCCCGATTGTAAATTTATTTTTTTGTGGGTCCCATCATTATGTATGATGATTGTCACCAGGCATAAACCTTTTGTTTTTAATTTGTTTTTATCTTTTCGTCAAAATCTAAGTGTATCTTGCCACAATTCTATTCATGTTCAAGATGCTGAATAACCGTGTAAGATTTTGCCTTGCTTCCTAATTGTGTATCTCTTCTTCTAAATCTTGACTTTTGAAGTCAACAATCTCCTTCATAACGTGCTATATTTTAATGAGGGTGCCCTCGATCTACGAGGTCACACGGAATCTGAGCCCGCGTAACCAATCTTAAGCTTGCAAAGATGGATGAAGATAATTGACATTCGCAGGCCAAAGATCGTTATTGCCTTATCTTTTCTCCGTTGGAATATGGGCTAAGCCAACAAGTCAATAAGCGGCTTCTTTTTCTATCAAAGTTAAAAACATTTTTCCGATACCAAAACCTAAAAAGAAACAAAGGATCCTTTCTCTGTTTCATTGTATAAGGATTATGATATGATCGATACGATGAAACACGATTATATGGATTCACTAAAAACTGTAGCAGACGAAACATTTTTGTTATCGGACACAATCATATCGATTAAGCAATTAAAAATTGCTATCGAGCAACACGGTGAAGATTTCCTCGTGGGGCTGCCCTCGAGACCTTTCCCTTGGCAAAGGGCATTTCAAAAACATTTGGACATTGTCACTTCCCACCTCCCATTTTCCACATAATTGTCCAAAATTCGCCGGTCCTCGTTCACGGGATGACCATCTCTTTTTCAATGGATGTGATTGTAGAATAGCCATTATATGTATCTTTAAGTTTATGTGTGGCTCATGCACACTCGTACAATTTCTCAAAACATTTCGGCCCTACTACATCCGACTGAAAGGTGAGGCAGACAAGTGCATGGCTACTGGTTGACAGCTAGCAGGGCGTAAGGGGACCAGCAACACAACAATACAAAAGTAGAGACCTATCCAGTCTTGACTATTCGCTTGAAATTAGCTAATGTGCGGACCATAGGATCCTATCAAATGAAAATTTCCGTACCAACGGCGGACCAATGTCATTTGACAATAAAATGTTGCGCTTAACGTAGTAATGACATGTATCTTGTTAAAAATTTGGCTATGTTCAACGCAGTCGAATATGCACACGGCTAGAAAAACAAAAATGAAAATGGAAAATTGAAGTGAGCATCTTATTAGTTAAGAATTTATATATTTATCGCATTTAAATTATAAATTTTATAAAAGAGACAAAAATTAGGTAATTATATTTAGAAAACAATAAGATATCAGTAAAATATATAAATTAATTATATTTTATTTTATTTTACAAATGAACGAATTAAATGTAAAAAAATTATTCCATTATTCTCTCATATTTATCATGTTGCTCATTAAGTCTTTTTGCATAATGTTGCTCTATGAAAAATAAAAGAATTATCGTTTATTATGTAACTTAGAACTTAATAAAACTTGTAATGGGTTAAAAAAAAAAAACCCAAAAAAAAAGGTAACATGTATAAAAACATGAATGTGGGTTAGTCTACGACATGAACCGTATACAAAAGGTTCACATTAATAACCTCTTTCTAGAAAAATTCCATGTATTAATTAATATGTCCGTCAAGAACATCAACTTGCCCCCCCCCCCCCACCCAAAGAATTGTGAAATCCATCAACTTGTAAAAACACTAAATACTCTGGAGCCCCCTGCTTTTCGAGGCTTCGATGCATAACGATGAAACATCTTTGACGACGCGAAAAAGAAGAGTACGTATTGCTCTTGATCGA
The DNA here is from genome assembly GCA_037832385.1 of Rhizophora apiculata. NCBI lineage: Eukaryota > Viridiplantae > Streptophyta > Magnoliopsida > Malpighiales > Rhizophoraceae > Rhizophora > Rhizophora apiculata. Next base: position 2,045,903 of record CM075430.1, on the reverse strand, counting down.
AGGCAAAATCTGGAGCTACCTAACTCGCTTAAATATAATAAGAAAATTTTAATGTTAATTATACAATAAATTTACTCTCTGTCAAAGATATAATGATGCCATTGATCAAAAATAAAATAAAAATAATTCAAAAAAAAAAAAAAAGAGATACTCAATATTATATGAACGACAATCGTGGATTCCACTTAGCTGACAGCCCGATTTCAAGTTGACTGTTCCACACCAACGGAAAAAAATGGATTTGACCACCATTTCATATTTGGAGCTTTTATGTTTATCATGTTTATTTATATTTTTAAATATTATTTACTCATTATTTTATACTGTATATATTTTTTTATTATTTTTATTTGAAAAAAAAAAAGAGTTTACTTACTATATAATATAAAATCACGTAAATTATATTTAAAAATAAGAGAGTCCATATTAGAAATTTCCGGAGCTTTGACCTTTCCCGCATTGCGGCGCCTGTCCGTTGTGAATGGATATGGAGAGTAAGTGGACTCACCTTCTTCCAAAGTATGTCTGAAACGCGTGAAAACTTGTTGACGTTTTCTCTTATCTTAATATTAACATGAGAGAGAATGCGTGCCGGAGCAGGTTGATTTTACGTACTTGTCTCCCTAACAGAATTCTTTTCCGTATAAACGGGTTTTGTTTTGTATGTGTATTGAAACACCAATAAATCTATGACATATATTCGTAAAATTAATACCATAAAAAATTTAGATAATTCATTTCAAAATTTACATATTGATAATTTTTTTTATCTACAGAAAATTACTGGATGAGTAAACTGGTTATGTTTTGTTTTTTTTTTTTATATATATGAAAAAAATGGTATTGGATCTAAATTTTTAAGGTTGGAATTGATAATTTTACATAATTTATTAGTGATAAGATGAGAGAAATTCAAGCCGCTTAGCAAATTGAAAGAAGTCTGCGATCCGAAACAAAAAAGCAAAAACCAAAGGGAAAGAAGTGGATTTTTAATGTGTACCCGCAGGAGACAAGGCATAAGTATAATTATTATTAGAATGCGACCGAGAACAACACTGCATCTATTGGAATAAATTGTAAAAATTCTACAAACTGTGGGCCGCTTTTGACAAGCTCCAACAGATGGTACGAGACAACAGAAACAACTTCCGAGAATACATAAAGTGAAGGGACGCTTTTCTGGCACATTTTATTGATCTTGTAAATAACAAAACAGACACGGATAAAACGCTACTCCATAGAAGGCAGGGAAGCTTTGCTCTCCTTCTCGCTCTTCAACTCCTTGCAAATTTCAACCATCACCTTCTTTTATTATTTTGCTGCAAGAAATATTGTGAACATATGTAAGTGATTGATCTGATCGTCGGGTGAATATTGAGTATTGGCGAAATAGTATGAAAGAGTGCAGCATTGAATATGACTTTAATTGAGGATACAACGAATTGTAATATATGAGAATGCCAAATTAATGCATGCACAAAGCGCCCTGAAATTAATTTACCTTGAAACTGCGGTTGCAGTACCTTAGTAGTGATGAGGAGGAGGGGGTGATGGATAGACGTAATGTGGTGGTGGTGGTGGTGGAGGAGGAGACTTGTACTTGTAGACTGGGGGTGGTGGCTTGTGCATGGGCGTTGGTTGGGGATGGGGATGGTGTGGAGGATGTGGTTTGTGCACCGGTGGTGGTGGAGGAGATTTATATTTGTATACTGGAGGAGGTGGAGGAGGTGATTTGTAGTTGTAGGAAGGTGGAGGGGGATGGTGGGGATGGGGATGGGGATGTGGATGTGGGTGTGGTTTGTGCATCGGTGGAGGTGGTGGGGGAGACTTGTACTTGTAGACCGGTGGAGGTGGGGGTGGTGACTTGTACTTGTAAGGTGGGATTGATGGGGGCGAATGGTGCACTGGAGTAGGGGGCGGGGGAGACTTATACTTGTAGACAGGCGGAGGCGGGGGAGGTGACTTGTACTTGTAAGGTGGGGCTGATGGTGGATAATGGTGCACAGGAGGAGGGGGCGGGGGAGACTTATACTTGTAGACGGGCGGAGGTGGGGGAGGTGATTTGTACTTGTAAGGTGGGGTTGATGGCGGATAATGGTGCACGGGAGGAGGGGGCGGGGGAGACTTATACTTGTAGACGGGCGGAGGTGGGGGAGGTGACTTGTACTTGTAAGGTGGGATTGATGGCGGAGAGGGGACTGGAGGAGGAGGTGGTGATTTGTACTTGTAGTCTGCTGTTATTTCTGTTGGGAGGCTCAGGGAGACGGTTAACACGAAAAGAGTGGCAATGAGAGAGGCCATTGGAGACCCCATTTTCCACCAACTTCGCTACAATGTATAACTGGGGTTTGATTCTGCTTCTCAGGCAACCCTCTCTTTCCTTTATATAGATATTTTCTTTACTATTTTACTTCTATGTCATCACGGTCTTTGTAACGAGCAATACATTTAATTTAATTTAGACACTTATAAACAAAAATAAAATAATACATTGAATATAGATATTTTATAAAAAAAAAAAATACATTGAAATATATATTTAAGAAGTTAAATAATATAATATTTATTATTAAATTAAATTAAAAAAAATTTAATAATTATAATTTATAATTTATTTAAAATTTATATAAATTTTTTTTTTATTTTTATTTATACACACTTAATTTTTAAATAAAATATATTTTTAAAATATATTTTTTAAAAAAATTTTATAAATTGAGTGTGAGAAATCTACTTAATAAGTATTTTCAAAGCTGTGCCAGTAAGATGTAATAAATCTATAGACCGTGACAATATCATGATACTTAACCTTGGTAGAAATACCAGGAAAATACCTAACCTTGGTAGAAATACCAGGAAATAAAATAGCAACGAATGTCTATTTGAACAGGCCTTACATCGATGATTGGAGTCAAGCGACTTTTATATTCTAGGGCTATAAATCGAGGTTGCAAGCTGGGAATATAATAGAAGATCGGGCTACTTTATCTCTTATAGATCACATTTGAAACTTAACGCCAATAAGAAACAATCTAAACCAAAATATAAATTTTTGAGTAAATCTCTTAAATAATAATAATAATAATAATAAAACAAATCAAAATATTAACTCTAAGAGCAGTAAATTTTGCAACGAGGAAGTCATGTTCCCTTGTTTATTTTGCATAACATTTCAGTCAGAACTCGGGAAATTGTTACGTGATTTGCCTAATTTTCATGACTTTTAGGGGGGGCCCAGGCGGCTGTGATTTAAGTCTTCCACTACCATGTCATTTTTCCAACTCTAACCTTGCGCTCTCTATTGTAGACCGCCCTTTTCCCACTTTTGTCTTTTTGCGCGCATGGCTTTGCTTAGTTCTATGGGCGTAACAAAAATCAGACCATGAACAATCCGTTTTTGTTGTCGGTGAATATTTCAAACATCCTTGGAATTAAAGTTGATTTTTCTGTTTTTTTTTTTTGTAATCGACAAATTGATAATCGTAAAATTTGTTGTTACTTAATGTAATTAATTGTTTAGTAATTATTCGTGGTATTTAAAAAAAAAATAAAAAATAATAATAAAAAAAAACATATTTTGTGTGGATAAATTTTCATTTATTGGTGAAAAAAAGGGGGGAGAAGAAAAAGCTGTTTGCATGGCATAGTAACGGGCAGCTGGAAAGCGATAGTTAAAGTCTGAAACCGCGTCATCTCTTTTACTTTTCCTGGGAAAGAGAGAACACAAGATCATCGGTTGTTGAAGCTGTCTTTGACTGCCTCGCTAGGATTTGGAAATATTGTACGTGCCAAATTTCGTTATGTAGAAGTTATATTACAAGTAAAACCGGAAGTTATCAGACTTCATGTCGTTTCCTTTGACAAATGCCATCATGTGCAAATGGGTGACATTTCATGTGTGTTTTACGTTCGTGGGTGTGTGTGTGTGTGTGTAAGAATGACGGGTAATTTATAATGATACTGAATCTATTGTTTTCAATGGAAGTCCTTTAACAAAGCTTGTTGGTGGGGATTCGCTCTCGACTTTATCTTGTGTTATCGAAATGAGAGAACTCTGCTCGACAGAATTTTTCTTAAGATTTACGCACCTCTGATCTCGTAATTATCATATACGAACTTAGCTCTTGATCTGCTCAGCACTTTGCTTTTTCTTCGTTCCGTTTTGGGTCCTTTTCGGAAAAGGGGAAAAATTGGCGATGCAAGAAATGCATGCGCCGGGATTTTGGAATTAATTTGAATCCCGTAGTCGTCAATAGTTCCCATAGTCTTCGATAATTATTAATGACGTATACTCGCTGGCACCACAATATCAATGCCACGAGAACGACAGCTCTTTCTAGGTACTGAGCAACTTGGACGGTAACCCATCTTGACTACCTTGTCATTCGTTTAATAAAAATATATATATATATATATATATATATATAGAATGCTTTTTCGTAACCCAGGAAATTGTACGGTTGTTAGTAATGAGCGCTTCTAAAATGTACATCTAAGCCACCGGCACGAGAATAGTAATGGCACGAGAACGGCAGCTACGTCTAGATCTTGGGCAACTTGGATAGAAACCCGTCTTGACCAACTGGCTTTCTGGTTAAGTAAAAATATAGAATGCTTTTTCGTAAGCAACTAAAATGTACAGTTGTTAGAAATCAACGCTTCTGATTTCAACTTCTTAATTTCTCTTTAAAAGAAAAGGAAAAAGAAAAAGAAAAAAATACAATGATTTGTTCCGCGGACGAACTAAAATTAATAATTTTGTGTAAGCACGTCGAGCTGTAAAGAGTGTGGCAAGCGTGTCATAAACATCAAGTCTTAAAGCTCGACAAATGAAAGTGTAAAGGCCTGCCTGGGTAAAGAAATATTATACTAAATGTAGACGCGGATCATTAATGGACGCCGAAGGCAATTTCCATAAATCGTCATGATAGAATACAATGATTCCTCCTACTTTACTTTCCAGCATGTCCTCGTTCGAGGGAACGTAAGATAATTGCTTTTTGTTATTATGGGTCCGACATTTCGATCAATCCAAGGAGTACAAAGAGAGATACTAACACATAATATTGCTTTTTTTCATCGCATAATATCGGTTAGGTACTGCTCTTTTTGGTCCCATACATGCAATAGAATGAAAGCCGCCGTGTCTTCGCTGAAACGCTTTTAATTAATTCAATAATTTGCCGAATGGGGCGACGAATCTAGATTGGCTCTCTGCCCCTCACGGTTGGAGCGCATAGAAAAGCATTGTGAACTCATTGAAGAGACCGTGCTAGAAAATTAAAGGGGAACAATACTATTATTTTTATTATCATAGATCTTATTGAAAAAAATCATATAAATACTTTATACATTTAATAAAATTATTTGAGTGATGGTGGTTAAAACTTTAGACTTTTATTTTAAAAAAAATTTATAAGACTGGAGTGAATAACTCTGGTTGTGTATTGCATGACCATGACCATTTAGACGGAAAAAAAAAAAAAAAAGATTAGTGCAAATTACGCTGCTATCCATATTTTCCGTGTGCTGTATATCTTCAACAAAAGCAAGTCAACGGTAGAACTATAAGCTACACATAAACTTGATTGCCTATGCCGACACGTACGTGCTTGATTACAATAATACAATATGCTTATGGTATTTCTAGTGGGAAAAAATACCTAACATGTTTGATTGCTTCCATTGTCATGTTTCAAGCCACATCAAATACCTAACATTGGTCTCTGGCACAGTTATTGCGAAGATTGACGTCCAGTCACTGCCACATCAAATACCAATGGCGCGAGAACGACAGCTCTTTTGGAGGCTTAAATGCTCCCATGACCCCAATGCCTGGCAAAATTTACGGGCTAGTATCCCTTTCCCTTTCATGTATTTTCCTGACGTACCAGTTTTTCCATTTCTCCTCTGTTACTTCTCCTACCCTCCCAGCCCCACCCCCAGCCAACCCCCCCAACTCACCCACCTCTTCCGGACCCAATCATTAAATAATTGTAACACAGTAGAGCAATGCTAACATATACGGAATATCCTACCAAGCATAATTTTTGTACTCACTAATTTGGACCAACAAATTTTGACTCTTGGGATGGGAGAATTTTTAGTTTGGACCATCTACAAATAGCACATTCGTTATAACACCTCAAACTCGGCTCTCGCGGTGTGATCGTCCGATTGTCATGTAAAAAGAGCAAATGAAAGCTAATTAACACTATATAGTTTGAACAAATATAAAAAAGATGGACCGACAATGATCTCCTCCTTATGCTATAGTAATACCCAGTAGCATCACAAAAAATTAAAAGCAAATGAAAAGGTACAAGCTTTAACCAGCTTCGGATTCCCCCCCCCCAAATAAAAAAAAAAAAGAAAAAGAAAAAAGACTCATCATAAATAATTAAATAAGACTCGCCAGAAAAAGGACTCACCGGTAAAATCATCCCTCATACTTTTCACAACGCACAGAGAAATCAATTATTTCTCTGCACTCGCCCAATACGGGCCTGAAACTGCATTCAGACAAGTCTAATCACAGAAATTTTAGCAACTTGAACATTATTGACTCGCTCCGGATGCTCTCCCAGAAAAGACAAATTAGAAATTGGAAAAACAGACAACGTCTAAGAGATTTCCCTAGAGTAGTAATTCTAAAGACGCAAACTTCAATCATCATGACTTTGGGCCCAAAGACCCTGTTCCGACGCCTACAATGTATTCAAACATTAGATCATTTCCTTAAAAGAAGCAATCAGGTCTTTTATTTTATTTATTGCTATAATATCTACGGGCCCATGGGAGTCTCACTGGGATTTGGGCTGTAAAAAACTGGGCAACCTCCAACCCAAGAACTCCCCATCTCTTCCGAGTAGGACTTCAAACCCAACTTTTCCAGTTGGTAGTTTAGAGGTTCATCTAATCTGTTGACCGGTCATAAAGGTCCTAATATGAGATTTGCTTTTACCGTTCAGAGGTAAAACGAGCAAACCTCCAATAATTCACATGAAATTGGAAGATAAAAGCCAATCATATAACATGTTCCAAACATCTGAACACTAGCTGACTGAAAGCTCCTGGTCAAAAATTAAGAGCTACTTCTCCCCTCATGCTTGTCATCTATTGTACAACACTTTTTATTCATGAAATCAGGATACTACAAAATCATGTCAAGCAATAAATCCAAGATCACTGTTTGATTATGGCATTTACAGTATTTTAAATTATCTTGTTCCCAACTGCTGACAGTAGATCTAAATTGATAATAATCCAAAAATCTACATCGCTAGGCTTTCAACCATAGATTGTCCTGATACACACCCAAAAAGGGATCGATTAATTCCAGAAAGGCAGAAAGCTGACTTACATTTAGGCTACATGACCCATCTCTTTCCACGATTTCCAGGGCCAGATCTTGGACCTGGGAACCGAGAAAACTGCAACCTCAAATAGTTAGACTCAGGATCATGCTCATCCACCCTATAACCTGCAGGTTCCATCAAAAAAAGTCAGAATCTGTTATCATTCCAGAAAACCATAGAAACAGAAGTAGCACTAAGGTCATCACCTTGCAAGGCACTCAAAGCAGTTGCCGCACAGGCTGGGCTTTCAAAATCAACAAAACAAAGGATAATAGGATCCCCACCACGCTGCATTATTGATAAGTAAACAATAAACAGTTAAAACATCCAACAAGCCTACAAGTGTCAAATAGTACCAAGTAAGTTTGGTATAACAATAGGCAACACATCCACTTACATGTTTGGATTCTTTGCTCACAAGTCTCAACTCTTTATATCCCACAAAAGGGCGAAAGATATCTGATGACACAGTAAAGGACTTCAGGAGAATAGTTAAAAAAATAAACATGCTTCCATGGTTAAATAGTAAGTAATACAGACAAAAAGGGTATCGCATTAATTAACATCATCATAGTGCCAAAAGGATACGAGCTACTTCCCTCCTCGTGCTATCAGGAGGAAGCCCCTCAACATATACAGTGTTGGAAGCATCTGGAGGTAGGGGTGCAGTTTCACGACCTGGCCTAGCCATTGCATTCACTTGGGATTGGCCACCCAAACCAATGTTTCCACTATTTGCTGCCAGATCTGAACCAGCAGTTTGAGGACAGTCCATTGTGGGAGAATCAAGCATTTGAAGCCCAGCCATTCCACCACCAACAGCCCTTCCCAGCCCCATTCTGCTTAAAGTGCTGGTTTCTCCAGAAGCAAACAAAGAAACTTGCTTGAAAAACAATTTAGGATGAAAATGTTAACAACAATCATCTAGATGCAAGGCAGAAAAGACACACAAATTAAGCATGATTTCAAGAGTGGTACCGCATTTTGAAGATAGAGATCATATGCTGATCCAATTGTCTTTGTATCCTTCACAGCCTGATACCTACCACGATCATCATCTCTCAGATAATAGCTCTGCACCTCCTGAGTTGACGGAAGACCAGATGGCAGGAGTTCTACAAAACTCAAACACAGTGAGTAAAGCGCACAACTGCCAAGAAGCCCAAGTCTCAATCAAAAATATAAAAAAAGAAGGTCCTTCAAATTAACATGACAAGTAAATTAATACAGATTCCTAAAACAATGCCACCTCAATTATCCGAGTCTCAATCATTTATAACAACAAGCGTCAATCTGGCTATCTCAATTATCCGAGTCTCGATCATTTATAACAAGAAGCGTCCATCCATCTGGCTATTTCAATAGAAAACACAAGAATCACTTTCAATAATAGCCTTTTTTTTTTTTTTTTTTTTTTTTGTGTGTCACTAAGTAAACAAGTGGCTTGGCACTTCAAATGGCAAGAACACGAGACGTGGAACCAGATTTGTTTTATGTTAAGTTCAAGATTTCTTAATTGTGTAGATAATGAATTAATCGAAATGCTTACCCAAACCGAATAATTTTAACATATTCGCTGTAGCAGATTCGTACGGTCTTCACATTTACAGTAACATAACCAGTAACTAAAAACGGAAAAGTGAGAAATAAACACACACACACACACACACACACAAAAGAAAAAAAAAAATTGAATTAATTCGGAAGAGAATATCGTACCGTAGTCGGAACGGGGGCGTTTCAACAAGCTACCGGCCGGGAGTGGAGACGCCTTTTGTTGATTCCAGTAGCCGTCTGCCATGTTTATGTCTCCAGGAAAAATAAAATTCTCATACGGAGAGGGCAAAAGAGTGTTTGGAGGAGATAGAGAGGGCGCTTGGGTTTGGATTTCTGGGACCGGGTAAAAACCCTACGATCGGCTCCGACACCGTTCCTTTCTCTTTACTAGCTTTAATTTTTTTTTTTTTTTTCAGATGTTATTGTTATGAAACTTTTTAAAATAATAATAATAATAATAATAAGAGGTTAATGTCATGGACACTCTTACTATGAACACTATTTTCATGACACTATAAAGACTGTTCAAAAAAAGTTATTACCAGTATCTAACTTCATTGATTATTATTATTTTCGAGGTATTGGACCCAATGTCCAACTTAAATACTCAAAAAAAAAAAAAAAACCTTTTTTTATATGCTTCCATTTTGTCCAACGCGAAATCTAAATTTCTAAATTAATAAATACTTCATATATCAATTTGTAAATTTGTTAATTTTAGGTACTATACAACTATGTAAAATAATAATACTTATCACAATTTAATTTTTTTATTTTTATCAAATAGGTTATGTGAAAAATTAAAAACTCTTGTAGAATTTATCTTTATTTCAGTTAAAAAAATTTTATGTATTAAAATTATTTTTTACATCAGATAGTAAGAATAATTGAGAAATTAAGCCCTGATATACAGCAACAGATGCATGTAGGGAACAGGGAGCTCATTCCCTCCCCTCTTAAATTTTTTATTTGCACAATGTTTTCAAACTATTCATACAATTTGTTTCTTATTCTAATGATTACGGAGCATGGTAACTTCACACAAAATTGTTCAGCTGAACAAAATGGTGTGGCGGCAAGCGCATCCTCAGAAGTAGGAAGGCAACGATTATTGGCCTTGGGTGCTATTGCAAAATTCACTGATTAATGTGGCAAGAAAAAACAAAACACAGCACCTCGACAAGTTCACTGCAATTAACGACAACAGTGGCAACAACTGCCGGTCTGTGCCTCAAGTTCAACGCCCAAGACACGTAAGAATATGGTCTCTTTGTGGCTCAAGTGTAACTGCATAAGGCTCCAATATTCCACACACGCGCACTTGCACTGTCTCCTTTGGGGTTTACGGACCATACAAATCTCATGTGCATATTGTTGTTTCTATGTTTTATGAATGGACCTGCTACATGGACGGGAGGTGGGAGACGGGAGACAGACGGGTGGGGGGCACGCGTGGGTCCTAAGGGGTGTTTATTATTATTATTATTATTATTATTATTATTAGAAACATGTGATGTGGTAAATTTATAAATTGTACATGATGTGTATATAAAGAACACATTTTTTAATTCTTGTCTATACACATATCATATTTTTCAAAAATATCAAAAAAAAAAAAAAAGGCAAAATTTGTGCAATCTCACACTGATCACATCAACTTTGTCTCCCCTCTGACTATCCCTTCCTATTCAAGTTTTTTTTTTTTTTTTAACGAATTATCTCAACTTTTTTTTTGTCTGATACTTTATACAACCATGCCATCATTCCTTACAAAATCTATTAAATAGACTCTTGAACTTTATTTTTTTTTTTTTTTTTCAGTTAGAATGATACAAGAATTTAACTATAAATAAGATGTAGATTTGAATGTTACATCTCACTCCAAATTTTAAATTTAGGGAATATTAAGTTATGTTTAGTAGTTATTTAAACTTGAAAAGTTTAGCACTCCTAATATTGAGCGTAATAACAAGTACACCCTTTGCTTTTACAAATAACAAGTCGCGCCCCATGTCTAACAGGGACCAAAATATGTAAAAAGGCATAATTGACCTTACTTAAATAACTCACTGTGGCTAACTTGGAGAAGAGGAAGCGGATGCCTAGTTTTTTTTCTTTTATAGCACCACAAAAAAATCCTTTCTGATAACAAGGCACACTAGCAAGCCAAGTCTATCTTTCTCGTTTGTCTACTTTTATGCATTACATTCTCGTTCCTACTTTTTTTTTTTTTTTTTCATTTTAATAACTCAATCCACAAAAGATCATTTTGTGGAACTTTTTTTTCAATTCATTGTGCTTAATAGTCAATTTTGTTGGAAAACTCCAATGGATTTTCCCAATCTCCATGTCAATCTTAGAGTAAAAATGAAAGAAGGGTAATTAACAGTAGGGTTGACAGTAATACTGCAGGAGGGTTTTTTATTTTTTTCTCAATTTGGCATCGACTTGACAGTAGGGTAATTGAATCGAAGCCCTTGACAATGTATTATGAATTTTCAGTGAATATTTTGCCAGCTACTCCACAATAGTTCCGAGCCAACTTTTCCTTTTTGGGGTTGAACATCAACAGCTGCAATTTCAATTGATTAAGTCGTTACAAATTTTTGATCTGTTTACATTCAAAAGTTATACAATTGATATAATGAAGAGTAGAAATGCTTGTCACTTGTGCCATCACCAGAAGCTTGATACACGATGTGGTATCTTCGACTTGCGTTCAGCAATACTGCAGGAGGGTTTCGCTTTCACCCTCTTAGGAAATTTGTAGAACTGGTATCAACAAGAAAGCCATTGCCAAGGTATCATGCTTATGTTATAACAGTTGGATTGAACAAGAAAGCCATTGCTACTATATAATGCAGGCAGTCGAGAAAAGGAAGAAACTAAACCTTCTCAAATATGGAGCCCTATAATACTTTCCCTGAGCTCAGGAATTCTACCGCTATGTTATTTGACTATTACGAAGTTGGTATCATTGGTGAACAGTGGATTAAGATGTTAAATGTCGAATATTTTGGGTTGTTCATGTCAATTATAACGAAATTTTTGTAATAATCTCAAATATTTTCTGATGGAGATTTGACGGATGGTGTTAATTGTTATCAGGTCGAGTGTTAGGGTGCAACTTGTTATAGAGAATGCAGCCTGTTAAAGCTAAGTTTCCGTTTTTGAAAATTGATGGACCAGTGTCCCAGACCATTGGGTGGTCCAGACTCTGTTGGCACCCAACCATGATTCCACTAGGCCGGAACGGGCGTTTGTTGCTCTTTGAACCACCCTCCCCCAAGCCTCCTGTCAAGCCTAGCCACGACACTAAAATCCCAACTTGTGTCTGGGTGGGCGGGCGGGCCAGAGATTGGACACTCTGAGCCCAACCCCCGGGCTATCAATCACTTCAGACTTCGGGGCGTTCGACTATTGGTTAATTATTTAAGAAAGTAGATACGCACAAACTACCCGTAATATATAATTGTTGAAATACTTCGCACTTTTCTATAGAAATTAGAAATAGAAGTATGGAATGATTAGAAACTCTTTATTGGTAGTTGAAGACAAAATGTTCAACTCAACTCTTTTTGCAAATCTCCTTTTGCTATTCTCGAAATAACTAATATTTTTATGTTCAAAGCATTTCAAACACAAAACCAAAAACATGAAATTAAGTCTTGAAGTAGAATAGAAATGATGGACGAGTCAATAGAGGCGTATCTACATTTTTATCCGCAAAGTAAATTGCCAAAAGGAAGGGATTTAAACCTTTTATTTTCCTGACGGTAAAAGGCGGTTAAAATTGAGTTTACACAGTACTGGAGGAGGACGAGAAACTGGGAGGGGCAGGAATGTCAACCGTGCCTTCCAACATCAGCACAACCTTCTTCATCGATGGCCGCACAGATGGCTCCTCCTGGATGCACCAAAGTGCCACCTTAACCATCCTCTCAAAATCACTCTTTTCCACCTCTTCAACACTATTCTCTACCAGCTTGTCGAGTTCACCACCTTCAAAACAATCCTGGACCCAGTTTGCAAGGACCACTTCGTCCTCTGAAGAAGCATCCATGTCCACGTGCCTCCGGCAACATATGGTCTCCAGCAACATGATTCCATAGCTGTACACGTCCGCTTTAACTGTTATGGGCAAGTTTCTGTGCCACTCTGGTGCAACATACCCTCTTGTTCCTCTGACTCTGGTGTACGTCTTTGATTGGTTGGGCATAAGCAGCTTTGATAGTCCAAAATCTGCAACCTTTGCACACCCTTTTGCATCCATCAGTATATTCTCAGGTTTGATGTCGCAGTGGATGATCTGGGTCACGCAGTCCTCGTGCAGATAGTGAATTCCTCTGGCTATGTTCAGGGCTATTTCCTTTCTTTCCTCCCAAGCTGGCCTTTGGCTGGTTCTGAAGAGGAAATCTGCAAGGGAGCCATTGGTCATGTACTCGTATACCAGAAGCCAATGCGTCCCGTCGTGGCAGTAGCCAAGCAATCGGACTAGGTTCTTGTGATGTGTTCTTCCGATTACTTTAATCTCGTTGCGGAATCCTCTTTCACCTTCAGCCGACAATTGGTCTAGTCTCTTTATGGCCACGATTCTGTTGCCTTTTAATATGATCCCTCTGAAAACTGTCCCGAAACCCCCCTTCCCAATTTCTTCTGTAAAATTGTTGGTCGCTTTTTCGAGCTCGTCATATGTAAATGGGCGCAGCGTTACATCTTCCAAAAGTTGTTCGTCAATCAGATCTGAAATCCTCTTGTATTTCCAAACACGATATTTATAGAGTAGAACGCCGTAAATTGCGAAAACAAAAACTGAGATAGCTGAGAATACAATGATAACTATAAGCGTGCTCTTTTGTAGCTTTGCCCTTTTTTCCTTGGCCACCTCTGTTGTGGGCCCTGAACCTCCACCGCTTAACTTGATAAGAGTTGTACCTGAACCACTCGGTTGGATGCTCCCAAATTTTAGCGGACGATTATGTTTTCTGCAAGCTTCGTCCTGATATATTGCGGCTTGACAATTACAATCTCTTTTGCACTCCTTTCTGCACTCAATTTTTGTTAGGTTTGGGATATTTGAGTAAGGATTGTCCTTCCATAATACACCCTGCAATTCGTACATATATAAAGTACTCTCTTTTGAGTTCGAACAATCTCCTATGCTAGAATTCCTAATGCATCTGAAAGCGTTCTGGCCCTGGTCTATGATATCAAAACCAGGAAGACAAACACATGGAGGATCTCGATCCAGGGGGGCACAATATCCATTCTCGCCACACAAGCCTATAGGAGCGCACTTGTCAGTAAGCGAAGACCACTTTACTAACCAACTGCCCTTTCGGGTAGAACTATGCCCATATAATCGAAATATCCCATCTGCATCAAGTTTTGCACGGTATAGGGCCGGTACTAAAGTTTCCCTGTCTTCCAGAATCTTGATAGTAAAGCCAGTGGCGTTTAGCAGGTATAGCCGGCCATTTCTATCAAGATTCAAGCTCACATTATATCCAGCAGTGTAAGTACCTGAATTCCAATAGGCATAGCCTTTTTGAGCATAACCTGCAGGGTACTGCACCAGATTTCCATCTCCTTGCATTATGAGTTGAAATTTTCCATTTGTATAATTCGTTTCGGAGACGCTGGACACCAGCTCATTCCCTGCCGGAAGGCGCTGTCCTGGTAATATGGTATCCGTTGGACGATCGAAAGTCTGCCATATGATCTTTGACTCCGAATTGTAAAGTACGAAATTACCAGAGCTGAGCATGGAGGCAGAAGAAGCTGGCTCGGAAACATCTGAAATCAATATCCGTTGTCCTCCCCGCAGTCGCAAAATGAGCCCATGATCACCATCTAGTATCAGGGTAGAATCGCCGGGAAATGGTAGGTCATCCCGGTTTGCAGTCCATACCACAGTTTTCAGCGGGATTTCTGCAAACCATATGCCTACGGCAAAGCCCTCTCCACTGGAGTAAAAACCAAAGGCAAAATTTCCGGAATCTGAGGTCCAATAGGAGTTGTTTGTGGGAGTGAGAGAAGAACCTAGGCTGATGTTGGATGTTCTCGGTTGAGCTGTTGCTCCTGAAAACAATGAACTCACCAGAAGTGACAAGAACATCGGAGCAACTCTTAGACGGTGGCACAATTCAGTCATTTTCCTTTTTCCTTACAAAGAGGAATAGCTTGTGCTTTTTGTGAAATCCACCCAGTCTATGGAACCACTAAGAAAAATATGTTCTACTTCCACCGAGTTGAAAAAAAACGGTAAGTAAAACCATTGAACGCTCAAGTATTCTTGACCTAGATGGTGTTGACATTAATTTTCTTCCTATGGCCATGGAAATTTTGCTGTGCTTTTGAAACCTGACCAATGAACTCGCCTACCCTTTTGAATGCAGTGGCTTTGTGTCCCCCCATTTTGAAGTTTCAAGCCCATCAAAAAAATAAAAAGGCTCTTGATTCTCTTGACGGGGAAGAAGTCCTTGACCTTGCCCCAAAGGATTAAATTCCAATAACAAAAATAATAATAATAATAATAAATTCAAGCTCATGCCTACAATAATTATGAAAAATAAATTAACTTAAAGAAGAATAAATCTGTAATACAAAAGAAATAAAAACAAAAATGAGGAAAAAAAATTCTTAATGTTAAAAAATAAATATATTTCAAAAGCATGTAAATGAAGGTCATATTATACTTATTTGTCAAAAAAACAATATTATATAATTTATAAAATAAAAAGTAACACAAGAAAAACCTATCAAAGAATGACAACAAGTGGTTTTTTCGTCTTTGACACCGTACTTTACGCATTTTTAGACATCCCCTGTTTGTTCTAGTCCTTAGGTTTGAACAATTCGCCGAGTTTTTGGACCGCCGCACATCTCCGACCAAGAACGGTGGGCGGGGAGTCAAACCATCTTGGGCGTCCCAATTGCAATCACAGTTGGGGTGTTTGAATATGGGCGTGTGTGTGGACACCATATAATGTGAAAAATAGTTGCTTTGTTTGCGGTCGGTTTGAAAAAAATAAAGCATTCCTATATGACTAGAGACAGTACATTTAGTGTCCGATGAATATATGACAGACCAGTAATTAAACATCAATATTCCGGAGAGAAAGGCATAACGGGATATTATAATAGGAACGACTGAGATTGGAGAAGGGAATTGCCAGTACTGGCATGTATAGGTATTGTACTCCTTGTCGCCATTGGTCCTTAGTTCCCAGTTTCTAGCGATTTACCAGTCCATCCGTAATGAAAGGCATGGATCGGCCTATCGTGATATTAGAAATTTAATTCACCAATTAATCGAGCACCTGACCTCGACAGTTTGGCCCTGCGGACTTTGCTGACAATCAACTGCTTTCCACTTGTCTGCAGCAGGCGGTGTTAGCCGCTATATGAATCAGCCTGACGTGTTCACCCCCTCTACGACCGGAGAGACCCAAGCCTACCGTCAACCCAAGTCTCACGAGGCTAAAATCCCATCCTGTCCTTGGACGGGCAGCCCAGAGATTGGACACGTCGAACCCAACCCCTCTGGTGGCTACGATTGCCATCCATTACTTCAAACCCGAGGCGTTCTTCTATCGATTAATTAAGAAACAGCTTGATGTGTTTTTTGATAAGAAAATCTTTATCGATAACAACATATGAAGAAACTACTTGATATATAATTATTAAATTACATGCATCGCGCTTTTCGATAGAAATATAAATATGGCATGATTAAAAACTCTTTATCGTCTACCTTCTGCCAATTCTATAAAGCTTCAGAGCATCAACACAGAGGAAGTTGACTGATTCATTGGCTGTTTTTGGGATGTGAAACATGCTTGTTGGTCGCCTTTTTAAGTCGTTGAAAGAGGAATGAGCATCAAAAAACGAAGGAAATTTCTAGCCTGTGAGAGCTTTCCAACGTTATTGTGGAACAAATTAATGAGCAAGAATGGAACAAGTCAAAAGACAAGGATCTAAAAACGACCATAATGTCGGTTCTGGATCGCGTAGGTCTAATAAAGCAACTTGAATTTGCACCAAAATCACATCTTGTAGGTTCTTGATTCAAACATTCTTCATTTGCTTTTCAGATTAATGGAACCCGAGAATCACTCTTATGATAATCAGATCATTACAGCCGGAGCTACGACTTCAGTTGGTATGCATAGTTTACTCTGCTTCGGTAAAGGCACAAGACTACATTGAAGAGGGACCATAACATACTTTGCAAGAGGCAGAACATGCAAAGGTTGGGTCACCTTCTTGCCTTGACAAAAATTCCAAACTCTAGCATATATAAATTACTAACTCAATGACTTTGTACGTATAAGTTAAGTTTTCAAGAATTTTTATTTTTATGCAACCAAGCTAACTTATTTTTTTTGAAACTTATACAATTTTCAACAAATTACTATGAATTTAATGTATTTCTTTTTAAAATCAAATGAAATTTACAATTCCATTAATATAAATTGAGTTTTTTTTTTTAATTGAACTTTAAAACCTCTAATATTCTTAAAATAATAATAATAATAAATTCATTTTTCATAGTTTGTAGTGGCGTGGGTGAGTATAATTTTTGGCATATTTTGGAGAGAGCTGATTTTCAAATTGTTTTTGATCGTGGCAATTTGTAATTTGATTTCATAAAAGACAATCAATGTGTTGCGAATGGAAAGAGTGGTCATTACACGAGTCTAGTAACAAGTCGAAATCCAGACTTTTTTGTTGTAACAAAAAATGAAGAAGGAGAGGTAGTGCTGTACAGATTTATCAAGAAATATTGCACTGCACTAAAGGTTGAACCGCTACACCCAACTCATTGAGAAGCAAACTTCGTAGTACTCAACAATGATTACCAACCACTTCTAGAATATGTTTTAACTCCATGAAATACTCTGACAAGTTTTCAAATTTATGATCATATAATATAATATGAACAAAATTTTTTAATCACAAAATCACAATGAATTGTGATAAAAACAAATAAAAGCAAAAAAAAAAAAAAAACTTAAAAAAATCGACACTCTCGGAGTAGATCTGTACGTGACATGAGAGGGGAAAAAAAATGAAAAACAGAAAGGAGAAGGAAATTGCTCTTACTTGTTGGAGTCAGAGTTGGGATCAATGCGAATGTTAACCTTGCAGAGTTCGGGAAGTTTCTTAGCCTGGTCAGGCGGCCTCCCGTTGTTTCTTTTCCTTAGCCCTGAGCAGTTCCTCAAGTTTATGGACGGCCTTGGAGCAAATCTCGATAGGGTTTTGGGCATTTCCTGTCAAGAATGGTTCGCAGGGAGTCAAAGTACCTCGGACTTCCTTTTGCACTCACCTTCCACCTCTTTGCGTGCACAGAGTACTTTGCACTCACAATTAGAAGTACAAAACAAATAGCCAACAAGCCCTTTATTTTATTTTTCTTTTTTTTTTTTTTTGGCTTTGAGTATTGACTTTTGGAAGATTGATTATGATGTTTGGTGCATATGGGTGTGTGTATATGGACACTGTATGAAAAATAACGAGGTTGTTTGCCGATGGTTGGAAACAATAAAGGCTTCCCAGTTCCAGTTGAGAATATGCAAGAAGCAAGACTCTCAAGTGAGCGTATGACTGGAGACAACATTGTACTATATATACAACGTATATTGCTGCCTATTAGTTAAAAACATCAATATGTTGGAGAGAAGAAGACATACCGGGCTAAGCCATTGTTCTAGCTCACTAATTTTAGAGTTTGTCTTTTAAAATTTATAATCTCACCGTAAATTAATAAAAGGGGAAAAAGAAAAAAAAGAAAGAAAGACATTCCGGGGTATAAGAAAGAAACAAAACAGAGCACCGCGACAATCTCATTGCAATTGAGGACGACGTTGCCAGGAATTGTGGCATAAGATTCGTACGCAAATGGTCTCTTTAGGGCACAAGTACAACTGCTCAGGGCTCTAATATTCTAAATACGCCGACAATCCCTATAATCTAATGTTTTCCCATTGGGTTTATGGACCATAAAGGATCACTGGTGCAAGTTGCTGTTTCCATCAATGTTCCATGAATTATCTCAGCTTTTAATTCTTTGTTATAATATATATTTTGTCTGATATTTTATACGGTGATCAATATCATCAGTACTGTTTTTCGGAGATTCGTACGTTTATGTTGTGGGCTCTTTTAGACTTGGAAAAGCAATTTTTGAAAACCGAGTGCCCAGTGGCCCAGCCCATTAGGCCTTACAGACTCTTCTGTCACCTAAGCCACACAATCCACTTGGCAGGCTGGTGCAGGCGGTGTTCGGCTGCTCTATGAACCAGTCTCACGTGCCCCTCACTCTAAGGAGCAAAGAGACCCAAGCCTCAAAGCCATCAGCATTCATTTGGGCTTGCTTGACCATCCCATTATTGGGCCAACGGTGGTCCAATTCCCTTCTCGAGCCGACTTGAAACAGCTGAGTATTATTTCCAGGCTTCATCTCCAACCAATTTTCAGTAAAAATTTTAAAAAAGAAAAAAACTATGCACCAAAATTTTTTTATTTATTTTAAAATAGTACACTATTGAAGCCCACGTTACAGTCATCGATTAAAGCAAATGCTTAAAAAACATAGTTTAATTAGCCTAATTCCTAGCTTTAATTTACATTATATATTTGACGAAGAGGAGACAAAATCATGGATGCTGCCATGTTACACGTTGATTGCACAGTGTTTGATCTAGCTGTTGCCTTGATTTGATTTGTAGACGAACTTGTAAAATAAGCTTTGGCTTTATCTAGTCCATCATTAGGTGGCAACTGGTTAGACGCAACTGTTTTGATGAGGACATAATCAACCACAATGGGCATTTGAGTGAACTGTTAGCTCATGTTCTTCCAAAATGAGATAGCTACGTTCTACTCTCTTTTATTAGTGAAACAGCAGCAAATAAAATAAAGCTTATGCCAGGAATGATGCAGACATAGCATATACAGGGGCCCCAACATAAAGTGAATTCAACATGAATCTCTGCCTAGGAATTGAGAAAAAATGTCCCTTTGCTTTATTCATATTGATGTGGTATAACTTCTGAACTTGTAAAATGGACTTTGGGAATTCTGTTTAAGTAACTTTTTTTTCTTTTCTTTTCTTGTTGTCAGTGGTAACTTTGTTTCCCCCCCCCCCCCTTTTTTTTTTTTTATTCCTCTTCCCTGATTTAATTATTTTAGTGAGACAGCCAGGTATTGTGGAGGTCCTGCTTAATGGTCTTTTAAGATACAATTTCTAGCTGTGCACCCCTATTTGACCGGATCTGGTCCTGAGTTCCATGTCAGTCGCAGGTCTTTTCTAGAGTTCAACAATACTACCAAAAACTTGAAGAGATGAAAGATGGGAAGAACAATTGAATTAGAAAATTTTGCAAGAGAACGAGAGTATTTTATAGAATCATTTGTGAATTATTAAAAATTAAAAAGGCGTTCAGTGCACAAACCTCTCGTATTGCAGGGTCTGACAAAAAGATAGATTTACAAATCCATACTTTCTACTACAAATAGCTGATTTTATTTGTTACGTAACAATTGATTTGATCTAATAAATAACTCGTATACTTACAAAAGTCCCTTCGTTTTCCCTTTCACAAACTAATGTCACCTACGATCTGTAATTGTATAACCAACTTTCTCCCCAGGGCTTGAGGAATTACGTGATCGGGCTTTAATATACTTAACGCTCGTGACTCCACTTCACTGCAAAAGAGAACTGAAAAGGAAAAGTAGAGGAAAGGAAAAGAATCAGCTGTACGTGAAACCTTTAAAGTTGTTTCTGCCTGCCTTCTTTTGTAAATCTGGACAACAACAGAGCATTGATGCGATGCACTGTGAGTTATCCAGTTACATCCATGACATGACATAGGTGACAAATGACATTGGGGCCAAAATCTGGGGATAACACGTCTAATAATATACGTGCCATTAATGACACAACAATAATGGTATGTATTTTTTTTTTTTCTTTTTTCAACCATTTGATTGAATCTTTAACTCAAAACCTCTTAGTCCCAAAAACGTGTTTTTTTTTTTTTTTCTTTTTAACTTATGCACAGTGGAATGCTTGGACAAAATTGATCAAAAACGAGACAGAATCCAGTCGACAGAATAATTTCCTAACCAGAAGCCTTTATATTTTCTTTGTTTTGTCTTTCTTTTCTTAGTTGGTTTTTGAATTTTGGTTTAGCAACCACAATATTCCAGTTCAAAAGCTCATTCGCTACCCATCGCGGGTCCCATCCCAACCACCTTAGATGCCACTAGATCAGGCCAAGAAAATGATTGGCATATCTAGTCGAAGGTTTTTGTCACTAATAATCATATAATGTCCACAATATCTAGGTTCAAAGTGGATCCAGGAAGAGTCCCCTCTTGTTCTTTTGCTTGATTTTTCGGCTCGGAGTTGTATCTACTACATACATAGTATTATATCCATCTCACTATCAACATTGATGATTATTTGACAACTCTATCCTCCCCAGCTGTGAGGATTAAAACTTGTTAAAACCGCATGTCCCCATTTAATGGGCATGAAAGCCACCCTCCAATATCATTCCAATTGGTGATTTCTAGAGGTATCTAGGAATGGCATGATGAAAGCATGACGAAAATTTTAGAACTTAAATTAAAGTGCCTTAGCATATCCTCGGTTTTCTTCCTTTCAATTAACTGTCAAATGGATTCACATTGGAACTTCTAAAAACACCCTCTTCTTCTTCTTTTAAATTTTAATTCAAAAATTAATAATTTTAAGTAATTTTACTATTAAACTTTGTGACTAGTAGTTGCAATAACAATATTGTATCGTACACCACACACATGCACACATTCGTGATCAATTACCAAATAGGTAGTCGTCATTTTCCTGCAACTTTTAATTGCTGCGTGTGGGATTCAGTCGAAACAGAATACGAAGAAGAAACTCGGGACCATGGCATCTGTTTGTTCCCCTATCGTCGCCCGAGTTTGTCTGGAGATCCTTTTAACATTAATGATGTCTGGATATTCTAATCAGCTTCTTTGTTGCATAGTGATCAGGATGCTCCCTCTGCGTCTTTCTCTTTGTCGTTTTTCCATCATATCCTAGTTCTACCCCTAATTGCATTAGACCTTCTGAAATAACTTTGAGGAGAAAGATGCGAAATACGACAGTGTTCAGTCAACGTGATTTTATCTACCTATTGTGTATACATTCCTACATATATTTCTTCTCGGTTGGTGATAAAAAAAAAAACCCATTGTTGAATGAAGTACTTTATTGAACACCCCAAAAAGAAAAGAAAAGAAAAGAAAAGAAAGGAACTTTTGAATATTTTATGTATCTCATTGATTAGTTATTATTAAAACACGAGTCTCACCATCTGGACTCAATAATTACACGAAATCCAGCCATCATTCCATACTGTTCAGATGGTCCCCAAAGGCAAAGCACGAAGCCGACCAGGCTGGGTCAGATCGTTCTAATTGTGCCAAATTAAGGAGGACCATCGGCTTCGCAAAGTTTGGCTCCTTCTCAACAAAGCTATTCTTTGGAAGTGGCCTGCAATCATTTACCTTCTTTTTCAGCATTTTATATATGCTTCTCATTTTCATTAAGGTTTCCACTGTACTTGCCTTTCCCCCCACCAAAATTATAGCTGTTTAAAGCAATGGAAGACGGCTTTCAGGTTGGTTGTTAATTATGCGGGTAACTATAATTATTGAATCATTGGTGGTAGCCTTCAATATATGTTACTATGCATTGGACAATATCGCGCATTTTTTGGCATTAGTTCATGAAATTTACCTGCAGTCAGTCTGCGATCCACGATCAGCCTGGATTAACGGCACCATGCTTCCTGCCTGTCAGCATCCCGCCAATACCATGACAACATTAATCGACTAAATACAACCGTGGGTCCTTGCAACCAAGAGCATTATCAATTGAAAAATGGGACACCTATTCCAAGACAAATTCCCCAGCGGCGCTTTTGTTCATTTCATGGATAATTACTTCTCAAAAAGCCAAAAATAAATAAATAAATAAATAAATAATTGTCATTCTTGTGATGAATGGAGTTCGAACTTCAAGTCCCAGATCCAAAAAAGTTTCAAATTATTCCCCATAAGTATATTTTGTTACTTGTGCTTGCAATTAATAGTGGTGTCGTGTACTGAAATTCAACCATCATTTATTAGTTATTAAATATAGTGTCGAATCTATTTGAATAATCTTTGTTGGTTTTCTCCTGCGCGTTACAACCTCATTGGTTCATTACACTACCCTGCAATGAAAAACACTTCTTTCCTCGCATTCTCTCTTTTTTTGTCACGAATAAAAGAAAAGCAAAAATAGTATTCACAATTTTTTTTCAACGACGATTGCTATTAAACTCATGAAAAGATAAATTCTTTGATATTTAGTAATTTTCTTTTTTTTTTTTACAACCGTGTTTGTTTAAGGCATGGACTTATATATTAGAATTCAAATATTTTAAATAACATAGAACGATTTGACTAACGGAATTAATAGACTCATAATCTAATATCATGATTTAAGTATTTAGATTAATTGATCATATATCTTGATTTAGAATCATGTTTGCCTAATTTTCCAGTAAATATGATGAAGTAGTAACATGATAAGTGCAGACCATGAATTTTTCTTGTGCTTGAAAGCATTAGATAGGGGTACAAATTGGCCACTTTGGTTAGGTCAAAGGAATAACCGCTCCAAACGGCACCGTTTTCCCTTTTCTTAATCTTTGCTCTTTACCATTGCCTTCTATTCTTTCGTTCATAAAACCCACAAACACTGCGTTTGTTACAAAGGATGGAGAATACAAAAATGAAGGAAGGTGGGATAGAGCAGATCAAAGGAACACTTTCCTTCCTTCTACTTGTTTGGTTGCAAGGAGAGAACAAGGAAGGGAGATAACTCATGCCCTCATATCGAATTAATGAAAATTTTAAATAAAAGCAAAAAAATGGAAAAAAAAAAGAAGAAGAAAGAAGATAAATGCATTCTCCCCCTCCCAGCTGTCCAAATTGGAAGGATTACACACTGTAGGAACACTTGGAAAGGACTGATCAATTTCCTTCCTTTCTACATTTCTTTCCAAACAAACAAGGGAGCAAGATATCCCTCGGCTTTCTCCTCGCGCCAAGTAACTTTCCGCGGCTCTGTTACTGCCACGTTACACCGTAACCAAGGGCTTTTATCGTCATTTTGCGCCCTTGTCTATCGCAACGGGCCGAATGCTATTGAAAACAACCTGAACTCCCTCCCCCAATCGTGCGTCCCTGTCTGGTCCGTCCCCTACTCCTCACGCATCAGCCTCGAATTACAATACTATATGCTTAACTGCATAAACTCAATTCTTATGAACATATTTGTATATAAGAAAAAAAAAAACAGAATCAAATTAAAATCTAAGATTACCGTACAAAGATAAATAATTTTATAAAATAAGAATATATAATTGAATGACTCCATTAATTTGTTAACATTAATTATACTATAGTGATATGGAAAATATTAATATATTATATCAAAAGTTAAAATTTTATATTATATGAATAATATTTTACACTAAATAAATAACAATAAATATTATAAAAATATTAAATATTTATTATAATTTTAATAATTTTTTACAATGCTATAACCTTTAAAAAAAATCATCCTGATTTCTAATTCTTTTTTTTTTTTTTCGAGCTTAAACCAGCGCATGATAAATATTTAAAGTTCCTCACTTAAAAATGTACATAGAGATGTACATTGCATTTATTATGTTCTGCCAGATTTATTATGCAAAAATGTGAATATACAAATTTTTATTTTTTATCTATTAAAAAAATTATTAAACTATAAATTATTGGATGTAAATATATATTTTTTAATTATATAAAAAATAAAATTTAAAATATCAAAAATATAAACTTAAAATTTTAATTATTAAAACATCTTCCAGTGTTTTTAGTTTGGTTAAAAGGGAAATTTTCTTAAAACCTTTAAATAGGAGAACTCTTGGCTTTTCTAGAAGATCCGGACAGTATTTTGTCGGTATAAGAAAGAAGAAATGCGTCCCCAAATATTATTCAAGAGAATGATAATTAGTTAGTCAATAGTCTGTTATATCACAAAATTGTTGAATATAGAAAAGAAAGTTAACTAACCAGAAAAGTCGTCATTCTTACAAATATATCCAGAAGTTCAATTTTTTTTTAATTTTTTAAAAATTAAAAAAATTTAAAATTATTATAAAATGACAATGTAATAAATAAATTAGATATAATTAATAGATAATTTAATTTTTTTATTTTTTAAATTAATTTTAAAATTATTATAATAATATTTATATTATTTTTTAATTATATTTAAATATATCTATTTTTAATAAGTGTTTTTAAAAATTATTTTTAGTTTTTATTTTTTTATTAATTTATTTTTACGATTATTTTCTCGGTAGTCAAGGTGTAATAAGTTATAAATGGCTTTGGAAATGTCCCGTCGTCACTTTTTCTTTCTCTCTCTTATACCTTTTTTTTTTTTTTAATTTTCCTTTTGTTTTCTCATCTTTGACTCACTCCGTACTTTTATTTTTACAAATAGAAGACACTTTTCCCTGCCCTTACGCTTTCTCCCTCTCTCTCTGTCTCTCTCTATATCTCTCCGGGGCCGTTTCCTCCGACACAACTAACGTCCAGTTTGGGGCCGGCTTCTTTACCTCTAACTCTCCGCCTCCGCGCAACTGTCTGCGGCAGTCGGAAAACTATTTTTTGTGCACTCCAAGGCGGCGCCGTACGGGGCCTTGTCAGTCAGCAGTGGTGATCGCCACCTTTGACTGAGGATTTTTTATTTTTTTTTATCTTCTCCATTTTAGAGAGACCTGCAGATCCGTGGGAAGCTGTTTTGTTTTGTTTTTTTTTTTTTTTTGGGTTTCTGTGTGAGAGACAGAGTGTAGGTAGGGTTTTGATGTGAGGAGTCAGTGGATGGTATATGATGAACGGAGCTCCGGTGAGCGTCGGAGAGGGAGGTGGTGTTTTGGTAGATATTCTCACATGGAATGGCAGATCTTGTTAGCTATGGTAATGCCGATCGTGACACTGAGCAGGTCCTCTCTCTCTCTCTCGTGCCTTTTTTTTTTTTCTCTCTTTTTACAGACTCGGAGGTTCCAAATTTTTGTGAATATACAGGTTTCTTTGGTTTGAATTTTGCGCTTTTTTCCGGACAGATATTTCTCTCTTTTTTTTTTTTCTCTGGAAATTAGTTGGTACCAAATGCGGGCCAATTTTAGGGTATTTTTACACATGTTTTGCTTCTTTTTTTTTTTTTTTTTTTCGAAAGAGTAACGATAGTAGCAATTTTTAGATTTTTTAGGAGGTTTGATGACATGTTAGGACATCAAATACTTAATTCGAGGGATTATTTTTCAATGTACGTCTGCGCATTTCCGAAAGTTTGATTGAGGTTGGCGATTTAGCACAAAAGCATTCGTATTAGGCCCCAGTTGGTGCCCGGATATTTTGAGAGAAATGTTGCAACCGGTTTTTATTTGCGGAATAGCCTAGTTAGATTACGCCAAATAACTAGCCGTATTTGAAGGAAGAACTTATTGGGCCAAACCTTGAAGCATTTAGTCGGCTATTTTTAGTAATTTATTTATATGGTGTGAGAAGCTGCATTTTGAGGCAAAGTAACTTGGGTAAAAGGAAGTGAGTATGCGAGTGTGCCCCAGAGCTAACACCCTATAGCAATTTAGAGTTACAGTTTTGGACTTAAGGAGAAAGAATTAGTTTCACAATATGTTATGCCATTTATGTGTAATAGATACTGTTTGCAGCTGGGTCAATTCAAGTTCTTTTAGGGTAATGTAAAGTTTAGGTTTGACTTATGAGACTGGACAGTTTTTTGTATTCTCCATCAAGTACATTGGATAAGTAGTTATGCTAAAAAGGGGAGGGGGGGAGGGGAAGTCACGTTTCACATAAGAAAATTCCACCTGTGATAAATCTGGGTTGGTTTGATAGCATTTGGGCTGCATCTTCTCAGCCCTAATGATTATATTGTGCAAATATTCCCATAAATTAATTAGCTGAATGTTTTGTTACTGAATTTTTGGTTTCTTTGCTCCTTGCCCCCACTTCAAAAGAAGGGGAAAAGTTGACATAATCTCTGCGTGCTAATGAATGTAAATCATATATATATTTCTCTTTCTGCAGGCATTAACTGCTTTGAAAAAAGGTGCTCATCTTCTGAAATATGGTCGTAAGGGGAAGCCTAAATTTTGTCCACTTAGACTTTCTAATGTAAGTTCATTCTTAAGCATGTACTGTAACTCCTTACATGTCGATTTAACATTTGCTTTTAGGAGTCAATTTTTTAATGTTTGACATGCGTGTCCACATATGCTAGTAGAGATTGAAACCTGTTGATGGTTGAGCTCATTTGTACCTGCGTTTATTTCTCAAAGTGAGGAGCAACAGGGGATATATTTTTTACTTCATAGTATGTTTTGGATTATTTAAAGTTGTAGGGGTATGTTCTGGTTACCCAACCATGGATGGTACAGCACTTCTTGTCAGTGTTTAGAAGCTACATTGTTTAATTTGCAGTTCATTTATGCTTCTATTGCACACTATCATGTCAATCTTTATGGGATTTATTTGTTGTCATTCTTGCATGCATTGTTTATGTCGTATATAAAAATTTTTCACTGGTGAAGGAGCCCTGGCATTATGACATTGCCACTTGGCACTTTGCCAATATCTTGCTATTCATTTTATGCTCAAATAATGTTAATGTCAGTTAGGACAACATATGCTTGTTATTTTGTATTGCAAGTGTTCTGGCTATGCTAGGTTGCTAGTTGAATTGACTAGTCTGTTGCCGATTAGGGTATCCCACATTTTAGTCATTTAACTTGAATTCTGTAATGTTGAACACCCAGCATACAAATTCTGCATGTCTGATTATCATCTGTTTTTCCATCTAAGTGTAACTTTATTAGATTTTAAGGTTTCCCTTTTTTATATTCTCAGTACTTTGATGTGTAAATGACAGGATGAAACAACTTTGATCTGGATTTCAAGCAGTGGTGAGAAAAGTTTGAAGTTATCTTCTGTCTCTAAAATTATACCTGGGCAAAGAACTGTAAGATTCAGCATCCAATATGATGCATTTATTATGAACTGTTGCTGTTTGGTGTTATGTATTGATTGAATTGTATGATTAATTCTCATCCCTGCATGGAATTTTCTGCTAATCATCCCTCTTTGACGTGCCACCAGGCTGTTTTCCAGCGTTATCCCTGTCCTGAAAAAGACTATTTATCATTCTCACTCATACACAACAACGGAAAGCAGTCCCTTGATCTGGTTGGTGATGCAAAGTAAAATTGTGGTTTGCTTTCGCAATTGTATGGATACATTCTCAATTTTATATGTTGTTGCTTTCTAGATTTGCAAAGACAAAGTTGAGGCAGGAGTGTGGATTGCTGGCCTAAAAGCACTAATATGTTCTGGTCAGAGTGGGAGGTCTAAAATCGATGGTCGGAGTGATGGAGGCTTCTGCCTTGAAGTAATTTTG
Source organism: Rhizophora apiculata (assembly GCA_037832385.1). NCBI lineage: Eukaryota > Viridiplantae > Streptophyta > Magnoliopsida > Malpighiales > Rhizophoraceae > Rhizophora > Rhizophora apiculata. The sequence continues at coordinate 2,017,403 of CM075430.1, read as the reverse complement.
CCAACTTTTTTGTAATAGTTAGTTGCAAATTATTGTTCCTTCTCCCACCCCCCCCCCCCCCAAAAAAAAAAACCTCAAACTGATCCAAACTTTTATCTTGTTGGATGTGGCATTGCACATAAGAAACAAATGAACTGATTTGGTAATCGTATTGCAATGTTTTCAACCTTCAATCAGATACCTTGTTATTTTATGATTCTGAAAAGTTTCTTGCATTTAGACAATCTAGGTTTGCAGTCTTATTATACTCTGCTTGAATAGTCATGAGTTTCAAACTAGTCCTGGATGATATGTTGCTTTTTTGGCCAATGCACATGGTTTGATGCTGTGTTGGTTGCTTAACATTATTGTCACAAATGTTTTCCTGTTCTTCTACTGATTCTTTTTTCCTGACCTGTAAAATTGCATTGAAACTGATCACAGGACAGCAGAGAACTGATATCAAATAGTGCAAGTGACAGTTCTACATGCTTTACACGAGACAATAGTTCTCCAGAGGTTTCTATCAGTTTTAACCGAAGTACCTCCCCAAACAGTTTTCAGCCTGAGAATTCCCCACACACTGATCGAGCACATGTAGCTTCAGAGAACACAAACATGCAAGTTAAAGGATCCACTTCAGATGCTGTTCGAGTTAGTGTTTCTAGTGCACCCAGTACTTCCAGTCACGGTTCTGCAGCCGATGATTGCGATGCTTTGGGTGATGTATACATATGGGGTGAGGTTATTTCTGATAATGTTGTCAAGGTTGGAGCTGACAAAAATGCTACTTATTTGAGCACTAGAGTGGATGTCCTTGTCCCCAGGCCATTAGAGTCCAATGTAGTTTTAGATGTACATCATATAGCCTGTGGAGTCAGGCATGCTGCACTTGTCACTAGACAAGGTGAAGTTTTTACCTGGGGTGAAGAATCTGGTGGACGGCTTGGTCATGGTATTGGCAAGGATGCTATTCTACCTCATCTAGTTGAAGCCTTGGCAGTTACTACTGTTGACTTTGTAGCATGCGGAGAATTCCATACCTGTGCTGTAACAACGGCTGGGGAACTCTATACTTGGGGAGATGGCACTCACAATGCTGGGCTTCTTGGTCATGGTACTGATGTGAGCCATTGGATACCTAAGAGAATCTCAGGACCTCTTGAGGGGCTTCAAGTTGCCTCAGTTACTTGTGGTCCCTGGCATACAGCCTTGGTAACCTCAACAAGGCAGCTTTTTACATTTGGTGATGGGACATTTGGTGTCTTGGGCCATGGTGACAGGGAAAGTGTTGCATATCCTAGAGAGGTAGAATCTCTCTCGGGGTTGAGAACAATTTCTGTTGCATGTGGAGTGTGGCATACTGCTGCTGTGGTGGAGGTTATTGTCACACAGTCTAGTGCCAGTGTTTCCTCTGGAAAATTATTTACCTGGGGTGATGGGGACAAAAATCGCCTCGGACATGGAGACAAGGAACCCCGTCTTAAACCAACATGTGTTCCAGCATTGATCGATTACAATTTTCAAAAAATTGCTTGTGGTCATAGTTTAACTGTTGGTTTGACAAATTCAGGACGTGTGTTTGCAATGGGAAGTACTGTCTATGGTCAACTTGGGAATGCTCAAGCAGACGGCAAGCTCCCATGCTTGGTAGAAGATAAGCTATCTGGAGAATCTGTTGAAGAAATTGCTTGTGGTGCATATCATGTTGCAGTTTTAACATCCAGGAATGAGGTTTATACCTGGGGAAAGGGTGCCAATGGCAGGTTGGGTCATGGAGATATTGAGGACCGTAAAATCCCAACTTTAGTTGAAACTTTGAAAGATAGACATGTGAAGTATATATCTTGTGGTGCAAACTATACTGCCGCTATATGTCTTCATAAGTGGGTGTCTGGTGCCGAGCAGTCTCAGTGTTCATCTTGTAGACAGGCTTTTGGATTTACTCGAAAGAGGCATAACTGCTACAATTGTGGACTTGTGCACTGCCATTCGTGCAGTTCTAGAAAAGCAATTAGGGCCGCCCTAGCTCCTGATCCTGGGAAACAGTATCGGGTCTGTGATTCATGTTTTGTTAAATTAAACAAGGTCTCAGAAGCAAGGAACCATAATAGGCGGAATTCTGTACCTCGCCTTTCAGGAGAAAACAAGGACAGGTTGGACAAGGCTGAGATAAGGTTGTCAAAGTCATCATTGCCCTCAAATATGGATTTGATTAAGCAATTAGATAGTAAGGCAGCCAAACAAGGAAGAAGAGCAGAGACATTCTCCCTTGTTCGCACGTCCCAAGCTCCTTCTTTGTTGCAGCTGAAAGACGTTGTTTTTTCCAGTGCTGTTGATATGCGGTCAAAAATTCCCAAACAAATTCTGACACCATCAGGAGTAAGTTCCAGGTCTGTGTCACCTTTTTCGAGGAGACCAAGCCCCCCACGTTCTGCCACGCCTGTTCCAACAACAGCAGGACTTTCCTTTTCTAAAAGTATTTCTGATAGCTTGAAGAAAACAAATGATCTTCTGAATGAAGAAGTGCTCAAGTTGCGTGCACAGGTTTGTTGATTTGATTGCCTAGTTTATCACACATAGATACACATTCCTAGAAAAGGCTTCCTAGCACATGACGATCTCACACATAGATATGCATTCCTTGGTAGATTAATTCGAATTGGGGAAAAAAATTTGTTGGCAGATAAGTTCCTATCTTTGATCAATATTTATCAATTGTTGCACTAAAATCTGATTAACCTTTGTATTATGTATCACTTTCAATGACATGCCTGGAATGATAGCTACTGACTTATGGGATCCTTACTTCCTCTGATGTACTTTGGGATTATGACTTTTAGCTGATTTGAGTTTTATTCCCGAATCAACTAATTTGGTTCAGTCACTAAGATTTTTTTTCTTTTTTATACTCCATTTTTGGTGGTCAATGTACTGCGTGTTTCTGTACTTTTTATTTGTCTTTTCCCTCAGCAGAGGGGATGGGAGGGGCTTTTGTTTATAGATGGACCTTTTATTTGATTCCATATGTTTCTAAATGTAGCTGGTGATTAATCTGTTTAGGTTGAGAGCCTCAGACAGAAATGTGAGTTCCAAGAATTGGAGCTTGAAAAATCAACAAAACAGGTACAAGAAGCTATGGCAGTGGTTGCAGAAGAATCAGCAAAAGCTAAAGCTGCAAAAGATGTTATAAAGTCACTTACTGCCCAGGTATTTATGCTTCATAGATTGCTCCATTGTTTTTTGTTGCATGATGAAAATTTCCCTTAAACTTTAATTCATTCAGGATTGTAGCTTCAGGTGCAGTGTGTATGCTATATGAAATTATTGGATTGATAGAATTTACACAGAAATGAGGAACAATTGGGTATATCTATGGAGTTACTGGCCGTTGTTGATTAACAAGCATTTCTGTTTTCAGTTTGAGGAAGATGCTTAACTTGTCAATATGGTCATATATCAGTTTTTCTGAAAACTAGTTGTCATTAACCTCCCCTGTAATTTTCTCCTGATTGTTTCTACACTATTCCTAGCTCAAGGATATGGCAGATAGGCTGCCACCTGGGGCGTATGACTCTGAGAGCATGAAGCCAACTTACCTACCAAATGGATTGGAGCCAAATGGTAATCATTATCCTGTTGCAGATGGAGAGAGACATTCGAGATCTGATTCTCTCAGTGGAACCTCTCTTGTTTCACCAACAAGTATTGAAGCTACTACAATAAATCAAAGTCAGGGTCCAACGCAGTCATTCTGGGATCAGCCTCGAACAAATGGGAGGGGTGATCATCTGGATGCCAGACTTTCCAATGGTAGTGCAGGCATTCAGGCTACTAGTGCTGTGGATGTTGATGGGAAGGAATCTGTGCCCTTTCAGGGTAGCGAGAATGGAAATTCAGCATTGGTTGCCAATGGTGGTCAAGTGGAGGCTGAGTGGAATGAACAGTATGAGCCCGGTGTATTTATAACTCTTGTGGCTTTGCGTGATGGAACTAGAGACCTTAAACGAGTTCGCTTCAGGTACTGTTATTTGAACGCCTAGTGCTTTTATGTTAAGAGTGTCCATTGCATATCCTAGAACCATGGTTCATGCTGTCTTTAGAGCTTAAAAATGGAATCTAACACGGCAGCTGGTGACCTTTGATCCTGAAGTGTATGATCTTGCACATCAAGGATCAGACAATGATCTGGACCTTCCATTACACTAGTATTTTATTTACGTTGTTTACCCCACATGGTTGGTCTGCTATTAAAGCATCGGGTTTTACTTGTTGAATGTAGTCAACATGAATTTAAGATTACCATTCATTGCCACCTGATATTATAAACATGTCTCCAGTCGGAAAAGGTTTGGGGAGCACCAAGCAGAGACGTGGTGGTCGGAGAATCGTGAAAAGGTGTCTAAGAGGTACAATGTTCGAGGATCAGACAAGTCATCAGCCGCTGGCCAAGCTGCGCGCAGATCAGAGGGAGCCATGTCATCCATTTCCCAACCCTAGCAACAGAAAAGTCCTCTGGTAACACATTTTGTATCTTAGACAACAAAAATTTGAAGGTTAAGCAGCATGAGGCAAATTCAACAGACTCTTTTTTTCTCTGTCCTCTTCCTTTTTCTCTTTTTTTTTTTTTTTTTTAAATGTTCCTCCTTCACCATTATGCTCCCTTAATTTATTTTATCTCTTCCATTTAATTTCTGGGGAATCAGTCCTTTGCATAGATGTTGTATTCTAGTGTATATAGAAGTACCGATCGTATGACGATCTGGGCAAGAAATTTATGACTTCACGCGTCTCAACCCCTGATAGATTTCAGTGCTTTTTAAACCTTGGGTACATATGTTCTTTTCTATGCATGTATGCTTCTGAATTGGTGTACTATCCAAGGCGGCTTTTGTATCAAAAATTGGCCAAAAGCAACATGGTAACGATTATAGGCTTTATTTTGTCAACATTAACCATCCATTTCGGCCCCTCTCTCTCTCTCACGGTTTACATTAATGATATTGTTTCGTGGGTAGGCTACGGTGTCGTATGGGATAGGGTCTGTACTCCATTTGGGACTGGGAGCAAAAGCTTGTACACAAGCAGCATCTCTGGGAGCAAGTTCTTCGTAGATCACTGGGGATCAGCGTTTAGGATGCAAGTTGCTGCGATAGACAAACCCCCCAGTTGGATTCATGCTTGTCGATTGTAAATTACATGACAGCCATTAAGAGAATGAGAAGAATTTATGCGTTGGAATCTGTAACCCAATATCACCATGTAAGGGCCAATAGGAATGTCTAGCGACTAAAGTCAGGCTTGACCTTGCAAGCACCATTCGGCAATCAGTCTGTTCGTCCAGTAGCTCGAGGCAAGTAGGTAACGCAGCGTTTAAAGGATCGTCCAGGGACAAGTCAACCACCTTCTTGACGGAGGCACATAATTGGTTTCCTAAAACCGATGGAAAAGTGCAACGATGATTGTTACAAACTCACAATCGTTTTGACCCCCCCTCCCAAAAAGAAGAAATCTTTCAATCCTAAACAGTGTGAAAGTCCCCAAAAAAAAAAGATCTTTCTATCCTAAACAGTGTGAAAGCCGAAAGGTATTGGTGCAGGACGTACCGAAGTAGAAGATGGGAGGAAATAGATGAAAAGGATATCAAGTAGTATATTGATATTGTCACATTAGTTGGTTACCTGTTACAGACATAGACGTCGTGTTGTGCCTAAATTATCAAAACAATTTTTTCAAAGGAGAATATTTTAGTTACAGAAAAACTTGATAATAACGTAATTGAAAGCAATGTAATAAATGTGTTGATGTGATGTAATTTAGTGAATTTTTTTTTCTTTTTTGTAAAATAACCTATAATTCATTAAATAAATTGTATATCTCTTGCATATTTTTCATTACATTACTGTGTAGTTAACGTTAATTAGTTATATAAAATAACAATGTATACATTGTATTCAAAGATGCAGTTTTACGATGTGTATCGCGCCAGCTCTGTCTTCATTGGCCGAAGGCGAGCACGAAAATCAAATAGAATTTTATAATGGTACACTTTTTCAAGTCTTAGAATGATTGCTTACTTAGGCGGTGCGTCGATTGAATTTAACTCGGGAATGAGGTCTTCCACGAGGAAAGGGGAGGAAAAGAAAAACAGGAAAGAAGTCAATAGTGTTGGTTTGGTATGAACTGTCTCAAAGCTGCATTATTATGCTACGGTCTCGGGAAGGCATGGAGTTAATAAACTACCACATGTTTGCGAAATTCCACGATGACCTTGGATGCTTTTCTGTATCTCATTGCGAAATTCCACGATATCTTAATTAGCTTTTTTACCTATCAATATTTGCTGTTCAAAAGAAAAGAAAAAAAATAAAATCAGCAAAAAGAGAATAAATAAAAAACTGTTTTAAAACTCTTTTGATTTTATGATAAATATTTTTAATTTGGTAAGATTTAATTTAGGTATGCAAACGTAACATTTTCTCTCATGAAGGATGGTGGAGTTGCGACTTACCTTCACTTGAAGAATATTCAAAATGAAAAGTAAAAGAGTTCAGAAATTGATCAGGTTCATATGTGCATACGTCTGATTTGTGTGGACAAGGAGGGAGGCGGAGCGGAGAGTATAATTTCCAATTGTTTGCACATAAAGTCCATAGCCGATTATATATATATATGTACTACCAAATAAAATGTCAACTCTTCAATTAGTCAACAAGAAGGACTTTCATAAATCTAACAATGGAAAATTACACGAAGTAGCACAAACTTGAATTGGGTTTTTCCTTAAGTTTAACCAAACCCCTTGAAATTTCCCACCTTGAATGTCCAAAGTTCCTTCCACCGCCCCCTCTCCCCGCTCCCCGCCCCTCACACCCCCCCCCCCAAAAAAAAAAATAAAAATAAAAATAAAAATAAAACGATCATTGACTTCATGCTTTGTCCCCGTGACGGCTATTTGTCACTACACTCTCAAATTGCTTCAATTCCTTATGGTCGTTTTGAATTCAATGCAATCTACATTTATAGCCAGATCATTATTTTTTAAAAAAATTAATTTTCCAACTCATGTTTATCATTAACTATTGAACAGTATGATACTCTGGTTAAAAGTAACCATGTGGGAGTGATAAACGACCTATTCGTTGCTCGTTTCTTAGTCGTCATGAATCGTCCTGAAAAAACGCATACCATATATCGTTTAAAACTCAATTCATGTGCTATGCACAGAACAAATTTTCAACCTTTCAAGACTTTTGAATTTGATATAACGATGAAACCACCATTGTTTCTAGATGTGATTTTTGGCAGTTGTTTGAATTTCCTTTTGGGTGTCCTTGCTCTGGGGATGCCATACATATTAATGGAAATGCTGTTTACGGCAAAAATGATTCAGTTCGGTTGCAGGATACTGATGGTTGCATTTAATGATCAATGTCGTACGTGCACATTGATGAATAACACTTCTGCTAATTTTCTCATTCTTTGTCATTACATTTTTTAGGTGAGTTTTCCCATCTTTACTTGGGTAAGTAAAGAAGAAATAATCTTGTAGTCGCTGAAACTCGGAACCGGTACTTCAAATACAGTATTTTAGCATCATATCGGAGAAGAGGCGGATTGTAGGCTTAGAATGCTTGTCATTATTTACTAATTTGTCCTACTTTTTTTTTTGGCAACATTTTTAATTTATTATCCTCGGATCAAATTTGCAGCATCTTCCAAATTCACTCCTCTTTTGTTGTTTTTATCATTTTTGTTATATTTATAGACAATTATCTTAATACTATTTATTTAATAGCCAAAGAAGACATATATATATATATATATATATATATGACCTTGAAATCTTTGTGCTTTGCAGTAGGTATTGAAATTCGGTGATGTGGGGGGGTATTCAACTACGTATTTTATAAAATAATAGAAGTACTTTTTTTGGTTTTTTTTTGGGTGTGTTGTTTATTATTTAGGCCACAAAATCTTTGCCCTGGAAAACACGGGCACGCCATCCTTTAGTAGTTCTAGGCCATAGGACAGGCAGCAGGACCCAACAAAAAATCTGGTTCATTGATTGCTTTTTCCAGATCAAATCAAAACTAACATTGATATCACGTCACCTTTTCCATAATCCATGATGGATGGATTCATGAATGGTCATTCTATCTACTATTTGGTTGTCTTGCACGCATTCACACTTCAGAAACAGAGAACAATCCACTGACTCGTGAGAGATCTATTGCTACTAAAAAGATGAACTTCGTAAATGGCAAAAGCCTTCCCTTGACTCCAAGAACTTTCTCAGCTAGTAGAAAAATTAGGTCTTCATCAAATAATTGTAACGTCCACATGTAAGTGTAGGGTAATCAGTTTACGTAATTAATATATGCAAGCTTCTTAGCTTGCAGAATTTCCAGAGAAGGTACAAAATGGTGAAGCAGATAGGTTTTGAGAAGAGAAGCTGAAATATAAATATACAAGCTTAGAACATTACATGTTTCGTGCAAATTTATCTTTGTTCACAAACCCACACCCTCCTGGAAAAAAAAAAGAAAAAAGAGGGACCTGTAAGTCTTGATAGACTTCCACTCATTGCAGTTGAATATTTTGTAAATCTTCCTTGAACTAGCTAACAGGCTTTGTAGCAAAAGGGATTCACGCCTCGTGATGCCATCATGAATTTAAGCAAATCCTTCTCAAGAGAAAACCCAAAAAGCAGAAACAAGAACATGATCTTCAGACCCTCCTCTACATGCCTATAGATGTTTATATGAGTAATATTGGCTGAAAAAAACAAGACCCATATCACGCAATTTTTCTTCAATTGCCATCAATATTTATATGCTAGCTGCCTCCATTCATGGCAGCGTCCCTGAACTTTCCAAACCAACCTCATTGTGCCTCGTTGATGGGCCAGAGGGTGGCAACGGCATAGCCTTTGGCAAGAACCCTGAAAAAGTGCGAGGTGAGCTCCGAGACCGTGGCTTGAACCTGAAAATTTGAGTTTGCTTTGAGCCGTGACTGCCATCAACGCAAGATACAAGCACAAGTAACCATAGCACCAGAAGTAGATGCCTCCCAACCATTTCGCCAATCCAAATACCTAGTTAAAGAGATAAAAGATGAAAACCCCAATGGGGAGAGACAGAGGGACAGAGAGACAGAGATTTGGTAAGCAGTTATAGCTGAAGGAGGAGAGGTAATGTGGAACACAAACTACAGAAGATCATTCATAAATATGCTCATAAAGAAGGAATTTGGTGTGTTGGTGTGGTGTTGGGTGGCTTGTATTGGAATTAGAGAAGAGTGAGAGATGGGAAATGTAGAAACATGGGCCAGTAAATGCATCGCTGGGATGTAGATTGTGTTGTTGACTATGTGTTCTGTAACTTACATTGAGTGATTGATAACCGAATTTAGACTATGAATGAATTTGACATTGTAGGGCCGTAATTCAATTAAATTGCTTGACAACCTTTTGAGAGGGCCGTGAACGGGTCTCCAGGAGGCCTGTCCTGAAGAAAAAAAAAAAAAATGCTGTGCCGAAATAGAAAAGCTCAAAGGGTATTATTCCAAGATGGAGAACAAAAAAAAAAAAAAAAAAGAAGAAATGAAGAAGAAAAGGGGGCCTGTGTGTATAGTGTAGCATGGTTTGGTGACTGTGTGGGCCATACCATACTTAATGGCCGACTAGGGAGCTTGAAACTGTTGTGCCAAGTCGCTCAACAACGCTACACGAAGGTTTGTCCCTTTGCCCAACTTTATAGACCCTTCTCACTTCATAGAGTCTTTGAATACAAAATTTGATTCTTGGCAATTACCCAATTTGAAGGAGTGGCCTGCCATTCCCCACGAAGTGTGAGATATGTCCTTTTAGCTACCATATCCAGTTTGGAACCACTTCAATTTCATTCGACCTTTTGGGGGCCATAATTGTGTTGTTATATGACGCTACTCTATGCAATTTTTAGTGTGAGAAATGGAAGGAGCTTGGGCGACGAATGGGACTCTCTACATAGGGCTACTTGATGCGTGTGTCGTACTCGAATGGCAGGCCAACCGTGAACAATGGGCTGTATCGTGAGAGTACAATTTTGGAAAAGTAAAAATATATTAATGGTTATACAATAAAATATAAGAAAGCTGAATTAAATGGCCCCACGTGCTGCGTTTGGAGTCAGCACAAAAAGCCATGGGACAAGCTGAACTTTTAGGGGCATGTTTGATGTAAAGCGATTTCCTATAGGAGCTTTGCCTGTGAGTTCCCATTAAAGGGAAGCTTTCAAATTTGTTCGTGCTACCGTTTTCCGTGGACATACAGTTTTGGAGTTCGTAAACATTGGAGACGCAATTAATCTATACACATCCATTCCATTTGGATGTATACTCCTCTTTTTTTTTTTTTTTTGGTGAGGAAGTGCTTTATTGTCACTTATAAGCCATTAGTCTCACAAATGTAAACTTCCAATATGCTAAACATGAAAGGATCTGTAATTCAAACTAATAATTTCCAAGAAATTGGGTTTGGTTTGGGTGATTGCAAGGGCAAAATTTTTCTCGCAAATTCTCACGATCCTTCATGGATATGTGGCCCCATAATTCCCTTAAGCCTGAACCAGACCTATTGATTTGGGCCACAGGAGTTGTTTGACCCAGTCAAGTTGCGTGGTTTTGTAAAAGTCGGTTTTCTTCTTCTTCTGGGTCTCCGGTGACATCTCAACTACAGCTAGTGATGATCTTTCAACGTCTTTTTAAGGTATTTAGTAATTAAAAATTTAAATTTTTATTTTTGAGTATTTTTAGTTCTAATATCGAGATAGGCTTCCTAATTAAAATAATTATTAAAAAAAAAACTTTGAATTGAAAAACAGGAAAAAGGAAAAATAAAAACAACCATAAGGGTCTTCGAAATACCTTTAAAAAGAATATAAAAAAAAAAAAAAAAAACGCTAGGATCTTTGAATTGACGCTTGAGATATTGAGACGTAAATGACCTTTCGAAGCCCTCGTGAAGATCAATCGATCTTTCATTGCAAGATGCCTATTAAGTTTAACAATTTTGATCTAAAAATTAGAAAAAAAAAAAAAAGAAAGAAAGAAAGAAAGGAAGGAAGAAAAAAAAGGACTATAAAATGTATTGAATCGAATCGATATTAGTCAAAAGCAAAAGGAAAAAAACCCATCAAGAAAACATTAATAGGAGCAGGAATAACAGGTGGAACGATCAATCCATCAACGTGACACCATTATTTTCATTACAACCATTTTGTTACGAATTTGTATATCCCTCACCCTGGACACTAACAGGTGGAACGAAATTGTTTTTACCACTCAGGTCCGGTCCTTGGTTTTGACTACGCCGTGGTGTCTCACGGGGGCGGGTCAGCTGTGACCGGCTAATGTGAAATGCAAGGTAGAGGGTCCAACTTTGCTTAATGGGTCACTCATCTAATATTAGTCGCATTAATCGGTGTAACTACTTTAGACCCGGAAAACAAGATTAATGCATTATTATAACTGCTGTTTGTGCTTCCTAACCTTACTACTATTTTTCTTTTTCTTTTTTTAAATAATTCGAGCGTAATTTATTAAAATTATTTCAATTAAGTATAAATTATGACACCATGATCCCGAAAACTTTTGGAAAGTTATTATTTTCAATGGATAACAATCTCAGTTTAGTATGTAATTACCAAAAAAGGTGGCACCACTTGTGTAATAAAAAAAGAAGAAAACCCTCAAAGAAGTAGGACTAAGGGCGGTGCAGTCAAGGGTCAAGAACTAGCTGAAGGCCAACCGCTGCCAACTCGTCCCGAAAGCTCTAATAAAGAAAAAAAAAAAAGGGGGAAAAAAGGCAATAGCTGTGCATGCAACTTACTTTTTTAAAACAAAAAATTTCTCTCTCTCTCTCTCTCTCTCGATGACAAAGTCATATTCAAACTTTCAAACACCCAGACGGCAATTTTTTTCTGCCGTTGAAATAACTAATCATGTGGAAATTGCATTTCGCTCACGCAATTTCTTATCATATGAATTTGACTATTTCTTTGATAAAAAAAAAAAAAAAAAAAAGAAAGAAAGAAAAGAAAAGAAAAGAAAAGAAAGAAAATTGACTATTTCCAAGCACAGCGAATGATTCAAAATTTCATTTTTGTCTACGTGTTTGGCTCACCAATCAAATAAGTCAATCCAGCAATCAATGTTCCCAAAAGAGTCAGACGTAGTTAGAGGAATCGCAAATGGAACGATGAAGAGTCCACCCCTGTCGCTGTCGGAAACAAACACGTTGAGCTGTATGTATTATTGAGGACCAATTGACCTCATTTTACCATCCCCCGGGTGGGTAAGCGAAATAAAGAAACAAAAAAATAAAAATGCAGACAGAATCGGACGTTCAAAACTCTGTAATCAATCTCATCACAGAGTATTATTAATCTGTATAATTTAATCACCTATTATTATTGTTATAATTGATCAGTGAAATTAGTGGCATGTTGGACTATTAAAATCAGTTAACATAATTGTTGCTGTGAAAAGAAGAGAAAAGGGGGGACCGCAGACAGGGTGACGCGGAGGGGATCACAATTCAATTCAATTCAATACAAAGTTTTGAACAAACCATTAAATTAGTCAAAGAAAACACCCGCGTTTGACCAACGACCTATATTACACGAGCTAACGGGCAGCTAACAGTGAAAAAAAGGGCTCACCTACTTAAAAGAATAAAAATAAAAAAATGGCAAGAAATTCAAAACGACGTCACTCCCTTCTTTGACTCTTTTGTCTCGACGCCTACATAACCCACCGCCACCCGCTGCCGACGCGATTCCCATCTCAGCTCTCGCTCTCTCTCTCTCTCTCTCTCTCTCTCTCTCTCTCTCTCTCAATCTCTATCTTTATCACTATCTCTCTCGGTGATATCAATTATGGGCAGAGTGCGAGGCGAACTGTACGTGACCGTACCCAATGTATTCAGGTGCCCGATATCTCTGGACGTCATGAAGTCTCCGGTGAGCCTGTGCACCGGTGTCACATACGATCGCTCCAGTATCCAGCACTGGCTGGACGCCGGCCACGACACTTGCCCCGCCACCATGCAGGTTCTGACTTCGAGGGACGTCGTTCCCAACCTCACTCTCCGTCGTCTCATCAACCTCTGGGCCCAGTCCTCTACCCTCCGCCTGGATTCCGGCCGATCTCCCGCGGCCATGTCCGAGCAGCAGGTGAGGATTTGGATTAACAAGATGGAGGTCGGATGCGATGAGTTACCGGAGTCTCTGACGAAGATTGTGGATTTCGTGAGCTACTCCGAGAAGAATAGACGGTTCTTGGTGAATCTTGGTGGCTTCGTAGAGGCGATTGTTGGTGTTTTGAGCAAAGAAAGCGTGGAGATTCGGGTTTTGCAGTTGGTTGTGAGGATTTTGGACTTGATTTTGGTTGAAAATGGAGTCAAAGAGAGATTGCACCGATTAGTTTTCAATGGCGATCGAAATTGCTTTAGTTCGTTCATGTCAATCTTGCAAAACGAGAATATGGACTCGAAGATCGAAACAGTTAGGGTTTTGGAGTCGATTTCAATCGACAATGAATCAAAACGCTTTGTCGCAGAGACTCCAAACCTGATGTCCGTCCTGCTCCGCATCGTTAAAGCGGAAAACGATGGAGTTCTAAACGACACCGTTCTCTCCTTGTTGATCTCCATTGCCACAACTCGCTCGCTGAAGACTGAACTCGTCCGACTCGGACTCGTTCAAGTCCTATCCCGAACGATCTCTGACCAGAACGGCGCCGTTTCGCTCGTGGAGAAATCTTTGAAGCTACTGTCAAATGTTTGTGCGTGTGGGGATGGTCGGACGGCGATTAGCGAGGACCCCAAATGCGCGGGGGCGATAGTGGAGAGATTAATGAAAGTCTCCAAAACGGCAACCGAGGATGCCGTAGTGGTATTGTGGAGCATTTGTTGTGTGTTCAAGGACGGGAGGGTGCAGGAGAAGGTGATGAGGAGCAATGGGGTCACAAAGCTGTTGCTGGTGATGCAGAGCGAAGGGGACGGGAACTTGAGGACGATGTGTGGGGATTTGATTAAGGTCTTGAGAGTTGGATGTAAGGGTGGCGGCAGCGGCGGTGCCGCCAGCAGCGGGGTATTGGGGAGATATGAGACCAAGACCACTCATATCATGCCATGTTAATTTAGATTACTCATCTTCTTAGGAGGATGTGAACCGAGATGTTTTTTTTTATCATTATTTTTTGGATATTAACATACGCGAGAAAAAGGAGATTTTTTTCTTTTTTTTTTTCTAGAGTTAGAATTTGAAAATATGACCTTCTTGTTCAATGAAATCAATACTGAATTCTTGATGTTTAACCTGTTCGTGTTGTAGAAGAAAGAGAGGTGTACAGATGGCAATGCATCCCTTTGTTATATTACACTCGTAAGCCATTGCAAACTCAATTCATTTCTCCAAAGATTTCGTCTTACGTTGTATATCATCGACTAGCCCCACAAACAGAAGATCTCGTCGTGGAGCCAACCGAGTGTCATTCTGGAGGTAACCACGTGGCCATTGCTGCGTCCTATGCTTTAGGCCCCACTCCATGCTTTAGGGCATAATCTCTGTGCCAGTAGAAGAATCCACTTTCTGATCTCATTATTGTAGTTGGTTAAGCAATAGATGTCATCTTCAAACTGGTCTGCCTTCTAAGACGGAGAAACTTGCAGCTGTATCGGTTTTCGTAGGCATTGATAAGCATTGTCTTCCAAATAACCCCCCCCCCCCCCGGGGCGCCCCCATTAAACTTTCAACAAGCATCTGTTGTACTTCTGCTTAACTACTCCCCCACTACTAGAGTCATTGTTATTTATTAAGTAATAAATTTGCTTGTGCATGATTAAGCATCTCAACTGCTGCTTATATTTTCTTTACCGGTTGCTTGATTTTGGTAGATCTGTATTTTTCAACAGAACAAGTAATACTGCAGAATGACCCTGAATTCCTAGAATATGTCTCCCTAAGAGCCAAAATCACAATGTTGTAGCTTCCCTTGATAATAAGGTGGCTTCGTCAACATAGCGAGTGGCAAGCCCATTGCGGTACGTCGGAGGACAGGACTCTCCTAATGAACTCATAACATGATCTATCGTATCAGAGTCATTTAGCCCTTTTGTTTCAAACTTAAAAAAAGCTGGAATTTTGGCAATCATGGGTCATCCCCCCTACTAGAGTTCGACACACTTGCATGATTCATACGAAACGGACTTGATTGGAAGATCTTCTATTTCATAATCTGCAGTTTTCCATGAATTGAACAAAAGAAGAAAAGAGAAATCCCTCTTATATCTACCAAGGAACCAAGATATGAGAAATCTTTAAACTAATCAGAATCCCAACATTCATTCATGAGAGAGCATCAAAAGCCATCTGCTTCATTGATTGTTGCAGGAAGCAGTTTAGAAGCCATTCCATGACAATCGAAGAGATTGAAATTGAAGTGATGTGCTTTAAAAGTGGAAAACCAAAAATATAAAATGAAAGTCTCTTTTTCAGACAATTAGGAGGCAATTCAATTTGCAAACACTATATTGGTGCCCAGCATCAATGTGTTATAAAATCTTAGATGTCCTCAATACTACCAAAGTATGAACGCAGGTAGAACTTCTTGGATGTGCTCACACTCAGTTGCCTACTTTGGACATCGAGAACATAACAAGAACCAGGTTAAACATATTCAGGTGGATAATCACATATATAGCTTGCTGATTGCCCATTCTAGACAACCAATTGACAGATCCCAAAAAGCTAAGACAAAGACCAAACACTATCCATATATATAAACATCAACATTACAAAATGTCTCTCCCAAGGGAAACAACTCAAAATTGCAACTAGATTCAGCGGTAGTGCAATGCTAACCAAAGTAGATTAATTAAGCAAAAAGGTTGTTGATGTGGGACTAGCTATGCCACTAACACGGGTATCCACCCATAAAAACACAGGAATCCAACGGAAAATGTAAAAATACAAGAATCCACCCGGAAAATAGAACAAGAATCAACCTAAAAACTATAATCATAAGCAGTTTCTGTCTGATGATAGTAACAATAAGCTATTTTTATAAAAATAGTTGTTGACTAAATAGAAAATAATAAAATTAACTAGCAAATAAGAAAATATTTATACTAAATAGTATAATATTTCTAGATAGTAAAATATTTAGTCTAATAAAATTTAAAATATTATCATAAATACAAAATAATAATAAATTTCTAAATAATAAAAATTCTCCTTATTTATTCTTCATCAGTGTATAATGTCAGTATGTTGTGGATGTAGCAGTAGTTACACCCTGACATCATTTCAATCATATTCCTGAATCCCAATGAATAAATTAGTTAAATAATAAACTTTTGACAACAAGGATTTGTATCATTAGCCATATCACTTAAGACCATGTCAGCTACTCTTGGAGTAGGAGTATAAAAGAGAGTAAAGCATGAATTTTATGTTTCTCATGTTCGATTAGAAGCTTTATCATGCCAAAACAACAGAACAACTGCTAGAGTTTCTTATGCTAAATACAAAAAATTGCAGGAGCACAAAGCAGTAAATAACAACACAACAGGTAGGAGGACTTAGAGGAGTCACCACCGAGAATAATCCTCAATTCTGAACTCACACTCATGGAGCTACTTCCAAATCATGCAACTCCTTGTGTTTCAAATATTGATTCAAAATGCTAAGCCTAGCTGTCTCAAATGCAAAGTAACCCAACGCCGAAAAGCCAGCACTATGAACCACTCTAGGACCCATTCCTCTAGTAAATCCCACCCACCCTTCCTCCTTCAGAATCTGCTTCACAGTAGCTGAAACCCCGCTATACATTGCTGCTGCAACCTTATCCAGCACCTCCTTATTCACTTGGGTCATCAATCTCGTCTTCACCACATCAAGTGGTGTGGTAATTGATGCAGAGATTGCCCCCGCCAACGCTCCACAACACACACTCTCAAGAGGCTCCAAATGGCTCTTTTTGGTCCCACTCAATACTGCAGCCTTTAGATACTCAAATGAAGAGTAACTCAACACACCAGCAGGTAAATTTCTTAGCAAAGTAGCAGAATACCCTGCATAAAGACCCAAGATACCATCTTTCTCCAATATTTTCAACAATACCTCCCATGATCTTCCCTTGGCACCAGCTTGCATCCGTTGTGTGATCAATTCCTTTGGCACCATTATCGCCGAAGACACGATATTGCCCATTGCACCGGCAGTAGGAGGGATGAGCACAGATGGGTATTTCTCAAATTTGGACAAAATCGACTTTCCAAATTCACAAGTCCCAAAGTACACAGCGGAAGAAGCTGTGGAGCCGACAATCACAGCAGAAATGCCTCTATAAAACCCCAAAATCCCTTTCTCTTGAAACGTCTTGACCATAGCATCAATAGTGCCCCTATAAATCTGAGACGCCCCCTTAGTTTGCAGCTTTGTTTTGATGGTGTCGAGTGGGTGGAGACAAAAATAAGTAAAAGCACCGGCTATGCCACCACCAGCCGCACCTATAAGGGCTCGCTCGGAGACCGAGAGGTTCTTCATGAGGGACTGGACTTTGGGGCTGTTTCTGGATGTGGGTCTGAGCCATTGTGGTGCTTTGGGTGCGATTTGCGCGTTCAGGGAAATCGAATTAGAGGCAAAAAGAGGGAAGTCGATGGTAATGGCTTGTTTGTGGTCGTGGTCTTCGACGAGTCGTTTACGAGGGTTTTGGGCGTACAAGAGAGAGGAGAAGTTGTTAACGAGGTTGCTGAAATCGGCGTGGATCGTCGGGTAGTGATGATTATACGGGTCTGGCGATGGGAGGCCTAACGATGCACAGAGATTTGCCTCCATTGCTACTACTACTTTCTTTTTAACTCCTCCCCACCACACCCCCTCCCCCCATCTCTCTCTCTCTCTCTATCAATTTCTCTCTCTGTCTCAATTTCATTCTACCTGCCTACCTCCTTTGAGAGGCCCGGAGCGAGAGTAGCAAAACGTCGCCGTATTCTTCTATGGGAAACAGAGCACCCCAACTCGTTTATCTTCAAGAATAATGTTAAATGTTATGAAAGAGGATTTTTTCATTTATTACGAAATATTATTTTTATTAAATATATAATTTTGTCAATGTTTTTAACACTTCAATGCCCAATAAAAATAGTATTTTCACTGGAAAATTTTTTAAAGGCCCGGTTTCTCCATCTTGATCGTTAATTAACGGTCTGGTTTCCCTCCAATATCTCTCTCTAATGGATCCATTCCAACGGGACAATCGCCATAGATAAACAAGAAATTGAGTTTCGAAACCCCAAACAAGCAAGAAAACCGAGCTTCGGTTTCCACTTTATTATAAAGAAAACCCCCCCTCCCTTTTTTTGGTTTTCTTTAACGCATCCGTACCTGTGAAGAACTGCCTGCCATTTGACAATCTAAGATTTCTCAATCCTTTGATTTGATACAGCAAATGAATTCTTCTTCTTTTCTTCTCTTCTGGGTCCATTTCTTTCTCTTCTTTAACCTCAAATTTCCTTCGGTTTCCTCCCCTTCCTTACCGGCCAATAACATAACTCTCTATGGCGATGCCCACCTTAGAAACAATGCCATTGTCCTCACCGAAGAACATAGTTGCAACTCCTCTCCTTTTTCTCCTTTGTCTACTCTTGCTACTTCTTCTTCTTCTTCTTCAGCTTCTTATTCTTCTTATCCTGGGGTTGGAAGAGCTCTGTATGTACACCCAGTTCGGTTTCTTGATCCAAGAACCAATGCCAGTGCATCTTTCTCTTGCCGCTTCGCCTTCTCCATCATTCCGTCTCCATTATGTCCTTCTGGTGATGGTTTGGCGTTCCTGATCACCTCTAACTCAGATTCTTTCTGCCTCTCTAATGGGTACATGGGACTTCCAGGGCCTGCCTTAAACCCTCAAGATTCGTTCATTGCCGTGGAATTTGATACAAGTTCTGATCCTTCATTGGGCGATATCTATAGCAATCATATTGGGATTGATGTCAGCACAGTTGCATCTTTTTCTGCTGTTGATGCTGTGTCAAAGGGGATTGATCTGAATAGCGGGAGGCAGATCACCTCTTGGATTGAGTACAACGATGCAGCCAATTTGATTCAGGTATGGGCCAGTTACTCGCATGTTAGGCCCCCAAATCCTGTGCTTGTTGCCCGGGTTGACCTCTCCGAGCATTTCAAGGAGTTTATGCATGTTGGTTTCTCTGCTTCTAATGGGCAGGGCTCAGCTGCTCACATTATTCACCATTGGCGATTTAGAACTCACAGCTCTCTCCCTTCCGTGACTCCAGTTGATTCAATAGAAGAAGGCGACTGTTTCTTCTGCTATCCAGGGACTAAAAGTAACAATAGCAGCCACAATAGTCTTCATGCAAGAAGAACTAAGATAGAAGAGATAGCTTTGGGTTTGGGAGGTTTGGTCGCATTTATCCTTTCGGTGATTGCAATTGCTGCTGTAGTTGTTTTTTTTGTCACAAAGAAAAAGACCAGAATTGAAGGAAATAAAGAAGGCCAAACCAGTAGAGTTCATAGGGTACCCAAAAGATTGTCAATTGCTGAGGTGAGGTCAGCCACAATGGGGTTTCATCCAACCAGGATTATTGGTGAGGGTGCTTCAGCTACTGTTTATAAAGGGACTCTTCCGTCTGGTGAAGCAGTGGCCATTAAGCGGTTTGATCGACCTGGGATGGATTGCACGCGCAATCCTTTCATAACTGAGTTTGCTACAATGGTGGGTTGCTTAAGACACAGGAACTTGGTTCAGCTTCATGGATGGTGTTGTGAGGGATCAGAATTGCTCCTAGTCTATGAATACATTCCAAATGGCAGCCTTGACAAGGTTCTTCACAAGAGCACCAATCCTGCGATTTTCCTCTCATGGAAGCAGAGGTTAAACATACTTCTTGGAGTTGCTTCTGCTCTTTCATATTTGCATGAAGAATGTGAGAGACAGATCATTCATAGAGATGTGAAGTCCAGCAATATACTGCTGGATTCAGAGTTCAATGCCAAGCTTGGAGATTTTGGTTTAGCAGAAGTGTATGAACACACTAATTCTAAGAGGAGAGATGCTACTATACCAGCTGGGACAATGGGATATCTTGCACCTGAGTATGTTTACTCTGGTGTTCCATCGGTGAAAACTGATGTCTACAGCTTTGGTGTGGTGGTGCTAGAGGTAGCCACAGGAAGGAGGGCTGTCAATGATGATGGTATAGTGCTTGTTGATTGGGTATGGGGCCTCTGGGAGAAAGGGAAAATGATTAAGGCTGCTGATCCAAAGTTGGCAGGCAGATTTCGTAGGCTGGAGATGGAGAGGATGCTCATGGTAGGACTTTCTTGTGTGCACACTGATCATGAGAAGAGGCCAATGGTTAAGGATGCTGCTGGGATTCTTAGAGGTGAAGTGCCACTTCCTCTTTTGCCAGCAAGGAAGCCAAGAATGGGATTTCAGCACGTCCCGCCTGAGGATTCTGATCAAAGAAAGAATTTTGGAGGAGACCAAAGTCCTGGTACTGATGACATGACGTGGATGACACCTCGGACCCATTTTGGTTATGACTAGATCCAGAAGCCATACGGACTCCTAACTATGAAATGCGGGTGTGTGAGGTCATCTACTGTTTGATTTTGAAGGCAATTTTATTCTTTTGCTCATTAGTGCAGTCTGATGAAATTCATGCCCATGAGGCCTTCTAGGTCTGTGTATACCAACGTGTTTACCAGGATAGATGAGATGTCCCAGGAAATAAATGATATAAAAAGTGTGTTTCCTACAGTGCAAAATCCAATTTCCTTTCACCGTGCTATGAATTCTGTGTTGAGAACTATGCAGTTTTTGTAAGTTAGAAAACTGCTTGTTTGATGATGGAGGGTAAATGGACTTGCTTACAGGCCAATGAAAACTCTTGTAAGAATTCCACGACCTTATATATTAGTCAAAAATATACTGCTAGCTTACTGCTATATATTTTGCAAATCCGTTATTATGATCAGCATAACAACCATCTCCCGTGCTAATTGGTGAACGTGTTTTACCATGAATTGAAACGAATTAGTTGACCATAGCTCCTGTTGCAGTCAGCCTAAACAATTATGGATTCCAAAAGGAAAAACTTGCAATACTTATTCGAGGCTGATAGATCATTCAAATCCTTACAGCCTTCACAGGCATATCCAATCCTAACGCTCTGGGACCCGATTGACAGTTTGACGCATGCTAAGTTTGATTGTTTTACCATCTCCTCACGTGGCAATAGAAATGAACACTGCCAATGTTATTCAACTGTTGCTTGTCGTGAAATTTCTCCACTTCTCTGGTAATTCATCTTATCTGTGGCAAATTCTGACACAGACAGTTGCAAACTCAAGTAAGGATTAAATACCCTACCTCCATTTGCAAAGATCTTTTAACACTACATGGTGTCCCTTCTCTGAAAATTTTTTAACCAGTTCTGTCAAGGATGAGAATCACTAGTTCTTTCATAGTGTTAGTTCATAATGGCCAAATTTCAGACATCCCGTAAATGTTTATTGGAATTCTGAAGCGTAGAAGAACTGATTAAGGGAACGAGATCTGAAGGGTGAAATCCCAGAAAGACTTTGAGAAGCTACATATCTAGCTGATCATAATAATATTGACAAGACAATTGGGAACGGTCAAATGTGTACAGCTTATCATCGATGCGTTAATGCTACAAAAAGGCCATCATGACTAAAACTATTCGCCACAAAAACTCGGCTGGTAACCGGCGAAGAACGTCAAAGAGGATTTCTGTGCAAAGGTAGCAGAGTCTGAAAGTGCAAGTGGTGCCACTAAAACTGTCACATCCAAATGCAAGCACTTCCACCACAATTCTTTGGTAGATGGACTTCTTTAGAACTTCCACACCAATGTCTTTGGTTTCTCATACAACTGTAACAGCAAATCATAAAGGAAATGGGCTAGAATCCTATCAGTCTTGAGATCATTATCATTGCAAATTACAGTAGCATGAATATCAATCTTTCTCTATTTCTGCCATAGAGTCTTGAGATCAGCATCGAGCTCAGAAATCAGAATCACCTTTGCTGCAGAACAACTCTCATTTGCATTGCTCATGTGCTACTTTATTTCTCAAACTGATGTATTCCACCCCTGATGGCTGGATTATGAATACTTTCAGGGCTTTTAAAGTCATGCTTAATCCCTATTGTCGACTGTTAATTGTGGGGCTGAGTCGTGAAATTCATTAGCCACTATACCCTATCACTTATTGCTGAATATGATTGGAATTGAGCAGTATGTTTGATAAAAAGATCCGACATTTTCATGCACAAAACCAATACATTGAATTGCTAAAACAAGATGTATTCAACTTCACAATCATTCATGTTAGGCAGGGCCTGTAAATACAAACGGATCACGTAAACAACACCCCAATAGTATAGATCTCATTTTGGCAGCTTGCTTGAGAAGTAAAATATTGTTTCATCTTATTATTATTATTATTGGCAAAAAAAAAAAAAAAGTGGTTTCATGTGTTCCTTAATGCAGGTGTGCACCAGGTGCAACAATTACATTCGCTGAAAGTCTGAAACCTGCGTGTGGGGTTGTGGGGGATAAGAATAAAAAGGAAAATCCATCTCAACTGATGCTTCTTGAGCCACCGCACTCAGGACAGGGAATGAGCCCAGGCCCGGATGGCTCCAGTAAATCATCTTTGGAATAATCCGCAACAACGGAATGGGATCAAAATAAGAAATGGGCCAGAATCCACAGAAACAGGCCAATGGCCCAGAAAATTAGGATGGTGTATGTCATGGCTTGATCCAGTTATACCTCCTTTTCACATTCCCTAAAAAATATCTAATTGGTATATATATATATATATATATATATTACATGATTAAAATTTAATAAATTATCCCACGATGTCAACACGACGATCCTATTTCTTCGAGCATTTCCTCCCGCTTTTTACGTTCTTTTTTTTTTTTTTGGTTTTTATATTTGCTCCGTTTTCTTTTTTCTTTTTTGGCAATAGAAAGAGAACAAAAATATTTCCGATGTAACAGGAAAACACAAAAACAAAGGCGTTGAATGTGTTGGAAACCCGGACAGAGCATAATCGAAGAATCGAAGTACAATATGCCCAGTGCACATAGAAAGAGTATTTGAACAATTTTTGAAAGTTTGAGATTCTTGGAAGTCTCTGGCTTTGTCCGATAATATCGTTTGGCCTCCCCGCTCTTCCGACAACTAAAATCCCGGTTCTCGAGTGTTTGTGTGTGTGTGTGTGTGTGTGTGTGTGTGTGAGAGAGAGAGAGAGAGAGAGAGAGAGAGAGAGAGAGATTTCATTGAACTGAAGGTGAAAGCGGTTTAAACTCGAGTTTTGGTTGTTTTGGTTTCTGGGGTTGTCTTATTGTTCACTTCCTTGTAAGAACGGATTTAGCTTGACCCTTATGGCGATCACTTGACCTTCGTTTCACCATGGTCGGTTCTTCTTCTTCTTTGTTGCCTTTCTTTTCTTTTCTTTTCTTTTGTTTTGGGGCCTGCGGGAGGCAGGATTTCTTGATTTTACTTGATTATATGGGAGTTGGGTTGTGATATCTGGGCGAGTTTGCTTGTTCTGTGCTTAACATCTTGGAAACAATTATTGGGTCAATAAAATTCCCTGGCTCTTCCGCCTGATCTTTATACTTTTCATTTTGCGTTAACTATCTCACCCTTGCTGTTGCTTAATACTCTGTTGACGTAGAACTTTTGTTTCCTAGGGGAATAAGTTTTGCTTGTGGTTAATGTTGTTCCTGGGGGCTTATGAATTTCCTGGCATGCTTTATTATGTATGTCTCATCGTTCTGTGCATTTGGTGTGGCAGGAGAGTATTTGTCAGCAATGTGGTGACAAAGGCTACTCTAATGCGTTGATTTATTGTGACAACTGTGACAATTATGCTGTGCATCGGTAAATGATCCACTTGTTTATAGCTTTCTTTAATAAGTAAGCCCCATGATTGTAGTTTGTTTGTGGTATCGGCTAGAAGAACTTCTAATGCTGGCCACTCTTGTTTTAATTTAGCATGAGATAAACACTTTGTTTTCATTTGCCAAAAAGGGTGATAGCATAGCTCAAGATAGAATTTATTAAAAGATTGGACTGCTGTATATGAGAAGTAGTATCTGGGTGTGTACGTATTGGTATATTAGGTACAAAAGGCTTTTTAGCATGCTTACTTTGCGTGCTGCAAAAAAAACAAAAAAAAAAGACCTTAGCATTGAATTCTGTGTAAAGGAAGAAGGATGTTCATCTTTATATGGTTAAATGCTTACCGTTATTTATTCGAGCAAACTGGATTCCAAGTTTTTCGCCTTTTGTTCATTCTCTCTTTTGTAGGTATTGCCTCAAGATATTACCTAAAACTTTGGATGAATATGTCATTTGGCTATGTGAAGATTGTGAATCAAAGTCTGCAAAAGTATCCACTCTTGACAGCCCTTGCCCTCTCCTGATCAAAGAAAGTGAAAACTTAGAAAATGCTCAAGTGAACAAGAGTAGACCCTTCACAGGGCTGGAGAAGAAATCTAAGGGAAGAAAGGTCAGTTCTCACTCATTGACTGATTCAAAATTGTTGAGTCCTGAACACTTCTCCTGCCACAAGCCTCTTGAATCGCATTGCTCTGGGAATAGTGTGAAAGGTCAGGAGCTTAGAAAAGATCATGGACTGGATGAGAGAATCTCCAGCAAAGTGGCTGAATTTCAAAGTAAAATTTCTCTTCCAGCTTTCTGTGACCCTCAAAAGCTGGAGGATTGTGTTGGGAATTGTGACAATGATCAGAAGCTCCAAATATGCAATAAATTTGACGAGGGAAGCTTCCTTGAAGAGGCTGAATCTCTTAAAACTGAAGGCTCTCAAATAGCTGTCAATGACCTTCAGGGTCTGGAAGCCCATTTATATCAAGAGGGGCAGAAAGAGCAGAAACCTGAAAGATGGGAGGGTTTGGATAGCAGCAGCTTCCATGAGGAGGCTGAATCTCACGAAAACAAAAATTCTCAACTCACTATTCTTGGCCTTGAGATGGATTGTTGCATGGAGAGAGAGAAAGATCACAAGCTCGGAAAATATAATCCTTTGCATGACCCTAGCTTCCCTGGAGTAGCATCTCTTAAAACTGAAAAGTCTCATCCTGTCGTCAGTGACCTTCAACAACTTCTTGATATGGATTGCTGCAGTGGTGGAGGGAACAATCAGAGTCATGGGAGACAGAATGTATCACATACAGACAGATTTAATGAAGAGGCTGAATCTAATAAAGGTAGGAACTTTCAACTGGCTATTGTTGACAGTTCAAATGAGTTAGGCTGTTGTCCTTATGTCCATTCACAGCCAATCAAAGACCCGATTTGGAGGTAAAATTTCAATTTTCCAGTGCTTTCCATCTCCTTTAATTTCAAAATCTGCACATAAAACTATATCAGAATTTTTTTTTTCAAATCCAAAAAATAGCACATACCACATTTTAATTGGTTTATCTGATCCTGGTGACAGTGGAAACCTCAATACACAATTTGGTTCTGTTGGTGGACTTGTTGCTCATTTGTCTAATATTGCATGCTCTAGAGCATGGGAAAAGGCAAAGTCATTGCCAAATTTGCTTTTATCGGAGTTGCTTCCTATATCTGCTGTGTGGCCTAAAGGTTTTGAGAAGTGGGGCCCAAGTGATGACAGTATTGCTCTCTATTTTTTTCCAGATAATGGAAGGTGCAGTTTTAACGGTCTCCCTTTGGTTTCCTGGATTGCTTCTCCCTTCTTTTACAGATTATTAATCTTTTGCCATTTTAGGGATGCAAAAGTCTTTGATTGCCTAATAGACGATATGATCTGCCAAAGGTTTTCTATAAAAGCTGTTCTTGAAGATGCTGAACTTTTGATCTTCACTTCTACGATACTGCCCATGGATTATTGGAGTGAGCACACATTTACACGCCCCATTATTTGTTTATGTTCAAAAAGGGTATATATAAATCTTCTTCTGTCCCAAATTGATTTGCAGGATTTCAAGCTAAGTTCTATTTGTGGGGCGTGTTTAAAGGAAAGCAACCGTCATGTTTAGCAATTGATGCTGTTCCTTTTGAGGAGAAAGAGCATATAAAGACGATAACCTGGGATGCACATAGTCCTATGAGTACCCTAAGGAACGATTGCAATGGCAGTTGCTCGACTCCTGCCCCACATCGATAATTGTTTCTTTGATATGCATAGTGAGGCTCTCTTTGTTCTCCTGTTGCATCTAAAAAGTCGCATCGCTTTTAGCTCGAAATGCTTAAATGATGAAATCATCGGGCCTGAGACGCAACAAAAACTTTGCCCTTGAAAATCAAGGAAGACGTACTGTTGCTGGGAGTTTTTTTGGCTTTCAAGGACGATCAAACTAGTAATCATAGGAATTCATGCAAAGAGGGCAAGAAAACTTTTTCCTCGATGATTTTGTAGCCCCCAGACAAGATAGATTTCAGACTTTCAAGATATTTTCCACTCTTCTAACTCAATTTCGCTTGATTCCTGGATCCTCTTTGGCACTGTTAGAATATCTTTCTGTCGTTTCCACCAAGAGGCTCACTGAACCGAGTACCCTGTAGTTGGGGCCTGCAATACTTTGCTCTATTCATCCTCATATGGGCCGCAACTGGGATCCAATGTTTGCCTTGTGCATATGACTTAAGTCCTTCCAAATAGCAATGTATATGTGCGAAGAGTAGCAGATATCCTAATTTTCTTCTGTTAGAGAATAAAAGGGTCCTTCCTGATTGCAACAGATTTATTAAACAATCCAAAGAGACCAATGCAGCCCCCAAATATGACACAATATCCAAGCGTCTAGTTTCCTTGATGGACTAGGTGTCTAGTCTAACAGGATAGTACTACCGTGTTCAGAGTTTAACTTGGTGTAAAACTTTTCCATGTGGGCCGAGGTGACAGAAAGGGTTACATATATAATAGTGAAAGCGGCCTTGTTAATGTCATGCCACTGATTCCAACTTTTGCTGTCAATGATTACTTTTCTCGCGACACGATTGATAAAATAATGCTCAGTCCATTCTTTAATAGGCTGATTTTTCTTCTTGAACTCTTCTTATTTAACTGCTACCGGACGGGTCAATCATATGAAAGAGTATATAAATTGAGTGGTTGGAACGTTTGAGGCCCCAAAGCAAATCTGTCTCAACCAATATGATTTAAGCAAAAATTTCTTGCCTTCTGCCGTTGAATCGGGCAATTTCGATGATTTGTCCCAGCCACTTCCTAGCGTCTTTGTCTCGTTTATGTATAACAAAAACAAACGTGCCAATAAAAAGATCAAAACTTTGAACCTGTCGGGGGGTTTGTGTGGTAGAATGCATATTCAACGCTGACAAAAAGGGGATGGATAAACCGAGTCAAGCAAGCATCCAAAACTAATTGGTTAACGTGGAAGAAATCCATGTACAGCACTTTTTGTGGAACTTTAAATTAGTCCCAGCTCGGTAGTGGCCCATGGTAACACTGTTTAACTGAGTCTGAAAGTGAAGTCAATGGTCAAAATCGAGGTGCCATGGCCAAAGTGGGTTTGGTTGGATCAATTTCAACCAAGCTCCTTTCACTTAAAAATTAGTCCCAGTTAGCCTTCATTTTCCATTGTCAACGTCGTTCTCTCGGACCAAATCAAATGATGGTTGTATGTATATAGAACACAAAATTTAAACCCGTGGGAAAACAAAATGACTTCTCCCCCACAACATTTTTCACTTTGGCTTTCTTTGATTCAGGCGTGCACGTTTCAGTTGATCGACAAAATTCTTGGATTAATGACTCAGTTAATTAAGTCACGTAAAATACGATACATTATTTAGCAAACTGGTTTATCGTATGGAAATGATTGAATTGCCGCCAGATGCAGCTTTATCACACCAATATGGCAGATCATAATTCCCGCAGTCTCTTTTTTTTTGTTGGGGGGGGGGGGGGGCGGGGGGGAGTGGTTGGCCCCACGGCGTGCGGTCTCTTTTAAATTTAGGAGTTAGAAAAATATTTCCAAACAAACAATTGGGCATGGAAAAGACAGTACTGGCATGACTAAACAAGGAAATGAAAATTTCCACATGGATCAAGGGCATGAACCGCATGGCATGATCTCAGATAGCCAAAAATGGGGCATTTATGCCTTAATGGCTGGATTCTATGCATTGATTCAAGGGGAGGGAAAAAAAATTGTTAGATTCAGTTTCAAATAACCTAAATTCATGCGGATCAATCACTTAAAAGAAGAAAAGGAAACCCAAACATGAAACCCCCACCATCAAACAACTATTAGTTGTACATTTACTTCATCTTCTGATTGCGGCGCCAAGTTCACAGCATCTGGGGAGGACTAATTTAACTTGAAAGTGGCCCCTCAATTTATGGTTATCCTATAGCCGGCCAAGGTCAAAGGGTATTTACCACATTTTGCATAAAATTGGCGAAGAAGAAGCCTAAATCAGGAATGCAGAAGTATAATATCATTGGAAGAAACCATGATCATAAACCAATCAAGCAACGACAAAAAAAGAGGTAAATAATCTTATAAATTGTGTGAAATGTTTGTTATCTTTATTTAGTTTTTTAATAAATATAGTTTATTTATAATTTTATATTATATAATTTTGTTAATTTTATTTTACATATATTATATTTATTCAGATTATAAATAAATTATATTTGTAAAAGGATATCAAAATATAAATTCGCGTAGTTTGATCGAGAGGACGTACCGACATCGAATTCAAATGGCCCCCTAGGGTAATAAATGTAAGAAAAGAAAAATCCATTAAAAAAGTCTCCAATTTGCTAACCTACCGAAAAAAAGATCAAATTTCCAACTATGGCACCCCTCCGCCCACAAAATTCTGTCATCCTCATTCCTAAGTCCTAACCAATGAAGAAAAATACCAAAAAAAAAAAAAATGCAAGAAAAAGGGGTAAAAATATAAGAACCTTATCTGATTTCTTGAATCTCTAATGCTTCTTCCCCCTCAGGAAAAAAAAAAAAAAATCAAAAGTCAAACAAATTATTGATATTGTTGAAAAGATCCACGGATGAATTGGGAGAAATTATACTCGGTGAGAAAAACGTGGAAGGACTGGGCATGAAGCTACCCTCTAGGAAATTCCTGTTGCTATGAAGCACGGGACTCAAATCATGGAAGAAGCTAACCGAGTTTGGATCAGACGGCGGAAAAGAGAAGAGGTTCGGCTGTATCGGTGGCAGCGAAGCCGGCCCCGGCGACAATATCCCAGGAAAAAGACTTGGGCTTTCCATTACTTGACCAATGTCCACGCCTTCAACATCTCCAACTTGCTGTTTCTTCTCTTTAGGCGACTTGGCATTCTCTATGGTGGCGAGCCTCGCCGCCGGAGAGATTGCTCCGCCGTTGTAGTTGAAGGGGTTGGCAGACGTCGCAGGAGAAGGCAAGGACGTTGAACTTGAGGTGGAGTTCAAGCCCGTCAGGCGCTGGACTAGGTTCATGAACTCACTTGGGTTCGTGTGGATCACCTTTGGCGACACCGTGTAGATAATTACGGGCTGGCGCGGCTGCGCCTGTTGCTGTTGCTGCTGCTGCTGCTGATGTTGGGCTGGCGCTACGGGAGGTTTCTTGACGATCTTGTGTGAATCTTTGTGGACTCTGAGAGCAGGCGGCCTTGGACCCTGAAGCTCTTTTCTTGGCGATCTGCCGACAGGATATTCTGAGGGATCCATGCCAAATCTTCGCGGGGAGATCCAGAGAGGCTGAAGAATCAGAGATGGTGACGATGACGACGATTTGTGGGATAATAAAAGCGTTCCTTTGTTGTGTTCCTTCCAAAACTTTGAGGGGTATGTACGACAGGAAGATTACATATATTTAAAGAGGCCAAGAGGGGGAGACAAGTCAATGGAGAGAAAAGAGACTCGTTAAAAACAGGTGAGTCGAAAAAAATAATAATAAATTGACAAAAGTAGATATTGGATACTCGTAGAGTAACATTTTCTAGCAAGAGACGGCCAACTTCGTTTCGAGATGTTGTATATGTTTGAACTTTTCTTGGCCTCTACTGGAAGTATTCCCCGCGATTTATGTGTGGAAGAGGTCTTCTGTTGTGCCAGGTTAGACCAAGCCATGGGGACTATAACGTTCATTTAATCAATTCTTTTTTTCCATTTCTGTTGACTTGTCCCCCCCGCAAGTAAATCTTAATTTCCTATATATATATATGATTTTGGGTGTGTGTACGTGGATTTTTTTTTTATTATTTTTTTGTGAGTGTATATGTCGAATTTGATGAATACCAAAAATTCATGTTTAAGGTAATAGGTGTTCATGTTTAAATTCTCTATCTTCGTCCTTCTGATATCTTTGTAAGAAAAATCCACTTGCAATTTTTGGGATTATTCATACTAAAAACATACATAAACGGGAAGAAAATGACGAGAGAGAGAGAGAGAGAGAGAGAGAGGGGTTAAGTCAAAGATATAATTGAAGACCTGTTGCACATTTTATCGATTTTATTGTATATTAAATTGATCATTTATACATCGATTGAATTTTTTAAAAAAATTAAAAATATGTAAAAATTTTCATAAAAAATAATTAGATATGCAACAAAACTAATTAAATGTATAATAAAATTGATAAAATATGTAATAAATTATTAAAAATATAAATAACAACTTGCTATGCATTTTATCAGTTTTATAATTAATGCTGTACATTTATTAAATTTCAGATTAAAAAAATCCTAAAAATACGTAGAATTCACCAATACTATGTCAGCTCATCCCTGTCCGCATTTATTTCTTTCTCTCTATCTAATTAAACTCTTTTACGTACAGTTTGGGCAGATGACATCTATTTGGCGAGCTCCAACTTAAGCCATGCCCCTTCTCCATGCGGTCTGGTCCTATAGGCTACAGCGTGATATGCTTACATCAAGAGTAACTCATTGTCGTTTCGGCACAGAACCTATGTGAGTCATCATGGCCCATCGAATTCAGAATCAGGGTATCTCACGCTTGTCTTATGGGGTTGTGAAGGTGGCTGGTGGGATATCATTTAATGAGAGAGACTGGATCTGGTAGGACGTGGAAGCATGAGGCCCGTCCACCATGGAATGCTTTTCCGCATTAACAGAAAAGAAAGGAAGCATAATACACGCACAGAATTGACCTTCAAATGGAAAATTCCATTAATTCAAAACGATGTACGGACACAGCAGGGAGGAGATTTAAACCTATGGCTAATCGACAAACTAATACATCCTTCAAGCACTCGATTAAGTCTTCCCCTCATAAGGTTGCTGACCAACTCCAAATCTAGGCTTAATATGCTTCTTTTAGCCCAGTACAAGTTCAAGCTTTTTCAAATCACAACGCTTTTCCTTCTTTTCCCCCCGTTGACCCCAATTTCTTGACAAAACCTGACTGACTCAGATGAGGTGGAGTGCGGCTATTCATAGCCTAAGCTTGACTGGTCAATATGAGCAGCCCTTATTGTCAACCTAACCGAACGCTTGTACGTCTCTCTTTTTGGTGCAACATGCTTGACTTTGTCTGAGCCCATTAGGGACCTTGAGCTGCATCAAGGACATGATTTCCACTTTTCACATGTCAATTTGACTCTCGGATGGCGGCTATCGGCCCTCATGCGTCAACATAGGAAATCATAGCTGGAGAGGTCCATGCGCTGACGCGTGTAGTTATTAGGTGTAATGTCGCATTTAACTGCTTTCTTTGTAATAAAAATAATAAAAAAAAAAAGATCGTCTAATGTTTGGTTAATAACCCAAAGGACAGGATGATTTGCTGTTTTTTTTTTTTTTAAGAATATGACAATTATTTGTAATTTTTGTAATAAATTTTTAATCTTATAAACAAATTGTTACAAGATTTTCAACCTAAAAATTATACAGTTTATAAATTAATAACATAATTTTTGAAAATTCTAGACCATATTAGAAGACAGCCTCTGTTTACTAAAGTTATTTTTTTTTTATTAACAATATTAAAGCCAATTTTGCTTAAGAAAAGTCCACATGATAAAAATGCAGTAGACCATCTATTATCAGTTTTCACTAATATTTCAGTGCCCCCTCCAAGGTCCAACCGTAACATGGGTATTATTGAACCCTTTTCCATCTGATATAAGCAATATATATAAACGGCATAGAAGGACTCATTTCGAGAAAAGTAAGTCCCAAGTGTTCTAATTAAACAAAGTTAGGATCCATTTGATTTGGATTTGGATAAAGATACTGAGTTTAACTTGGTATCCTTTTTTATTAGAGGAGAGCCCCCTCCCCGACTTTTCCCCCTCTTCCCTTCAAGTCCAATCCACATTTGGTACATGGACTTTTATACATTAGATTTTCCCATAATAATTCCATTCATCTAGTGTTTTTGGGTCTAACTGAAGTAAGAAGGGAAGCATTTCTTATAAGTGAGTTCTGGAGTTTGCCCCTGAGTTCAATGATTTGATTCATCCGGTTTTTAAGTCTCCGTGTCGCCCGTATGGGCCTTACATGTAAACTTGCCACATAAAGTCAACAGTCTAATTGTTTTGTTCCTTGCAAAAACACTTGGATGAAGAGCTCATTGCCCGCAATTTTTTCTTTTTTTTTTCTTTTATAACAGCTCCATTGATATAGATATTTTTTACTGACAAGTCCCGGAAGTCCAAAAGACAAGAAAGAGATGGCCTGAAAAAAGACTACTTCCAGTCCTTGCCAGTCTCGGATTTATACAGCCCATCAAGTTTGGCAAGTAGGCAATATGAAAACTTTATTAGTGACAGTAGGCCTATCGTTTTGTGTTGCAGATTTCTTGTTTACGCTTAAAGTGAGTGGAGAGTGCATGGCTTCTCCCATCAGAAATGTCTGTGTGAACTTATACGAAACACTTCTGCAACTTTCATGTTACACTTGCTAGTATACAACTTTGGACTGTGGAATATCACAACGGAAAAAGAAAAAGTAAAAAAAAATATTAGCGTACTTATCGAGAAAGGGCAACTTTCTGCAATCATTTTTGGATTGCACTCATAAACACTAAACTTTAGAACTCTAATGTTGACCTAGAATCAACCGTGGTTGGCTTGTTCTGTGGGCATATTGATCTTGGTTTCCAAAGCTTCGTATTCATGAATGCGATGGGTGTCGATAATAAAAATAATAAGAAAGAAATTGCATGTCCTGATAAAATTTCTAATTGGAAATCTTTGGATTGTGTGTTCGTCCATGGTTGCATTGCCAATTTGCTATCAAAATCTTTTGCTGCGATTATTGACAAGCCCAAGTCCGATGACCTCTATCTTTCTGGGCCTTGTCTGTGGAAACCCATAAAGCAACCCATGCATGAGAGGTTTTAGAAAAATCTAAGACATCTAACCAACTCTTCTAGTAGTGTCGGCCACCTTGTCTTTCAGCTAAGGGAGGCGGGAGCTCGATCCAAACTCTCCTTGCCTCCCGGGCAAAGTCCTCCCAATGACCAAAATAAATAAATATTTAAGAAACCTCAAAAAAGGTGATAAAGGGTCTTTTTTTTTTAAAAAAAAAAGGAAAATCAATCTCTAAAAATGGTGATTCTATGTGAAATTTACAATCAAATTAAATATATAAACGCTGGATATATTTTGCGGACTGATATCAAATTCAAAGAGGAAAATGCAAATCCACTATCACATAACAAAACGGATGCAATTATACATTTATTTGTAAATTTTGTTCGCGAAAAACTGTAAAAACTAAAATTTCGCTTTCCCTGTAAAAGGGGCAAGACCCGAAGCAATTCCAAAATTAGTACTTATCTGAAGCTAGCCAATTTCCAATAGTGATCTCCTGACTCTCCACGCGTTAATTTGCACCCGAATGGATTACAGTAGGGAGAACAAAAAAGATTAAAAAAGAAAAAGAAAAAGAAAAAGAAAGAGGCAATTACAATCAAAACCACAAGTGGGTTAACCGTGTCAAACACCGAGGGCTGTTATTCTCACGCCACAAATACCACATGGACCCACAAACGTGACATTTTCTACGGGCCCCACATAATTCCTCGTAACTCAGGGCAAGTGTTTTCGCTTTCCAGGGCCTTGCTAAATGATCACATTGAACATGATGTCCCTGCCAGTGGCTATGGCTAGGGTAATGGGGCCATTTGCACGAAGAAGTGGTCACTCGTATGGTGATACAACAAGAAAATTGGAAGAAAATGAGGCGTGCAAGGAACTGAGAATTCTCCAATTCTGCAACTTTCACGACAGTGCAACGAAACTCCCCACGTGAACTGGATGTCGTCTATGAAAATAAGATCCCATGGAGAGATTGCCAAAGTGATGGTCGCCCCCACCGGACTTCCTTCGTTTAGTATGGTAGACATTTTCTTGTACTTGGCCTTCCAGAAGCGAATGCAAACGTTGTTGGGATGTCATATTTTCGGCTGTGGGCATTGAGGAAGATGTGACATCTTGGAGAGTTCGAAATTGGGAGCCACACAAATTGGCATGAGCTTTAATTTTCCTTTTGGGCATGAAGCATGAGTTTTTGATTGTGAGAACAGCCACTTGAAATTATCATGTGTTGGATTGTCTGCTCGAATTCTCAGTTATATAGGAAGTTGATTCAGCTATTCTTGACGATGGTCTATGTGCTAGTAAGCATAGAATAACATTGAATTTGTAGATGTTGCAATTAGAATACAATTGAAATTTCGTATATATCGCCGATAATCGTCCATAAACAGCTCCATGTGGGTTTGCAAATTGGGTCAATAACAATACTTGTCTTCTAAGTTCTAATGCACTTAATGAAGAGTTTAAATTGTTATTTCCTTTTTAAAAAAAAAAATTTTTACCCAAAAAAAAAAGAAATTAGAAGTTCCATATTCAAATATCTCAAGTAAAAAAATAAATGTTTGTGTTTTGAAATAATAATAATAATAATAAAACTTCGTTCAATGTGCAGTTTAAATTAAACAAACTGTATGATGATTATAAAATAGGAAAGATTGTAATAGTTCCTCCTTGATGGGGTTGATTGCTTGGAAGCTATAAACTACTTACGATGGCTATCATGGGGAATTGTTCACATAAGTTAAAAAAAAAAAAAAAATCGAAAGAGGAAACATTGACCATGAAATTAAAGGATTTATTAATAATAATCGAGAACCACCAACACCGGATCAAAATGTTCATGACAACTAATTAATTTTTTCCTAAACAGAGATTACCTGTCCATTTTAAGGAATCGAACGGGATAGTACACGTGCAATGCAACATGCCCGCGACGCTAAACCGTTCATTAATTAGTGAAATCTTGTTCCTTTCGTTTACATATGTACAAACTAAGCCTTTTGTTTAATAATCCCGACGAGTGACGTACATTGGATCCAATCCATTTATTCAAAATTCCACACATGCCGACTTTTCATGCTTGGTGGGACTACGGAATTACCATGCCACCCGTGATATGCCCCATTAACTATGGAGCGGAAACGTTTGTGCACTCTCAATTTTTTAATAAAAAAAAAATGGGTTCAAACCCTTGGAGAGAATCCCGTCGTTTAGGAAGGGGGGAAAGAAATTGGTGACAAAGAGACGGAGTTAACGTGCCAGAGAGCAACAGCTTGTTTGGAACTCGTCAAATTTGTCTATTTCAATTTTTTCAAATTTTTGTAGAGTTAATTAAATTCTTAGATCTAGTTTTATGTTCAAATTTTAGTAAATTATTTCAATTTCTTGTTTGTATCAAATTTAAGAATAAAATTTTAATTAAATTCATACATTTTAATAAAAAAATTATTAATAAGGTAAAATAAATTATTACTATTTAAATATATAAAAGTTAGATGGGACTCAATTTATTTTTTTATTCAATAATTTATATGAAATAATAGATTAAATTTAAGATTTATTTGTTAAATTAATTAAATTAAATTTTATAATTAAAATTAAATTAGGTTGAAATAAATTTTATTATAAAGTTAAAAACAAACAAAAAAAAAAATTATGATGATTTGATGTGGATGCTTAGTGTTTCCACCTCATGATTTTTTGTATTAAAAGAAAGTTATGTGAATTTTTGGATTAGATGTTGTTTTATTTTTTGCACCCTATCATGCGTGATTTCCAAGTCGCATCTCCACCAAAAGCAATAAGGTTTTCAAGGCTCTAACCATCCTCTAATCCAAAAACGACAATGACTTGTCTTTTTCTTTTTTCTTTTTTTCGACGATGCCGCCTTCACGATATTCAAATACTTATTAAAGTTGAAGGCTATATTAGTCAGTTAATCAACGCAAGAGACCAAAACAGTAACAATGACGAGGCTTTGAATTGTCAACCTCAATCGCTCTCTTGATGTGCCCAATTAAGAAATGCCACGTGAGGGATGCCAAGCCACGATCAATCCGCCAATTAAACAGTAGTGTAGAACACCAACCTCAAATCACACGCACAACACCCGTAAAACATAAGCCGCCTTCCCCACCGTCCTCGATCCAAACGGCTCGCAACCGCCCACGTTTATATTTATACAAAACCCAAGCAAGCTTCAAAAGCACACATTTATAGTCCCCACAACACATGCCACCTTAAGCTTACACTTCCTGTCAAATTTACCAATTGCTCTCTCTTCCTTTTACCCCCGCTGCCTTGATTGTTCACAATTATGTTCACGGCTAGTGAACAGATCGCGTGGCAGTGCCCTCCAAGGCCGTTGCCAATGGAAGGGAAGTGGAAAGCCAACGTTGAAATTGCTCCAAAATGCCCTCGTTGCGCTTCCTCCAACACCAAATTCTGTTACTACAATAACTACAGCCTGTCGCAGCCCAGGTACTTCTGCAAAGGTTGTCGGAGGTACTGGACTAAAGGGGGTTCACTAAGAAATGTTCCCGTCGGTGGCGGCTGTCGCAAAACCCGCAGAACCAAGTCTGTTAGAGTTTCCCATATCGAGCGCTGTAGTAAGAATTTTAATGCTTTCGAGACTAAGACTAATGATCATCCAATTGGTGATGGGTATTCCGCAAATTTGGACTCGATTGGTCGAGCAAGTGCAACCGACGGGTCTGACATTGATCTAGCAGTTGTTTTCGCTAAGTTCTTGAATCAAGATACTTCAAGCTTTCGGCCGCAGTGTCACGGTCTAGAATTGCCTTACGAGTCCAACGAATTGGTTAATCTATCAAATTCTTTGACCACAGATAGCGTGCAGACTGATGCAGCGATCGAATGGCAGAAACCGGCTGATCTGATGTTCCAAGAATCGCCTGATCTTCACGAAGGGTTACCGCAGGTGATTGCAGCAAATCAAGAGCTTATAGAAAGCAGAGGTGTGAACGAAATTGGCTTACAAACTTTGTTGGGCGATGAAATGGCACAGGATACCCTGTGGTCCGATGCTGAAGCAGCAGGGGCAAATCTTACGTGGCAGCCGCCTATGGTGCAATTGCAAGACTTTGATCCCTTTCCAGGGGAGGACCACCTAAAGAATGCAGCAAATTTCTTGAGCGATTACAATTGGGGTTCTTTGGATCTCACGGCTTTCGAGGTTTTCTCAGGACCTTAATGCGTAATTGCCAACATTACACCTATAATTTCTTTTGTTCTCTAAAGTTGCTTTCTTGGGTTTCAAACGAGTCTTTTCTTTTTTGGTTTATTTTCCTCTTTTGTTCGGAGTAGTGCTGGGATATAACCAAAAAAAAAAAAATGTCATGTTATACAAACTATAGTCAATATAATGACATATATTTATATATATATATATATATATATATATATATATTATAAAGCTTTTATTTTTCTTCTGCTTTGTCTTCTTGCAGCACTGCTTCTCTAAGGGCGGAAATAACATGTGAATTATTATTCTTCATGAATTGAATTTGTGAAATTGAAGATCGATGCCCTTTTAAAATGTAGCGGAGGATATCACGCCGAGTTTGAATTGGTGTTCTGGATCTTTTGCTTGAACTTGGGGGTATAGTTTTGAGGAAAATGCTTAAGCCTTTTCTCTATCATTATGTGTAAAATCTGAGTTGTTCCTTTCACATAAAAAATTGCGGTCACCTGATGGAATGGAACTCGTTGCTTTGAAGATAAAGAATGAAAGCTTTTCCTCTATAACATGACATTATGCCAGGGATCTCTTCATATTCTTGTTGAAAAATACAAAATATACCTCCAAAAAAGGATCTCGATACAGAGACCGGTTTCTAGACTGTGTCCAAATAGGAAGAGAGTACAAGTAAGTTTCACGTTGTTTTTTAAAAAGTATATAATGTGTAAATAAATAAAATAAAATACATTTGATGTGTATATATTTTATGTGTATACAGAGAATAAACATGTACAAACCACACAATTTTTATTAACTGTATACACATTTTACTTCACTGCGACCTTACCTCGTCACCCTTCTCCTTCAAACCCCCGTCCCGGAAACTATTCCTTAAAAGGATGAAAAAACCATTGGGATACAGAACTGAAGAGAATAGATGAGACCCAAGTCTCGTGGGTTACAATAGAGATGATAGTAGCTACCATCAATTATGACGTACGCTATTAAATAAGCGAAATTATAGTGGCACAGCTGCAATGCCACACATCTATAGACTTAAAAGAATAGCTTGAAATTATTGATCCCAAATAATTAGTTCAAATTATTAATAATTCTAAGTTTAAATCTCATTGAAGAACTTAAACATTCTTCTTGAAATAATTTTAAATTTTATTTATATTTTTTTGAATATAGTGGAAAATATTTCTTATTTTCGAGGTATAATTATGTGTTGTTCTTTTTCTTTCGTTTTTAATTTTCTGGTAGGAAATGTAATTTGCAGATGTTGACAACGGGGGATGGTGGGGAGTCAGTTCAGTTCCTTCAAGATTCTAGCAGATCTTTGGGATAAGATTTGCGAAGAATGAGTCGAATGATGAAGGATGGGGGGTAGGAGCCATCACCTGCCATGATGTTGCATATGTCATTTCTAAGGCTCGACAGCGTTGATGCCACGGATAGGACTGCGACAGGCAGAGAGGCTGATTTTACATGGCAACTCTATCATATAAGCAGTCCAAAATAGCGCATTTCTGGCATGGGAGGTTGCATTTTTTTCTCTGTCTACTTCTTCCTTTTTTTTCCTTCCTTAATTCACTCTCTTCTATTTTTGGGGCACGAGAAAATTTCTATTTTTCTTTTCGTTTTTTATCGAATCACGGAATTGTTTCAACTTCTCAAAACTATTTTTACAGAATCAATTACATAAAAAAAAAAAATTGTAATTTTTGTAATGGTACATTTAGAATTTGACTACTTAAATTTATATTTTATTAAAATTTTTTAAGTAATAAGTTAAATTAATCGTATTAAATAGTTAAAAAAAAGATATAAAATATATAAAATGTAAAAAAATTAGTATATTAAATATTTTACTGTTTAATATATTTATAATTCTTGAATATATTCATCGGGTTGTCATTAAAATTTAGGTAGAAAATTATCATGTTAAACTAAGTTGTGCATATAATTTGGATATTAAAAGTCTAAACTCTGTTCATGACCTCCGAAAATATATTCATAGTTGTATTCCTCGTGAAACATGTATGTATTTTGTGTGTATCTATCTCTATGCCTACAGTGATTAGATTGACTCCACTCTGAATATAACCATGTTTGACAAAAAAAACATCACATAAAATATGAACAAATTGAAGTCAAAAGGCTTGTAATGTACCGTGCATCATGGGGGAGAGGCTACGAAACCATAATATAAAGTCAAGCGTTTTATTAAGGCCGACTGAAAAAAAATAAAAAATAAAGAAGGGGGTTTTATTTAAGGCACTGCTTTCTGCGAAGGTGGGTGTAATTAATTATTACAAAGGAAATTGAACTAGCCGTATTCGTCCAAAGGAACGTGTGATCAGCCTGACGTAAGCCTCAAAAAGTCCTCCAGGACTCACCGAAGGCTGTCTATTATATTTAAACTGATTGCGGCTTAAGAAGTGGCGTACAAATGGTTTTGAGGGTGACAAACAGAGGTCCAGTCGTTATCTGTTTGTTTCCGGAGGCCCAAACATTGGTCCAGCCTGGCCTAGCCACACAATTCCTCAGGTAAGGCCCCATAACTTCAGGGTGGGCCAGAGGTGGCAGCCTGCTTTCAAGAGGCAATGAAGGTCGATATTTAACGCAGATTTTCGTGTATTGTCATAGTTTGGATGAACGAGAAGTCCTTCGGATGAACGAAAAGGCCATGGAATCAAAACTCAAATATTTCATGAAATTGATTCCTGCTATAATTCTTTGACATTAATAGACGTGAATGTGTTCTTCCTTCTTAATTATTATTTGGCTACAAAAAATGAGGGGTCAACATCAAGCCAGCAACCCAAGATAATAAAATGATGTGGGAAAAAAAAATCCCAGTACAGTAGCAGTAGTTGGGTTATCCTTTGCCTTTCCCGCACCATCCACAACCACAACTTAACCCTGCAGTGGTGCACATCATCCCTTTACTATTGAATCAGCTTACGTTCCAGGCATAGGTCCAACTCCAAGACCCACATTAATGACAGCACATACTCTGTCTGCCTTTTCTATTTGTTTGTTCTCGTTATTCTTAAAACTGTCATTATATGCCAACTATCATTAAAATTGGAAACTGTTCAAGGCCGAGACAACTTGAACTGTTTGATAGCCAGCTCTCTGGGAAAATTCCTGCAGAAATAGGCCAGTTTTTAGCCCTGGAGACCTTTCGGGCTGGCAGAAACACTGGAGTCCATGGAAAAATCCCATTGGAGATATCAAACTGCAAGAGTCTAACTTTTCTGGGTCTTGCAGATACCAGGATTTCTGGACAGATTCCGAGTAATTTAGGGGAACCGCAGCATCTCAAGACTTTCTATCTACACTGCTAAACTCTCTGGCATCGTCCCAGCAGAAATTGGAAACTGCACGGCATTAGAGAATCTATTTCTCTATGAAAACCGACTATCGGACAAGATTCCTGATGGATCGGCTTCACTGAAAAATCTCAAAAAGGTTGTTATTATGGCGGAACAGGTAGCATACCAGAAGCTCTGGATAACTGTTCAAAGTTGAAAGTAATTGATCTCTCCATGAATTCTCTAAGTGGAGATTCCTGACTTTCTAGCCAATTTAGTTGCATTGGAGGAGCTTCTTTTTTCTGAAAATGCTATTTCAGGGGAAATCCCACCTTCTGTTGGCAACTTTTCGAGTCTGAAACAGCTCGAAATGGATAATAACAAAATTTATGGATAGATTCCAGCCTCGGTTGGACAACTTGCCGTTCTTTGCCTGGCAGAGCCAGCTACATGGAAGCATACTAATTGAACTGGCCAGCCGCGAGAAACTTCAAGCATTGGATCTCCCACATAATTTCCTTACTGGTTTAGTTCCAAGTCCTCTCTTCCATCTCAATAACTTAACCCAATTGCTGCTGCTATCAAATGGGTTTTCAGGTGAAATTCCATCTGATATGGCAACTGCATTGTCTTGACACGTTTAAGACAAGGATCAAACAACTTTAGTGGTCAAATTCCACCAGAAATTGGGCATCTAAAAAGTTAGACCTTTCTTGAATTGTCGGATAATCAATTTCATAGAGAAATTCCTCCTGCAATTGACAACTGCACGAACCTAGAAATGGTTGATTTGCATGGAAACAGGCTCCCTGGCATCATTCCTACTTCTGTTGAATTCCTTGATAGCTTAATTGTCTTAGACCTGTAAAACAATCAGATAGCAGGCACAATCCCTCGGAACATAGGCAAGCTTAAATACCTAAACAAATTGATAATCAGTGAGAACTTCATAACAGGTTCAATTCCAAGGTCCATTGGCCTCTGCAGGGATCTGCAGCTGTTAGACATGAGCAGCAACAGAATTACTGGCTCAATCCCAGAAGAGAATGGTAAATTGCACGGGTTAGAAATTCTCTTAAATTTGAGCAGGAACTCTCTAACAGGGCCAATACCAGAAAGTTTTGCTAGTCTCTCAAAGCTTGCCAACTTGGACCTCTCCCACAACATGCTTACAGGAACTCTGGAATTACATGCAAGTCTAGACAATCTAATTTCTCTCGATATCTCCAACAACAAATTTTCATGTTTGCTTCCTGACACTATGCGCCTCCATGATCTCCCTGCAGCTGCATATGTTAGTAATCAAGACCTCTGCATAAACAGAAGCATGTGCCATGTAAATAGCAATCACCGTGTCAGGAGTGCCACCAGAAACCTTATCAAATGTACCCTTCTCACTTTGACTTTGACATTGTCGATTGTCCTTGTTGGAGTGCCTTCTATTTGTCAGAATGCACGGAGCTTCATTCAGGAGAGATAACGAAGATGAGGACATTTTGGCGTGAGATTTTACACCATTTCAAAAGCTTAACTTTTCAGTAACTGATATTGTCACCAGGCTTTCAGATAGAAACATTGTTGGGAAGGGCTGTTCAGGCTTGGTTGACTGTGTTGAGGCTTCAACACAACAGATTATTGCAGTGAAAAGGCTATGGCCAATGAAGAATGGGGAAGTTCCAGAGAGAGAGATATGTTTTCTGCAGAAGTTAGGACCCTTGGATCAATAAGACATAAAAATATAGTAGGGTTTTTAGGATGTTGTAACAATGGAAAAACTAGATTGCTTTTGTTTGACTATGTCAGCAATGGTAGTTTGGCTGGATTGCTTCATGAGAAGTTGTTCTTGGACTGGGATGCAAGATACAAGATTATATTGGGCGCAGCCAATGGTTTGGCTTATCTTCACTCTATGATTGCATCCCTTCAATAGTACACCGGGACATCAAGGCTAATAACATCTTGGTAGGAACCCAGTTTGAGGCCTTTATTGCAGATTTCGGACTTGCCAAGCTTATTGATTCAGCAGTGTTCGATAGCTTCTTATACAGTTGCAGGTTCTTATGGTTACATTGTTCCCGGTGAGTATGAGAACCTAGTCTCAAAAGACGAAGTCTTAATGAGTTAACCCTTATTATCTTCGTAGACAAGTGAATTCTTTTAGCAACCTCCACAATTGAGTCTAAACTTTGGTCTCAATGTCCAACGTATTCAACTTAAACTCAATATTAATCAATTTTACTCAAAAAGCTTGATATGTTTAGACTGCTAATCATATCTTTAAAAATTGCAGAATATGGATACAGTTTTAGAATCACAGAGAAGAGTGACGTGTACAGCTATGGCGTGGTTCTCCTAGAGGGCTTAACAGGGAAGGAACCAACTGATAAGCAGATTCCAGATAGTGACCACATTGTGACTTGGATTAACAAGGAGCTCCAAGAAAGAAAAAGAGAATTCACAACAATTCTAGACAAATAGCTACTTCTGCTGTCAGGCACACAACTCCAGGAAATGCTTCAGGTGCTTAGGGTGGCCCTCCTTCGTGTCAACCCTCTCCCAGAGGAGAGACCGACAATGAAAGATGTAGCAGAAATGCTAAAGGGGATCAGAAATGAAAATGAGGACTTCAATAAACACAATCATTGTGGCAGCGACGTAGCCACCAGTACAAAAGCAGCATTTCCGTCTTCTAGTTTCTCCAGAACATCTGAACCTCTGATTATATCACCTGCTTGAATCCATTGTTCCTCCAAAATCTTTGCTTTTATTCCATTGATTATTTATCAAGAAACAGAATAATTTGCATAGATAGATAAATGCGGTAGCAGTAGGTTTCCTTTATGGTAATAATGCCAACTCTTACTCTATAAAGTTTGGCTGCTCATTTACTGGGCAGAAAGCAAATGTTTTCTGGCAAAGCTAAACCTTGCAATCTAGAAATGGACGAATTGCTATGCAGCACATCCTTTTAATCGGTAAGGTTTCTTTATGAAGCAAGCTGACGTTTAATTATTGTTTGGTAAGTCATAACGTGCAAAATTGCTGGGATGTCTATGCCCCCACAACGGAGAAAAGCAAAATTGCCAGCAGGGAACAAAGAATAACTATAAGAGCTATGGTACAAACGGTGGCCCAGCTCCCAAGAGCAGTTATCAAACTAGGGACACGGAGAAAAAGA
This sequence comes from Rhizophora apiculata, assembly GCA_037832385.1. Lineage (NCBI taxonomy): Eukaryota > Viridiplantae > Streptophyta > Magnoliopsida > Malpighiales > Rhizophoraceae > Rhizophora > Rhizophora apiculata. The sequence continues at coordinate 1,973,293 of CM075430.1, read as the reverse complement.
CATCTTCAGCCCATCTTTCCCATTTGGCTGAGCCAATGAAAAAGCCATGGAGGCAACGCAATTTCGATTGGCACAAGACACGATGAATCAAGAAATTATGAGGATGCACAGGGATCACCATTCCCACAACTTAGCCAACACCAATCCTCGTAAAGATAAAAGGTTTTCTGATCCATGTTCATGAAGGGATACATTGCTTTTAGTCCTGTGATATGAAACCATCATAGGCCCACAGACATTTTTAAGAACCCTTGCAACCCGCAATGGCCAAGAATGCAAGCAACCAACAACAAATGCACACAGTTGCATGATGTTCTCCAGAGATGCAGTTCAGACTCGGCAAGTAAAAGTACCAATCGTAATTTTTGTATAAATATTCTCCTAGCTTCTGGTGATTAGAAAACCTTTGAAGGAACCATGGTTTGAGTTAGGAGCATTTTAGCTATTGCTATATTAGAATGGAAAAGATATTTATTAAAAATTATTAATGTTTGAGTGCTGAATTTTTTTATAAAAAAATTAAATCATGATACTAATAATTAATTTATAAATTGAATTTAAAGCAGTAATGATTAATATTTTTATAGTATTATTTTCTTCTTTCCTTTTTTTTCAGTGATTGAAAAGAGAATGAAGAGTACGTTTCTTGAACAGAAGCCATAACTACTTGGTTTTTTTAAAGGGAAAATCTCGGTGGATGAAAGATTGTAATTTTCAATGCAAATCACATATTTTAGTAGAAAGATTCAACTAAATAGATTCAAAAATAATATGTTTAAATTTTTATATTACATTAAAAAAATTTTTTATATTATATACAAAATATTAACATAATATAAAATATTATGTATATAATATAAAAATTAATTATATTAATTAAAATTAATTATTTTTTAATTTTGTTGGAGTAAATACCAACAGAGCAGAAGGTGAATGATTAATAACATGCATTCCAGCACCCAATGAAAGCATATAGTTAATCATTCAATCTACCACTTAATTCTCTTTACAACAAATATGGGTGTAAGTGACTTTACGATTTTTTTTTTTAAATACATTATGATAGTTGTAAATGAGATTTACATGTCAACAGGTGAGAAAGACCCCTTTAAGTATAGTTTATAGTGCTACCTTAAAGTCCACTTTTAATTACGTGTCACAAAAAGTCATTTAACCGAACAGGCTCCAAAATTATAAATAGTCCTCGTGGTTTTGCAGTAAAGTGTCGCGGGGTCGTTACTTTCTCCCAAGAGGCATCCGACAACTCCCACAATAATTCAAATTCACCGCAAAATTTACAAAAAAATTAATTCGAAGGTATAAAGACTCATTTCCAATTGTAAAACGTATTGAAAAAATCTCTTGTAAGATACAATTACCGCCTAATTTCAAAATTTATCTTATCTTTCATATGAGTTTTTTCAAATTATATCATGAAAATATGAAAAACTCCGAAAGAAATAAGTTCAAATGAGTACCAATTATCGTTACTATCGCTTTCAACAAAAAAGTGGAGAGTATTCTTGTGGATCAAAAGATTCGAAAAAAGGGTATATCTAATTATACGGAATACCTGGTAAAATATAAGGGACATCCTGATGAGGAGGTCAGTTGGAAACGGGAGGATACATTATAATAATTCTCCAACGAAATCTAGTGTTACAAAAATAAAGCATTGAAATCGCTAAATTAAGTGGGGGAGAATGTCACGAACAAACAAATTCAAACCTTATCTATTAGAAGTTCTAACATGTTAATTTAGATACCTCTTAAAGAGGGTAATTCGCTGAATGTAGATGCCTTTTTGGAAAGGAACACATATTAGAATTTATTATATATTAAATAGAAAGATAAAAATATATAATATCTACTATTAGATTAAAAAAGAATTTAACAGTTATAATTTATTTAAAATATATATAAAAAGAGATCTTTTATCTCTCATTTATACACACTCTATTCTAAAAGTAAAATATATTTTTAAATTCTCTCTAATTTTTGTTCTCTCTTTTTAAGCTTACTAATAATTTTTCCTTAAAATTGTTTTAGATTGTGCACAAATTCGCCCCATGACAAAAGGCTCAGCATGTATCAATGTTCTGGGTAAAACACACTAACCACCAACTACGTTGATCTCTAATACTCCATCATGATTTAACTTGACTTCAAATTTAACGAGTAGTTCCCACCTAATTAACTTACAATACAAAAATCTGTACATCAACGGCGGAGAATGACAAATTTAGAATAAATGACGTAACATCTGCTTAAAATTTCTCTAGGAACCGAAATGTTCATTTCGTCCCGAGAAATGTCTATTACCCTTGTACACAAACGAGCTCATCAAATGCTCAGGTTCCAAAAAGGAGTGCAAGAAAACGACCGCAAAGCTGTGTAAACGTTAACAATTGGCAGCCCTGAAGCCCAATTACCTTCAGACAGAGTTGCTCTGAGTGCACCCGATCAGCAGGTTATTGAGACCCACTTCTCGGGACACTTCCCGACATAGTTTTCAGGCTCGGACAACATTATTGGGCTCAATTTTGGGCAAGGATACAGAAGAGCCTTCACAGGCTCGAGCCCAAACCATACCCACTCTAATTTTGCATCTTTTTTGATCAGGTTGATTTGATGGGCTCATTTGGGCCCATTTCATTTCTTTTTTTCTCTTCTATGATTTTTTCAATGAAAGAATCACTTTGCTTAAAATTAAAAAGCACGAGTAATCTTCCAATGGGGCACTTTTGATGGGCTCGTTTTTTTTGGGCGCCTGATCTACAAGAAAACAATCAAATCTTGGTGGCAAGAGAACGTTTGGGTTGAGGCTAACAGGCCGAGATACTTTTCATACTAGCTTCTTGGTGTATATCTCAGACTCCCGTTACTGCAAGCGGGGTACATCTCGTACCGCTAATTGGTAATTACATCATTCATTGCATTCACACTGTCATCCACTGGTTATTTTAAACCCAATTGGAAATCAGAAATTCTCAGGTACCGTTGGTATGTGATCAGAATTATTACCTCATGCCCCGCACTGTCCTCGTCATCCCTTTTTTGTTTGACTTTGGAAGTGTGTACTCAAGTATTGTTATTTAGATAGAGTGACGACACATGCATCACCAGAGAAGGAACAGTTTTTAATGTGTTACAGATGGGTTTACTTACACTTGTTATTTAATGGATGAAACGTGATGGCAGGAAAAAGTATTTTCCCGAAACTTAAGCAACAATGTTGCTTCTCCTGGAACTAGGAATTTTATTCTCCTGGATATAGAAACCAGCACTTTACTGTTTTTAGTGTATCTTAGGAATCAGCCCAGATGTTGCCTGAGGATTGCAATCATGCAGATGCAGTATTCAGCTCGGACTCATCGGAATATTTTATGTATCTCACATGGGGTTGTGTTTACAAGGAGCCTTTTGGACATTTTAAACCATGCCTAGGGATCAAAATTTTTGGAACCGTGGGTGGCCTTTAGACCATAGCCGATGTTTAAGGATAAAGTACTCTCCAACAAGGAAAAGGGGGACCTGTCATTCTTCTCAGGCATGGACCCACAATGATAGATAAGGATGCTGGATCTGTCCGAAGCAATAATTAAAATAGACGGTTGGAGATAGATGTGCATACATCAGATTACATCTTTGCACAGCAAGTAAACAGGGCGGCAAATAGATTACTCCGAGGTCAAATCTAATCTTAACATCAATGCCTTACATACGTACGAATATAAAATTGTCTGTTGCAAAATATAAAACTGGTATTCAAGCCAATGGATTTGCTAACGAAATCAAAACTTCCTTGTAAAACAGCGCTGGGATTGAAAATTTCACTCAAGAGATGGCTACTCAAAATTGAGTCTTGATTCTGAAAGCTCCATTTTCTTATTAGTTTCCATTGTTACAATCAAACCTGAGAGACTTTAGAAACCCTATAGTAATTAACCTATATATATATATGTAGAGAGAGAGAGAGAGAGAGAGAGAGAGAGAGGAGAACCAAGAATCTTTGAAATGAAAAGGAGAAGAGATTATATGGAGAAAGGGTCGGAGCTGAAGTCAGCCATTGAAGAGATATCCATGTTTATCAAACTGAAACCTGGTGATAATCATGATGCTGCTTATATACCCACGAGGCCTATTTTGCATGTCTGCAACTTGGTCATTCAAGTTCTGGGTTAGTTTCCTTCTCATCTTTTAATCTCTCTAGATGTTTCATTTTGGACCATTTACTCGATTCTCTTGTGTTTTGTCTTTTGTCCTTGTGAAGATAAGATAGGTCCAACGATGGCAGTTCTTAGACAAGATGTTTCTCAGAATGTCCAGGTATAAAAAAAAAAAGGTGTTTTTTTTTTTTGGCTTTTCAAATAATTTTGCATAATCTTGAATTTGTATCATTACGAAAACACCCCCATGATTCTTCAACATCCTAGCTTTCCTGGGCTACATTTCCCAATCAGACTATGGCTATTTTTGTCCATTTCTAATATTTGTCTTTTTTTTCTTTCTAAAAATGCATATTAGTTATTCTCTTCCTAATTATAGTTTTGCTCACATTTTTTCTTTTTTTTTTTAAAAAAAAAAACAAATTTATAGAGATTGGAGACGCTGTGCGATTCTGATTCGTCTTTGTATGCAAATTTGAATGAGATATTAAAGAAAGAGGCCGCTGAAGGCAATGCAAAAAAGGGTGCCAGCTGTAGTAAGGCCTTTGTGTGGCTCACCAGGTAAATCTACTTATCACACATGTAAAACATGAGAAAGCACCATGGTGGTTGCTTCAAAGATAGCTGGCATCATGATAATATCATGGTGTTTGCTTCAAAGATACCTGCAAAGTCTAAGCTATGTCGACAAGCATTCCAGCTTGCAACTTGGGTACATTCCAGTTTATGTCTACTTTATGTCCACTTGACATTGAAGTAATGGGTAGCTCATGAACTTGATACTCATGCATGTTAGTGTATATTCAAAATGGGACAAAAGAAAGAGAGTAACAAAAGAAACAAGTCTTTTAAGGGGTTTATAATTTGGGAGAAATAACATATGTCTAGTTGGCTTAAAGGAGCATACAAATTTAATATCTCTGTTTGTCTCTGCAAAAGCAGGCATTGCATCTGTGCTTTGTTGCTTAGTATCTTTGACCTAGCCCCACTGGCGCAAATCATATTAATAGTTTAATGCACCTCCCCAAACAGTAAATTTCAAAAAAAGAAAAAAAAAGGAAAACAGAAAGAAACAGGAACAAATACAACATGTTTTCATTATTGACTCCGAATTCAGAAAATATAGAATTGGTTTTTTGTGAACAACCCTATTGACTACGATGTAACAAATAAGGGGCAAGCCAGGCTATCTTTCATGTGCATTAGGAGCACTTGCTAGTTTTTTAATATCAGATTATGCATGTTGTGTTAACTGTGCAGTAATCAGTATCAGTTTAGATTAAGATGAAGCTGGTTTCACTCTCCAGGTGCTTGGATTTCACAGCTGCCCTCTTACAAAGCCTAGTGAAGGATCCTGGTCAGAACATGGAACAAGCTGTGGAAGAAGCTTACAATATCACTTTGAAGCCATGGCATGGATGGATTTCATCAGCTGCTTTTAGAGTAAGCATGCACTCCTTCTTATTTCCTTTCCACAGCTTCTTTCTTTTAAGATGTCAATGATTTGAAGCTGTATTTTTAATCAATATTTATGTTTTGTCATCAAATAGGCATAATTCGACTTGATTTTTGGTCAATTGTTGACTTCAAAAATTCGGTCTCCCACCCTGAAGTCTACTACAGACAATTTCCCATTTTCGTCACATTTTCATTAGGAAGGAAAAGAAGTCCATTATAAAGAATTTTAGTTAGTGGAACAACTTTGTTTTTCCTGCTTCCAACACTTGTTATGGCCATGACTTACGAGAAATATCCTTCTAAGTATAGTGCAATTTAAGCTTTGGGAGGTAGTTGAAGCTCTTTTTTTACCTGCTGAGTTCATCCTGTAAAAGAACACTCATGGTGAAATTTTAGAGCTTATCCTACAGTAGAAGCAAAGGAAAAACTACTTCTGGCCCGTTTTAGGATGAAATGTTAGCTCAGCAGTTGTAGCCTATAAATTGTAAAAATCAGCAATGAGTTATTTTACATAGATACTGAAGTATTACACTGGTGACCCTGCCCTGAAACAGTAACTTCAATGCTTCTTGAATCCTTGAACTAACAAAAAACGTTTGCAGGTAGCTCTTAAATTAGTGCCTGATACCAAAACCTTCATCAGTCTCCTTATTCCAAAAGAAGAAAACTACGACACCCTTAAAGAGGATATGCGAGCCTTTATTTCTTTGCTTATACCAATTCTAGATGAGATCCACTCTACTCTGGTGAGGACAAATCTATGTTTACAGACATTGCATGTCAATTCTACTTTCCATTTTGTATTAATCATTGAACATTATTTCATCATTATTGCAGAGAATGTATGGGTTGGATAGACTGAAATCTACCTGAGGAAAAACACAAAAAGAGGGCAGGAGTTGTACAAAGTTGCATCTTACAAACAGCTTTAAAATTTTCCACAATACCATGCACACTTGAATTTTGTCAATAGCACTAACAAAAACTACTTTCTTTCTCACACTTGAAACATCTACTGTACAGAAGAGACTCCGTCTGTCTATATTTTCTTCTTTGAACAAATGTTCACGGCTTACGCCTTGCACTTTTAATTCAGAGATCATGCCTGGTAAAGTAAGGTTCTGGTTCTTTGTGATTAGAATGTTTTTCAGATGGGTATTATGTTAGAAAATAACAGCTTGTCCAAGCGCATCTGCTACTTCTTCATGCAAAGTCACGCCTTTACATTTATCAGAAGCTTGATCAATGAGTGCAGCAGCTTCATAGTTTAAACACTTATCAAAGTTAAGCTCTTGTATCTTTCTGTATTTCAGCGGCTTAGAGTGGTTAACACACTGTGATCTGTGGCTGAACATGCTCATTTGTGTAAGTAAGCATTTGAGTCGAAGACAAAGAGCAGCCTTTCTAATAGATTTTGAAGCCTAGAAATTTCACCAACCACACTGGTGAGAGAGGACATCATTCTAGTCAGTCTTGTAACCCCTTCCTATTTTGCATGGTGCTCTTAGAAATTAATCACAATACGTCAGAACAAGTCCATGCTCTAACTGCCTTAAGAAATGTAAACCTGGGATGAGAACTTAGCAGATTTTGACGTAAATCATATGTCTACAACTTCCTATTTCCTGGATCAGCCAATACTCCAAATATAGTTTTCCAGATCTGCCGGCTCAATGTACAAAATGGAGCGCATTGAAAACAACAGGTCAAGCGTGGAGTTACAAAATTTTCTTGAGTTTGCTTTCCTTTAATGCTTAAGCGAAAATTTTACAATATGAAAGTTGAGGCAAATAGAAGTGAATCCTCAATTCTGTTTTGAACTCACAAACATGTTTACTCGTCTTTTAGTGATGGGTCTCATTGATTTTCCCTGCAGAAGCTTCTTCGCCATGAAAACTGGTAATAAATAGCAAAACTTTCGAGGAGCTGGAGGTTCTAAATGAATTTTTTCGAAGGTACTGTCCTGATCTAAGCCCAAATTAACGCCATTTGAACGAGAATTATGAGGTGGATCATGAAGTGCTATGAGTGCTGCAACCAGATCTGCACTGCTTGCTATGCCCGCCTCAGTGAACCATGGTTTCTCCCTTTCCTTGAAAAGGCTACCAAATTGAGTGGGGCCTGCAACCATGGCTACATAAATTGTGATTGGATTTGGATCAGCGGAGGATAACCATCCTTGACCTGCTTGACAAGAGTAATGTAGACCATCCCAAGAGATTGATGCAGCCCTGTGGTGAACATGCTTTGGGTATTGCTTTCCAAATCCAACCATGTAGCTCATCTTCATTGGATTATCCCTTGGTATGTAATGCACCCAACAAAAATAAGTGAAAAATAAGAACATTTATGGTAAAGGTCTTCAATATTCAACATTCAGATTAGGTTTTGATTCTTGTCTGAGACATGGAGAAGTTCCGCATCATTTCCAGTAAAAAACCATCACTGCTACAACTTACACCAGATTTACGTGGAAGTTCAATTTAGTTGCTGTACAATTTACTTGAAAAGATTCTAAAGCAGCAAATTGGAGTTGTCTGCTAGAATAAGGCCTCCAGAGGATCAATCCGCCTGCATCAGGAATGACATCTAGAATAATGTCAGCTATGAGACGGCTTAATGTTATAAATAACTGCAGAAGGGGCATCCAATCCAAGCCTCCGGGTGTTCTGTATAAATGTAAACCAAAAATCTACCTGGGGTTCTGTTGAATGCTCCATCAGAAGGATAAGAACACATAATTGAGTTGGCCAAGTCTTTCGATGATCCTAAGCCAGTCTCATAAGGAAAGCCTAGGTTACGAAAGAATTGAATCCTCGACAGCAAAACCTCTAGTGGCTTACTTCATAGTTACTATAGGAACAACACATCAAAGCTTGCCTGAAGCTCATGGAAGTTTTGAAAACATTACTGCAATAGCCGGAAGCTTGTTGTTCCAGTGGAAAACCTCTTTCTCTGGCATGTTTTCCTCTGCTGCTGCTGCACTAAAATTACCAGTAGCGTACTTAATAAGATAGGAAGTATCGCCAGTAGCAAGGAATTGCCAAGTTCCTCCCCAAACAAGTTCATCTATGTAGCCCGATGAGTTATAAAATTTTCTTGCTCTTCCACTACGCTTCTCAACTGCTGTGTAAGTTCCCCGCCTCTGGTCCATATCGTTCTTGGTCGCAACCTCAAATATCTCCTCTGCTGCACTGATTACTTTGCCAGAATAATTATGATCTTCTTTGAACACTATTGATGCTGCTGATAAAGCGGCCGTAATTTCCCCTGCAAGACCAGAAGCTGTTGTACTCTCACACTGCAACACGGGCCTTTGGTATTCCATAAATTCAGGCCTTTGCCAATCATAACCACCAGTTGGTAAACAATAGACTCCTGATATATATATATATATATATATATATATATATAAAGAAACAGGATGTTACACTTTTGCGCATCAAAGAACATCAGAGCTTGGTTCAATGCAAGGGTGAGATTCTTTGAAGATCCAGTGTTTTTATGTTTGCGGGGCAAAAAGTGCAATGGTAAAGCAAGTGCGGATATTAATTTGCCAGAATATCCTCGAAACAGAACCGTAAGCCCGTTGTATTCAAAGCTTACCCATCGCAGCGTAAAATATCGCGGATGTTAACGCAGAGGCTATATACACCGCAAAGGTCATTGCTCATTGAACTTAACTGAAAATTTTCAGATATAATTAATTTAATTATAGTTAAATTAATAAATTAATATTAAATAATAAATATATAAAAAAATTTTAATATATATATATAATATAAAAATATTAATAAATAAAATATAATTATATATTTATATATATATTATTAAAAAATTAGTTAATGAAATATTATAATTTATATATTTTTTTAAAAATATTTTAACATAAATAAAATAAAAAATAATTATCAATATAATATAATATATATTTTTATTAAAATATAAATAAATATATTATATAAATAATTTTTTAATTATTATAATTCATAATTTAAGAAAATAAATAAACTCTGAAATAACAAAACTCTTATTTAAAAAAATTAAAATATAAAAAAGAAATTATATCATTTCTTTTAATTAAGTATAAAAAAATATTAGTTATATTTTATATGTAAAATAGATCAAATTAAAGTTTAACTTTTGATTTTACCAATTCAACGGATCGTTCTGATTTGATAACACTTTGTCAACGTTCAGCTTGATGGTTGGTCTCAAATTCTGCTTCTAATTCTGTTCTATTTGGGCATTAGGGTTGCAGGTTTCCAGGCGACGAGATTTGCACATGTACACCGCTTTGCCATTGGCTTTCAAGGATCCAGTTCTTTTTCGTTGGCACCCCATCCTCATCAACATCCAGAGAAGCTGCTCTGAAGAGCGAGGAACTGGCGAGGGCTCAACTTCAGGAGGATCATGCGGGTGCCAGGGTTCACTTAGACGTAAGAAACTCGGGCGTGACCCATTTTCATCGGTCAATATCCCCTATCCTAATGCATGTCCAGAAACTGAGAGTTTGTTCAGACATTGCAGGGAAGCTCCCTATTCAGGTTCGCTTCCTGAGCTTAAGCCATTTTACCTAAATCATTGGTCAAACTGCTGATTTTTTGAACCTTTTATCGGTTTAATTCTGTAAATGTTAATAAACTACTTGCCAGATAAAATAATTTTGCTTCCATTTAACAATATAACGTGTTCTTGAAAGTCTTTTTCAGATTGTAGACCCAAAATTTTTTTTTAAAAAAAAGACTTTTTCAGATTTTGTAAAGCTAATATAGAGATATCCATCAAAATAGTAGATAGTAACCAGGACCATTGCGGCAATACATGCTATTGTTGCTTTGCGGCTCCTCCTTTTGTTTGCACACCATTGAACAGATGTACATGGCATAACAAAAATTTGTTATGTTTTTCATCTTTTCTTTTAACCTTGCATGCATTGTAATTCTACAGTTTGTCAAAAAGGCGGCCACGGTCTAAGAAAGCCGAGTCTCTGGGTTTCAAAATACCGGTCCAAATTTGACTGATTGGACTGGTTCACAAATTGAGTTGTTTCATACTCATGCCAGATATCATCATAAACAAACAACAACGTCCGCAGAAAACGATTCAATGGTATGGACCACCTTAACCCTAACAATTTATGTCCAGACCAATCAAAATTTCATCAGAAAAACTGTCAAAAATGGCAAATAACAAAGGAATTAGAAGAAAAAGAAGAGAAAAAAGAAATAAAAAAAAAAAAGATGGGAAAGAACCATCAGAAACCGAATTCAATCCCCAGAAGCAACAATAAGAATTGCTGTACGGTCCGCATCCTGGTTCGGTCATCCAATTCAAGATGACCCAATCATCTGGTTCTTTCCCCTATTTTCTCAGGTCTTGCTTTGAGCTTTAAAATCAAACAAAACAGGCAATTATACATGTTCACACGCAAACATAAAAATTGGAGATAGATTTTTGGGGGGTGAGGGGGACTCAGATCTAAATGGGTAAGTGAGATTTATCAGCACAGGGTAATGAAACCATCGTCAGAGTGGTGCATGACTTAAACATCTTCATCACTGCCCCCCTCCCTTCCTTCCAAACAAACCCAACCCATTCAGGTAATTGAAGCTTCCTATTTAACTACAGAAAATTTACACATACAATTTACACAAATAGTGAATACTAGAATCAAGATTCAGGAGAAACAGAGCGTAGGAACTAACAAGAAGAAGAATCCCATACTTGGAACTTGCAAGAAGTTTAATTGCTTCTGCATGTAGGTTCCATGGCTCTCCATGACAATGTGACCATATGACCACACGACTGCTCCACGATGACCGCTTATATATTGAAACAAACTTGAAACCCTAATCCCACCTCCCCGATTTTTCTCTGCCATTTTTACCCCTATATGCCTCATTTTATAACCGTTTGCATTTTTGAGGCAATCTTAACAGCCGATGATGCCTTGGGCCTGAGGCCCAACAAAAGTTAAAAAGTCTTAGAAAGCATTTTTCCCTTTTTTTTTTTTTTTTTTTTGTGAACATGCAATGAAGAAGAGTAAAACCTCACCATGTAGTTTTGAACCAAAGATGATATAATGTCCAAGGCCTACCAATTGAAGTCGAAGTCTCCTTCCCTTTTAAGAATATTTTCCCAGGTTATTTAAGCTGATTCCTTATTGTGCAGTTCTCAAGCAACTGCTGTTGTGTTTAACTGCAGCTTGATAATTGAAGACTTGAAGGATTTGAGCCTCATTATGACTATCAGTTGGATTTGAATTGGAGGCTACTCGATTATTTATTTATTTCTTTAAATGTTGGCCAATATTATTAATTCACTGCAAGTCAGAGATTCGTGGTTTTATCCATCAGTCTATAGAAAGAATAAGAAATTCTGATGGTTGACAAGTCAAAACTTAATGGTTTTCTTCTTTGCGAGAAAAACCAAAAAAGAAGACATGCAAATTTCTAATTTGCAAGCAAATAATTGCACCCCGAGATAAAAACACTGTATCCTTATCTCTAAAATGCAACCGGAAATCATTCATCTCACTTCACACCAAGTACAGTTGGACCTCTTCGTACGAGGAATGATGAACAACTATCATCATGTGCAGTATTTCCCAATCTACAATGGGAATAGTTTCCGGTTTGAGCAATTCAACCTCTGCAGTATCAAAATTTTTGCACCATTTCTGGGCTGTGAGTTGAAAACTTAAATGATCATTCGTCAATGATAGTCTTTGTGGTAAATTAGCTGCACATTTTCATGGTTATGAATGTGTAAAAAGGTCTCTTTCCCTCGGTCTTGACCCTACAATAAAAGCACCATTAAGAATTTGCCCACTCACTGCAGAAAAAGGAGGCCCAGGAAACCTTGGGATCCTAGCATGCTTACCAAGAATATTGACTGTTAAAGGTGACTAATACTCTGAGTCATGCAATGCATATCTTTGAACATCATCTACCTGCTTTCGACCTTGATGCTGTTGGTTTGACTTGTTGTGGTGGCTGTCTCTTCCCACTGGACAAGCCACTATCACTGACACTCCCTTCAAGAAGGTTATCATGAGCTTCCGAAAATTCCTTTGTCCATGAATTCAGGGGGACAAGATAATTGTCATCTCTTGAGCTCTTCTTTCGTTCCTCATGGCGTTTCACATTTTCTGAAAACTGATGGAAGGTTTTATTTATTTTTGCAATTCCCCTTTCAACTGGCTCCACAACATGTGAGACTGTGTACTTCATGTCATCAACAATCTGCATGGGATAAATGTAAATTTCAATAGCAAGACATCCGTTGGCAACTAGAAGGCACAAAAATTTAGCCACCCTATAATGTTAAGCTGTTGCAAGAAAAATAAAAGTTCGGCAATGAATTTAATCCCTCAGAGGCAAGATTCTCACAATTTCACCACTCCCAAAGACCACATCACAAACACTTTGAGGAAAATTCAAGCGCTTTTCTCTCTCATCATGCCGAGCTACACGCATCCTAGTAAATCTTTCACAATCCCGGACTTCTTCTGGATCTGGAGGTGTTCCTAGAGATGCATAGTCAGACATCACAGCTACATTGCGTACACATCTTTCTCCTCGCTTGTAAGGTATAGACGGGAAGACAAAAAGGTGGACAACAGCTGCAATACCCATCTGTTTACAATTTCAATATAAAAAATCAAAAAAAAATTTCAGCCAACAATTGCAGCAATTCATCTTTATATAGTTCAAAGAAATAGTACAGAAGAGGAAACAGTAACATCTGCTAGTTATTTCCATGATACACAGACTTAGTCAAGTACTGGCCCTTGTATACAGTAGTGACCCGATGCTAATTCCATATTTACCCAAATAAGGGGATAATAATCAATGAGTTAGGGTTTCTATTTAGCTAGAAAATCAGTCAGTGCTATTGAGGTTCCCATTAAATCAACTTGTCTGTCATAAAAACATGTCATATTGCAGTGTCAGTGAAATTTATCAACACCCACTGTTTGGCATGGTTATGTGGTCCAAGGTGGCATGCTGAAACAAATGTGAAAGGAGTAATATAGAACTACATCAGCTCTGATTTTCATTTGCTAATTAAGTGCATGTCCCCAGGGGGGCCCTCAGCAAAAAAAAAAAAATTCAGATATGAAAAAGAACTTGTGTGGTCTTCAGAATCCAAAGACAAATTGGCACATACTATTAACAGCAGCACTTAATACTCACCCCTTAAATGTTATATATATCTTTAAGTCTTCAAAGATTCGTACAATTATATGCAAACTAGCCATCATGGTGAACTCATATGCAAGACAAAAAGAAATGAATGGACCACTCTGCCATCTATGATCAGCAATAAATACTTCCGCAAGTAAATACCTCTATACATATGATGTAATCTTGTATACGTGTTTTCAACTCCTGAGCTAAAGCCCCTTTGAAGGCCCCCATTGAGAAAAGAAATGCAACAGCAACACCTTGCCACCATGTAAGGAAAACTATTGACTTGAATGTAAGAAATTTGGCCAATGGTTTGATTGGTGCCAGCTTGTCTTTAATGACAGAATAGAACTGCACAAGACAATATAAGGCCCAGGTCTGACTGAAATTTAGGATGATTGCCAAGTATGGGTATCTGCACACAATTATTCGAGTCAACCATAATGATAACATTAGCTTCTGACTTACAATAAAAAAGATTGGGAACATATGGTGAATAAATGAGGAAAAACGAATAAATATGGAGGACAATATAAAGATTAAGAACATAGAGTGAATAAACAAATAAAATAAATAAATAAATATTAAGGGAAAAAAAAAGTCATTTAATTGAACTTCTATGACCATTCCAGGATGCAGCATTGCATTCATTACTAAAAAAGCTTAAAGTTGCTTAAAATACTGCAAGGTGGATGGGGATATTACCCATATCTCCACTCAAATTTCCCTTCACCATAAACTCCAAAAGCTTCAAGAATCATTGCCAAGAGTGCACAGATCATCTTTAATATCATCTGTAATACAGTTGTGAGAGTAAATTTTCAATACCATCTTGAACACAGATGTTACAGTAACATCCATCAACAAAAATACTGATGTAACTAAGCTAGCAAGAACTTACATATTGAACAATGCCAACTTTCACAGCATGATAGAAGTCGGAACCAAGGTGCCAATCCCTCAAAAAGCAATTCAATGGAAAAGTGTGCTCTACAACTCCATATGCATATGGTTCCTCCAAAAGAGGCGTGCTAGAAGTGATTAAGGCCTTACTTTCCATAAATTCAATCGTATTCTCCTCCCCACCTAAAACCAAGAACATATTGTCAAAATAAGGCAAGTGCCAAAATTCATCAAAACCTGGATGAATCAAGGGAACCAATGATTGATCAAGGAATCAGATGAATATAGCTGGGATCCAAATACCTAGGCATGCTATCAGATATCTCTCAAAACAATACATCGCAAAAGCTTCATAGCAATCCCGGACAACTTCACAGTTAAATGCAGCACCAGAGTCCAACAAAGATAAAAACTGCCCAATAAAATATCAAAAGTCAAATTAATAATTAGTCCATGTGATCAGTATTTTCTTAAGACCTAGCTAATGCCAGATTACTGAAGCCATGCTTGTAGGGTTTAACCTTTCAAAGTGATGAAATCATAACTGATTGTAAACTTGCTGGGTATATAGAGCAACATACGGCATAACTCAATGTCAAACTTACATACCAAAAAAATTTACTGCTTTGTGAATGCAGACTGTCTGAAGTAAACTTGTAAAAGATGAAGGTATGGAGATTGCAACATTGGTAAAGGCATCAACATCAGCACAAAAGTACACATTTATATTAGTTTTCATGGACTCGTGGTGAATACATTCACTAATTGATGCCAATAAAAGTGATGGTAAAAATGCACCTATCTTTTCACAATATGATAAAGCATGGGTCAATTCATAAACTTGCTCAATATTTTATGAAACCAGAAGAGAGGGGGAAGAGAGAGAGAGAGAGAGAGAGAGAGAGAGAGGCAACATTATATGTTGCTTTTTATCATACCGATTCTAGAGCATAAACAGGAACCATAAGAATGAGCCCAACTAAAAATTTCTGCTCCTGAAATTGAAAACCAAATTACTGCTGTCAAGTTCAGAGGTTGGTATTATGTGCAATGACTAAGATAATACCAACTTTCAAGCTGGGCCACATAGAATGTTAAGAAAATTACTACAAATAGATAATTGCATGCAAATAACTCTAAACATAGGAACAAACCTCTGGTTGATTGTAGGCAGCTAAATGCTCAAAGATGAGGTACATTGAAAGGAAAAGTGCAACAATCACAAATATGCTTGCACTGAAGATTGGCCAGCTGATTTTAATAGACTCAGCATCCAAATTTGATGTCCAAAATTTCACCGATCCACTTGTAGACTCGACCAAGGTAAAAACGAAGAAGAGAGAGCAAAAGACTCCTCTCCATCCCATTGGGCAGAAGAATACAAAGATTGCAAATCAACAAATCAGGATACACGTCCAGATTGAAGAGAGGGGAAAGTGGCTACTTCATCAAAAGCATTGCATGGCTGATGCAAAGGTATCGCAGCTACTTCCTATCCTTTATCCTTTTCAAGCTATCATTGGGTCACTGTCAGCAGCTTTAGTGGACCTGAAATTCCACAGATATCCGAATCCCAGAAAGAAAACCAGTTTCACCTCCCTCTGCAATGGTGCTGTGTGAATGTTACTCACTATATACTGACCACATATATTGTCTTATTGAGGGAAAAATAACCGTCAACCACCAGGATTCCGGGGCCTTGAATGGAGAACAAAACAAAAGTCAACACGAAGCCTACCAAGAAGCATTAATAAATAACTAAAGACTAATGAGTTCCGATCCTTCACAGACTATGGAAGCATTCTAATTCAAGGAGTATCAGTAATCATGTGTAATTAATTCAAGATTTTACATCAGATAAACAACATCTCTCAAGAGTTAGAATAGCTAATAAGGACCAAAAATACATCTAATGGCTAAAAGATTCAAGAAATAACGACTACTAACTCCAAATAAAATTACACTAAAATATTAGTAAATTTCAGAAGCGATTTGGCTGGGAAATTAAAAAAAAAAAAAAAAAACACCTTAAAAATACTGAGAGTACAGCCAATATTTAATCGAAGAATAACAACAAGTCACAACATATTTCCCTAAGCCGACATTGTGCCAAACCAACGGAAAATAACAAACGAGACATAAACACGAAAGAGAAGAACCCTAGAATGCATCAACCGTTCAAAATCTTACAAAATCAAAATCAACAATAAAAAGGCGTTGCCTTGCGCGTTACAGATGGTTATTATTCTGACGGCGAACTTGAAAAACGTACCTCTGATTTGGAAGCGTTTGTTCGAGAATTTTCCCGAGGAAAATTCGAGGATTAAAACAAATTTCCAGAAAAACAAACAGATAAAACCAAGGGAAAAAGTATTCGTTTTTGTGTCAACAAGGGGAAAGGGCAAAATAAGCTGATTTTGCTTAAGCGATTAGGCAAAGGTGCGAAAAAGGATATCGGAGAATTGTTTCTTGTGGGAATGCAGGCAGCTGCTGTCACGGTCACAGCGATCACAGGCGAGACGTAGCCGTCCGTTCGATTACCTGGTATGGGCCCACGGCATCTGGCCTACAGTTCTAGATCTCTTTGATTAGGTGTCGTGGTGATGTGTGGTTTTGATGCTTAATTTCAATGACGGGCTGTGGTTTTACGATTCGCGATGCAGAGTTTCGTCTGTGTATCGCTATTTTGACACGCAAGCTTGTTGACGTGGCAGGGCTGTAACTGGGTCCCTGTTGCACGTCAGGAGAGGACCGGTGGATTAAGGTAGTTGTTGACATTGAGGTGCAACTACCAGCCAGCGCTAAGCTAGTCGGGTCACAAAATTGGGTATGGACTTGAGCCCGAATCCAAACCCGACCAAACTAAAGCGGCCTTTATTTATGTGAATCCCTGGGCTGCGTTTGGAGCCGATACGCCCATCAATAATAATATTATTATTATTATTATCATTATAATCAATTACACAACAATTTTTTATGTACTTTTTGCTCAACAATTTTGTTAAGCGAAGGTTACTTTATTATATAACTCAAAAAATTATATATTTGAATAATAAGAATATTTATTTTATTAAAAATAATAATAAAATTATATAGATTGCTCAGTAAGTTGTGACTCAAGCATTGCAAGCGTCTCTCAATGGTTGCAGGGTCAAAGTGTAGAATTAAAGCTGTGTTTGTATTTATCGCAAAACAGGACAAAAAAAGTAGGCGTATCGTCCAACACCTGGTGCACGGGTCCAGCCTGAAGGGGTTGGATTGGGCCATCACTCAACATCAGGTCCCTTCTTTCTTTCTCTTTGCAAATTCGTTGAAAATGGCTTCAACGAGTGTCATGGCCGATGACTGAGGGCCAGCTCTCCCTGTGATTGCGATGCCTTCCCAGTCATCCACAAGAGTGTAAGCTTTTGTCGTCATGCTAATAGCCGCGATCTCAGTGCTAGAGAACACTTCCGCAAAAACAAAATACATGAAGATTGTAGAAAATCTCCTTTTGTGAGTTTGACCCAAACACTGCGAGCAATATTTATACTATATATGGAGGAAGGCCATGGGATGAATCATAAGACACACTTTAAAAAAAAAAAAAAAAATCTTTATAATAATCTGTTGGCTCTCTTATTGTTTTGTTTTTTGTTATATATATATATATATATATCAGTGGAGCAAAATGTTTTTTTTTTTTTTTCACACATCCTGTCAATGTTGATTTATTGTCGTTAGTTTGGTATATTTTTAGCGAATTTCGATATGTTTGTATATTTTTTATATAATAAAGTCAAAATTTAGTAGTTTGGGGGGGGGGGGTGGATTTTTCCAAATATGGCCTCATTTTGTGTGCATGAATTACACATATAGTCCACAGCATACTCGTATTTCAGGTTACTGGGTTTGAATTATTAATTAAGCAGAGTCTTTTGAAAGACGTGGATTGAGATTTGAGCGAAATAGAAATGCCATGCCGTGTTTTCCATTCTTCAAGACTTTTGAAGGTGGGAAAGATTTACTTTCAGTACACAAGATTGCTCAAAATTTCAATTGCCCATCATCAGAGAGCATCGATGAGCATCCCAATCCACAACCGCCCATAACTTTAAAAACGCTGTGTTATTGTGTGACCGCCAAGTCAATGCGAAAGCCAAAAGGATCGTACCTGAAGCCACCTAATTACAAAGACCAAACTATCTCAGGGCCCGGAAGATGACAGAACAGGAGGATAATTACTGGCAACCTATCATCAATGAGATCCCACGTACCACCATTCAATTGAAAGATACACATAATTTAATCAATTACATGGACGTATTGGAGAGCATTGGAGGATGGCAATAATGTGCTGACATTTTCCTGTGCACCTTTCTTTTCCGCCTTGACATCACCGTTACCATGTACCCTGTTGCCTTAACGAAACAGTAGTTTAAGATATACACAACTTTGTCGTATTCCAACAAAGAAAGAAACTAGCTTGTAGCACAGACTTTTAAATACAGGCGTTGACTGCTTCGGATCGCTTGCAGAAACACAACTCTGTATACCATTTCTCCTGACCTGAAGACACGAACACAAAGGAAATCCACTAAAATGGGTAGCATTGAAGAGGACGAGTTGATTCAAATGGTAACAGATTATATTGAGTCGGAATCGACCCCTCCACAGATGACTTCTAAGCCTGTCTTTGACAAGCCTCAGTCAACTTTGCAGGTATTTTTTTCTTTATCAATGACATCAAATTAATATGTTTTACTTTTTTTTCTTTTTTGGTCATTGGATCATCTCAGTTCTATATAGGTAGTGGACTTCTTCGTCTACATTCTTGCTATTTTTGGGGGTTGTATTTTCAGGAAATTCTTTTGGCGGCTACGGAATTTGAGACTCAGGTTCTTCAGAAAGTCTTAATGTACTTTAGGAATATGGGAGAACCCAGTAGTCTCAAAAAATGGGTGGTGAAGCGATTGCAAATGGATGGTTATGAAGCTTCTCTTTGTAAAACTCGATGGGTTTCCAACTTTAGTCGCCCTAGAGGTATCTCTCCCCTCTCCTAGCTCCTTCCCTCCTCCTCCATCTTCTCAATCTTGTCTGGTAAATTTGACTGGCTTTTTTATTTGATTACGTTTTTCTTTTGGTGGGTTTAAGTTTTTCATTTTGCAGATGATTATGAGTATATAGATGTGATGATGGACAGGAATAGTGAGAAACCAACAAGGCTGATAGTGGATATGGATTTCAAGTCTCAGTTTGAGTTGGCAAGGCCTACACAAACATACAGAGAGCTCACCAATAGTCTTCCTTCAGTCTTTGTTGGCACCGAGGAGAGGCTAGAAAGGATGATCTCACTTTTGTGCACAGCTGCAAAACAATCCCTTAAAGAGAAGGGTCTCCATGTACCTCCATGGAGAAAAGCTAAGTACATGCAGTCAAAATGGCTATCCAAGGACTGCAAGAAAGTCTTTGTCTTTCCTAGTCCGGAAGTGGGAATGGACGATCAACAATCAGAGAGAGCTAGCACCAAGTGTTGTCCTTCCATATTTTAGCACAAGTGCCCTTATGGAAATGCTTGTAGATATGAAGGTTTTGGCGAGACAGCAGGAGAAAAACGAGAGAGATATGGTGGCTGTCGTGGTGGTGTTTTTGACCCGAACAAGCCAATTTTGTTATAGAAGACGTCCCTCCTGTGCTTGGAGTTGTTGTCCTTTTGATCTCTGCTTTCACAATAGCCAAATTCTAGTGGTTTTGGTGGGATAAGCGTCAAGTTTTGATCTTGCAATTATATTCTACGATGTTAGAATACCTGTCCAATTAAACCATTAATTCTAGAGCAGAGGCGTCGAATCTTGCTAGGAATAGTTACTGATCTTTTCTTTACTTTTTTTTTTTTTTTTAAAAATCTAATTAAATCGTACGAAAGCAAATAAACTTTCTTTTTGTATAATGGGGAAGGAATTATTTTAATTTTGGCTCTCTTATCAATAAATGTCACAAGGTTGCATGAATTGGGGTAATCCACTTCTTCTTCTTGGCACAAAGCAATCCACGAAATGGAAAAATGGATGGTTGGCTTTTTTACATATTTTTCAACAAAGCATTCGTATATAACATTAAGGGAAACCACTAAGTAAGAGGATAATTAAAATCAACCGTGGCCGTAGATTCGATGACTGGATCATACGATTAAAGTTTTAGAAGCCTTATATATATCACTCCATAAATTTGACTGAAGTAGAAGGGAACTACCCCTTAGTATATTTCTCGGTAAAAAGTCAATGCAAATCAAAGATAAGAATGATAGCATGGAGTATTAAGGTATTTGAGTATGATGGAATGGACATGGACCGGAAATTATGTACCATAATAGAAGAGATTAGAGGCTTGGCCAGTAAGCCAGTAAGCATAATATATTATTGAGTTACGTGTAAAGGATGCCGTTAATTAGTGGAAAATTAAGGCTTTTTTCCAAAGTGATTTACAGGCAGGCGAAACGCCGTTTATGGAATAAAGAAAATTATCGCTTCATATTATATAATATGTCATGTCAGTTAGAAAAGGAAATTGGAAAAATCATTGTTCGTCGGGTGATTTGAGCTTCCTATCACAGTTTCACTCCTTAGTCCCATTACCTAAATAAGAAAAAAAAAAAAAAAAAAAAAAAGTAAACTAAAATACGTTTGAGTGCTCCAGAGAAACTCAGATAATTTTGTTTTCTTGACGTTATGGGATCAACTGAATTATTCTGCGTGTGTGTGTGCGCGCGTGCGTGCGTGCCTGTGTGTGTGTGTGTGAGAGAGAGAGAGAGAGAGAGAGATAGAGAGGTGACTTGGGTTTCAAGTAAGTAACATTGAAGGGGCGTGTGGCTATCTGTAAGTGGCAAGCCTTCAATGTGAGTTCACAAGCGTAAGCTTAGTATGTTCTGAAGTCAAGCCATCGGATAGAAGATGTAGTCCCTCAATCGAAAAGGGATATAAAAAAGAGAGAGAGAGAAAGAGAGAAAGGCAAGAATACCCAACCATGATTCGTCTTTACTCCAACATTCCTACGTCGGACAGGAAAAAGCAAAGCATAAGCAGCGTAGAGTCTAGATCATATACGTGGGAATTTCGATAAGTATTGACAATTGTGTTCTAACAGAGTCTAAATCTCCCGGACGAGTGGCCGTTGCCTCCTTTAATTGATTGCATTGTTTGCCAATATCTCGCACGAATATTGAATATAAATAAATACTACAAAATACGCTGTGATCGAACGCCATCTTCGTTTAACGTTAATTTAAGTGTTCGAAACATGCGGACACGATAGCCGCCATCCACTGCCTGCCACTGCAATGATTTTGCTTCGCCAAATAAAGTCGGGCACACGGTAACCAACAAAAAGCTATGCCCAGGATCTCCGGCTACAATTAAATCAAATCATGAATAAATGCGTACGAGTGACACGTATTATCCATCCATACACTTTCTGCACAAGATGGCATGATCATTGGATGACGTCATCTGGAAAAGAAAGTCCACTTGCGTGGCATGCAGAAACTCTCCACAAAACGTTACTTTCATCTCACATGTCAGGACATAAGCTTGAGGAAAAAGTCAAGAATCAAAGACTTCACAATTTCCCTCAACTCACTTCACACGCTAACAAAGGTGCGTCCAACACATTCGATGGAAGTACAGCAAGGAACAATAACAAATACCCTTTTGGCGTATGTGAAGTGAGTAAGTTTCTGCCGTACCAAAAATAATTGCAAATTTCCTGTTTCTTCCGGTGTAGAATACATAAGCCCTAGTCAGTTGGGCAAAGATGCCTTGGCATGCCCAAGTATTAGCCCTCCTAACCAACCAAAATTACAAGCTTTGTAGCAGCCTTGTTTGAAGAATCAGGATTCAGAGAAGTAGGATTCCCCATAACCCGTTTTTTTACGCACTTCAGGAGTCCCTCACCAACACTCCCATGCAACTGAGTGGTGAACAAATGGGCAGATATCTCTTCACAAGCCACTGGTGCAATCACAATACTTTTCGATCACTTTTAACCACCCGAACTTGATTTCCGTATTAATTACATGGCTCTCACATATTTACATATTGCCGAGTTTTACTTCAAACCACACCGGTGCTTGATCGAGCTATCCTTTGAGCTTCTTCTAGGTCCTTCAGAAATCTGTGGTAGCGAAAAGGGCAAAAGATAAGCTCTTTAAGTGGAATAATACAATTTGTATCACCCCATATTAACGCATAACAATCAAACTTTGCCACTGGAATCTGAATTCTCGTTCCCTTAAAATGGCCTGAGAGATAAGCCTCAAGATTAGTCATGCTATGGTTTTACATTACAGAAATGCACCCTGGAATGCAAAAATTGTTCCACACCTGCAACCCTTAGGCAACTCCAGGTAAAAAGCCCATGCTAGTTGGCAGGCCCGAAGCATAGGTACAACAGAGGTGAACTTCCTTTCAATTGATTTATACCCAACCAGGACAAAAAGAACCAGAACCAAAGTGAAGTTTTTAACATTATACCTCTTTGAATTGAGAACCACAGAACCGCCAAGGATAAAACGAATCCCCGAATTGGTGGCATTTTGCAGGGCTACACAACGGGACTCCTCGTATGTTGTGCCACCAACAACAAATATAACCACATCTTGTGGTCTGCAAAATTAGAATGAATTGATCCAATTAGTGAATCCTATGAACAAGATGACCCCCCCCCCCCACTAGACATATTGCTTCCACACTTACCCCTATAAAAGATTTAATGAGATGGTTGCCACAACTTCAGGGGTTTAAGATACACTTTTGTCGCAATTATTTATAATTTAGACTTAGGGTTTAAGTCACCCTGTTAACATACACTTAGGGTTGATTGAAGACAATCTTTAAGGTAATGGTACACACATTTGGAGAAGATACTCAACCTAGCAATCACAATACCTGCTTAATCACTGGCCCATAATCATGAAAATATAGAACTTGATTTCCATGAGAAAAAAAAAAAAAGTTTATGGTTGCTTAGGGATAGATACTTAACCCACTTGGTATGACATGAACTCATGCTGTCAACTCATTAACATCTCCAGAGGACAAATCCAGAAGTACAAGGAAAAGTTTTCCATGACTACATTTTATATTGGTACCAACCTTCCCTGTTGAAAATGATTTCCAACAAATGGGTAATCCACATCCCTTAATCGCCCCTTAATTATGCTCTCCATAGTATGAAAGAGAAGAGGCTGGTGCTGGGTGTATACATTTTCAATCCCCTACAATAAAGGCAGGAGATCCACTGTAAGTTACATCAATATCCAAGAAAAATGGAGAAAAGAAAACATCATTCTTTCACACCAACCTTCAGCCCACGAGCCATGTTACGTGCAATATTTAAAAAATCTCGATTCCCATAAAGATCCCCAGTTCGTTTGTCCACGCCTGCTTGCTTCAGGAGGAATTGGACAAGCTGCCAATGCATGGTGATCCGTAAGTCAAAACCAATTGGCTTTCTAACAGTCACTGCAGAAAATGCAAGATACATGCTGCTAGGCCTATTTGGTATGTTTCACAACTGGCAAGGACAACAATTACACAAGTCAGAATGTACAGGAAAGATAAGCTATGTAGGAAGAAATCATACCCCAGGCTTGTACTTAGGAGACCGAGAAGCCAGTTTGTTGAAAAGCTGCATCAATTGTACAGGGCTCTCCTTCTCATAACGCAGGGCATATAACAACACTAGGCGTAGCCGATCAATGTCAGACACATTGTCATTGTTTAACAGATTTGTCACAGCCTGAAAATAAGTATACATAGAATGAGGTCACTATTAGATACTTGTGCACTATGGCTTTAAATTATAAATGTGGCCTCCAACTTTGACTGCATTTCCAGAATCCAGAATACAACTTTTATACACTGAAATTTGGAGGACACTCTAACAAAAACTACTAGAGGACACATGGTAAACAATAATAAACGGTGCAGTGCTCCAAAGACCAAATCCACTGCAAGACATAATCTGACATGTAATATTATTGTAATCAAGCACAAACTTATCTCCAGAAAAGTAAGCAAACATATTTATTTCTCAGCTTCTGTTTCAATGTGTGATATGAAATGGATCAACATTAATCTTGTTACCATGATATTAACATGGATAATACTTCAATCATATAGCATAATGTAATGTCTGCTGTCCTGGCAATCTTGCTCGTCAGTCCAATGGAAATAAAAAAAACATAATTGTGTTCCAAATTTCTAAATTAATTCAGCTGAAATAACTTCTTTATGTTTGTCACAATACCACCCTGATAAATCCATCCTTTCATGGAATTTTAAAATGCTTTAACTCAATATCCCCATCTTATATTCCACCAAGATAACACACCTCACTGTCAGTTTAAAACAAAGTTTGGCTTCTACTAGGGATATAATATGCCTGTATAAAAGCACCCATTGCATGAGGCTCCCTCACCATAGGTTTGGGGAAGGAGAGTATTGGTGTAAGAGTAATGTTACTCCATTGTGACCTCTAGGTCACAAAGTACACAGGAAAAATTAGATTAAAATTCATGGAGGTTAGACCAGACAAAAAAAGAAAAAGATAACTTTTTACTCAGATATATTACCTCAAAAGCTGCACCCTGCCCACCATTGCAAGCCAACTCTTGTTCTGTTTCTGAGACTAACATGAGCTTTCGCTCTTCAACTATCTTGCTCATTTCTGTCACCAATGTCACATGCTTTGAGACATTACCATGCATTTTCCTGTATTCTGGGTAGTTCTCCACAAATTTGCTCATATCTTCTGCAAAAGCTCAAAGCATTCACTGATTAATAATAAACCACGTCATGAATGATGACAAAAAAAATCAGTTTAACAAAAGATAGTGGATTCTCAACATCACCAAAAACAGACCTATAGTTTGAATGTTCTGGTTACTTTTGGCAACTTGCTGAAAATCATCCACCATCCTCTTGATATTCATTCCAATATCTCCAAAGTTCTCGTACATGTTAGCTTTGAAGAAAGCATCTTGCTCTGATGACAGCACAACTTCCTGTAAGTACCAATGGCAGAAAGATGTTATTACATTCAACTGAACTATATTTATAAATTTTGTAGGGGGAGGAAGGGAGCAACTTAACCTGCTGATCCTTCGAAAACTTGCTGATGCTTCTCAAATCTACTTTGTTGTCCTGAATACCTATAAGTTCATGAACCATAGCCTACAAATTCAAAACAGTGTAATTACAGAGCTAAACTATCAGTGAAACACCAAAACAGTTTAACATGAACACCTCATATACAAACAGCACAAAGCTTGTCTGTCATAGTCATAACAGCATGTACCTGATAGGTCCACTGGTTTAGTAAAGGAGTCACAGGATCATCCCTTCGATCAACTATCAGCAGCAAAGGAGAAACTTCAGTTCGTCTGAAATCAAAGAGCACGCTTTCTTGCTGGTACATCAGTCTCTGCCACACCCCACAAGAAACTTAACAATAGATTACTTGTAGAATAAGACATTAATGGAACAAAAGTACTGATGCTATCTGGGGCACAAAAAGGGCTACCAGATTTGATGGGATAAGGCATATGAGTATATAAGGAACATGTGGCAGGTGCAAAGAGATGGACCCAAGAAATGGTTTCTAAATTAGACCAAAATATGATTATATGCAAGTTAAATACATGAAAAGTTTTCATCATGGAATTTTACTCACTGATGTTTCCTGCGCTATCCTTTTTGCAGTATCAGATGTCCTCTGATATCGAATAACAGGTCTACGCTTCAACGACAGAAAAACTGCTGCAATACCATCAACAACTCTGACACAGTAGTGCTGCAAACCTGAAGGATCTACAACGGCTGGGAGCATATAAGCATGATTTGAAGGAATGTTCAAAGAGAAATGATAAGGATCAATAGCAACAAAGTCTGCATAAAACTCCTGCCATATCAATATAACAGTTAGATTCAATGTCAATGTCAAAGCAACAGCTGAATGGATAAGGTGACATTAGTACAATGTGAAATTTATGCTGTCATAGTAGAGAAAGAAAGCCAAATATCATAACAAAGACAATAGGCACAGACTTTTCAGTATTCATGTATTGGAAGGGATTTGTGCTGATTCCTTGCCACAAAGCACAAGAGAAAAATACTAAGCACTATTTTACAGTTTTGGCATCTCTTCATAATTTTTGGCCCCTATAACACATTGAAACACCTTTGCATGGAAATAGCCCCTTACAAGGTCCCAACTATCACATGGAAAATGCAAAGTTATATATTAAGTATTAGCTAAAAATACATGGTGCATCCAAATGAGATATTAGCAAGCTCAGAATGAATTAATTATTTATTTCTCCTTCATTTTAACTCAGGCAGGCTAGCTAAGCTGTCAGCTGCCCTTGTGTATTATAGACAGAGGCTCTGCCACCTAAATGGCAAACAGATCTTAGAGGAAAGTAAGACTGAAACCTCGATTTAAAGGCTGAGGTATGTAAAACAATCAAGAAACCACTCTTCCAAGCACTTGCCTTTATCTGAAAGGTAAGCCACTTTGACTTTGCTACACATCTAAACATCTTTCTGAGAGTCTGAAGTGCACTCAAGAAGCACATCTTTGCACAGGCTTTTAATTACTCATGCCATAGATTTAAAACTTCTTATTCAGTCATAAACTTCACCACTAATACAACCATCATTACTCTATTGGAAGACCCATATCCTCTGGATTCCAAAGACTGCAGCCAGCCTCATTGAGACAAATTCTTGAGGAATTCCTATCTTCAAGAACTACCTTCGATCTTGTTTTCATTTACTAAATATTATGCTTGTCAGATAGGTTTCTTTCAGTAACAGAAAAAGTTCTGATAAATGACAAGTTACCTGGACTTGCTGCACAACTTCCTGCTCATCTGAATCCGCAAGATTATGGATTTGGGTATCCTTCAACATGTTGGAGAAAACTGCATACGCGGCACAAGCAAAAAGGGGAATGGTTAAAAAGGAACTAATATTTGGACTACTGAAGCTCAGGATATGTTCAGAATAAAGCTTCAAATCTCTTGCATGAGCTTACATAAGTGATACTCCCCAAATCTAGGGCTAGCTAGCTGTCGCCGCAATTGCTGAATATTCTCTGACGTAGGCCGAAGGAAGTACACTGCTTTGAGATGTGACATAGATTCTCTCGACTTTGAAATGGAATCCACAAATTCTACCAAAAATACTTCCTTTTGAAGAAGCTCTGATTGTGAATAGACCACACTCACAATACTAACCTGAAAATCAACATCGCAACAATATCTAAGGCAATCAATCCTGCGTGCAACAAAAAGGACATAATCCGGAACACAAGCGCCTAGTCATATCAATTATCCATCAGGAAGTTATGAAAAGCGTTAGAGCTTGTCATTTTGAGCGGCTCAATGCTCCAATAACAATCAACGTAGCCATTCAAATTCGCAAAAGGATCAGTAAGAAATTACAAACCTACTCACAGTACATTCTACACACTCGATTCCGCAGAAAAGAGAGAGAAAATACAAAACTACACAAATATTTGACGATAATCGTTCTCAGGAAGCTAATAGCAAACGTAGCATATATGCGCAGATATTTTTTCAATTAAAATTAATTTTATTGACGATTCTTGAAAACCAAAAAGATAAAAAAAGAAACGACTTACCGTCTGGGAATCAAGGATGAGGACCTTCATGCCGGAGATGTCCTGCAACATCCGGTTGACGTAATCCCGTGCGGCCGACACCAGGACCATTTTCTTAGGATGGAGAAAGAGAGGAAATCAAAACGTTCTTCTTGACAAAGAGACTCAGATCTGCGGAAGTGAGAGGGTCGGTCTGGCCATGCGGTGGACCGTTTCAAGATCTGAGAGTGGATGATCGATCCTGCGGCTGGAATCGACGGAGAGTTGGTAACGGGAGAGGAGGGGGAAGGCAGAATCAAGATTCGAGATTCGACCGACCTGTCGCTTGCGTCCCTCTCTCCATTCTCTTCGCTTTCAAAAACTAAAGAGATAATTGGGCCTGCTTGGGTGCGACTGGGTCTGTATTTATAAAGTGGGGCCGAGTTCACTTTTGGATTTTAAATCAGCTTCTTTAATTTCACCATCCAATCTTGTTGACCCAATGTCAAATCCCCTCCATCCAATGAGGATTTGAATGGATGATATTGATATCCATTTTATAGTAGGCCCACATTTTCCATCCAATTACTATTACCGAAATTCATAATACTGTAATTGGGATATGGGACTTGACTTAATAGAGATTCAGAGTAAAATCTCATTTAACTGATAAAATTAATAAACAAATACATGAAGTTAGAGTAATTACACCAATTATGTGATCTCTATCACTAAGTTTAATTATCAAAAATTAAAAAATTAAAAAATGATAAAATTTTATGATATTTCACAAATTTAACATGAATTCTTTTTATTATAATTATATCACCAAGTTTGCATTCGGCCACACATTGACATTTAAAAATTAAAAGGTCAGAAAATTATATATATATATATATATATATATATATATTTATTTATTTATATTTTTATTTATATTGGGACATGTAGGAGTTCGAAGGCCCCGGGCTTCTCTGCTTAACAACCGCTCGTTGAACCCCGAGATTTCGAAACTCGGCCCCCGATAGGCGGCCATTTCGACCATGAAAATGAAAATGATGTAATCGTACCCCATTGGGATAAGCCCTAGTTGCAAAAACAGGCTCTCCGTTATAGTTACTTTAGGACTAATAAAGTCAATGTTATAGCTTCTAAAGAAACCTTTGTTATTGTCAAACGACGATAGGTTTCTGCCGTTCATGAGATGTACCCACAAAATAACTGGCTTTCAACTGCTAATCACAGCCACAAGAAAAGTTGATACAAACACGCAACACAAGTTGGGAGAAGCAGCCAGACTACAAACAAGGGAAGTTCCAAAAAGAATGTAGCGCTCAAACATGGGTTGAAGACATAAGGTCCACCTGAGCATTAGTCATGACTTAGAGCTTGTTTCTGCAAATGGGGCATCAGCTGCAGAAATCTGGGCTTCTATCAGGTTTGCCTCAGAATTCTGGGCTTCCAGCAGTAGCTTTGCCTGGCGTTCTGCATGTTCTCTTTCACACTGACTAATTCCCATAATAATATCAAGCATTGTACCTGTTGTGCCAAAGAAAACAAGGGGAGCCAAAGACTTCCGCTTTATTCCCACTGGAATTGCTATCAAAGCACCTGCTGCCGAAAAGAACCATGTTCCCATTGCACTGTAATATTGATCATTCACTCACTCTCATCAGATTCCTAACAAAACAAGGGTGGAATAGCTATACAAGAAAGAGATAACAATTATGGACACACAAATACCATCTAAATACATTCTTTTTGTACCCAAGTGTGCCCTGGGAAATACAATTTTCTAAATGAAAAAACACTTCATGCTGCAGATAAAATATCTCATTCTCTGCCATAACTCATAAGTGAAACATGCAGAAAGCTCCAGAATATACCAGAAACTGGACACACCAATGTTCATACGTATGTTGATTTAGACATAGCTAAAACAGGAACCATCCTAAAGATAACAGTGGTTATTCTCTTCTTGTTTGCACCTTCTGGAGATCTAACTGACCATCTGTAGCAAACTTTTGCACTACAACTGAGTGCTGGCTAGTTTTTCTCCTTTACTTTTTCCCTTTTTCTTGTTGACAGGTGATATTCCTGAATTATAGGTGGACCTTGCAGAATGTTCAATAGCCTAACTCGAATTTCTCTGGATCACCCACTAACAGATTGGCAAACTTCATTTTCAGAGAAGCAAATAATTTGTAGAGCACTTTTGGAAACACAGACTCAATAACAAAGTTGTTTACAAACCCCCAAAATTATGAATGGCAAGAATGTAAACACTTATATCTGTATTTGCACTATACAAAAGGGGCATAACATAGCAAAAAAAAGGAAATTCAGACCTTAGAAAAACGTTTAAATGATTGCCAACTAATCATTGTATACACCAAATGACCGGACAACAGAAGTGAACACAAATTCCCATATCAGCTGAGAAATATAAGCATTGACACCCTAAGCATTTTTCTGATGTACACAAAAAAACAAAGTATGTACTCCCTAATAATGATTAGACAATCCTACAATACAAGTCAATCCTAATGAATATAACCTGACACAGAGAACTCAAACAAACGAGCGTGAACAAAAATGGTAGAGAAACTATAACTATTGAACCTTCATTCAGATCAATATTTCATCCCAAAAATGCTAGCAATAATTGTTATACAAGTGCAACACCAACAATCCCGTGCGACTTGATTGAATGAGCAGCAACTCAGATTTCTATCCGATTTAATTTTTAGCTATCCTATCTAGAAGCAGCATCCCTTCAAACACCTTATTCCCACTTACTTTTTACCTCAACAATAGTATGGTTCTGATCATATTAACAGGAATGAATGCTGACAACATATGCAACCAGTTGTGCTCTAATGTTCATTGCAGCCCCAAGATGTATGTCATGACAATACAACACATTGTTAAAGAGTTTTGCAATATCGTGATGAAAACGAATAATTATGAATAAATAGATAAAAGGAAAAAGAGCTAACTTTGCAACCGAGCACTCTTCAATGTGCTTAACATTCTCCTGCCCAGCCATTCACCCTTTTATATGCGTCTGTTCGAGCAACCCAGAAACAACTACTAATAAAGAGGGAAAAAAACAAAAAAAAAAAAAAAAGGAGAAAATAACGGGAAGAACCAATAATTGGAGGTCTGCTGTGCGTTAATTGAAAAAATTTAAGACCCCTTTCTTCAAGAGGGAAAAAAAAAAAAAAGAAAAAGAAATCATTTCACCAACACAAAAAGGAAAAGATTAGAGAGAGAAAATTGCAATTAAAGAATTCAAGAGGAATTAAAAATAAAGATTTGAACAAGTTCATACGGAGGTTTACCTCAAATCAGAACCCAAAGGCACGCAAGGCCACGTGAAATTGAAAGGCACCAGCACGCCCTCTCCCCAGCAAAGAACAGGGAATTTTGTTTTGTTTTTTTTTGTCCACTTGGCCCCAAGTACAACCAAAATGACGTCGTTTGAACTTTACGGATTGAGCTTCAAGAGAGAATAAAAGAAAAACTAACAATAGATGGGCCTTCAGCCCATACTTGCTGTGTTCCTTCAAACGGCATCGTTTGTTTAGCATTCCCACTTTTACTATTTTTGGCTAACCGAAGACCTTCATCTTTAATTATGAATAAAAAAAAAAAAACCCTTTTTTTTTCTTTTGTTAGGTTTAGTGCCTGGCTCACTGGTTTATGAATTAAAAAAAAAAAAAGAAGTTTTTTTTTTTTCTTTTTGGTCTTCGTTTGACCAAGTGAAAGGCTAGTAAGGAGTATTCAGTTCATCAGCCTTTAAATCAGGGTGGGATCATCCTTCTGTCCTCAAAATGTTTTGGAATTCAATACATATAAACTCATGTAAATATGTAATCACAATAGATATCAGTCTCCAAACACTGCCCGCTTTCAGTTTCTCCTGACGCTATCCCCCTCCACGCGCACACACGTCACAAGAAACAATTATCTAAATGCTTCATTCCAAAGTTTCCTTTCGCCTGATTATTATTATTTTGTCAGGATGAAAATAAAAGAGAGAGTGCAAAGCAAGAGTTGCGGAGACTGTGGTCCCAAAAGAGTTATTTTGTACAGCTTGACACTTTGTTTTATATACACATCTTTAGATGCTTTTTTTTTTTTTTGGGGGGGGGGGGGGGGTCCTAATCTTTACTGGCGTGTCCGTGAATTACATAGTTGCACGAGGCGTGAAATACAAGTTAGCCTGCAGGGTGACTTTCACTTTCTGCAAATGCCCTAATGGCCCACAATGTAAGAAAGCCCAAATTTCCTTTTGGACCAAGGTAATTTTCATGATGGCCGAAAAGCACATGTTCAATCACTAGTTGGGTTGTTGTGGTCCTTTCGGGTTATTGTTTAGTTTTGTTCCGCGACAACCATACCGCTCGTCAAAGTAGTCGTTGCCAGAGTCATTAAATGTAATTTACCGGTCAACCTCAGATGAAAATGTCATTGACAGTTATATCCATTCTCCCATTTTAACTGAAAAAATAAAATAAAAGGTGCCCTTCATGGGGTTAAATTAATGCCCGTAATTTCGCTTCGACCTTCGTGATCTACTCACGCAATGCAAATGGACATTCAGGAAATCTCCAATACCTTTAAGCCTTTTGGAGTCGGACTTACCGGCTTTTTGCCGAAGAATTGTTATTCTATGCAGTATCAATTAGTTTATTATCCACAAGGTCTTCTGTAATCTTTTGGGCTCCATGCTTTTCTTCTTTCCCCAACGGTTGTATGCTAAATGCTAAACTTTGAATATGAAAGCTCCGTTTTATATGCCCTCCAATAAAATTTACAAAATCTGCACCAGAACCACAACGGCTACTTTGATGGAAACCCCTCCAAGTTGCTCCTCGGCTTCCTCTTCCATCTTCAGTTATTCTCACACTCGTAATTACCCAATTATAAAAATCTTAATACCATATTATCAAATTATTTTATTTAAAAATTAAAATTATTATGTTAACTTTAAGACATTAATTATTCATATAGGAGTAATTTATTATAGTTTTTTCTTTGATTTATTTATAAACAAGTATCATAACGTGGTCCTAAGAGTAGATGGAGACGCTCCTCGCGCCATGTTCACTTGATTTCTATTGTCACTCGAAGGCTAATTTTGTTACAAATTCAAAACGATGCAGTAGACCGAAAGAACTTTTATTTAAGAATCTCTCGTCGGGGCGTGGTGCAGTAATTATTGCGGTGGTTTGCTCATGATGCTCAGACAGACCAGCTTTATGGCGCTCGAGCCATTTTGTCAAGTGCAAATCGATGCTGTCCCACCAAAGGCTGCTCAGTGGTGTCACCACACGTAGTGTCAATAACCGTCTCTAATCTCATCTATTCAGACACCATTCACATCGCTGATAATGCAACAGTTGTTAAAAATAAGAATATTATGGATTACTTTTTAATAAATTAAGGATGATGTCAATGGTTAAATACTCTCCATAATATAAACATGTAATTAATAGTAATTACTTGCAAATCGTTTTTACGCTGCTCATATTATTTACCTCTCAATTGAAAAGAAAAATTCAGCACCCATCATTATTTTCCTGTAACAGATTTGCAATTTCTGGATCTTGAAAGTCATTTATTTGAAAAGAAATGCGTTGAAGTTGGAAGCCAATTATAGACGGGCCACCGGGTCGTCGGCCTTAAATTCCCACCGAATCTCCCTCCAACCCACCTTCACATTAATTAACTTCACCTCCTTTTTTTTTTTTTTTTATTCACAATCAGGCACCTAAAACTAAGAGGAAGGAGTTTACAAGAAAATTAGTTAAAGGGTTTTACAATAACATTTCGATGACTAATGATTTAGGGTTTTATTTAAAAATATCGAATTCAAATTTTTAGAAAAAAAAATATAAAATTTATAAAAATAAAAAAGGTTGTAATTTAAGATTAAAGAATTAATTATTTTTATTATGTAAATAACAGTTAAATGAATTTTTAGATGATAAAAATAAAATTAGTCAAGGCGTGGACTCCATAATTCCATTGCTTCCAGCCAACGCGCACGGCTACTTTTGTCGCGACCTTTGGTTGTGTTCCTCTTGGAAGCATTGATTGGTAGCAGTTGTCATTGACGTTTAGCAATTAGCAGCGGTGCCCAGATGAGGTTCGCAGATTCTTACATGTTCTACGATGATTTTAAAATTTGACATGTAAAATTAAAAATTAAAAATTATTTTATTTTTAAAAATTATTTATTTTAAAACTTTGAAATTAATTAATTAATTAATTAATTATATCATGAATTATTTTTTTTTTCAATCTAATTACTTTAAAAATTAATAAAAAATATAAATAATATTTTTATTATTAAAATAAAAATAATGGTATATATTATTTGTTTATATTTTAATTTTTTTAAAAAATAAAAATACATTATTTTATAATTTTTATTATAAATTATAATATATTTTATATTAAATTAATTTAATTTAAATTACTTATATCTATTAATATATTGTATTAATTTATTTTTATTATATATAAATTATAAACATATTTTTATAATTAAATTATTCAAATATAATAATATGATTTATATAATATTTATATTTTATATATAATTATATTTTAGTTATTAATATTTTTATATAATATTTATAATATTTAAATTTTTTATATATTTAATATTTAATATTAATTTTATTAAAATTTAATTTAAATTAAATTATTTGAATATATTAATTTTGTTAATTTAATAATTAATTTAATTATTAAAACTTTGTGTTTTTTGTTGGAGGAACCAATGAAACTTTGTACTTAGAAAAAAAAAAAAACGAAAAAAAGAAGTTTTTTGAACACTTTGATACTTAAAATTTTAAATTTTTATTTTTAAAATCTCAAATTTTAATTAAAGTGTGAAATTTATGACAATTAAAAGAATTATTAAGTAGGAGTGAATATACTAAAGACATGTTACATAGCAAAATTTAGTAGAAAAATATTAAAATTCAAAATAAAAAAATTACTTTATTGTCATGTATCTCTCTCTCTCTCTCTCTCTCTCTTTTCTTGGTAATATTGTCGTGTAGTGATATTCATAATTAAATAGAAATTAGGCCAATCTAATATTACAGCTTAACACTAGCACCTCAATTTTGGATTATTTGACCGTTGAGCTGTTTACTTCACAGTCTGTCTGGAAGACGCCAGAGTCAAAATGTTACTTTTAGCCTAACAAGTGAACAAAAAAATTCATCGCACTGGCAAAAACACATACAGACAAACGTAAAAATCAAATCTTTCCAGCGGTATCCTGCTAGCCTGCGGCTTCCACGCGTTGTGCCTTCCCCTGTGTATGGTATATAAATACATATATGGTGAAACCCCATATATATCGGCGGGCATATATGGTAAAAATTCCCACGGGGGCCTGGTCTTGGGTTGGAAATATGTACCCACTTGTTTTTTTTGTGTGTGTATGTGTGTTTGTGTGTTAAAGCAGAAGTCCAGGGTTCACGTGCCTGTTAGAACGGAATTTCGTTTCATTAAAGAAAAAGAGGCAGACAACATGCATAGAGTAGTATCATTATCAACAATTCTTCCATGAATGCTTTTTGCCTTTTGGTCTTCTTATATATATATATGTATATATATATATGATACAGACAGGACAGGAGGAATCGGTTGGGAATGGATAAAGGGTGTGAGTTTTCTGTCAGGGTCATGGGGTTTTCTGAGATGGGTCGGTGCTGCTTTGGTGGGTTATTCACTGCTGTGTTAGTTTTTGGATGGTTAGTCAGTAATGTGGTGGAGGGGTTTCCGGCAGAAGATCTGGTGGTTCTGTTGCCTGGTCAACCAAAGGTTGGATTCAGGCAGTTTGCTGGGTATGTTGATGTGGATACTAAGAATGGGAGGAGCTTGTTCTATTACTTTGTTGAGGCTGAGCACGAACCTCACAAGAAGTCCCTTACTCTCTGGCTCAATGGAGGTCTCTCTCTCTTTCTTTCTCTGATTGTCTGTCTTTTGTTTTTTATTTTAGACTACGATGTTGTACCGTTATGTCTGCTTAATGGAGTTCTTTTGTTTGGTTTCTTTTCACCACTTTTAGTAGTTTTCTTTTGTTTTTTTGACCCTCTACAACTGTACTTGTTGGTCTTGTCCTTCAATTTTGGTTTTCACAAGAAAGATTCGTTTCCTCATTCCTTTCCCTTCACATTTCTCGCTTTTTGAAAAGATTTGGAGTGTTATTTCTGTTCCATGTAAGTGGATATCCACTAACATGTGTAGACTGTGGGTGGTAGACTCAACGTGGCTAGACTCCATAAATTCGACAACCATCTTGAAATTGCAATTTTGGCGTTGCTTAAAGCACAAAGGATCCAACTTCATATACAGATAACTTTCATATTTAGAATTGGCAACAAGTTTTGTAGGAAATTGACATTTCACCCATTAATGAAGAATCTGCTGCTCTGAGAGTTATGGGATTTTACATATTTAATTCAAGCAATTGATAATTGTGTATCATCATATTCTATTGCCTGAAACATAACCTGAATGTGAGTTCATTAGTCTTAAGAAAACCTGTACGGGTCATTGAATTGATGTTATCATTCCATGTTTAGGCCCAGGTTGTTCCTCCCTGGGGGGAGGTGCCTTTACAGAATTGGGTCCATTTTTTCCCAGTGGTGATGGCAGAGGTCTTCGAAGAAATTCGATGTCCTGGAACAGAGGTAGCATTTAGCAAGCATCACAAACCTTGCTTTAAGCATCCAAGTCTGGTGAAACGCACTTATATCCCTTCTTTTTCTTTTGCAGCATCAAATCTCCTCTTTGTCGAATCTCCTGCTGGAGTAGGGTGGTCGTACTCAAATACTGAGTCTGATTATACTACTGGGGATGCCTCCACTGGTATCAAAACAGCTTGCTCTTATGACATAATTAACAACATAGAGTGCACCCTTATTAATTGAATTTCTTTTTTTTTTTTTTTTTTTCTCATAGATCTTTAGTGATCTACTCACCATTAGTCGTTCTTGGCAGCCAAAGATTTGCACGTGTTCTTGTTGAAGTGGTACGAGAAGTTCCCAGAGCTCAAATCCCGAGAATTGTTTCTTACTGGAGAAAGCTATGCAGGTGTGCAAATGGCATCAACAGATAACAGTTCTTTGTTTATGCCAAGTTTTTGGGCTCAAACTTAAAAGATTGCTACTCTATTATGAATGTCATCCACTATTTTGTAAATGAATCTCAAAAGAAAACAGTTGTCAAAGATTAAAAATTTTGATTCATTGTATAATATAAAATTAGTTTCATCAAAGGCAATTACTTTAGGCTGATTGAGAAACAAATTCAGACCATTGTTAATACAATTACAGCATATTGCATTTGCTTTGTTCTATTTAAGTCAGGGGTTCAGTTAGTTCCTCACATCTTTGAATTTGCTATGCAGGGCATTACATACCACAGCTGGCTGAAGTTCTATTGAACCATAATGTGCACTCCACTGGTTTCAAGTTCAACATAAAAGGAGTAGCTGTAAGAAAACATAACAGTTCTATCTCCATAATACATTTATCCAGTTGCTTTCTCATGCTTCTTTGCTATAAAGTGCTTGCTTGTACACCTTTGGGTTTCTCTTAGCACTTTGCTTTCTCTGGTTAGATTGGGAATCCACTTCTTCGACTTGATCGGGATATTCCAGCAACATATGAATACTTTTGGTCCCACGGGATGATTTCTGATGAAGTTGGCCTTAAGATCACAAATGAATGTGAATTTGATGACTACAACGTAAGTGATGTATGCATGAAAGCCTTACTAGAAGCAAACAAAATAGTTGGTGATCACATAAACAATTACGATGTCATACTTGATATTTGTTATCCATCTATAGTAGAGCAAGAGCTACGACTGAAGAAAATGGTATGCCCCTGGTCACCTTTTTTTTTTTTTTGGTCTCTTTTTTTATGGTAAAATCAAACTTCTAATACAATTTCCACTTGCTCTTTACAAATACATGCAGGCTACCAAGATGAGTCTTGGTGTTGATGTGTGCATGTCCTGGGAAAGACTTTTCTACTTCAATCTTCCTGAGGTTCAAAAGGCTCTTCATGCTAATCGGACTAATCTTCCTTATAGCTGGTCCATGTGCAGCGAGTAAGTAATATCTCCATTGCACTTAAAGTCATTTTAGAGCAAAATGACATTTCGAGCAAGATAGTGAAGATGTCCTAACTCTGATGGTGTGCTCCCTCAGATACCAATTTGTCCCATTCTTCTCACTGCATTGCTGGATGAGCCTATTAGTTAAAATTTAAACCAGATGTTTTGAGATATTGGCTCTTGGTTAAATTACTACTCAATATATGTTGTGTTAACCCTATGTATGTACACAATATAGCTAAATACTTGTAACTTGGTTTATTGGACAGGGTTCTAAAGTACAATGATTCTGATAGTGGTATTGACATAATTCCTATTCTGAAAATGATAATTCAAAACCGTATTCCAGTCTGGGTTTTCAGGTAGGTTCATGGTATACATAATTCGAAAGAACGTCTTCTATTTCTTACATCCTTATAACCAATACATTCTTGTGTACGATATATCATTTTTTAACTGATGCAGTGGTGATCAAGATTCTGTTGTACCGCTGCTGGGCTCCCGAACGCTTGTCCGTGAACTAGCTCATGATCTGAAGTTCAAGATTACGGTTCCATATTCTGCTTGGTTTCACAAGGGCCAGGTACCTTTGCACTCAAACTGTTGAACTGCTCAGATTTTGCTTTACAAAGATCACCAGCTTTATAAGGCCTGCTCAATTTGTGTACATGTATTTTCCGGATAGGTGGGAGGTTGGGTAACAGAATATGGAAATTTGCTGACTTTTGCGACAGTAAGAGGTGCTGCCCACATGGTGCCCTATGCACAGCCATCAAGAGCTCTGCATCTGTTCAGTTCATTTGTGCAGGGCCGTAGATTACCCAACACAACGAGGACCCCGGGCAGTTAGGAATTGTTTCGCCATATATGGCATCCTGGTATAGTTTCAGGGTTCTTTCAAGAATTAAAAAAAAAAAAAAAAACAACCACAGTTTCAAAATTTCCAGTCATATAGTATGATTTCAAAGAAGAAAATGAGCACTTGAATTGTAATTGAGTGAGGAGAGGTGAACCGCAAAGGCTCATCTTCATCTTACTTGTGGGCAATTGTCTGTATTCAAATTTGAAAGATCCAATTTTGGATCTGAGAGATTGAGATTATGGTTTCAGTGTCAAGCTCGACGGCTCCATAGTACAAGGTTGTTTGAATGTCTAGGCTGCACTAACAAGGATCCATTCATGCAAAGAGAAGCTTAACCAACCGATCATTTCCGACAAGAAGTCAACTGTCTAGAATTCTTACTGCAATTTAATGTAACTACATAAGAAATTCGTTGCCATGTACACACTCTTATATACTGAACTAATTACATGTATACGTGCGCTAGCGGCCCCCCCCCCCCCCCACACTTCAAAATTCACGACCACTCGTTACTTGAAAAAGGAGTATATTTACCCAAAGAAAATATATTATATATATATATATATATATATATCAAATGATTGAGTGTAAGTCTGCTGTGGTGGGTAGTCCCACCAGTATCTCTGACCTTTTCCATAGTTGACCAATAAAATTGAAACACTTGTCCAGTACAACTGCTTCCTGTTGTCGGACCTTTTTTTTTTCAATTTTTATTTTTTGGTATAATAAAGAGTAACTTCTGTTTTTTATTCACCAACAGACAAGCTTTTTAATTTAAAATTTAAAATTATTAATTAAAGGTTAGATTCTTACTCTAAAAAAAAAAATAAAAAAGTAAAAAAAAAAGGAAGAAGAAAAAGAAGAAAGAAAGCTTCTTGCGTGTTTTCCAATTTTATTCTAGTCACAAGTCCTAACTACTCAACCGTTGGTTTGCGGGGGATTTGTGCTTATGAAACGACAAAATGTCCACTTTGCAAGGTTTGGTCTTGTCCCTTCTCGAACACAATCACCTTCTCTAGCTTCACCTGCCCTAGCAAGATTTGCCTTCTTGCAAGACCCAGTTAAGCTTATGTTTTTGGCATGAATTGTTGGTGATC
The DNA here is from genome assembly GCA_037832385.1 of Rhizophora apiculata. Classification (NCBI taxonomy): domain Eukaryota; kingdom Viridiplantae; phylum Streptophyta; class Magnoliopsida; order Malpighiales; family Rhizophoraceae; genus Rhizophora; species Rhizophora apiculata. Next base: position 1,932,810 of record CM075430.1, on the reverse strand, counting down.
TATTCGTGGGTTTTGCTCCCTTGGGACTGGTTTTCACTTTTGTGTTATAGATGTTACATTGAAGAAGTTGGATAATTGAAATGGTTGATGGTGTCAAGTGGCAATCATTTGCCCATTTTGGGCCATTTTTCTCAAGTGTTTCCAATTTTGGGAAGGAAATAGTAAAGGGTCATTCTAGGTTCTGGATCTTTCAATCATTCAATGGAGTTATTGTAGTTGGGTCATCTCTCTCCTTCCTTTTGGCCATGGCATTTGGGTGTTTGTTTCTGCTTCCAAGATCCCAGCCAGCGATTCGTAGTCCTGATATTCCCACATCCAATGTCTCAATCAAGCAGTGTAATGTTTTTGAAGGAAGCTGGATCCGGGAAGCGAGTTACCCTTTATACAATGCCTCAGAGTGTCCTTTTGCCGAGCGTGGATTTAACTGCTTGGCTAACGGGAGAAGAGATAGAGGGTATATGAAATGGAGATGGAAGCCTAGAAATTGTGACATTCCAAGGTTTGATGTGCATGAAATTCTTAGAAGGCTACGGAGGAAACGGATTACTTTTGTTGGCGATTCATTGAGCAGAACACAGTGGGAGTCTTTGATATGCCTACTGATGACGGGCGTGGAGGACAAGAACAGTGTCTATGAAGTCAATAGGAACAAGATCAGCAAAAGTATTAGGTTTCTAGGTGTGTGGTTTAGTTCTTTTGATCTGAGAATTGATTTTTATCGTTCAGTTTTCCTGGTACAGCGAGGCCCAGTACCTAGGCATGCACCAAAGAGGGTCAAATCAACAATCAAACTTGATAGTTTGGATGATATCAGCCATGAGTGGATTGATTCTGATGTTCTAGTATTTAATTCAGGACATTGGTGGACACCAAGTAAACTTTTTGAAATGTAAGTTATCCACTTCTCAGACTATTGACATTCTTAAAATATGTGTTGCATGCTCCTCTTTAAACAGTTTTTGATGTATGCATTTTTGTTCCGGTCAACGTCGGTATGTGTGAGTCCTATAAAGCCTATAGTTCTAGATTATGAACCTGCTAAAGAAGTTCTCCTTTTTGTACCCTTCAGTTTTCTACTTAAGAAGGCATTCATGCTCTGGTTTTCCACTAATATCTTTAGTGGATTTCCTTGGCCAAAAGATGAATGCTTTGATGGCACCTCACACATTTGGCTCTAAGCTTTAGTCATCTAATCAAAGCCAAATGTTTATGAGGCAATCAGCTCTTCCTTAGTCTGATATGCCCTAAAGTGGTTGAATGTGGGATAGTTTCTTTACCGAATGAGTTGCTTGCAAAACCTGGGGTTTTCTCAACTGTTCTAAGGTTGCCTTAATGAAGGGGTATGGATACCTCAGACTGGCAAGAAAAAGGCTAATTTATGACGACCTCAGTTAGGCAGCAAAGTTGTTAAACCTTTGGATCAACAAAAAGGTTTGTGGAAAAATAACATTGGCATAGAATTCTGTCAAGATTATGAGCAATTGCACAAGAACATGATGGTATATGCATCTGGAATTGATATGGTCTTCTCAACACTCTTCTCACCATCTGCAACAACAATTTTGAATCTGTCGATTTTCTCATGTGTTCACAGCTAAAATTTCCAATCCATTTCTTCCAAGTCTTCAATCTATTTATTGTTTTCAATCTGTCTGCAATTTAGAGTTTGCTTTCTGGAAATAGAAGTGTTGTAGAATGATCCTGACATGTTTTTTCAGACAGGGGCTGCTATTTCTCCATAGGTGGTTCGCTAAAACTTGGAATGCCTATCACTGCTGCCTTCAGAACAGCATTAAATACATGGGCTTCTTGGGCTGAGTCTACAATCAATCCAAATAGGACAAGTGTTTTCTTCCGGACCTTCGAGGTCTCCCATTGGAGGTGTGTTTTCTATAATATTGTTGCTGCATTACTTCCTATTTTGTAACTTCCACTATACTAGTTGGTGGTTCACTCACTATATTGAAAAGTCTCAACAAATTCTACCTTCACATGGTGAACCAAAGTTCAAGTAATCTGTTTGGGTGCTTAATTATATGGTTTCTGGAATGTTGGATTTGGCTGTTCAGAGTTGATAGCTTTGGAAAACCAATTTAGTATTCTTTTGTTTTCAGTCTTGTTTTGTAGCTATGTACATACTTTTGTATATCCACAACAAGATTGTGTTTGAAACTTGACTTACATTTTTGTTTCTGTGCTAGTGGCCGGAACCATCTTTCTTGCAGGGTGACTCGTCGCCCCTCATCAAAAGCTGGAGGGAGAGACCGGAGCCCAATTTCAGACATCATAATCAAGGTTGTGAAGAAAATGGTTTTACCAGTGACAGTTCTGCATGTGACCCCAATGGGAGCCTTCCGGAGTGATGCACATGTTGGAGCTTGGAGTGACAATCCATCCGTGCCCGATTGCAGCCACTGGTGTCTGCCTGGTGTACCTGATATGTGGAATGAAATACTCCTGTTGCATTTGCTGTAATGGGCTTGTCTATCCACGAGCATAAGATTTGCCAGTATATGCTGCACATCTTCTAGCCTATCTCTAATTGATTGGACGTGTGCAGGCTTTTAACCTACAAAACATCATACAAGATGTACGGGCTAAACAATTCATCATGGACATAATATGGACCTATGTAAAATTCTACGAATGCATAAATTCATCATTTTCTGTTGTTGTTGTTGTTGTTGTTGTTTGTATTGTCCAATTCAAATTTCCATCTTCGGTGGTTATTGAGAAACTGATGTCTTCCAGATGTTGATCCGTTTCTCTGCAATAAAAACTCCATTGTTTAAATTTCAAGACTTCGCTCAACTTGAAGTGTTTACCCATATTGAAGGCCATTTTTACTGATCTATTCTGCTAAGCTGCATCACAACTACAGAGACCTCGCTGAGAGCATGCCTTGAGCGCAAATTAAGGGATGGGTTCATTTGAAGATTAATTGGAGATGATGCTTTCGTCTGATTGAAGTAAAAGGTGAAAAAGGGGAAAACAACGTCTGCTTTGTCATTTTTCTTAATGTAAATATCATTCAGTTGAGTTATTAATTCAGGTTGGTGAGATGAACGCAACTTCAGATCAAGCTTGTTTTCTTAAATGAATCAGATTTTTGACCCTTGTTGGTCCGGCCGACCTGATGACCCCTCCCTGATTGGACCAATTTTGTGGTTAAGATTGTAACTAAATATTTGCTACGATAAGCTGACATCCCAAACAGCTGTCCAAACAAATGAAAAACGTTGAATAAATAAACGAACAAAACAAAAAAAGGAGGAGAAAATGACGCCTGAAAAATGGTTCCTTTCTTCAAATAAAAACGCCCAAAAAAGGGTAAAAGAAGAACGTAAAAATGGTTTGCCATGATTTTGGACGTGTGCCTACGATGGTGTGCAGCCTATAAGTTTAGATAAGCAATCATCGTAAACTGGTTGTAGTCGAAATGCTTTTCACAACTTCATCCCAAATGGTAGTCACTACAGAAACATTTTTAGACTTCGGTGCGTGGATTGCAGAAAAGCCAAATTTACCAACTCTGTCCCATGCTATACAGAGGAAGCAGTTTTAGGCCGTGGTGATGAGAATAAGCTTTAGAAGAAAAGCAAGGGAAATTGAGTAGCGCAGGGAAACTGAGAAGTGTTTTCCAATGCAAACAAACCCATCCCACGAATCTTAGCATGAGAGTCAAGTCACTACGATCTTGCAATGAGTTCTAACACACGAAGTTAAACAGAAATAAATAAATAAAACCATTGTTCATTGGCTCCCACACTACAAATATCCACCCGGCATCGCCTCTTTCTCTACAACAGTTCAAGCAAAATTAACTTGAGTCAACCGTTACAGAGACCCTGGACATGGCCTCCATTAACAACTTCGACTTCCCTCATTTCCCTCCTCCACCCAGCCCCTTCCTCCGGTCACCACCACCGCCTCTACCTCCTCATGTACGTCCACCTCCACCGCCACCATCACCACCACCACCACATAGGCAGCCACCCCCGCCATCACCTATCCCAATGCCACCTTCTCCATCTCCGAGCAACCACACCACAGTCATAGTCATTGTGTTTGTATCACTTGGTGGCCTCTTATTCCTCGCATTCCTGGCTGCTGTCCTCTGTTGCTTAATCAAGAAGAAAAAGAAGGCAGTTCAAGAAAAAGACTTGGTCCATGTCGATGAGCACCTTAAGGTGAAAGAGGCCATTGCACGGGGGCCTCATGGGCAGAAAGCCGTGGTGCTGGAGATTGAGGATGATGTGCATGTCGATGAAGTTATCAGGAAGAATGAGAATGTGGGCGAAGGTTTGCATGCTGAGTCTGTAACACAGGGCATTACTAATGCTGGTGAACTTGGGGTGAAAGAATACTCTTCCAGTTCTAATCATCATCGCCAGCCTGAACACAAGGCCTAATCAAGCATAAGTTACTCATGTGAAATTTCCCTTCACTACAATAATTTAATGCCGATTTGAAAATTTTAAATTAATAAACACTCAATAATTGAGGTGAATGACGTTGGGGCTTGGAACAAGTGAAATAGATTAGAAAAACCTGGTTGTAATTATCATCCCCTATACAGAAAAGTAGCCCCAATTCTTATTTGGCATTTATACTGTTGCTGTGATGTATTTGCATGAAAGTCGTGTCCATAATTCATATAAAAAGCAATTTCTTAGAATGTCATGTTCGAAACGTGTCCAAAGATTGATGTTTGGAAGAAAAAGTTTGAAAAAGATACAATTCCTATTTGGCGAATCAATGTCCCTCAAAACCAACCAAAAAAGAAAAAGGGGAAAAAAAACAAAACGATTGTTGCTGTAAATCAAGGTTTCGGTCAATCTCAAGTTTGAAACCGATTGTTAGCAACACGATTTAATCTAGTAAGTAGGAATGGTCACCAACTGAGAGATTTGTAAGAAAACTACAAGAGACAACTAAGCTGAAAACCCAATATAACAAGTTTGGGCCAAGTGGGCTTGCTTAACCCCACCTCATTTTTCAACATTTTTTAATGGTCGTCAGCATTTTGAAACGCGCCGGCCAGCTCCAAATCAACTGTTTCAAACCCACAGGTTTGACTTTACCGTTTCTCTTCTTTTTGGTTTTTTTGTTTTTTTGTTTTTTTGTTTTTTCCTCAATCCGTGTCCCAAAAACCACTGCACCCCTTGTTTTGTTTATGGCCATTAAATGGCCATACCGCCCTTTGTTATTTATTTTGTATTATTTATATATACAGGGTAACAACTATTTCAAGGTGAGCAACGCATCTTTACCTACCGGGAATTGGAAAGCTTGTATAATTAGTAGCCTCGCAGTTCGCATTTCGTTTGCCTACAATCAGAGAGGCTGCGGCTTGCCTTTTATTAAGTACCACCACCATGACAGTTTCGCTCCACCTCACTAAACTCCAATTTTCATGGACAACACGCGGCGGCCAAGACCTGACCCACCAGCGGCGCGGTCCACCAACCTCTGCCGTTAGATTCCGTCCGTCACCCATCTTTGCCGCCGTGAGTGCACCAGCTCCGCCACTTTCAAGACATCAAAAGACCCACTCAATGCCTCCGGAGAAAGTGGAAATGTTCAAGTCGCTGGAGAATTGGGCCGCACAGAATGTTCTACCACTCCTGAAGCCTGTGGACCAATGCTGGCAGCCCCAGGACTTTTTGCCTGACCCCACATTGCCTATGACTGATTTCGCCGACCAGGTGCGGGCCCTACGTGATCGGACGACTGAACTTCCGGACGATTATTTCGTAGTGCTGGTGGGCGATATGATCACGGAGGACGCGTTGCCCACATACCAGAGCCTTATTAACACTCTTGATGGGGTGAGGGACGACACTGGATCCAGTCAGAGCCCATGGGCCTTGTGGACCCGGGCCTGGACCGCTGAGGAGAACCGGCACGGTGATTTGCTTCGGACTTACTTGTATTTGTCGGGTCGGGTCGATATGCTCATGATTGAGCGGACTGTCCAACATCTCATTGGAGCTGGCATGGTGATTTTTTTTAAAAAAAAAAATTTAAATCATCATTTTCTTAACATATATTGTTTTTTTTTTTCTTTTAATTCTTTCTAAATGTTCAATTAGTAATTTGCAAAAAGTGATTCGTGGGTTAAATTAGTAATTTGCGTTCTCAATTTAGATCCCAGAAACAGAAAACAACCCATACATGGGCTTCGTCTACACGTCGTTCCAGGAGAGAGCCACATTTGTGTCGCACGGCAACACGGCTCGGTTGGCTAAGGAAGGCGGTGATCCTGTGCTGGCGCGCATATGTGGCACCATTGCGTCCGACGAGAGACGCCACGAGAACGCCTACATCAAGATCGTAGAAAAGCTCCTCGAGGTGGACCCCACGGGTGCGATGCTGGCAATAGCCGACATGATGCGCAAGAAGATCACGATGCCGGCCCACCTAATGTACGATGGGCAGGACCCACATATCTTTGAGCACTTCTCGGCTGTGGCTCAGCGGATTGGGGTTTACACCGCCCACGATTACGCTGATATTTTGGAGTTCTTGATCGGGCGGTGGAAACTGGAGACGCTGGAGGGATTGAGGGGTGAGGGAAGGAATGCGCAGGAGTTTGTGTGCGGGTTACCGCCGAGGATTAGGAAGCTGCAGGAGCGCGCCGATGAGAGGGCTAAGAAAATGAAGCCTCAAAGCGTGAGGTTTAGCTGGATTTTCAACAGAGAGATCACTGCGTAATCAGACATCTGGTGTCCCCCAGGTCCTGACAAATTAGTCTTTCTTTTTAGTTTTTGTTTTATTATTATTATTATTAGGTGGTGTGCGCGGGTTTTGGTTTCTGTTTTCAAGGGCTTTCCCAAGCTACTGTCTCTATTGGGGGGCCAGATGCAAATGTGGCACAGTACCCTGCATATAGTCTTGGCAGGAGTGTTATTTTACTTTTTATTTTGCCTTTTCTTTTGGTTCGTGGACGGCAACAACGGGGAGCAGCTTCCTTAATTGCAAGGCGTCGCAGGCATTTTGGACGAGGTAGGAAGTCGAACACAGCATCTACCCTTGCAAGCTCTCTGTCATTTATTCTGTTTTAGGGAAGCAAGCTCTACATCAAAGTTGAACCCAAGTGTTATCAGTGAGTAACTCATACAAAAAAACAACGACACGTTTGGTGTGAAAGAAAATAAAAAATAAAACTAGAAGATACGGAACGGTGGGACACTAAATTTCCCTCTATATTTTAAGCTTGTTATAGAAAAAATTGAAAATTCTCGAGAATATTTTGTGAAGTAAAGTTGCTTGCTTGAAATTTTCAATGAAACGGATTTGTACGGGAATTGAGCTAATGGCGGGAGATCAACTCTACATTTCTGCTGGATAAAATCTCCGCGTGTTTGAATTGTTGGATCGTTTTATCATGACGGGAATATATAGTCTTTTTTTTTTTTTTAATAAGATATTAAATTAATATTCAAACTCAATAAGCTATTGGGGGTTCAAATTTTAATTTAATTAATTGTGGGTTTCGTGGCTTAAGCAACCGGACATGAAGACTTGCGAACATTACTTCGTTTTTAACGTCTCCAGCAGACATCTGGATAAGTCCCTCTATTTTATTTTATTTTTTCGGACAACAGTTAATAGAAACTTTCGTTAATGAACCAAGATTGCACGATCAAGGAAGTTTCTTTATTTTATTACAACGTGGATGGAGTGGGGACGAGCAAAGGGGGGTTTTTCTTTTTACTGTTGTTGCGGTGCTGCTGTTTTTCAGTTAAAAAAAATAATAAGAGCGTTTGGTGTTTGGTAAGATTTTCTAAGATTTACTATTTGCTGATAGACCCTCTCCAATGTATCCTATAAAAAATAATACTTAAAGGTGAAGAATTTTGACTCTCCCGTAGCTTAGATAGTCTTTTCACCTTTCAGCAAATGCCTTGAAGCAGGGGATTCTCTCAAATTCAACCGAAACACCTCAAGCTTGGATTCCTTCTCAAATGGAATTTATAGATCATTCGGCAAAAGGAAAAACCTGTCTTGTGGGTATTAGCGGGGTTCGCAGGCATTTGAATGGACATTTTCCACGTATTTTTTCTCTTTCATAATTATAGAAGAACATTCAAACTCGGTTGAAATATTGACCATCTTACAAGCCATGAAACTGACAACTTCTGAAAATGCCTCTAAGAATAAATAAATTATTTTGAAATATGATTCCAGTGTTGCATTGACTTGGTGGAAACAGGAGCAATGCTCCTAGAAGTAGAGAGTAACTTTTTCCGAAGCTCCCAAGTTTCTTTGTATTGGCGTCAATTAATGTTTTAAGTACATTAACAGGAATTCTAATTTTATTGTAGATGGTTTAACGAAACGAATAATTATTAGTCAATTTAATCTTATTACTTAATTTTAATTTTCTGCTTCGTTTTAACATTTATTTCACGGAATATATACTTTTATGTCACGGAATATATACTTTACCCACAGGCGCAATGCGATTCCATCATTTCAGTCCGTCCAATTTTAGCGAGCCGAATCCACTTTGTGCTTTTTCTCGCACGTCTACTAATGGACGACAAACAGAATAACTGAAATGGAATTATTTTGACATTAATGCCAGTCAATCTTTTTATGTCTCAACGAGAGGAACTTAAAGAAAAAGATGTCTTGTCTTTATTATTATTATTATTTTTTTTTTTTAACAAGGAATAGAAAATATAAAACTTTCGCCGGGCTGCAAGGCCAATTGAATCGCATTACATAGACTTAGTATGTGTCACTCCACAAAATCATGGTCATTGCCATACTCTTAATCCTCCATATGGATAATGCATCTTAGACCCTCGCCTTTCAACATCAAGTCAAATGCTTTGTTAATCTCACTGAAAGGAACAGAGTGGGTGATGAATTTATCCAATTCTAGCTCCTGCATGTCAAAGACAGTGGAATTCGATTATTACAAGCACACAAAGGAAGTTACGCAGAACTGTGAGCTATTGTGATGAACCATCGTTAAGTTCTTGGAGCTTCAAAGACACACGACAAGTTTACCTTATTCATATATTTCTCCACAACAGACGGCAGATCACTGCGAGGCTTGTAGTTGCCAAAGAAAGTGCCTTTAAGCGTTCTCTCGTTCAATAAATTCATTGGGTGAGTCTTGAATGCATCGTCTTTGTTTGGCACGCCAACAAGTACAGCAACACCCCAGCCCTTAAAAGGCAAAAGCAAAAGAGATAAGCCATCTTCTATCTATCTATGCCTGTTCTTTTGTCTTGCCATTTATTAATAAGAATAGAGACAAATGAGCTCGGTAAGTAATTACATCATGAACACATTCGAATGCCGACATCATTGCTTGGATGCTTCCTGTGCATTCGACACTCCGATCAACTCCTCCATCAGTCATCTCAGCAATCACCTGATCAAAGGTCACAGCAATCACATGTGAAGAATATTATACAAGAATCAGAGCAGTACAAGCCTGAGGAATAAGACAATTTGTGATTTACAGGATGGTTCTATACTATGAACAATTTAAGGACCCGAGACACCAATTATATCTTCAAATTCCAACCCATTTAAAATATCATCATCCGTATGCTTCCCCTGTTAATAGAAGAGCACAATAGTTTGCAGAGAAAAACTGCAATGATTCTAATGTTCACATCAATTGAGTCAAAGAACCAACCTCTTGAACAGGCTTGTTGTAATCTCTTGGATTCACAAAATCAGTAGCGCCAAACTTCTTAGCTGCCAAAAAATATAAGAATTTGAATACAGATAATCACTCTGGATCCCAACGTGACTTTAGGCATTATTGTATATCTAATTTTTCAAATAAACTCTCTTACCTTCATTGAATCTACTGGAGTTCAAATCAACACCAATAATCCTTGAAGCCCCAGAAACCCTTGCACCTTCAGCAGCCTGAGATTTAGTGGAAAAGTAAAATGAGATTACCCCACAAGAAACCTTTATGGCTGCCAAAAACTCCAGGAAAATGCAACAAAAAATGACTCACAGCAAGACCAACAGCACCCAATCCAAAAATGGCAACAGACTGGCCCTTCTTGGGCTTTGCAACATTCACAGTGGCACCGAAACCTTAAAATGGAAAAAGTCAAAGTTGTCAGTTCTAGATTGAGATCTTAGCACTACTATTGTCATTTTCAGCAAACAAAATATAAAAACGATGAAAGAGAGGCTCATCTTCAAACCTGTAGATATGCCACAACTGAGGACACAAACTTTATCCAGAGGAGCAGCAGGGTTGATCTTGGCCACAGAGCCAACATGACAGACAGTGTATTGACTAAATGTGGAGGTGCCAACAAAGTGGTAAATAGGCTTTCCATTGATGGAGAACCTCGTTTGGCCATCGTTGAGCATGGTAACCCTATCAGTATTGATCCTGAGGAGGTCGCACATGTTGCTTTCTTCCGATTTACAGTGACGGCATTCCTTACATTCCCCAGTGAACACAGGGAGGACATGGTCGCCAGGTTGCAGATCAGTCACACCAGGACCTACACTCTCTACAATTCTATTTCCAAAAAAAATAAATAATCCAATCATTATGAGAGCCTCAAGAGAAATCAGCTAGTTTATCTATGCAGAAAAATAGCAGAGCATGCGGTGGAGAAAAGAGCTTACCCTCCAGCTTCATGACCAAATATGCGGGGAAATAATGGTGTTTGTCCCTTCAAAATGCAAGACTAGATTTTTAGAATGGCAAAGTGTGAAGAGAGCAACACTTTAAACAAGATAGTACTGCATCTCAAGATTGCAATTCAGCATTTAGGAAAGATGCCATTCGTATAGTCAACTACTACAAATTTTAAGGACTTTATGAACAGAGTTTGGGCCATATAGAGATCCAATCTACACGAGCTATACGGAGAGGGAAAGCCAGACGCAGAAACAAAACGAAGGAATTTCCTATGTAACATATTCTAATACAAAGGAATTTCCGTTTACACACAGAGACACAGAAGATGTGAATTTTGTGCAAACGACAGGCATTACTTCTTGTGCTAATAAGAAATTTCTCACCTTAGCTTCCCAGAAGTAAACATCTGTGTGACACAGAGAGGTGAAGAGAATCTTCAAACGGACTTCATTAGCCTGTGGTGGTGCAACCTCCACTTCTTCAATCACCAGCGGCTTCCCTGCCTCCCACGCCACAGCGGCTAAAATAATAAAACATCGATCAGGTGACTAATTTATCTTTTCGGGTATGAGCAGGAAGAAATGAATGATCATCAACAGCCTCAGTTGGGTCAGAAAATAATCAATAGCCATTGGCTTAAAAATTTTTCATCCCTCTCTTCTCCACAAAATGGACCAACTCACAGAACAACCCAGAACCATTACCGGAAGAGAAAAACAAAGGAATGAAGGCCAACGTATCCGCACAGCTATTAAGTGAAAAGAGATCATTCGGTGAAAGCACACAAGCCCACAAGCTGGAGACCCTTTTTTCTCAAAAAAATAGAGCTGCTGAAAGGGAGGGGAAAATAATTTAATTACTTACCTTTGCAGCGAATGACTTGACCAGCAGTGCTAGACATGGCTGATTTGATCGCACTTAAGTTGTCGGTGTATGACTCGCTCCGTTCAATTTAAATCTTTGCTCTTGTCGTGGAATTTAGGTTTGGCTCCTGAGAAGTATTTATACCGTTTAGTGTTGGGAAAAGTAAGAGAATTCAAATGAGAAACGACAAAACCCCACGAAAACTGCATGAACTGGAAATGGTATTTCCTTTGGAAGTCAACCAACCCCGCACGGGGTTTTCGCTATTTTTGTCAGGAAAACTGATGTCCGTCCTCCTGTTTCGTTACCTATGAAATATTCTCGTACCCTTGTTTTAGATTACCAGCGGAGCCAACAGTATTCCAGGATGAGCCACGCGGTTTTGTCAATCATAAGACTTTTAAAACGATAATATCTTCGTAGCCGTCGTCCGCAGAGTGAAATCTCTGACAGAGGAGGAGTCAAAATCAAATTTGTAACTTACACCATAAAGAAAGATTAAAAGATGACGAATCGAGTCCCACCACGAGGAATAATTCTATAAGATAAAAATTCACGAACAAAAAAATAACCAGTGGAGTCGGGTGCAGTTCAAGCATTCAATAAAAGAAACTAGCTCTAGACCCCGACGGAATAGTTAATATAGAAATTTAATGATAATTCATCGTGTTTTCATGCATTAAACATAGATTTAATTTTTTTTTTATAGCACTCTTTTATAATTTTAAAAATTAAAATATACATTTTAGTTTTAATATGCTATAATTAAACATTATAAAAAATTTTGTATAAAGTTATTATTATTCAAATAATTTTTTTATAACAAGATTAAATCAAAATAACAATAAATGATCTCTAATTTAAAATTGTAAAAACAATAATTGACATTCATGCAAAGTGATTTTTTTTTCTCTTAAAGGTATAAAAGTTGTAGAAATTAATAAATTAAAGAATTCCCGTGTGTCACATTTTGATTGAAAGTATCTGTAAAACAATATTTGATTGCATCGAAGCGGCTTATCGAAGATTCGTGATTGTTGTATAATAGGCCAGTGGTTCAACTATTTATTCGGATTTAATCCACACAAAAATAAAATTTTTAGACCAAATTTAAAGATTCAAACCTTAAATCCTAAAATATAGACTCTTACTTCATATGTGCAAAAAAAAAAAAAAAAAAAAAAAAAGATAATTGGAAAATTTACGCAGGATATGTTTAGTGGCTCGTAACAAATGAAGTATTTTGGTTTTTTTCAGAAATTTATTTTATTATTTTGAGCTAAAATTGATTAATACGTGTAGTTAGTTGTGTACAAATTAAATCCAAATGTACCGGATAGAACCGACGCAGAAAGGAATCCAACGTCTCCTATGCACGTGTCGTTAAAATTTGCCAAAACAACGGTGCGGCGTCACGCGTCGGATTTCGCCGAATCAATGTGTTTGCCGGTCAGATTTCCGAGCGCACCGCCAAGAGCTGTTCCTCAACCCGCGCCATGTGAACCAAAACAAAGGGTCTGTCGGTTCTTTGATACATAGAAGTCAAGAAAAGTTTCGAATAATGCTAAAAATTATTTTATCATAAAATATTATTTTTATTGATATGAATAATTTTTATTATTTTAATAAATAAATTTATTTAATTAAAAATTATTTATTTACATAAATATAATATTTTTATGATAAATTAAAAAAATAATATTTAATATTATTAAAGAAAATTCGATGCAATATATGAAAAAATAAAAAAATAATGAAAATAACTTTCTGTGCGCCGAGATTGCAGGATCGGTCCACTCCTGCCTTCCTCATAGGATTGAACCCTTTATCATGTGTCAAACGGTGGCCATCTTCCTCTTCTCCGAGGCGAAAAAGCACAACGCGGACGCGTCCATGACGGGTGGGCCTCATCCAGTAATAAAATAATGATTCATCAAATAAAAAATTTATTTCTTTTGTTTTTTTTTTAAATAAAAAATATAATTAAGGCTCCTACAGTACTACATCCCGAGCGCATCTCCCCCACCACGACTAACTTCACTCAAAATTATATAAATTTATTTTATTCTTTTTTATTTTAAATAAATATTATTTATTGTATTATATAAAATTATAAATAAATTATATTAAAAAAAAAAAAATCAAAATAGAATTTTTTTTATTCACGGAAAAAAAGGGGGGGGAGGACTTTGACCTTTAAATGATTAACGGCCGAGAAAAGTCTATGAACGGTCAAAGTTTCTAGAGATCAATGAGCGATAAGAGGGATTATGAGAATAAGGTCTTTCAGTGTATCTGAGAATGAAGGTGGGACACAATAGCTAGAGAGCAACGGTCGATTAAAAAGCTGTATGGGCATATATTAGCAATTTTAGATGAAATAAAATAATAATCAGATTAGTGGCACGTTTTATTTTATTTTATTTTATTTTGTCTTTTAGCAATGATCTCACTGAGAGATCACCAGATATTTATATAACACAGTGCCCTACCACTTATTAAAAAGAGCACAGTGCCCTACCGTTTATTAAAAGGACCACAATGCTTACTTTTTCTAAATTGAAAATAATAAAAAAAAAATTATTATAATTATGAAAGAAAATGAGAGTTTGGCACGGTCTATAACGAGAGTTAATTGAAAGAATTTCCAAAAGCTATATACTAATCATAGAGTTCATTATGATGATGTATTGATGGGATGCGGATAAGTACATATTGATGGTCCCGCGAGAAAAGAGAGGAAGGCAGGAAAATATGTCGAGCACAGCCGGTCAGGTTATACGGTGCAAAGGTACAGCAAGCTTAATCAACAAACAATTGATCGCATACTTCACTACACTTGATTACTAGTTGTGTAATGAGTAATGAGCTTCGATTTGTGTAGCTGCCGTGGCATGGGAAGCTGGGAAGCCACTGGCGATAGAAGAAGTGGAAGTGGCACCCCCCCAGGCCATGGAGGTCCGTGTCAGGATCCTTTATACAGCAGTTTGCCACTCTGATGTTTATTTCTGGGAAGGCAAGGTGAGTAACATTCACACGGTGAACATTCACGTAGCTGTATTTGGTACTTCATCCTCGTACGCAGCTGAACACTCGACTTTTGATCTGCAAAACAGGAACAGACCCCTTTGTTTCCCAGGATTCTGGGTCATGAAGGAGGAGGGTATGCCACTCTTCCAAGTTAATTTACACCGATTTTTCCTTTACTGGGTACTTTTTCATAATCTTGCGAATTTCTGTTTGGCTGCTAAGGATTGTGGAGAGCGTCGGTGAGGGAGTGACAGAACTCAAACAGGGCGATTATGTCCTCCCTATATTTACTGGGGAATGTGGTGAGTGTGAACAATGCAAATCAGAAGAGAGCAATCTGTGCGTGCTCCTCGGGGTCGACTTAGACAGAGGAGTGATGCTTAATGATGGAAAACCAAGATTCTCCATCAACGGCAACCCTATTTATCACTTTGTTGGAACTTCCACTTTCAGTCAATATACTGCGGTTCATGCTAGATGTGTTGCCAAGATCAATCCCTCGGCTCCTCTGGACAAAGTTTGCATTGTAAGTTGCGGCTTCTGCACAGGTACACTAAATAATGAGAATTTCCCAATTCTGTAAACTTGGGAAAATTTGTTATTTTGTTCTTGTTTTTGACCGATCAAATTACTGTTGTTAAGGCTTTGGTGCGGCTGTTAATGTTGCCAAACCTCCCAAGGGTTCAACAGTGGCCGTCTTTGGATTAGGAGCTGTTGGCCTAGCTGTAAGCATTCTCTCTCTTGGCGCCTTCATATTTTACTAGCCCTTCGTTTCATTACTGAGAAATTGCAACGGTTATCTCCTGATGCTTTCATGTGCTCAGGCCGCTGAAGGGACTAGGATTTCAGGGCCTTCGAGGATCATCGGTATTGATATCAATCCAAGTAGATTTGAACAAGGTGCGCTTTGAGCTTTGTCACGTAGTGCTCATCTTCTTGTGCTTCAACTTTTTGGCAACATTTTTTGTGCTTTTTGCTGTCTTTTTCAACTTATCCAATATGCCAATGGTCATACATGAAGATGAAAATGTACTATCTGCTGCTATTGTTTCACCGTTAGACAGAAGCTTAGGTTGTCTTTGTGGCAATTTTTTCGGTGTTAAAAACAGCGAAGAAATTCGGGATTACAGAGTTTGTGAACCCAAAGGACCATGAAAAGCCAGTTCGAGAGGTATTCTAAAGGACCTTCCAGTGTTTGGTTCTTAATGTATTAAAGATCCTTTGAGATACTGATCATGGACTATTGAATAGGTTATCGTTGAGATGACAAATGGAGGTGTAGACAGGAGCATTGAATGCACAGGCAACGTCGAGGCAATGGTCTCGGCCTTTGAATGTGTCCGTCAGGTTATCTCCAAGCCTTATTTATTCTGCAACAATTTCAATACAAAATCCTCTTCAGAATTGTTGCGTTTGCAGATTGGATTAACTCTTTGAATCTGATAAGACTCAATTTCCATTCGGCGTTCTCATGTTAATGATCCAAAGTTGGTGTATCAGGGTTGGGGTGTAGCTGTAATTGTGGGGCTGGCTAAGAAAGACGCTGTGTTCAAGACTAATCCTTTCAACTTTCTGGCTGCAAGGACTATCAAGGGTACATTCTATGGGAACTACAAGCCCCTGCAGGACATTCCCTTGGTTGTCGAGAAGTACATGAGCAAGGTGCAATACCCAACATTAAGCAATCAAAACCACCATCTGAAGAAAGAAATATGAAATTGCAAAACATTGATAACGTGCATTGATTGCTTTCCACTTGTTGCAGGAGATTGAACTAGAGAAATTCATTACCCATTCAGTTTCATTATCAGAAATCAACAAGGCCTTTGACCTAATGATCAAAGGTGAAGGCATTCGATGCGTCGTTCACGTGTGGGACTGAATAAATTACTCGGAGCCTCTTCGACTCTTTTTGTGTGAAATTCTCTGGTTTGTGACATAATAATAATATGCTGTTTCCTGATGATACTTTGGAAGAAGAAGTTGAGACGCGCTAGTTCTATAAATATATGCGTCCTATCGTGTAAAAGAGGCCATGAATCTCTTTGTTATAAGATTTCTATCTTATGTATGTTTAGCTAGGTGAAGTTAAATTTGGTTCTGTCCTGGAAAATTTCTCTGGCTGCTATGGCCACACCGGCTAAATCCTGGAAGCTATTACCAGTTTCCTATCATAAAATTGCCATTAATATACAATTGTACCATAAAATCGACGTATTATTCCTGAAAAAGAACAATTAATTGTGAATAAAGTATGTCCAAGAGGGGAATAAGATGACCGAACCTGAGGTTGAGAGCCCATCTTGCATCTTACAATTATGCATGTCAGTTTATCAACTACCAATTCTAAATGTCAGGCGACAACTTTTGATTATCGATTGTTAACGTGATGGAAAATTATTTTAATCAAATAAGCATAAACATAAGTATTTATTGGATGATACGCATGCCTGTGCACTGTCATTTCTTGCAGAAGGCCTACAACAAGAAGGATGGGTTGTAAATATCCAATGATTTGGGAAACAAGAAGTTCCGGCCCCAGCTCTGCCAGACCGTGTGTGTGTGTGTGTGTGTGTGTGTTGGGTAACCTTTGGAAATATGTGTGTATGGATGTCTCTTTTTGTCTTGCAACTTCCATTGAATTCCTATATTAGTTCTCATTTGATTTGAAAACTCACCACGGAGGACACCCGGTCGGATCAAATCAAGTCGGTATGGAAGTTTAGTCTCGAGAGCTCAAATTAGAACTTGCACCAAAAATACCCAACCAACGCCAGGAAGTAGATTATAGCATTAGCATTATGAGATAAAGTTAGTAGGGGCATAACAAGAACAAGAGAAATTGTATTATTATCTTGTGCAAATGTAGACTTAACTTATTTTTATATTGCTAAATTGGTTAAAGTGAGTAAAATTTAATAATAACATAATAATAAGTGTATAATCATTCTTTTAAGTAGAATGAGTTGAAGTTTTTTTTGTCTAATAACACGAATTTAACAGGCAAGTTTCTAAAGGCTCGTGGATCCTGGAGTTCCTTTAAGGCAAAGCCCAGCGATGAGTTCTCCGGAGTCTGTCCTGGGAGGCCCTTGGCCCGTTCATGGCCTCTTTGTCATCAATCAACCCAATCGTAGTGGGCGACCCAACAAAAATTAGAAGGTCACCAAAAATTCCCTGGAACGGAAATAGCTTTTAAATAGTTCTGAGAATATAATTAAAATTGCCACGTGTGAGGCAGAAAGCACGATATTTATCCAAAAAGAGAGGATCCACGACATGCACAGCTATTGTACCGCGTCCACAAGAAGTTGGTTTCAAAACCAGAGTTCAATTTATGAACGTTTCTTTTCTGTCAGCATGTAAGAACACGTTGACCAGCTTAGCTTTCCCTCTACAAGAACTGCTGTTTAGTTTTGTTAATCAGGGGAGGGAAGTTGATCTTTCTGGTCCCTCTGACCCGTGTTGTAAGCTGTAAAGAGGATGGGAACCACCACCCTGTTCACCAGCTGCAACTTGGCTTGGAGACGTCGCCACCAGCCAGTAGTTCCTTTTTATAATCATTTTCTTGCTCATTCGTCAAAGGAAGGTGGAATATTAAGGCCTAAAGCAATTGCTGATTCGAAAGAATATGGGTGCCTCGATGAGGAATCCTCTGGCTATTTTAGAAGGAGAACAGTTTTGTTTTCTGGGATTTCTTTTGTTTCTTCTGCAGGTTTGGGATTTCCAAGAGAGGGATCGGCCGTTGTGAAACAGGGACCTTTAGCAGGGAGGATACCTGGGTTATTGGAACCTGATGAACAAGGTTGGTTTTCCATTGTTCGGTCCCTCTTGTTAGCAACTCCTGTTGCTTTTTCTCTTTACTAACATCAACATGTAACAATTGGTATCAGAAAATTGTCTTTTCACATGCTGTTGTTTAGATTCCTCGTGTGCGTAGGGAGTGCTAATTTCATTAACTACTGGAGCTATGTTTGCTCTTTGACTTCCTAATTTTGCACTGGCATTCAACTTCATTACATGATTATGCTCAGACAGGTTGGAGGACATACAGGAGGCCAGATGACAAATCTGGAGGGCATGGTGTCGGATGGAGTCCAATTATCCCTTATGCCTTTTCCGTGCCCGAAGGCTGGGAAGAGGTAATATCCTACATATTTCAGGCAGATTTTCCCTATATTAATTTCTTTTGCTGTAAATTTTGAGGGGAAGCTTAGTGGTATGTTGCAATGATGCCCATGGAAAAATATGGTTAGTGGTAGGTAGGACCAAAGGATCAGCACCGCCTGTGCGTTAAGTGTGGAGGAGACCATGTGAATCTATTAATGCTGAGTAATAGGTCTTTTTGAGTCCATCAATGGGTAACTCTCAACTTGTGTTCACAGCAACCGTGGCTACATCCCCCTTTATGATGTTCTGAAAAAAAAAAAAAAATCAACAGAATATGTATGTCGGACCTTGATAATCTTTGCTTGATCCGAAAAAAAAATCTATTGCTTGTACTGAAATGTTCATCTCTGCTCTTGGTACCACATCCATTCTTCTGATTCGCATGGTTGGTCTACAAAACAGGTTCCAGTGTCTATTGCAGATCTTGGGGGCACGGAGATTGATTTGCGATTTGCCAGCTCCAAGGAAGGACGCCTGTTTGTTATTGTCGCTCCAGTTCTCAGATTTGCTGACAGTGAATTCCTTTTCATTGTCCTTTATTTTTGGCTTGCTGGTTCTCTTTGCTTGGTGTTCAATACAAAACATACCAGATTATGCTCATTGAGGTTCTGTTACAATTCATGCAGACCTTGGTGGAAATGCAACAATTGAACGAATCGGACCTCCAGAGAAAGTGATCAATGCATTTGGACCAGAAGCGCTGGGGGATAATGTAGAAGGGAAGGTTCTAAGCATGTATGTAACAGAACATTCTGGAAGGACATATTATCAGTATGAGCTAGAGCCACCTCATGCTCTGATCACAGCAACTGCAGCTGGAAATCGCCTGTATTTGTTCAATGTTATCGCTAGTGGTGAGGAATTCACATCCATTCCTGTATTTCTTCAATTAATATGATCTACTGATAAAACTGTCATATTTTCTAGGTCTGCAATGGAAGAGGCATTACAACGACTTAAAGAGGATAGCTGAGTCCTTCCGTGTCATTTAGTCTGCATACTTTTCAAGAGGCGGAATCTAATGGTATCCACTTCCTCCCATTAAGTTTCTAGAAATTTTTGCAATGTACCAAAAAATGTAAGAAAAAATAGCAAAAGGATAGTAGAGACAATGCTCAGAGCAAAGCTGTCTTAGCACAAATTTGACTGGCATCCAATCCAGATGTAGCCATAATTTGGATATAAATTTACAGGAAAGCTCTCTTTCTGCCTCCTGGCTGTTATTGGACGTAAGAAGAAAACTTCTGGTTTAAGATGTCATGGAATTGATATAATTGCTCTTTTGGCTGCCATTCAATTGCAAACACAACTTTCTTCACAAGCCTATCATGGTTCTGATTCAGAGAGCGTATCCTCTGGTCAATGACAGCAAGGCATCTAGATCAGAATGTCTCTTCCAATTCTTTTCTTGGCAAGCATGCTTTTCTGGACTTCATGACGAGTGGCACAATGACTTTGCTGAAGCTTTGGCTCATGGACTTGCCATAACTTTGGCTTGTAAGTTGTACCAGTCACTCACGTAGGTCTGAATAATAAGGGTTTTCCCTGATACCTCGTACAGGGATGAAACTGCGGCTGACCTACATTTCTGTTTTGACCAGAACAAGTGAACTATGTCCCAGAGTCTTTTCAAGTCCTTTATTGACCATTTCCATTCTGACCCTCTCAGCCTTCTCCCAACTATCAGAAGCAGCAAATATATTCGACATCAGCACATAATGAGAATCATTGCTAGAATCAAGTGTAAAATCCGGAGTGCCAACCTCTTCTAACACTTTTTCTGCCATGTTTTTATCTGAATAAATGTGACAGGCTCCAAGAAAAGCACCCCAAACTGCATCATTTGGTTTCATTGGCATTTTCTTGATGAAATCATGGGCATCCTGCAATCTTCCTACACGTCCTAAAAGATCAACCACACAGCCGCAATGCTTGATGCTTGCTACCAACCCATATTTTTCCATCTTGGAGAATATCTCCAAACCTTCATCTGCAAGACCCCCGTGAGCACAAGCTGAGAGAAGAGATAGAAATGTGATTTCATCTGGTTTCTCATTCAACTCTTCCATTTTCCGGAAAAACTCTACAGCCTCCTCGCTTTGCCCATGAGTGGCTAACCCTGAGATGATGGAATTCCAACAGGCAACATTTCTACATTCCATAGTCTCAAAGATCAACCTGGCATTAGCTAAATCCCCGCATTTTGCATACATGTCAATCAATGCATTCTCAACAAACTGGTTAAGCTTTATTCCTCTGTTGTTTATCATCAAGTGAATATCTTTACCAACATCCAACAGTCCCAACTGAGAACAAGCAGACAAAATGCTCACCACTGTAACTTCATTAGGCTCAAAACCCTCATCTTGCATTTTCCTAAATGCTTCCAAAGCTTCCTCCGCAAAACCATTTTGCGTATACCCACTAATCAAAGCATTCCAATTTACCAAGTTTCGAGCCGGAATTTGATCAAAGATATCTCTGGCCTCCTTTACATCACCTATCTTGCAATACCCTGAAATCATCGATGACCACACAAAGAAATTCCTCTCTGGCATATTTTCAAATAGGGCTCTCGCAGCAGCCATCTCCCCTTTGCTTGCATACCCATCAACCAGGACGGTCCAACTTACAACATTTCTCAACTCAGAGGGCATCTGGTCGAACATGCACCTAGCTCTCACCAGATCTCCACTCTTTGCAAATCCGCCAATCATTTCATTCCAAGTCACTGGACTTCTGGTTGGCATCTCCCCAAAAATTCTAGACGCGGATTCCATATCTCCATTCCTAATATACCCACCAATCATCGCATTCCAAGTTACAACAGTTCTCTCAGGCATACAATCAAACATTTTGCGCGAATCCTTTACATCTCCACATTTCCCATACATGTCGATCAACGATGTGCCAACCAGCACATCAGAATCTCCTCCATTCTTGATTGCCTCGCCATGCAGAGATTTCCCATAAGTTGGCAGTGACATAGAAGCACAGGCCTTGAGGATTAGAGGGACTATACCCAAAAAGTAGGCTCCTTTTCTGCGAATTTGTTGATAAAGCATAAGGGCTTCTCTTGGAGAGTCTTGTGAAATATGTTTTATTACGAGTTTACCCAACTGGTTTCTTGATTCCAGAGACTGTTGAATCTGATATCCATTATTCTGAGTTTCTTGCAGAGGGTTATCCTTGTATTCTTGTCGGATTTCAGACACCATCACCATGTCCCCCGTCTTTTTCGAGGAACTACCCAGTTCAGATCTCACTCCCCGGTCTCTCTCTCTCTCTCTGTCTCTCCCATTTGCAACGCTCGTTTGGATCCTTTTAATCACAGGGGGAGAGAAAATTAGACCACAAATAAAACAGCTTAGAAGAAATCTTTAAACGACCTTGGTTGCAACGGGCCCCCAATAAATATATTCTTGAATTTCCTTGAATTTAAATGCCAATTTAACGTTCTCAAACTCTGGATTCTAAAAATTGAAATTTAGATTAAGATAAAGCCAACTCACTCAAAATTGAAATCCCAATAACCAAAATACAACCTGTTTTTTTTTTCTTTTTCTGGGTTCATGAATTAACAGAACTGTATTACATAATAATGTATGCATAACGAGAGAAGATAAGATAAGTAATGTGTGAGATTACGCGCAAAAATTGGATTAAAGAATTTAAAGATAGGGAGATTGCCTGTTGCAATTAGATTTTCTTTCAGATTGAGTCTGTGAGAGAGGAATTTGATTCTTGATTGCGGGAATGTTGTGCTTTAAAGTTATCAGCAAGACATGGAGGGTGAGACGCGCGATGGGTTTAGAGGTTGGTGGGTTCAAATTTGAGGAGACGCATAGGTGATAACAGTAGGAAATTAATTAGACTTTTTAACGTTAATGCTTTGTAAGAGTAAGCATTTAAGGGAAATAAAATTTAATACTAATCCTAAAAGAGAAAAAGTTAGATTAATGGGAGGAGTAAATTAAGGATAAAGGAAAATTTTCGAATTAAATTTTTTAATTAAGATTGATTTGATATTTATAACCGTAAAAATTTTTATATTATTAAGATATTAAACATAAAAATTATAAGAATAAAGAAATAATTCAACTTTAAATATATAAAATCTATCTCATCTCATAAAATCTTAAATACAAATAAGAAAAATTAAAATTTTTCTAATATACTCTTGATATTAAGTTTTAAATAGTCCAATCGCTTTTTTTCTTTTTTTCTATATTTTCTGTAAATGGTGTCTTTCTCAATGTCTTGTTACAAAAGGATGCTTGTTATAGAGGATGTATCCCTTTACGTCCAACAGTAATCAACTAAGGAAAGCACTAAAAAGAGTTTAAAACGGAGGAGAGGCATGCTCTTGTCACAGGATTAGAGAGAGCGAGTGCGTCTCTGTGTGTATAGATAGATCGACGAGGAAAGAAGCTCCAAGACAATTTGGGATTCTGAGCCTTATTTTGAATTTCCCATCTCTGGGGTTTTCCGGTGGCAAAGGGAGTCACGTATTTCTAAGTATGCATGATCCCGTAGAGCTATATTTCCCACTCTTTATTGTCAACGACTAGATAATTGTCATTTGCTTATTAATTAAATTCAAATGGGCATATGCTTATATTCCAATTGCTTCTAGATTTGGACTGCAGGATCAGATATGCTTGGAAAATCCCTATTTCCGATTCCTGGTTCTTTGAAGTTCAATTAAAACAATCATCTCGCATAATCTCTGATGGAATGATGAGTCATTGAAAGGAATGGATTGATTAGAGCACCTAGAAATGGATAAACAGCATCCCTGGATGACCTGCTCACCAATGATCACTTGGGTATACTTGATGCTGTGCTTGCTTGTGTCGGACGGTTATTATCTCCGCTCCCATCTAAGTGAAGCAAGACATTTGATCAAATTTGCCTACGCAATTTGATGGAACCCAAAATCCGGAAATTTTCAACGTAGGGGAGGCATTGCTTTCATTCATTGCCTAATGCAAATTGTAATTCTCGTCCTTGTCATTTACATTTTGATGAAGCCTAACATAGCCAACTTCTACAGTTTAAAGTACAGGGAAAAAGATGCATTTAACGTAATTGTCTTGGTAGAGTCAATTTGGCTTACTCAAAACGATCTCAGCAAATCACGCATGGTCAAGGCCGCATTTTTTTTGATTCTCTTCCCAGCCGCCTCACTTTCTTTGACAATGAAGGTGGAAACAAAAGCGAAAAGAAAAGAAAATAAAATGTTTTAGCTGGTAAAAATGGAAATTTTGTCTCAGAAGTAGACCTCTGTCACTCCAAGCTGCCTAATGATGGTAAAAATAAGTTTATTTGTATATATATGTAGCAGCCAGGAGCTAAGTAACCCAATAGGCAGCAAGGAATTGTGTATTCCTCGCACGATCTTGAAATGAAGATTGGCTGAGTGATTATGTTGATCAAAATGGGTACAACATAAGAACAAACTCAACATCGCCCGCATTTCCATTCTTGTAATCAGAAGAAGCAACTTGTGAGTGATCTCAGCCCCCACAACACTCTTCGTAGAGAGGACTGGCAAAGCCATATGGATTGATAAGAATACCAAAAACATTAACAATTTGACACAAAAACATAAAACTTGTGTACCGATTTGTAATTTTAAATTAGGATTTTGATTAAAATTAGAAATTAAGATGCTTTGCATACAAAATAAAAAAAAAAAACTTAGTAACACATCCTACAAAAATGTGTAACAATTAATGATCTTATCCTGTCAGGAATACAATTAATATGCCACGTTGTAATTCGCTAGCAACATATGGGCTTGTACGCTTGGGTTTGTTGCACTTTAATGTCCTGAGACCTAACTTGTGAATCTGCACTTTTGCCTCTAGTCTAGGTTACATAAGCCTCTATCCTCCAAGAATTAATATCTCTTACGCAAGCTAGTCGTGGAACTCAAAGCATTTATTCCCAGCTACTTGCTCCATTTCAACTCTGTAATGCGGTTGCATACGGCAAAGGGCACCAAGGGTGGCCAGAAAGAAAGGAAGATAGGAGATGAATCAATGTCAGGTTAGCTCACTAGTTGCCATTATTGCAATCTATCAATCTGAATGCAAAGGTTGGCTAGGTTAATACATACACTGCTGTTCATATGTTGGGATAATATAACTCATCCCTTCAGAATTCTCTAATTTGACCATTTTTTTTTTAAATTTATTTTTAATAAAATTTAAATTCAAAACTTTCAGTTCTAAATATGATTTTAATATCATGGGTATTTAATCATTAAGACAAGCTACTTTTTCTTTCAAAATAACCCGATCTTAAAATTATAAAACTTAAAATGAATGATCCAAATGATTGTAATATGGTAGGTCATGCTATTCTTAATTACAAAAAAAAAAAAAAAAAAAAAAACATAAAAACACACACGTACGGCATTCACAATTGAAAATACATTATCAAATGCCTAGAAGGACTTTGGGTCTACAATTTAAATTCTTGCTACCATGACGTTGAACCGAGTCCCTTTCTTGACCAGCGTAGGATTATAAAATAAATGCTCTTGCAAATCATAGTTCTTAATTGTGGCCAGGGGCTTGGATACCAGAAAACACAAAAGTGGCCGTGGCTCTTCTAGAAAACCATTGGTACACTGCTCGTTTCACTCAACCACCAAGCACAGAAGCTAGAACCCTCCTTTCGAGGGAAACGTGCATTTAAAGCCCTACAATTCAATACCATGTATACTTCAATTTTGTTACCGTGGATCCAATACACCTTATATTATAAAGTCATAAAATATATCATAATTATTATTTGTAGTTATACATATTTTTATATTAATAATTGTTATGATAAATTAATATTTATTTTGTATTTATTTTATGTAATTTTAAAATTTTTTTGGGTATATTATAATCTAAAAAAGATCTATCGCCCATGATTGAGATGGTCGCTTCGCAAATGGTACAGTAACGTATATGAACAAACGTTTGTAAGCCATGATTGACAATGAATTGAAATGACTTGAAAGAAAAGAAAAGGGAAAGCCACATAAAAAGCAGCACTGATTGGATTGGCAAAAGATCAGGAAACAAGTTTGCCAGAAAAAAAGGCAGTTTTTCTAAAGGAAGTGCGATGGCCAGCAGCATATCGCGTAATGTTATTCAAAATTTATAAAAAAAGAAAAGCTGAAAATATTTAAATACTTCTTTTTTTATGTTTAATATATCCTTATGACTCGGGAAAGCCCAAATCATTGGTCTATCCTGTCTTACATTGAACCTTTTGTTCTTTTTTTTTTCTCCGGTCCGTTTGAATTCCTTTGGATCCCATGTATATACCGTACGTGCTTCTTTTTCATTTTGATAAAGTTCAATTCCACATGTTAAAAAAGAAAAACCAAGAAAAAGGCAAAAAAAATGAATTAAAGATGCAAAGTGGCCACAAATTTGGAGTCTTGCCTTTTGTTAAGTTTCCATATTGTTATGTTTATCGTTTCTTAACTCTCTAAAGGCTACTTCTTTAAGCGTTGTGCTACCTTGAAACTATGGTAAAATGAAGAGAAATAGACCATTTGCAATGAAGGGAGCAAAATAAAATAGGCAAGAAAACGACGTAATTGCACATGGGATCAAAGGAAGGTACATGTTATTTTCGGGCTAGCAAGTTCACCACTAGGCTCCAAAAGCAGCTGGAGCAAGGGTGATGAATCTTTCATCTGTGGTCCCGCTGCCTGAAAAAGATCAAAATAAATCCATAAATGTCCGGCCTACAATTATAAATTTTAAATCCTACAAAGGATATGACAGCGAGAAGAGAGAAAGACAGAAAAAAAAAAAAACAAAAGAAGTGTGTTCCAGTACAAAAAAACTCGCAGACTATCGTGGAAAAAAAAAAAATATATATATATATATATATATATGTATATTATAACTGGGTATTTGTTTGTAATTTATTAGATCATTCTGACTCAGAGCCTACATATTCAAGTTTCAAAAATATATATTTGATTTTTTTCAAAACTTTACAGTATAAGAGAGTATGAAAGTAAACTTTGCCAACCTCCCACCATACTCATAAATGCAAGCAAATCCTCGATCCACTGACACGTAAAGATTCTGAAAGCACAACAGTTGAACGGATCGTGGTAAATAATTCAGTAACTTTCATAATGGACTAACGTCAGTCAACGTCCATCCGTCACGCAGGGTGCTCGTTCAAAAGAAAGCCCTTCAAGGCCCCCAATCCCAAGGCCCCACGGCAAATCCGCATGACATCTGCACAATTAAACTTGTCGGTTTGGTGGTCTTGCTCCCGAGTCTCACAGACTGCTTTTGGATTCTGGCCTGACCGGCTGGTTAAACAACGAAAATTGGGAATCGATTTACAAGTCTAAGTCGGTTTGTTTGTGGGAATCGAATCAGTGACTACTCATGGTACATAAAGCAGTAGTTGCGTTGTCACTTTGCCACCAAATCCATACATTGGGGGGCAATTATGATTCTTATTATAATAATTTATAAATAAAATTTAGGGAAATTTTCGAAGATTTCCTAGTTTGCTTGATGCAAGTTGATTGGAAGTAATCCATCTTTCACTGCCTGACAACAACATTGGACGGTGATAATAATTGATAAAAAGGAAGGAACAGAAAACAAGCTGGCAGCATCGTTCCCGTCCAAAAAATTTTGCAATTGCTGTGGGTTTTCCTCTTCCTGATTTTGAGAGGGGGGGGGGGGGGGGACAAGGTCCTGAAAGAAGAAATGTGAACCACAGCCCTTTTTGGCTGTCGAAATGAATAGCACGTAAATTCACCTCCTCCAAAAGCTGTTGTGGCAGACAAGTGACAAAATTGACTATATGGGCGTCTTGTCACAAGGGGGATAGTATTATTTCCAAATTGCCAATAATTTTTCTTTAATTAATATGCAATTTTTAACGATTTTGATTATATTTTATCTAAAAAAAAACTAATTTAAATAAATTTAAAAATATAAAATTTAAGTAAACATATAAAAAAATAAAGTAAAGTAAGGTGACAAGGAAAGGATAGACGGGTGAGTTTCATCGCAGAAAGCTAACTTATTCTATAGATAAGAAGGGAGAATCGGCACTAGGAAAATAAACGCGGAAATTGATATTACAAGGTATATCGCAACGTGCACTCAAGTATCTTTACATTGAACATCGTTGACCGTAAAAATCCAAACACTTTTTGACTAACAATAGATCTGCCAACCCACACTAAAAAAAATCATCTGAAAAATTGGACCTTGGCCCTGAAAATCCCAACGTTTGGCACTAGAGGAACACATCTTCCCATTTTCCTGACGTCTTAGAGAGAGATGAAAAATGAAGCAGATAACAAGTATTCAAATTTGAGTCTTAATTAGCATATTCTACGTAGCAACAGTGCCTTTTTGCTTTTTTTTTTTTTTTTTTTAAAGTTAATTTGAATTTTTGTTTCTTTCTTTCTTAAACTTGGGTGCTTTTGTCTTCCCAACTATATATGATGAGTTTCTCTCGCTAAAACATGTCATTCTTGATCCATTTGTTCTCTTTCTCTTGTACTAGTTTGCTTTCTCATGTCCGTCCGGCTTCCGAAGTGGCACAAAATGTGGAAAACTTGTTGTTTCCACTTTATTCCGTCAGCATTCACTAGCTGCGCTCAATTTTTGGTGCTCACAAAGGGATTATTTCTGATGATGACGGTGAAAATGTGCTCCTTAGGTGGGTTTTTAACTTTTTTCTTGTTGTGAATTATGATTAAGTAGATTCGTTTTAAGCTATTATTATGCTTTCTGCTGCCCCGTGACATCGGTCGACCTTTCTCATTAGTCCATCACCACTTGCCAGGTCGTATCTGACTCACTTCAAATCCTAGGTTGCGTGGGGAAGGCGGCTACTTAACACCAAGACTTGCTTGTTTTTTAAAATAATCAAAATGTACTATATTTGAAAGAAAATGTAATGCACTTTTTAAAAATACATTAAATTGTGGAAAAATTTATATTGCATTCTATCAAAGATATACAACTTTTTTTTTTTTTAATTACAATTCGCTTATTTTTGCAAAAAATTTTCTATACAAGTGTGCAATTTCTGCTGACATAAGGTCTAGCCATCATTCAACGCTTGAGCACCTTCTTCTTGCGCCGTATAATAGACTTTAAACAAACAGGAGCATAGTTTAAAATAACAGCAAACTACATATCATTTCCGGTTTAATTTTTGCGTCAGAGCTCCTTTTGAATCACTAACTTTCCAAAATCAAAGGTTGACATCTAATCATGTCGGAGTTAAATAATTTTTTCCTTTTTTTTTTTTTTTTTTTGGGTCTGGCTGAGTTTGGCAGGGGGGGGCATTTCGAGATTTTTCTTTTTCTTTTCAAAATGATAAAATCGAAACTTCTGGGTTTGGGGAGCTTATCGAATCTATAGTAGCGACGCTAGGGGCAGCAGCGGCTGTACAGATTGGTTGTCGAGATGCTTCGTGGAGATTCCGCAAGTGGAAGTAAAACATATCAAGCGCACATAAAACAACACAACTAAACGAATTGTAAGCCATGCGCACCACAAACTATTTGTACCACGCGGCCAACGTTCCTCGAGAAAGTCTGTTCATTAGAGATTACTTGTTCGATTTGAATCTCGATTCGTTTCGGCCAGATGAACTAGGGAAGAATATTTCAAAATTTGCCACACGTTTTTTTCTCTTTAATTTTGCAGTTAATTTGGACTGGAAATCTTTTGGTCGCCACTAAAATTAGCAGGTTAGAGCTACGTTGACCCATCTTTTTTGGTAAGATCGTGCATGCCACGAAGATACGCGTTCGTCGTAGAATCTCTGAACCATTGTTGATCAAGGGAAATAGTTCAATTCCTCGCCCCCTCTCGTCCAAAGCATGTTTGAATGTTTCAACTCGGGAGTTTTGCTTAACTTTGCTCGTAATGATTTGTCCCAAATCGGTGGACGCGCTTTCCGAGAAAAGTTAAATTAGAAAAAGACGATCTTTTAGGACCAATAAAAAGGCAATTACGCCATTTATAGTCTACTGTTAGCGTGTTACTCTAATTACAGAACAGAGGCTTCCAATTATAGCTGTCTTAAAAATGCCCGTGCGACCTGCGATCAAGGCTAACCGTGGTCGTCAATGATTGGCTAATTTTACATCACTCAATTGTCGTTAATTGCTATGTATTAATAAGCAAGACAATTATAACCTCTTCTCTTCTGCTATATTACGATTAATTAATTGTTATAATTATATATTTATATACTTATTAATAATATTTATTTACATTTTTTTTAGTGTGTATTCAATGGTTAAAAAAATTAATTTTTAATAAACCTCGTTAAAAAATTAATCCACAAAAACTTATAAATAAAATAAAATAAATATAATTTAAAAAGAAATTATTTAATTATAAAAATTTTAATATTATATAAAAAATAATTTACTTAAAATTTTAATTATTAAATAACATTTACAATATAAATAATATATCATATTTTAACACTATTATATGCAAACACTCAATCAGTCAATTCATCTTTTTTTCTCTTATCTAAACTTGACGCAATAATGATTCATAAATTCTTGATGTTTCAAAAGTAATACTTTAAACCATTTATTAGCATTGAGGTCAAAGGAAGTTATAAATAAATTATCTTGTTGGTACAAA
The DNA here is from genome assembly GCA_037832385.1 of Rhizophora apiculata. Lineage (NCBI taxonomy): Eukaryota > Viridiplantae > Streptophyta > Magnoliopsida > Malpighiales > Rhizophoraceae > Rhizophora > Rhizophora apiculata. The sequence goes on along the minus strand of CM075430.1, from coordinate 1,902,429 downwards.
GAATAAATTAGTTTATATCAACGCACCAAACAAACCCTTTTACATCCCATCTTAAATGAATAAATAAAATAAATAAATAAAATTATGTGTTAATAATAATATCATTGGCCAGTGATGTCTTTGTCTTCATTTATCAGTGTCTCCATGATAATTTTTTTATGTTCATTTAGTTCTACCCTTTTACGGCTCCGATTTAATAAGTCAGCCTACGTGTATCTATCCACCCCAGCCGATCATTGCTCTCCACTGAATAAAGATGGTCATTAAAGTTTAAACATCGTTTCTTTTCCCCCCTTTTTTTTTTCTAAATCTTTTCAGCCTTTTTCGATAGAAAAAATTTAAATAAATATAATTAATCTTTATATTACACATAAACTATTTTTATATAATATAAAAAATAACTGTGTTTATTTAAATTTATTATTTTTATATTTTTCCTAACGAGACGCTTCTCTATTTACCCATTTCCCTTTTTAACCCTAACCACCTGTCACTTAAAATCAAGAACGGATCATACAACAATCCCGCAACAATCTCGCAACAACAAAAGTTAAGCAATAATTGATCTCATAATCCCTTGAAGGGATTGCTACCAACCCAGTGTCTTCCTAAATGAAAAGAAGAGTTGATGTGATTTGCATGTGAATATTGAATCCTAGTGTTTGAGGGAACACTGCTAAATTCCCGTAAGCTTGGTTTGCCCATTTCACCTCCATAAAAAACAAAGAAAAACAGTATATACATGTTCGAGTCTAACCCAACTCCCACACAGTCACTCAATAGTCATTGCTTTCACATTTACGTAGAGTCCCCATTGCGTCGGTTAACGAGCAGTTCTCCCAACAATGACCACCAGCTTAGCCGAAAGTGAACCGAAGGCAAAGGCAAATTTTGGATGGGGACAGATAGCCCAAAAACCCCATGGCTAGGCGGTCACCTTTTCTATATAAACCCCCCAATGCCTCTTTGTCATCTAATCTCATCTCATCCCATCTCCTTTCTTCATCTATCTGCAAACAAATCCCTTGTGATCTCATAAATTTTGAAGCGATTTGGTTCCTCTTTTGAAAGAATTCCCTCATCTTTTGCTCTTTTCTCTGTTCTGGGAGATTTCCTTGGTGGGTTCAGAGAGAAGAGGCTCTTGAGTTTCAATATTAGACCATGGATATTCTGCATTTCGTGTTTGGCGTCTTTGGTGGGTTTTTTAAGTTCTTGATTTGGGTTTCTTCTGTGATTCTGTTCTTGAGGTTTTGCTTTTCTTGACTTGGGACTCACAGATTTCTCCGTTTCTTTGTGTTCTGTTTACAGGAAATGCCACAGCTTTGTTCCTGTTCTTGGCTCCGACGTATGCATCAGAATGTCCCTCACCCTCACTCTCTCTCTCTCTCTCTCTCTCTCTCTCGAACATACTAACTAACATGAAAAACAATTCTCTGTCTATCTTTAGTTTGTGAATTTTGATTATGGAGACTGCAAATTGACAGGATACACTCAAAAGCTTCGCTCTTGAAGAAGTTTCTTTTCAACCACTTCTACACTTCTTGATCTTCTTTTTTTTTTCTTGATTCTGTTTTCTTGCAATTTCTTTTAAGATTTTTTCAGGATCCACTTGCACGCCATTTTCTCTTACATCTTTCTTGTGATGTATAAACTAAGGTTTTGTATTGCTGACATTGATGATTCTTGATAGGATAACGTTCAAGAGAATCATAAAAAACAAGTCCACAGAGCAGTTCTCGGGCATTCCATACGTCATGACTCTATTGAATTGTCTCCTTTCTACTTGGTATGGTGTACTTCTCGTTGCTATAACTGCCTACCCTTCACTTTTTCATTTTCACTCCTCCCTGTTTGTGTCTTTTTCTTAATTGAACTGCCTTAAATTACCCTCGAAAAGGCATTCTTTTTTGTTTTTCCATTTTTTCTTTTCAATCGCAGTTAATTTTTGTGTCAAGTGCCAATTGCCTCGTCACTTCCATGAATGAGACTTCCTGATACCACTGACTCATTTTACTTTGATATAACTCTGATATTCTTCATTAATCTGTCCACCAGATGGTGCACGGTAACCCCGATTTTTTTTTTTTTTGTTGTTTTGTTGGTTGTTGCTTAATTTCTAATTTGTTCAGTAAATGGTCTTAATATCCACCTTGTTTAAGAACTTTTTTTCTGATGCATTTTCGAGTGATCTGAAGATTGCCCATGAATGAAAATAGCGGTTTGGATCTCTGTTTCTTTTGATATTCGCTATTTTTTGGCTACGGATTACACTCTTGGCCCAGGATCCCAACTGCTAACTACTGATTTACATCCAATTCACAGGTACGGTCTGCCTTTTGTGTCAAAGAACAACATTTTGGTATCAACAATTAATGGCACGGGCGCTGTAATTGAAACCGTCTATGTGCTGATATTCCTAGTCTACGCATCAAGGAAGGAAAAGGCTAAAATCCTCGGTCTCTTCACGCTTGTGCTCTCGGTTTTTGCCATGGTTGCCCTTGTATCACTTCTTGCCTTGCATGGCAGCACCAGGAAAGACTTCTGTGGTTTTTCTGCAACCATTTTCTCCATCATCATGTATGCCTCCCCTCTTTCCATCATGGTAAGTCCATAAGCTCAGAATTTCGTGTGAAATTATGCCAGCGTATTTAGCATTTCAATGATAATTATGTTTGATTTTTCGCATTTGTGCAGAGGTTGGTGATTAAAACGAAGAGTGTGGAATTCATGCCCTTCTTCTTGTCACTGTTTGTATTCTTATGCGGCACTTCTTGGTTTGTCTTTGGCCTGCTTGGTCATGACCCTTTTGTGGCTGTAAGTTTCTCTTCATTTCCTTTTTATCCCATGATCTGTACGGAAATCACTGTACCCATTCTGCACTCATAGACCGGTTAATCAGTAACCCGTTCAGGTTTTTGGGTGCAAAAATATAAATAAATATTCCTATAAACTGAATTTTAATGGAAATTTTGCCTTGGCGTTGCAGGTTCCTAATGGATTTGGATGTGGACTAGGAACAATGCAACTAATACTGTACTTCATTTACCGCAACAGCAAGGGAGAGGCCAAGAAACCCATACCTGACCATTCCTTGGAGATGGATTCTACAGTGGCCCCCCAACAAAAGCTGCCAGAGAAGCAATCGGTGGCCAATATATCGTACAATGATCAAGTGTAGTCTCTTTGTCTTTTCCTTTTTTTGGTGAATCCCACCGGAGCTTTGGGCCAAATTCACCGGTTGTCTTGTAGAAAATGTACCTGCTTCCAATTGTCCTTTTTGTTTTTTTTCTTTTTTTGCCTGAAATATGTTTCATTTCTCACTTATTTGTTTCGTGACTTTGCTTTTCCAAATATCGAGCAGTGCCAAATTAAATGATGAACGTATTCAAACAAAAAGCCAAAAATTAGGGAAAAAAAAAAAAAAAGTAGGCTACTCTGCTTCGGTGGATCTGGTCATGGCTTCATCTTGAGGCTTAAAACCATCTTAATTGTCACTCTTATCATTCTGATGGACGTAACATAGAAATGGGGGATTGCAAAAATAAATAAATAAATAAATAATAATTGAAATATACAGTTGCCCACAAATCCATAAGTTTGTTAAAAAGGTGAACGTGCCTTGCATATTTTGGACGGCAGATGACCACTCCTTCCCATGCAGCCGTCATGGTCGAACATCATTTGGTTGGGTAGACTGACCCCGTCATGTGGGGCCTTAAGTGTTTGCCAGAAAATGGGGTCAATTAAAAAAAAAAAAAAAAAAGAACGGAAGACGCTTCAAATTGATAAAAGGGTCAATTTTCCTTGCCAAAAATGGGGATTAGATATCTGCTGTGGTCAGTTCTCCAAGAATTTATTACGTTTCTGATAAAATGTCGGCAACAACCTGGCAAAAGAGTTTTGTCGCTGATGTTACCCCAGTCGGTACTCCAGTTCCCTTCCGCGGAGTTCCTGGGAATCCCCTGCCAGATGTATTATCAACGGTGTTTAATATGCCATTATTCAAGCTTTTGCCTTTACAGTTCGGGTCAAGTCCCGTTAGGCAATCTTTCAACTCCTTAAAATTTATCAAAATGACATTTAGCATTGGGGGATTGCACTCATTATTAGTGTTATGAGTTGAGTTGATCAAATTCATGACCTCATTTCGATACAATTTTTTACAATTACGCATGCGTTATCATCCAAATTTTGAAAATTAAATTGAACCGCCTCATTTAATCAAAAAATAGAAATCAGTTTTAAATTTAGTTTGGTTATACTTGAAAATTACAGAAAATGCAAACTTATCTAAAAATTGAAAAAACAACAGATTCAACATTCAACAGAAGTGGAATATACTCCCTAAAAATCCTTCTGCCTCTGTCCCACATAGTCTTTGTTTAATATATTCCCATTTATCATATATGATTAAATCTCAGGTAATTACTTTTTTTTAGGCCCATTAATTTAAAAAACGTTTATATTTATATTTTAAAGAAAATATAAAATATATTAACTTATTATTTTAATGAGTTATTTATTTTATTATTGTTTTCATCTTTAAAAAATAAAAATACATAAATTACTTTAAAATAAAAATAAATAAATAACAACTATTTGAAACTTAACTTATCAAATTAAATCCTTAATTACCTTCTTCTATGCAATATAGTAATTAAATTTTTAATATTATCATGTATTAAATTATAAATTACATATAATTAAATCTCTAAAATATAATATTATAATATATATAATATTTCTATTTGATATATATATTATCTATTAATATTTTTATATAATATATATAGATATCAAAAATTTTATATATTTAATATTAAATATTAATTTTATCAATTTAATTTTGAAATAAATTTTAAAATTTTAAATTTTACAGTTTAATAATTAGTTTAATTTTAAAAATTTTAGATGGTCCCGCTCGGTAAAATTGCGATTTTATTTCTTGGCATCTACCATTCAGTGGCTGTATCTGTTATATGCATCATACGCATCGGGCTGCCAGTCCAATTGAGTTCATTTGGCCAACGTATACAGACAACACGGTTGAAAGAGTCAATGGATAATAACTGAATGACCCCAAGAGGTCGGATTGTACCTCACATGTTGCACCATGGCTATACATACCAACAAGATGATTTATATTGTAAGATTGCGAAGCAAGTTCGTGATGTAAATATTGCAAGATCAAAAGGGATCACATACAAATCGCAGTGTGTAAGATGCCAAAGCAGCCGGAAAAGTCAAGAACTGGGACAGAAAACCAGGACTCCACTCTTACAGACCATAGCGTATAGCCCATTTCCAGGATTGACAGGCACAGCCAACCCACTAACGAAAATGGGCCTCAAACGGCAAGTTTTTGGCACCTTGTGTTTATAATTATTTTGGAACGGCAAGTTTTATTCTTGAGAATTTGTTTAGATATTCGCTGTAATGCATGCAGTTGGTTGGCTGTTCAAAGGTCAACCTCTTAGCTGCAAAAAATCCAAAAGGGCTAACGTCTACAATAACTCTGTCATTTATTTAGCCCTACAACTCGATGTAGGCAGATTTTCTCTCTCTCCTGTAAAAAGTAATCAGAGATATTAATGACTGATGATCTGTATAATATTGTTCGTTATTTTAAGTTAGCCGCTTCCAGACTCAAGATTCCGATTCTGGAGGAGTGTAGCTAATATTAATCACCCATTTAATTTTTAATCTAATTCCAACCAATAACTTTTTTTCATTTTTTCTTTGGGATGTTGGGAAATTAATGTCAAGAAAACCCGTGTATAGTTTAAACGAAGAACAACATTTGGGCTGATCGAATCATCACAGCCACCCACAAGCACTTGAGCTCGATTGATTAAAGAAGAAAGCTGGCAATTAAATTTAGTATTCAGGGCAAGTAATTAATAAAAAAAAACACCGTTGATATTGGAATGAATAATGTTTAAGCAGTCCACTCTCTCCTTGATTGTTACTATCTGACCTCGTGGCAGCTTGGCACCCTCGGTTAAACCGCATGTTGTTCTCCATCTTCATCCAAATTATCCAACTCCCAATCCGGCTTCACGGCAATCTTCGCCGGTTCTAAACCCTACGGCCATTTGTTGATGAATGTTAGTGGTAACATGGAAACGTGATGAATTTGATTATCAATTATGTAAATAAAACAACCAACAGTGGGATTGAAGTGCCAGATAATTGACAACTTCTCTGATGGCAAAATGCTAACCTACCATAGATAAAATCTATTCAACTTCTATGCAAAGATGTAATCCCCAGATATGTTGCATCTGTGCTTGAAAAACTGAAGGTTGTAGTACAAGTACACGGAAATTTAAAAAAAAATAAAAAATTCATAAAGGCAACTGTTTTAACAAAATTTTTAAAGTTCACTTTAATATGTACACAATGCCTCATATTTAGAAACTCCTGAACTCTGTCTGTTGTATTACGGACCACTGAAATAGTGAGAAATGAAATCATTCTTGCAGAAAAACCATAAAATTGACATTATAGCCAAATAAATAAATCATTTATTGAAAATTAAAAGAAAAAAGGTTAAGCTAATTTCATCTCTAAAAATATCATAAAATCTGACATAGTGCAACAAAAATATTCATAAGATACAACAAGTATGATCGTCAAGTCACATATAAAAGTAGACTTTTAATTATGATCGTAACCCATTTGATTTTAAAATAATTAAATTATACAATGGAAACATGGAACTAAAATGTCCTCTTGTTTTATTTCAATATAATTACTTAACAAGGCAATTAATCCAAATCATAGTTACAAACAATGAAATTAAGACACTGCCACATGAGCTTTAGTTTATTTTTTTTTTTCTTTGGTAATTATACGGGCCTTGGTTTTATAATCTAATTTATGGAAGTTAGAAGTTGGTTGATCTGACCATGGGAACCTTTTTTTTTTTTTTTTTTTTTTGGTTTTTTTTCCTATGTTGAAGAAGAACAAATTGAAACGACGTAACAAGGATGATTTTGTCTTCCTACGTGAAATGGGTTATACAATCGTGCACAGGAATGCACGATCAAATTGTGTTAATAAAACCATTTTATTCTGTTCTTGCAAGTTTCAACTGACTTTTAGAAAATGGTTTGAGACCTCACAGTCACAGACACCAGTCAAAAATAATATCGTAGAATCGTCATATCAGAATGATCATGCAGACTGCAAGCAAGGACAAGAAAATCATTTTCCTGGACATCACTGCACTTCCTCTGAAGATTCTACCGTTACAATGACGTTAAAATTTCAATCATAATTAATTTCAAGGTCATGCATATTAGTTTGAACCAAAATAATGAAACAAGAGACTATTGTTGCAGTTAATGGATAAAAGTTAAGTTAATAAACATACTTCAATTAATTAATGAGTCAACATCCCACTTAATTTCATTAATGAGGGAAAGGGAGCTTGAAGATTTCATTGGTTTATCACCTGCCTACATTTGAACTTAAAGAAAATGAAAAGACACCCAACTTTATTCATCCCAAATTTGAAAGAACAACTCTCGAAACAAGCATATGGAATGCAATTGTGCCCTTGCCAAGCATGCAATTACTAGTTATATGATAACAGTTACATTACCTTCAAGAAGATCTTCAATGCCTCCTCTTTCGTATGCTTACTCATCACTTCCAGGGCCGCCTTCTGCAACCCCGTAATGTCAGTGATTTACCCACACCAGCAAAAAATATACATTCAACAAGATCCTTGAAACAAAAGCAATTTTGAACCCCCCCCCCCCCAAAAGAAAAAGGCAATTTAAATTAAAAAAAAAAAAAAAAAAGAAACATAAATGTTAGTGTGTACTTATAACATTGAAGAATCACAAAATCCACAAACCCTGGCTGCTTTGAGATCAGGTGGCAACAAAGTTTTGGGTTCTTCCATGGATGGCTGCCTCTCATGTTTAGGAAGTGATTCTGGTGATGATGGCTGCTTTTCCATTCAAAATTACACCAGAGAAAGCTGATGATATCAAACATAACACAACCGATTCCAAGACTGATAATTGGTGATACAGGTTTGAATGATGCAATGGGGTCATCATAAATAGACACATGAGCCCAGCTGTGCTTAACCATCACGGCAAAACGTGGCAGCCATGGTAGGAAGAGCAAAAGAAAATTCTAACACATGGCACCAAAAAAGGTTAGCTTTTTGCAACCCATGCAATTACTGGTGTAACCGTCCCTCCATGGCTGCTGACCTCAGATTAACGCGTGTAATTAGTAGTGTATAACTAGATTCCAACCAGGATTTGAAAAGTCAATCAATTTGCTAGTTCACCGCAGAGTTGAGATTCGCGAGTGAGTGAATGATCCATGGGCAAACGTCTCGTCACTTTGGCTTTTAATGTCCTCAAGGACCGTAAGGAATGGAGCGACTGTTGTACATATCTTCTCTTTCACAGATGTCCCTTGTATATCATATATCCATTTGCAAAATAACTTACACTATCAGAAACAAGATCCAGCAAAGCTCAGCAATTATATACTACAAGAATGGAGATAAAATTATATACTACAATATGTAATTCAATAAATTATCACTATTTTAAATTTAGAGTACGGATTATTGTAGAATGCTCTCGTAGGCTTCCACTACCAAATAGTCAAAATATGAATTTGTTGTCGCCCAACCCCAAATTGAACGCGGCCCACTGATCCTCTGTCTTGATATTGAGCTGTGGGGGGATACCTTGTTATTGGACTTCAGATTTTGGGGCTGTGGGACCCAATCGTCCAGTTACAAGAGAAAATTTTTTAATTGGAGACTAGGTCGTAAGACCCATTACTTAAAACAGTTGAATTTATAGACTTTGTGTCAAATTAAAAAACAAAATTTTGAATCTTGTCTTCTCTATCTCTTCCTATATAAACATCCTCAAAACCCAAAAAATAAAAAATAAAAAATAAAAATAGAAAAAACAGAACCAAGTATAAGATGACAATCCCCACTTGTATGGATTAACGCATTGACAACGACAATTGCTTGCTCGAGGGAATTTTTGACAATTGAAACGATGCATTCAAAGGTCAGAATCAACATTTTTCTAACATAATAGACTTAAAATTTCTATGTATACTCAATCCTTCTCAGCAAAATCTTTTTCTTTTTTCTTTTTTGGATTAATAAATTAATTCCAACTCACACTCAAATAGGAAATCTCAAGCACCATAGATGACTCCATCGTTGTGAAGCTAAACCTCATCCTAGCAATATCATGAATACATAAGTACATCACTCTTTTTGAATAAGTTTTTGCCATAAAATATAAATATATAGCTATTAATGGCCACGGTAGCTCTGCCATTTTCCTGGTAAGGCCAATACGCCAAATCAAAACGTCGGCAGAATCTAAATCAAGGTCTGCCACAGTAACGCTCAAAACCTCGAGCCTTTTTGCCTGGGCCCTGGTCGGTCGTTGAAACTCAACTTATCATTCTGACCCCTTTGCCGATTGCCATTGCAAATGGAAAGTCAGACAGCAAACGGACTCGCCAGTGTTTAGTTTCCTCAAGAGCAAAGAGTGTATATATCAAACCCTTTCCATTATTGGACACATGTTGGCCCCCGAAGAACTGAATCTCAATTTGGTTACAGCGAAACAATAGTAATGAGACACCAACAATCGAAACGACAAATAGGTGCATCTGTTTGTACCTCTGATGAGTATACTGAACGATATTGACAAAAGCTGTTGGAATTTAATAAAAGTGCCAAAAGGGTTGGTTTGTAATGACCTGGAGAAGGAAATAATTAAAACACATAGAATATGGTTGAGACAATTATGTACATTAAGATCCATTTCTAGGTAGGATCCAGTTAAGCATGTTTGAATCCCGCCATGCTGCGACTAAAAAAAAAACAGAGTGTCATCATGTTAGCAGTTGACAACAACAAAGCACATCCAATCTGGACTCATTGTCTGTAATTTAAAAAAAAAAAAAAAAAAATTAGCATCACAAAAGAGGAAATAATAATCTAAGCAAAAGAGAAGCCTTTCGACATCTGCACCACACATTTGTTTGTTGAAAATACATAGAAAAATCTAGACAAGAATGTTAGTTGTTCATTTTCTAGAGACAAACCGGGAAGAAGTGGACAAAAATTTTTAAATGCCGAAGGATTTTATTGTCAGGAATTTACTTGCAATTCCGCTTTTGAAGAAAGATGAATGAGAAGCGAATACGCAGACATCTTCATAAATTTTGAATTGTGTATCGGTGCCGAGAAATTTGGGAACCAAAAAATAATAAATAATAAATAAATATTTATAAATCTCGTATTTTTGCTCTCTCTGTTTCACTGTTTCATTTTTAAGGATGGAGATTAAGGGATTTGAGTCATGTTCACTCCTGTGGAACAAACTCATTAAATAATTAAGTATAATACTTTTATTACATCTAATTAGAATACCTAACTTGCTATAATTAAATTGGTAAAATATGTATAAATATAAATTAAGATATAAGTAAAAAGATTAAAAAAAAAAAAAGAAGAAGAAGAACATGAGATGATCTGGGCATGCGTACATGTAATGCTAATTTTGCACCATCCAGTCATTGATTGATTACTAAAGCTATTGACTATGAAATTAATTTATGTGCGGTTTATTAATCAGTGACTTCATGGTAAAATAATGTAAGTTCACCATAGGAAGCAGAACATAAATAAATAAATAAATAAATAAAAGTAATCTAAATGAGTATTATTTGCATACATAACTGAATTAACTGAGAATTGAATTAGTCCTTTAAATCTAGGAAATAATTTAACTGGAAATAAAAAAAAAATAAAAAGTGAAGCTTGAGCTCCCATGGTGGGAATCTCTCGAATTTGGCTCCATAACCAATTAAAAAAAGATTATATTTAGTAAATACAAATAAATACAAAATAATTTATATTACATAAATTGAATATAAAAATTTATTATAATTTTATAAAACTTTATTATGTATTAACAGATAATATTTATCGGATATTAAATATTATTATTATTATTGTTTTGAAAAGGCTTCTTTAAAACCAAGAATAAGGTCAGGATGCAGTCCAACTGTCAAGTTGGGCATGATATTTATTTGGCTTTAAACGGCCGTCGTTCCTCACGACACAACGGAGATCTATCCCCGCCTGGCATGGCATGGCATGGCACCAGCATATGGATGGGACATCATTAACATGCGTTTCATGCTGTCATCACATGATCATGTCATTTTATGCATGTGTCCTACCCACAGGCAAAAAGCTTGGGTTTGGGGGGGTGTTCTCTCGGAGTCCTGTTCCACCTGTCTGTCATTTACGTCAAATTAAGGCAACTCGTGCAATTACATTTCTGCCCTCCGCTATTCCTATTATACCCTGTTTTGGAAGCAATGTGCTGAAACCGGCCGAAAAAGAACTGCCGCCCTAAAGACGTATAATTTAATGGCACAATTATGCAATTACGGTCAAAACCTTCCCTACGTGGCAAATGACAAATGGGGGTGATCTCTTTCGCAAACAGACTAACAGTGCTCTATAATATAACCTTTAAAAAAAAAAAAAAGAAAATCAAAAACAAATTGATGAAATTGATATCGGAAGCCACATTCTTTCTCTTGTTCCCGGGACGAAGGAAACGACACTTCAATTGAATTGAGTTTGAGGGTGGAAAGAAGGAGTTTCTGGACCACATGACCCAAAAATTCTTAGTCAGATTTATTCTGATTTTGGCTATTGAAAGACGTGAAAGGACGTATGGGATATTGTATTTGAAACTTTCTTGACTGCAGCCGTCATGATCCACGGTCACACATTTCTCCCTTAAAACGTTTTTTAGTTGGGACAAAAAACCAAAAAAAAAAAAAAAAAAAGGAAAATATGAAGGGTAAATAATGACTTGAATAAGGATTAAGCTATTCTGCACTACTTTATGGTTTGAGTTGATAATTTGATTTGCTTTATTTTTTTATTTTACCCAAAAAAAAAAAAACAATTAACTTGTTAATTATTTAAAAGAAGAGAGAGTGAGAGCAAGTCTAAGGCATCTCAGGAAAAGACAAAATTTCAAAATTTCCTCAATTATAGGTATTTGTAATCTCTCTCAGCATTCAAAATATTATTCAAATATAATTTTGATGTGCTTTTTAATAGAGAAAAATGGAGAGGTTGAATATCCTTAAAAAGTGGATTAATGGATGTCTATCACAATTAATGGCGTAAATCGTAGTTTAATGCCAGCCATAGAAACAAACAATTGAAACGACTCTCTCCTCTTAGTCCTCTTACTCAAGGGGCACGGGGACTCTGACTAGGTCTAAAAGACTGGGTTTACTCAATCAACCGTCCTTCTGGTGTGAATTTGAAGTCTCAGGCTGGTGTAAACCCAAAAAGAATAATAATAATAATAAGTATTAGGTTGGTCATACTTTAAATTCCATAAACATGGCCGATTTCTTTGAAGTTCATACATTTAAAGGAATAGTGGCCGACCCCATTAGCATATGAGTTGTTACACGTTAGGGTGCCAATTTCAAGCCGTGGACGTGTCCTCCTCCAGAAGGACTGAGCGCTTTCCCACTAGCTGATATGTCCAAGGTTGCCCTTCCTACGGGAGAGGAGATCGATTTAGTTTTGTCTCTCTTTTGTTCCTTCCTTCTGTTTTTTAGCTGTTCTATTTAAGCATCTGCCCCCCTCCCCCCCCCCCCCCCCAAAAAAAAAAGCCTATCAAGTCAATTGCATTAAAAAAATAAAAATTCCTTGGTTTATTTATCTAAGAGATCGTTTTTGTTATATTTATGGTCAACAACTATAATGCATAATTTATTGGCCATCGAGTCACTTGCTTAGTGTTTCAACTTCAAATCTCCAAACACATAAAATTCTCCTCTCTGTCGCCAACTTAGACCAAAAAAAAAAAGGGTTTCGTTTTGTTCTACCCGTTTCTTTTACGTAATAATTAATTTGGATTGATTTCTCCTTCTAAGCATATAGAATGTGAGGAGGTTCATAGGGTTAATTATGTCATTTCGGGAATCTATATATAGAGGTATGGTGTCTGTGGGCTATATTCATCAATCATCAATTTTTTTTTTTCATCCAAATACAAAAATCTGCAGGCTGTAACCGGGATGACGTTTTTTTTTTTAAAAAAAAATTTAATATTAATATTAATAAATTTAAAAATTAATATAAAAAACTCAATAATAATTTTTATTATTGAAATTACCGTAGTATATTCATCAATCATCGTCATCATTCGAAATGATATCTGTTGATGGATCATCGAAGCACAGTCACCGTAAAGCGTGAGAGAGAGAGAGAGAGAGAGAGAGTTTTTGCCATCAATTCTATGTCAGTCTTTGGTGTTTTTGTCATTTCATAGTTTTAGCTTTGTTTAATACTTGTAACGTGGCGATCGCGAAACTTCAAAAGGTGTTTTTTTTGTGCCTTCAAAGCTTCAAAGACGGTGATATTTTAGTCATTTCACATCAATTCCCCCCCCCGGGGGATTCACAGTTCATCTACCCTGCGGTTCTCGGACAAAATGGTAATTTCAAATCAATATCACTGTTCCCGTTGCTTGTTGGAGATTTTATTGTAATTTCATTTTTGGTTTCATTGAAGCTGAATCTGACCCCTTGTGCATTGAAAACTTTGTATGTCATTTATCTTAACAATATTTTACTTATAATTTTAAAAAAATAAATCTGCATTAAAAGAATTTAATGTGCATTGTTAAAAAAAAAAATTATGATTAGTGGTTTTAGAGCGTTACGACTTCGTCCTGTACTGCTAACAAAAACGGATAGCTAAAATTATTACTGTAACCGTTACTGAACAATTGCAACTTTGATAACAATTATTTTCCAATACTTTGGCATGACAAATATCTTATAAAACTTAAAAGTTATACTGCAGTGTATTAAAAAAATAATAATTTCTAGAAATACACTAATCATAATAAAGTGATCCTAGGTAACTTTGATTAAATTCTTATAAATTATGGAAGACTTTTTATTTCCTTCAAATTAAAGAAGAAAATAAATAAGCCATGTACCCATGACCAAGATTTTTGTTTAATTTCAGCTTATGGTTTTCCAAAGAGGTTTTGCAAAAGGTCAGTGTGGGCATAGGACCCTCCAACGGCCATGACTGAGACCCCCAAACGAACCCAATAAAAATAAAAATAAAAAATAAAAAATAAAAAAGAAAGTAGCACACTTGTTTCTGCACTATTTAATCCGATGTAAATTAAAGTGGCTCGTGCCGTCCGAACTACATTAATACAAGCTACCGGAAATTACATGTCATCTATGTTTGGATTGCCCCGCATGCGCATCAAAGCAATTCATGCACGTGATCGACCGAGAGCACATTCGAATTCTAACTTTCTAGATGCAGATGACCCTGTGCATCATGCTTCTTATGCTTTGAATGTGGTTCTGTGCTTGGATGTTACTGTAGTATCCATTTTTAAAAGGTGCGGATTGAATTCCAATTTTATTTAATTTGAATCTACAATCTATATCGCTATTATAATAAATAATTCAAATGTTTAATTTCAGATATATTGTTCCTCCATTTTCCTCTGTGTATGACCAATCACCTATGCATATTGTTGGAAATTGTGGACGACATTTTGCAAATAAATGGACCTTGGAGCCTTTTATGATCAATTAATTTTGACCAAAATTTAAATGAATTTGACTACATAATAATGCAATAAAAAGCATATAAACTATTCAATGCTTTTTTTTATTTATTTTTTAAATTTAATTTTTTTTTTTTTACAAAATTATATTACTTTAATACTTGCTTATTGTATTGTTTTCATTATTTTTCACCAAGTTTTCCCAACTTGAACTTGAAAACTTTAATTCTATCAAGATTCTATCGTTGACCCAAAGTTCACTAGTTCCCGATCTCGGCATCCAAAGGAGCACTATAGCTTTGTATTCTTTTTCTTCCTTTTTTTCTCGCTTTGCTAAAAAATAATAAAGAAAAAAGTTAAAAAAAAGAAGAAGGAAAAAGAGCGTTATAAGAGAATTGAAATCATTGAATTTGTTAAGAAGATATATTGTTTTTTTATGAATTTTAAAAATAATATTCTTTTGATACACTTTAAAACGTTAATTCTAAAAATAAATAATCGATCACATTCTACTCAATTTTTTTCAGATTGGGTATTCAACGACTAACTCCAGACAAAATCAGCCAGAGATTGTTGGATTAAATTTCATATTTTATTACAAATATAAATATAAATATATATTAAATTAACTAATTTGAAATTTAAACAATTATCGATATTGATTATAGCCTAATAGTAGCTGTTATTAACTTTTAATAAATAGTAATGTTGCTCGGAGCGCGTGTCGACGCAATAAAATAACACAAAGTAATTTTTTATTTATAATTTTATTTATTTGTGACAGCTTCACATTTTTCATATTTTTTATATGCGTCCATAAGTATTTCAAACTAAGCAATTGTTAAAAAATATGGATGTATTATTATTATTTTTTTATAACTTGTATGAATGAAATATCATCCAAACGCATCCACATGTAACATTCACATGGATATACATGACGTTCCATAACATAACAGGAAAGAGAGAGAAAGAGAAAGAATTACATTTGGCCTCATTTGTCCCGGAGAAGAATAAAAAAGAAAATTCAATCAGATCAAATACAATTTTGACGTCCGCAAGAAACACCTTCTCCTCTTCTCCCAAAACTTTCTCTCTCTAACTTCTCTCACACCATTCTCTCTCTACTCACAGAAGGAATAGGCACACAAACACAGAGACCATATATGCTGAGAGAGACAGCAGAAGAATTAAAAAAAGAGAGTACTTGAAAAGACAGAGGCTTGATTTTTAAGAACTCAGCATACCAAGAAACCTAGAGTCTGAATATCCTTTGAACTCTCAAACAAAGTGCCTCCCACCCCATCTCTCCTTGTGGGAGAGATTGTGTTTTTTTTTTTTTTAATATTTATTTTGTGTATTGAATAAAGACATGTTCTTGATGATTTTACAAGATTTGTTGAGACTTCGTCTATGGTTGATTTGAAGGAAATCTTTTTTGGTCTCACTGGTTCCTGTCAACGCTGTTGAGTTTCTTTTACTGTGGTAAGTTGTCTCTTTGAAATCTTTTTTTTCTCTTCCTTTTTATGGTTTTCTTTCTTGGTTTTTAGCTCACACCCATTTTTGCTTTCCTCGTTTACTTCGAAACCCATTAGTTAATTTTTCTTTTGTTTTTTTTGTTTTGTTTTGTTTTGTTTTTTGGCTTGTTGATGCAGTCTGTTAGAACTCGATCGATGTGTTTTGGTGTTAATTTTTTTGAAGCATTTGTAGTTGGGTTTGCTGTTCTGAGCAGTTTCAATAAAGTTTTAATTTTGTGGTTTTTCTGAAGCCTTTTCTTTGTGCTTCTTGATTCCAAGATTTGAATTTTACTATTTATCTTTGATCGATTTTTGTTTAATTTTGATTTCACTTTTCATAGGTTTGTGAGTTTTGGCATATGATATGGATTTTTCTTGAGCCTTGACAATTGATTCAGTTGTGTCTTTTGAGGTGATTTTGTAATACTTTTGTTTATCTCGCGAGGATTTGTCGTCTTCTCCTTTTGACTGCCTTCTCTGTTGGAGGCTTGATTCTTGAATTATGTAGCTTTACATAAAATTGATGTTTAATGGATCTGACGGTTCGTGCAGGCATTCGGCTCAAAAGATTGTTGCTAGTGTGACGAACCAGGGTGGGTCTAGAATGTTAAGACTTGAAGCTCGTTCCTTGATTATTATTTACTCTGGCGTGTGGCTTGTGTTCGGTGGAATGCAAAACCATACTCTCAAGTATGAATCTTACTCGTTTCCGCACAATAAGGAGTTAGAAGTTCTGGGACACGGAGTTGATGTGCCAACTTGCACGGATTGTACGCGTGCTTTATCTTGCCTTGTTCTGTAACTTTAGGGCTTATTCTTTTCATGTTGTTCTAGATAGTCTTAATACTGCAAAGAGAGTTTAGATTTTGATTCTTGACAAGATGATACCCTCGGGGCCACCTACTCCAATTGGTGGTACCCAGTCTTTCTCTCCTTCTCTTTTGAGGTCGAATTCAGGTATGTTAGGAGCACAAGGGGGTCCTCTGCCTTCACAAACCACATTTCATTCTCTAGTGTCCCCTCGCACTCAGTTTAATAGTATGAACATATTTGGAAATGTTTCCAATGCATCCTCTTTCATCAATCAATCTATCGGAAATGGGGTTTCAAATCCGGGGCTTTCCGGTCCTGGAAGTACCCAGCGCGGAGCTCTTGATAGTGGTGCTGAGTCTGATCCTCTGTCGAGTGTGAATAATGTAATGGGTTTCAATGCTCCTTCATCCTCATTTGTACCTTCAAACATGGTGAACCCTGGCTCAGCTGGTCAAGTTCAGGGACAGCAATTTTCAAATCCTTCTGGCAACCAGATCTTGTCAGATCAACAGCAGTCACAACAGCTTGAACCTCAAGGTTTCCAGCATGGTCAGCAAACAGTGCAACAGTTCACTGCTCCTCACAACACGCTGCAGGTGCCACAGCAACACCAATTTCAACCAATTCGAGGACTAGGAGGTGTTGGACCGGTCAAGTTGGAGCCACAGTCGACTAATGATCAACATGGAGCACAACGGCAACAGCAGCAGCTGCAATCAATAAGAAATCCTGGTCCTGTCAAATTGGAAGCGCAACACCTTCAGCCAATGAGAAGTCTGGCAACAGTAAAAATGGAGCCCCAACAGTCAGATCCATCATCGTTTATGCATCAGCAACAACAGCAACAACAGCAGCAGCAGCAGCAGCAGCAGCAGCAGCAACAACAACAACAACAACAGCATCAGCTGTTCCTTAACACGCCGAGGCAGCCCACTGCACAGTTTAATCTGTTTCACCAATCAAAGTTGCTGCAGCTCCAACATCAGCAACAGCAACTCTTGAAAGCAATGCCTCAGCAAAGGTCTCAATTGCCACAGCAATTTCCACAACAGAATTTGTCCTTGAGATCTCATGTCAAGCCAATATATGAACCTGGAACGTGTGCTCGTCGTCTTACACGTTACATGTATGAGCAACAACACAGACCTAATGTAAGATTTCCTGTGGTGAAGAATTTTTCCTGACTTTGTTTTGTTTGTTTCAACTGATATTATGTTTAACTTCATGTAGGACAACAACATTGAATTTTGGAGGAAATTTGTTGCCGAATATTTTGCTCCCCATGCAAAAAAGAAATGGTGTGTTTCGATGTATGGGAGTGGCCGACAAGCATCAGTTTTCCCTCAGGTCTGTGCTGTAGAAAACTTGGACTAACAATTGCTTGGATCTTGTAAATACCATTTATTTCTTATGAACTGATTTTAAGTAAATGAGGTAAGAAAGTGGCATTTCTGTATCATCTGTATCATTCAATGGTGTAAACAGTCAATATCTTGGTAAACATAGCCATTATATATCTGGGATGAGAAATCTTACTTGCAAAATTTGCAGGATGTATGGCATTGTGAAATTTGTAATCGCAAGCCAGGTCGCGGTTTCGGTACGTTAGTTCATGTCCAAACTTTATATACCCACTGCAAGTTCTTGTCATCTTCACATAAGACCATTGACAGATTTACTGTTATACATTATGCTTCAAATTCTCTGCATTTATTACTGTTTCTTACACATAAATTGTTTTTGCAGAGGCAACATATGAGGTTCTTCCCAGGCTTTTTAAAATCAAGTATGAAAGTGGTACCTTGGAAGAACTTCTTTACGTGGACATGCCACATGAATATCAGAATTCATCAGGTCAAATTGTCTTGGATTATGCGAAAGCAATTCAGGAAAGTGTCTTTGAGCAACTCCGAGTTGTTCGTGATGGCCAGCTACGGATAGTCTTTTCTCCAGATTTGAAGGTTTCATTTGAGAAATTTTTTTAGATTGTATAAAACTTGTAAATTCTTTTGTTCTTACAAGTTAACTAAATATGAACTGCCTTTTGTTCTTCCATTCCCTTGCTAGATATGCTCTTGGGAGTTTTGTGCCCGGCGTCATGAGGAGCTTATCCCTAGGAGATTGTTGATACCCCAGGTTCCTATTAGAGTATTTTTCTTCTTGTATTGCTGTTCAATTAGATTGAATTTGTTCATGGCATTTACTGTTGGCAAATACATCTCAGCAGGCCAATGTAAGGATTGAGCAATCTAGCATTCTTACTTTTACATCAGTTCATCTTGTCAGTGCTCTGTTATCCACTAGTTACAGAAATCCGGCAAAAAGTATGTTCTGAATCTGCTAGGAGAAGAGGAAATGACTATTTGTTGAATAAATTACCACTAGCCTTTCCTATGCGCTCCTTAGAGAACATGTACTCACACAGATTCATGCATGTATGTAGATATGTATATTTTCTGCCTGTCTATTCATGTATTTATATATTGTCAAGTACCACATGTTTAATGTTACATACTGATGTGGACTAATACAATTTGTATTAAAATCATATGATCTCTAAATTGTAAGTGGAATATAGTTGTAGCTTATGTTTAGATGTACAGTAGGCATATGGCTATTTTAGTTTCCATGGCCCTAAGGAAGCTGTTAATGTCCACTTCAGTGTAGGATGAACATTGATGCTGAGTGATGACAAGATTGAAGCTTATGGCTTTCATGATGTTGTAAATGAGATTTGGAATACTAGGCCTGTTTATTTTTATGCTTTACTGACCTTTTTGAGTTTAAATGCATTGTTGCAGGTCAGTCAACTTGGTGCTGCAGCCCAAAAATATCAGGCTGCTACTCAAAATGCATCATCAAATTTATCAGTTCCTGAATTGCAAAATAACTGTGATATGTAAGTAGTAGTTGTTATTTCAAATTGTTTGTCAAAGTAAGCTTTTGTGTGGTTTTATTATTATTTATTTTTGTCCGAGAAGATTTGATGTTAGCAGCTTGATGAGTTTCTTGCATTATTTATTTGACATGTTTGTGATGTTTTGTAGAAAGAAGGGCTAAAATATATAGCTGATTACTTCAATTTCACACACTTCACTCCCTGAGTTCTATTTCAGCAAACACTCTAGTTTATCTGCTGCACACCATCTGTTTTTTCATAATCCAAAATAGAAAATGTGAAAATGTCAAACAAAATCAATTCCTAAATACAATCCTAATGTTTGTTTGAAATTTTAGTGCCTGAGGTTTTTTTTTTTCTTTTAATTGCACACTTTGATTCCCGTCAGAATACATAAATGAAATGGGCAATTAATTTTTGGACTTGGTGCCTAGTTTCTGGCTCTTTCTATTAATCATTGTTAAGTTCCTTTGTAGGTTTGTTGCATCAGCTCGGCAACTGGCAAAGACCTTGGAAGTGCCCTTGGTGAATGACTTAGGATATACAAAGAGATATGTGCGGTGCCTTCAGGTTATGCTCTTATTTTTTTTATAGTTGACATTAAGTTCAATGCCATTCATTTCATGTTTGTGTAGCAGTTGGTATCAGCAGTTTTTGAATTTAGTTTTTCCGAAATTCTAGATTAGAAATCTCTTTCCGTCTGAACTATTGACTTATTTCAATAAGCCTTACATGCAGTGCAATTCAGTGTTTTCTTTTCATAAGAGTAAAATATATTTGTGGATTTGTTCATTGACTGATTGATTGCTCTCTCTCTCTCTCTCTCTCTCTCTCTCTCTCACAATGTGTTGAATTATTGCAGATATCTGAAGTTGTTAACAGTATGAAAGATTTAATTGATTATGGTCGTGAAACAGGAACTGGGCCTATGGGTAAGTATGATAATATTTTAGGTTGCGTACTCTTCAGTGTCATTTCAGTTAATAACAGTTACCATTAAAATTTAAAAGCCTTGTATTATCATGGCAATCAATTTTTAATAGTATACAATGTGAGTGTGATAGTGGCATATAGTGGCTAATTATCAACAATTGATCTCCACTCTTGGAATTAGTACACTTGTGTTACTAATTTAGGCACTTCTGAGTTTTTCAACTTCTTGAGGCTGGTTTGATCTGATGCACAGCTTTGATGTATTGTTTTATTATAAGTTCTGGTTCCTTTTAAAATCTTGCTTTTGATTAGGGTGGTAATCTGATCCTGCTTACAACGGAGGATGCAAATAATTGAAACAAACTTATTAAGTTTCCCCTCACCTTGACTAGTTATGATTGTGACATGGTAGCCATTTTGGTATTTGTTGATTATCCATGAATGAAAGTGTAATTTCATCCTCTTGTGATATAGCCTGCAGTACTGGTTCCTTTGTTTGCATTATCTGTTGGTTGGAGAAACTGAAATGAAAATCCTCAGCAGCTTATGTGCTTGTTGGTGTTAACAAATTTGGTGAGAAATCAGACGTGCAGATGTAGCTAGATTGTAGACAATAGGGGGTGATGGTTGTTCTGCATGATGCCGTGTTTGATGCAGCTATGGGAAAGAGTGCTAGTCTTGTCTTACCCAGCCCAAAGGGACCTGATAACCAGAAAAATTACCATTGCATCCTCAGGCTATTGTTGCACAGGGCATGTTTGTGCATGCAAATCCTCAATATTAAGAAACATATTGGGTGGAATTAAGTTTCTGTCTCTTTTTTACTGTCAGCATTTATAAGCAAGGCCTACTTGACTTGCCTAAAAATATTTTCATGTATAAACATGGCCTACTTGTCTTCTCCATTTTTTGTGGCTTGTTCACCATTGAAAATGTAGAAAGTCTCTAATTTTCAGTTAATTGTGCCACACAGGAGATAAGTGATTGTTCTCTGTGGTTGCTTGCTAATGTAGTCCTGATGCAATGTTGATGTTGTACAGTCCTGTGTGTTGTACAAGTCTTGGTCTTGGGTTCTCCTTTGTTCGGGTTAATATTAGACTATATTATTGCATTCTGGGATTTGTAGCTTATTTGATTTCTCTGTTTTTCAGATAGTTTGGCCAAGTTCCCTCGGAGAACAGGTGCTTCATGTGGGTTCCATGGTCAAGCACAACAGCCTGAGGAACTGCAGCAGCAGCAACAGCAAACAATGAATAGTGACCAGAGCTCTGTACAGGCCATGGTAATGCAGATTGCTGCTAGCAGTGGTGTGCCTAGTGTAAGTAATTCTCTCAATACTGCATCTGGGTCTACCTCTACCAGTGCTATTGTGGGGCTGCTGCACCAGAAGTCTATGAACTCAAGACAACAAAATTCTATGAATAATGCAAGCAGTCCTTATGGAGGGAACTCTGTTCAGATTCCTTCTCCTGGTTCCTCTAGTACAATCCCACAGGTGCAGTCAAATCATTCTCCATTCCAATCACCAATGGCATCCTCATCTAATAATCTCCCGCAAACATCTCATGGGGCCTTAACAGCTGCCAATCATATCAGTTCGACAAATTCACCAGTAAATATTCCCTTGCAACAGACAACACTTTCTGGTGAGACTGACCACGTAGATTCCAAAAGCTCTGTCCAAAATTTCATCCAAGAAATGATGATGTCCAATCAGTTGAATGGTACAAGTGGAATGGCTGGAGTTGGTCCTTTGGGGAATGATGTGAAAAATGTAAATGAAATTATGTCAGGGGGTAACAACACTGTTCTCAATGGGGGAAATGGTGTGATGGGGAATGGGACTGTTAATTCTGGAATGGGTAGTGCTGGATTTGGCACTATGGGCAGCGGACTTGGGCAGTCTGCAATGGTTAACGGCATTAGAGCTGCAATGGTCAACAGTTCTGTCAATGGACGAGTGGGTATGTCAATGGTTCGAGACCAAAGTATGCACCAACCAGACTTAGGGAGCCAGCTGCTCAGTGGCCTTGGAGCAGTAAATGGATTCAATAATCTACAGTTTGATTGGAAACCATCCCCTTAAAGTTTCTGAAGGATAAGGTGTAGTTTCAGCTGTTGATTGTAGTTGCTTGTGCAGCATGTGTTCTTGGGGGGGTGGGGGTTGGGAGGTGGGGTGGTGCTGAGTCTACCTATAGCCCAACCGAGACGGCCTTGTACCTCTAAATAGTTTCAGAGTTCCTCCCCACGTTGAACCAATCTGAGAGGAAAAGTGAGACATATAGGATAGCGCTTTTTATTAATGAAATGTTAAAATCCCCTTGGAGTTGCTTCATTTTTGCTTAATTGTCTTTTTCATTTTATTAGCCTATGCTGCCTGCTTCCTCCAAAATGTGGTTCAAGGGAGATGTTCTCTTCTTGAAGATAGCTAACGTTTCTATGTCTTCTTGATATACGGCTGCACATACGTTAATGGCTTTTACATCGAAGCAGCATATAAAGGGAGGCTCAATCGATTGTTCTGTGCTCTTATGTCGGTCGGAGTGACAGTCAGTCTGGTCTACTTGGTCTGTAGTTTTCCCTCTTGTTCATGAGGGGGAAATTTGGTTCAGCTTGTTAAGAAGTCAATTGAGATTAGGACATAAAACGAAGTGAGCGGCGATGTTTGTTTATTCCAGAACATATTGTACCTTGTTCGGTCGGCAAAGGGAATAGCCAGGAAAGTTTTCGACTGAAATTTTTGATTTTCTCGCCAAACGATTACCACTAGCATCAAACTACTTAAATCTTCTGTCTAATCCCGTTTAAGCCAATCGTTAAGTTATTTTGTAGACTTAATCCACGATCAAGCATCGATGCTTATATGTAATGAACGTGTACCGGTTCAAATGAATGACAATCCAATAATGGATAAACAACAGAATGATGGGTTCAATTCAGATAATCAATAGGGTTGCTGGGAAATAAAAGGTTCATGGTAACATTTACATACACAAGAAAGTTCTATTTGATAAAGTGTCGTTCTGAACGTAATGATTGGCTTTTAACAAAGGAAATTGGAAGCACGAGGTTAGCTTATTCTTTCAAGCTGCTACATATTTCTCTATGGCACCAGACAAGGCAGTCTTGGGCACTGCCCCAATAACACTTTGTTTCCTCTCCCCATTTTTGAAGAAAAGCACAGTTGGTATGCTCCTTATTCCGTACTTGTTGGCGATGTTGGGGGACTGGTCGGTGTTAACCTTGTAGCAGGCAATCTTTCCCGCATGTTCTTTTGCCAATTCCTCGATTACAGGCGCTATTATCCGACATGGCCCGCACCAGGGTGCCCAGAACTCCACCAACACGGGAGTATCACTCGACATGACAAGCTTGTCCCAGCTTGAATCCGTCGCCTCTTGCACTGCATTTACATATTGTTGGCAAATAGCAACACTCTGTGCAGCATTGCATTGATCCAAAGCAACACTAATTAACAAGCCAAAGTCCTTATATTATAGAGCAAATCTAAGCCTTATCAGCCATTGATAAACATATCAAATAAGACTCACTGTCTAACTTCTAATGACTACAAACCTATATAGTCTGTTCTAACTAACGATTCTGGATTAACTCCAACGCAGTCCAAGCTTTAGAAAGCTAAAAGCAACAAGGATATGGAAAAGAAAAGTTGAAGATTTAACAGTTTTAAAGGGTAGATATGTGGAACTTTTGACGAACCTTGGTCTAAAGCTTCGCGAGCTTTGCAAACAATGCGGGAGCTTTGGTATCCGCTTTTGGAAGAACGAACAGACAACGAAGGGTAAAAAGACAATGGAATGTTGGACTCGTTGAATTCTTTATTTCCTTTTGTTGGCAAATGAAGTGTGTATATGGAAGCAATTGGATGGCAAGGCTGTGAAACAGTAGCTCTAGTAATACTCACTGTGCTCACTTGAAACCAACTCTTCGTAGCCATTTCTCTCCCTTTTCCTTAATTTTTCTCGTCTCTCTGTGGCTGACTATGTCTATTTTACACTTCACAGTCAATTGAGGTCTAAAAGGATGATGAAGAAAAGAATGTGGTGTTGGAGTTTCACAGTTTTACTCTTTGTTTTTTTTTTTTTGGTGGGTCAACCTTTCTAATTGTGATTTTTCATTTTTTTCCCTCTTATATTTTGATGATTTGCGCGAATCAATGTTTCGAAGTGGATATGCTAACCAGATTGTGAGGTGCTAGAAATGATGGAGTTCATGTGGACGAGGTTTTATGAGGCAGAGCTGTCCTTCTAAATAGTCCAAACAAAACAAACAAAGGTAGAGCCAACAAGAAAAAGATCAAAAACCATATTCCCATGCTTCAGGGACCTTAAAAGGTTTGTGTCAATTGAGGATCTTAGTCGTTAGATTCGGGTACAAATTGGGAATTTGATCGCATGAATGGGTCAGGGCCCAGAACCCAGACGGAGAAAACACATTAAGATAATAGAAACGTTAATCAACAACTTGGGTCCAAAAGGGTCTAAAAGTGGATCTGGTTGGACATGGCCCAAAATAGAAGAAATATGGTCTGCAATTTTACGCGCGGTTCATTTTTTTTTTTTTTTTTTTTATTGTGTTACTTATCTGCCATTTTATTGATGCCTTCGTCTCAACTCTCAAGAATTTTGATATATGTATATATTTTTTTTGACCATCCATCGGATTCTTTATTTATTTGTTCGATTAAAAAAAAGATTCAGATACTGCTCTTGGCATAAGGATTCCTATCCCTACTAGGAATACTTGTCGGGACAAATGATTACTAAAACTTTTGGGATTTCTTACAAAATTTTTTTTTTTTTAAAAAAAAAAAGGCCCAGAGAGAATAGAATGAAAAAGTCCTTTCGGCCCGGGCAAGAAATTGGATAAAAACAGAGCCCAGCCAGAACCCAATCGAGGTAGACGTCCATCATCCCATCAGAAATAAACACGGCGGTAGCAGTGAGCCGATGGCCAATACAAACCTTCTCCAAAGTGCGTTGTGTTGCTATTTACTTTCCGCCCCCCAATTGCCTCTTCCGAGTCTTCCTGCGTAGTTCTCTCTGCGTCTTTGTTCTATTGAGACAAAGAAAAATGGAATCTTTAGCACAAAAAGGAGAAGATTTGGCTTCTAAGGAAGAGAATTCGACCCAAAGTCTTGAAAAAGGCAACGACTTCTACGACATCTATGGCCCGCAGGTGCCCCCTCTCTTTGTTTCTTTCCCTCTACGTGTGTGTGTGTATGGATGGATGGATGGATGTATATTTGTGCATATATGGATGCGTGGCCCTTTGACAAGATGTTTCTGTGATTAGCTTATTAATGGTGGTTGCCTTTGGGGTTTTCGAATTCAACATCTGGGCACTTATGATTTCTTGAATATCCAATGTTGGTTGGTGACAAGATAAAGATTGATTTAAATGAATTGAAATTTGGTTTTTTATGCCACCTGGGGAAGTGTTCAAATGGACAGGATTACTGAGAATTTAGGTTGTTGAATATGTAAGCAGAATAGCATATGCTGCTTATTATTTAATGAAATTTCAACCCTAACATAGAGTTGTGTAAAAAGTGTTGTTCGACTAGTGCCAACATTGCAGATTTGTCTTATCATTCGAAGAACTAGTTAGCCTCTGAATCAATGCTAGTGATGTCCACCAATAAGATTGGTTTCTGAGGCTTTTCACTTACTGTGGAGTTTCGCAACTTTGCAGGCAAAAGCAGAAGTTATTTTCAAGACCCCTGAAGTTGATTCAACTTTGAATCTGCAAGTAGGTTCCCCGTTTGATATATTTTCTGAATTTTGGAAAAAGGAGAAACATCAAATGGGGCTTTTATTTTGTAACAGGATGTTCAGGGGCTTGTTACCTGGGTGCTTGCTGAAGGATTGATGCCATCATGGATATTTGTGAAGGTAAATAAATTATACTCCTTGTTTCCATCTTTCCTACCTTTCGTGGCTTTGTAAAATTGAAGTCTTTTTGGGGGAGAAAAAAAAAGCCACAACTGGGACTTATATTGGATGGGGAGCTTAAAGGTGCATTGGTTTCTCAGATTTCTTATCGGAAAAGTGAAAAAGAAAAAGTTTTTTAATCTTGTGGGATGATGATCTGCTGATATCCTTGTCTTATGTCGAATTTTGTGGGGTAAGTATAATTGGAGGAAAAGTTTGAAGATCTATTTTCCAATTTTAATAACTATGAGAACTCTCAGCCAACAGCCATTACATTCCATATCATGAATTTGTTGAGTTTGATGTGTCCCTTTCTTGTTTTTTGCCCTGTCTCAATGGAAAAGTTGATCAAGAAGCTCAACTTAATGGCCCTAAACCCTTAAAAAAGATTTTCATTCTAAACATATGAAGTCATGTTTCCTTTTTGCAGAACAAGCCTCTGATTCCGAAAGTGGTTATGCTCTACATGCCTGGTCTGGATGCAGCTCTATACTTATCACAATCTAAGCTACTTGCTAACTTTAAAGGGTGCTGCAGTAATCCAAGGGCACTTCTAGCTCTTAGGTTGGTAATAGCTGTGCTTTTTTCTGTCATTTTATAATTTGGTGTTTTACCACATCTCCAAAAAGTCTGATGGCTTTTGTTATGTGTTCTATGCTAGCTGTGTATCAGATGGAATGCAGACAATAGAAGCTCTTTTAACTTGCAGGATGAAAAGAAAGAGAAATGGCGTTGATTCAGCTATAAAGAAGTCTGTCCATGTGTCAGAAGAAGGTTTTTGACTTGATTTCATTGCATGCCTCAAATATTGAGCTCTTCCTTTGTTTCATTTTTCTACAGGTTAAAAAAAAAAATAAAATTTAAATAAAGGTGTGTGTAATCAAAAAGAAAAAAAAAAAAAACCCAGAGGTAATCTTAAGATGAACTTTTGCACTGATATGCGTTTTACTGTTATTTTCACTTGTGTTAATATGTAAATGATTTGAACATGGTTGGAGGCAAACAATTTGTACAAGCTGCTGTCATGCTTCTTGATGGTATTATATTGCATTTCATTCAACTCTTCTGGTCTAGCTATCATTCTTCTGGTTTAACATGGTTAACTTATTTGCTTGAATGCCTGCTGAAATTCTGGACATGAACCAGATAAAGGTGTGATATTGGGAATTATGATGGTTGACAACTTTTAAAAACCACCCACTCATTGAAACACAAATTGGTCTTCATTGTATGGAAATTCTGTTTCTTTAATTTCTGGAAAAAATATATCAACTAATTTGTCAGCACTGAATATATTCTTTTATCACTGAGCATTTAATTCTGTGTACAATTCTCCTGTAGATAAAGCTGTTTTTAGTTATTTTTAGGACTGCACAGAATCTGGTCATCTATTGGGGCCAATGCTTGGGCTTGTTTGAAGCCTATCTTGTGCAGTTAAAATTCTTGGCTTGGCAGCTTGGTTCTCATGGTTTTCTTAATGCATACCTGCCCTGTTTTGTGGCTCTTGAATGCTTATATCTCTTAAACCATAATCTTTTATGAATTTTTAATGATCTTCAATAATAAAAGTCTGTTAGCCGGTGGTGGTGCACATATAAATGATTTGTGATCATTTCAGTGGCCAATGAACAATCTCTTTCTGAGGTACTGCGATAATGTTGATGAAATTAACAAAACTGTGTCATCTTTGTGCAGAAGGGAAAAGTTCTGGTACTGGAAATTTGTTATCAGAGGACCTCATGAAAAATTTACCTTTCCCGCTTACATATTACACACTTACAGCCAAGCAACTGGAAGACAATGGATACTATATCAATCAATCAGGTGATATGAATTTCTTATGCCATTGTTTTGTTTTTGATATTTTGTATCTGCTTGTGAATTTATTGTCAGTTGCATAACTCTTATTGGTATATTGTAGGTTTCCTTTCCACTCTTCCTGCACCTTCTGGTTCTCCTTTATATGACATACTGGCACTCGACTGTGAGATGGTAAGACAAGAAAAAGTTTTGAGCACTCCACAACCAATGTAAAGTTCTTTAAATGCTGTAGTTGGAAAGAATAAGTGATAATAGATATGGATATGTCACCTATTGAATTGTATACTGTTGTTACATTTTAGCATTCATTTATTTGTAATTTTTTGAATGTAAGGGAATATATTGAAGAGACACTGAAGATGATCATTTTGGTATTGTATGGGCAAGAAGCAATATTTAGGATGTTCAAGAATGAGCACAGAATTGTTATCATTGTTCTGTGGCTTTTATTATGTTTTCAGTTACAGTTCATGGGCTACAATTACTAATACTGAGTTGATTCATCTTGTTTATATATATATATATATATATATATAAAACTGAAGTGCATCTCAAGAGAGGGCTTCGAGCTAACAAGGGTGACCATGGTTGATGTTAAAGGACAGGTATGTCCCACCTGCTTGTACACTCAGGGTGTGTGCAATTGGCATTATGAGCTAGTCTTCTTGGTTTTGCAAATTTATTTTTCAGCAGCTAATATTTTGCAGGTTGTGTTGGACAAATTGGTTAAACCATCAAATGATATTGTTGATTACAATACCAGGTAGGTTTTGATCCACGTGAAGTACTGAAATAAAGTTTACTATTTTTTTTCTCTAACTGTGAGCAATTCTCTTTGTTTTACTGATTGTTGTTATTTTTTATGTTCCCATGCCAAGTTTAACCAATTTTGTTCAAAATATGCTGACTGACCTCTTGGTCTTCTTCTCCTTCTCAATCTATGGGTCCACTGAAAGAAGCTACTAATGTTTTTGATGGACCAATAATCCATTGTTTTTGCAGATTTAGTGGAATAACATGTGAGATGCTGGAAGGAGTTACCACGAGTCTTAAAGATGTGCAGGTTCATTGCAAATAATTTTTCTTGTTGGTCTGGTGTGACTGGTGTTTGATGCTTTCTTTCTTAGGATATAATTTTGTAATTAACTTGCAGTTATATTATTTGTTTAGGAAAATTTTTTAAAACTGGTCTGCAAAGAGACTATCCTGGTTGGGCATTCCCTGGAGAATGACTTGCTAGCTCTAAAGATCTCTCATGAATCAGTGATTGATACTGCATTGTTATACAAGCATCCCCGAGGCGGATCCTATAAAACTGCTCTTCGAGTTCTTGCTAAGAGATTTCTTTCTAGAGAGATACAACAGTCAGATGTTGGACATGACAGTATTGAAGATGCAAAAGCTGCTATGGAGTTGGCATTGTTAAAGATTAGGAATGGCAAGTAAAGCTTCCCAACAGTACCTCCTATTATTGTGTTTATCTGCACTATTAAACTATGGCATGTTGTCTTAATCCTTCTCTGGCTATGTTATTAGGTCCGGATTTTGGTTCTCCTCCATCATTTTTAAGAAGAAAGCTCCTTACTGTTTTGAGTGAGTGTGGTAAAATCTCCTCGTTCATTGACAATGTTTCCATAATAAAGCGGTATGCATCTGAGTCAACCCATGCAATTCCTGTATCTTCTGATGATGAAGCACTTTTGAAGGCTATGAAGGAGGTAGGTAGATTGCACAATATTCAGCTGGAATTATGTCTTTTATTTTTGTCACTGATTACATACTTGGTAAGTGATTTTGTGACTGCAGGCAAAGAATGATCGAATACACTTCATCTGGACCCAATTCTCAGAGTTGAATTCTTATTTCAAGAAACAAGCAGAAGATGTGAAGAGAATGAATGGACAACTTGCAGAGTTGATATCATTGCTGACATGTCAAAAAAAGTCTGCCAAAAGAAAAAGCATCAAATGTATCATGACATCCGAACTAAAAAATATTTTGTCTCGTATGAATGATAGGGTCCATCGCCTCTACTCTGCGTTACCACAAAACACCATGTTCATAATTTGCACTGGACATGGAGATATTGCAATTGCCAATAGGTATGTATTCCTTTTGTGGCTTTGACTGCCCATTTGCTTCACTATACTTGCCTTTCCGTCTCCCTTATGAAATTATAAACTTCATGCTCCATAGCCTGAATTCACGAGACACCGAAAAAAAATTGTCAATTGCCAATCTTGTCATCAATTTACTACAGTTGCATGTGTGCATTACCTTTAATCTTAACATAGGTGGCAACCTGTTTTTTTTTTCCCCTTTTTGCATGGGTGAAGATTGAGGAAAATGCTCACAGAGCAGACAGCAACTACATTATGCCGTGAGAAGCTTGTAAAGGTCTTGGAAGAGCTTCAGGCCCAAGCTGAAGTAGCTTTGTGTTTTGTAGGTGTGAAGAACTGAGTACATGGTAGATGGATATGCAGGTCTAGTTTTTCTGACAATGCATACTTCGCAATGATTTGGTGTCAGCTCTTGTGCTTGACTGTTGCAAAACATTCATTTATTGGTTGACACATTGACGGAGATTTTCTTGTATATCACAGCATAGATGAAATGACAGTTGATGGAAGTTTTGGCAGTCTCCTGTTGTTTCATTTGTCATTTTGGGGGAAAAAAATGGAAATAATAACCCTTCCAAGAATGTTTTAACGCTTCCCAGAGGGACGGACTAAAAATAAAATAGCCAGTATTGTAGACTATATTTCGACACTATTGCATGCCTTGGCCCTTAGATAAAGGCTTATGCCAGACCAAGAAAAGCATTGTGATACTTTTGGAAGATTTCGTGATGACATGCCAATCCTACCCGTGGGATTATGTTGAAATGATTTTACGCGAATTCTATGCACATGGACACGAGCCCCGCAGCACTGCTATCTGATTCGCTAGCATACAGGTTTGCGGGGACAATGGATCTCCTTATCGACTGCCTGCGGAGGATTGAGAGGCCAACATGAGAGGTCAGGGGGTTCAAAAGAATGATTGTGAGTGAAACAGCCTTTTACGGATCCGGCTGACCATTCGACACAAAAACCTGTTAGAACTAAGATGCGACAATCTCTGATTTTATGTGGGTTTTCTCGGGAAACGCAGGAAATGAGCTCTGGGGAGTTCCTGCACCTGTAGTCCGGAAAACTCCTAATATTTATTGAATTTAACCCTGGAGAGGTACTGATAACCTCTTTGTGTAAGGCAACACGGTGGTTCAAGAACCAGTTCAAGCGCAATAGAGGAGTCTTTTACTTTCCAAGCTAGGGTGCCAGATGGTGCTGCAATTTGCGCAAAGGACACCTCTAATCATATGAGGGTGCTAAATATGAATATAAAGTTTAGCCAGGGCGTAACAGAGGTAAAACAAAGAATGAGAAGAAAAGCAGCAAAAAAACAAAAGAAATAAAAAAAATGTAAATGTTAGCAATCTCCTAACGTCAATTTTACAAACTTACAATGTAACACAAGTCCTTATTCTCGACTAATGGTATCATACATCAGCATGCATCTCAATGTCAAACAAAAATAGATAGAACAACTAAGAAACGTCGAAGCTAACACAATTGACTACAGGTTAACAGTAGACAAAGGGTGCCTTTCACCTCCATGCAGAAGTAACAATCAAGCTCTTGTCTTCCCACCCAAAAAGCAGGGCACCCATTTCTTGCTTCATGGTGTATCTATTACTGTACTCCTTTATCAGTTTCTGACCTATGTCGATCACGTTGAAACTCATTGAACATGATGTAAAGCCAGCCATCATCATTCTTGCTCTCCATTTCCCTGCAACTTCATACCGTTCAATCCTTTCCTCTCCTTCACAGGCTACAATATTTACTATGTCACGTGCCAGGCATTGGCGTTCAACATTTACCCTGTCTTGACTCTCTCTTGGGAGAGTTGCATCAAGGGACTCAAACACTGCAGAGTAATAATTGTAGGCCTCAATAAACCTTGGGAGAAATGGGGTGGTATTTGTGTTCATGTCTTGTTCAACAATGGTAACAAGTTTTGGATTCAGGCTCTTAACCATCCGGAGAAGCTGATCTCGCTCATTTACCATTGAAACACTTTCATCCGGCATGTGATGGAGTTGGAAAGCAAAATTTACTATAATTGCCTCCCCGGGCTTGCAGTCAAGCATTGCTGGGCTAACAACTGAAGTCCTGGAGGCCACTGCCTGAAATTTAAATGGCACCTTAAGTGCTTCTGCTAGCTTCTCAAGTCTTTGCCCTATGATCTTTAGACCCCCAATAGGACGTTGAACTGACTCAGGGTCATCAATCCCAGTCAACCTGAAGTTTGGTAGCTTACCTGGCTGGTTAGCAAGCATCTGAATCAGAGAAATGTATTGATTCCCTTGACTTACATCAAAATCTATTATGTGAACTTTCTTTTCACCTTTAAATGCTTCGACAATTGCAGCATTTGCTGTCATGAATCCAAATTTGAAACAAGGGCAAACCTCAAATAAAATCTGCATCGCTGCAAGCCTATCATGAGAAGGGGGCTCCTTGCATTTTAGAGCTTTATAGAGATACTTTCCAGTGACAGCCATGCGAGCTGCAAGACCTTCTACCATGTAGGCTGCAATCCTCTGGGAAGGATCTCCTTGGACCGAAACCATCTGACGGAGCTTATTTATCAAAGCTGACACTTCCTCAATGTTTCCCTCTGAGAGTGCACTAGCACAGTCAAAAAGCAATCTCTTGGGAGTCCGAGGAGACAATTGTGAAACTTCTTTAGTACTGCTGATGCTACTTAGGTTAGAATTTGAAGATGAAGACTCCTTGGGTGAATCATGGAGCATGATGTTGTGGACCTGGTCAGACCATTCACCATCAAGTTCCATGCCTAGACAATTTTCAAAGTCATCATCTTCTTCAGATCCATCTAGCAGAGCTCTTTCTAGCTCTTGAAGCTTCAATCTCAATGTATCTTCATCATATCCAACTGTATCTGTGCTTTTGATGTCCAAGTACTCAGAATCAGAATTGAATTGATAGACACCACATTGTCTTGTTGACACTAAAGTAGTTTTGTAGGGATCTTGGGTGGACATGGAGGAAAATGAGCTAGTTCTTCCTTGGTAAGATGATGTGCCCTGTTGGGGAAATGAATTTCCAGAAATGTCAGAACTAGATGATTGCGTTGGCTCTTCTATAGGAGAGTTGAGCAAGTACTTTTCATAGCTTTCACTCAAGTAAGAACCAGTGCTATAGGAGGTTCTGCGCTTATCCGGGTTGGATATTTGAGTGGACAAACCAGTGTTGTCATTGCTGCCCTTGAGAGAGTAGAGCTTATGGTTTCTGTATGGCATTGCAGAGAGCTCCGCTTGTCTAACTAATGACATGGCTTTCTCTAAGCTGACTTGGCTTAATACTTGCAGTCACAAAATGTGAGGCCTGCATCAACAAATATATTTGATGGCAGAATACTTGTTAATCACCAAACCACATATTCTTTTCTGGAGAAAAAAAAATGCAAGCATCTGAAATTAGTGACCTAGCATCAAATAGCATGGAATAAGAGACAAGCATCCAGCAAACAAAACTGTACAATGACAGTGATGCTGGTGGCGTGCGTGTGTGTGTGTGTGTGTGTGAGACAGAGAGAGATGGGAAATGTAGACACAATGGAAAAACTAGATGTATGAACATAACTGGCAACAAGAGAAATTCTAAGAGGAAGCTTTCTGCATATCATTCTGTATTTCAAGCTCTTCATCTACGCATACTCGGCACCCATATCCTTCCCGCTTCAGTATTAAACTGCAATATGCTCATAATTTATCTCAACCAAATTGCTAAAATTTGGGTGCTTCATTAATGGATGCCACAGGCAGAGTGTTGAAATTCTGGTGACTTATTCAAGCAGCTAGAATTGATGAAATTAAGGTACCTTAAGAGTATAGCCTTCAGCAATAACAATGATTCATTGCATATGGCACCAAAACAACGATAATTACACAAACCAAGAAATAATTTACCTAAATTAAACGTGTTGAAGAAAGCGGAAATTTTATGGTTGACAGCGAAGTTCAGTCTCAGCTGCAATTTTTTATGGGGCAAAAGAGTGCAAATCAGTTAACACTCCACCATTAGAAGCGACAACAACAAGGACAAGATGCTGATCCAATCAGAAATGAAACAAATCAATCTTTTATATGCCAATAAACAATCATTCAACAACAAGGGGATGGACAGGAAAGCTTCGAATGATCAAGCTTCTTGAGGTTGCAACATGCAAGTATACAACATGTAGGTATATAACATGTTCTGAAAAGAATAGATCTATGTAAGATCCTCGTACTAAATACAAAAACAACTACAGAAACTCGAGGATGGTAGCTGACCACAGAATAAGAAGACCAGGTGAAATAAATATGGCATATACCTGACGAAGCAGAGAGACATCAAGAGGAAGCAACAAAAATCATCCTAGCAGCCACTTTTGCAATTTGGTGATACCCAAATGGAGATACAGCTCAGGGATGACCTTGAAGGATGCGACCTATACAAGTTTTGACCAAAACCACAGTAACTTAAAGGCAAACGCTTTTTCAGGTAAATAAGTCTCTTTATGGTCTTCTAAACTATTTTTGGATTGTGAGGTTTGGCGTAGGTGAGGTGCGAGCAACCACCAACCATAAAACAAATCCAAAATATTGAATGGGTTCCACTGGGGCCCTCTAAACGATAGACTTTGAATAAAAATTTTAAACAAATGATTGAATTAGACAACTTAGACCCAACTATGAAAAAGAAATACTAATAGTCTCTAAGAAATATTTTACTAATTAAAATTTTAAATTTTACTAACAAAAGAAAACAGAAAGAAAAATCCAGCCTTCTGGAAATTGATAAATCTGTGGGAAAAGTAGACCGAAACTAACCAAAAGTTCTTACTTTTGACATGGAAACTAACTTTTGACTTCACCCCAGACACAGAACAAACCTTTGCTTTCCGATCTGTTTGTGCTTTGTTTCCAACTTTCCCACAGTTTCCTTAACTTTGTCTTTTTGGTTTAACCTACCCGTGTCTCATTCTCTTTTTTTTCTGCATGTTTACACCAACTTGGCTGACTAAATCGTCAGGTCGTAGAGGTTTGATGCGATCCTCCTGGCCATTTATTTTCCGGGCAATAAATCAAAAAAAATATTGATCTATTTATTCAATAAAAAAAATTAGTAAAACAGCTTAGTATCCTTGAAACTACTCATAATATTATTGGCATTGACTAAATTATCAATTCATTACATAAATACTACGAGTTTTAGTTTTTTCCAAACACATATCTATAATATATTATTAAGATTATTAGATATAATTTTATCTTTAATTGTTATGAAGTATACAAAAATTAAAAATATGCTCCTGGGAACATATTACATCTGAGAGATGTTAGGCGTTTAGTTTGAAAAAGGTAGTGCGACGCGGGGTAAGGGTCATTGTGAAGCTATGACGGAGGAGACAGTCGTGGTTGAAAATGGTGCCGAAAGTAGCTGTAGGTATTGGGGGGCCTGGCAATGGGATTAAAATGATTGAATGGGATCGACAACCAATGACACCCTCTGCGTCGGCAACGCGGTCAAAAGATTCCTTTCCTTTGCACGTCGGTATCACTCCGTGTCGTTCGTTTTCCTTTCTTGCCCACTTATGTAATTGTACTTTTTGATTGCTCACTTTCTGGATTGTTGAGAGCATCAATCCATTTTCAGACCTATTAATCAATAATTAAACGACTTAATGCTTAAAAAGGGCAATTTATTTTGCCGTTTTAGCCTAATTTTCAAAGCGGCCTATGGATAAATAAAAAATAAATAAATAAAGGGAGAGATTATTCTATAAAGCAAGACAGAATTGAAGAATAGTCATAATGAGTCATATTGAAGATTGTCTTTTTATTTATTCATTTATTTCTTTTTTTGGGGTATCCAGATGGAAGTGTCCAGGTTAACCAGAGGAATTCATGTTCCTGTTTCATGTTACTGAAATGGGATGTGAAATTCTAACAGCTGGTGAGCATTGCAAGCGTGAAATGAATCTTTAGTATGCATCCATTGTTTTATCTGCCCATCCTGTACCCAATTCATTCGGTCCTTGTCATCGTTTCCTTTTCATATCCAAAAAACGAGTTCGTGCAATCTTCTCTGGTAACTTGTTAAACGAGTTTACCTCGAGGGCAACATTTATATTTTATATTGGCGTAAGTCAGTGCCATTTGAACCATAATTTACAGTAACGACATGGTGCTTAGAAGATTGGATTCAATTTTAAAAGCATTGGACTTTTTGTTTTTTTTTTTTTTTTTTTTTTAATTTTATTTGGAGTGTTTTGAGGTACGCAATAGGATGCAGCTGATTGACAGATAATTGAGGCGACCACAGAGTTGCAAGTGGTAGTATTTTACAATGTTAGAGTTTGGCCCAAGTGAACTCGACAACCTAACCCAACAAAAGAACCAAAAATGGGAAAAAACTAGATTCGTTTAGGAGTCTCTTATTGATGTCACAATGACGAAACGATGATAACGCTATTCTATGAATAAGTGGCAATTTACTTTTGCCAGAGAGTCGTATCCGTTTACAAAGTTTTTTTTTTTTTTTTTAAAAGAAACAGAAAAAGAGAGAAAGTTGACTTTTTCTAATTAGCCAAGCCAAACGTCGATGTAATCGCCCTTCTGGCTTCGTCGGTTGTGAAGTTCAACTTTGAAAAGCTCTGCTTCAAGTGGGGATTTAATTAAGTCATTGAATGCTTTTTCAGAGGAAAAGACCCCAGTGGAGGTGCACCGTCCACTCACAAGACATTGGTTCAATGTCGGTGAATGTTTGATTTGTAATGTTATATATATATATATATATATATATTTCTTTTAAATGTAGTTTTTATTTTTGTTTTTGTGTTTTTGATTGTTAAAAATTTTATTAAGACGTTAGCTACCACATAAAAATAACTATTTTTTTCACAAAATACGATATTCAGATCTGAAAGATTGGTATTAAAATTCTTAATTATTATAGTATTTCTTAAAAAACGATGCTAAATAAACATAATAACTAACTAATAAGAAAAACAAATATAAATTCAAAAGAAATTGATGCAATGTTGGAACAAGAGGAGCACAACTCTTTGTTTTTGCTTTGGGTTGCGTTGTCTAGATCAAATCGCCTGGGCTGGATATTGAATCCAATTTGTTTGGGTTCAATCAGTTGGGTCCACTTCTTTAGGCCCATTAGGCTGAAACATGTCCATATATTAAAGTAACAGACAATAATGAAAAGACAATAATTTCCCTGACCAAACCGGCCACATGCACGGATCCTCTGGGAACACACTGCCGTCATCTGCTCCGCGCAGCCATCCTCAGGTGCTTTTGGCTATTTCCCAGGATTTCCGACGCATCGCGCCACCAGACCGTCCGCAAAGAGTGACCCAACCTCCATCAACCTTAGTTCAATCTTCATTTTCAATCAATCAGAGGGTGGAAATCTAAGCAAAATCGAGAAAGAATGAAAACCTAGATGTCCAGTGCCTCCGACAAGCTTAAAATTGGACCAAATAACCCAACAGAACTTTGTCCAGGCTTGTACGACCCACTTTACGAATTCCCTTTTTCAGACTGGACAACAATAAAACTACGGTTGCTCGTAAACTAACCCACTGCCCGGGTGGAAGGGCAATAAAGATTTAATCTTTCAGCGCCAAAATAGAAAGACAAAAAAAAAAAAAAAAATTGTCGCTTTTGTTTTTTTTTTCCCTTTTTCCCTTTATTTATCTCAAGAGAGATTCACATAATTTAAGGTTAAATTTATAATTTTGTCTTTAATGCAAAGTCTATAGATCACTTGTTCTTGCTAATCTTATAGTCGAAATGAGATGGTATTAACTGAGATTGATAATCAATAATGCATGTACGTATCATAGCTACAACAATAAAACTGAAGGGAAGCAGCCTGGAAGGTAGATAAACCGTCACAATCATAAAGCACTATAGGACTTAAACGTCATGCTGCACATATTCATAATAGAGAATCAAAATGTCCTTGTCCGCTGAAATGGGAGACAATAATAAACCAAAGGCAACCCTTCAATAGCTGTGCTTCACAATATCTCTAGAACACAAATTATTTAGTTGAGATTTAATGGAGTTAGTTTTAACAAAGCATGAGTTACAAGAAAAGTCTTAACAAACCTAAGTATAAAAAAAAAAAAAAAAAAATTCTTTTGGGTTTACTTCACTTCACCACCACCTTGGTGATGGATAACACGTCATCATAATAATATAGTCGAAGAAACTGAGGGATTGATGGCACATGAAAATTGTCCGCCGTTTTGTATGTTTGCAGATTTGAAAACGTCAATTCAGAGAATGTTTGCGTGCGTGACCCACAGTTGCATAGATTTAATGTGTCACCCGTAGGCAATACGTATTTCTGCTTCTATATATATATATATATAAACAAAGAAAACCTGTTTTCAAAATTCTTCTTCTTCTTCTTCCTTTTTTTTTTTAACCGAAACTTCATTTATTCTGGAAAAACAAATAGCTTTAAGCGAGAGTACATTAATTGAAGTTTGCGTCATTAGCAACTACCCTTAGACGAGATGCAATTATTGGCAATAAAAAGAATGATAATCATTGCAAAAGCTAGATTTCAGAAAAGAAAAAAAGAAAAAAAGCCAAAAGTGGCGTTAAATGTATAGTTTGGGTGGAACGGGGTCAAAACTAGTTTGTTGAGGAATTGATTTCAAGGGCTTTCATATTTGATGTTAAAAATAGGTATAGTTGGGGGGTTGGCGATGAAAAGAGTTTGGGGGTTGCTTGCATGAGTTACCAGGGAAAGGTGAGAGAAGAGGTCTATTATGGCTTTCATACAATGACATTTCATGAAGACAAGGGATATTTGGCTGTGCAAGTAACTGAAATGCTGGGCATATACTGTTTTGAAAGCTATCCCAAACCTTTCTATAGAACATTTCATTTGCTATCTTTAAGAATTACTGCTATTTCCTGCGGAATATATATATATATATATATGCGTGCTGTGCATAAATGTTTGTGTTGCTGCCGTGCAAACTATAATCACCATGTTTAACGTGCATTAGAATAACATGTGGTGGTTATCTCCAACTTGACTTGTGATTTTTTTTTTTTTTTCCCATCAATTTTTGGCTCAATGGCAGAATACTATATATGCACTATATGTATAGGAAGAATGTTGCCAATCTCATTTCAGCTTGGACAGTCAAGACTGTCTCAGCGGCCGCTTTCAATATTTGATGTTCCATGTAAGTAAAATGGACCTAAAGCGTCAATATATATATATATATATATATTGTTAATTTGGATTGGGTGTGTAATAAATCGAGCATTTTCCAAAACTACAAGGAAAAAAATCAAAATCCACGGCCACCTTGCACTAGGAAACCACATCACCATAACGAGGACTTTGATACTTGTAATATCAAAGGTCTAAAAATCAAACCTACCATCGAATCTGTTTGAATAAAATGAAATCACGTGTACTTCATCAACTACTTTCTGTTAAATTTACATTAAAATAATGGGAAAAAAAAAGGAAAGAAATTGTTAATTTGACACAACAAATATGATGGGAATTGGACAATCCAGAAATTCCAATTGGACACATACCCACCAGTTCTTGATGTCTAGTTTAGTTTACTTGATTTTGCGTTGGTGGCGTAAGTATATGGATAGATAGGCCAATTTTTAACAAAATTTAGATGGGCTTTCAGAGTGTTTAATTTCGTGTGGTACAAAATCTCAATCGGTTAAGAAAGAATTATACAATGATTATTACACAAAATCTCAATCTTTCAAAGTTTGTATTTGACCCGCCATCCGCATGGAAAGTATGGGAAAGGGCAGACGGTTTACCAATACTTTCCTTCATGCTGCACTCACACGGCATTTGATAATTAACCCGCAAGAGTAAACCTGCAAAAGCTCACAGTTCAGGGTCGTCTTTTATTTTCTTAATTTCCATACATACGTTATATGTAACCTGCTTAACTAACTGGGATTAAGCTGAACTGTCACCGTGCCCCTCCTGCACAACAACCTTGTTTTCTTGCCATTTTCAAGAACTTTGATCAAATATTTCCCTAACGAATAATTAGCCAACCCCACAAAATGCATGTGGATGCTTTAAAAAGCTTTCCCAATTTTGACATTATTTTGGTTGCCAATTCTGGGAATGACAGCTTAGAAGTTTGCACTTGCAAACTTTCTTTCGTGACAGATACTTAGCATACGGGGCTTTTTACCCATTCATTTACCATACAAATTGCTTCTCGATTGACCGACCATCTAATAAGCATGATGTGCTAAAATTAGAAAACGTCAATAAATGGAAAATTAATTTGCGCTGATATGGACCTCTACTTTTACTAAACATGTATGCACGCATCGGGTATTATAAAAATCTTCGGTCAGGATGCAGTGAATTGGCCAACCCCAACCCATAAGGTCAAATCAAAGCAAATCATTCGTAGAATTGAGACATGCATATTGCTTTGCAATTCTAGCTGGTACTGTAGAAATTGATAAATTCATTGAATGCTTGTTCCTTGTTATTAATATCATTAATTGCCGTCACTTCTTAGTTGAAGGAATTAGGAAAGTAGTCTTTGGAATGAGGCAAACTGTCTCTTTAGTAACTGTACCATCGAAACTAGTTCAAGGTTCCCATGTCAGTAAACTTTTTGATTTAACGTGGCACCATGGCTTAATGTGGTCAAGATAGAGGTAGAGCCACAAGAAACAAATAGTTGAGAATAGGAAAAGCAGCAGAAATGAGAATTTTCATGGGCCAGTGTCATAACAAGAAAAGAAAAAGTCAGTGATTCTACAGTTTGCATAGAGAGAGGGCTAAATGTGTCGTGTAAAACCAACAAAAGTGACTTGCCATCCACAACCCTAAACCAACCCCCACTTTTTTATTCCGTTGGTGTTCTCTTTCTTATGCTTTTATATATCTTCTGGGGGACTTCTCTCTGGTACATTTGATGATAAAAAAAAGCCAAAGCCAAGGAGTGCCAACGACGTTGCTGAATATAGATGGAGGAATCTGGTGCTGCTAATTCAATTGACGAGGGAAAGAGTACCACAGGTTGTCCTAGAGGTCACTGGAGACCTGCTGAGGATGACAAACTCAGGCAACTTGTTCAACAATATGGTGCACAAAACTGGAACTTTATAGCAGAGAAGCTCCAAGGAAGATCAGGTGTGTAGTATAATCTGCTAGGAATTTGGGATCGGATCTTAACAAAGTCCAGTTAAAGAAATCATGATTTCTCATAATTTGTTGTTGTTAATGGACTCTTGTTGAAGTTGAGGACCTTGAGGCTTATGATTTGTCTTGATATTGTTTTTAAGAGTGAAAACTTTTAGAGTTTGATTACTTCTGATATTACTGTTACACAGTTATTTGAAGACTACTTTACAAATATATTTGTGCTGATTAGGTTGAATTAATTTTACAAATCAAAATATTTTGAGCTGTGATTCAGATATAGTATGTGTCTGAGCACTCTCTTAAAAATGATCTTCTTCCAATTCTAGTTACTGAGTTGAGATATTGGAGCTAAAAATTCCTTCTCTCTTAGTATGATCATCTCTCTCTCTATGTTTGACAAGCAGACCCTGGCTCTCTCAATCCCATCCAACTCGTGCTTAATAAATTAATAATTACCAATACTTTCGGTACTATGAGTTTGCTGATTTCCTTTTCTGTGCAGGGAAGAGTTGCAGATTAAGGTGGTTTAATCAGCTTGACCCTAGAATCAACAGGAAACCCTTCAGTGAGGAGGAAGAAGAGAGGCTGCTTGCAGCTCATCGCATTCATGGAAATAAGTGGGCACTAATAGCCAGACTATTTCCAGGTCGAACTGATAATGGTGTGAAGAATCACTGGCACGTAATCATGGCTAGAAAGCAAAGAGAGCAGTCGAGGGTATGTGGAAAGAGAAGTTATCAAGATGACCAAAATGAACACGACACCAACTTAAGTAGTGTTTTGGCCTGGAAATCAAGGTCTCCTCAGGAGGTGCTTAGCTCAAAAATTGGATTCCAGAATGGTAGAGTACTCTTGGAATTTCAGCACCCCAGTAAAGATGTGATATTTTCAATCTCTCCCTCTTGCTCTACGCGTTCTTGGGATTTTGCCACACCACCTACTAGCATGACGGCTTCACACAATTCTTCTACTTTGGATTTATCAAGAAGAGCTGTCCGTTCCAACAGTAATTTATGCAATACTGAGAGCTCCAAAAGTTTAGATCATCAGTCTATTTATAGATACTGTCCAAGTTCTTCAATGTATGGAAGCTATAGAAGTTCAACAGTAGTTGGACCTCAAAACTACAAAAGAGTTGTTCCGAGTCCTTTTGGTTGCCTCAAACCCGGAGATGTATACGAGAATCATGGAATGGTGAAGGAGTTGGCAGGTTTCTGCAACAACCCATCCCCATTCAAGAGAATAAATGTGGGTAACCAGAAAGAGCAAGGAGATGAGTCCATTAGACACAAGGAGATTCCTTTCATAGATTTTCTAGGTGTAGGTATATCTTCTTGATCACCCAAAAAACTTTTTTTGTCAATTATGTTAGCCTAAACTATGATACTATATAGTTTTTGCTTCTCCTTTTTGTCTGGTGAAAATTGCTTTCATATCTTGAAAGAAAAACACGATTCTCCTCTAATTTTATTTTAGGTTTGCACAATAGTCCAAGCTTCATTTGATCGAAATGTTGATGGCATGCTGAATTGCTAGTCAACTATCAGTACTTAATTTGAACGAGATATTATATGAATTTTGGCGATCAAGCAATAAATTT
The DNA here is from genome assembly GCA_037832385.1 of Rhizophora apiculata. NCBI lineage: Eukaryota > Viridiplantae > Streptophyta > Magnoliopsida > Malpighiales > Rhizophoraceae > Rhizophora > Rhizophora apiculata. Next base: position 1,858,916 of record CM075430.1, on the reverse strand, counting down.
TTAGATGCATATATCAAAAATTTACTTGTTAGATATGTTGTGTTAAAATTAATTTGGGGATTAAGATTTTATCATTGTTGGGTTTTAGTATATGGAAGAACATTATTATTGTTTACATAATTACTATTTATGTAAAATGCACAAATTTTTCTCTTGGTTAGAAATTTCTTTCAAGAACATCATCTTTCATTCATAACAATCTTTTTTTATTTTTTTATTTTTTTTTTGTGATAAGTATTTATAACAATCATAATTGACTCCTCGTTATGTTTCAGTATTTTCCTTTTCTATTGAATTCATCAAAGTGCTATAAAACAAGTGTCATTTAAAACAGCAATAAAGTAGTAAATAACTTCAAAACAGGAGGACTCGTAGCTGCTAGTTTGTAAAATACTTTCGAGTATAGGGATTGGAAATGTGCAGTCTGATCTTCTGAGGAGTTACTTAAAATGTAATGCCATTCTATTGTTCAGTTTGCTATCTGCATATTTTTCATGGTCACTCACAATATAGCAAGGTACCAAAATCTGCAGGCCAAAGGTGCCTAAATGAAAACTAAAATTGAACTCCAATCCTATAGACATGTCCTATGTCAAAGCTTTCAGCTTTGCCTTTTTTTTTTTTTTGAGTTAAGGATATTGAGATTTTAACTCTAAATTATATGATTAAAAATTTATCATTAAAAGTAAAAAGACAAAAAATAATGCAAAAACAAAAAAAAAAATTATAAATTTAATATTTTAAAAATTTGAGTCGAGGTATTCTATTTAGATTTCTCCTATTTGACAAAGGTGACTGAAAAGATATACAAGAGAAATAATTTTAGATGACGATAATAATAATAAAAAAAAAACGTGCAAATTAATTATAGTTGTCAAATTACATTTAGTCCCTTGACGTGCCGACTTTATTTGAACGGTAAAATTAACGTCATATTATTGTACAAAACAATCAACGGGTTTCCCATTTTTTCTGACCAAAATAAATAAATAAAACAAACGGCGTGTTTGATTAAGTTCAGTGACTTGTAAAACTTGCACTAGTTTTTAAACAAATTATTGCTAATTAAAATACATTAACAATTCGTGACAATAACTAAAGCCCGCACTTAGCGATATGATTAAATAATTTACTAATATATTCATTATCACCTTAATTTCAGACGAGGTGATAATTTATCTCCTCATGCCCTAGTTTAACGATATTCTATTCTATATATATATATATATAATTATTTTTTTTTTTCTAAACGCGTTTTCTATTTATTAAAAAGTGCCTGAACGTTGAAAAAGGAAGGAATAGAATAGAATAGAAGCAATTCGTCGAGTCCATGGAAAAGTAATTTAAAATTAAATTAATGATATCCGTATTGAAAATTGAACATGACGCTGTAATCACCAAGGATCTCCTCGGTTTTCAAAATAGAGATTCCAATACGCAATGAACTGAATATAACTCGTTTTGGCTAGGAATGTCATTGATTTTTCCCCAGAGTCCTTTTGCGCAAGAATTATGGTGGCAATTTATTTAATACGTGCCACTGCTGCTGCCCAACCGCTCTTTGACATTTGAAGGCAACTATTTTTCGCTACTGGGCCCGAGTTTGGTTTACCTTCGTGTACATATAAAAAGTAAATCTACAACGCAATTATCTTTTTCTCTGATTTTATTTATGAAAAAAATTCATTAAATTGTAAACTATACAATTAGATAATTTTTTTTATAAATTATATATATTTTTATAAAATTAAAATTTAAAATTTTAAAAATAAATAACTAAATTCTCGATTATTTTACAAATGAGATATATTCTTATCTTTCTAATTTTTTTTAATACATTAAAAAAAATTTTTTTCGTAAACATAAAAAAAATAATTTAAGTGATAAAATTTCTTAATATTATTTTAAGAGAACAAAAAAAGTGATTTTTATTAATCTACTAAAACTTTTCATATATCATTCTCTCAAAATAAATAAATAAATAAATAAAATAAAATCTTTCATATATCAAAAAATATATATATGAAATTTTCACGTATCATAATAAATTATAAAATAAAAATTAAAAAATAATAATTAATTAAAAATATTATAGAACTGAAAAATCATTTGCTCTGCGTTTTATTGATTGGATACCAAGAAGAACCGAATCCAAGATAATAAGTTTGGTTAAAAACCAGCTGCCCGACTCTCTCAGTGTCACGTAATGGCTGCCAAGCGATACGCCAGCCGCTCGAAATTCCGGTCAGACTCAACACCCCAACCCCGGGCGGCGGCCTTGAACTAGACTCGGTCTCAGTTTTCCAGCCGAATCCGACATATTGGGCGCAAGCCCACCTAAAACCCACTAGGCCCAGCCTAATGTGAATTTCAGGATCATTAATCCAAAATATCTTTATATGGGGTTTCGCCGTCAAATCAAATATTAAGGCCTTTTACATTTGGGTTTATGCAGGTCCACTCCAATAACATGTTAGCCTAATAATCTTAATCACTAGTGGTTAAATGAAGGCTCAGGATTCTTGATCTGGGCAACCAAATCCCCATTGCCAATTTCGTTAATCATAATCGTGATTTTTTCACTTAGAAATGTACTATTGGCATTACGCTTGTATATCGAGAGGACAACAAAGTCGCAGATTGGCTAGCAAATTTTGGTCTCCATCTCCTACTAGGGCTGCTGCATGAGCTTCCACAAGCTCTCTGTAATTTATGACCTCTTGTCGGGTAGGATAAGCTTTGACTCTTTGTCTTGTTGGTTCTTTTCCATGAGTAATAGCCTTCAATTCAGCCACAAAAAAAAAAAGAGATACTTGGTCTTGGACTTTTCCAAGAGCGCGAAGCTAGTAAAATTGCCAAGACTTTTTAGGAATCCCCTGAAATCTTTTTAATAGCATTTTGCTTAACTAGGAACCAATCTAATCCCAGCAGGATCAACTCTGATTTCTGATTTTAGAAAGAAATAATAAAAAAAAAAAAAATCAAAGAACCGTCCAAAACCCAACTCCTCCACTTCTTGGCGCCCAGAAAATGGAAAAAGTAGAACAAAAGCAAAAACGCGTTCAATTGTTTTCCATTTACAATTGGCACTTACGATTGAGACCTGATAACAATTTCTTTCTTGTATATATACTCTGATGTCTAACATTTAGAGTTTGGTACGCAGTATTAATTAATGGACGATTATGTAAAAGGATATTTTGGAAAAATTGTTGGGAAGAGAATAAAATAAAAGAAAAAAAAAAAGAGATGGACGGAGAGTACAAGGAAAATTCCTGGAAAGTGGCAAAAACGCGTTGACTAGGTCCGTTCTCGGCTTGTGCAACCCGGCGGATAGACCCCAAGTCGTTGTAGGCCCCTCTGGCTGGGGACAAAATAAGGTTTTCCATTGCTATTTGCTCCACCAGTGACCCCCCCAAGAGTTTTCTTCGTTGAATACTGAAGCAAAAGGCCATGTCATGTCAGGTCATTTATATCCTTCTCGTCGGTTTCGTCATCCTCGTAAACTTTAGGAAATGAAATTTAGAATAAGGGTAAGCACATATTTTTCTTGTTCACTCTCTCTCTCTCTCTGTTTTTTTTTTTTTTTTTTTGAGCAAAAGCACACTTTAGTTATGGTGACACTTGAGATGCACCTGATCATAGATCAATGTCTTGCTATTGCAAGACAGGGATTGAAAATGTTAAAGATCAAATGTGTTAAATTCAAATTAAAATCATCTGTAAATATTTCTAATATTAATAATAATGACAATAAACTTGAATAATCGTTTGTCTTATAACTTTTGTTATCATTACATATTTTAAATAAGAGGTGCATGCGTCAATTTTAACAAGAGAGGCGCCTTTATGACAAGTTTTGCACATTACTTGAAACTTAATTTCTCATGTTTCCTAGCAAAAGACTGAATGTGAGGAACTTGGCTGAATAAGTGACATGAGGTGCTTGCCTTGTGAAGGATGACAGGAACTCGAATTCTTCTTGGACTAAGACCCTCTTTGCACGATGAGAAAAAAAAATTAAAAATGAAAATGACTGAATGTGTCTCTTCAGCCCATTGTGATCACTCTCTCGTCAGAATGCAAGCCAAACTTCAATAAATTAATGCTTTGCTTGTTTAATAAGCAATGACTCGATTATTCTTTTTTCCCATTTGATCAAACCCAAAATCTAAACAAAAACATGGACTTTGATATATATATCGGTAATAATTTGTTATCTTTATTTAGTATGTTTGTAAAAAAGAAATGTTAGCTCTTCTAAGTAATACAATTTCAGATTTAAATAATATTAAAATTAAATATAAAAAAATTATTTAGGCTCAAGTATTATTAAATTTAAATAATTTTTTATATTTAATTTTAATATTATTAAATCTGAAATTGTATTACTTAGAAGAGCTAACTTTATTTTTGTGAGCCAGCTTGAACTTAAGCCGATAAGAAAGAGACAGACCTGTTCACGACATTGACTTTGATTATTGATGACAAAGTCTACCGACCTTGAGGCATTTAATCTTCAACCAAATTCACCAATACATTCAGGAGCAACCCCATCTTCTCCATTAAAACCCAGAAAACTTTCTTCAAGAATCAAGAGGAAATAGTGTAGCCATGGATAGAGAACAAGAAGAGATGCAATTTCTTGGGCTCTTTGACATCTACAAAGAGACCTACAAGATTATCTTTACTTGGAGAAAGATCTTCAGCCAGATAACTTTGACCCTGATCCTCCCTCTGTCTTTCATCTACCTAGCCCACGTCGAGGTCTCCAATCTCATCTTTTCCAAGATCTTGCACAACGAAATACAGCTAGCCAACACGCGAGTCGGCTCCCCCAGGAAGGAGAAACTAACCGATCTTGTCAACACCGAACGGACCTATCTCTGGCTCTTCAGGGCCGCCTACTTCACTTTTTTCCTTATCTTCTCGCTTCTATCAACCGCGGCTGTTGTTTATACCATCGCCTCTATTTACACCGGCAAGGAAGTGACGTTCAGGAAAGTTATGAGCGTTGTCCCTAAGGTTTGGAAGAGGTTGATGATCACTTTCTTGGCTATGTTTTTGGCTTTTGGGGCATACAACGTTGTGGCTTTCCTAGTCATGATTGTCTGCCTATTTCTTTTTGAAGCAACCAATGCTCCTTATCTAACTTTAATAATTCTTCCGGTGGCTTACTTTTTGGGACTGGTTTATATGAGCATTGTTTGGCATTTGGCTACTGTTGTGTCTGTGTTAGAGGAGGCTTGTGGATTTAAGGCCATGACCAAGACTAGTGCGCTAATAAAGGGCAAGATGTGGATTGCGGTGATCGTATTTTTGAAGCTGATTCTATCCTTCGTAGTAGTCCTGATTTTATTTGAAAAGCTCGTTGTTTCTGGGAATTCATTTGGCGCGTTGGAGAGGGTTGCATATGGGGTTATTTGTCTCCTGCTTCTTCTCAAGTTGTTCTTGTTTCAGCTTGTCATCCAAACGGTCATCTACTTCGTTTGCAAATCGTACCACCATGAAAATATCGACAAGTCTGCACTGTCGGATCATCTGGAAGTTTACCTTGGAGATTATGTTCCTTTGAAGTCCAAGGATGTCCAACTGGAGCAATATGAGGTTTGAGTGGCATAGATCCAATTAATGGGCAGAACAATACATCACTTGTTCCGTTTTCTGTTTCTTTTTCTTTTTCTTTTTCTATCTTTTCCTTATTAATAGTGCTGTTGCTGTTGCAGCGGGTACTGTATCAAAGTATTACCCTGGTTGCCACTTGCCACGGATCGATTTTGTATAAGTAAGTAATTTTAGAAGCTATAACAATCAAATTGCTACGGCTGCCCATTACTGTTGCCCTCTATTCTTGTTCCTATTTAAGAAAAATCTTTTAGTACTTATATGTACTTCTTGGGATGACTATTAGCGTCATTTATATGTAGTTTGGACTCCACCATATATTACGAGACCGTATAAATAAAGTGTAAATCATTTACACGAATTTATTCTCTTTATTTTTTTTAAATATATATATATATATATTGCAAATACAACTAAAAAATATATGTAAATAATTAATTTTGTATATATAAATTTTTTTATGGTTGTACACATATATATATATATTCTACCTTATTTATATGTTTATTTTTACTTAAACTATGTTTTTAAAAAAGCAAAATACGTAAAATTCTCCCTCTCTTTCGCTCCCCTGTCCCCCAAACCTCGTCCTCTTCTTTTTCCATGCCATGGAGGGTCCCGCTGGCCTTTAAGCAAAATGCATATACGCACACAATATATATTGCATATATAATGTATAAATACTATTCTTGCTATTAAAGGTTGGTCTATGTATGTGTGTATTTGTGTGTTTTGAACTTTTGACCAACGTTATGAATTGCCAGCGCTGCCCGCGGCTATGGCTGACCAAGTCAATGTGAATTGCGAATGAAGAAAAGCCTTTTGTACGATGCCCAACCAAGATGGAGATTTTTAGGGTGGAAGGCCATGAGGTTGCTCACATGAAAGAGCCCAACATCTCGGCCTATTTTTCTTGTTCTTACATGAGCAAAACTTGAAGCGAAGCCCTTTTGGATCCTTCCTCTTAGAAGTCAAAGAGATGGATCATAGTGCTGCTATCCATGGCTAATGTGCAGCCCAAGACCACAATAGGCCTCCAAAGGATTTGTAATTAACAAAGGAAAGATGGGCTAAATGTAGCAATGTTGAGCCACCGGTTAAAGATAGCTTTAACTCAGTCGATTGAACAGCAGCATCAGCCAATGTGATGTGCAGACCCTACCAGTCAAATCCCATGTTAAAATACCGGGTAACTCCACACGCTGCGGCCACCATTCCACCATCCTTCACTGCCCCATCGGTGTTTCCTTTAACCCAATCACCCTCAGGTGGAATCCATCCAATCAAAGCCCGAACCGAGGATTTCTGTGAGAACCTGGCCTACTTTCCCGTGCTAACCCTATGATCAACTCCTTGAAATACTTTGCACCAGTTCCATATCCACCAACAGGATGTGGCAAACACCGCCGGCCAGTCCACTGTCCCCGGAGAACCAAACTGCTCTTTTAAATTAGAGACCAACCAGTTAAGAGGATCAGAAAAAACAAGAAAAAAACAGCTTCTCCTGAACGACATTTCTTCATAAACCCGACAAAGGGGACAAGAAGGATCATTGGTAAGCCCTCTCCCGAATCTCTCTTGATTAGACAACAGCTTCCCATGAGACAGCTGCCACTTGAAGCAGCTCACCTTCTCAGGGACATCAAGGTTCCAAACCAAACCCAAATGATTATCCCAGTCATTATATGGGGCAATAAGACATGGCTGCTCGATAGGCATCTTTCACCGACAACCTCCCCATCCACCGAGCCTTCCCCAACACATCACATCAGGGTTGCCTTCACTTAAACGTACTGACACTGCTAATAAGACTCGTTGCATTGGAAAATGTGAAAGCGTTCAACTGACAACACATCTGAACATTGGAAAAACCAACAAATTTGTAAGTTTTGGTAACGTAAATGTAGATTAATAATTTATTATAATAAAAATTAATTTAATTAAATATTATTTAAATTTAATTATATAAATTTATTATATAAATAAATAATATTATTTATTTATTTATTTATTATATATAATATTTTTATTTAATTAATAAAATTAAAATGTTTTTATAATTATTTTAACAAGATTTAACACTAAATTTATTTATGAGTTTTAATACATTATAACCATGGATGCAGACACTAGGAGAAGCACATACAACTATGCATAAAATAACAAGTACACACTGGAAAAACATGGTAAAGAGTACGACATCGCTGGACAAACACTCGAGTTCTAGCAAAATTTTTTTAGGCATTTCATGTAGCATCTCAATTTGGAGGATGATCGAGCGAGAGCTTGATATCGTGCGCTATGTTTTGAGCATCATTCGAGATGCCAGCCAATCCAAACCCAGAAAATCCTGCGCAATAAATCCCATTTTTTCCTTTCCAGCGACTCGGAGATCTCGTCAACGGCATTCCATTTTCGTTAAAGAGGTCATCTTCGCCCTGGTTAAAAGCATAATAAGTTGCGCAAACTCCAAACAATGATATTAATGCGAAGAAATAAAAAAAATAAAAACAAAAAATGAAAGGAGACATGAATACTATGGGGTACCTTGAGCCAATTTCGCACCGTACTTCTGTAGCCTGTGGCAAATATGATGGCATCGTAATCCTTCTTTCTGCCATCTTCAAAGATGGTCTCCTTACCGTTTATGCGGCCTATGCCAGAGAGAACCTACATCACATCAAAATTATGTCACTCATGAAGAGAGCCATTTAGCTCAAGTTTTTGCATTTGTCTTTGAAAGAAGAAGAAAAATAAAAAAGGACTGGTATGATGCTTAAATGCAATGCAAATAATAAATGAAAAAAAAAAAATCCTTCAAAATTTTTGTTTTGTACTTGTCAAAAAACGTAGATTTTCATTTTATATAATACTCAAGAAAATCCTTTTAAAAAAATAAAGATCTAAAACGTATTTGTTTTCTTTTCTGTCCACATTCGGTATCTTCAGATTTTTTTCTTTTTTTTTTTTTTACCTCGATTTGTTTCTTCTGTATCTTGTCAACAGTACCGACATCGATGATAGGCGATCGGCCCCTTGTTGCTTTGAGTTGAAACACTCCACCATCCGGCCTCTTCAGGCCATATTTTGAAAGATCTCCGTAAACTATTTTGCAATACAGTAAAATTATCTTGTCGACAAAACTGACAGGTAAAAATTTGAGAAGCCACATCCCGAGACGGATAATCTCTTTCGAGACCACATGTACCTGGAAATTAGACATTAAAGGACGGCTTAATTAGGTTTTCATGTAAGATATGTATGATCTGTCTTGCTTAGGTAATGGAGAGAGAGAGAGAGAGAGAGAGAGAGAGAAATTACAGGGCCACGAGCGACAATAGAAGCAGAAGCACCCCAGTTGAACAAGTCGTATGCGATCTCCATGCCGGAATTCCCAGCACCCACCACCAAGACATCTTTGTCTTTGAAGTCTTTCCCATTGACGTAGCTATTGGAATGCAAGCAATTTCCTGGAAAGCTGTCCAGCCCAGGCAGGTTTGGTATAACGCCTTCGCTGTTTTCACCTGTGGCCACAACGAGAAACTTGGAATGATAAGCCTCAGAAACACCTGAAGCCTTGTTGCTTACCGCAAGGCACCAATTTCCCGAAGCTTTATCGAAAGAAGCCAATTCCACATTACGATGGTACCGAGGCTCTATTTTAAACTGAGACACATAGCTATCTAAGTAGCTAACGAAGCCATTCTTCGGGATAAATGTGGGGGCCCCTTTTGGATAGGGCATATGTGGCAACTCGCAGAACTCCTTTGCGAGGTGTAATTTGAGCCGATCATAGGTTCTGTTCTTCCATAGAGATGCATAGCAGCCTTCTCTTTCAAGGAGTAGGTTTGAGATACCAAGACGGTTGAGGCATGCAGAGACTGCTATGCCTGCTGGACCAGCACCTACAATCAGAACGTCTACTTCTTCCTTGAATTCCATTAGCAAAATTTGCTTTGAGTTTATGGTTATGGAACTGTTGAAAGGAGATCTGTATGTATTGAGGGAAGGCGTCAGAGAGAGAGTGAGACGATTGTATATCAATATCACTCACAATGTGTTCAGTAGGATGGATTGCCAGCAATACCAATTGTGGCCTTATATAGGAATAAAATGTGTAACTTAGTCTGCGGGCATTAAGTACTGGATGAACGAGAATATTTTTTTATATATATAAAAAGGGCAACTAAATCTTTCAAAGAGGCCACCATATAATGTTAACAGAAATAAAACTACTATAGAATTTACACACTAGCAGTGCAATGTATATATCCTAACACAAAGATAATCATGGAGCCTCATAGGTTTTGTATTTAATTACTTGGCAGATATGAAACATCATATTACATTGTTATCCTATGAATTAAATTAAGCTAGATTCTTATCCTATTTATTAAATTAAGCAAAATGGATTTTGTAATCAGATTTCTATTACATAAATATACACAAATTAAATGAGTAATAATATTATTTATTTTTAATTTTTAATTTTTAATTGTAATTATGCAATATTTATCAAAAGATATGTAAATTATAACAAATAAATTTTGATAATTTAAGTTTGAATATACTTCTCTCATTTAATTCTTATATCTACTTAACTTTTTGGTTGTATTTATCATCTAATTTGTTGATTTTTTTTTTTTTTCCAATTCGTCACGTGCACGAATTGATGAACAAACCAACTCTTGTTCATTGGTGACGGCACAAGAAGAGCGCATTTTAGCCGACGTTTCATCTTTGACACTTGGACTGCATGGAAATGTGTTTCATGGGGAATTGTCTATATGGTGTTCTGTCTTCTTCTCAAAGCGTCTGCAGCCGTATCTGTCCACCAAAACGAAGAAGACGGGAAAATTTATAGGAGGGAGAGAGAGAGAGAGAGAGAGAGAGAGAGAGTTAGCGTTACAACAGATTCGATTCATCAAAGAGCTTTGTGCTTATCCATTCATTAACCAAAACAAGAGAGACTGGGATTTTGGCTATTGATATCGAAGAGCCAGAAAAGAACATAGGCATTTTGATGAATTGATTCATTTGTAACTGTTAAGTCACTACTGATGCCAGATATCACTCATCGTCAACCTTTGTCTGCATTTTGCGGGTGTCATTGCATGGCAGATGCATGGAACGGTTTTGCTAAATGGCATCAAAGAAGCTCAAAAGTTTCAAACTCATTTATATTTGACGATTGAAGACAATTTTGCTTTTGTAACCATAGATTCCTCTTGATTTTATTTACTTAATGAGCAAAATACAGGGCGAAATGCTTGGTATTCACAATGAAGTTCGCATCTACTTTGTTTCTAATGTCATTCCTCTTCGTTTTGCTTTAGTGAAGTAACTTTTATTCACCTTTTGAAGGGTGATTAGCATTCAAACCTTTTCTCAATTCTAAATTCAAAAATTTTGCTATTACTTTGGTAATATTATAGTCGACTTCGGTTACTCAGTCAACCATTAACTAACTGAATTAATTTTAGAATTTGTATTATTAAGGCACGGAGGCAAAATGCTTAAGAAGTGGTACATTCGGTCTACATTTTAGGTAACTTTCATTAATTTGATCTAAATTTCGTGAGTTTAATTAATTTTGATATAAGCAATTAATTATGCTTTTTTTTTTTTTGAAAAAAAATTTAAAATATTTTGATTCCACGTTAATATTTAAAAATAAATTTGGTACAACTCATTCTGACAAAGATTTTTAGCTAACTTTTGTAGTTATATGTTTAGTGCATTTTTAACGAGACCTTTATGCGTAACATTGGTCTAAAAGTAGCTTACATTTTGTTCCTTTTGTAGATCGTCGTGGTAATCCCTCGATGAGACAATCTATCAAAATAAATAAATAAATAAATAAATAAATAAATAATGTGTTGAATTAAGTTTAGAGTCCACATCAAATTAAGAGCAACTTTTTAATCTGGGCTTCTCTCTCTTTATTCAATAGGCATCCTCGAAAAAAAATAGAAAATGGTCAAATCACTAACTTAAATATTCAAACGAAAAGCCGCGAGCGTAATACACTTGAAAAGCTATGGCACACCAGATAATTTTTCTAAATAATGTTTAACATCTATAACGATCTCTCTCTCCACAAACCTGCCAATTTTTAATAATAGTTATAATTTTTCTTTTCTTCTTTATAGTTAAATAATCACTCCTACAATCTGATTTCTGTCTTTAAAAACTCTAATCATACATTCATAATTTCTGTGAATTGGCTAATGGATACATAAACAACAGCAAAAACCTAATGGATCTCATGAAAACCCAAGACTTTTAGATGCGTTTTAAATGTTTTTTTTTTTTTTAACATAAACTTGGTTAATGGATACATTTAATATACAAATATCGTTTTAACTGCTATTTGTTAATGTTCATCTACAAAAATTGTAGGATTGAAGCTTCTTTTGATAAAATTGAAACCACCGTACATCTATAATACGAATAACGTTTTTACTATTGCTTATGTTAGTGTTCATTTGCTTCTCTTGGTGGTTAGCTAATGAAAACGAAAAGTCAAATCTTTTTCTCTTTCTTGTTGTTAGAAAAATATAATAACTGCAGGTACTCTTTTGGCATTCAAGTTTCTTCCAATACAACTGGAATCCTCTTTCTATAGTATGAATGACATTTTATCTGCAGCTTATATTAGGGTTTATTTGCTTCTTTGGAAGTTAGCCAATGAAACAAAGTGTAAAATCCCTTTTTCTAGCTTGTTGTTAGAAAATGATAAAAAACTGTAGCTTCTTCAATTAAAACTGGAATCCTGTGTCTTTAATGCGAATCACTCTTTAACTACTAACTTATACTAGGGTTTATTTGCTTCTTTTGGCTGTTGGATAACGAAAATGAAAATTAAAGTCTATTTCTCTATCTTGTTGTGAGAAAAAGATTAAAGTTAAAAGGTTTTCCTTTTGACAGGTAAGTACTTATTAATGGGAATTAGAAAAAGTTTTTTTTTTTTCTTTTGTGGTTAGAAAGCAAACATGTGAGGATTGAAAAAAAATGAAATTTTGTATATTTACATTGGGTAGATTATTTCTAAATTCTATTTTTGAACATAAACATTTGTTTAAAAGCTATTTATATTATTCCCCCAGTCCTTATTTCAACAGTTAACCGTAAAAGAAAATGGATAATTTTAAAACTTTTCCTTTGATTTGGAAGCTTTTACCTTTCGAAGTGAAGCTTTAATATTTGTTGTATGAATACAAATTAAAGATCTAATTATGCAATCGTTGGAATAAGTACCGAAATAAAAATTCAATTGCTACTTAATCCAAAATATTAATCTTGTTTGCAGCGGCTAGGAAAAGTTGAATTTTTTTTAGTGATCTGAGAGAAAGTTGAAAATCGAGCAGGTTGGAGACACAAGGGAAGAGGGATCCACACAAAAGAGTCCATGAACAGGCCCACAAATAAAATAACAAAAGAAATCCGTATTGTCGTTCCTTGATGAAAATAACAAATTATTTTTCACAAAGACCAGCAACCCAAAAAAAAAAAAAAAAAAGGACTAAATAAAAAAGACAGCCTCCAACACCTCAAAACTTTAACAGCCCACATCATCCTATCTTGTGGCCCATTAGCAGTGAAGTTTCCTACTGTGCACCCATTAAGGCTTTTTTCGGCCCATGTGTTGACGTCTCCATTACAACGCAAGGACGCGCTCCTCGGACCACCATGCCCAAACCCAAGCAAACAGGAAGCAAAGAAGACATTGAGTCGGGGCTTTCTCGGCCTCTTCTCTGTCTCTCTCGCTCTGCCCCTTCTAAACTCAACCCTCTTCATCGTTAAGACAATGTGTAGACATTCACACATGGGAAGAAACCCTGAAAGTTAGCTCTGTGCCAATTTCTCACCTGAACTAGTTTACGTTTGTCCCAATTCCTACAATGTTTGATTGATGGTGTAATTCTATGTGCTTACCATTGCTTCGCGAGAAATAAGCTGAACAAGCACAACAAAGCTGAATATTTTGTGGCCTCGGTGGATTCTTTCCTGAATTTTGTGCGTAGAGAAGGAAAGAAAAGGGCTTATTTTTATTTTGAAAGTAACCAGAAAAGCCAAAAAAAAAAAAAAAAAAAAGAAACAAGAATTTGTGTTCTGCGCTTTTTGGATCGGTGTGTTCACTTAAAAAAAAAAAAACTTTAAAAAGCTCATTTCATTACAATGAAGTAAATATTTTTATTTTCATAAATTTTATATATTTTTTACATAATTACAACTCACATTTGTTTTTTAAAGATAGCACTTCAATCCATTTACAAGCTAATTTTTTCTGTTAATTTTTGCTACATTAGATTTTTTTTTATATATGTTTTAAATGTAACATCATCAGTATTAAAAAAAAAAATCAAAAAATTGTAAAATATTTTTTAAAAATTGTCTCTCTTTTTTGAACAGACTCCCCTCTCTTCTCTCTGCCGCATAAAATTCTACGGGCCCTAAACTTACCCTCTTCCTAAACCTGGAATGGGGCCCGCTTTGTAAAATCTGCGCTTGCATGATTGGAACGGACGAATCTGCCGTATCCACAATTTTTTTTTTTTTTCTTTTTTGATCAAGACAATCTAAAAATAAATCAATTAAAATCTAAAATTTTAATATATATATTGTATTTAATTTTTATGAAACATTAATATATTTTATTGAAGTGTTAATTTTTAAATTTTAAGTATAGTTACTTTTAATTTTTTATATAAATTTTTTTATTATTTATTGTTTATTATTGTATAATTTTTTTAAAAAAATAATTTTTTTATTTTTTTTTTAAGAAAGAATCAAGTATTAAACTAGTGACATAACCATAAAATATATATCCCCGAAAAATAAAATTGAAACCCATTAAAAGAGTTAGCCGAAAACCCGAAATTCCAAATCATAATATGCTGCCGTCGCGACCGTTGCCACCAGCGACAGCGCCACTCATGTTTGTCATTTTACGATTCCGTTAAATTTTGTCATAATTCTCCGTCGAGCCGTCAATTAATAGATCAATCTGACGGACTCTGCGCCTCTTCTGCCCCTCTCGTCTGCTTCCCCTTGGCGGGGACACCGATGCTGGGGCACTACCGCCGCCACCACCACCACCGCCACTGCACAACGATAACCACCAAAACTAGGATCACATCCATCGAACATCACGCCTCCGTCACAACAGCCACCACAACTTTCTGACTCACCGTAGCAACAACGGGACGTAATGATATCGAATATAGATCCCGATTCTCTCTTCAGCGGTGGTGGCATCAGGTTCCGACAAAGTTCCTTTCATTTCCCCTTTTTTCTTTGGTGAAAAATATGATAATTCGGGGTCACTTTCTCTTGTTTGGTCTTTTTCGTAGTTCATTTTTCTATGCATGATGTTCTGTCTGGTCATTTATCTTAGAATTGAGTTGAGTTTTGATTAAATTGACTTGAACCTTAAAAATTTTAAAGAAACAATGTGAGGCTTACTTTGGTTGCTCTTCTTAACTTGGAAGTTTTGAGCCTTTTGTCATTGCTAAATGCCTGCTAGTTCAATTGGTTTTCGCTGATTGTTGGACTATCTTGAAAAAGTCAAATTTGATGGTTTCAATTGGGATTTTCATTTTCTTTTGGGGCCTATGAGTGTATTTTGGGTTTAGAAATTTTAAGATTTGCAAATTTTGCAAGTTGTGGACAACGAGGTTTGAGGGTTCTGAGTTTGGTCTGCTTTGGCTATAGATTAACTAACCCTGATAGCCAAGAGACTGCAGATTGTTTTAAGGGACAATGCATGTGGAGTTGGACACGGCTCACGTTTGTTTTTAGAGTAGTTTCAAATGATACCATAGTGACTTGTATGTATTCTTCCCTATTAAGGGGGAATGCGGTACTGTCTGTTTTAAGTGTTTCAAAAGCTTCAACTAAGGATCTCCAAATGGATGAATTTGTGTCATTGGAAAAGTCAGCTAAATTCCATCACAAATCTTGAGACTGGTGAGAGTTATGCATTTGCTGTCTTCTTGATTAGCTTTCTCACTGGAAGCCGGACTGTGAAATTCAGTTATGGATATTCAAGTTTTAAGGGTAAAAGGGCTTCGATGGAGGACTTCTATGAGACAAGATTATCTGAAGTTGATGGCCAGATGGTTGCCTTCTTTGGCGTTTTTGATGGTATGGCTTTGGCCTGTATCTCTGAAGTTGTACAGTGTTATCTTTGCTGTGCTCACTATCAATCCATCGAATCAATTTGTTGGTGCTTTTCCACTGAAAGTAGCTTATGTTCTGTTTTTGTCTGTCCCAAATATCTCTTCCTGTACTCCCTTCTAATTTTGTCTCTAATTCTTTTAAATTTCTTCTTTCTTTATTCTTGATTCTCTAGTGGGGTACCAATCAAAATTTCACAAGTTTACTGTCAATGCACTGCTTAATTTTTCTTTGATCTTTGTCAGAAAAAAAAAAAAAAAAAAAACAAGGACAATCTTTCTATGGCCCTAAGAACAATTAGTGTACTTTTCTACTTAAGTTGTAATCAATGTTTGGTTTTGTGTAGGTCATGGAGGTGCAAGAACAGCAGAATATCTTAAAAACAATCTTTTCAAGAATTTAAGTGGTCATCCCAAATTTATCAGAGACACAAAGACAGCTATTGGTATGCCTAGCTGGAGTTTTGTTTTATTTTCTGTTTGAATTGCTTTGTTTTGTTTGGATTTTTTTTCCTTGTTACAGGTTATTATAAAAGAACCACTGTTTGATTGCAGTTGAAGCATTTAGACAGACAGATGCAGATTACCTGAATGAAGAAAAAGGCCAGCAAAAGGATGCTGGGTCAACTGCATCAACTGCTGTACTTCTAGGGGACCGGCTGCTTGTTGCAAATGTAGGTGATTCCAGAGTAGTTGCCTCTAGAGCTGGTTCAGGTTGCAATTTATCCTTCACTCCTTCTTTCTAGAGCCTGCCCTTTAAGTTTCAATTGGCTTAGGATTGCAATGTATGATCTATGTGAAAGCTTGTAACAGGGACATAAATGAAATAAGAACAAAGAATAACTCAAGCCCATGATTGATTTTTGAGTAAACATTGCTTAATGTATATATACCAGAGATGTATTGGATGTCTCTATGGAGCAAGGAAATGCTCTGGAGGCTTTTGCATGACTTCATCAGGGTTTCACTTAGAAATATTTAGTAGGCCACTAAAGCCCATGGTTGATATTTGAGTAAATATTTCTTAACTTCGTACACATCAGAGACGCACTTGATGTGTCTATGGTGCAAGGAAATGCTATGGAGGCCTGCATGTGACTTCATGAGGTTTTAACTCAGGAATATATGATATTGTAATTTTCTATTTGCAGCCATCCCATTGTCTATTGATCACAAACCTGATAGAACAGATGAACGGCAAAGGATTGAAGAGGCTGGTGGGTTCATCATATGGGCAGGTGAAACTGAACTTTCTTTGATTATGGTTCATATTTCTTTGTTATTATGTCCATCTCTGTCTATAATATGCTTGCACATGAAACTGTTATTAGTTCTATACTTTAAACTTCCTCTTGTCCTAAGGTTATTTCTATTTTCTAGGTGTCAATGTAATTTCTTAGGTGACCAAAGTGGAACTCTTAAAACATGCTTGTTTGACTTTTCAAAAACTTTTCAGAATTTTTGTTGAATCTGTTTATAGGGATTTCAATTGGTTCACTCTATTTGTTGTGGAAGCTGGATGGATCTTTGAAGAAGTATCTGATTCAAAAATTGATGTTGAGTGAAAAAATGAATACAAACCAAAAGGAGGAATTCATTTAGAAGTTACTGTTAGCTCTAACTAATTGAGCATAAATAGGCCTGATGTTCTTAATATAAACTGAAATTGTGGAGCCTGGTATGAAAATGTGTGTACATGTTCAATTTTCATAGACTCAATAGTTCGAAGTTCTGTTCATGTGGGGATTCTTTCTCTTTTCCCATTTCCAGTGCTACAATGTCTAGTTGGTTTTCTTGCATGAGTCTTCCAGGAAATTATATTCAAATTAAAAGTCAAAACATTCATTGTGTTTACATCTTAGTTGAAGTGAAGCTAATTAATGTGATGTAGTTCTAGCTATTGATTTCCTTTTTATTATTGATTTGTAATTTTTTTGCATACACACATGTAATGTTTATGTGACAATGCTAACGGAGTAGCTAACAACTTTTGCAGTAACTTTGTTTAACATGGTGCTAACTTTCTAGGCACATGGCGGGTTGGTGGTGTTCTTGCTGTTTCTCGTGCGTTTGGAGACAAACTACTGAAGCCATTTGTAGTTGCTGAGCCAGAAATTCAGGTTAGCTTTTAGCATAACTGTTACCTATTTAGAATATTGGGGCCATTGCCTGGGCAACTCATGGCATTCTGTGTTGTGAGCATGTCCATGGATTTGTGTCACAAGAATTGCTTTGGATGTCTAAAGGTTGAGGCTTTTTGGCTGGGTTCTTAAATGAGTGGAATGTCCATTTATCCAAAATCTGTACAAGAGCGGGGTATAAGACCTAGGAATGGCTCTTTTGCTGCATATTAGCCTAGATCTAATCTCAAACACAATTTGTAAGATTCAACTGGATGGTTCTAATACTTGTTGACCCAAAGCCTCCCACTCCAAAATCTGTCTTGCAATCCTGAACTTTCTCACCAACCAAACACAAGACCTATAGAGATGGTATATCATGTGTTTGAACACTCCCTAAAACATTTGATCATCAATTGCCACTCATATGTCAATTCCATGCATACTCAATGGAATTTCTTTCATTTCTTTAACTTGAACAACTTACAAGGATCCTACTTTCTTGCCATTTATACAGTAAGATGTTGCAGAAAACTTAACTGTAATGTTATGTTTCTCATTGTATGCGTTCCCTCATTCTCCATGGTTCGTTGCTTTTTGCAATTATAGGAAGAAGAAATTGATGCTGTGGATTTGATAATAATTGCAAGTGATGGGCTTTGGAATGTCTTATCCAATAAGGTCAGCATTTCTGCTTTATAAAAAGATTATTCTCTGAAACAAATTAGCTTCCATACAAGTTATTGTATAACGTCAGTAAGTTACTGTACTATACACAAGTTTTGTTCACAACCTTTCTAAAGATTATATACTATATGTGAACTCTATATGCATAGACATGATAGGTCTATATGCTTTTGGTTATGCTTGTTTGAATGAATTACATTTTATCGATATTGAAGATACTGGCTTGCATTAGGACATGTTAAAATTCATCAACGTTTACTAGTCAATAGTAAAAATGTTTCAGTCGAATTGGCACTTGTCCCCTTAGTTCCATGGCATTTAAAATAGTAGATAAAGTCACGGCTGAGTCCTGTACTACAGCACACGTTGAAGAATCTGGTGTTTGTATAAATCGGAAATAACTGGCCGTATAAATGCAGCCTATTAAGGTGCTAGCTTATCTGCTTGCAGGATGCAGTTGATCTGGTGCAGGACATAACAGATGCAGAAGCAGCATCAAGAAAACTAATACAAGAAGCTGACGCACGAGGGAGCTCTGATAACATTACTTGTGTGGTCGTTCGATTCGAGGACTCGTGAGCAAACTAGCCGAGGTTGTGTCGTTACACGCTTCCAATAATGCCTTCTGTAATTACTGTTCGGTCTCCTTTGGTAAGAAGCTAGACAGAGAAGATGGAACGAAAGAAGTTCCCATTATTCCCAATTTTTCACGCCATTACAATGGACAGACCCCCATTAGCTTTTTGCAAGTGTTGAAGGCTAACAGCTGAATTTTCAAGTTGATAGCCCCGATCAGGTTGCTTGAATAATATAGCTTGCTGAAATTGTTTTAGCTGAAATATTCCAATCTTTGTTGGATTCAACAGCTCTCTCTCTCTCTCTTTCTTTTTATAAATATTGTTTTAATTTATAACTTACTTGGTCAAGTAATTACTACTGATAAAATATTCGATGTGTCTATCAATTTGATCTCCAAAGTATACTACTACTAACTGACAATTAATTTTAAAAACAGTAATTAATTAATTAACTATTATATTTTATAGGTGCTTAGGATCAGTAACGTTTACTTTTTCAAAAAGAAAAAAAAAAACATCTACCATACGCGCTTAGGATCGGTAATGGATACGTCTAGAAAAAAAAAAGGCAGAAAATTCTGATGTGGGTGCAAAAGACAGCTGTATTTGATTTTTGGTTTCCCATTCCATCCCTTAACATCCTTCCAAGTAGAAATTTATCTCTTTTATTCAAAGGGAGGTGTTATTTATAGAAAGAAAAATATTTTATACACTCAAAAAGTGATCCGGGTTCCATTTGTGCTCTCTGTTTTTGTATAAACGGAGTTTTTTTTTTTTTTTTTTTCGTGTAAGTAACAATTTTCTTAATAAAATTATATGTTGGAGATTTTTGTCAAGGGATAGTTTTGGAATCGGGAAGCATATCAAATTTTACACCATGTTTAAGATGTGGGAAAAGCGAAAAAATTATTCTGGAAAAGAAAATAGTAGACCAGTCTGACCACGCATGGACTACATGTCATTCAAACTCAGTCACTTCATCATTTGTCCCGAATGGCCCAGAAGTTTAATTGGAAAAGAACAAAGGAGGGGAAGAAGTCACAGATTTTGGAAGTTTTCGGCCTCAACAAAATAGTTTATACTTTTTAAAGTAACTATAGAATCCTTAAAGTCGTACTGGTTCTATGGTGTAGTGGTTAGCACTCTGGACTTTGAATCCAGCGACCTGGGTTCGACTCCCGGTAGGACCTGTAAAAGTGTATTTTATTTTTAAAGCCTTTCATTTTGTGGAGGCCTCGTCGATGCTTTACTTGCCACACGTGGGATGCCTTCTATTATGGTAATTTCCAAGTGCCCGGAAGGGCAAAACTCAATAAGCATTTCGTAATTTGTTCAGTACTTTAATGTGCTTGAGACAATCCCGCTGCCTCAAAAAAGAGGGCAGGTACGTAAAGTTGGAGCAATTCATTGTCACAGTACAGTCCCATTAATATTAAATTTTGTTCAACATTTTGAGCACCTTCGAGAAGACCTACGCGGGGCAATTGAAAATGGAAGGAACCGATCTTTGAAAGCGATGTTGAACCACACATTCGGCCGGCACAAAGACACCCTTGATGAACTCATTTTCAAATTGAATGTCGTGGGCCTCGAAGTTAATCCTCATACATGTGCGTAAGATGGTGGGCCTCCTCTTCTGTTTCTGTGCGACAATTCAACAGAACTAGTCGAAGTTTCTCTATTTCACCTAAAAATAATTGGTGTCCGCGCATGCCCTCAGAGTAAGCAACGTCAGGAGGGTGGAGCTCAGAGCTCGCTTATTGTCCAGAAAATGCTTGGGAAATATTTCGCGCCCAACGTCTATTGTCATTTTCTGAACTTGCTGGCCATTGCAACACTGATAAAAATCCAACTTGCTGTACCAATAGAAAAAAAAAAAAAAAAAAAGGAATTCAGACAGGGAATAAGCATCCATTTTGTGCATTGCTCTCGTTCATCAAACCAGAACCGTGCAGCACTGAGAGGCCTCCATTAGCCCAGAGGTTGCATAATTGAGTAAGAGCTACAGCAAAGTCCAATTTATTTACAAGCCGAATATTCCATCAACACAAAGAGCCATCTTTTTGCAACACAAGAGTCTCTAGGTTTTAACACAACCGATAATCTTACAAGCATGTTGTTCTGCATTCAGTGGGCCCCTTTGCATTTGAACCAAATGCACAGTTCAAAGAGCTGAATTCAGAATAGAACTCATGGGCCGGTCAGCCTGGACGGCACAGGCACAATGCACCGATGTCAAATTCAAACAGCCAGTTATTTCGAGGGAATGTCTCCCTGAGCAGGTGTGGAGTGCAGGGAATGAGTCACACAGTGCCTGAACAGCAGGCGGTGTGAGAGCCCTGCACTGGCTGATATTGAGTTTCCTTAACCCCTCTTCATCATAGCGCCTTTTCTTGGATTGCCACATTGCTGGTTTATTTTTCACTCGACTGTCGACCAATGAGTACATTGCTCTATCTGTGATGTTCTGGCACTGGTACAGACCAAGAAAAGTTAGATGGGGACACCCATTTGCCAAAGCTATTACGCTTTCATCTGCAATAAAATTGCAAATTATCATTAGTCATCAACACTTAAAAAAGAAGACATAAAAGAGAATAACAAATGTCTTCCTGCTAGAGCTGAGAATGCATACATTCTCATATTCAAAAGGGACTAGGAATCCATATTCAATTTGATATTCTTATCACAACTAATAGATTAACAGGATTTTCTCTATCTCTTCTTCCTTTTTACAAAGAATCTAAAGGTTCTACAAATAAAGGGCATCCCAATCCACAAGATTCCCATGCTGTAGGATCTAAGGAAGAGTGTGACATAATGGTAAGGTTTTTCCCATTGTGACCTGGATGTATTGGTAAGGGTAAGATGACTTGTGCATTTTAAACAATGGTGGCTCAGGCACAACTGCACCAGTGCTTATTTTTTATATTTCACTTTTGTTTAAAATCACAAAATTTCCATTGATAGCTGACAGTCTAACCTCAGTCAACCTAATCACAGCATGTAAAGGGCTTAGAAATGATTGAAGCAATCATAGCAGGCATCTCATCTAAATTGTGATCAGGCAAAAAAAATTTAATTTAATTTTAGAATTAGTGGCTGCACGCCCCATAGGTTGACATACCTTGCTATTCATTCCATGTAGTATGTTGTGATTGAATAAAATTTGAGCATTAAAACCAACAATCATGATCTGTTACTGATGAGGCAAAAATCTAAAAAGACATTGTGAAATATTAACCCATCAACCAAGTGTAAAAATACCTGTAATATGAATGCATCCACACAAGTTAAGGGTATCGAGATCAGGGCAGCCATAAGCTAAACTCATTACTCCGATATCACCCACATTCTCACACCATCCAAGATTCAAATATTGTAACTGACTGCAGTTACGTCCAATACCCTGCAGATAATTTTTGTAGAAAAGTTAATGAACCATTTCATTTCTTCACAGGTTCATAAAAGTATGGACTAACTAATAGAAGCAACAAACTCATTTGAACCTGCAAGGCACGATCAGTTGCAGCATTCACGCATCCACAAAGATTGAGAATTTTTAATTTCCAGCAAAACTCAGTCAGATATTCAAGAGCATTACCACTAAATGCCATGCACCCACTAATGTTCAGTTCAGTAAGGTTAGGGCAACCATGGGCTAATGCATATAGGGAGCGATCACTAAGCTTAAAGCTTCTCCTGAGGTCCAGGTCCTGCAGATTATGGCAATGACTTGCAATAGTCTCGACAGCATCGTCCTCAAGCTGTGGTTTATCTTGGCGCAGCACCAGAGTTTCTAAGCTTGTGAACTTAGGGGCAAGTGATAGAACCAAGTTGTTCATATTGTTCTTGCACCTGTTGAAAGAAGCTCAACTCAATCTTTAACAAGATTTACAAACAAAAAACAAAAAAAGGTTAATTGAATTGCAAGTATCTAGTTGCATTTGTAGCATATATCGCCTGTTTTTATTAACTTAACATGTCACACGAGGCTTGATGTTTCGCTAAAATGTAAGGAATCGCGATCCCGTAAACTAGAAAAGCTAACTCTTGCTTCTGGATGATTGCCATTTCTTTCAATGCCACAAAACAATTGTATCTTCCTAACAGATCACAAAGGGAATTGAACTAATGCAAGAAAATATCTGACGTGGGAAGGAGTATGAAGGATTCTCCATGAATTCTAAGAGAAAGGCCTTCTCGTGGACATCACAAGAGGGATGTTGGAGCCATTACATGGCACTGGACCAAAAGGAACTGATCATGCTTGATACGATCACACACAGACACAGTAACAACTAACAACATATGGAAACATAACAAGTAAAACCAAACACAAAAGTTCGAGAAACGACATCAAGTCACACATACTCACACAAGCGACAGATAACATCTTGAGACTAAGGATAATAAGGAGACAGAAATTAACGCACGAGCACACTCTCACGAGGACACGCGCGGAGCAAGAGAGGGAGGTGGGGAATACCAAGAGAGGCAGAGATGGGTGAGGCCCCAACAGATGGCATCCCTCCAGCCACTACAAACCCCAGAAGCCATAACGATCGTCCGACCATCAACGAGCGACATGATGCGCAACAAGAGCTCCATAGGGATATCTTTCCACTCAGTGATCACCACACCTTTCACTCCTCCCTGACCAATACTCCCTCGAGCTCCACTACGCATCATCAGCTTCTCAAAGCACAGGTTCAAGTCCTGTCTCTTCATGTTTGCTTCACCCACCATTTCCCTCTCAAATATCAAGCCAAGACCGCTAATTTATAACCTGAAATTCATGTGAAATTGGCAATAGAGGGGTCCTTTTGTTTCTGTCACCAAATAAAGACAAAAGTTAAGAGAAAGACAGGACAAAAGCAAGACTGAAGTCATTAAATCCGGGAAAGGGGACTAGAGAGAATGAATAGAAAACCACCAAAACCCATGCTTCTAGGCGCCAAAAAGAGTTTCTTTATTGAAAGAAAATCGAATAACAATCAAAACCCATTATTTTCCATCAGCCTAAGCAAACAATTACCCCCCCCCCCGGGGAGAATTGAAAAAAGCACCTCACCTTGAATAACAATGAAAAACCCAAAAATAAATTAAAACAAGGAAGACTCTTTCCACAAAATGAGGATTGAAACAGGAATAGCAATTCCACAACACATTATTACACAGCAAGATAAGAAAAGAAAGTAACTTTCAGTCTATTAACAACATAACATGATCAAAACTAAAGAGAAAATGCTCGAAACTTTCATAAAATAAACGACAAAGCGCAACAGAGCAGTCACCTGCGCTCCTGCCAGCACAGGCTGAACGATAGCGGGGCGGTGCGTTGAGCATATCGAGGTAATTTAATCCACGATTTTTTTCCTTTTTGACTTAGAAAATGAAACAGTAGAGAGGAAAAAAAAAAGAAAAAGAAATAAATGAGACACAGGGGAATGAGAGACAGAGAAACGTACACGGGAGAACAACTAGAGGACTCTATAGTGACACGTGTATGGATGTGATGTGGTCTTTCGACAAAGAAGTAGGTCCCATTCTTATAAATTACAATAAATTATTGCGTACGCAAAACATATAACATTCATTTTGTGTTACTAAGATTCATTTTATTAAAGATACAATGATTTGGGATGACGACGAAAAAAAGATA
The DNA here is from genome assembly GCA_037832385.1 of Rhizophora apiculata. Taxonomy (NCBI): domain Eukaryota; kingdom Viridiplantae; phylum Streptophyta; class Magnoliopsida; order Malpighiales; family Rhizophoraceae; genus Rhizophora; species Rhizophora apiculata. Next base: position 1,834,060 of record CM075430.1, on the reverse strand, counting down.
ATCATCAAGTCACGGGCCAATAATAATAATAATAATAATAATAATATTTAAAAAAAGAAGAGCACAAACGAGAAAATTGAAGACTCACGCTAGCAAAGTGAAGACGCGCGCAGGAATAAATTCCTCCATGTCATTGTTGCGGATCGTCACGACTTCAGACATGCGCACTGTTCTTTTTCGAGGAGAGACTACAATGCTCTCTTGTCTAAACTCGAAGCCGCGCTTCCCTGCTTTTTTGACCTTCTTTTTTTTTCTTTTTCCTTTAACATAATCCGGAAAAAAATAAGCAAATTCCATCCTTTACACGATTGAGAAGGGACCATTAGTGTTTTAGGTATTCAAAACAACCATAATAATCGATGATTGAAAAAAACAAAATTGTTTTCCTCTTTATGAATCTCTTGTTTTAGGAATCAAATTTGGAATCCAAATTTTTAAAAAATAAATTACTCAATTTATGTGAAATAATATAAATATTTTATAATGTTATTTTGTGAAATAAAGAGCTTGATTTGACTGCACACTCGTTTGTGAAGCACAGGAGTTATCATGATTATCATGGAGAGGTGGATGTCATCTCACATGAGACTCCAAAAGCGTGTAAATCAAAAAACACGAAGGGTACAGTGCCTTTTAATGCTTTCTCGGCATGCCTGACTTCTTGAGATGCCCGGTTAACCCCCAAACCCACTGATGTGACATTAGAAATTAATTACTTATAAATTACACTTTTTTTAACGAGACTTTCGGGAAAAAACAAGAAAAAAAAAAAAAGACTTTGAAATGGTTATTATTCTCGACATCACTAGAGAGGGACAAATAATTTATATAAATTTATATTATTATTATTTTTAATTATAATAATTAATTTTATTTTTATTATGTTTAATTTTAAATAAATTTTATTTATTATTTGATATAAAATAATAAATAAATTATATTTTAAAAATTTAAAATAAAAATATCTTTAAAATATATATCAATGCGTAATCATTTACGTGTATGCCCAATTGTTCAACGTTATCGTGGAATGGATGTGTATGCCCAAATATATATCCTTATTTCTCTGTTTCATCCCACTGTGGCTTGCCTTCCATCGCGATGATCACATCAGAAGCAAATTTATCTTTCTGCCCATATCTTCTTCCATCAAGGAAGTAAGAACTTTCTTTTCATGAACCCAAAAAATAAAATAATAATAATTACCCAATTATTAAAGATATTTAGCGTGAATCATGTGCAATTTCAAGCCTAGGTGCAACATGAATTGGGAACAGTTTGATTTGTCTTGTTTGTTTTTTTTTTTTTTTTTAAATATATATCGTTATTAAATTAATCCTAACACATGTGAACTCAAATTAATAATTATTATTGATATTTTACTTTATTTTTTATTACTTTTAATATTTTTAGAATTGAATAAACTATTCTTAAGTTTGCTTTTATTTTTAATAAATTTAAAATATAATATTATATATTTAATATAAATTTTTATTTTATATTTAAAAAATAACAATAAAAAATTTTAATTATATTAATATAAAAATATATATATTAAATTATTATTTTATATGAACATTTCGACTTTTATTCACCGGCACAAAAGAAACCCTTGAGTTTATGTTTTACCCAATTTGTCCCAACTGTTCTTTACATTCTATCAAATCTTTTTGTATAAAAATATTAGAGAGATAGAAAAAATAAACATAAATAGAGATACAAGAGTATGTGTATGTGTGTGTATATATATAATTAAAATTATTAATTATAATAAATAAATTATTTAAATATGTCTAATTTGCGTTTGTTTTCTATGTTTTCATAATAGAATTCATTTTTATATCCAATCAAATCAAACAAATCAATAAAATTGAGACTTGCTGGGAGTCCTTTGATTTATTTTATATGGGAAACCCTCTGACGTCCGATTTCGTAGGGCGGACGTCGGGTACAAATACAGTGCAGCGTCTCGCGACCTTTGTTCATGCTTTGATTGATGGGCTGTGTGAAAGTGGCTTTCAAGAATCTCTGCTCGTTCTCGGACATTAAATTCTGTTTCTCATCCACTTTTTAGCCTGGCCCAGTGGCCCCCGGAAACCCACTTGAAGTTCTGTCATTCCGATGTACATGGGTAGAGCAACACAGAGCCCATTTGTAGTAATTGAGCAAACAATAGAAATTCTGCTTGCAACCAATAAATTTTTAGTTTATTGACATTAAAGTTATATTCAAGGCGAGGGTTAACCCTAACTAAAAGTCTTTTATCAAAGTAAAAGATGTCTAAGTTAAAATTTTTTCATCTTTTAAATGTCAATTAATTTGAAAAATTAAAATAAAAAAATTTTAATTTATACAAATTTATTTTATTTTAATTAAATTTATTTTAAATTTTTATTTTTATTCACGTCTAACACTTAATCAATTTAATTCGTATAAATAAAAAATAATCAAATTTAAAATAAAAAAATCATAAAACTAAAGTAACTTAAGATGGTTAAATATAAGAATAACTTTTGATACATGATCCGGCCATTGTAACACATATGTTGTTACTTATTAGCATTTGTATTAAAGGAAGTAAAGAAAGAAAGAAAGAAAGAAAGAATAAAGAAATAAAGGACCTTTGACTTGAGAAGTCCAATCTTCATTACATTTAAATGCATTTACTTCTTACACAATGTCCACAATTACAAGCCTTGCCCATGTTTTTGAGCAGGTTAGCTTATTCTTTTAAAATTTTTAGTTCATTGCTTCTCGCACGTTTTCAAGCCAGGAACTTTTCAAATAAGTTTCCAAAGAAGAAGCTGGCTTTGGCCCATCCCTTAACTTCAGGTTTGTTAGCATTTGCAGGACTTTTCTTCACGTTAAGCATCATTGTGTGCCCGATTTCTTTACGAAGTGCCTCTATGGTGTTCATGTCCACGGGGTTCCCCGAAGCATCTCTCACATAGAAAACATTCATGGCTTGCTCTCCTCTCGTCTTGACACCTGCTCTTGTGACAAATACTCCATTCTCTCGCAGCACCCTTGTCACTTCAGAGAGCAAGCCCACCCTGTCCTTTGCACAAAGCTCCAGGCTCAGACCCTGAAATTCAAGTGGAAAAAATTGAATCCGATTAAATTTGCATGACCAACCAAGTGCCTCCTGAATGTGATAAACAATGGATAAAGAGAGAGAGAGAGAAAGAGAGAGAGAAGGAAGAGACATCATTTGTTGAGTTCACTAACGATCTCAATCAAGTAAACAGAAACTGGAAATACTTTATTTTGAAATTGCTTTTAGACTATCCTCATGCTTGCGGACAAAGCATTGACAGCAAGCAGGAGCTATGGTTACAGGCTTAAACTAAGCAAAGAACTTTTACCTGCCAAATCCACCTTATTTTTTCCCTTTTGTATTTCATTCTTTGTGCAGCAATTAAGGTGGAGTAGCAACAGCTGACAGAGCATGTTACTATCTAGTACTGATGCTTTATTTTTTAACAAATAATCAGATGTCATCAACAAGTTTTCTAATTTGCATAGTTTGGGAGCAAAACCAATATGGATGAAACCTGGATTGACTTTGAACTTGTTCTGATGCGTGGATCATGCTTACAGATTTATTAAAGCCAGTAAATACAAATGTAGTAAATGTCATTTCAGAGGGAGGTATTAACTTCTGAGAGATGATGAACAAGTACAGTACTGTTAACTAAAGATGGTTTCCACTAAAACAAAAAACGAAAAAAAGAAAGAAAGAAGTAGGAACACATCTTTTTGCAATTGATGCAGCACATGAAACTGAAAGACATACAAGATGAGAGATACAACCTCTATCTCAAGTAATCCATAGTACATTTCTACTTACCTCACATACTCTTCGTCGAATAGCAGCTTCAAGACATTTGATGACTCTCTGCTTCTCTCCTTCATCATTGAGTATGCAACCATCCATTTGACGTATATAGTACTCCTGCCAATTCATTATTCATGGTCAGATGCTTCAATCAAATTCTAAAAAGGGCACTGATACATGAATGTGATCAGTTTTGCAATTGTCACAACATTTTGTGCACTCAAAAGACAACAATTTTGTGACAATTAAAGTTAAGGTGGAACCCCTTACACTATTTGAATCAACAACTTGATGACTAGGAAAGAAATTGACTTGTTAAAATCAGACTTCCGCAAAACAAAGCATGAGGACAATTTAATTGCCAACAAAGGAATATGGAATTAATAAAGCCTAATGAACTGATTAATATCTCTTGGAGGAAAAGCAATAGAAGTTAAAGTAGTTAAGGTTCTTAACATCTAAATGGCTCTAGCAACCAAAAAGCCTTTAAAAATAAAAAAAAAATAACAGGTTAATCATTTCTAACATAGTCTTATATTACTATGTTTTAAAGAACCGCAATGAGAAAGTTTGAGCACAATATCCTTCACAAATAAGTGATCCTTATTGTTCTACTTCAATTTATTGGAAATAAACTAGCATATCATATTACTTCTCAAAATTATCATATTCCTTTAATTTGTGACAACATACCTGCAATGCATAGGGACCATCTGATGAGATTGAAGCATGGAAAACAACATATTGCATGTCTGTGAGAGTGCACACAATGTCAAAGAGCAATTTTGCTCGATCCTTGCAGTGTACACTAACCACTGAATACCCTTTATCCTCGCAGCGCTCAATAGTGATCTTTGGCTTGAATGAGGGCGGAAAATTGGCCTCAGTTGCTGTTCCAACACCTTCATAATCTCTATCAGCAAACAACATTTGATGCAGTCTCCGGTCAGTATGAGTGAACCCCATGGACAAGTTCATATGAGCTGTTTTCTCATCATCCTCACTACCACGTAAAATGTTCTTCAGCTGCTCCTCCATAATTGATAGTCTCGTTGGGTCATCCACAGCACAGGACATGGTATCATCATTGACATAAAGAACACATGCTATTCGGCTATTATGTGTCCAAACTTCAGCAGCAATCACATTAAAGTGAAGGTTGGCAAGGACAGCAGAGATCTCAGATAAGAAACCAGGACGGTCCCTGCCAATGAGTTCAATGGCTGTGTGATCACCAATGGAGTGCACTCCAACCTGTTTGCCAGGCCAAGTCTTTGCTTTGTCATTTGTGTACCCTTTTGGTCCTAGAGCCTGTTGTAACCAAACTAGTATAAGAAGTTGCTTAGAAATATAGTCTGAGCAAGGAAAAGTACCCATTGTCTGCCATTTGGTATCCTCAAAGGTAGAATGAATGATTGACCTTCCCCCAATAATGAAGGGTTTCTTGATAGTGAACTTGCATATGGTCACATCTACTTAAATGGAAAATGTGCTCAATTTCTTGCACTGTGTGTGGCTCAGGTGTATCAATCAAACGAATCATGGTCTTTTTCGCTTATCCAGAAAATTGAAAAAAAAAAAAAGTATTCATATGACTCAATCAGAATGAGACCTATTGCCTAAATTGGCATATAAAGACAATGTCCTCCTTAACTCAAATACTAGACTTCAGACCACATAGGCAACAAACTAATCACTGGATGAGGCAGCTCCGACTCATACACTAGATGCCAAGGTATTAAAATTTCAATTACATATTGAGCGTTGTAAACATTATTGGCAGCGATGTTTGATATCTGAAAGAAAAGGCTCGATCAATTGAGAGGGAAAAAAAAAGTACATCATATGGAATCAGCACAATTTACATCAAACATTCATATTGGCCATTATACAGAAAACCTCAAGGGTATTGCTCCACATAAATCCTGCCTTGAGGCAATAACATAATTGCTCTTTGCCTGTCAACACAAGTACTATTGTGAAGGAAACTTTCTCAGACAGCATTGAGCATCATAAATTTGGTTCAATCTAGCACAGACAGCAGATAAAAATAAATAAATAAATATGCAAAAGAAGTTCAATATACCTTCTCTATGTAGTCTATAGTTTTACAATCCATAATCTTCTTCCCTTGGTGGTCAGTAACATGAAATACTGTTAATCAAGAATAGACAATGTCAGAGAAGGAAATTAAAAGATCAATGGAAGGCTACAAATGCTGCATTTCCATGGGACATGATTTTCAGGGCATAAAATTCAGAACTAAAATAAAAAAGAAGAGGCTATGGCAGATCGATTTTGAAGTAAAAAATACCAACTCTAAAAAAGCTGTTAATGTGAGATGGGAGCTATTTTTGCCAACCATCATCGGTAATGAAATATCCATAATTTCACATACGTACTGTCCATAAACCAGCCACCATCTGAAGATATGTAAGCTTTGGTGATAATGAGGTCAAGATCAGTTAAAATTTGCACCACTTCCAGCAGAATTCCTGGTTTGTTCATGCTGTCAACCTATTCACACCAAGTTCCACTGTTAAACAATTTACTAAATAGAAACTTATAGAAAGCATAGTGAACGTCCTTGTACTAATAAAAATTCATGGGTAGCAATAATATTACTTCATCTGATAGATCAGGTAAGTATTACTCTTTTTCCATTTCCCTTAGAATAAATAAAGATGTGAAAAAATCCAGATAACGAGTTTCCATTGTGATACTACACATAGGCCTTGCATAACTGCCAACAGATGATGAGGCATAAGCATTCATAGATGTGTATGTATATTGGTTTTACCTTAATGAGGGTACAGTCAATGTGACTAGTATTGTCTACAGCTACCCTGCAGACAGGAAAAAAAAACAAAAACAAAAACAATCCACAGGAATTGGGTCATGGAGGATCAGATAAGGTGGAGCATGTAATAAGAAGTAAAAAACAGAATCTTGGGGTTCTTACAGGTACACTTTGATAATTACCTTGGAGGGTTAATTTTGGTGCTTAAATTTTCATACTCAGGATCAAAGTATGGCCAGCAAAATTTGGCCATTTAAGTTGTTAGCTTTCTTCAATAACCAGGCTTCCCTTGTCCTGTACTGTGGCAGTATCAACACTAGTCAAGCTGAAAGGAACAAATTCATTATTGCTAGACATAAAATGCACTTCTGAAATTCATTTCCTAATGCTCTCACATAGACTAACTAGATTTCATTCCCATTATAACTTGTGAAAGCATCATACAACACGTCAATGTAGATGAATAAGCAATAGGCAAGAGACACAATATTTATTACTTGCAAAGGAAGCATAGAGGTGGTGGAGGACAATGGGTTGAGCTTAAATATCAGCAATTCAAGTCCAGGTTAAAATTGGGTTTCCCTGTGGGAAAATATCTTCTCTGACCCTATAATTACAGACTGAACGAACATTCTCTACATTTTATGAATTTTTTGGAGACAATAAAGGATAATAGTAATTGCAGCACAATTTGCCACCCGGCAAATTTTTGCTTCCGGCAAATTTTTGCTTTGCAGTCATCGAAATAAAATTTCAGTAGGTCATATAAGCTGAATGTCCATATACACTGCAGCATTTTCAAGTCTGTAGCAAGACCAGTAAAGCATGTATAGTACTGAAGTTGAAAGCAAGAAAGCAGAAAGGTTATGGAGGAAAAAAGATTAGGCCAATGACTTGTACTGGTGCAATTTGATTGGAAGAGGGATCATGAAGGGTGAACAAGAACTAAAGGCCTGTGGCTAATTCATTTCAAGAGTTTAAGGACAATACCCTTTTCGAGGAAGAAAATAAACGAATTTTTTTTTTTCGATGATTAACACAGCTAGCCCTCACTTTCACCGCAATTCAGCAATTCCTTCGTGTTGACAAATTGGCTTACATGGTAGCACAAATATCTGCGGAAAAATTGAGCAATATTAAGCCCTTTTACAAATTCCAAACTATAAATAACTCTAAATCTCGCTCCCACGGACCTTAAATTTATGAAACTATTCACTAAGTTAACACAATTGATACCCCAAGACAGTGGAGGGCTGCAATTGCAACATCAAGTTTTACGTGCACAAATATAAACATCTAATGCCATACGAATTAATCTTGAAAATTGAATCTTAACCAAATGGATATCTGTTAGCTCTTCTTATACGGCTATCAACTCAGTAGCCAAAACCAAGTTAAATACGCAAATCGCCAACTTTTTTTAAGAAAGGACAGGAAGAAAATTGAATTGTTTCAAGAATCGAAAGAAAGAGCGTATAACAAAGCTAGCAGCAGCAGCAGTAGCAACCTGCGGATTCCTGAGTTCTAAACAAAGAAAACCACGGAAAATTTAAAACCAACGAAGCTAAAAAAACGAGACAAGGAAACCCAAAACAAAGCAGTTGATAAAAGCCTGACCTCTGAAAGATGGCGTCAAATTTCAAAGCAGAGGTCCGCCACATCCTCAGAAGCGCAAAAGGCAGAGTCGAGACACACACATGCATACACGACGACATTCAGAGAAACAGAGAGAGTAGTGTCAAAAGCATTCTATTCTAGTTCTAACTCATTTATTTCTACGTTGGAATGGCTCTTTCACACCTCTCCCTATCTTTCTCCCTCTGTGTGTGTGTGTTTGTGTGTCTCTAGAGAGCCAAAGATGGAAGCTTTATAACGAGATGAATCCTCTCTCTCTCATAAGAGCCAAAGCAGGAAGCTTTATAACGAGATGAGTCCTCTCTCTCTCATAAGAGCCAAAGAAGGAAGCTTTATAACGAGATGAATCGAGAAAAGTAGCGTGGCGTTGCGTTGGGGGTGTGCTGATCATTTCAAAATATCAATTATTTGCTTTTTCTTTCGATTTAAATTTTCATTTTATTATGCGGCAATGGCGCTGCGACCAAACATCCTCTCCAACACATGCGCTGTACAAACGCACGAAGCTTGCTGTTGTCTCAGTCCTTCTCGACCGACACGTCTCCTACACCGCCTCATTCTCAATGTGCCTCACTCTCTCTCCCTGACACCACCCCCCACCACTCCTAGACCCGATCGGTTCCGGGTTGAACATCAGATCAGTATGCAACCGGACTGTGAATCGACTCTTGATTCGCAGCGTAACTAACGAGGGTTATGGCTCTGGATTCTTATGAACCAGCTCGACAGTAATCAGATCAAACAAAAACCGAACCAGTGGTTCACAATAATTTAAAAATTACAAATGGCTACTCAAATTATTTTTATTTATTAAAAAGTTCATTAAATTTTAAGTAATATAATAAATCTTTTTTAATATTTATAATTTTTTATTTTTTTAGAATTAGAATCTAAAATTTTTTAATAAAAATCTAAATTATCAAAGTTTTAAAAAAAAAATTTTTATTTATTCAAAAATCATATTTTTTGTTTCAATAAATTAATTTTTGATAGTATAATTCACATCATAATGAGTGAAATTTTTAATTATAATTTTAAATTTTTATGAATTAACTTAATTTATATTAAAATTAATTTAATAATTTATAATAATTTAAAAAATTATTTTAGTGATAAAAATAAATTAATTATATAAATTAAGTATATAATCTTATATTTAAATTATAATACGTATATTTTATATTTTAAATAAAAAATTATAATGATAAAATATTATATTAATAATTAAATATTTATTTTTAAAAAATAATTTAAAAATTAGGAATGATTAGTTCAAGCTAAATATTTACTTAAAATTCATTTTTTTTTTTTTGTGTAACTTATTATAGTCTCATTCTAAAATGTTACAAGTTTTCGAAGAATTAATTGAACCGGACCGAAATAAACCTGAACCATGAACGGCCAGTACGGTTCCTTCCTTCTCGGGTCCCTAAACCGCAAGTTCTAACGGGGAACTGGAGCGGGCCCTGCCCACGTGGTAGAGAGTGGAGAACACTCGCCACAAGGAGCGTGATTTGGGGAAATCTGTCGTTTTGTTCCCCATTCATTGGATTGAGTATTAAAATTAGTTTATGAAAAATCTTTCATGAAATATTGTGTAAAAAAAAAACAAAAAATAAGGAGTGGAGGCAAAGTTGGTTCAATAGAATAACTAAAATACAATCATTTCTTTTGGTGGTAATGAGGATCAATACCCACCGTTGAGTGCTTGTGCGTTTGCCAAAGAATAGTATTAATGGGATTCTTGTAATCAAATGGAGTCTCTCGTGAAAAGGGCATATAATCCTCTTAAGCAATGGCATGATTATGGGGTTGTTTACACAAAAATGGTGTGCACGCACCCAAAAGGAAAACAGGCAAATATCAAATTCAACGGTGAGACCAAAGTTAGAATATATCCTTGGAATAAAAGGTCTTTCATTTTTGTAGTAGCCAATGGATGAACCAATTCGAGCAAAAAGAATCGTGATTTTCTTTTTCTTTCTTTTTTTTTTTTTGGTTGTTTAGGACTAAAGGATCATGGGTCTGGTAAATAATAATTAATCTTGACCAATGCCAGGCAAACAAGCATTTTTCTTAATCTTCTCCTTCATTTCACGAGATTAAAGATTTTCTTTGATCGGAAACAAAGGAGCATAGAAGGAAATTTTAACCAACTCTTTTGTTTAAGTTTTGCATTAATTATGCGATCAATCTATGGCTGCACATGGTTTTGGAAATACAAGTGCGTCCGTCCAAAGTTGGTAAAATCCGAATCCTACCTAACATCTACTCGGAGTGCAGTTATATTGCATAATGGTAAAGTTTTACTAAAAATTTAAAAACAAATAAAAATTAAGTAACCCTAAAAAATATAACTCTTAATTAAGTATTATATATTTAATATTAATAAAAAATTATAATAATTCTTTTTAATAGAATAAAAATCACTTTTTTATGGTCATTAGAGAATAATTTGTATAAATTAGTGATTTTTTTATTTTTATTTATTTGTTTACTAATATTTAGTATCTAATTTATAAGATAATAAATAACAAATAAAATAATAAGAAAAAATAAGAAATTATTATATATTTTAATAAAAAAATAAAAACAAAAACTCATTATAAATAAAATAAAAATTTTATAATCAAATTACAATTATATTAATCTTATAATTTGATTGCGACCCTATAAAATTAACAAAACGATATGGGTATAAGAAAATAAAATAAAAAAAATAAAATTCAAATACTATTATATTTTTTAATATAAAATTTATAAATTAATTGTTTTAAACACTAATTTATTTATTAATATATAAACATATATTCTAGGTTAAATTTGATGCTATTAGAAGGGGTTTAGAATATGTAAGTGCTAATTGAGTAATAATCAAGGAATTGGGCAAACTAGAGTTCTACTTATACAAATGACGGTGTGCCCGCGAATGATTCAACCTTTACGTGCTGATTGGAGAAACGAGAATCGGAACCAAATTTGAGATTTATAGTTTACCAGATCCAATAGCTCGTGGAATATTTTCAGCAATTCGTAGGTTTTAAAGTCAGCATCTTGTCATCTGAGTAACCGGGGATCAAATGCTCTAAACTAGCTCCACAAAGGTTGAAAAGCATTGGTGCCTGCCTCCTTTAGCCGAGTAATACTTGTAGAAAATGATGCTTGCATCAAATTAAATTATAATTCACTAGAAATGCCCCCACTAGAACTCTTAGTTTCAGTTTTATATTCTGGAAATTAAGGCATGAGATTTATGAATAAAAAATCAAAGCCACTCTTTTTCATCAGTTTTAAAAGTAATGGGTCTCTTAATAAAATTGGAAAAAAAAAATAAAAAAGGGAAATGGACCGATCTATACCAAGTCAGAAAAACACTGAAGAAGATGCAAAATGACTCAAGGCCTCACTTGGTAGCCGAGGATTCCGTATCTTTTTGGTGGGAGCCGGGACCCTTCCATAGCAACAACTTGAAGCTTCACATTCAACTGTTCATCAACGTCAGCTTCACTTCCTATTGGTCTAATTTCCTTTCTTTTCCCCGTCTTCTATGGAAAGCAGAATTTATGAGTCACAATACATACGAGCGTGAGATTCTTCAGAAATTAAGGTTATCCTATTGTTGTCATATTTCAGGACGATTCCTTCTTCATTTTGGTTAAAATCAAGCCCAAGTACCCTTCCAACCACGCACTGTGTTATGCTGAGTTCCAAAAATGTAGAACGGTTTGCGTGGTTCCTGGAGGACCCTTCAAGGTGGCTGTGACATGGCATGGCAAAGTGCTTCGTTCCTATTGGCGATGTGCCCTGAGGGACTACTCATTATGTTTGCCATCTACATATGTGTGCATACTTTATATAACAACCAAAGAGTACCACAACTCTAATTGAACAAGTTGATGCTTTACGAGAGACAGCAAAAATTGCGCCTGGTATCCAAGAAAATCCTCCAAAAACATAAATCTCTCTCCTCTTCCTCATAGTGATAGAAGATAACAATCAGAGAGTGAATGCAGTCATAGATGTGAAATGAACGAATTATTAAACATAATTGAATTTAGACTTATGATTTTATAAGATAGATTCTCAATTCAACCCTGTTATACTACTCAAACACTAACAATATTGCTCCCAGTTTTTGGGTGCTTTTCAGTTCATTGCCATTTTTGAGTCTTCATACTGCAAACTTGATCAACAGGATTGCTGTCGTTGGTAGCAGCAGCAACCTTAGTGTGATTGATCGTCCAAAGCATTCATACGTGTGCACATTCACATCACAAACGAACCCATATTCCATGTTTCTTTGGTGAGTATCAGTATTAAAAGTCCTCTTGATTATCAACGTGTGGTGGATATAATAAGAGAATCCAAGAGAAAGCAAGCGGACAAAATGAATGGCCCCCCTGTAGGAGATCCTTCCAAAACTGTGGTCCATTCTCAACCTCTTTAGAATCTCACACCTTTTGTTGTGTGGAGTAAGCCAAAATCATAATGATTCCCTTCACAATAAATATCCAAAAACCTGTGTGGTGGGTACTATGGCTTTGAACAATACAGCATTATTGCATTGTAGATCGTGAAAACCCTGGAGACGTGGCAGTACGCTGTTGGAGACGAACCTGAGGCATTACACCATCTACCTGAAAATCGGAAAATTGATATTTTCATGGTTGTCTTATCCACGAAGAAGCAGTCAGTAACATTTACATCGTCCACTTCATTATACAGCAAGCCCTCCAATGCATGGTTTTTTATCAGGCAGCGGCTCTGCTGAAAGGAGGGTGCAGATGGTCATGGCACCATGAACATGAATTTTTCACTTGGCTAGCCGATGGACTTAATCAGCCCCTGGCCATGTTGGGAATTATTGAGCCAACCGTTCAAAACTTTCAAGAATATGTCCTAGTAATCATTTCACATCTCCAGTAAATCGGCATAAGAATATTTATTACTTGGCAAAAGATGTCTACTTAAATAATGCTCAGAGCAATTGGCGACTGTTCCTGCCAAATGGTATTTCTATAATCAAACTATAACTGAATAATGAGAATCCAAGTACCTCCCCAATTGATGGGCGCATTTCAGGGCTTCTTTGCACACCTAAGTAGGCTGCTTTAGCCATGAGGCACAATTGATACGTGATATATGATTCTCCAAGACGACGAACAATAAGTTCAAGAAGTGCAAGCCTGTCAATCACCGGTCTGCCTAAAATCCACCAGAGGAAATACAAATTAGGCAGAGGTAAAAAACTTTTGTTTGTGGAACCATAGCATATATTACATTGCTGTTGAATCAGAGAGCGTGTCTAAATTGGTCTTTCCTGAAATCTACAAGATTTATGGCATACCCATTGACGAAGAGATTGTCCATCCACTCCTTTTGTATCGGCCGCTTTGCGTCCTGATACAAGTTGCAAGAGATCAATGCCAAATGCATAGATAGGGATATCAGTTGTTACAGAGACAACCCCATTCTCTGCATACTCTCGAGCAAGTTATCTACAGGAATCAAAGAGAAAGTTGAATTTGTTCATCTATAACAGGAAAAGCTGAAATCACTTCCCTGAAGAGTAGCTTTTGGAGCTCACCCCAGTGTGCCAAGTACCCTTGTCTGAATACGACAAAATCTTCAGTCTTCCATCTTGCAAGGCCAAAATCTCCAACCAATATGGAGAAAATCATTTCATTATCTGAAATGATCCAAATTATTGAGACCAAACCCAAACAGAAGACTTTATTGTAAAACCTATAAAGACAGAAAAGATTACATATGGTAGGCCTCAACTGATAATGCATGTACCATACTGTCTTGACTCTATTTTTTGCAGTACTTTGATGTTAAGAAGAAAGGGCATATGAATTCTTTGCAGATCTTTGGCAAATGAATAGTCCAAATCGATATGAAACAGATAATTCATGAGTGATTTCAAGTACCTTCTTCTTTAATTCCCCGACTACTATTGCTGTGTACAGGTCTATTCATATACTCCATAAATAAAAAAAGAAGTGTAGAGGGTAAATAAGATACTATTATAGAACTTCACCATTGGAACAAAGTCATATGTGAGCAGTATATTGCTTGGCCGCATGTCACGGCGTACGATAGGACCACCGTGGCACTCTTCATGCAGAAAACACAACCCTTTTGCAGTTCCAATTGCAGTAACATATCTTTGGATAACATCTCTTTGGTGCCAATCAAGAATTTTCGCAGTCTTATCTACAAAAGTAACACTAGTATTATCTACAAAGTAACACTAGTATCATTAATGCTAAGGGGTATACAAGCACAAAACAGAAAGCACGTTGATCATCTAAAAGTTAAGCAAAGATAGAATGGAAGATTCAAAGGTATCAGTAAATACTTACCAAATAAGTGCCACTCTACAGATTTGTTGCAGATATACTCGTAAACCAGAATATTGATGTTCTCCTTGCAGCAAAAGCCCAAAAGCATTACAATATTCTTGTGGCGGGCAAAACTTAAGACATATACTTCAGATTGAAATTCGGCAAATCCTTGTGTGCTTGCTTCTTTGTGTACGTTTGCTGCAATTAGTTGTCCATCTCTCAGCTCACTCTTGTATACATGACCATATCCACCTTCTCCCAATAGGTTTTCCTGTGCTGAATCTCAGAAAAGGAGAATCTCATTGTGTCCAAATACAGTTCAGTTCTTTTTCCCCAGGCAGAGAAAAGAATGTGTTGGGAACTATTTTTATGCTGCTTTTTGGCAAATCGACTAGTAGAATGGTATCAACTCACTGCATTGCTGTGTGTAACTGACAGGCACAATATGGATAAACTATTATTGGGACCAAAGTAATGTCTCCAAAATACAAGCAAGTTTATGATTAATGCTCAATTTCTCCAACACAGATAGAAATTAATAATGATCAAGATTTTGCACAAAGCTATGATTCGGTAATAAAGTTTTTCACGACGTAGAATCTAGAAGTGGCTGCTAAGTAGAAACTTCGAGGTATTAGAAAAGAAGTGCCCTATTACATCTAGGACAATATTATAGCCTTGTACCCAAAAAGATCCAGGAAAAGAAACACGAAAGATTCTATGGACGAGATTAGTGGTGTTGGAAAACATAAAGCAACGAAATTGATATGGCATTTCGTGGAAAAATGAAGGCACAAGGATTGGGCACGTCAGAGTAATGGAACTGCTCAACAGGAGTACCAATATCCAAAGCAAAATTGTTCTGCATGGATATGCTTGAAGATGAAGGCAACAAGTAATAAGTAGCCTTTGCAAGCTACAACAGATTGGCCACTGCTTTCACTGGCTTGAGAACTCTATGGAATAACAGGTCTGGAGATGGAACAGAATGCCTTGTCGTCTTCTGTGCTATCTATTTCATCGGTAGTATAAGCCCTGATAATTTCCACGGACAAGTTATCCTGAATTAGAGCAATCTTGCAAGGTATCTGCTTAATGTAAAACCTCAGATCCCGACAGAAATGCCTGTCCATTGGCAGAAGTTAATACTCAAGCCAATAGGGAATAAGAGTGGAACATCATCTGACTTGCATCTAACAGTGGAATACAGTTTATGGAACGTATAACCAATTTTGATGTATTGGTCAACAGAATATAAACAAATAACATATAGTGATACAACACTGATTGAGAATGCCATAAAAATTTGACTGTTGCTCATGAATTCAATGCCGTGTATTCGCGAGAATGAATCATCAATACTGACATAATCAATCAAAGATGAGTGGATTTAAGAAGTTCATGATTTTCCGGTAAATGTGGCAGCTAAAACATCGCATGAAATAAGAACATTTACCCATCAAGTATAACCCAAGTGGCTTCAATGGCTACAACTTAATGAAGAAAAACCTGCTTCATCGGACTGCCAGCAGTAATTTTAACTTCAAGGCTGACCTATTACAAAAACCAAAATAAATAAACGGTAAATCTGTTAGTAAGGGTAGTTAAAAGTTTAAGCTTTCATAAAAGTAGACGAATACCATAGGAATGTATATAAACTTGGGCAAAAGCTGTGCACTGGCTCAAGGTTCAGTGAAGTATAGTGGTGTGTAAGGACACAACTATAAGATTCTGTTGTGCATAAATTATTACCTCTGACTAAGGTCTGTCTGTGTGTGTTCATGGTTTCCAAATTCTTTTCATTTTCAGAAGGTGCACATGCAGTCTCTTCCTGTCATATTCCATCTTTATTTCACGGGTTAATCATAAAAAAAAAGGTGCAATAAGCAAGAAACAGCTGATACCATGACCCAGAAGCAGCTCCACTCTATGGGTTGGTAATTCCTGGGTTGAATGAAGATGAAGAACTAAAGGCCCTTTAATAGGGACTGTGCGGTCCACGAAAATCCACTTTGCTGCAATTCTTTGTCGGGTATGACATTCTCAAAAAATTAACTATGTAAGATACTTGCAATCAGTTATACCCATTGTGAAAGTAGCTGCTTTCTGAGCATATTACATATTTTCTCTGGTTTCCGACCAAGTGAGGTACACTTATAGGAATCAGGAGGAGGTTTTGGACTGCATATGTCTCTGCACAGTCTTGGACTCCTTGTATGCTGTTTAAGAATTGCGCAAAATCCCAGAGACAATAATGCTATGCACACAAAAGGAGCTTTCTACAAACAAGCCCAGAAATGCACACAGCCTCTTCCTAAGGGATTAGCATATTAAATTGAATCTAATACAAACAGTTAATAGATCTCTTAACAAAAGGAACATTATCGAAACCCAATTGCAAAAGAGAGATTATGTCTATTACCCCTTCATTGTCACCCACTTCAGCACTTTGCAGGAGCATGTTTACATATGCATCAACCTTCCGTTTAACTTCCTCTCGGACAGTGCGAGCACTTGCTCCATCAAAAGAATTGGGACATACTTTGGCTTGACAGCCTACTATGCCCACCCAAAACAAAAACGGTGATCAGTCCATACATATTGATGTCCTCGTTTCGTAGCTGATGATATGCTTTCATTCACCAGCTAATTGTAGCATTGACTAACAATTCTCTAACAAAATCATTCTTCCACCAAACATGCTTTCACTTGCAAATTGCAATGTGCTACCGAAAAGACTACTACTGATGTTATGATTTCATTCACCAACGAATTGTAGCATTAACTAAAAATCACCTAACAACATCGTTCTTCTGTCAAACATGCTTTCACATGCAAATTGCAATGTGCCACATTAAAGACTACAACTAGATAAATAAATTAAATTTCGTAATAAAAAAACTGTTCAACATAAACTAGAAACAAAACTTGTGCACATAGATGTTATGAACAAGGAATCTGACAAGAACATTGCTACTGCTTGATGTGCTTTATATCAACTACCTTTATTAGCCACTATTAACGTGAGCTCTAAGCAAAACAACGGACAAACATGTGCAAGTGGAGCATTGCTGTCTCAGCTCTTGCTAGATTTATATTTTTCATTTTACGTATTTGAACCAAAAACAAAAAAAAAAAAAAGTAGAAAACCACCCGATGTTAAGCAATAGGAATAAAGAAAATCTACCAAAATCCAGTTCAAAACCAAATAATAATAATAAATAATAATAATAAAGAAAAAAGAAACAACTAAGAGAATTAAAAATTCCAATATAAGTCGAACCAAGAAGTTGTGCTTGAACTCATGCACGCTGCGATCTTTAGTCGCGTCAAAAGCAATGACAACATAGGATGGCGAAGCAGGACTCCCCTTGTATGCACATATATATGTTTATGGCACGTGGGGTATCAAAAAATACCAGAAAGCCCAGAACTTGATGATCTTTTCCACGAGTTTGAGACTTCATGGTTGCCTTAGCGTCCAGTTGGGTGATGGGTTATGGTTTTAAAGACTGACAACGCAAAAGTCCATGGTAATGGAGATTGGGATCGATGCGCATTGTGGGGAACAGAAAGAAATAGAGTGGAACCAAGGCATCTGAAAAAAGATATACTCTTTCGATATCCATATTCCGAATGAGAAAGAAGGAGATTGGACGGACATTCTGAACAACAATTGAATTGCTAGGCGGTAGAAGACAAGACTGGCTTTCTTTTTTGGTTTTTTTTTGGGTCGGGCTGTCATCATCATCCTCAGCATCTCCGAAAAAATTTGCGTTCTATGTTTAATCCTTTGTCCCGTTGGGGAATATTGTGCCCATAAAATAAATAAACAAAAAATTTCACCGAGCATCATGGTAAAAGTTCGAGTGGTCTGAAAAAGAACGACCTCTACCTTAGACTACACGATCCGTGGCTGCAAAGCATCTTTCGGCTTGGTCAAAGTCAAGTCATATATAAAAACCGAAAAAAAAAAAGGTGATCCATTGTTGGAATCTTATAACGCTAACTCAGAGAAAATTGTCTTGAGGACGCCATCAGGGTTTGGTAGTGTTAAAAAACCTTGTTCATTTCTACCAAGAACATTGCTAACAATTATGCTTCATGTCTAATTTTTCATGCCTGCCTTTGTTTTCGTTGTAATACATTTTCATACTGGAACGTGAGTGAGCACAGCCCCGTCAGAAAGGCAGAATCAATCAAAAACCCAAATCTTTACTTTAGATATATTTTAATTTTGTGATTAGACTTCGCACATTAGACTTCTTTCACCACATTTCAATTGCTTCTTTTATGTTCGGTTTGTGCATGTTATGATTTGTTAGTTGACCTCGGAATTCACAACCTTGGAAGGTTAGACCAGCGCTTGGCGGGTTTATCGTGTGCTAGTGCTCCTCAGGACTTGTTTGGCTAGCAGGTGCACCAGCTTTTGTCCTTAAATTGACTTTAAATTAGTTAAAAACAATAATTTTAAAAAATCACAGGAATCTTGCCTGGAAAACGGGCGAGACTAGCTTAGCTTTCTCAGTTCCTACAGATTCCTGGATAGCATGTTCTTCCCTGCTTCTTTAGAGTCTCAATCCTTTATGATCGCCTTGCATCCATTATACCTTGTAATGACTTGCAGGTGCAACTAAATTTCTAGAACGAGCACCCCGTCTGGTCCATTCACCAGAGGATGATCCAATGTGCCCTATTCTAAGCCAAAGTCTGAAATTAATCTTAAAAATAATTGAACTTAGACCATTAATTGCGAACAATATTATCATTTATCAGCTTCATTAGTTCCCAACCCTTTTCAGTGAGCTTGCAATGACCAGATACGGCTTGGGCGGGTGGGCTTGGGCGGGTGGCACCTTCAATTATTGATCTGTACATTAAAGGAGCCACCTCATAGCCTTTCAGTGTAAAGGTTTGTCTGGAACATCGGAGGGATAGTCTTGCGGATGTCTCCTGACGGTTTCTAACAGTTGCTCCTCTTGCTCGCAAAGATTTGACGGCGGAACATCATAGATATCAGAGAACAAGTCTTTGAGTGCAGGTTTCTTCGTTTTCTCTGCCACCTGAATTGCTTTCAATGTCTACAAGAAGGATTATATTATACGTAAGACGGACAATAATGTACGATGAAGCTTGGCCAAGTAATAGAAGTTGCAAGAAAAGGGATGTCTGTATTGTTTTATCAAATTCACCTGGGTCCTGACGCTGCTTCTAAGCAGTGATTCTTGCGTGTCACTCCACCAACCATTTCCTTCAATCCATTTTCGAAATCTATTTACAGGGTTTCGTGCCTGTTGCCAGTGTTCAATTTCATCAAGTGGCCGATATTTGGTGGAATCATCAGATGTGGAGTGGTGTCCTATTCTGTACGTCAGCGCCTGAAAATCGGTGTTAGTTTTTCAAGGATAACATACAATGCCGTAAGGATAACATACTTGCAAGGAGGAAAAAATTTGGCACGAAAATATGACGGCTTTAATCATGTGAAGTTGAGTTAGCACGATTTAGCATTGGAGTTTACGTGATCAAACCCCTATATTCTCCAAAAAAAAAAAAAAAAGAAAAAAAAATGCTGTAAGGAGATTCATCATCACCTCAATTAATATTGGTCTTTGTTCACTGATTGCAATTTCACGGGCTGCAAGGACAGCACTATAAATGGCAATAGCATCATTTCCATCTACCCGGATGCTTTGAATCCCATAAGCTTGACCTTTGACGACAATTCCATCACCTGTCACAAAGATGTTACCCAAATAAACTCAAACTGATGGATCTGACAATACATTTTCATGATTCAACATCACAAGTGGCATGTAGCTTCCCATTTACAGGTCATTGTGGGTGGCTCTATGCCTACTTTCGCTGACATGGGAGGTGAAAATTAGATGGAAAAGCTTGTCTGGATCTCATATGAAACATAAATGGTGTAGTAGTTAAGCAATTCAATCATTACTTCGAAATTGCTCGGATACATGAGTACTAATGGCCCAGCCATTGTTGCGGCAGATAAAGATCACAGGAGCCTCCATAACTGCCGCAAAGTTCAGAGCAGCATGAAAATCTCCCTGGTATATTAGTTGACAGTCAGAACTCGGACTACATAATTCCAAAAAAACAAACAAAAAAAAGACCTTGGATACAGAAATTGGTACCTCACTGGAACCGCCATCCCCTGTGTACGTGACAACACATGCATCTGTTTTGTCCATTTTAAGAGAATAAGCAGCACCAACAGATTGAGGAAGCTGAGTACTAGTAAGTTCACGGTTAAAGGAGAAGGTCACGAGAAGTGATCAGAAGGTTATGCATAATAAACTTCTAAAGACTATTACTTATACAATCGTGCAAATGGATAGAAAAATTACGCTATAGGTGATGAAATTGTGAAGTAATTGTGCTTGTTAGACCCGTAATGGACTGGCATCTGCCGGCCTTTTCCATAATCATCATTATTTCCGTATAATTGGTTGGCAAACTCTTGAAGTGTGAAACCACGCCATAATAGAACCCCAGGTTCCCGGTACTGACATTTGTTACAGACGAATTAACCAGCATTATAGAACAGAGCAACATCAGTACTGGATCTGAGAGTTGCTATACCTGAGGCACGACAATGTCATGTGCAGTGAGGGCAGCAGATGAGGCTATGCTAATTGCTTCTTCGCCGCTCGAGGTCACGTAGAAGGAAATCCTCCCCTGCCTTTGTGCTTCATAGAATATGACGTCCATCACTTGAAGTTTGACCATGTCAGTATACATCTTTACTGCAAGTTCCTCACTCAGCTAGCAAATGTTTGAGACCATATCCATAAGACCAGAGCTAGAGTTACGAGACATGCCAGGACTAAGAAAGCAATGTCTGCATTAACTATTGTTAGAGTTATTTACGTTAAATGGAGTTAGCCACCTGCTTAAAATCGCTGTCAATAATAAGCTCTCCGTCGTCATCAAGGACACGATAACAAGGTACCCTCTCTTCATTGGACGCCGCGATGTATCTCAATTTAGATGTATATGCCACCTTGCCTCCAGGAAAATCCAAGGCCTAAACACAACAAAATATCAAACGTAACCATTGGGTCACATGAGGTGGCCAATGTCGAGATCTTTGAACGAAAGAAACAAAGCGGACGAGCGTGTAACAGACCGGCTCTAAAATGAAAGAAAAAAAAAAATTGTAACAACAGTCTACAGTTAGTGTAAATTTTTCACTATTTACAAAATTTAATAATAAAATTAAATAAAGATAGCCATTTATTTAAAAATTAATTACTTAAAACTGAAAAAATCTTGTTACTATCCACAAAATTTAATAATAATGTTGCTAAAACTCTAAAAAGAGTTATCTAAAATGATTTCCTTGTTATGATAATAATATCAGAAATCTAGTATTGGCCATCCATTTGCCAGGAGGGATTTTCGAATTTGGCATCTTATTGGTGGAAGGGTCCGATCTTATCATTTCTTGCCACATTGGTAAGAACTAGACACGCGGTGTTGGGGGTTGGGGGTGCAGATAAGGCTTGTCCACTGTGATGGAAAGCATGCTTTCCATTTTTTATGTTTTTTTCGTGATTTTATCGAGGTAAGCGAAATCGAAGATGAATTCCTCTTGGATTTCGTTTTTAGGGTAGTAATTTGATTGATAATTCTAGAGGTACAGATAACTTTTTGCTTCATCGCGAGCTTCCAACCTTTTTAGTGATAATTATTTGTTAACTTAAGCAGATTTAGTGGGGTATTATGTGGACGCTATTTGTGTTATGCAATCATTAACACTGGGTAAAACTAGTTTAAAATAAAGTTTGTCAAAGTAAATCTCAGACTCCAGGAACGGTTCAAAATAAAAAAATAAATAAATTAAAAAAAAAAAAAAGTAATACTTCGAAAATCTGGACATTGGGAGATACTACCAATATACCACGCGGTTGCTTTTGAACTTAGCTAACTTTTATTGTCATTTCGCATTTCGTCACTAAACAAAAATTCGGTGGAATGGTCCGTCATGGGTGTTCCGGTAATTAAATTTTAATTTTAAAAGATAGTATGAGATTTAAGAAAATAAATAATTATTTTTATCATGTAAATTATGATTTAATGAATTTCTTAATAAAAAAAATCCGTTGGAATGAAGCCAGATCCCTATTCCGAATTAAAGAACAATTATGAAAACGTCACCCGATGAAAAATCTACAGTTTTTTTATGGTAGAATAATAAACGTAGTTACAATTAATAATCTTTAAATTTTATCAGCAGTAATTTTGTACAGTAAAAGAAATATTGCATTCTATGTTCTGGATATGTATTTACACAACACACAACAGAGTTTCTGGTGGGTGCTTCAATACGTTTGTGCAGATTTGAACCAGAGAATTGTTTCCTAGTTCAAAATTAGATTAAAATGAAGTATTTGTTATATTTATTTATAAAGAGAAAAATAAAAGAAAAGAAGAGAAATAATAAATTAAAAAAGTGAAAAAAAAACACAGAAAGGCTATACAGACCAAGCTTGATGAGTGGTGGTACTCGCATCAATGACAAACAATACTAGCAAGAAGAACTACAATTTCAATGACTACAGAGAGAGTAGGGGCTAGTCAGAGTTACCTGATTATTGTGATTATCTTCATCTTGGCTTGCAGCTTTGGTGGATTTGAATCGCTGAGAGAAGAAAACGCTGGCTGAAGGTGACCTGCTGCTGTACGGGTACACGAATGGATTTGCATAACTTGACACAGCTGAGGTACAATTTATTTGGTTGCGAACTCCGGCCATGAAACCCAGTTTTCTCTTCAGAAAACAGGTAAAGGTTCTTGATCTTGGAAGCCAGTAAGTTGCCATTGAAAATCAATGAAAGGCAAAGGCTTCAGTCCTATAAGTGACACACCCTTCTGACTTTGTTGGTGTGTATATATATACGTGTGAATGGCAAAGAGAGGAGCTTGTGTTGAGGAGGAGGGTTATAGCCGTGCGCAACTGAGGCTGACAATTATAGAAGCAATTTTGATGTGAAGTCTGAAAATAATCCTAATCGCACACGTTTTTGTCTACACCGTTTCTCTCATTCTCTACAGCCGGGCGTGTTGAGAGAATATTGAGAGGATAATAGGTGGAATGAAAAAGAAAAATTAGCATGGGTCCCACCAAAACATTTTCTCACAAAGAGTGCCGTAAAAAGTGAGGCAGCTTTGAAGTCTCACCAACCATTTATTTTCGGGAGAGGGAAGGACTCCTCCCTGCAATCTACTTACTAATCAATTAAATCTCTTTCAATCTAATAATAAATAAGAGGTGCGGCTCTCTGTGTTTTGTTCTGTGAATCTTTAGCTCTGGGTTTTGATTTTACGGGAAATTTCAGCACGAGAGGCGTCAGAGCCCCACTCACTGACGCACTAAAAAGACAAAGCCGAGAGATAGGCGCAGATACCAAGAAAGCTAATGGAATTGTGGTGGCGGTTCCTTCCTCTTCTGATCCAAAAACAACAATAAAGTGTAAAGCCTATACCATCTCTACGCCACAACTCAACAAGGCAAGAATCATGGTCATTCCCTGCTACAATGCCATAGCCTCTGTCCGTTCCTGGAAATATAGCCGGACCAATGTCCAGACCACCATGCTTGCAAACTAATATAACCCCAACTGATGTCATTCGATTTGGGGAGGACATTTATTAAGTAGTTCTCTGAAAGTGTCCAGGGGCACATGTCAATAACTCTGAATATAAGAATACCAAATGTCATTCGAAAGTGTCCTGCCTGCAAATAGCAGTCTTGCAGACCACATCTGAATGTCTTTCCTAACATTCAGACCAGCTGTAGCCTGGATTTTTTTGCACTGCATTGCTTCTCATTGTCTTTCTAACAAAGGCTGATCTTTCCCAGTCCCCTGCGGTGGCCAATAAGCCAGATAGCTGCACATAAGCAGCAGAATTCTCAGGATCCATTTCAATAATCTGCTTAGCGACCTTTTCTCCAAGATCCTTATCTCTATGAGCCACACATCCTCTCAACAACATTGACCACATGCTGGCATCTGCCTCAAAGGGCACGTGCTCTATAAGATTAAGAGCTTCCCCTAGGTAACCAGCACGAACAAAAAGATCAACCATGCAAGAATAGTGTTGAATTCCTGGATCAATATGGTATTCATGTATCATAACGTTGAACCACTTCCAGCCTTCTTCTAGAAATCCACAATGATCACAGCCAGACAGAACTCCTGTAAATGTTATATAATCTGGCTTCACCCCAGAATGCCTCATTTCATTAAACAGTTCCAGTGCTTTTAATCCATAACCATTGGTAGCATAACCCATCAACATTGAATTCCAAGGGGCTACATCTGATTTGACCATTGTGTCAAACAATTTTCTCCCATTCTCAATGAAACCACACTTGCAATAAAAGTCAACAAGAGAGGTACAGAGGACCTCATCAGATTCTAGGCCAGTAATGGTTGCTCTAGCAAAAACCTGTTCACCAAGTTCAACCGAACTAATACAAGCACAGGCACTGATCATGCTAGCAAAGCTGAATGCGTCCATCCTCAAATCCAGCTTATTCATCTGGCAAAAGAGATCCAATGCTTCAATTGGACAACCATTTTGACTAAGACCCACTATCATTGAATTCCATGAAATCAAGCTTTTATGTGGCATTGTATTGAAGATCTGCTTTGCATCTTCAATTCTACCATAATTGCAATACAGTGTGATCATAGAGTTGAGCAAGACTGTGTCATAGGCTCTGAGCTCACTATACAACTTGAAAGCATCATTTGGCTTACCACACTTGGCGTATGCATCTATCAATGCACTAGTGACAACAATGTCATTGATTAATCCAACTTTAAAAGCACAAGTATGTATTTGTTTACCATGTTGATAACTTCCTAGGCTAGAGCAGGCACTCAAAACAATTGCAACAGTAGCAAAGTTTACCTGAGTGCCATTCCTCAGCATCTCATTCAAGAGTGCAAAGGCCTCCATTTCCTTATTATTGGAAACATATCCAGAAATCAAGGAATTCCATACCTCAACACATGGATTAATCTTTTTATCCAGTATTCGTTTAGCATCATCTATCCTACCATAATTTGCATAACCCATGATCAATGCCGATAAAGAAAAGTCATCTGGTTCCTCCATCAGATTCAAAACACAATTTGCACTATTCAAATCACCATACTTTGCATAACAATTAACTAATGAACTAGCTAGGACAGGGTCAAGTTCCACATCATCAATCAAAATCCGGGCTTGGATCTGTTCACAACATCTAATAGCCCCAAGAACAGTACAAGCCCCAATAACAGGAGCCAATACAAAAGCATCAATGCAATATCTTTCAAGAGGGTGTGAATTCAAGTCTTTGAACAGCCCAAGAGCTTCCTCAGGACACACATTTCGAGCATAATAATGAATCATCGAACTCCAAACAAGCCCATCCCTACAAGGCATCTCATTAAACAACTTCCTAGCGATATCTACCCTGCTCACTTTCAACAACCCCAAAACGACGACATTCCATGAATAATCGTTCTTTTCGGGCATCAAATTGAAGACCTCCAATGATCTATCTTTGTCTCCAGACTTCATGTAGCCCTCAATAACAGTGTTCCACGAGAAGCAGTTTCTATGAGGCATTTCCTCGAACAGAGCACGTGCATCTGTCATGCTCCCACACCGAGTGTACATTTGTAGAAGTCGGTTTGCGAGTGAAAGAGTGGAATTTATGAGACCCTTTTTGAAGAAAACGAGGTGGAGTTGCTTGCCTTTGTGGATTGAATGGTGGGTATTTAGGGATTGAAGCAAGCGAACCAATGATTGGAGCTCCGCGACCATGGACACAGAATTTAATGCACGAATAAGACCATTTTACTGCGTGAAACAGGAAAAGGAGACAAGGGTATCCCTGGTTATGGCTTTTGTGTTTGAATTTGATGGCTGAACCCCGCTGGAGAAGCTCGGGGTTCAGAAACCGTTCCTCTTACTTTGGTTCGATGGTTGAAAACTGGCAGAGAACCAACTACCCTGAACCGGTAGGCTTTGGACCCATCGAAGATGGGACGGGCTTAGGAATCAGGATTATGGAGTTTGGACACAGACCATAAGACGATTTATGCATCTAAGACTGATAGAGAAAGCGAAATTGGACCTCTTCCTTTTGTTTTTGTTTTTGTTTTGTTTTTCTTTTTTCCCTTTTTGGGACAATCGTGGATCCATGAACTTCTTTTTTATTTTTGAAAAATTAAATAGTAATGTTATAAAACAAAGAATTCCAAAAAAGAATAATAATGATGAAACAATTGATTTCTTCCTATCAAGGATTAGAACGTCATTAATTATTCTCCTTTCATCAATAAATTGCTGTTCATCTTACAATCTAAGGGACATATTAAGTTCCAAATTTGTGAACGATTAAAAGATCTGTGTGGCCGACGTTCTACGTTAATGAGCTTCAGACAACTTCGTCATGTGACCGATGGTGTCCGTTGCAAATTCCCCGGCTTTTGCTTGTGAAGATGCAAAATTTCTTCTCCATGCTATCAGTACCCCATGGAAAGTTGCACACTGTGCCAATCAGAAGAGCACCACAAGAACAACCAGTACGTTTGACTGTATTCCATCCAACCTCTGAGGTTGACAGGGGAGAAAACCGCCGGCCCTTGCTTGCTGGAATTGGAAGCCGTAGCTTTAGTTGAAAAACCCATGCCCATCAACCGTTTTTATAAGGAACGCAAACGCGGAAACTTCTAACAAGTTGGAATTTTCCCGACCAACCCAGACCAACGTAGCCTGCAACTCCCTGCAATAAGCAATTTGGCAATCGCAAAGGCAAGCTTTGGTTCTCTCCATTACTACAGAATTTCAAGGGAATTTAATGATATAAGATGCCAAGGCGTTCAGCAGTCCATGCTCCCATACTCGACCAGCCATGCTTCCTACAAGCATCGAAAACCCTTTCCAACATGGAGACAGTGGGATCAAATGGCATCCCCTTGACAAATTTTTCGAGCTCATTCTTCCATTTACATTGACAGAAGAGTTCGATCATGCACTCATAGTGCTCCAAGCGAGGTATAATACAATATTTATTACTCATAGAACTAAAGAATTTTCTGCCCAACTTTACATGATTCCCATGCAAACAGGCAAGTAAGACTCCATAGAAGGTAATATGGTCTGGCTTAACTTCTTCCTCCTCCATAAATTCAAACAGCTGAAGTACTTCTTCACCCCTTCCATTGTGACAACATCCAAGAATTATGGAGTTCCATAGAAATAAATCCCGTGAAGCTGCCTCTTTGAAGACCAAGACAGCATATAGCATATAATGACATTTAGAGTACATATCAACCAAAGCTCCTCTGATCACAGTGTCTATATCATACCCATTTCTGATCATGAACCCATGGATTTGTTTCCCTTGATTGAGTGCACCCATATTTGCACAAGCAGCCAAAAGAGTTCCAAAAGTAAATTTACTTGGTTTGGTCTCCCACAGCATCTCACCAAAAGTTGTCATAGTTTGTTCACTCAGATGGTGACAAGCATAGCTGTTCAGCAAAGCATTCCATGAAATGCAATCCCGTGATTGACTCATTTGGTAAAACCAAATTCTGGCACTTTTCAAGTTCCCACATTTACCATACATATCAATAAGTGCATTGCTAACAAAAATGTCAGAACTAAAACCATGTCGATAAATGAACCCATGAACCTGTTTCCCTATTTCAACATCTGAAATGCCAGCACAAAGATTCAGCATCAATCCAACAGTAACAGAATCAATATCTTTGGCTGTCCAGTGCATGGAAAGAACAAAATCTAATGCTTCTTCCCATTGGAGTAAACGAGTATATCCTGCCAACATTGCATTCCATGAGATCACATTTCGTTCCGGCATCTCATTGAAAAGTTCCCTTGCCTCTCTCATTCTCCCAGTCATTGCATAAGCTGACACAATTGAAGTCCAAGAGATCAAATCTCTAAAGGAAACTTGTTCAAAAACCCTACGAGCGCACTCTATTTTCCCACACTTTGTATACATAGTGATAAGAGAACTTGAAACTACAGTATCAACCTCAAAATTAATTTTCGTTGCAACTCCATGAATTTGCATCCCCTCCATGAGTGCCAACATGCCTGAACATGCAATAAGAGTGTTAGACACGGTATAGTTCAGTGGCCTAATAGTTGCATGAAACATTTTAAAAAACAAGATCACTGCCTCCCTTAAATCACCCACCTCAAGATACCGTCTAACAATGACATTCCAAGAAATCTCATTAGGGCACTCAATCTCATCAAACATTCTCCTTGATTCCCCCATAGCCCGACACTTTCCATACACATCAACAAGCGAACTCCCCAAAACCACATTCCCACAAAATCCATGTTTCAAAACACGCCCATGGATTTGCCTGCACATACAAATTGCCAAAGCATCACCACACGAACCCAGAACACACGCTAACGCAACCTCATTGGCAGGAATGCCTTCACGAATCATATCCCGAAATAAACGAATCGCTTCATCTGCCCTCCCACATTGCGAACAAGCCCTGAGCATCGCATTCCAAGAACCACCATCTCTCTGAGGCATTTCATCAAACAGTTCCTTGGCATCCGCCAAACACCCGCAATGCCCATAAGCCTCAATAGCACGATTCAGTAAAAATGTTGGCGGCGATGGATTGAAGGTAACCAAATGGGATTCCACTTTCCGAGCTTCGACGATTGCCCGGGTCGAAGAACAAAGCTGAAAGAGGCGGGCATAGAGGAAATGAGTAGCGGGCAATGGAGAGGCAAAGAGAACGGAAACGGCTTTTGGGAGGCCATCGGCTTTGAGGCGTGCGAGTACCCTTTTGCCTAAGACCTTGGCGCTTGCTGCGCTCTCGGTCTGGCTCTTGAGGGCCACATTGGACTTGGAGAGTATCCGATTAACTATGGAGGCCGCGCTCATCGGTCATTGTCCTTGGGACTGAAGAGCAAATGAATTTATAAAATTAATAAAAATAAAAAATTTAAAAAAAAAAAAAAAAAAAAGCCAAAAGTTTTCACTGGCAAATTTAAAACAAGGATAAATAAATTTACTGTTAAATGCAAAATATTGTTTTTATTTATTTTTTTAAAATAAATTAAGATATTATTATACCATATTTTCGATTATTAAATTTTACCTGATTAAAAAAAAGGGCGTGTACACTTTGAGAAAAATTTTAGAGTTTTTGAGAATTTTTTTCTAAAAATATAAAATATGAAAGTATGTTAACTAAAAAAAATGAAAAATATTTTTTTAGGAAACGGAGTTTTCTAGATTTCTCGTTTTTTTCTAGTTTTATAAGAAATTCAAAGATTTTGTTGTTATCTTTTCTTTTTTGAAATATAAAAGATATTTTTTATTACGTATAGAAAAGTAAAAATAAAAACAAAGAAGAAAATAGAAATAAAAATTGAAAGACACCTCTTAAAAGTAAACAGGCGAGTTTGTTGTTTTTTTTGAAAAAGATGTATGTATGGCATACATGTATATTGCAGTACACCGACACACAATGAAATATTACGCTTGTTAATATTCAAACTGTAAGAAGTTTCATTATACAGGGTTAATGTAACTTGCTATATATATATATACAAGTTCACATTATATTATTATAATAATTATATAATTTATAATTCTTATATTTTATATTTTACAATTATCATATATAAAACAAAAAATAAATATAATCAATCATAATAGTATTTGGATTTGCAGCACAATGCTAACGGCCCACCGTGATAGAATTCTTGCATGATCCAACACGCACCATCATTCCCCGATCAGCAATCACCACTTAACATCACAGAAAGGCTCAGCTCACTGTTGGAAAGTCCCCATGACCATCCCATCTCGTGGAAAGCAACCACAAAATGTACCTTTTGTTCCGTCGGAGTCTTCATCAAATACAAAAATTCGAGGCCTGAACGCTTGGCCAAATTGCTTTTCTTAGTTAGCCTTTTTTTCACTTTTCTTTTTTTTTTTGTACTTTTTATCTTTATTTGTTTGGTCCTCCGTTCCTGCGTTGTAGGCCATAATGTTCGTACTTTACGTCGCATCAAGCATCAAACACGGAATTAGATATCCACCGCGCACAACCAGAAACTATAGAGACGCAATTATAATAGGAAGAACGCTTTTTGTCGCAAGTAACCGCAATTACAATATTGTCGCAACATGTCACATGTAACGTTGCCCATTATAGTTTGCAGAATGGACGTTCGTTCCTTCGTACAAACGAGAATGCCAATTCGAATGTGTGTAATTTAGAAATATTATAATCCTTTAAATAATATTTTAATATTAGTAACATTTTTATTGATGATTTTTTTTTTTGCTAATTAAAATATGTATCAACAGTAAACTCTGTCATTGAGTAAAAAAAAAAAAAAAAAAAGGTTAAATGGGTTGACATAAGAAAATAGATTATTATTTCAAGGATTATTGTTAGGACATTTCTATTGCTGACCAGGAAAACATCTAGAGAGCTGTCCAGGGCGAATCCTTTCTGCCGTCTAACTCTATTAAATCTTAACGTAGTTGCAATAATAATAATGATTTTAATAATAAAATAGCGTTAGCAATGAATCGTAAATTTATATATTGTATATACCATTTTGGAAAAAGTCGCGTCAATAAAGATTTTTTTTTTTCAAATTTCTTTATTGGACTTGTTCAGAGCCCGGAGGAGCGTCTTTTGTCTTTGTAGATTATGATGTAATGACTTGAAATTCGGTAGACTGCTTTCTCATTATTTTTCTGTGTTCTGACAGACCGTCTTTTTACCATCCAAGGGGAAATGAAGAGACAGAGCTAACAATCACATAGGTTTGGGATTTGAATCTCACCGCAGAGGCTAGTTGTCAGCAAACATTCGAGGACACTTGGTTCTATCGTCCGATAATAAAGAGAATCCAACAGTATCTACGGTGGAGAGAGAGGGGATTGGTCATTTTTCCGTAGTTATACGGAGTGTTATCTTCAAGACACCGACGACACTCAATATTATTATTATTATTATTATTGTTGTTGTTGTTGTTCGCTACGTTGCATCAGTTGGATAGTGGCATGAGGATGCTTGGACCACTCCAAGAGACCCTTTGCGAATGAGAAAAAAATAAAAAATAAAACATAAAAATAAAATCAAAGTCGAATATTATACATAGAGAATCAAATGCAAAAGAACACATAAAAGAAGGAGAATCCAACGACA
Source organism: Rhizophora apiculata (assembly GCA_037832385.1). NCBI lineage: Eukaryota > Viridiplantae > Streptophyta > Magnoliopsida > Malpighiales > Rhizophoraceae > Rhizophora > Rhizophora apiculata. The sequence goes on along the minus strand of CM075430.1, from coordinate 1,802,176 downwards.
TGACCACAAAAGTGATAGATTTGAGTAGGTATAAATAATTTTTATATTATATTATTTTATTTTTTAGATAAAAATATAAATATTTTGTATGTATGATAAAATTATTTTATATTAATTAAAATTTATTATTTCTGTGTTTATCTAAAATTTTCTCTTTTCTTTGACAGGAGGAAAGGAGGAATCAAGGTTTAATTTTAAAAATAGCCAGAGAGGTGGACGAACGAAAGGAGAAGAGGCAAAAAGAAAATCTCGGAGAGAGAAGGAGTGTTGTTAAAAATATAAAATTTCGTTACAAAAACACATATAAATAAACAAATAAATATAAATTTATATTACTTAAATATAATTATTAATTATTATATATGAATAAATGTATAAGATATAATATATTATTATAATTATATATTTATAAACTTATATTTATTCGTATCCTTTCTATCCTTTCCGGAAAATATAAACGAAGAATTCCACAAAAAGTTGCAATGGATCGACGCCCACAAGGGAACATTATCATCGCAAAGCGGAGGGCATATAGACTTTTTGTTAGCTTTTTCCTCCTTGTCTAAAGAAATAATTTAATATACGGAATAGGAAACGCCCAAAAAAAAAAACAAAAATTTACAAGCATTGTTTCTTATGCCACACGCTCTCTTTTAATAATTATACGTCATTATTATTAATATGGGCAAATTAAGATGTGAACATGGAATGGAATAAAATTGAATACGATTTAATTAATTAACGGAAAAGTTAGGCAAATAGAGAATAGAGTCTGTTAATGGACATGAGTTTTGTGTAAGTCGGCACGTCTTTTTATTTTCAAAATGTATATATGAAATATAAAATAAAATAAAATAAAATAAATGTGAGAAAAATAAAATATACAAATAATCATAAAAATTAAAAAAAAAAAAAAAAAATCAAAAGACGTGCAGAGTCCGCATAAGCTCCGCTCTATCCCCGCAAGTAACAGCACCCTTCAACTAATTAGCGTAAAATTAAGATCAACAGACTGGAAACTGATATTTTCTCCACCCACATAAAAAGAAGACAAAAGCCAAAGACCATCAAAAGACACAAATTTTTTTTAAAAAAAAAAAAAAGGCGAAAACTGAGAGAGGGGAGTGGACCCTACAACGCGCACATCCATCTAGAACAACTTGACTTTCACGAGCCATAGCGGTGGCCCCCACCCACGGCACGTACATGACTTCCAGCATTTAAAGCCTGGTTGCCAAGAAAATGACACCAAAGGTGAAGCCGAAGCCTGTCGTCTGTCATTACGTATTACAGCGAAGACCAAAACGCTCTCATCTTTTCAAAAAGAAAAACTTCAAGTTTACATTGCCGAGTTTCCATTTCAAAACCTGAAAATAATACATTTTATTTTTTGTTCTTAAGAAAAATGCCGGAACCGGGCACTAACTTCCCAAAAAACCATGTTCACTTCTCGGATCTTGCAGGGGGATTGAATAATTACAGTTATGACAGCACGAATTACGGCGTCCGGACAAGAAAAACGGCTGAGAATTATGCCATGTTTCGGGGCTGGAATAGCCGGGAGACAATGGCTGCGGTGGAGGATGAGCAGGTTTCCGGGGTTTCTTCGCCGCCGTTGTGGAGGACTAGCCCTCCAAGAAGCCCCCAACATCGGCAAAACTACTACCGAAGCTTGTCTCCGACGTCGAAAGCGCAAGCGATTGCCAGAGGACAAAGGGAGCTCATGGAAATGGTAAACCATATGCCTGAGGGTTGCTACGAGCTCTCTTTAAAAGATATCGTGGAAGTGGAATGGCCCATGGTTGAGGTTAAACAAGAAACCTCACATAACGACATGCGTTTAAATGGTGAAGAGGTGCACAGAAGAGAGATCGACAGGAGGAGAAAAAGCCAGAGGAAAGCTGAAATAAATAGAACTGGGAGCATAAACAATCGTGGATTTCTTCTAAAGATGGTGTTTCCTGTTTCTTTTTGGGGTTCAAGAAACAAGAAAAAGAAAAATTCGGCCAGGAATGAAACTGTGAGAGACGGAAGGGTTTCTCCAAGGCCCCTGTTGCTCTCGGATGGGCCTGGAAAGGGTGTAGATGAAGAGTGGTGGAAGAACAGGTACTCGGTGTCCGCAGAAAGTGAGAGCGTTGGATTTAGTAGCAATAACAGTGGAAGCTCAAAAAGCAGTCGCAGTGCCAGCAGCAGTAGCAGGAATAGCAGCAGGTATTGTTATTACAATTGAATTTTACGTTTAGATCACGATTTAGTGCCAATTTTATGCTTTGTTCACGATTTAGTGCCATAATATCGCTCCAGATTGTTTTAGTATTTGCGGAGAGAGTTGGGGGTCAACAGAAGTAATTTTGATTGAATTCTCCAAATTCGGTTGAATTGATCACTTGGTATCAAAAATTTTTTTTGTTCCGCATACTAGTTGTGGAACCGGAAGCTTTTAGTGCAATATCTCCGACGCAATTCTCTGTTAAAAACAGGGGACACTTGCTAGATTCAGAGTCTTGTCTTCAAAACAAGGCACCTTTTACTTGAATTTTGAAAATAGTCACCTCAAATTTTCGTTGAGAAATTCATTTCTCAGTCATGGCCTAGTATTTGTGTTAGCGTTGAGAATGAGATGTCTGCAATTGCTGCTGTGGCCACTCCCCAAGAACCCAATTAAGAACATACAGAATGGACGCTTTCATTAAAGTATCTTGAGCACTTGGCCATGTAAAGTAGCATTGCTCATTACTTACCGGCTGTAACATTTGGTTTTCGTAATTGCAATGCAGGCATATGAGTGGTGGTTGCTGCTTTTTCATGCTCACCAAAAAGGGGAAGAGAGCAGTCGACTAAGTGATCCCGTGCCCGATGAGCTGGACTGATGCTTTAACACATCTCTCTGGTGTCTCTTTTCCAATAATGTTCATGTATAGCATTATGTATGCGAGATAAATCACCGCTGGGGGTTTGCATTGGGAAAATGTACATCCCTATTAATGCAGTGATGCTTGTGGATTATCTCCCGATTGTTCGTTCTCTTTCTCCTCTTTCTTTTTTAACTTTACAAGGTGTTAGCAATGTATTTTAAGCACATTATACCCTGAGAAGAGGAAGTATTATAGCGTCGCTGTTGACCTGGTGAGCGTTCTTGAGGAGTGCAGGATTATAAAATCTCAGAGACTAAGAAATTCAACCATTTTGTCTGGGATTGGGGTTGCCAGATATTTAGCGGAGAAAAATATTTCTTCAGCAGCCTAAAAAGCAACAAGATCGCATCTTACTATATGATATGTAACGGGACTGGACCTAAGTTTTATGAATTTCAGACTTTTTTTTTTTAAATTGATTCTGATTGAGGCTTGAACTTAAGATAATAATACTTAAGTCATCAAGTAGATGTTCAAATTTAAACTGTGCATTTTTCCTTCGGTACGCTCCAAATGGTGAGTTGTTGGTCATTCTTTATCTGTAATAATTGCTCTCTATCTGAACCAATAGAAAAAGTCGTGCCATTGTAGCAATGTACTGGGAACTTGGTCACCATCAAGTTTCCTTTCCTTTTCGGTTGGAACGGCAGACTTAGATTAGAGTTAAAGCTAACATGAACTGATTATAAAGAATCATGAAGCGTCGAAGGAGATAACTTGGCATGGCAGATAACTTAGATTATGAGGTTAAACATTAAATAAAAAATAAAAATAAGCTTTTTAATGGAGCATAAGCATGTGCTTTGTCAGACAGAACCCATAAGAGGACGAAATATAATTTGCAGCCTGAAAAGACATTAATTAACGTGTTGTAATTGGTCACGTCAGGCTTTTGTAAACAAACCAGCCTAAAAGGGGTAAAAAGGAAATTAATTTTATTATTTGAACTTCATTTAATTTTCCAATTTGGTCTCTTAATTTTTGTTTGAACTATGAACCAAAGCTTTTCCTTTCTTGGGTCCGTAGCCTTGAAACCATTGGTATTCGACGTGTCTGCCATTTTTAACAGTAGAAGTTACGTGTAGACTACCAATTTGATTGTGATAGGCATGTCTACCAATTTGATTGTGATAGGCATGTAAATACATCAAAAGTCATTAGAAGTTACACAACATGATCAAAATAATGGAGAAGGTTCCATTTCTTGCTATTACCTGTATCATGGATCTTCCTTTTTCTGGTCGTGTTGATTTAATTTTGATACATGATACATACTCCTCATGCAACCAGATGAGAATGTGAGAGAAAAGATACCAATTTTGATAGATAAGTAGCAAGAAGTTCCTGGAGGATCAAGGGGAAGGTATCCCCAATACCATGTTGCTTAGAAAGAGCCAAGGGTAATCGCTAACTTGAACGCATATTTAGATTTTCTTCAGCATCTATAATTTTCTGCTGTTGCTTCGTTTTGATATGAATGCATGTAATTGGAAATTTAGTCGACAACTTTTGATTATCAATTGTTAATGAGATGGAAAATCATTTTAACGAAATAAACATAAACAAAAGTATTAGCAGATGGCCAAAGTAGGTTGGAGACAAGCGTTTTAAAAGTAATACATAAACACGTATCGAATGGTTCAGAAAATCAGGGAAGAATGGGTAAAGTTGGAGGCCAAAGAGGTTGGAAATATGGGAACAATTGGTAGACACAGCCTGGACGCAAGTTTCCATGATAAAAAACTTCCTGCAGCTTTCTAGTCGTTAAATTGTAGCACATGATCTTCATATCCAGCTGTAGATAGAGAAGTTCCGAATTATTGGGATGAAGAGCCACAATTTGAGGAACTCTGTTGAAAATCCGACTGATGGAATTGTGACCTGGTGGATGATCATTTCTCAGGTTTAAGCTTCTCCAGCTCACCATATCTCTCGGGATCCATTCTGTGGAGGGTATAATCTCAGAAAATCTGTAATCACACAGCTTGTTCTTCAGAACCCAAACCCCCAACCTACACTGATCTCTAGAGACATACTGAATTCGCCCATCTGGAGTCGTCCCAAATACATGATCCTTTCCCGCGACTCCCCTTCGAGGCAATCTTATCAATCCTAGATGATTCCCCACTCTTCTGGAGTCATAGACTACTACAGAATCACCTAGACACGACCAGAAGAAATTCCCGCGCACTACGTCACAACCCCATAGACACCATAGACTGAAATCTGCAGGGGCAGTAAGCAGTGACTCGTCCCATTTTCCAGTTTCTGAAGAAAAGATTTCAATTGACAAGGTATTACCACCTCGCGGCCGGTTAGCGTCAACTCGAACAACTTTGTAGTTAATGGTGGTGCTGCTGTCACCAATTCGTTCGCACGAGAATCCAACTTCTAGGCTGTCGCATTGCATATTTGGTGTAGGAAGCTTGGACCATTGATTTGTGAAAGGATTATAGACATTGTAAACATGCGGGCCAAAGCCACATAGGATTAGGCCTTCTGAAATGCCAACGATGAAGGACCCAAGGTGGTTGATGATATTATGGCTCCATATGAACCGACCTTCTTCACTGGTTAATGAGAAGGGCATTCGACAACGCCCCCCATATTCCGGCATCGGATTTTTGCTTCTTAGGTCTTCACGGTGGTCGGATTGGAAGAATCCTAGCAGAGGGAGCAGAGAGTATTGTCCCCGAGACGCAAAACTCCTCCCGAAGAAGGGATCAGAGATCAAAGAGTTCCATCCCCTACACACGCACCTGAACTTGAATATTGATCTCAAAGGCAAGCGAATCAAGATCTCAATGACTAATGCATCGCACCCCATCAGTCGGCTCCCACTGTCGACTATGACATCGGGCTTTATTACCCAGCTTGCACTCCTACTCAAGTTGTCGCTCCAGTCCATCCCCGGAGGAGCGAGTAAAGATTAATTTTTAAGGATAAAGCAGAGAAAGGGCGGGTGGGCTTAAGCAAATTGCACAATGAAACTGGAAGAATTATATTTAAGCGTTGGATAGAGAGGCGAGAATTGGTTAGAGGACGAGGGTTTGCTTTGATCCGTTCCGGCGTTTGTTGTGCTGGATTGCATATATATAACCATGGGGAGTAGTCCATGTTGGAGTGGCACACGGAATCCAATTCCCGCGAGGATTTAGGAAGCATCAAATATTTTCTAATATTATTTGGATTATTGTATCACCTGTATTTACTAAATTAGAAAAACAATTTTCTTTGTTGTTTTTGTTTTTTTTTTCTGAAAAACAAGTTATTATTGTTTATCTGCAGCCAATCATGCATACACATATCGCATGAATCATTTAATAAATCCCCCGGTCAAGGTTTTTAATAAGGCGTACGTGTCTCGCATACTTTGTTGGGGTGGACGCCATAATGCAGGGCCTGAAAGGTTTGTTTGAAGGCCATAATGCAGGGCCTGAAAGGTTTGTTTGAAAATGGACGGAGTCGATGACGATAAAGGAAATGCGCACGGATGACTCTCCAATTTCGTCAATAACTAAGCCTCATTACATACAGGTTGCGTCCATTGACCTTGCAAGCCTGGGTGGGATCGCGACGACTTTTGGGACAAAGTTCGGGACTGTTTAAAGAGTTTATAGCTCATTCACCTCTAACATGAAGTTAATCTATCAAAGACCAAAAACGGACAGCTTAATCAGGCTGTCCACATTGCAATATTGCAAAACTCAGACGTCATTAAAAACAACATCCATCAGTTACGAACAAAGGGCAAAACATCTCTGCTAACACATCACATCACATATATGCAGCTGAGTTTAAGAAGAAATCCAACGGAGATGCCTCCAAATACTGTTGTTTTAACTTTGAAAAATAATATATTATATTATTTTTAATTTGTAACTATAATTTTAAATATTTATAAAATTATTTATTTTTATAATTTATTAAATAAAATTTATATTTCAATTAAAATTTTTTAAAAAATATTTGTTGACAATATTTTTTAACTAATTTAATTAAAAATTTAATAACATATGAAAGTAAATATATTAATAACTTATTTTTATTTTTTAAGAAATTAAATGAATTAAAAAATTAAATTAATTTATTATAAAGTATAAAAATTAAATGATTAATATTTTAAAAAAATAGAATAAAATATTTATTCAATTGAATTAAATTTTAAATTGAAAGTATTACTAAATTAAAATTTAGTGAAAATATAAATATTTATCAAAATTAAAATTTTATTATAATAAAAATTAATTTAATTAAATTTAATAAATTTAAATATTTATAATTATATAAAAAATATATAATTTATATTATTATATGTATATATTTTTTAATTATTGTATACAGTATCAACATAATTTATTTTTAGGCTTTTTTTTTTTTTTTTTTTTTTTGGCTGTTATCGTGCCCTCTTTATGCTAATTCTGTTCCTCGATTATGTCAGGACATTGTAAAAATTATCTCCTCCCTTTTCACCCTCTTCGTCATACTTTTCCTCTATGTTGTTAGAAACAATCCTGGCAGAAAAGGCGGAGCAATCTGGCAGCTTCCTGGCGATCCCGGCAAATCTCGACCAACATTTCGGATGCTGTTGTCAGCAGTCAGGCATGTCTGGGATTAAAACCTAACTCAGAGCTAGCCTTCAAAAATGCCGAGCATAGTATACAAGTTATAAAGAGGGAGAAGTCCGGGTCTCTAGTTAGTAATTGAGCAACTTCTTTTCATTAATTAACGGGAGAAGCCAAGACGAGGGACATGGGATGCCTTGCTTGGGGACTTGACTGTTATGCGGAGCTTTTCTTTATTGGTAACTGGACTGTACATATATAGCTACTTGTGCAGTAACTGAAAAATTGCATGCCTTTGATTTCAGTTCTTTTGTCACGTTTACTTTTCTTTTCTCTAATTGCATTGTAAATTGCGCAGCCTTCTATATTTTTTTTTATTCTCTTGATTCGATACTATAACAAACAAAGTTTCCTGTTTTTTCTACATCTCATGACGATTGTGAGCCGTTCAGGCACAACTAGAAAGTTTGAATCTGTTATGTTTCTTCATTGCAAACTGCAAGGAAATCAAAATTATGTCAATATTATTGTCATCAATCAATGTATTCTTCAATGTTTTATATTTGTGGGCAGTGTGGAATAGAGCTCAAGAGCACTGCACTACGGTGGGTTACAAGGCAAACCTGCCCAATAAATAATTGCGTGCACATGAGATAGGATTCTTTATAGTCTTTTCTGTTTTGTATTTTCTCCGTGCCTGTGTTCCATATTATGGTTAGATACATGCAAATAATTTCCCTTTTATTGTCTTAGATTCCTAATTTCTTGCTCAAATTAATTGGCTTTTTGCTTTTGTCGGGATACTTGATGGAGTAGACAAAGTAAAATATGCGTATGATTTTATCAACTACTGGATGTTATGTTAGTCAACAACTTTTAATTAAAATACAAACACGTATAGAATGGTTCAGAAAATCAAGGAAGAATGGGTAAAGTTGGAGGCCACGGAGGCTGGAAATATGGGAACAATTGGTAGTGATAGCTTGGACGTAAAGTTCCATGATAAAAAACATTCTGCAGCTTTCTAGTCGTCAAATTGTAGCACACGATCTTCTTATCCAGCCGTAAATAGAGAAGTTCCGAATTATTGGGATGAAGAGCCACAATTTGAGGAACTCTGTTGAAAATCCGACTGATGGAATTGTGACCTGGTGGATGATCATTTCTCAGGTTTAAGCTTCTCCAGCTCACCATATCTCTTGGGATCCATTCTGTGGTGGGTACAATCTCAGAAAATCTGTAATCACACAGCTTGTTCTTCAGAACCCAAACCCCCAAACTACACTGATCTCTAGAGACATACTGAATTCGCCCATCTGGAGTCGTCCCAAATACATGATCCTTTCCCGCGACTCCCCTTCGAGGCAATCTTATCAATCCCAGATAGTTCCCCACTCTTCTGGAGTCATAGACTACTACAGAATCACCTAGACACGACCAGAAGAAATTCCCGCGCACTACGTCACAACCCCAAAGACACCATAGACTGAAATCTGCAGGGGCAGTAAGCAGTGACTCGTCCCATTTTCCAGTTTCTGAAGAAAAGATTTCAATTGACAAGGTATTACCACCTCGCGGCCGGTTAGCGTCAACTCGAACAACTTTGTAGTTAATGGTGGTGCTGCTGTCGCCAATTCGTTCGCACGAGAATCCAACGAGTAGTCTGTCGCATTGCATAGTTGGTGTAGGAAGCTTGGACCATTGATTTGTGAAAGGATTATAGACATTGTAAACATGCGGGCCAAAGCCACATAGGATTAGGCCTTCTGAAATACCAGCGATGAAGGAGCCAAGGTTGTTGATGATATTATGGCGCCATATGGACCGACCTTCTTCACTGGTTGATGAGAAGGGCATTCGACAACGCCCCCGATATTCGGGCATCGGACTTTTGCTTCTTAGGTCTTCACGGTGGTCGGATTGGAAGAATCCTAGCAGAGGGAGCAGAGAGTATTGTCTCCGAGACGCAAAACTCCTCCCGAAGAAGGGATCAGAGATCAAGGAGTTCCATCCCCTACACACGCACCTGAACTTGAATATTGATCTCAAAGGCAAGCGAATCAAGATCTCAATGACTAATGCATCGCACCCCATCAGTCGGCTCCCACTATCGACTATGACATCGGGCTTTATTACCCAGCTTGCACTCCTACTCAAGTTGTCGCTCCGGTCCATCCTCGGAGGATCGAGCAAAGATTAATTTTTAAGGTTATAGCAGAGAAGGGGCGGGTGGGCTTAAGCAAATTGCACAATGAACGACTGGAAGAATTATATTATAGTGTTGGGTCGAGAGGCGAGAATTGGTTGAGGTTGAGGGTTTCCTTTGATCTGTTCCGGCGTCTGTTCGTCTGGACTGTATTTATATAGCCATAAGGAGCAGTTTGGAGTGGAACACGGAATCCAATTCCCGCAAGGATTTAGGAAATGTCAAATATCATGTTATCGATTTCCTTATATTATTAGGATTCTAGTATCACCTCCTATTTACTAAATAAGAAAAACAATTTTTTTCGAGAAACCAGTTATTTTTGTTTATCCGCAGGCAATTATGCATACACGTATCGCATGAATCATTAAATAAATCCCCCGGTAAAGTTTTTTTTTTTTTTTTTTTTGAGTAAGGCCTATGTGCCTTGCATGTATGACAAGGAAATGTGCACGGATGACTCTCTAATTCTGTCAATAACCAAGACTCATTATTTACATCAACAAAAGGTTGTGTCTATTGACCTTACAACCCTGGGTGGGATCGCGACGATTTGTGAGGCAAAGTTCGTGCCTGTTTGAAGATTTTATGACTCATTCAATCAATCAAAGACCAAAAATGGAGAGCTTAACCAGGCTGTCCACGTTGGGATATAGAAACAATTCGCATTGCAGAAGTCAGACGGCATTAAAAACATCCATCAGTTAGGAACACAAAGGCATAACGTCTCTGCCATCGCATCACATCACACATATGCAGCTAATTATCCACCAAGTTCACGAGATGCAAATCGAGTGTCCATGTGCAAAACTAATTAAAAACAACATCGCAGCATCAATTTTCCACAAAAGTAAGTCATAAGACCTCTGCTATCAATCAATGATCCGCGGGGTGGGGGAAGCGGCAGCCACCTCCTTCCCCAGAAAGGCAGGTCTTTGTCTTGTTCCACATGGGACAGTCCCAGCGCTCGTCATTCTCATGCATAAACTGCAAAACAACAAATTCTCATTACTTCGAGAAAAATAAACTCAAATTACAATTGAAAAGTTACAATAACTTACGAAGCATCTTGCTTTGTACGGGCATGTCTCACCGTGTGTGCAATCCTGCAATAAATCAATTTTTAATCATTTTTAAATTACAAAGCAAAATAAACATAATTAAAAATAAATAAACAAAAAGTTACCCGAGACTTGTATTTGACGGGACTTAAAGGCTTTGGACCTTCAGCTCTCAAATCCTTCTCACCATGCGCAAACTGAATATTATATAGCCCAATAATGATGAGATTAAGCTAATTAAAATAGACAATATATGCCAAAATCAATCTGACTTTGCCGCTGTAGTGATTGATTAGTGAAAAGGTGAAAATGACTTGTTCTTGCGTGTACTTTTACTGTTTTACTTGTACATATATCAGTGGACATGCACCAAAAATCATATATAGATCAGTATTAATACAAAATCTCTTCCGCTAACTATTGCCACCAAAAAATGTTACCTAAAGAGAAGGGTTCTGATTGTTTTTTATCGAGAAGCCACCCTTAACAAACACCGATTATGATGATCCAAACATGAAGGGCTCATATCATACCCAACTATTTTTTATCTTGGAAAGACATATGCATGGTTCATCAAATGGGTCACAAGTATTCCTTAGGCTACTTCTGTAAATAGTATTAATTATTTATTTTTCCTAAATTTCACCCCTTAATGGAGTTAGAAATGTTCTATTCATTCGTAGCCAAATAAGCGAAAGAAAGAAAGAAAAAAAAAAAACGAAATGGAAAAGTAAAGAAAAAAAAGAGAGAAGGGATGCCCCAACTCACAATCCATTCATAGAGGACCAATGCCATACCTTGCAAAAATCACCATCTGGACACCTCGGATAAGAGCTGCAGATTTTGGTTTTGAAAAACTTGTCTGTGCAAACCCAACCCAGAAAAACTCATAAATTCCCCAAATCTTCCAAAACAGAGGAATGTTACAAGAAAACCCAGAAAGTTGTACCTTTTGTACTCTCTGCAGGGGTCTCATCACTGATCCTTAACTCTGACTCGTCATGTGCAAATTGACAAGCTTCCCCTTTTCTGCATTTTGGAAGGAACTTGCACATCGTCGTTTTGTAAAATCGGTTAACTAGTCAAGTGAAAAAAAAAAAAAAAAAAGTTAATACATTATATATGACAAGAAAAACAAGAAAGTCAAAAGCTTGTACCTCTTGCACTCTCAGTGGGAGCCGCCATTGCACCAATCTTCGAGCTTTCTTTATCCCTTTCTCTCTCTTTCCTCTTTCCTCTTCTTTTTTTTTGTTCTTTTCTGTTTTTGGTTTCGTCCCTGCACCTCCCTATAAAACTAACTTTCGCGCCCAGTCTAACCGCTTCTTGCACGTGCAACATTTAATTATTTAATAAATCCCCCGGTGAAGCTTTTTACAAAGGCACACGTGCGTTGCATATTTTATACGGCCATTTAATAGGTCCCCCGACGAAGTTTTTTAACAAAAGCGTATGTGTCGTCGCATATATATTTAGGTACCGTTTTGCGAGTTGGATCGAAATCACCCGTTAACGTTCTTTATTAAGGAAGGGACACAAGACCGATGTGTAATAGTCAACAGGTCAGCCCACGCAACCAACAAGGTGCCGGGATCCAGCTCAGCCCAAATAAGAGTCCAAGAGGACCAGCTTGATTAACACAATATTATTCTGACGAAGAATATATATATATATATATTTTTTTTTATGAGTTCCGACAAGAGAACAATTGTTAAAGGTGATGGAAAAGATGTTTTATTTTTTCAAGGGGTTCAAATTCCGTGAAAAAAAAAAAAAAGGGAAACCAGTCAGAATGTAAACCGTTGGATCAATCGTACATAGGATACGTAGGACTGATCAACGACTCACTTGCTTGTTCGCACGGGGGCAACGTCCAGCGGACACAAGGGCGTCCAGCGAGTGTCCCGAGGACATTGGCAAAGTTAACCTTCTTTCTTCGTTGTTCCCCACCACGTGCTGTTTCCCGCTCTTGTATCTTCTAAAACTGGGGATGAGAAGAAATCTTGAGAAACTCTCTCCTCACATGATTGCTGTCTCCTCTCCCCCACCTGATCCTGTCACTCGGATCCCTACCCGCATACTTGCGTTTCTCTTCCCCTGCCAGATCAAAAAATGCAAGCATTCCATCGTGCGCTCCTGTAATCAGGCTATCCGGCACCCCGTGATTTTTTACGTGCCAAAACATCAAGCTGAGTAACCCACAAACATTTATCCAACAATGCAAGTGATTTTTAAGGTATGTTAATACAAGTAATGAGAGAGATTTGTACAATAAAGCAGCCATAGTCCAGGCAGGCCTCGCCAAGTTTTTCGATGGCATTGGAGCGTTGACTTGGATTATTAAAATTGATAAGCATGGAGTAATCTGTCATGGGAATTCGATTGTCCATTCCAATGGAAGAAATCCTCTCTCCAATTGACGAAGATGCCTTTTCCATGACTGATTATGGCCGTTTTTGTTTGAAATCAGTGATCTTGTTTGAGCAATTGAGCAATGTTATTGCTACAGCGGGCCATAGGAGGATATACACGGGATCAATGGAGAAAGCAAAATATCTATGGGAAATTACCAGAGAATGTTGGAGAGACGGCCACGCAAGGATCATAAGCCGTGTATTTATCTTATCTGAGAGAGAAAAAAATTCTCTTTCAACGGGATCGCATGTTTAAGATAGGGTGTAAGTTTAATTATCCTTCTATGCCAATTTCTCTAGTGCCCCGATAAATTTTAATTAGAAACTATCATTGAAAAAATGCACCAAAATGTTTCTAACATTTTTATATTATACAAAAATATTAAAATTTTAAAATATCCATGTGAACCCTTTTACTAGTAATTTAATTCAGATCTTTTTAAAGCATTTTTCGAAAAAATTGAAAATATAAAGGAAAGTTGAGGTCATTATACTTTTGTGTTTTTGTGTGCCAAAAGTTGTGTGGACAGTATGAAAGCAGGTGTCAAAGGCTTGGTGGCCTTGCTGGATCTTTACCCACAAGTGAAGAAGACTTCGACTCGTCAAATGTCAAACATATGGCTCAAAACAACCCTGTGCAGGTCCCGAAACAGTAGCGGATCTAAAATGAGCCATAGCACATGGGGGCTAGCCATTAGGACAAATGGACAGATGCGTGTGTTCCATCTCAACCGTTTATGCGGTAACATTCGTTGTGCTCAACTAATTTTACCTCAAATGCCTACGCGTGTACCATAAAAAATAAATCACTCCAATTAAATAGACTTAAAAAATAAAGAATGTAAATAAATATAATTAAAGTTTTATATGTAATATAAAAATTAATTATATTAACTTAAATATATTATTTTTGAGTCTATTCAAATTTTTTTAAAATAAATTGCAGCCCACTTCAAAGTCATCATTCTTCAAATGATAGGTTTTTTTTTTAAAAAAAAAAATTAAATTAGAATATTAATAAAAAATTTTAATTTGAATTTATAAAAACGATCATTAACATATTTACTATATTGTTTTCTATTTGGGTTGAAAATAAAAAAGGAAAAAAACAATTGTAGAAAGGAAAAAAGGACTACCGTTGAAGTGTTGCCACGGACTTTTCTTGACACAGTAATCATGATTTTATTGGCGAGTGAATGAATTTTTGACTGTATTTTTGGTGATTGCTGGTTATGTTCTAAACAATACAGCACAAACGCGTGGAAATCATATATATATATATATATATATACGATTTTATTTAAAACAAAACCATCTCTTTATTGATAGCAATGGGCATGTGGCAAAGCAACAAAAGCAAGAGTTGGACAAACAAATATTTTGTCTCACGTATTTTAATTACAATGACACGGGACGGAGCATCCCTTATTCATCGACTTATAAATGCCACCTAATTAAAAGGAGCCGTCATATCGTTCACATTATTAAAGTGAACCACAACTGCTAACCCCCAAACAATCTCCAAGGGGCAAAATAAAAGGCAAATTAGGACACGTGTACGGTGCTTAACCTAGCACACAAATGTTCTTGGTACCTTATTGATAGAAACTAATTAACTATTATTGTTATGCAATAATAAGACTCATATGGGCTCCCTTCAATCGATGAGGAGGATTCAAAGCCGAATTTGTTGAAGCCATGACCTTCCATCAATGACTTGGTGGTCATTAAGCTCCAAATATTGTCTATAGGTCATGCCAAGGTATCCAGGGGGGTGGGAGTCGTCCACGAATTCTGGTGCGGGAGACACGAACGTGTCCAGTGCTGGTCCTATAAACAATGGTGGTGTCACCCTTCTTACTTCATTGTTCAAGATCACTCGATGCACCACGCTCTTGTACTTGCCATTTGTTAAGATCTACAATCAACCAACAAATTGAATAAAACCACTATCTTACATAATTAACAAGAAGAGTTTAATTAATTGATATTAAGAATTAATGTCCTCTACTTATACCTCAAGGAAATCAGCAACGTTGCAGGCAATCCAATCAGGCTTGATGTTCACGTTGAGCCACTGGCCATTGTGCTCCAATTGTAGGCCACCGTTGGTGTTTTGGGTCACGAGAGTAAAAAGACCAGTGTCGCTGTGTTCAACTTGACCCAGTCGATTTGTCGAACACTGGCGTGCCGGATAGTCATTCACGGTAAGAAAATCGAAGCTAGATTCCAGCGTCAGTTTTTTCTCTATATAGTCTTGTTCAAACCCCAGTGATTCTGAAATCCCTCTGAGTAACTCAATTCCTAGCTCCCGGACCCTTCCGCTAAACTCCCTGACCGTCTCACTACGTGTTGATCAATTGCTGATTAGTCTCTCGTTGTTCACTAATTATAGTAGTAATATTGAAACGGGGTTAATTAAATTAATTAATTGAGAAATAGAGAGTTAGTTAATTACGTTAAAGTAGGTGGCTCGTCAGGGCAGTGCAAGGTGGGGTGCGTGGTGACGTAAAGGTACTCCCGGCTAATGATGTTTTTGTCACCTTGGAAGAACCGAATCCTGTCATCTGGATCCCTTGTGGAGTACTTGAGCTTCTCCTCCTCTGTCTGATCAAAGAATTCCATGAATTTGTCTATAGTCTCCTTGATCAAATTCTCCGGCACCGGATGATTTTTCACCTGCAGAATCATCATCCGTCAACCACATATGGAATAAGTGAAGACTAGCGTCCATCCTTGTACCTCGTAACGTTAGGTATTCTAAGGAAGAATTCCCTTGGCGAAGAGTTGCTATTTTTGACAAACTCCTAAAAACCAGTCTCTCACGGTTATGAAATCGGAATACATAGTTTAGGCCAAAAAAAAAGAGTGAAGAATTCTCGAAAACATGTATAGAACATGATGTTTTAGTTAGTATTGGGCTATGGGGGTTAATTAGAGGCTATTCAACCATATGAGAAACATTTTATTCATGGAGTTTTTGAGTCTATATATTAAGCTTGGTAAAACTACTAAGGCCCACCAAATGTACTTCTTGTCACGCTGCAATTGTAGGGAAAAAGCAAATAAATTAAGAATGTCAATGTGCCGGTGGTTGATCAGAACGAAGAAATAAATATATATTTTTTTTTAAAAAGAAAAAAACCTACGATGAAGAAGCCATATTCTTGGCACCATTTTCCGAGGTTTTCGATGACTTTGGAACGTTGAGCAGGATCATCAGACTTAAACATGGTGTAGTCTATGATGGGAAGTTCACGATCCACTCCATACCAGGTATCATCAGTACCGGTGTCATTGGCTGCAGAGACGTCTCCATTGATAGGGCTGATCGTCTTTGGCTCAAAAGCAGTTTGTTTGAGGAATGACACCTCCATTGAGAAGTTGCAATTTGCGAAAAAGAGAGCTCTAACAGCTAAAGCGACTACCCCGGATTATCGGAAGAAATTGGAGCATGCAATGACACCAATGACCATGCTAGTATTTATTGACGTGGGGGTGCGTGGTGCCACGATCTCGTTTTGCTTTTTGTCTTAAAGATTTTTCATTTATTTATTACAAATGTTTTTACTAATTCAAACAATTATACAAACACTAAACTCATCAATATAGTTAGATGCAATTAATAAAATAATATTTTTTTTTTTTAAATTCCATATTAACTCACTTTTTATTATTATACTAATATATGTATTATATTATTATTTATTTATTTTTAATTGCATCAATTACTTTTTCGTCCATCAAGTTTTTGCCTTTACTAAAATTAAATTTATTACAAATACCAACCAGGTGGTCTCTTGTATTGCCTCTGAATTCTAGCACTAGTCCGAATGTATAAAAATACAAATAGAAAAAAAGTTACCTATCATTGTTATTCAATATTATTATGAAAAGCCACCACGGGTGAACAATAAAATTCATTGTCGAGCCACTGTTAGATGCAAAAATGTCACCGTCAAAGATGCATGATTGAGAATAAAAAGCAAGATTTCCAGAATCTTCATTAATTTAATGTAGAAGTAATATAATCAATTTACCTTGTTCAAAAAAATATTTAATTTAATTTAGCAGTAATATAATCATGTTCACCCGTACCATGTGCACACAAGTACCAATCAACATAATTACGTATGTTATACGGATGATATATGTTAGTATAGAGAATGATATATTTTACTAAATATTACGTTACATTTATTAGATTTATTTTAAATGTGAAATACTATTATTGCACATAACGAATTGGCCATATGTGCAATAATTTAATC
Source organism: Rhizophora apiculata (assembly GCA_037832385.1). Lineage (NCBI taxonomy): Eukaryota > Viridiplantae > Streptophyta > Magnoliopsida > Malpighiales > Rhizophoraceae > Rhizophora > Rhizophora apiculata. The sequence goes on along the minus strand of CM075430.1, from coordinate 1,784,747 downwards.
TCAGTGAAGGCTACCAACGAACTTCTTGCATGATTGGAAACCGGACCAAAATTAAAAAATTATACTATCGGCGGATTTGGGTATCTATATGGGTCCCAACACCAACTTTTTAAAATGACTGGGATTGGACCTGAGTCTCCATGGGCCCACAACAAACTCCACAACTGAATTCAGAAAACGTAATCATTGTCCTTCAACCCACAGACACGAGACAAGTGTCTCGATTTGGGGCCCATCTCCGACACGTTTCGTGCCAACTGCTGAATTTTCCTCGCCATATCTCTGTCTTCTGCTTTCACCTTTAATTTACACATGAATTGATTGCCCTTGTGTCGGATATGCAAATTGCTGGAGTGTGAACCCATGGATTGAATTGGAAAAAAAAAAAAAACAGAAGCCATCCAAATGACTTGCGGAAGCCGAGACGGCAACTTCAAGGCACCTTGAAGTTTTGCCATTTAGGGGTAGCTTTTTTTTGAGGCTACGAGTATACCCTTATGCTGAGGAAGTTGAATCATCCGAGTGAAAAATTATTATAAATTATTTTGTGAGATTTTGGACAATCGAGATATATTGGGTGTAGTTTGTAAATATTTTATTTTTTGTAACAAATAATTGTCCAATCGTTTGTGCCGTACGTGCAAGCTAAAGGCCAAATCACATGAAGTCTTGTGTCACATACCAAAATGGACCCTGCAATGCTACTAGAACATGGATGACGTTAGGCAGCTAACAACGAACTGACAGGATGACATAACAGCTGAAAATTGCAGGCTGCATCAAACTCTATGCGCAAATAAATATCACTGCATTGGAAGGTAAAAGCGAAACATCGGGCAAGGGTTACCCACCAAAGCACCGCACCAATTGCCCCATTTCCTTTTAAATGAGATCTTAACAGAAGTGTTGATCTCATAAAATGGTTGCATAGAAGCCTCTACAGGCCATGTTTCTAACAACAAATCCATTTCTGATAAATTCAGAGTCTTTAAACAGATTAATGACAACAGAAACAGTAGCCCGTTCTATTGGCACTGACGCAAGAAACCAACAAAAAAGATTAATAGGAAAGCATGCTATACACCGCATACATGTGCATCAGTCACTAGCACTACAAACCGACGAAAATGTCGCAGAAATTTCAATGGCAGAAACTTAAAAGTGGAGAAAAAGGAAAAAAAAAAAAGAAAGAAAGAAAGAAAACACAAATAGAGAAATGTTCATGAAACTCAGGATTTCTAAGTATTAATTTAATTTAAGAGTAATATAATTATGCTCATTCATCTCATATGCATGCATGTAATAATCAATAAAACTATGTAAGTTTTATAGACTATATTTACTAGTATAGACAATGATAAATTTTACTAGGGGAGTGTTTGTTTTGTTAAAATACTAATATTATTATTATTAATAAGATGGGAACGAGAATAAGTTGTTTTGGTTCCATTCCAATGTTTTTTAAAATAATAATAATAATTCTTATTCCCTAAATAAGATTCCTGAATTTAAGAAAATCGTAATTCTTATCTCTAACTTATCAATCATTCTTATTGTATCTCTAACTACTTCAACTTCCCCTCCAACAATATCTGAATTTTAAAAAATAAAAATAAAAACCCGTAAACCCTTTTGTATGGTGGTGATTGTATGAGCGGTGATGTCGCTTAAAGCCATGAAGTTGATGTTATGGCTGATGGTAAGAGGTCAGTTTGTTTCCATTGCAAGTTGGCTTTATTTCTCTCTCTCAAATTTCTTGCTTTGCACAGAGATTATTAGTATGGGGTTTCTTTCATTTCCAAAGCTAATAGCTTGTTTCTTTAAAATCCTTTTTATGTCATGGGTTGCATTAATCTTGTCATCGATTGATATATTGAAAAGCTTGCTTATTTCTCAAATCTTTTGTCAAGAATTAGACTCGCTTTGAAAACATGACATTAATTAATTTCTTATTTTAGTCGTGTTTTTTTTTTCTTAATTTTTTGTTGTTGTATTTGATGTCATCCCAGTCGAAAATTCGATTTTCGGCAAACTCAACATGTGAGAGTGAGTAAATGGATCACCAACGTATCTTCAAAGCTTGAATTTTGATCTTTTATTCATATGATAATTATTTTTAATGTAAATCAACGAAATTAATTAATCTATATACTATAATGAATCTTTCGTTTATTACAAAAAGTGACTTAATTTCAAGTAAACTGAGATTGGGTAAAAAAAACAACGATAAAAGAGTTTGCAGTAAAAGTAAAGTTTTGCTTGTGATTTTATTATTTATTTTATTACTTTTAACATAACATGATGTATTGTATTTTTATAAATTTTAAATAAAATATTTAAAATCATAATTAAAAAATGTTATCACATATTAATTTTTAAACAAATAATTGTAAAAAAAAAAAAAAAATGGTTCTGATTCTCAATGGCACCAAACAACTTTGAATTAAATTTAATTTTAATTCTGAAATAAGTTAAATATATTACAAAATTGATTATTTTTTATTTATTTATTTTTAATTTTAAATTCTAGATTATAAACTAAACGGTACTAAATATTTTACATTTAATAGATTTATTTTGTATGTGAAATTCTATTATTGTCAATTTATAGCTACACGACGAGTTGGACATATGTGCAATAATTTCATCTTATAATGAGTGCCACCAACGAACTTCTTGCGTCATTGGAAACGAGGCAAGAGAGAAAAATACGTCGGCCGTTTTGGGTATCTATCTGGGGCCCGAAGCCAACTTTTCCGAGTAACAGGGACCGGACCTCAGTCTCCAGGGGCCCACGGAAAACGCACAAACTGAAAGCACAAACCAAAATAATGTATTGTCCTTTTAAACCACAGCCACACAAGGGTCTCAACTTTGTGTAGGATATTTAAGGATAATCTGCTTAATACTGAAAACACATTCGGTCCACATATACGTACCCGAAGCAAAGCGTCCATTTGATGTGTACCACTCATTTTATTGGCCAACCTTTAATTCTAAGAATCAAGCTACAAAAAACTGCTAAAAAAAAAAAGACTTCCATAATCATTCATACTTGTTCATCTTTAATCCAGTTTAACTGGATTAAAATGGTAGGCAACATGTACAAAGAAAGTAAACATAATACTAAGAAGAAAATGTTAAATTCTTCTGCCAAGAAGACCATGAAGAGCTTGTGGTTCAATCAAACCAAACCAATAATTTCTATAAGGATATTTCATGTGTGCCTTTGCATGATTGATGGACTTTAAGGTGTTTGCTATTTCCTTTCCGCTCTTGAAATAGCTCCTTTGATTCCTCTGTTTTGCCCATTTTTCCAGGACGTCGACATTTTCACTCTCCCGAGTTTACTTGCTGCGTGGCCTTTTTATATCTTCAGAAAAAAGCTTGTGGTTAACTGATTTTTTTTTTTTTTTGAAATCTTCAGTATTCTGTGTCAAAAATAATATATAATAAAATCAAAAGAACATACAATTAGATGCATTTTGATATTTTTGTATCTTGTCACAAAAAAAAAAAAAAAGAAAAATTTGTTCGTTGCATATTTTGATATATTAATTGAAAATTTAATAATTTTAAGTGGGAAATTGAAATTTTAAAAATAAAAAATATATATTTTTTATTTAGTAGAATCTATATTCTAGATTTTTTTTTCTTTGGTTGGATCCTTTGCCAAGAAAGTAAACACTTATATCTTTTACTTTATTTTCACAAATAAATATTTCTTGTCTTCTTCAACTTTTGTGTTCTAACTTCTCCGTTTCTTAATCATTCCTTAAGTACAAGTTGGTTTAACAATATATATATAACTCACAAGCTACACTTTAAAAAATGTGAAATTGAGTTTTACTGACGACCACTTAAAGTTGGTAATATTTTTTTATTTGGTGTCAAATCTATCACACCTGGCAAGACATGCGAGACGAAATTCGTTTTTGCCGGGCCATATGGTGCTCCAACCTGGCATGAGATGTGGCGTTCCGTGGTGGTTTCTTCATCTTTTTAACCGAGCCATGAGTTAAACTTCCAGTATTGCGGGTCTACCTCATCTTTTCACCAGCATACAGCCCCTGAAGTTCTCTGTTGGGGCTGTTGACATCGTGCACAGCGGGTGCTTCCAAATTCTCGGGATCTGCTACCTTTTATTATATATCGTTTCAATTTGATACAGGATGAAGATAAGACCCAAGGGACCCATATTAGTAATTTTCACACTACTAAACATGACGTAGAATGGAAAGTTCAACGAATCCTGTCGTTGGTTTAATTGTTTCTTTCCGTGGTCACATCGTACACAAAAGAAAATTTAAGGAGGAGGAGATTTTTAATTTGACTTACTTAAAAAGTAAATTAAATTAATTTACTTTAAATGTGAATAAAAAAATTAAAATTATATATAATTAAAATAAAAAATGATCTAATAAATATTTATATAGTATAGAATTATATATTTACTATATTCATAAAAATATGAGTACGAACAACAAGTAGTATAAATAAAATATTTGTTTGGAAGAAAGCTTTTTTTTTACCTTGCAAAATGTTAAATTACATTTGCATAATGAATATTTTCAGTTACTTTCTAGAATTCTTTATTGAGTACATCGGAAATCAATTTCTTGAACCTCCACCAATCAAATTTTTTCGAGGAAGATGATGAAAAAGCATCCTTCTAGTTTTCGACGGACGTAAATAAATAATACATGAATCAGAATTCAAAAGACCGGCAAGAGCAGTAGGGGGTCGCGAGACTCAATCAATTGGACAGTCTCGTTAGTTGGTGGAGACAACATAAGCCGACCCAAGTTTCTGCTCTTGGGCCTTTTCGGAGGTTTGTGCGGTACGGAACGCGCTCCAACCAAGAAAGGCCCACGTTTGGGACTGAGTAGAGCGATGATGGAAAAAGCCCATATAGTGATTGAGAAATCGACCCGAAAGTTAATAATGGGAGAGAACATCAAGAGGAAGAGAGTGGATTTGGTTTTGTTTATTAACCCAGTTCTCACTCTCCTATATGCATAGAAGTTCCGATCTTCTTCTTTTTTTTTTTTTTTCTTTTTTAGGGTGGGGTTCCCACTATAGATGTTCCAAGCATTTTGCATGGCATGCTATGCTTTTCCTTTTTTTTCTTTTTTAACAAAATAAGTCGGTGACTTTGACCTCGACGTTGCAGATGAGCCAACATGTCAAGCATGTGGAATAAATAAGAAAAGTGACACATAAATCCTAAAACACAACAGTGCACAAACTATTTGCCCTATTTCAGTTTTTTTTTTTTTTAATTCTTCCCGACAGAAAGATAATTTCGGTGCTTTGTCAAAAGGAAAACAATTAAGAAAATATTTATTATACATTCTTTTAATTAAATATTACGCATTCTTTTCGATTCATCATGTACAATTAATAAAATATACCTACCGAAATATTTATTGAGGGTGCTATTTTTTTATTTGCGTCCTTTTTTTAATTAAATATTTTTTTATTAAATGTACATAATATATTCATGAGATAATGAGGTTGGTGGACTTGTACAGACAGGACAAGGACACGTTACAATCGTGGAAATCAAGTAAGAGAAGTGAACCGGACAATATGGATTGTCTTGCCCGGTCCGTGATACATCATCTTATGGCTATCACACAGGGATTTGAGGCTTGTTCCTCAATCTCAAAATACTTCTTAAACACTATCTCTACATAATTAATAAAACAATTATTTCATTAATAAAAAGATAATACTGATTAGAATATATAATTTAATTTTTTTAACAAATAATTGTAATTTGTGTATTACTTAAAATAATTATTTAGTTAATAATTTAATAAAATTTTTTATCAATTCAATTTAAGTCTTTTTTTATAAAAAATTTACATTGAGAATGAGATATTAAATTTTAAATTTGGTAATATTAAAATTAAATATAAAAAATTATTTAAATTTAATAATGTTTATATTATGACTTTTTTACGAAAAAATTAAATTAAAATGAGAATAAACACCATAATTTCGATACGCACGTGGAATGATGCCGCTTTGGGTTCATTTGACTTTAGATTTCCAAAGTTGAGAAGACGCTAAGGTCGGCGTAGGTACATGTAAACAACGGGCTTTCGGCTCGTGGGTTCCCCGGGTAAGAAGTATTAAGTGAAGTCAAGACAAGGAGAAACCTGTAATTTATCAGCGATTACGTAAAATAAGAAGAATAATTAGCTGTCCGGCACGATTAATTGGATGGTCTGGTTTATTACGGGCATTATTTAACCGACCAAGCCGAGTCACGATTTTTATTGTTCAAGTAAATATTAAATCTTAAAAAAAAAAACGTAAATGTAAGATTTAAATACAACAATTTATATCATTAAATTTTAATTATTAATTATAAGTAAATGGTTTTTAGAAAATTTTGTATTATTGATAAAATTAAAAAATTGATCTCATTTCAGAAAAGATTCTTCTAGAAAAAAAAATTAGAAAATGATAAAATATCATGTTCGATTCTAAAAGTCTAAACGGCAATGCTGACATAATTGAATGTTAACCCACAACCAACCAACGAACCCACACAGTTTCCTTTGTTGTCCAAAAGCCCACTCAGCCAATTCATCTGTGCATTTGCACATGAACAAAAGCAATACCTCGATACTTCAGTTTCTATCTTTGGCTCTCATTCTTCGTCTTCTCTCATTCGTTTGACTGGTAAGGCATCGAATCGAAGATTCTTACCCTCCCTAAATTTGCCATCTTTCTTTTTATTATACTGTTTTCTCTTCTATCTTCTTCTTTGATGATGAACTGGGTTTCTTTGACCTTTTTTTCTTTCTGGGCAATTGGGTCTTGTTTCTCGCGTCTCAATTGTGCTTGTTTTGCTGATCTCTGCTGTTGGGGTTTAAGTGCCGTGTGGAGTTTTTGGCAGCGGCGCAATATTTCAGTTTGTTTCCTGGTTGAATTGGGTTTAACTTGTGGGTTTTGTTTGTTGATTCTTGTGTGCTTTGATTGTGTTTAAATTGATTCGGGTTTATCGTTATCTCGCTGAACTTTGATGGGTTTATGGAGAATTATGCCTTGTTGATTTTTCTGGTTATAATTTGATGTTTCTTTCAATCTGATCATGTGTTTATTTTTCTTTAAATGATGCGTGTTTCTCTGATTTCAGTCTAGCCATTGGATTTTTCCCGTAGGAAGTCAAGGGACCGTGAATTTGAATTGGGTGACAAGAATAGTTATGGCTAATGACGCAGCATCATGTGCGGAAAGAGCAACGAGTGATATGTTAAATGGTCCAGACTGGGCTATAAACATTGAGCTGTGTGACATTATCAACATGAATCCTTGGTATTGCTCTTTCTTTGCCATTCCATACAGTAATTGTTGAATCCATTTCCTTTTGTAAACCATGCAGTAATTGGTTGGCAAATGCAGGATGGGTTGCAACTTCTTAGAAACAGTTGCCTTTTTGGCTTTAGTCTAGCATGACTGTTGTGATATGTGATGAACATGTCATGGCTGTTAATAGTGCTGAAAATGAGGTTTTATGGTCTAAGTTAGTAGATATTTAAAGTGCTTTTTGCTATTCTATTTACCGACAAATTCCCTGTACTTCGAGAACTATATTTATTCTGCTTTCAAATTATGCTTCCTTTCATGATTTTCTTTGTCTTGGGCTGGTGTTGCAGGCAAGCAAAGGATGCCCTGAAAGTACTCAAGAAGCGGCTAGGCAGCAAAAATCCCAAAATACAGCTACTAGCTCTTTTTGTCAGTGCTTTCGTTGCTTTTTTAAGTTTTATATGCTTGCTTTTGTGTTCCCTTTCTATCAGAATCATAGACAGTGGCAAACAGCAACCATGCCACATTGTTGTTTAAAAGGCTAAAATTCTGTGGTCCAATTTTATGTTGAATGGTGCACAGTGCTAAGACTTCCTATTTCCACAGATATAATATAGAAAACATTTGGCATGCTTTCTGCAATCTTCTTTCTGCCTTGCATGAGAGTAAAGAAGATGCTGTCCCATGCGACTGACATTTTGATGTGAAAATTTTGATCTAGGCTCTGGAGACCCTCAGCAAAAATTGTGGTGAGAATGTATTTCAACCAATCATTGAGCGTGATATTTTACACGACATGATCAAAATAATAAAGAAGAAGGTTCCCTTTCTTCCTATTACCTGTATCATGGACCTTCCTTTTTCTGCTTATGTTGATTTAAATTTGACGCATGATACATAATCCTTGTGCAGCCAGATGTCAAAGTGAGAGAAAAGATACTAATTTTGATAGATACATGGCAAGAAGCTCTTGGAGGATCAAGGGGAAGGTATCCCCAATATCTTGCTGCCTATAATGAGCTAAGGGTAATTGCTAACTTGAATGTATATTTAGAATTTCTTCAGCATCTATAATTTTCTGCTGTTGCTTCGTTCTGATTTGAATGCATGTAATAGACAATTTTAGGTGATGGTCAAAGCACAATTTTTTAGTAAGTAGTGATCAGATGGTTAAAAGACTTCAGTTTTCTTATATTCAGTCATTGAATATCATGTAAATACTCCTTTTTGCTGTCATCTGGAACTAGAACATAGTTGAAATGCAATTGACATTAGATTCTGCCATAATTTTTTCAGTATCATGCATTGGTTTCTCTGCACATTCATGAAGGCCTGTTTTGTGAACTAACCTTTGCTAATGGACAGGCTGCTGGAGTTGAATTTCCACTCCGAGAAGAGAACAGTGTGCCATTCTTCACTCCTCCCCAGACGCAGCCACTAGTTCATGCACCTTCAGCATACGAAGATGCTGCTATTCAAGCCTCTCTCCAGTCTGATGCCTCTGGCCTCAGGTACTGGTTGAAATTGAATTATTTCTTTAGAAATTTCCCCAAATTCAGATTGTGCCACTTTGAGTTTTTCCATTTGATTGCATAGTAGAGTATTGAGCTTAACTGACATGGAAATTCACCCAAGTAACTATCAGCATAGGGGATACTAGAAACTTACTCTTTTTGTGATTGTTATTATGAAAATGTGTTACTTATTAATTGTTTCTTTTCATAGACATTTATACATACTTCCCTTAGACTCTCCTCTCTCTCTCCAGAACAAAACAAAACAAAGCAAAACAAAAAAAAAAAGGAAAAAACAATAATAAGGAATAGGATTTTTTTTTATATATATCTTTCCCGCTGCTTTCTCCTCAACTCCATGTACAGAGAGTCTGAGACACAATTCACATCCTTATGAAGGCAACCTTGCATGACTTGGTTTTCCCTGATATATAGAGTTGGCAACGCATTAGTGTCCCTCTTTAATTCTACTTGTTAACTTCCTAATTTGAGTCCAGTGACCTGCTCATTTGTCAAATGCAAATGTTGAGCTCAATTTGAAATGTGGTTGTTGTGGCCATACATGCAGGACATAACCAGGCATCATTGCCTTTGATTATAAAGAATATTAAGTCAAACTGCTTCATGGAAGGCTCCATTACTGACTATCTGTTTTAGTCCTTGAAGCCCCACCCTACGCCCTTCCCTTTTCTGGACTACTATTCATTACTTTTATACCTTTTACACTCTTTTTTTTTCACTTTCAGCTTGGCAGAAATTCAAAGTGCTCAGGGATTGGCAGATGTCTTAACAGAAATGCTTGGTGCCTTGGATCCTAAGAACCCTGAGGTAATCACCCTTTTCAAGAGGATTATAACATGTTTATGCTTTCTATATTTTTTTAGTGAAAGAGTGTTCTTAACTCTTTTTGGTGTTGAACCTGGAAAAAAATGATCTGATTCCTTCTTTGTTTGACAATATTTGCAAAAATGTTTTATTTTTAAGCCCTTTTTTTTTTTTTTTGGCTATTATCATGTCCTATTTATGCTGATGATGTTCCTCAATTATGTCAGAACATTGTTAAATTCTCGCCTCCCTTTTTGCCTAGTTTGTTGTACTTTCCCTTAAAGTTGTTAGAAGCAAAAGTAATTGGGAAGCAACTCTGCCATGAGAAGGGAAGTTGGTTTATAGGAAATTTGGGTGCATATGCATTCAGCCTCTGTATGGCTGTTAAGGAGAAAAGAAATAAACAGCTGTCTACAGTATATATATTTTTTGTCAACTCTTTCTTCAAAATTCTAACATCACCCATTCTATCTATGTGTAGTTCCCTGGTTGATGCAGATTTTTTCATTTGTTCAAGCATGTTATCTGATGCTGTATTTATGTGAGGTGCAACTGTGCAATGTAACAATTATAATGAATTTCTTTAACTGATGGATATCCCAACAGGCGGTGAAACAAGATGTGATTGTTGACCTTGTTGATCAGTGTCGTTCTTACCAAAAGCGGGTCACACTTCTTGTGAATAACACAGGGTAGGGATTTGATCATTTTTACATCTTTCTTTCCCATTCCTGAAAATACTGACAAAGATTCTTCTCTTTCAGAGATGAAGAACTTCTATGCCAGGGTTTGTCATTAAATGACAACTTGCAGCATGTGCTTCATCGGCATGATGAAATTGCAAAGGGAGTCCCTGCCATATCACAAAGGGAAACAGAAACTCCATCTTTGCCTTTTGTTAATGTTAGCCATGAGGATCAGGATTCAGATGATGATTTTTCCCACCTGGCTCACAGGTCAGCTAGCTATGAGCTTTTTCATTTAAGTGTGTTCCCTCTCTCTCTCTCTCTCATTCTCTTCATTTTTCAGTTATTTTATCAGTGTTCATTATTATTTGTGGTTTGAAGGGGGGCTATTCACATTCTATGCAAGTATCTTGGTTTACTTGGGAATCAATGATAACAATTTCCAAGTAATGCTGCAAAAAGAACAAAAAAGTGCAATTGTTAAATAATGTTGCTGATGATTTCTTTGAAATTTGATTGTTGTTTCAACTTGTAACTTGCCACCTTCATTTGGGGAAGTGTGTTGGAAGATTATAATCATATTTTCTATCATCTAATCTTTAAACGAAATTTGTAATTCTAAGACAAACTTGGGGAAAGCATCATTCTAACAAGTTGGCACAATCATATGAACACAGGTCATCAAGTGATACCTCACAAGTACAAGGCCGGAATCCAGCAAGTGTACGAACACGAGTCAGGCCAGTTCTACCTCCTCCACCCATGTCTAAAAGGCCAGTCAGTCCAGATTCTGGCATGGTTGATTATCTCAGCAGCAATGTCTACAAGTCGGAAGGATCTCTTCAAGCGGCAGGACCTAAACCCTTTAAAGTTCCATCTCATTCCAACACAAACTCCTCACCACCATATTCTCCAACCCTCTCTGCCTCACCTCCTCCTCTACATGCTGCGAACTACTCATCACCTACTTTTACTGATCATCCCGTGTACGATGAACCAACTCCATTAAGCAAATCTAACGACCGGCTCCCTCCAGCTCCTTGGGATACACAGTCTCAAGGTTCCCTGCCACGCCTTCCTTCCAGGCATGATCAGAGGCAGCAATTCTTTGAGCAACAACAGGCTTCTGCAGGTGCCACTTCTCGTTCAAGTAGTGGTTCTGGTTCCTCCTGTGACAGCTTAGTTGGACGCACACAGAGCATCTCTCTTAACCCGTCCACTTCCACCAAACAAGAACAACCAGAAGATGCTCTGTTCAAAGAACTGGTTGATTTTACAAAAGACAAGTTACCTTCATTGTCCAAACCCAATAGATCGTACTAGAGACTCAGTAGTGGAACGGTTAATCTTGTGTCGGTACAGTTTCTAATACAATTAGAAAAATAGGTTTTGCATCAGACGAGTTTAATTTCTCCTGACTGAATAATGTCTGGTTGAACTTTGTTATGGCTGGCTGTGCTATTTACTAGAGGTTTATGCCGAGATGCATTCTTACTGGATTTATTATAATCTATGTATATTCTACAAGTTTGCTGGATCGCATGTTTCTTATTGAATCATGAAATTCTTTATTTTTAATCTAAACAATTACTTGTACCTTGTGAACAAATGAATAAATGTTGTCAGTGGCACAAGAATTGTGAATCAATACACATCCAATCGAGCAAAAGTATCATTTGAATCTTGCTCAATTCTTGTTGGGATGCAACTTGAACTTCAGTTGTTTTTCCTTACCAAGAAGCTTCTTTATGTTTATGTGGCCACGTTGACGTTTCTGGGAAAAGAGACCTCTTTTTCCGTCTATGTTGAATCAGCTAAATCCTCCATAGTGTCTGATAATAAAAATTGGCCATTGAAATTATGCTCTCCATGTTAATCACATCATAGAAGGAAGGTAAAAAGAGTTTAGAAAATGGATTTTGGTCCTCGTCGATTTATCCAGTGGGGGCCGTCCTTAGCAGTTGAAGTTATTAAGCCTTGATATTGATCTCCCCGTCTTTCCTGATAAATCAATGAATGACTTGCATCAACCAGCAACTCAATATAAATTGGAGATTTTGACCATATTCCACAATGATAGGTACATTTATGAATTACTCAGAGGATAGGCACTTGGTACAAAAAGGCTATCATTAAAATGGAATTTCTCATCCGTCAACAAAAGGGCAGCAGCGTTGGTACGAGATCTTTTAGTGAAATACGTCCATAATTAACAATTTTCGAGTTTACCTGAACGACATTCTTGAATGAGCCCCAACACTCTAAACAATTGTATTGTCTTGAGCTAGAATGGAAATATACCCAAACTAATGCATCCATTAGCTCAGGATGCTCACTGAAAAGTATTGAATCTCCATGCAATACAGACTCAAGCACCTGCCTCGCATAAAATCCAAAGTTCTAGTTTCAGTAGTAAGAGTTAATCCAGATTTTAGACACATGTAGCAGAGGAAGAGACATGGCAGGGTTATTGCAAAATAAGAACTTACCAAAGGCATTTCCTTGGAGAAAATGTGGTATCTAAACTCAGCAACAAGGTCTAGCATGAGATTAGGACCACTGACATAGCAATGGATGTGTAGACCCAATTGCCCTTCTATCTTCTTCCATTCAGCAACCACATCATCCTTACTATACCACCCGCTTAGCTGCCACATTCAAACATAATTCTATTCATAAACAGAGATACTGGCAAAAGTAACGAATTCTGGAAGCTACCATTGTGGATGTCATAAACGCTTACCTGATATACATTAATGACATTGGAGATGGTTAAGGTTAGGTTTGCCGTGAAGTCACAGTGAGATAGGATGTAAGTTCTAGGGATAATATCCGAATAATTTTTCACGTCTTTTCCCATTAAGACAACTTTCAGCTTGGAAGCTTCAAATTTTGCTGGAGGACCCAGTAGCCTCACTGCCTAGTGACACCAAAACAGGCAGAGTCAGTCAATGCAACAGACATTGCAGCACCCAATGGCAGTGATAAGAAAGTAAACTTCTATTCAAGTCCTTTGGTAAAATCACCATAATTGGACAGATATTCTGGGATGCAGGGTTAAAGTCTTATGATACAGGCATCAAATAACAGAAGAAAGTGTCCAATTAGTGGCCTGATCTCAAATGCCGGTTTAAGAAAATCAACAGACTATTGCTCCAACCAAGACCCATTAGCCACCACCTCCCCCCAGTAAGGGAGACAATGCACCACCAAGAGTGCTCCTTTCGTACAATCGAGAGTACTCTGACGCAACGACACGTAGAGAGAAGAGAGCACGAGAAGAGAGTACCTCGGAGACCAGAGTATTATAAGTGGCTTTGGTTCTGCTGACAGAGGATAAAACAACAGGCTTGCATCTTCTGGAAAATTCGACGATTTTAGTGTTGTTGATGGAGAAATGCCGTTGAGGTGACGGTGAAAGAGCGTAGTGAGCAAAGTGACAGGCCATGGGACATGCATAGCACACAACGTGGCTTCTTCTCTTTCACCATCTTCCAATTCTGGCCATTTCCTCTTTTCAACCAAGCTAGACAGAGAGAGAAGATGAATATGTGGAGAATTGAGGTACATAATTCTGGTCTTGCGGTGAACTTTGATTCATAGACCCCACGTGTCCAAACTCTTTTCCAGGCCTCTATTCCTACATATTTTGCTGAATTATATATATATATATATTATTTTTTTTTTTTAAATTATCGATGTCACCTATTAACATTTCATTTTATTAAAAAATTATCACCTAAATAATAATTATTACAAATAATTTCTTTCGTATGTGATCAGAGCATATTAAATTTACAACTTAATGATACATTAATTATAATTTTTTTTTAAATTAAGGAATAAAAAATTTGAATTCAAATCAAATACGTAAAGATAAGACAACTTTCTATCAAACTTCCAAGTTCGATGGGATATAATTTGCCCTCCAGTGTTTACACAAGAAAACGATGACTGAGAAATAAAAAACCATTAAAAAAAAAAAAAAGGCAAAAGGCAAAAACAAAACAAACAAAGGTAACTGGTGATGGCGGTGGAATCCCATCTCATAATCACCCATTCGGGGTTAGGTTGCGGAATGCGGATAATACGCTCAACAGATGCCCATGCAACCCATCTGCTGGGCTCGGCAGATGCCCAATGATACTCGCTAAGGTCTCCGTCGACTCTAGTCAGGCCTGAGATGGCGACTTTCGGGCCTTGACCCAAGAACAAGCCCATTTTTATTTTTGCCGTTTTATCATAGAAGTGGTCGAGTCTTCACTTCTGTCGGTGATGATTAGTTGATTTCTGGCTTCCTTTGCTTTATCTGCGGTTTTCTTTTTCTTTCTCTCTCCCTTTTTATTTTTAATCCCAAACAAACCGGATGCTCTCCAACGTGTACTGTGTAGTGTACCTGCCGCCAGTGCCAGCAAATTCCAAGTCTCCAATCTAAAAGCTGTTGATAATCACATCCAATTCCCCCCTCCCCTTGGCAAAGAAAGAAAGCAAATACGTTGTTTTTGTTTGGAACATAATAAAAAAATTGACGCGCGGTTGTCTTTTATGACTGGGACGTTTTCTCACAGCTCTGGCCAATTAATTTTTGGTTTATTGTAGCTATCTTCTACATACCTCCTTCAAAATTGTCGGCCGAAACGTTATTAAGACTATTGGGAACTAGTGGATTTACGTACCACTCTTTTTTCGACGTCTTGTCAATGTAAATAATTGGTAGACATTCCTGCAAATGCCCAGATTCAATATGTTTTTGACTTAAATTAGTGTTATATGGTTTTGACGACGATGTTCTTGGTAGGTCCAAAGCCGCATCTTCCGTCGTAAAGGGGGCTTTTTCTATTCAGAGCGGAGTGTCGGTGCGCCTATCGCTGCCGCTCAATTAACAGGACCGATATTGTGACCAAAACAGGAACGGAAAAAAGTTTCTCGGTCCGAGGCTTTGCACCGATACTTGTACCTAGCAGCCCACGTGCGATACTCAAAAAATAAAAAAGCTAAATTTTCTTTTTTTAAAAAAAAAAAAAAAAAAAACTAAGTTTTTCCGCTCAACATTAAGGGAATGCGCAATGAGTATAATTGAGCATTCTTGTCATTGGTGTCGATTTTTTATTTTTTCATTTTTCTAATTTTGAGTAAAAATTGGATGCTCATGGTTACGTCACTGTTAACCTCTAATCTTTATTTTTTATTTGTTCATTAAAAAATGAATTATATTTTTCAAAATTAATTATAAACTTTTAATTGTTGTTCAGTCGAGAAAATTATCTTGATTAATCTTGGTTTCATCACTTTAAGTCTATTAAACGCCGATAATTAACAGATATCGTGTCGTTCTCTCGTGAATTTTAAGGTTATAAATTCCAATTACAGGCTAATTCAGATGATTTTATAAAAATAATTACAAAATAATTTTATTAAATTCATTTTTTATTAAAAAATTATTTTTAAAAAAAAGAAAGTAAGTACCCGTATAAAATAAAATTGAGATTTGCAGAAATTTATGCCCTTTCATCGTTACCGCAGCAAAAATAGCCATCAACAACACAACAACACCATTCGTCGTCTTCTTTCACTCGATGTGATGCAGCTGAGCTGGCCGGCCCTCAATCCAATTTTGTCTTGCTCTTCTCTTTCCCTTATTTCTTACACCGTTACCACTGTCACTGATCACTTGTGACCCAGATGAGATGGAACCGCTTCTCCAATATAATTAACAGAAAATTATTGGCAGCACACTTGCAAGATTCCCACTTTCTTCCTCGCCATTCGGATTCAACCCGAGTCTTATGTAAGTTAAAATAATAATAATGATTATTTTCTTGCTGGTCATGTATTTGCATGACTATCTGTTTCTGGGTACATAATAATTATGAGCTTTTAGACTGAATTTAGCTAGGCGTTTAGCTTGCATGTTTTGGGACTTTTTGGGTTACAGTGCCTGAGGCCGCTCCCTTTTTTCTACTTCTCTGAACTGAAGTTCTTTTCACATAAGATTTTTCTCCTTAAAAAGTGTAATTTCTACTTGTCTTGCCCAACTTCTATCAGAAAAGAATGTTGGGTCATTATGGGATCTTGTTCTCTTTCTTTGATTCAGAGCCTTAAAAAAGTAAAAGGGGTGTTCTCTTTCTTTCAAATGAGCCTTTTCATCCTTAAAGATCTCAGTGAGTGTCCCCAATTGCAGTGTTGGTGGTCTGGCTTTTGTTACCATTTTCACTAGGAAGATTGTATTGAGGAATGGTCAGTTTCACTTGAGTGTTTTAGGACTGCTTGGCATTCATCATTGATTTACTTACGAGTATGTTTTACGATAACATGTTTGACGGGGACTTCCCATGTTTAGATCTTAATGATTCACTACACCCTTTTTTTTATTATTATTCTTTTTCGCTTGTGACTAATGTGAAAGACAGCCTTGGTGTAGGAGGTTTCTGATTTAATTCTATAATTTTATTTCTTCTTTTACTTCTTTCATCCTTTACCTTAAGGACAAGTTCATCCAAATTAAGCTGTAGGAGGTTGAAACTGTCTCTGATTTGCATCAGTTTCTTTTCAGGTATATTTAGCTAGGAGCTTATTAACTGAATAAACATGGGTACTGGGAAGTATTCCCGTGCTGATGGGAGGAAGTCACCAAATTACTGTTTCCCAATTACAGTGGTTATTTTTGTTGTCTTTTGTCTAATTGGCATTTGGATGTTAATGACATTGTATGTTGCCCCAACCGAGAATGTCATATCATCCCAAGAGACTGCAAATACAGTGAGACAAGTGGTCGGGGAGAGAAATTCTAAGCAATTTGAAGACACCTCAGGTTATTCACTGGAGGATTCAACAGTAGAAAATGGAAACACCATTGATTCTCGAAATGAAAACCAGTCTGATGTTGAGGATAACCAAAATGGAACTGAGAATGAGACAAGTAAGATGGCTGAGGATAACAATGAAGATAAAGTTGAGGCAGAGAGACCTGGTGATAAGGCTGAGTTAAAGAATGTTGTTGAAGAAAATCAGGGGAGGGAGACTGATTCCCAGGATGAACAGAAGATACAGGCTGAAAATGACGGGGATAGAAAAGCAGAAGATGGAGAACCAAGTTCAGAAACTGTAGGGCTGCAAGAAGGTCCTGGTACAAATAAAAGTGAGTGGAGAGAATCAGAGGAGAGTTCACGTGAAAATCTATCTGAGTTGGATGAGGGGAATAAGGACTTGGATGCAGGGGATAATGTGAAGGAAGACACTGAAACTAATGTTCAAAATGGGGCTTGGTCAACTCAAGTAGTGGAGTCACAGAATGAGAAGAAATCTCAGCAATCATCCAAATCAAAGGACCAATATGAACATGGCTGGAAACTCTGTAATACCAGTGCAGGGCCAGACTATATCCCTTGCCTTGATAATTGGCTTTCTATTAGGAGTCTTCCCAGCACAAAGCACTATGAGCACCGAGAAAGGCACTGTCCTGAAGAAGCTCCCACTTGTCTGGTCCCAGTACCTGATGGTTATAGACGTTCAGTTAAGTGGCCAAAAAGCAGGGACAAGGTAAATGCTTTGTTGCATTCTTTAAGTGAGAACCTCAGAACCTCATTCTTTCATCTTTGGCTGATTTTTGTTTGTTGGTTGGTACAGGTATGGTACTATAATGTTCCTCACACAAAGCTTGTAGAGGTCAAGGGGCACCAGAATTGGGTTGCAGTTACTGGTGACTATCTAACATTTCCTGGTGGCGGAACACAGTTTAAGCATGGTGCACTTCACTATATTGATTTCATCAAGAATGTGAGGTTTTTGTCCTTAGTTTTGTTTGCTTTTCCTGTCCTTGTATTATATTGTATATGAGCAGTTCCTAGACTTATAAATTTGTCTGGTAATTCTAGAAAATGAATGTGTCTTTTTCTTACCTTCCATTTCATGTTAATGTTATACTGTGAATACATGTGCTCTAAATTTATTGAATAGAGTGACATTTTGTGCTTGTCACACTATGTTTCCCCTACCAGAAGAGGCACCCGATCAAATATGTCTGCAATGATACTTCTTCTCCTGTATGGCAGATCATATGTCCATATGTACATGGCTTTTAGTTTCTTGGTCTGTAATGTTGGCAATAACCTGGTTTAAGGTGTCACTAATTTTCTTTCAATGGTGCAGTCACTTCCTGACATTGCGTGGGGAAAAAGAACCCGTGTGATATTGGATGTTGGGTGTGGTGTGGCAAGCTTAGGGGGTTATCTTTTTGAAAGGGATGTTCTTGCAATGTCATTGGCTCCCAAAGATGAGCACGAAGCTCAAGTGCAATTTGCCCTTGAACGGGGAATCCCTGCCATATTAGCTGTTATGGGAACCAAAAGGCTACCATTTCCAAGTTCTGTATTTGATGTTGTCCACTGTGCCCGTTGCAGGGTTCCTTGGCACATTGAAGGTAATATCTGAATCTGTTATAGCCAAGCCAAATTGCAGTAGAGTTCCATTTCTGTGGTGAAGATAAATCTGGTGATCTTCCAGGTGGCAAACTTCTGTTAGAGCTCAATCGTCTGTTGAGACCAGGTGGTTATTTTGTCTGGTCTGCCACTCCAGTTTATCAGAAGCTTCCAGAAGATGTTGGCATTTGGAAAGGTAGAATAATTTCTTTCTGAATTTCACTTCCTCCAAAGGGGGAATATGTGAATGGGCTTCTAAGATGGCCTTCTTTCTTATCCTGGTTGTAATTCATTACAGCAATGTCTGAACTAACAAAATCAATGTGCTGGGATCTGGCGGTCATAAAAAAGGACAGACTGAATAATGTTGCTGTGGCAATATATCGAAAGCCAACAGGGAATGGGTGTTATACTAAGAAACGTCTGAAAGGGCCTCCTCTTTGCAAAGATTATGATGATCCAAATGCAGCCTGGTATTTTTTTTTTCTTTGTTTCTTAATTTCATGAATTGGCTCTCTCCAGGCCAAAGGACACCAGAGCACTAGAGTATGGCACCTTGAGAAATTTATTGTGGTATTTTTTCCCAGGAATATACCTCTTGAAGCATGCATGCATAAAGTGCCTACAAATGCATCGCACCGTGGGTCTTGTTGGCCTGAGCAATGGCCAAAAAGGTTGGAGAAACCGCCTTACTGGTTGAATTCTCAGGTTGGAGTATATGGTAAAGCTGGCGCAGAGGATTTCATCACTGACTATAATCATTGGAAAAATGTTGTCTCCCAGTCATATTTGCATGGGATGGGAATTGACTGGTCTTTTGTGAGGAATGTCATGGATATGAGAGCTGTATATGGAGGGTAAGTATATTAACAACTCTTCGTATAGCCTTTTTCTCGTGAAGGTAGCCAGTGTCTGGAGTGTTGTGTTTGCTTTAGAAAGTGCAACAAGGTGGTATCATTTTGCAACATGAATAATATTGAAGAGACTTTGTGATTTTCAATCCAGTTAATATGGATATCAAGAGACTTTGTGATTTTCAATCCAGTTAATATGGATATCAAGATCCATAATGCTGAAACATAAAGTTTGCATGAGTTAATCTGTATCTTTGGATTTATTACTTTGGTGCTTGGGATCATATTTCCACTTTACATTAAATTTAACGAACAGTTTCTCTCTGTGTAACTGGACTGATATCTTGTGTGTTTTGATGAGTGACGAGGGTTTGGCATTAGTGTCCTACTGCTGTTTGTGGTTATAACTATCTTTGCTTCCACTTTCAATGTCATTTCTTTTGGTATTCTTACACTTTCAAAATTTGATCCAGGTTTGCCGCAGCACTAAAAGACTTGAAAGCGTGGGTTATGAATGTAGTCCCTATAGACTCTCCAGATACACTACCAATAATATTTGAACGCGGTTTATTTGGGATATATCATGATTGGTGTGAATCATTCAATACCTACCCCAGGACTTATGATCTTCTCCATGCCGATCATCTCTTTTCCAGTCTCAAAAAGAGGTGCATTAATCTTCTATTATTTTTTGTGCCATCCTAATTGAAAAAACTTAAATAATTGCTCTGACATGACCCTTGTGATGATACTTTAGCAACAGGTGTAGCTTAGTGCCTGTAATTGCTGAGGTGGATAGGATATTGAGGCCAGAAGGAAAGCTGATTGTGCGAGACAATGTTGAAATCATAGGCATGATTGAGAGCATCCTCAAATCATTGCGGTGGGAGATCCACATGATTTACTCAAAAGACAACGAAGGAGTGCTTTGCGTTCGAAAGACAATGTGGCGTCCAAAGGAGACAAAAAGCATAACGTCAGCTATAATTTAAATGTGACACTCTGATTATAGTCTTTGTTATGAGGTAAACACAGATCAGCCCATTGATATACTGTAACCAATTCGGATGGTGTATCTTAGCCTGTTTGGTGTTCCTACGCTTTCTACATGATTGGAGGCTCAGTGTCAACTGCAAGTGTAACATATATAGTTGATTTTCATTTAAACATCCTTTGTGCTCAATTAATGTCGTTGCAATGATTTGTTTAGTGAGAGCACGATGAATTGGGGTGATGGTTGTATTGTTATCACTAATACCACTCCCTCCTGAGTCAATAGCATCATTGAGTTATGTGAACTCGTGGGCTGTTTGCTGGGAGAGAAGAACTCATAATTAAAAAAAAAAGTGCAATGGTAGTTAATGAATTTTTAAAAATTTTAATATATAATAATAACTTAATTCATTATTTATATAATGAGATAATTTTTAATTAATTTATATTATAATATATGATATGATAAATAATAATTTAATTAATAAATAAATAAAAAATTAAAACTTTTGTCACATAAAAAGAGAGAAATTATTTCTTCGTTTTATTTTTTATTTGTTATATAAAAATATTTTTAAAATTATTTATTAAAAATATAATTTTTAAATATTATACAAATGATAACACACTTGTCTTTTTTTTGGCTAACTAATTAACATTAAGACATGTTGCTACGCTTGGAAAGAAACAAACTCTTGAGCAAACTGGAACGTTGCACGTGTGCAAGCACTAACTAAAACACAATCGATGCACTAAATTTTAGAACTATATGCCATGTAAGGGTATGATCAACGGCCGCTGGCTAAGTTCAGAATTGCATTATTGTTCATGCTGTCCGGCCTAATTGATGAACCAGTGTCCTGTGAATGGATCATCGGGATCAGCAGGGGCTGCGTCTCCTCAGAATCAATAACAACTTCAACTTGATTACGTTTGTTGGCTCTTATTTCCACAAGCGTCCATTTTACATCTTTCATTGTAGGTCTCTTTTCTCCTGTGGTTCTTAAGCATTGTTTTGCAAGCTCGGCAACCGTCTTAAGCTGCTCTGGTTCTGCCTCTTTCATCACACGCTTGTCGATAATTTCAAACAAGCGACCATCTCTCATTGCAGAAATGAAAAGTGTTGCCAAACTTTTGTCCTTCTCAGGCCTAGTTGTAGAAAGTACATCCTGTCCGGTAAGCAGTTCTGCAAGGACGACACCAAAACTGTAGACATCACTCTTCTCCGTTAGCATGCCCGATTGAAAATACTCAGGATCCATGTATCCCCATGTTCCCTGCACCACCGTGGATAGTTGAGTTTGATCCAAAGGAATGAGCCTGGAAACTCCAAAATCAGCCACTTTTGCAGTGAAGTTATCATCCAAGAGTATGTTGGCAGACTTAATATCTCTATGAATGATATGAATTGGGACATCAGAGTGCATATGTGCAATGGCTCTTGCAGTTTCCACTGCAATCTTCAAACGAGTTTCCCATGGAATCGAGGAGGCAACACCTTGATTATGTATGTGGTGATTGAGGTCCTTATTGGTAATGAATTCATAGACCAGTAATGGTACTGGTGTTTCTAGGCAGCAGCCTATGAGCTTCACCACATTTGGATGATCGATTTGGGAGACAATGATCAACTCATTAATGAATTGCTCAATCTGCTTATGGTCGAGGACTTTAGACCTTTTGATGGCAATTGCTGTCCCATCTAAATTTCCCTTGAAAACTGTACCAAATCCTCCTCGCCCAACAATTTCACTCTCATTAAAGTTTTTTGTTGCCTTCTTAAGTTCTTCCTCGGTGAAAATTTTGGTCTTCTGCACTGATCCTTCAATAGTGGAGAGTATCTGGCGTAGCATCAAACCACCATTCTCTATGAAATTCTTCTCTCTAAGCTTGATGGTTTTCCTCTTCTGGATTCCAAAGTACATAAATGACGAGATCAGTAGGACTGAAATGCCCGCGCTTACACCTGCAAGCAAATGGATCACAAATAGAAATGAAATTTATCTGAAAACAATTGACGAGTGTTTTATTAATTTTATGTAACGGTGAAGTTACTTTATCTTCATGGAAACAACACATTTTCTATGAATTTGAGGAAGCTAAAGTTTGAACTTCAGTTTCCCCTAAAAAGCTTTGCCGTTGTGCTTAACCAGGCTAAACTTGGTAGACAAAAGCTAAAGAATATTTTTTGTTTATAGCTTTCTTCTTTTTTTTTTCATTTGGTCAGAAAGTCAGTTTTTTTAATAAAATGAAACTTGAGTTCTGAAATTGAACTGAAGAACAGATATCAACAATGCACAAAGGACACCACCAGATCAGTTTGAAGTCATCTACTCACCAACAACAATTATGGTCCATAAGGATCTGTTACGTGCGCAACGTTGACCATTTTTTCTGCCGTCGCCGTGGTAGCCCTTGGCACACGAACAAGTATAGTTTCCCACCGTGTTTATACAATATTTTTGTTGCAGGCAATCATTGAGTCCAGGATCTTGACATTCATCAATATCTAGAAAGAATGACCAAGACCAAGTCAAATATAGCAGAACAAGCAATCTCTCGATCGATAGCAGGGAAAAAGAAGAAAGCAAAATGTAGTTTGAAAAGAAAGCAAGAGCTTTGAATACCCTGACAACCCTGAGGGAGATAAGGGTTACCCCGATAACCGTCTTTGCATCTGCAAAGATTCCCCGGAGCATTTTCCCGTCTGTAACTCGTGGAGTTTTCCTGACACAAGGAATTGGATGTATTGTCGTCGATTGACCAATCAAGAACCAACGGAAACTTCTTTTTTCTTTCCATTTGAAGATATTTGGAGGAGAAATTGAATTTGCTCTGTTCAACAACGAAGGCATAGGTGCAGGGGTTGAAGTCCAGCGTTTCGTTATGTTCTTCAAATCTGTACGCTCGCGGCTTTGTGTAGTACAGTCCATCAGGAATGTCCATCTGGCAACAACCTCTGCCGGAGCAAGCTGTATCATCCACGTCGTTCCGGTGGTAGCATGTGGTAATGCACCCAGCGCTGTAATTCTTCCGACTCTGGCTGCCTTTAAGGAATCCAGTAAGGTATCCATAGCTGTCACAGCCAATGACGGTGAACTTATTTTTGGATTTGGAGATTGTGAAATTTGACAGAGTGAACCTCGGGTTCACTCTAGCATAAATCCCTGACGAATTGTAGCATTTAGCGGCCATAGTGTTCAAGACGTGCAGCTCACCATCGGTAGATATGTTGGTGATCTTGATGTTTGAATTCCGTAGAAATGGGGTTGATTTGCTGCAGGTGATTTTGAATTCTGGCGTCAAGTAACAGCCATCTCCTATGCCAAATGGAAATGGGATGCTTACCCTTCCACATTGGTCCGGGCAGCCAGGTTTGGCTTGAGCTGCAGCTGCTAGTGTTGCAATAGCTGATAAAAGCAGCATAACCAGCAGAAGCTGCACATAAGCAGCCCCCGGAGAGTGAAAAACCATTGTTACAAGTTGGTTTCGAAATATATGGCAAACTGGCGATTATGATCTTGGCTTATTAATAGGCGGTGAAGTTCCATGTTTACAGTCTACTCTGGAGATTGCCACTAGAATGATAACAAAATTAACGCAATAAATGCGATAGTGATTTTCGTGTATGATTTAAAAATAAAAAAATACGGGTAGGGTACGAGAAAAATAGGTGGACGTGGAACGTAGACGGGGCGGGGCGGGGCGGCAGACGGGTAATAAAATAATATTCTTTTAAATAAAAAAATATTTCTTTTGATGATATATATATATATATATATAACATTCTTGGTAGTCACTACAGTATTCGGTACCAACCCCGTCTCCCACCGCACCCCTTTAGCGGAACCACGATTTTTTTTTTATGATGCATTAAATACAAATAAATGTGCAACCAAATTATTGAATGTAAAATTATGCAACTAACTATTGGATCTCTGTAAATGTATTTAAGCAAAAAAAAAAATTTAGTGGTTCTGCAAATGTACAAATAAAAATATCAAAATTATAATATATTAAGATATCAAATGAGTTGAAATAGATTAATTTGAGTTATTTTAAATTAAATTATTTTTATATCACAATATATTTGGATTGGATACAAATTTGTATTAAAAAAAATTTTAATCTTATTTTTTTAATTTAATTCAAATTAAGTTAAATTGTGGCAACTCTAATAATTAGTAAAAATAAAAATATGTATAATTGTTATAATTTATAAAAATAATAATAAATATGAGTGGAGATGTGATAAAAATTAGTTCTAAATCTTTTTAATTTGGATTTTAAATTTTTTAATATTTATATTAGAATCTTATATTTTTAAAATTTATTTTAAATTAATAATTTTTAAATACCAATATTTTAATTATTAATAATTTTTATTATATTAATATATGATTTTTAACCGTCTAACTACTTTCTATTTAAAAAAATTAATTTAAAATTAATTTTAAAATTTTAAAACTTAAATAAAAATATATAAAAAATTAAAATTTAATTATAAAAAATTAAAATTAAATTAATTTATTTATTTATATTTTCGTATGTCGCCAAGAGTGGGAGATGAGGGGAGTGACAGGACAGAAGTGCCGTCTCCTTTCGTTTTAGTTGTTTTTTTTTAAAATATAATCTGTGTATAGTCAAATAAAATGTTTATACAACTAATAAAGCTGTGTATACAGACGATGATATTGCACTGTTTTTGTATTGTTAGTGCTTATATGTACATTTATTTTAACTATTTATAAATCACATCTTTCCAAACAAAAATAAAAAATAAAAAATATATGTAAAACTTGCGTGTTTTCTTTTTATTCAATGAAAAATAGGTGAGACCTGCACATATCCGATCCACTTGTCCTCTCTCATTTCGCCTGATCCCATTGTCCAAGCGACGAAGTCCTTTCTGAAATATGAACCATTTTCTTGTGCTGTACGGCCAAGCGTAGGAGAAGGTTTCCTCGCCTGCGTAATACTTACACGTCATCGGCCTATGCCACTGGTTGGGCTGTCGATGCAGCCCCGTCTAGTTGCTCGTCAACCCCCGAAGGTCTTTGTACCACGTTGTTCTTATTTTTATTCATAATTAATGTAGCGGTGACTACCGGCCTAGTGGGAGGAATCTTGACATAATCGTATTTCCTTGAAATTTTGCGTAAGTTTGGCAGAGTATATCATGTAATCACAAAAATCAAATCAATTAATTTGTTACGTATTAAACACTTTTTAAATTTTTTAATTAAATATTATTTAAGTTTTATATTTTATTTATTATTTATTATTAATATCTAATATACTTAAATATGAAATACAAATTCGAAACTTGACCATTTGATTGATTTTTTTTCGTTTGTAATTATTAACGACAGTTTGTTTTGTTAGAAACAAGTTATGAATCAGTATGAAAATGAGTTTGAGTTTGCTTCCATTAGAAGGAAATTACATGCCCAGCACGAAAAGTTAACAACAATGATATTTTTATAAATTGGCTTTTTAATGTCAATGAATTAATTTTGTCAACGTCTTGTGTTACTGGCTTGCCCTTTCCAACCGAAGACCATTCAATGCGGTCGAATATGACGTTCCACCGAAAAAATAAGAAAAAAAAGGCATAAAAATTTGAATGGATGTGATGTTTTGAATTCCATTTGATTTATAATTTAATTTGCCCTACTAATAACGGTGATGGGAATTTAGATAGATAATAGTCTATGAAATACAAATTTGAAACTTAGCTAGTCTTCTGGAACCAAATGTGTACACAAAAAGGAAAATTAGACATCGATCTGCATTGCATTGTGCACGAAATTACGAGTGAAAGCAACATCTAGTTATGATCAGCTGCCCACATTCACACAGTAGAAACTGGATTAAACAGTAATTTTCAAAGAAATCAGCGATTCAGAGTAATTATTAAAGAAAAATTATAAAATATTTTTTTAACTTTTGAAAAATTAACAAATTGGACCAAATTAAATCGAAACAAAAATCAAATTAGAACTGTGAAGTGCCGGTGAGCCATAACCAGTAGCTCGACCCAGAAACTAGAACCGGTCCACAACAGCTCTAGGTACATGCATGGCTCAATTCTCTCCACTACATGTGACCCACTATCAACGAGAAAGGTCCATGGTGGACCACTCCCTCTCTTGCGATAGATGCACACGGTGGACTGGGTCCACCGAAGATTTTCACCGGGCAAAACTGTATGAGAATGAAACTCTAGAGCCTACCAAATCTGAATTGACAAAGCCTTTAAACGACTTTGACCCCACAGGGCATATATAATTTTCTTCTATTAATTTTCTTCGTTTTGTTTTTTTTTTTTTTTCTTTGTTAACATTATTCTTACCATTTGAAAAAGGAAAAAGGAAGCCTGCAAGTACAAGCGATGGTCACATTTTCTTATATTCGTGAATTCAGTTGCATCAAAATTGAGGGCAGTCCCTCGTGGCAATTCAACTAGAAGTGCTGGTTCGTCCTTCTGTGTAGCCTCCCACGTGCTGTGGTTTCGCCCTTCTTTGAAACTTCCCAGTGCAAAACTTCTAGGAGTGAAATTCATAGATGGAGCCATGAACAGATAAAATTATGGTTCTCTTTTTCTACAGTTGGCCCCACCCCCAAGGAAAAGTCAATTATGTAAGAAAAATTCTGACAAATAATGCAAATGTAAATTCTCGTGTTAAAACTAATTACCTTCAATTTTAAATTTAAAATGAATGTATGCTTAAATCTTTGTATTTTAAGTAAAATGCATTGATTATCTTATGGTGTATTATTTTTCATGAATATTTCTTATAATATCAGTTTGAGTTTTAAATATTTTATAAAATTCAATTTACAAGACAAAATTGCTTAATTTGAGTAATTAGTTTATATATTTTATTTGTAATAAATTTAAAAGGTGTCAGATATTATTATTTAAATTATAAGTTATAAACATGTCCAAGTCGAATTCCAGCCCTTACATTGAATTGGCATGTCCTTGATTTCGACTGAAAGGGGACAACTTTTGGGTAAAACAATTAAATAGACCCAAATTGGAAGGAACTTCCCAAGTCCTTACATGTCTGGGCTTGACCAGGTCAGTCCTGGCTCCTTTTTTTTTTTTTTTCTACTTTCGTTTTCTTCTGTTCGCATTGTGCAGGAAATTGCAAGTGAAAGCAACATCAGTTACAACTGCCCACATTCACACGGTAGACACTGGACTAAACAATAATTTTTTAAGAAATCAGCTTCACAATAATTTTTTTTCAGTTTTTAAAAATAATCAAATGGAACCCAATTAAATCAAACCAAAAATCAAATTCGGACTGTGAAGTGCCCGTCACGGATTGTTCCTTTCCCCCAACCATAGCTCGACCCAGAAACTAGAACCGGTCCCGAACAGCTCCAGGTACATGCATGGTTCAATTCTCTCCACAACATGAGACCTACTATCAGCGAGAAAGGTCCATGGTGGACCACTCCCTTTGTTGTGATAGATGCACACAGTAGACTGGGTCCACCGAAAGTTTTTGACTGAGCAAAACTGTATAAGAATGAAAGCGTCGAGCCTACCAAATCTGAATTGACAAAGCCTTTAAAAGACTTTGACTGCACAGAACATATATAATTTTCTTCTATTAATTTTCTTCGTTTTGTTTTTTCCTCTGTTATCATTCTTCTTACCATTTGTAAAAGGAAAAAGGAAGCCTGCTAGTACAAGCCATGGTCACATTTTCTTACAGTCTTGAATTCAGTTGCATCATAATTGAGGGCAGTCCCTCGTGGCAATTCAAGTAGAAGTGATGGTTCGTCCTCCTGTGAAGCCTTCCACGTGCTATAAATTCATGGTTTCGCCCTCCTTTGAAACTTCCAAAAGTGCCGAACTTCTAGGTGGGAAGTTCATAAGCTAGCGCCATGAACAGAAAATTTTGGTTCTCTTTTTCTACAGTTGGCCCCATCCTCCAAGGAAAAGTCAATTATGTAAGAATAGTTTTAAAATACAATACAAATATAAACCTTCGCGCGTCGAAACTAATTAACCTTATTTTTAAGGTTAAAATCAATGCATGGACTCTCCTTTAGTGTATCATTTTTTACAAATATTTCTTGTGGTTTCGGTTTGAGATTTAAGCATCCTACAAAATTCAATTTGAAAGTCAAAGTTGTCTAGTCTGGCGAAAACTCCACAAAATACGAATACCTGTATTCTAAACATACATAATTAATTTAGATATTTTATTTGTAACAAAATTTAAAAAATATTGAGTGTTAAACATTTAAATTATAAAAAATAAACTTAAATTTTATATTCAAAATATAAAATTTTAATATAAAAATTATATGAATTTAAATTCTCTTACCTTAATAATTAATATTTTAAGTGTAATTTTAGTACAAAACTAAAGAGAATAAATATTATTAAAACTAAAAAAATATGAAATTTCAATGAGAGATTTATACAGAGTTGGACTCCTTTGCCTCACTCACTCCTAAGGTTTGTATCATTGGGCAGAGAGTACATCTGCTGGTCAGGTTATTGGAAGCTTCGTCTTCAACTTATAATGGGCAAATTTGCGCTTCCAAGTTCTCTGCAAGCTTCGACTCATTATTCAGCCATTATTCTCATCCATGAATGCATTCAGTCACCGAGATATTTGGGTCTGATGTGAATCCCATTAGACATTTGCTTTGATTTTTCAAAGAGCCCGCCTAGGTCTAAGAGCAATAGAAAACGGACCTTTCGTTTTGGGTGCAATCCTTCATGCAAAGAAGTTATCTCCGAGTCATAGTCCCAATTTAAGGATTCAACATCACTTCAAAACACGGCCCAAAAATTGAAAGAACGTAGTATAAAGTATAGATTGTGGAGAATGGAATAAAAGTGAAAAAACAAAAAAGGCGAAATACTTAGAAAAAAAGGGTGAAATACTGGATGCACAACATTTCTTTTCAACAACAGCATTGATTTGAACAATACTCCTCAATCTTCAATAGGCGTAACTGCGCACGTACGAACGCAGGCTGTAAAGCACTTTGGACTTCCACTAAATATCTGCAGTTGCCGTGTGACACAACACAACCAATAGCATCACCGCTACTAATATCAACATGGCGCTGGTCCTCCTCCAAGGTTTGCTCTCCATGTCTGAAGTCTTTTTTCTCTTGTGCTCGTCCCCAAGGATACTTAAGATCACATTCTGTGCCATCATCCTTGCCTTCCTATTTATAGTTTACCGATGTTTTGTTATGTCATAAATATGATTGTAATTTATACATTTGTATAATTATTATAAAATAATTTCTGAGTCCACATTATGTAATTATTATTAATTATTTTTATTATTAAATAATTATATTTTTTATATTACTTAATTATTAATAATTATATTTTATAATTATATAATTATATAATAAAAAAATTTTATTTTGAATTTTTTAAATATAATTTATTCATAATCTTCTATTAAATAATAAGTATAATTCACTTGAAATAAAAATATAATGATATTGTATAAAATTATAAAAAAATATATTTTAAAAAATATAAACATAGTAAATATATAATTATTATAAATTATTTTTTTAGTCGATTATTGTAAAATCCTCTTTATTATTATTTTTAATTTTTTTTTTGGTTACAAAAAACCTTCAATATTACCTAATTTAGATCAAATTATCATTTTGCACTTCAACTTTTTAAGATTTCTTTTTATTTTCAACATAAAAGGTATGAGCTCCATGGTAAGCCCATTAGAAATTAAAAAGATAGTTCCGAGAGAATGAACGGACTTTGAATTTTTTAGCCCGTGTGGTGAGGGATGATTCGTGTGAAGGAATTATTTCCCAAATCATAGGCCCAACAGAACGTGGTAATAATTTTTTTTTATAGCAAATGTGGTAAAAATTTGACTATATGAAATAAAGTAACTTTTGACTAAGTCAACATACGAATCACAATGCCAAACTTATCGCTTCATGGTTCATGCATCAAAGCCGAGCCCTTCTTGTTTGTATCTAACCAAACCAAGTCTGGTCGGTTAAGCGGAACTTAGATATTATCAGACCATAAGTAAGGTGTTGGCCAGAGAGTAGAGGTTGCACATCAATTTCCATATGCATGGCGATGCGGTTCAAATGTGACCCAGATGAAGAGGATTCAGTGTCCCAAGGTCCAGAGCTGTCCCCTTCAGCACAATCAACCTCGTCGGGGGGAAAATTTATGGTTTATGCCACTGGTTGGTGTTAGGAAAAACACGGTTACACCAACTATAAGGAAAAACACGCATTAACTCACGCATCATCGGCCTATGCCACTGGTTGGGCTGTCGATCCAGTCCGGTCAATTGCTCGTCAACCCCCGAAGGTCAATGTACCCCGTCGTTCTTAATTTTCTTCATAATTAATGTTGCAGTGCCTACCGGCCTCGTGGGAGGAATCTTGACATAGTCTTATTTCCTTGAAATTTTGTACAAACTTGGGAAGGCTTATCGTGTAATTACACAAATTAAATTAATTAATTTGTAATATGTTAATTATTTTTAATTTTTTAAAGTTAAATATTATTTAAATTTTATTTTTATATTTAATTTTACATATTAATATTAATTAATTTAATATATTAAGTATAAAATATAAATTTAATTAATTTATTATGATATATAATATAATTTAATTATTAAATAAAAACCTAATATATATATATATACACACACACACACGTACATATGCATTAATTTTTCATTATTCTTTTTTTTTTAATTTTTGTTAGTTAAATGTCTTTATATATATATATATATAAAGATATTTTAAAAATTAAATTTTTATATAATAAAAAATATATTACAATATATCTAAGTAACATGATAAATAAGTTTTAAATTAATTTTTTTTTTATAAGTTGTAAAAATAATTCCCACACAATATAATATTATATTTCTCATTTTAGTAATTGACATATTTAAAATTATTGTATTTATATCCTTTTTATAAATACTTTAAAGTCAAGCCCTTTAATTTAATGGAACGGTTTAAACATTCCACATTCATATAGACAGACTAGGACTCACTGTAAGACACCCTTTTAACTCTATTAAGAGTATTAAACATTCATCTTTCTAATTTACTGTGAGAACTAAGAACTATATAACCCTGGGTAAAAATAAAATTAATTATAGTGCTTCAATTACACTGATGTACTTTGACTCATTAAACTCAAGACTTGACATTGTATCAACCGTTAAGTTGAGTTTCCATCATGGGTGATTTGTATTTATGAGTTTGAGACTCATTCCTTTTGATGTTTTATTCACCATGTCTCTCGTTAATCCTTTTGTTAAAAGATCGTTCATGTTTTAACTTGATTTTACAAAATCAATTGTGATCACTCCATTCGTGATTAAGTCTCTCACATAACTGTGTCTAAGTCTAATATGCATAGACTTACCATTATATACTTGACTATACGATCTCACCAGTGTCGCAGCACTATCACAATGTATATAAATGGATGCTAGTGACTTTTGCCATAAAAGAATCTTATAAAGCAAATTCCTTAACCATTTTACTTCTTTACTTGCCGAAACTAATGTTATAAATTCTGCAGTCATAATGGAATCTATTATGTAAGTTTGTTTCTCGGAACCCTAAGAAATTGCACCTCTACTGAGTATAAAGATCCATCCACTGGTAGAAGTATAATCTTCTTTATTAGTGATCCAAATGGCATCTAAGTATCCTTCTATAACAGAAGGATGAAACTTATACCATAATTCTTTATTTTTCTTAGGTACTTCAAGATTCTTTTTACTCCATACCAATGCATGTCACTTGGATTACTTATATACCTACTTATTTTTCCAATTGCATAGGCTATGTCTAGCCTTGAACATGTCATTACATACATTAGATATCTTATCACCTTGGCATATTTCAATTATGATACTGAACTTCCAACATTCTTAGTGAAATTCATGTTGGGATCAAATGGGGTAAACGTTGGCATACAACCTGTGTGATTAAATTTATTGAGAACCTTTTCAATATAATATGATTGAGAAAGCATTATACTTATTTGGTCCTGTAAAATTTTGATTCCAAGGATGACATTTGCCTCACCCATGTCTTTCATATCAAAATTGTTAAATAGAAACCTTTTGGTAACTTTAACTTCTTTTAAATGAGTCACAAAGATTAACATGTCATCTATATACAAACAGATAATCACACATTTTCCTTCTTTGAACTTACTATAGACACATTTATCTAATTCATTAATCTTGAATCCATTGGCAAGTATCACCTAATCAAATTTTTGGTGTCATTGCTTAAGTGCTTGTTTTAGCCCATATAAGGATTAAATAATTTACAGACCTTTCCCTCTTGACCAAATACAACAAATCCCTTAAGTTGCTCCATATACACTTTTTCTTCTAATTCACTATTTAAGAATGCTATTTTTACATCTATTTGATGAATTACTAAATTATGAATCGAAGTAAGTGTAATGAATAACCTGATTGTGGCAATTCTAACCACTAGTGAATATGTGTCAAAATAATCGACACCTTGTTTTTGTATAAAGCCTTTTGCAACCAACCTGACCTTAAAATTGTCTATAGTTCCATTGACCTTCATTTTCTTTGTGAAAATCTATTTGCATTCAATTGGCTTTGAATCAGGTGGGAGGTCTACTAATTTCCAGGTGTTATTACCCATAATGGAATCCATTTCATCATTTATTACTTCCTTCCAAAATATGACATCTTGCAATTTCATCGCTTCATCAAATGTTTTAGGATCATCTTCAATATCGAAGCAATATGAAATTTGATTACTTATTGATTCCCTTGTTCCTTTTACTAGGAACATGAAGTAATTAGAACCAAAAGTCTTTACTTTCTTTACTCTTTTACTCCTACAAAGTTCAACGACTTCATCATTTTCATTTCCTTTTGCCAACATATCATTTTCCTTATCAAGAACTTATTTTTATTCTAAAATTTTAGGAATAGAGATGAATCTATGTTCGTCAAAAATAGCATCCCTCGATTCTACGAGTGTCTTTACAAGTATAGAGTCATTAAGGCTTATGACCATGAATTGATATGCCTTGCTATTATGAGCATATTCTAAGAAGTACACTTAATTCCTCTTTCACCCAACTTTTTTCTTTTGGGTTTAGGAACTTTGACAATTGCTCTACAACCCCAAACTCTTAGATAATTAAGGTTTGACTTCCTTTTATTCCATAATTCATATGGGGTTATTTTGTTCCTTTTTGTTGGAACCCTATTCAAAATATGGCATGTTGTAAGCAATGCTTTCCCCTAAAATTCATGGCTTAAGCCAGAAGTTGACAACATGACATTAACCATTTCCATCAATGTTTGATTTTTGCGTTCAGTAATACCATTTTGTTATGGTATGTAAGGAGCAGTTGTTTGATGAATAATTACCAAGGACTCAAAGAATGCAACGTCATAATATTCTCCTCCTCTATCCGATCGCAAGCATTTAATAACAAATTAACATTATAATTCAACTTCAGATTTATAGATTTTGAATCTTTTAAGAACTTTATTTTTAATATACAATAAGTAAATATGACAATATCTCGAGTAATAATTAATAAATGTCACAAAGTATCTTTTTCCTCCTAATGTTTGTGTGTTATGCAAATCACATACGTCATTATAAATTAATTCTAATATATTGGAAGATTTTTGAATACTTGTAAATGCACTTCTAGTTATTTTTGTTAACATACATGGCGTGCATTTATCTTTTGATACATGAAAATGTGACAACAATTCCAATTTAATCATATCATATAATTTTCTAAAATTTATATGTCCTAATCTATTATGTCATAAAGAAGTATACTCAACAATATAAGTAGAAACATTAGTAGTATTATTATTAATAACAATATTAAGTTTGAACATCTCATCACAAAGATAACCCTTTCCCACAAACACACCTCCTTTGGAGAGGATGAAGTTATTAACTTCAAATACGAGTTTAATCTCATATTTGTTCAACAGACTATCTAAAACCAAATTTTTCCTAACTTCTGGAATATAAAATATATTGGTAAGAGTAATGACTTTCCCAAAAGTAAATTACAATTCTACTTCCCCAATTTCCATAACAAGAACTACAGTAGAATTTTTCATGTACACAACTATACCATCAATCATTGGTTTCAATCCTTTAAAGAGACTTTTGTTCTTATAAACATGTCGAGTAGGCCTTGAATCAATCCATCATGCAGTGTCATCTTATATCAAATTGATCTCTATGATCATAGCAACCATTTTCTCATTTGTTGCTCTAGAAAAGTCCTGCTTTCCTTTTTGCTTTTTGAACAACCAACACTCATATTTGTAATGTCCTTTCTTATGACAAAAATGACATTTGTCATTTCTCTTCTATCTTTTATGTTGGTTTTTGTCATCATTAGATTGATTCTTCCTTTTGTGAAAGGACTTGCTTGATTGTCCTTCCTCAATTACATGCACTTTTGAAACATGAGAGCTTTGCTCTTTGGTTTCTTCTTGCATGCGAAATTCTTCTTTTACACAAAGATGGTTAGCAAGTTTTTCAAGAGAAATATCCTCTATTTTATATTTAAGGCTTCTCTTGAAATCTTTCCATGAAGGAGGCAACTTGTCTATTATTGAACTTACAATAATGGTTTCATCCATAGATATCTTGTGTTATGAGAAGTGATTGAGTATTCTTTCAATCTCAGCAAATTGATCCATTACTAGTCTACCATCAATCATTTTATAATTATTGAATTTAGGGATAAGAAATTTCTTACTTGTTACATCTTCTCGCATGTATTTCGCCTCTAATTTCTCCCATAGTTCCTTTGCAGTTTGAAAGTTGTAGTAGACGTCAAATAATGAATCACTCATGGCATTTAGGATGTGTCCCCTACATATCTCACATCAGTTGCCCATTTTTGTCTCTTCCTGGTATCAACAATAGTCTCATTTTTAGACTTTTTCGGTCTTCTCGTGTTTGAAACATAAGCCACTTGCAATGATACTAACAAAAAATGAACTCTCTTTTACCAACAGATGAAGTTTCCTCTATAAAATCTTTCTAATTTCACGAAATTTGAAGTCAATTCTTTCAATGTTTCGACCATTGTCGAAGAATTTTGCCTTAAGATTATTGGGATAGACCTCTTGATTATCTTGGAACTTGGAAGATGATTGCTTCAAGTCGGGTATCAATGTCACTCTCTTTAAGACAAAATTCACTTACTAATATGCAATAGATATTTATGTGAATTCTCTCATAAGATAAAATGAAATACATTTAATTGCAGGTTACACTATCTGAAATCAAGCTCTCAAGAAGTTGTTATACTTTTAAAATTACTTTTTAAAATGTCTATAATAAATCTGTAATAATAATATAAACAATTAAATTTTTAATATGGAAATAGAGAAATTAGGAGAAAAAAGAAAAAATTTGATATATTAAACAAATGACAAATTTGAAATATTTATAGACATGGTGGTAATTTTCAATAAATAAATACTTTTAATTTAGCGGTTAAGAACTTAACCTTTAATTTGAAAGATAACAAATTCAAATTATATAGATATAATTTTTATTTATTTTTTATTATTTATTATAAATAATAAATAAAATAATTAATTAATAATCCACCGTATTACATCCATTTAGTCTATCAGCGATGACTTTTGTTTTTGAATCTTAAAAATCACGACGTATTACTCAGCAGATAAAAAAAATAACCTTTCGAAAGTATAAACTAACGATTGCATCCTTTTTGAGTACCAATCACACCTCTTGGTTCGAATCCAGTAACTATAACTTTTCCTTCCTTTTTATTTGAAAATTCCAACACCCAATCCCTACGGAGTTCTTTCTGACATACGGCCAAGCGTTTTGAAAATTCCGACACCCAATCCCTACCACAACTTTTCCTTCCTTTTTATTTGAAAATTCCAACACCCAATCCCTACGGAGTCCTTTCTGACATACGGCCAAGCGTCGGAGAAGGTTTCCTTGCCCCCGTGGTACCTAACGCGGTCTCATTATATCATCGGTCTATGCCACTTGTTGGATTGTCGATCCAGCCTGGTCAAAATTGCTGGTCAACACCCAAGGTCTTTGTGCAACGTCGTTATTAATGTTGATCCACTAGGAGGAATCTAGTTGTATTTCTTTGAAATTTTTATATGTTTGGTAGGTTTTATATTTTATTTTTTTTTATTTTTATACTTAATTTTATAATTTAATATTAATTAATTTAATATATTAAGTATGAAATATAAATTTGATTAATTTGTTATATAACGTAATTCAATTTAATTGTAAAATAAGATCTAAATATATGTGAATATATATATATAACTTAAAAAATATAAAATTCTTCTTATTATCTTTTTTTAGCTTTAAAAAAAAAAATTCAATATTACCTATTTTAGATTAAAAGAATTTGAAGTATGGGGTATGAATGTAGTCCCAATAAACACTCCAGATACATTACCAATAATATACGAACACGGTTTATTTGGGATGCATCATGATTGGTGCGAATCATTCAATACCTACCCAGGACTTATGATCTTCTCCATGCTGATCATCTATTTTCCAATCTCAAAAAGGCGTGCAGTAATCTTCTATTATTTTTTGTGCCCTCCTGGTTGCAAAAAAGTCAATAATTGCCCTCGCTTGACCCTTGTGATGATACTTTGGCAACAGGTGTAGCTTAGTGTCTGTTATCGCTGAGGTACATAGGATATTGAGGCTAGAAGGAAAACTGATTGTGCGAGACAATGTTGAAATCATAGAGGAGACTGAGAGCATGGCCAAATCATTGCGGTGGAAGATCTGCTTGATTTACTCAAAAGACAACGAAAGAGTGCTTCGCATTCGAAAGACATTGTGGCGTCCTAAGGAGACAAAAACCATAATGTCAGCTATAATTTAAACCGGACACTCTGATCATAGTCTTCACTACGAGGTAACCCATATCAGCCATTGATATACTGCAACCAATTAGGCTGCTATATATTAATCTGTTTGGTGTTCCCTTGCTTTCTTCATGAGACTCAGTGTCAACGACAAATGTATCATATGTAGTTGATTTCCATTTAAACACTCTTTGTGTTCAATTAATGTCATTGTCAAAGATTTGTTTAGTGAGAGCACGATGAATTGGGGTTATGGCTCTATCGTTATCACGAAGACAACTCTCTATTGAGTCAATTGCATCATTGAGTTATGTGAACTTATGGACTATTTGCTATGAAGGAAGAATTCATAATTAAAAAAAATTAATAAAAGAATATTACAAAAATAATTAAAGAATTTTTTAAAAATTTAATATATAATAATAATTTAATTTAGTGTTTATATAATAAGATATTTTTTAAATTTTTTATTTTATAAAATATAAAATAAAAATTATATTATAAATAAATATAACAAAATTTTTTTATTTTTATGTTAAATACAAATTTTTTAAATTTTATTTATTAATTTTATTAATTAATATTTAATATTTAAATTATTATATATATTAAATAATTTATATTATAATATATAACATAATAAATAATAATTTAATCAATAAATTAAATAATAATAAAAATTAAAATTTTTATCATATTAAAACATATTATTTTTTTTTTAATTTTTTATTTATTACAAAAAATATTTTTAAAATTATTTACATCAAAAGACAACAATTTTTAAAATATTATATAAAAGATAATACTTTCTCGCTGGTTAACTAATTAGCATTATGATATGTTCCTACAACGCATGAAAGAAACAGACTTTCGAGCAAACTCGAACATTGCACTTGTGCAGGCATTAACTAAAACACAATCGATGCACTAAATTTTAGAACTATATGCCACGTAAGGGCTATGATCAACGGCCACTGGCTAAGCTCAGGATTGCATCATTGTTCACGCTGTCCGGCCTAATTGATGAACCAGTGTCCGGTGGATGGATCATCGGAATAAGCAGGGGCTGCGTCTCCTCAGAATCAATAACAACTTCAACTTCATTACGTTTGTTGGCTGTTATTTCCTCAAGCGTCCATTTCACATCTTTCATTGTAGGTCTCTTTTTTCCTGCGGATCTTAAGCATTGTTTTGCAAGCTCGGCAACCCTCTTAAGCTGTTCTGGTTCTGCTTCTTTCGTCACACGCTTGTCGACAATTTCAAAAAAGCGATCATCTTTCATTGCAGAAATGAAAAGTGTTGCCAAACTTTTGTCCTTCTCAGGCCTAGTTGTAGAAAGTACATCCTGTCCAGTAAGTAGTTCTGCAAGGACGACACCAAAACTGTAGACATCACTCTTCTCCGTTAGCATGCTTGATTGAAAATACTCAGGATCCATGTACCCCCATGTTCCCTGCACCACCGTGGATAGTTGAGTTTGATCCAAAGGAATGAGCCTGGAAACTCCAAAATCAGCCACTTTTGCAGTGAAATTATCATCCAAGAGTATGTTCGCAGACTTAATATCTCTATGAATGATATGAATTGGGACATCAGAGTGCATATGTGCAATGGCTCTTGCAGTTTCCACTGCAATCTTCAAACGAGTTTCCCATGTAATCGAGGAGGCAACACCTTGATTATGTATGTGGTGATTGAGGTCCTTATTGGTAATGAATTCATAGACCAGTAAAGGTACTGGTGTTTCTAGGCAGCAGCCTATGAGCTTCACCACATTTGGATGATCGATTTGGGAGAGAATGATCAACTCATTAATGAATTGCTCAATCTGCTTATGGTCGACATCTAGGACTTTAGACCTTTTGATGGCAATTGCTCTCCCATCTAAATTTCCTTTGAAGACCGTACCAAATCCTCCTCGCCCAACAATTTCACTCTTATTAAAGCTTTTTGTTGCCTTCTTAAGTTCTTCCTCGGTGAAAATTTTGGTCTTCTGCACTGATCCTTCAACGTTGGAGAGTATCCGGCGTAGCATCAAACCACCATTTTCTATGAAATTCTTTTCTCTAAGCTTGTTGGTTTTCCTCTTCTGGATTCCAAAGTACACAAATGACGAGATCAGTAGAAGAACTGAAATGCCCGCGCTTACACCTGCAAGCAAATGGATCACAAATAGAAATAAAATTTATCTGAAAACAATTGACTAGTGTTTTATTAATTTTATGTAACGGTGAAGTTACTTTATCTTCGTGGAAACAACCTTTACATGTTAGAAGCCACATTTTCTACAAATTTCAGGAAGCTAGAGTTTGAACTTCAGTTTCCCCTAAAAAGCTTTGCCGTTGTGCTTAACCAGGCTAAACTTGGTGGACGAAAGCTAAGGAATA
The DNA here is from genome assembly GCA_037832385.1 of Rhizophora apiculata. Taxonomy (NCBI): domain Eukaryota; kingdom Viridiplantae; phylum Streptophyta; class Magnoliopsida; order Malpighiales; family Rhizophoraceae; genus Rhizophora; species Rhizophora apiculata. The sequence continues at coordinate 1,744,796 of CM075430.1, read as the reverse complement.
TTTTTTTATAGCTTTATCCCTCTTTTTTTCATTTGGTCAGAGAGTCAATTTTTTTAATAAAACGAAACTTGAGTTCTGAAATGGACTGAAATACGGGTATTGATAATGCACAAAGGACACCTCCAGATCAGTTTGAAGACATCTACTCACCAACAACAATTATGGTCCATAACGATCTGTTACGGGCGCAACGTTGACCATTTTTTCTGCCGTCCCCGTGGTAGCCCTTGGCACACGAACAAGTATAGTTTCCCACCGTGTTTATACAGTATTTTTGTTGCAGGCAATCATTGAGTCTAGGATGTTGACATTCATCAATATCTAGAAAGAATGACCGAGACCGAGTCAAATATAGCAGAACAAGCAATCTCTCGATCAATAGCAGGGAAAAAGAAGAAAGCAAAATGTAGTTTGAAAAGAAAGTAAGAGCTTTGAATACCCTGACAACCCTGAGGGAGATAAGGGTTACCCCGATAACCATCTTCGCATCCGCAAAGATAACCGGCAACATTGTCCCGTCTGTACCTCTTGGAGTTTTCATGACACACTGAATTGGATATATCGTCGTCGATTGCCCAATCAAGCACCACCGGAAACTGCTTGTCTGTTGGCATTTTTTTAAGATATTTGGAGGAGAAATTGAATTTGCTCTGTTCAACAACGAAGGCATAGGTGCAGGTGTTGAAGTCCAACGTTTCGTTATGTTCTTCAAATCTGTACGCTTTCGGCTCTGTGTAGTACAGTCCATCAGGAATGTCCATCTGGCAACAACCGCTGCCGGAGCAAGCCGTATCATCCACGTAGTTCAGGTTGTAGCATGTGGTAATGCACCCAGCGCTGTAATTCTTCCGACTCTGGCTGTCTTTAAAGAATCCAGTAAGGTATCCATAGCTGTCACAGCCAATGACGGTGAACTTATTTTTGGATTTGGAGATTGTGAAATTTGCCAGAGACAACCACGGGTTGTTTTCAGTAGAAATCCCTGACTGGTCGTAGCATCTAGCGGCCATAAAACTCAAGACGCTCAGCTCACCATCGGGAGATATGTTGGTGATCTCGATGTTTGAAGTCCCTAGAAATGTGGTTGATTTGTTGCAGGTGATGTTGAAATCTGGCGTCAAGCAACAGCCATCTCCTATGCCAAATGGAAATGGGATGCTTACATTTCCACATTGGTCCGGGCAGCCTTGAGCTGCAGCTGCTAGTGTTGCGATAGCTGATAAAAGCAGTATAACCAGCAGAAGCTGCCCAAAAGCAGCCCCCGGAAAGTGAAAAACCATTATTACAAGTTGGTTTCGAAACATTTAGCAAACTGGCGATGATGATCTTGGCTTATTAATAGGCGGTGAAGTTCCTTGTTTATAGTCTACTCTGGAGGTTGCCACAGGCTTTCGAGGAACAGGTAGACTTGGTCTACAAAAATGATAATATAATTAACGCAATAAATGCGATGGTGATTTTCGTGTATGATTAAGAAAAAAAAAAACAGGTAGGAACGTAGAGGCGGCAGACCGGTAATAAAAAAATATTTCTTTTGATGTCCGAAATACGCCGGGGTTGTAAATGACATAGCGTTCCTGATAGAAAATGACAACTCCGTCAGAAAAACGAAGTCATTCAAATTCTTTTGCCCAAAGAAGTCCCGTTTCGACGGCCCGACGAGTCATCTACTTAAAAGGACCCTCCCTTCAGTGCGCCTCTCCTTGAATTATTCGGTCTTGCAATATTTTTTTGAATATAAAGAACCAAATTCATTTCGACCCCGTCCTAGTTCTCAATCATTTCGTGGCAACCATCTACAATGGGGGAGCGAATGCACAGGGAAGAAGCTTAGATAAGAGAATACAATTTTTTATACCCCTACAATATCCGGTACTAACCCTGTCTCGCACCCCGTCCCCTTGTAGCGGAACCGCGATTTTTTTGATTGTGCATTAAATACAAATAAATGTGCAACAAACTCTTGGATCTCTGTAAATTTATCTAAGCAAAAAAAATATCTTTTAAATAATATCATCACGCTATTATTGTTGTTCATATTATTTGTACATTATTGTTGTTTATATACATATGGAGTCGTCTCTGAAATACGGCCAAGCGTAGGAGAAGGTTTCCTTGCCCCCGTGGTACTTAACGCGGTTTCATTATATCATCGGTCTATGCCACTTGTTGGATTGTCGATCCAGCCTGGTCAAAATTGCTGGTCAACACCCAAGGTCTTTGTGCAAGGTAGTTATTAATGTTGATCCACTGGGAGGAATCTCGACATAGTTGTATCTCCTTGAAATTTTTATAAGCTTGGTTTTTCACTTTTACATTTGATTTTATACATTAATATTAATTGATCTAATATACTAAGTATGGAATACAAATTCGATTAATTTGTTATATAACGTAATCCAATTTAATTGCAATACAAGAATCAAATATACATGATATATATATACCCACACAACTTAATTTTTTATTATTTTAGTCATTAAGGTGTCATTTTATTTAATTTTGTATGAATTATCTGTAAATTTATATTTATAAGTTGTTAACTCGATTCACTGTATAACTATCTAACTATTTAAAGTGGCCCAAATATTAATTTGAAGCTAAGGTATGTTTGAAAAAGTTGTCTATTAAGATCGATTGTAGGTCAACCAGTCTTTCATTTCATAAGAAATCCAAAATTTTGACTAATTCTTATGTATTTTACTGGAATATGTTAGTTTAATAATCAATTATTATAATTTATGAAAGAAAAAAAAAAAAGTAAATATGAGTGGGGATATAATAAAAATTAACTCTAAATTTTTGTAATTTAATCTTTAAATTTTTTTAATATTTATATTAGAATTTTGTATTTTTAAAATTTATTTTAAATTAATTATTTTTAAATATAAAATATTTTAATTATTATTAATTTCTATTATATTAATATATAATTTTTAACCGTCTAATTATTTTTTATTTAAAAAATTAATTTAAAATTAATTTTAAAAATTTAAAATTCAAATAAAAATATAAAAATTTAAAATTTAATTATAAAAAATTAAAATTAAAATTAAAATTATTTATTTATTTATATTTTCGTATGCCGCCAATAGTGGGGGACGAAGGGAGTGACAGGTCAGAAGTGGTGAGGTGGGGCTGCGCGAGTACCGTCTCCTTTTGTTTTAGTTGTTTTTTAAAAAAATATAATCTGTGTATAGTCAAATAAAATGTTTATACAGACGATGATATTGCACTGTTTTTATATTGTTAGTACTTATATGTACATTTATTTTAACTATTTATAAATCACGTCTTTCCTAACAATATATATATATATGTAAAACTTGCATGTTTTCTTTTTATTCAATGAAAAATAGGTGAGACCTGCACATATCCGATCCACTTGTCCTCTCTCATTTCGCCTGATCCCATTGTCCAAGCAACGAAGTCCTTTCTGAAATATGAACCATTTTCTTGTGCTGTACGGCCAAGCGTAGGTTTCCTTGCCTGCATAATATTTACGCATCATCGGCCAATGCCACTTGTTGGGCTGTCGATGCAGCCAGTCAAATTGCTCGTCAACCCCCGAAGGTCTTTGGACCACGTTGTTCTTAATTTTCTTCATAATTAATGTTGCAGTGACTACCGGCCTAGTGGGAGGAATCTTGACATAATCGTATTTCCTTGACATTTTGTGTACGTTTGATAGAGTATATCGTGTAATCACAAAAATCAAATCAATTAATTTATTACATGTTAAACATTTTTTAAATTTTTTAAATTAAATGTTATTTAAATTTCATAATTTATTTATTATTTATTATTAATATTAACTAATATAATATATTTAAATATGAAATACAAATTTGAAACTTAATTAGCCAATCTTCTGCATCTAATCCAAATGTGTACATAAAAACGAAAATTAGACAACTATCACGAAATCTAATCCAAATGTGTACATAAAAACGAAAATTAGACAACTATCACGAAATTACAAGTGAAAGCAACATCTAGTTATGATCAGCTGCCCACATTCACACGGTAGAAACTGGCTTAAACAGTCATTTTTAAAGAAATCATTTTATTAAAGAAAAATTACAAAATATTTTTTCAACTTTTGAAAAATAATCAAATTGGACCCAATTAAATCGAAGCAAAAATCAAATTCGAACTGTGAAGTGCCGGTCACGGATTGTTACTCCCCCCGAGCCATAACCAGTAGCTCGACCCAGAAACTAGAACCGGTCCAGAACAGCTCTAGGCACATGCATGGTTCAATTCTCTCCACTACATGTGACCCACTATCAACGAGAAAGGTCCATGGTGGACCACTCCCTCTCTTGCGATAGATGCACACGGTGGACTGGGTCCACCGAAGATTTTCACCGGGCAAAACTGTATGAGAATGAAACTCTAGAGCCTACCAAATCTGAATTGACAAAGCCTTTAAAAGACTTTGACCCCACAGGCCATATATAATTTTCTTCTATTAATTTTCTTCGTTTTGTTTTTTTTTTCTTTGTTAACATTCTTCTTACCATTTGAAAAAGGAAAAAGGAAGCCTGCAAGTACAAGCGATGGTCACATTTTCTTATATTCGTGAATTCAGTTGCATCAAAATTGAGGGCAGTCCCTCGTGGCAATTCAACTAGAAGTGATGGTTCGTCCTCTGTGAAGCCTTCTACGTGCTATAAATTCATGGTTTCGCCCTTCTTTCAAACTTCCAAGTGCCGAATTTCCAGGAGGTAAGTTTTGGTTCTCTTTTTCTACAGTTGGCCCCACCCTCCAAGAAACAGTCAATTATGTAAGAATTGTTTTAAGAAACGATACAAATATAAACCTTCGTGTTGAAACTAATTACCCTCAGTTTTAATGCTAAAATCAATGTATCTTTAGGTCTTTGTATTCTTGAGTAAAGTGTATGCACTCTCTTATAGTGTATCATTTTTTACTAATATTTTTTGTAATTTTTGTTTGAGATTTAAGCATCCTATGAAATTTAATTTAAAAATTAAAATTGTTTAATTTTATAAAAATTTCACTAAATATAATTATAAAATAGTTATATTTTAAATTTGACTAATCAATTTAAATATTTTATTTATAACAAAATTTAAAAAGTATAAGATTTGAATATCTAAATTATAAGATTTAAATTTAAAATTTATATCTAAAATATAAATTTTAATATAAAAATTATATAAATTTAATTTTTTAATAATTAATTTTTTATATATAATTTTCTTAAAATTCATATCAATTAATATTAATTTATAAATCTTTCTTATAAATATGATCATTTATACTTCTTTTACTTTTTATTTTATTTTTTTGAATATATAAAAAATTATTTCCCTCCTTCCTTTAGGTAACATTTTTGTTCATAAAGTCAGTGCAGTGGAATTTTTTTTATAAAAAATCTTTTGATATGACTTAATTAAATTATTTGCATAAAATACTTGTATAATCTATATACAGAACTATTAGTAAGAATTAAGCCACCAATAATATAGTTGAAAGTTTATATGTGTTTTTACGCTTTCCACGTTTGACTTTTTTTTCTCACAATTATTTTATGACTTTTCTAGTCTAGCTAAGACAAAGAAGGGTTGTTTTGTACCACAAACTACTTAAAAATATCACTCGACAAAATAAACATGGTAACACGCACGCACACACACACACATATATATAAACATGGTGGGGTAGCCAAGACGACTTTTGAAGTCCAGGTATGGGTCCCACAACCTATAGTACCAAATAACCTTCTCCCAGCCGGATTTGAAAAGTGATTAATAACGATGAGAATTAAGGACGGTGTAGCTGTCGAAGAGAAAAGACTTCCAAGTCAATAAAAAATGATTTAATTTTACAATATATATATATACTGACTTTTCAAATCTAGGTAAGGTAAGAAAAGGTAGTTTGGTAGGTACTTAAAAATATCAATAAACATCATACGTACCGATATATAAAACATTGTGGGGTAGTCAACACGACTTTTGATGTCTAGGTGGGACAAGGAAAGTTTTTGGGTCCCACAGGGTATAGTACCTAAAACCTTTTTTTTCTATTTGAGAAGTGATTAATAACGACGAGAAATTAAGGGGGGTGGGGCTGTCAAGACCAAAGACTTTTAAGTCAATAAAAAATAATTTAATTTTATAAAAATATATATAAATACAAATAAATTTTGATAAGATAAATATAAATGTATATATTATAATATTATTATTATTTATTTTATTTTTATTATTTTAATTTATAATTATAATTATTAATAAAATTATAAATATATAATTAATACTTATAATTATATAAATTCATATATATTTTTAAGCGTAAAATTCGTACATATCTTATCTCCTTGTCCTCAGTCTTTTCGTCTGACCCAGAACCTCATCCCACAGAGTCCACTCTCAAATACAGCCAAGCATAGGAGAAGATTTCCTTGTCCGCGTGGTACTTTACGCGGTAACATTACATTATCGGTCCTATGCCACTTGTTGGACTGTGGATCCAGCCTGGTCGAAATTGCTGGTCAACACCCAAGCTCTTTGTGCAACATCCTTATTACTGCATTGGTTGTACATTGTTGTTGTTTATATGCATATTTATGTTACGTGTTTGCACACCACATATTTTTGATAAAACTATGTTATTTGTACATTATTGTTGTTTATATACATATTTATCTTACATATTTGTATGCACATGCTTTTAATATATATATATAATGGCGACTCGCATGTTTTTAAAGGTGAAATTCGTACAGATGTTATCCGCTTGTCCTCTGTCTTTTCGTATTACCCCAGAACCCATCCCCACGGAGTCCTCTCTGAATTGCAGCCAAGCGTAGGGGATGGTTCCCTTGCCCGCGTGGTACTCAACGTGGTTACATTACATTATTGGTCTATGCCGCTTTGTTGAACTGTCGATCCAGCCTGGTCAAAAAGTTATTTTTATAAAGTTACTTTTATAAAGATACTTTTTATTGCACTATCGATCCAGCCTGCCTAGTCAAAGAGTTATTTTTATAAAATTACTTTTACAAAGATACTTTATCAAAACTAACAAAAAGAATTACTATTTTAAATATTTTTTTCTCATGTGCCAGAAAAAAAGCATAATTATTATTATTATTTAGCATAGATCTTTTAAATACAACATTAAATTACACTAACAATTGACCTAATTCACGAAGCAAATATAGATTTTAATCGTTTTTCAAGAGAAAGATTAAGAAGAAAAAAAGAGGGGGAGAGAAGGCAGATCTGGGCAAGGCATGAAGCCGCTGACTTCCCGATGTTGGGCCAAGGCCCATACCTGGCGTTGGACACAAACGGAGAATTAAGCTTAACCAACTATCGTGGAATCCACGTCGCGCAAGGAAAACGGAGAATTACGCAGCCTATTAAGGCAAAACACAAACGTCGTCGCGGTTTCAATCTCTAACGGTCGGCCTCCAATCTTATGAGACAAAAATAAATAAATAAATAAATCTCCGAATTAACTATTTTCTTCTCCAGTAAATGGTTCATTAGAACGAGACTCGCTCTTCAAGACGCCCATTCTGCCCTTGGTGTTGCAGTTCATCTTTAGGATCTTCTTCTTTTTTCTTTTTGTTTTTAATTTCTTTAAAATCTGATGCTTAATTTTTTTCCCTTGTGAATTAAAATTTTTTTGTGATTTTCTTTGGTACCAATAACGGATAGAGTAGAGAAAGATGGACAGAGAAATATTGCTAACGTAAAACAGTAACTTTAAAGTCAACTGAGTACCAGAGGACATCAAATAAGTGGACATGGTGGAATGAGGCATTACGTACATGTACAGGTGTCAGTGGTCAGGCAACCAGTTTTATCCAAGTCGAATTCCATCCCTTGCATTGAATTGTCATGTCCTTGATTTCCACTGAAAGGGGACAACTTTTGGGTAAAAAAATTAAATAGACCCAAATTGGAACGAGCTTCCCAGGTCCAGGGCTTATTCGGGCACCAATGCAGCTGATTATATTTCGTTGTGCTAGGCCTTACATCTCTGGGCTTGACCAGGTCAGTCTAGGCTCTTTTTTCTTCTTCCCACTTTCGTTTTAGTCTTCTGTTCGCATGGAAGATTGGGCTTGGATAACAGTTGGGGTTTTCGGTTTATACTTGTATACTTCTCGTCTGGGCTTGCACACGAGTCTTACAAGCATGAAAAAACCATGGGCGCAAAACTGTGCTCTGATCAAACAGAGGAAGAAATGACTGGTAAAGAAGCGCATCTAAGCTGTAATTATCGCAATTCAACTCAATTAATGAGAAAAAAAAGGACATCAGCACCATCCGACATTCCTTCTCGAGCGTAGTTGTAAAACACAAAAGAAATAAGAAAACAAAAAAGACAGAAGTAACAAGGAAACTCAGCAATCAGTAGCTTCACTTGATGATCTAGTTGATCATTCGGGAAGCTGTAGCTATTCTTGAATGACATGGTAAAAGAATAATCATGACCAAGAAAAAGTTAAAAGATGGATTGAGAGAATACAGACAATCACAGAAAATATAAAACAATTCAAGGAGATGAGGGGACTCACAGTAATCTTATATTATTTTTTGTGCCCTCCTGGTTGCAAAAACGTAAATAATTGCCTTCACATGACCCTTGTGATGATACTTTGGCAACAGGTGTAGCTTAGTGCCTGTAATCGCAGAGGTAGATAGGATATTGAGACTAGAAGCAAAACAGATTGTGCGAGACAATGTTGAAATCACAGAGGAGATTGAGAGCATGGCCAAATCATTGCGGTGGAAGATCCGCATGATTTACTCAAAAGGCAACGAAGGAGTGCTTCGCGTTCGAAGGACAATGTGGCGTCCTACGAGGTATACTGTAGCCAATTAGGCTGGTATGTATTAACCTGTTTGGTGTTCCCATGCTTTCTTCATGACTGGAGTCTCAGTGTCAACAGCATATGTAACATCTATAGTTGGATTTCATTTAAACACCCCTTGTGCTCAATTAATGTCATTGTCAAAGATTTTTTCAGTGAGAGCACGATGAATTGGGGTTATGGTTGTATTGTTATCGCGAATACAACTCCCCCGAGTCAGTTGCATCATTGAGTTACATGAACTTATGGACTGTTTGCTGAGAGGGAATAACAGTAATTAATGAATTTTTTGAAAATTAAATGTGTAATAATAACTTAATTTATTATTTATATAACAAGACATTTTTTATTTTTTTATTTTATAAATTATAAAATAAATATTATGTTATTAATAAATATAACAAAAATTTTTTATTTTATGTGAAATATAAATATTTTAAAATTTATTTATTTATTTATTTTATTAATATTTTTAATTAATATTTATTATCTTAATTATTTTATATAATAATAATAATTTAAATTATAATATATAATATGATACTTAATAATCAAATTAATAAACTAAATGATAAAAAAAATTTAAAATTTTTGTCACATTAAAAAAATTAAATTATTTTATTATCTAATTTTTTATTTATTATATAAAAATATTTTTAAAATTATTTGTAAAAAAAAGACAATAAATTCTACATATTATACAAAATATAATACTTTTTTCTTTTACTAACTAATTAGTCTCGTGACAAGAAACAAACTTTTGAGCAAACTCGAACATTGCATGCGTTCAAGCACCAACTAAAACACAATCGATGCACTAAATTTTAGAACTATATGCCACGTAAGGGCTATGATCAACGGCCACTGGCTAAGCTCAGGATTGCATCATTGTTCATGCTGTCCGGCCTAATTGATGAACCAGTGTCCGGTGGATGGATCATCGGAATAAGCAGGGGCTGCGCCTCCTCAGAATCAATAACAACTTCAACTTCATTACGTTTGTTGGCTCTTATTTCCTCAAGCGTCCATTTCACATCTTTCATTGTAGGTCTCTTTTTTCCTCAACCAACTTATGGAAAGTAAAATTATACAACTAACTATTAACTAACCATTAGATCTCGATAAATGTATTTAAGTGAAAAAAAAAATTAATGAATAATACCTTACACCGTATTATTATTAATGTATTAAATTATTATATTTATATAATTAAATTTTTAATTAATTTATAAAAAATTTAAAAATTTTAAAATATTATAATATAATTATTATTTTTAAAATATATTATTTAATTTTATCTTTCTAAATTTTACGAATCTTTATATTTTTTTAGTACAAATAGATATTTGTATGTATTTTTTTTTTGTATTACAAGAATAGGAATGTAATTATTTATATTTTTTATTATCATGTATATATATATATATATATATATATATTTTGATATATCAAAAATTGCTTCCCTTTAAGAAAGAAATATTCTTATTCATATAGTCGGGTGTAACGGTGTTTTCTTTATAAAAAATCTTTTAATATGACTCAATTAGATTGTTTGGTATCACGAATTACTGAAAAATATCATTAGACAAAATAAACCTGATGCATGTGTATGGCGGAGTAGTCAACACGACTTTTCAAGTCTAAGTTAGGACAAGGAAAGATTCTTTTGTCCCACGAGCAATGGTACCAAATAACCGAAGACTTTTAAGTCAATGAAAAATAATTTAATTTTACAAGAATGTTATATAAATATAAATAAGTGATGATAAGATAAATATAAATATATATATATAATAATAATAATATTATTTATTATATATTTAATTATTTAATTTATAAATATAATTGATAATAATTATCATAAATATATAATTAATAATTATAATTATATGGAGTCATATATATTTTTAAAATTAAAATTCGTACCGATCTTATCTTATCCCCTTTCCTCTGAATTTTCGTCTAACCCCAGAACCCCATCCATACGGAGTCCTTTCTGAAATACGGCCAAGCGTAGGGGAAGGTTTCTTTGCCCGCGTAGTACTTAACGCGGTTACATTGCATCATCGGTCGATGCCACTCGTTGGACCGTCGATCCAGCCTGGTCAAAATTGCTGGTCAACACCAAAGGTCTTCGTGTAACGTCGTTATTAATGTTGATCCACAGGGAGGAATCTTGGCATTGTTGTATTTCCTTTCAATTTTCGTAAGCTTGGCAGGATCTATCGTGTAATTACATAAATTAAATTAATTAATTTATAAAATATTAAATATTTTTTAAAATTTTATATTTTATTAAATATTTTTACACTTAATTTTATTTATTAATATTAATTAATTTAACGTATCAAATATAAAATATAAGTTAGATTAATTTATTAAATAATATAATAAAATTTAATTATAAAATAAAAATTATATATACATATTAATTTTTTATTTTTTATATTTTAATATAAATATTTTAATTAAATAATATTTAAATTAAAAAATATTATGTAATATATTCATAATATTTAATTAAAATTAAATATTAAATTTAATAAAAATATAAAAAAATAATTAATAATTTTAATAAAAAAATATTTTTAAAATTTTTTAAATTTAAAAATATTACATAATAAAATAATAAATTAATAAAAAAATTTTAATTAAAAATTAATATAAAATAAAATTAAAATTTAATTTAAAAAAAAAAAAAAAACTCAGTGCCTCACATCCTTACCTCTTACCTGATACCCCTAGCTTTCAAAACCACGTGCGCTGGAAAAGTGGTTTTGATCTGACAAACGAAACCCGGTCGGCCAGGAAAGTGGTTTTGATTTGACAGGTCATTACGCGTAAACGACATCATATCCATCACGCGTGGCAACGAGGATATTAAACGATGTCTACGTGTCTCATTTCGTTTTGTAAGTTTTTAAAATTATATTAAATTAATTAAATTATAAATTAATTATAATTTTAAAATTTAATTAATTTTATAATTTTATAAAAAATATTTAAAAATAATTTTTTATATTTTAATTTTATAAAAATAAAAATTATATTATTAAAATTTTTATATAATAAATATTAAATATTAATTTTATTAATTTAATTTTAATTAAATAAATTTAATTTATTATTATTATTATTTATTTATTTAACATTAATTTTATTATATAATTTATTTTTTAAAATTATGTTATAATTTTGTAAATAAAAATAAAAAATATATTATTTAATATTATAAATTATTTAAAAATATTATAATATATTTTAAAATTTTTAAAATTTATTTAATATAAATAAAAATTATTATTATTATTATTATTATTATTATTATATATAATAATGATGATTTTTTAAATTAATAAATAATAAATTAATTTTATAAAATATTATATAAATAAAAATAAATTTTTAAAAAATAAATATAAATTTATAATAATAATAATAATATTATTATTATTATATAATTAATAATTATAATTATATAATATAAATTTAAATATATTTACATTAAATTATTTAAATTAATATAATATATTTATATTTTATTATTTAATAATTTTATTATTTATAATCTAATATTTTTTAAAAAATATAAATAAAAATATAATAATTATAATATATTATATATTAAATAAGTTAAAATAAATTAATTTAAATTATTTTAAATTAAATTATTTTTAAATTACGTTAAATCTATATTGATTTTAAAATTATATCAAAAGTTAAATTTTAAATTTTATATTTTAATTGAATTTAAATTAAATTAAATTATAATATAATAAAAATAAAAAATATATAATAATTATAATTTGTAAAAAAAAATATTAGTAAAATTAAGTAAAAAATATTCTAAAAATTAAGTCTAAATTTTCTTAAATTTTTTTTATTTAGTCCTTAATTTTTTATATTTATATTTAAATTTTATATTTTTAAAATTTATTTTAAATTAATTATTTTTAATACAAAAGTCAAATTATTAATTTTTTAAAATTAATATATATTTTTTACAATATAATCACTTTCTATTTAGAAAAATTAATATGAAATTAATTAAAAAATTTATACATCAAATCACTTTCTATAATATGCGTTTTAAGAAAGCAAGTTACCCGGAGCCCTTAGAAAGAAACTTTCAACCGGCATGGTACGAGAGTGAGAGTCAGATGAATATTGCGGATTCTCATGTCAAACCTGAAAGTCATCCCCTTCCGCGGGTGGGATACCTTTTCTAGTAATGAAAGATCTTGGGCATCTGTCAGTTCCTTGTCTTCATCCCATCGAGAAAGACTAATGCAAAAGGTGAATTGAATTCCGGGTATTATATTATATATATATATATATATATATATATATATATATATATATTTTTTTTTTTCCGTATATCGTCAAGAATGGGAGTGTGAAAAGGTTGTGTGACATTTCACGTCTAGCTAATACAAGAAAAGGCTGCGTGAAACCACAAGCTGCTTAAAAATATCACTGGACAAAATAAACATGATACACATATATGTATAAATGGTGGGGTAGCCAAGGCGACTTTTGAAGTCTAGCTAAGACAAGGAAAGGTTTTTTGGGTCCTACAAGCTATGGCACCATATAACCTTTCTTCTGTCTAGATTTGAAAAGTGATTAATTACCATGTGAATTAACGATAGTGGGTTGTTAAACACCAAAGACTTCTACGTCAATGGAAAATAATTTAATTTTTAAAAAATTATATAAATAAAAATAAATTGTGACAGAATAAATATAAATTTATATATTATAATAATAATATTATTATTATTTACTGTATATTTAATTTATAATTTATAATTATAATTAATAATTAAATTTTTGAATATATAATTAATAATTATAATTATATAGATCCGTATATATTTATAAAAGTGAAATTCATCCCCTTGTCCTGTGTCTGTCCGTCACCCCATCCCTATACGGAGTCCTCTCTGAAATACGGCCAAGCTTAGGAGAAGGATTCCTTGCCCGCGTGCTACTTAACGCCGGGAAGTCGCATGTTTGTAGAGGGGAAATTCGTAAAGATCTTATTCCCTTGTCCTCCGTCTTTTCGTCTGAACCCAGAATCCCATTCCTACTTAACTTATAATGTAAATATGAATTTTAATCGTTTTTCACGAGAAAGATTAAAAAACCAAAAAGGAGAGAAGGCAGATCTGGGCAAGGCATGAAGCCGCTCACTTCTTGATGTTGGGCCAAGGCCAATACCTGGAGTTCGACTGAAAAAAGAAGTAACCGAACTATCGCGGAATCCACGCCACATAAGGAAAACAGAGAATTACACAGCCTATTAAGGCAAAACACAAACGTTGTCGCGGTTTCAATCTCTAACGGTCGGCTTCCAATCTTCTGAGACAAAAATAAATAAATAAATCTCCGAATCAACTATTTTCTTCTCTTGTAAATAGTTCATAGAACGGGACTCATCAAGACGCCCATTCTGCCGTTGGCGTTGCAGTTCATTTGTAGGTTTTAGGTTCTACTTCATCTTCTTTTATTTTTTTTGTTTTTTAACTTCTTTAAAATCTAATGCTTTTTTATTTTCCCTTTTGTGTCTATGGAATGTCATTATCGTTTAGTGAATTAAAATTCTTTGTGATTTTCTTTGGTACCCATAACGGATAGAGTGGAGTAAGGTGGACAGAGCAATATTGTTAACGGTAAAACAATAACTTTGAAGTCAACCGAGTAACAGAGGACATCAAATAAGTGGACATGGTGGAACGAGGCATTACGTACATGTACAAGTGTCAGTGGGCAGGCAACCAGTTTTATACAAGTCGAATTCCATCCCTTACATTGAATTGGCATGCTCTTGATTTCAACTTCTGGATAAAAAAATTAAACAGACCCAAATTGGAAGGAACTTCCCGAGTCCAGGGCTTATTCGGGTATCAATGCAGCTGATTACATTTCGTTGTGCTAGGCCTTACATGTCTGGGCTTGACCAGGCCAGTCCTGGCTCGTTTTTCTTCTTCCCACTTTTGTTTTAGTCTTCTGTTCGCATGGAAATTTGGGCTTGGATAACAGTTGGGGCTTTTGGTTTACACTAATATACTTCACGTCTGGGCTTGCACACGAGTCTCACAAGCATGAAAAAACCTTGGTCGCAAAAACCTTGCTTTGATCAAACAGAGTAAGAAATCACTTGTAAAAAAGAGCATTTAAGCTGTAATTATCGTAATTCAACTCAATTAATTAGGAAAAAAACAAAAGGGACATCAGCACCATCCGACATTCCTTCTCGAGAGTAATTGTAAAACACAAAAAAAAAAAAAAAAACAGGAGTAACAAGGAAACTCAGTAGCTTCTTGATACAGAGACTTGATGATCTAGTTGATCATTTGGGAAGCTGTAGCTATTCTTGAATGACTTGGTAAAAGAATAATCATGACCAAGAAAAAGTTAAAAAGATGGATTGAGAGAATACAGACTATCACAGAAATATAAAACAATCCAAGGAGATGAGGGGATTATCAATGTCCTCCATTTGAGCAGCAGAGTCGCCAACATGGCGAGAGAGCGCTTTTTGAACCGCATTTTCATCTATTTGAGAGCTGATTCTGTGAATGCATGTCTCCGCTCTTGCTCTATTCCTCAACCAAGGGCACTGGCGAAGATGACTGGAATCCATATATGCGCTAGCCAGCCTGAGATTTTCTGTTCTTAAAGCTGAAGCAACAGAGTTAGCTGCGATTACCTTAGGACCAACCAGGCGCTTTGAACAAGTTTCCTTGGCCGTAATCGTCGAAATTCCTTTGCCAATGTCTCCATTGTGTCGCCTACTGGGAGAAAGTGACCTCAAAGTTCTGCCTTGAGGAGGATATGAAGCATGATTTTGAAGCAGCCTGTCTGCAGGTTCTCGACGGAAGCTCTTTTGTCGACTTACCAGTGTCGTAGGTGAGTTCTGCCGAAGCCTTTTCTGCAGTGTAGATCCATTTAGCCTTGGTGGGGTTGGCTGCTTTGGTGGTGGCACGAGTTGCTTGACGGATGAGTCCGATTTCTTTGGTGGGACGTGCACATTTGGGGTCACAAGTGATTGAGCGCGTTCCTTGATCGAATTGATCCCAACAATGTGTGGATTTTCCTTCACCCTTGACCACAGATATTCATTTGAGAAAGATCGATCTTTGGAGTTCAAGATCGAGGACCCGCTTGAGAGCAAAGAGCTGGAGCTGACAGTGTTGCCGCTGGTGGTGCAAGTGAAAGAAGAAATTGAAGACATGGAAGCACCGCTAGTGGGTGAAAGGGGACATGGGGATATCTTGTTTGATTGAGATATTGGAATTTTTGGAGCCTGCGAGATAACAAGCCTGTCTTGGACATGGTTGCATTCTTCTATGAAGTGTTTCTTGACCCTGCATTTGCTAATGCAACAACCCATATTCGGACTGTAATTGAAATGTTTAGGCCTCTAGTGAATATAGACACTACTATGACAATTTTATATACTTTGTAAGTTGAGAAAGAGAGGAAAAGGTAAAGGGCGGCTTTTGCTTTAGTTTTATCTCTTCCTCCCTTTTTCAGGTTTTTGAATTTGGTTGCCGGGCGGGCATAGAAACCGTTGTATAACGGTCCTGGAGACAAATATGATGATCGCTTTACAATATGCCCTATAAACTTTTCATTATGCTGCTGCTGACGCCAATTTGGTAGCAATGAGGACGCTTTCCGTTATACAATTTCCACTTCCTTTTTGGGCTTGAATTTACAACTTCGCAGCCCATCTAGCCCAAAATACTGACATCTAGCCCTTAAAAACATCCATCAATTTCAACCAAAAAATATTTTTTTTCAAAAAAAAAAAATCCATCAACGTGAGACCAAGATAATGGACATCGTTGGCTGTCACAAATCAAGATTCCCCAACGTGGTGAGTCCCCTATATTCTTACATCACTAAATTCTGACCTTCCCCAAAACAAGAACACAAAACCGCAAAGGAGGCGGCTTGTTGCAATAATTAGAAGCCTGTGCATCCAATATTAGAAGATGAGAACTCAAATTTCCGCTTCCTCCCTCACCTCCTTATTTACAATGGCTACGCCGTCTCCCTTACAAGTAAAAATAATAATAATAATAAAAACAAAACTGCAGCTGTACGAAAGACAGGGAGAGTCCCAATTATACCGATCCGTCAGGTTCTAAGTAATTTTTTCCTTTTTCAAATTTTAGTTAGTAACTAAAAAACGAAGTCCAATATCGTTAAATAAAGTAAAGACACTGTCTAACAACGAAAACGTTAGGTGGTCGGGTGACGCTACCCAATAAGTCAAAATTTTCTTACTCTTATTTCTTTCCCTCCATATCTGATGTGACTCTCCCTCCCTCACCGTTTTAATCGTTCTTCTCTCTCTTTCTGTCGATTTCTAACCATCTGAATCATTCTTGTCTCTATCTTCATCGCTCTCATCCCCTCTCTCTCTCTGTTTCTATTTCTCCCCATCTGAATCATTCTTGTCTTTCTTCTTTCATCTCCCTCGTTCTTTTCGCAGATTAATTTCCAATGACTAAAGCCTGGGACCCAATCACCATGAAAATTCATCGCCCTCTACTCTGCCATTAGATCTACGTTTCGCACCCAAAATGTAAAAAAAATCACTAAAAAAATTTGCAAACAATAATAACATAATTGCTTAAACCTCCAAGTTTCTGAGAAAAAAAAGGAAAAAGAAAGATTGAACCCCAAACGAAGGAAAGCATTCATTGCAAATCTGAAATCCCAAAAGAACGAAGTTTTATTTATGAGAAAAATAAAAAAAGCTAGCTTATGATTTTCTACCACTTTCCCGGGAGCCAAACAGAAACCCGGAAGATTTAAAAGAAAAAAAAAAACGGAAACTTCATTTGGATTCTAAACTTCATCTTGGTGTCGCAACGCATAGAGGAGAAAGAGATTCCTTTGTTCTTGTACGTCTCAGCCCATTTTTCAGTTACCATTCCACTATTATTGGACACAGAGGAACCCATGCCTTGATTGTAGCAAGGAGTCATTGGACAGAAAGGACCCATATCCTAATGAAGACGAGGAAGATGAAGAGAAACAGGAAGAAAATAAGGGATTAAGATGAAGAGAAGGAGAAACTGTTAGAGAGAGAGAGCGCATAATCCAGATGAGGAGAGAGACGGAATGAGAGAGAGTGATTTGACGTGAAACACAAGAAAACATGGCAACACGAAGGAGAGACAAAGTCTCAATTTTATTAGAAAAGTTCAAACTTGGCAACACAAAAACATGGCTTATAATTACACGCTAGCAATAGATGCATACAGAAGATACAGACGAAGTGATGTTTATGTACACAAATCCATACATTAAGAAGATCACCTGACAGTCAACAGTCATTCTACGTACGAATAGTAGAGAAAGAAAGTGGCAGGTAGGAGAGGAAGGGACAGAGAGGGAGACGGACAGAGACCCTGAAGTTGATGGAGAAAGCCGGAGAATTTCAGGTTTAGTTAATCACGTAGCTGGAGGATTGGAAGAGAAAGCTCTAGAGATGTCTTCCCAAATCTTCTTTTTCACAGCTCCCCTCTTGGGGGGTGCCATTGGCATTTCTCTGGGCGGGAGAGAACCCTGCCTGCTGGATCCCCCTCCGCCGCCGCCTGTTGGTCCTCCTGTTTGGCCACCGCTATTGTTCCCTTGATTTCTAACTTCACTCATATCCTTCCTAGTTCGCTTGAGATCACTGGGAAGCCAACAGGGTATGAGTACAACAAGTCAACAGTGATATAGAAGCACCTGCAGCCTTTTTTTTCTTATATATATATATATATGTATGTATATCAATTGGTTTCCATGAAACACAAACTTGAGTGACTTCAATTTTTCAGAGAACTCGAGCCAATGTTCACTTGTATATACGGGCCTGTTTATCAGCATGCGGATGAAGACCAAGATGCCAGAGAGGCTCAATTTAATAATGAAGAGGCCACCCGGCAATGTGGGGCCACAACGAACTTGTCGTTCCCGAGTAATGCCCTCCCCAGACTCAACCAACCATCGTCGTAATGTGATCAGAGATAACGTCTCCCTGTTCTGACGCGTCAAGCGAATGCTTTAATTTTTATTTTATTTTATTTTTTTAAGTATTGGTCTGGCATAATTGTTTTGGATATTTATTAAGATTTTTTTATAATTTATTTATTATTTTATATTAGATAAATTTATTTTATTATTTTTTATTTTAAATATATTTTATTTATAATATAATATAATATAATGAATAAGTTATATTTTAAAAAAATAAAAATAAAAATTCTCTTCTCATAAACATTTGAGAATTCTCGGCATTACTGTGATGAATTCGTATATTAGAAGAAAACTGTAAAAGAGTCCCACGTTGCATTGCTTTCCAAATTTTGTTTAGCCTTCAATAATTAAGTGATTTTCTATAAAATTATTCTTACATTATGTTAAAGAAGTACAGAACTTTCGACATTAAGCAAAGCCTCAAACAAATGCTCGGCTGAAAACCCATGCTATTAATTACAGATATTTGGGCTGGCGGGCTGGAGGCCCAGTGGTAGACAAAAATTGAGGAGTTCTGGGTATAGTTAGTAGCTTAAGAGAGATGGGCCACCTTCGGTACGGGCAGGTGTCATGAAGCAACAGATTTTGAAGGTAAATCGATGGGTTACTGGGCCTTGGGTGGCTCATAAAAGGAGATGACTACGTGAGTGCTGGCAGTGCAAGCGAGTTCTAACCATCTCCTGCATGTTGCCCCGTGCCTTTCTGCAAATCTTTCCTCTTTTTTTTCATTGTTGGTTAATTAGTTAACTAGGAGAATTATTTTTTAAAAAAACAAAAAAGTTACTTGGAACTATGTCATTCGTTATGCCTAAGAACAACTAATATTATTAAAAATAATTTTTTTTCCTGTGGACATATGTATAAGATATCCATTATTTTGTTGGGAAAATAATTGTATGAAAGTCATACTGTAGTATTCCTAGTGTCTTGTATAATGGATGTTCTCCTTCACCTAGAATTATGCCGCAAAGAAGATGATTATTTTAAATTCCTTGTTTTCAGAGAGAGTGAGTGTGATGTACTCTCAACAATAGCCGAAATTAAAAACAAAAGAGCTGGGGAATCATAGGCCCCATGCATACCACGTCAACCCCGTTTCCCTTTGTCAAAATTCCCGGACCCAGAAGAGAAAAATGGCAACAGGACAAATTTATAATGATTTTTGACCGACGGTATTAAAAGGGACTTCCCTGCTGCAGGGCCAATAGCATTTGGGTCTAACGCCGAGAGAACATTGATCTAGCTTACATAGTTCAGCTTTATTATATTTGTTTATGCTAGTTTATAGCAGCATTAGGTTCTCGCGTAGATATTTGGCACTTAACAATAACGCGGCCTTGTCGATCCAAACATTACTAGTGAACTTTGACAGGATTAGTTTATACCATGGTTATTGAGAGTCCAATTAACATAAGAATCTACGTTCATAATGACGCATAAAGGAAAATATATAATAAGCATACAAATTTATTTCGAGTGATGAAGTTCGCGGCAGCGGACAATGAACACTCTATGTTATAGATTAGAATGTATATAGAATCACATGTTCTAAAGTTTTAATTGCAACAATGCCATACTGAATTGACTAACTGTAATTAGCATTAAATGGCAACAGAACGCAGCACAATGGTCTCCAACGTTACACCCTGGTCCTAACCAAATAGAAGCCATAGGCTCCTACCCCAAAACAAGCTCCAAAATTCAATAATAATAATAATAATAATAACAGTAAAAGTAAATGACGACATATTATATTACAAAAACATGTTATTTGAAAAGTCCTGTTACTATTATCCATAAGATTTAATAATAAAAATATTTAAATTCTTAATTTTAAATCTAATTTTAATTTTAATTTTATACAAATTTAAAAAAAAAAAATTGCTCCTTTATATGTAATATTAAGCTCTTCACATTATACTTGGATATATCCAAGTCATGGAATTTCAAATTTGGAGGCTCCCAAGTTAAATGGGGTGTCGAATTGCTCACCCATTTCTACCAATCACCGAGAAGGAGAAGTCATACAGTCGAATTTCTCCATTGTAATTAAGGAAACGCAAAATCAAAAGGCTATATATATATATAAAGTTGGAAAGGCAATGGAGTGAAATCTCAAAACTAAATGATAAAGAAGTCAAACAATTGACTTTGCAATTTCCCTGAGAACAGACTTTTGAATTTTCCCAGTCGAGGTCTTAGGAAGCTCTTCTCGGAATATTACCGTCTTAGGTGCCATGAAATGTGGCATTCTTTCCCTGCAAAACTCCATGATCTCCCTTTCCGTAGGTTTCTTGTTCAAAACACCATCATTCCTTAAACTCACAAACGCACAAGGCGTCTCCCCCCAGAAGTCGTCCGGTCGAGCCACCAGAGCCGCCTCGTTAATCGCCGGGTTCGAATACAACACTGATTCCACCTCCGAACTGCTTATATTCTCTCCGCCACTTATGATCACGTCCTTCAATCGATCTTTAATCTCCAAGTAGCCATCGGAGTGCATCACCGCCATGTCCCCCGTGTAAAGCCAGCCGTCTTCTTTCATACAAGCGGAAGTCGCCGCCGGGTCTTTCAGGTAACCCAGCATTATGGACCCACCTCTTATTACGATCTCCCCCATTGACGACCCATCCCGTTTCACGCTCTTTCCAGTTGTGGGATCCACCACGTCGACCTCACTGCATGCTACGGTGGTCCGCACGCCTTGCCTTACCTTAAGCCTTGCTCTGTCCGTTGCAGGCAATTGATTCCATTTAGTTTTCCAAGCGCACGACACGACAACTCCGGCCGCCTCTGTGAACCCGTAGCCGTGACTCACTATAAATCCCAGCGACTCCATGCGGAGGAGCACTGGCGCCGGTGGCGGAGCTCCTCCTGTCAAGACGTGAACTGGGCGATCGAGAATTTCCTTGCTGGGAGAATTTGCTAGCATGTTGAGCACCACGGGTGCTGCGCACATGTGTGTGACGCGATGTCGTATGATCAGACCGTAGATCTTGGGTGCGTCGAATTTGCCTAGGCAGATGTTGGTCGCACCAACCGCTGCCATGCCCCACGTGAAGCTCCACCCGTTTGAGTGAAACATGGGTACGGTCCACAAGTAGGTGGGCTGATTTGGAACGCTCCAATTGATGAGAGAATCAACAGTGATGAGGTATGTGGCTCTGTGGCTATGTAACACACCTTTAGGAGATGAGGTTGTCCCTGATGTGTAGTTTAAAACCATTGGGTCCCACTCGTCCTCCGGTCGGACCCACTTGAACTGGGAATCACCCCTGTCCACCATCATTTCATAAGTAGCGACAAAATCATCCGATGGCGATGATGAAGAAGAACCTGAGGCCTCATCGTCCTCAATGAGCACTAGCATAGGGGATTGAGAATTTGAATGAAACAAGGAGAGCGCTTGGAGGACGACAATCCTTGAGATGGTATCAACAAAGACGAGTTTTGATTCACTGTGGCGCAAGAGCACAGAGATCGTGCGGGCATCAAGGCGAGTGTTGATGGTGTTAAGGATGGCCCCACATATGGGAACCGCAAACTGTAGCTCGTACATAGGAGGCACATTGAACGCCACCACAGACACTACGTGGCCCCTCCCAAGGCCCATCGACGATAAGGATGACGCCACCTGGAGGCAGCGACGGTGAGTCTCGGACCATGTGTACGTGCGCTCATTGTAGACAATCGAGGTGCAATCTCCGTACACCGTAGCAGCCCTCTCTAAAAAGCGTAACGGGGTCAGAGGGCACGAGTTTGCCCTTGCAGGCCCTGGTTTTAGTTGATGATCCATTAGTCAAAGGGTGTGCGTCTTTTCTAATTTATGAACTCTTTTTTTTTTTTAAAAAAAAAGGAAGGAAATTCGTTTGCTCTGGGAAATAAGTTTTTATTCGTAACTGCTGGATAATTACTTTCAAGAAATTAATGAATGCCAAATGGCACGAGTTACCCTCTTAAATTTAAAACGCTTAAACCAAAGGTTACGCCTAATTAAGTGAGCAACAGATATTATTTTCCCTCAGGAATAAAATTTACACGCTGCCGAGTGCACAATATTATTTCTTTTACATACTAACGCATTATTTTATGACAAGTGCACGTTACGCGAGTCCAGTAAACAATATTACTAACTAGTAGTTGAGCTCAGTGGACGATGCAGAGATATCAACTGAACCCATCGACTTGGCAATCTCTCTAAGCACGAACTTTTGAATTTTTCTAGTTGAGATTCTGGGTAGCTCTTCTTTGAACACCACCGTTTTCGGCACCATGTAATGTGGCATCCTCTCCCGACAAGACTCTATGATTCCCTTCTCTGCCGGAACACGATTCAACTCAACCTTCAAAGTCACGAACCCACACGGCGTCTCGCCCCAGAACTCGTGCGGCCTAGCCACCACGGCAACCTCGTTAATTGCCCGGTTCATGTGCGGTATGGACTCGACTTCCGTACTGTTTGTGTTCTCTCCGCCGCTATTGATCACGTCCTTTGATCGATCCTTGATCTCCAGATATCCATCTGGGTCCATCACCCCAACCTCTCCGGTGTAAAACCAACCGTTGTTTCTGATACAAGCTGATGTTGCCGAAGGGTCCTTGAGATAGCCCAGCACGATGCTCCCGCCCTTGAAAACGATCTCTCGTGAAACGCCGTCGCGTTTTACGCTCTCTCAAGTCTCGGCATCCACCACGTCCGCCTCTGTCAACCCAGTGTTTTTAACCCCTTGTCGTGCCTTGAGCCTCGCTCTCTCCGTCGCCGGCAGGCGGTTCCAATGCTGTTTCCAAGCCCACGAGACCACAAGTCCGGCCACTTCGGTTAACTCCTATCCGTGACTCACTATGAAACCCAATGACTCGGCGCCCTTCAGCACAGGGACCGGAGCGGAGATCCTCCGGTCATGATATGGACAGGGTTTTGACGGGTTCTAGTTTTACGTTCTGCGGAGGATTTGATAGCATGTTAAGCACCACCGATGCACCGCACATGTGGGTCACGGCGTGTTGTTTGATCAAACGGTAGATCTGGGGCACGTCAACCTTGTGGAGGCAAATGTTGGTCCCACCTACCTGTCACGGGTTAATAAGTTCAAACCCTATCTATCGGAAGTTTTAACACGTTAATCGAGACACCTCCTAGATAAGGGCAATTCGTTGAATGTAGACGTCTCTTCGGGAAAGGACGCACGTTGGAACTTGTAATGTATTAAATAGGAAAATGAAAAGATATAATATCCACCATTAGATTAAGGAGGGATTTAACGGTTGTAGTTTGTCCAAAACTTGTATAAAAGGAGACCTCCTCCCCCTCATTTGTACACACTCCATTCTTGAAATAAAGCATACTTCTAAAAGCCTCTCTAGTCTTTGTTCTCTTTCTCTTTAGGCTTACTAGCAACCTTCCCTTGAAGTTTGTCTAGTGCCGCACGGGTTTAGAGTATCTGCAAACTCGTCCCGTGACAGTTGTTATCAGAGCCTTAGTTGCTGCCGTTAAGCACCAAAGATGGCTTCCGACAACGAAGTTCGTGTGGAGGAGCAAAGACGTGGACGAGAGGAGCAACGTGCCAACATCACAAGACGCGGTAAATCTAAGACCGCTCTAATGGAGGCCTTGGAGTTTCGTATTGCAGAGTTGGAGAAAAATTTCTCAAGGATAGAACCTATCATTGAGGAGCAGTCTGCCCGGATTGACAACATGGAGATGGAATTTGGAGAAGTCACCCATGTGGTAAAATCCACCCTTCGGGAGATCAGTCAATCCTTCAAGCAGGATCTTGACGACATCCGACGAGAGGTATGTAGTAATCGTTCCTTTACTGAAGTTGAATTACGAGACCTTAGACATGAGGTAGATGATGTTCATAAGCAAACCGTTGCTAATGGGTCATGCTCCACTGGCCCTATCAACTTTGGCACAATCGACGTGCCCAAACCTGCTACCTACAATGGCACTCGTAATGCTACGGAAGTTGAGAACTTCCTCTTCGGCTTAGAACAATACTTCGAAGCCAAGTTCGTTCGAGATAATGCCGCAAGGATTTGCACTGCCCCCACGTTTCTACGAGATGCTGCTCAACTATGATGGCGTCGCAAGCATGGTGAGATTGGTAAAGGTATTTGCTCCATTGACACTTGGGAAGACTTCAAGCGAGAGTTAAGGAAGCACTTCTGCCCAAGCAATGCCGAAAGGGAAGCTCGAGGTCATCTCCGACGATTGAAGCAAGAAGAGACCATCCGTGACTACATCAAGGAGTTCACCACCCTCATCCATGAGATTGAGGACATGTCTGACAATGATTCTCTCTTTTACTTCATGGATGGATTGAAAGATTGGGCCAAAGTTGAACTTGAGAGACGTAATGTGCAAAGCTTAGATGATGCCATTGCCGCTGCCGAGTCTCTCGTGGAATACAACACCCGATCCAAAGAAAAACGATCCAAGGTGATAGTGGGGGAGAAAAATCCCCATGAAAGGAGCAAGAGCCCAAGGATAAAGGGAAGGCCAAAGCCTCGTCATATGGAGAAAGACATGATCGAGGTAAGACCGAGTCCCCTAAACCAAAAACCCCATGTTTTATTTGCAATGGTTTCCATTGGATGAAGGATTGCCCCAAGCGCAAGACCCTCAACGCCATCATGAGCCAGTTTGAAGATGACTCTTCGCAAGACGAGCAAGGTCAAACCGAGATGGGATCACTTCGAATCCTGGCAACCATAAAGGGGAAAAGCGCACAACCACATGTGGACCATAAAGGGTTACTATACGTCCAAACCACCATCAACAGGAAGCAATCTAGAGCAATGCTAGACACCGGAGCTTCCCATAACTTCATTTCCATGGAAGAGGCCAAGCGGCTTGGCCTCAAGCTAACAAGCAAGGGTGGAACCCTTAAAGCAGTGAACTCACCAGCAAAACCAATTGCTGGCATTGCCAAAAATGTTCCCACAACCCTTGGCGCATGGAAAGGAAGCATCAACTACTCCGTTGTCCCCATGGATGATTTCCAAGTAATATTAGGTATGGAGTTCTTTGATAAGGTACACGCCTTTTTATTCCCAGCTTCTAACTCACTTGGAATATTGGAAGGAGGGAAGGCTTGCACCATACCCACAGAGCGTGCTCGACGAATGGAGGGTCAGGCCTTATTTGCATTACAATTCAAACAAGGTATGAAATCTGACCCAAGCCCCAAAGTCACCTTGCCCAACGAAGTGGCACAAGCCCTAGAAGAGTTCAAGAACGTCATGCCACAAGAGCTATTGAAGAGACTCCCACCTAGGCGTGAAGTAGACCATGCAATTGAGTTGGAGCCGAACGCTAAGCCTCCTGCCTTGGCATCACTCACCATTGCCTCCCCATACAAAGACAAGAGCCCCATGGTGCATCAAATCGCCAAGGAATGGCACAAGCACGCTGACATCGCCCGAGCTCACCAAAGCAAGGTCACCCAGAAGATGAAGAAATGGGCAGATCATAGACGGAGGCACATTGAGTACCAAGAAGGAGACAAAGTGCTCATCCGACGACTCCCACAGCAATTCAAGTCCCACCGCAAAGTCCACAAAGGGCTAATTCGAAGGTACGAAGGCCCTTTTCCGATCATAAAACGCATTGGGAAGGTCTCCTATCAGGTACAATTACCGCCTAACCTTAAAATCCATCCTGTCTTCCATGTGAGTTTCCTCAAGTCATACCATGAAGATATGGAAGACCCTGAGAGAAATAAGTCCAAACGAGCACCAACAGCCGTTACTACCGCCTTCAACAAGGAAGTGGAGAGCATTCTTGCGGATCGAAGGATCCGAAAAAGGGGTGTACCCAATTATACAGAGTACTTGGTGAAATGGAAGGGAAATCCTCATGAGGAGACCAGTTGGGAACGGGAGGACACACTATGGCAATTCCCCAACGAAATCCAGTGCTACAAGGATAACATGACGACGAGGACGTCGCCGAATTAAGTGGGGGAAAATGTCACGGGTTAATAAGTTCAAACCCTATCTATCGGAGGTTCTAACACGTTAATCGAGACACCTCCTAGATAAGGGCAATTCGTTAAATGTAGACGTCTCCTCGGGAAGGGACGCACATTGAAACTTGTAATGTATTAAATAGGAAGATGAAAGGATATAATATTCACTATTAGATTAAGGAGGGATCTAACGGTTATAATTTGTCTAAAATTTGTATAAAATGGGACCTCCTCATTTATACACACTCCATTTTTGAAATAAAGCATACTTCTAAAAGTCTCTCTAATTTTTGTTCTCTCTCTTTAATCTTACTAGCAACCTTCCCTTGAAGTTTGTCTAGTGCCGCACGGGTTTAGAGTATCCGCAAACTTGTTCCGACCGCAGCCATACCCCAAGGGTAGCTCCAACCATTGCCAAGAACATGGGTAGGGTCCACAAGTAGACGGGCTGTTTGGGGATGGCCTAGTCAAGGAGAGAATCGACGATGGACCACCCTTTTGGGTACGAGTTAGTACCCGATGTGTAGTTCAAAGATCATGGGGTCTAATTCGCTGTCCTGCCTGACCCACTAGAAATTAGGATCACCCTTCTCGACCAAGGTCTCATACACGGCGATAAAATCTTCGTTTCCCGATAATGGCGGTTGCGAGAGCGAGGCCTCCTCATCGTTAATAAGGACAAGCATAGGCAGTCGGGCGCCTTCAGGAAAACAAGAGCGCTGGACAGCAAGTCAACAAGGACGAGCTTGGTAACGCTGTGACGCAGGAGCAGAGAGACATGGGGGGCGTCAAGGAGAGCGTTGATTGTATTGAGGACGGCGGCCGACATGGGGACAGCAAAGTGAAGCTCTTACGTGGCGGGGATGTCGGGGGCCACCACGGACACCACGTGACCCTTCTTGATACCCATGAACGACAGTGATGATGTGACTTGGAGACATCTTCGGTAAGTCTGCGACCACGTGTATGTGGTCTTATTGTACACGATGGAAGTGCAGTCACCGCAGTCACCGTCTTTCTTATTGTATACAAACGACGATCTCGCCAATGTCAACCCCTTTTATTCGCCACTCGTCTGTATATAATCAGCTTAATAATGGAAGCATGTACCAATAACTTATTAAAAGGTTTTGTTTTAGGGACTAAATGCCTTTAATACTTAAATTAATCTGAATTTGTAGCTGCCCACGGCTGGGTTCGATGCTGTCTCAGTTTTCTGTCTCAGGCATATTTCCGGCAAGCCTGGGGCTGTTAATGGTGCCTGTCCTACGTCAAGGTGGAGAAAAAAGAAAATCAAAATTTAAAAACTATCATACGCATTGACCAAATCTATAGTGTGGGGAATTAAGGCTCTAACTTACTATAATTAGACAGATTAGACCTCGTCCCATGGCTTTGAATCGGTTCACCATCAGTTTTTGCCTTTTTTTTTATTTTTTTGGGTGATACTATAATTTTTTTGGTTTTCTTATCAACTTCCAACTTCTATCAGCAACAATTCATCTTGCCAAATGAATGAAATTGTTGAATAAAGTTATTATAATCTTAATTACAAAGTATGAGATTTGAATTTTACATTAAAAATATGAAATTTTCATAATTTCAACTCTTTTACTTCAATTAGATAATTTTTAAAATGTGATTTTCTTAAAATCTATATCATATATTAGCCACATTTAATCCACAATTTTTGCTCTCCTGTAAATTTTTGCTGTTGAGTGATATTAATTAGGTTATATTTGTAAATCGAATGGAAGACGGAATTTAAGAGAACTAGAAGAAATGAATGGTACCGTTTATTATCACAGTTCCTCGACCGTACAACATCAAGCATCAGCTCCCAGTGCCCCCCTCCATGTACTAGAAGTAGTTCCCTCTATGTAGTAGAATTAGTACAAATCGGTTGCTTCCCGTCAAAATGATTGTCTCCACAAAATTCCGATGATCCCTCGGTCATTCAACTTGCATTTAGCAGTGCCAAGAAGCAAAAGCACATCCTTGCCGAAGTACAGTGTCCACAGCCATGTATCCAGAAGTTAGCAAAAGCCTACTAGTTTACAAGCTAACAGAATATCAGTCATTAAAGCTGAAAAAACTAGATTCCCGGCATTGGTTACGCATTGACTCTGCGGTGCTTTCCCGTGGTTCTCATGAAAGCTCTTCATTGTGTGTATTTCCCTGATTTTTACATCACATTGTCTGCAAAACCATTTTCCTTCTGGTACAGAGAAGAGTGGTGGATTCGTGCAGTACAGGTGTTTTCCTCGATCACAGCCATCACGTAATATAATCATGTCATCATTTATATCAGCAGGGAAAATTCTACGTAGACGAAGAGGGCAATACCAGTCAAGACCGTATGATTTTGATTGCTTTGTTGACGGGCACCTGACATAATAATACTTGGAAGGACGCAAGGTGTGATGACAAATCTCTGACTTTTCGCCTTCTTTCACAGGAGTTGCACATGTTTTACAAACGCTCTCATCTTTGCTCTGTTTTACTAGTTGAGGTCCAGTGTCCATTCCATAAGTTAAAGCATCCTCGTATTCATGGAATGTCTGCTCATTGTTGAACTGAGCTTATGACCAACTTGATTAAATTTCATCTCAAAGCCATGCATCTCCTCCCATACAATACAATTCTCATACTTGGACCCCATTCCACATGAAATGAAGGGGACACAAAACCAAAATTTTGGGGGAATCTCCATTATAGCAGGCACAATACAAGAGAGATGGTACATCTCCTCACATGAATCCTAAACTAAATAGTCCCTCCCATCTGCCTTCTCCCCACGACTTCTGCAGGTGCAGCCTTCAAGTGCAGCAGTCTTCCATGTGCTCCGATTTACCATGAGATTCAGATTTCTGGGTATAGGACCATTTTGCAAGCAATAAATTAAGAGAATTTCTCTAAAACAATAATATTATATTCAACAAGAAGTCTAAACCTCTATTTCTTTTGATTCAACAGACAAATCCTGCATCATCACCGGTGATTAAGCATCCAAATTGACTTCTAGAAGTAAAAGTGGCACACAGGCGCCTTTACGACAAAATTAATACTCCATCACAAATTGTAACAATTACCTCAAGTTTTTGACAATCAAAGTCAAGGTCTCCAGACCCTCCTACCTGAAAGGACACGACCAACATTCTGGGTAGAATTGCAGGCAACCATAGCCGCAAACTGTACCTCAAAAATACAAATCTGAAGTCAAGTAAGATTCATAGCATAAAACTCAAAGTGAAGTCAGAAAGATGAATATCTGTTGGATGCCTTACCTGTTCCTTACAACAGGAAAAGTCAATTATGTAAGAATACAAATATAAACCATCGTGTCAAAACTGATATATCATTTTTCACGGATATTTATTCAGGCTTCATTTAAGTATCCTATGAAATTCATTTTGAATGACAAGATTGCCTAGTCTTGCGAAAGCTTCACAAAATACAATTCTGGGGCACTGCATTATAAGTTTACGTAATCAGTGTAATAAAATTAAAAAAATGTTAAGTGTTAACGTCTAAATTATAAAGTATAGATTTAAATCTTATATCTAAAACATAAGATTTCAACATATGAATTTAGATTCTTTTACTTTAATAACTAATCTTTTTAAGTATAGTTCTGATACAAAGACAAAAAGAGTAAATACTACCAAAATTAAACATTTAAATTATATTATTAATTTAAAATTTTTAAAAATATATGAAATTTCAATAAAAAAATTTATATAGACTCCTACTCTTTTGCCTCACTGACTCCTAGGGTTCGTACCATTGGGTAGAGAAGACATCTGCTGGTCCCGTTATTGGAAACTTCGTCTTTACCTTATAACGGGCAAATTTGCGCTTCCAAGTTCTCTGCAAGCTTGGGCTCATTATTCGGCCATTATTCTCATCCATGAATGCATTCAGTCACCGAAATATTTGGGCCTGATGTTAATCCCATTAAACATTTACTTTGAGTTTTGCAAGGGCCCGCCTAGGTCTAAGAGCAATACAGACCTTCATGCAAAGAAGTTATCTCTCCGTGTCATGGGCCAAATTTAAAGATTCAACATCACTTCAAAACGCAGCCCAAAAATAGAAAGAATGCGTGAAGAATATAGATTGGGGTGAAGGGAATAAAGTGATCCTACTTCAGAAACTGCAGAGAAAACAAGCCGAACAAAGAAAAGATGAAATACTGGATGCACAACATTTCTCTTCAACAGCCCCATTGGTTTGAACTATACGCCTCGCAATTTTCAATAGGCGTAGCTGCGCATGTACGAATGAGTCTGTGGAGCACTTCGACTTGTACTGAGTATCTGCAGTTGCTGTGAGGCATAAAGCATCAACATGGCGCTAGTCCTCCTCCAGGGTTTGCTCTCCATGTCTGAAATAAAGCTACTTTTGACAGAGTCAACATACGAATCACAACGACAAACTTACCGCTTCATGGTTCATGCATCAAAGCCCAGCGCTTCTTGTTTGTATCTAACCAAACCAAGTCTAGTCGGTTAAGCGGAAACTTATATATTGTCAGACCATAATTAAGGTGTTAGCCCGAGAATAGAGGTTGCACAGTCATTTCCATATGCATGGCGATGCGGTTCAAATGTGACCCAGATAAGGGGATGCAGTATCCCAAGGTCCAGTGGTGTCCCCTTCAGCATAATCAACCTCGTCGGGGACGAAATCCTGTTGAATGGCTGAAGAAGCTGCCTCCGAAAATGCTCTAATCGCTTCCAACTCCATAGCCACTGCTTTCATTGTAGGCCTCTTTTTCCCATTCAAGTGCAAACATCTCTTTGCCAGCTTTGCAACTGCTGTGATCTCTTTTTTTCGGCCCTCCTTAAGGACTCGAGCATCAAGTATATCAAACAAGCGGTTCCCTTGCATTGAAAGAAAGAAATATGTCACTAAACTTCTTTCTTCAACAGAACGCATTAACGAGACTGGCTTTTGTCCAGTCAAGAGCTCAATAAGCACTACTCCAAAGCTGTAAACATCACTCTTCTCTGTAAATTGGCTTGTCTGGAAGTACTCCGGGTCTAAGTATCCCATAGTCCCTTGGACTCGAGTAGTCACGTGTGTTTGATCAACTGCAATTGACTTTGAGGTGCCAAAGTCTGAAACTTTTGCTCTATATTTGTCGTCCAGAAGTATGTTTGTAGACTTGATGTCTCGATGATAAATGGGTATGGACGCTGCTGAGTGCAAATACGAGACAGCGCCAGCAATTTCAGTTGCAATCCGCAAGCGCATTTCCCAAGTAATTGGAAATTCCTGATCATTTTGGTCATGTATGTATTGAAAAAGGGTTCCATTTGGGATGAACTCGTAGACTAGCAGAGGTACCTCTGTCTCCAAACAACATCCAAGTAACTTAACCACATTTCTATGGTTGATTTGTGTTAGAATTACAATCTCGTTGATGAACTGCTCGAGTTTGCCTTCGTCTTCGTCGACTATCTTGGACTTCTTGATTGCCACAATCTTTCCATCCGTCAACATTCCTTTATACACCATTCCTTGCCCTCCCTGACCAAGGATTCGGCTCACGTTGTAGTGGTCTGTGGCCTTCTCTAGCTCCCTGGAGCTAAATAGTTTCGTTTTCTCAACATTATTATCTCCTGAAGACAATTGCTGTTGCAATAGCAGACCACCATTTCTTTTGAAATATTTTTCCCTGAGTTTAAGGGCCTTTCTTCTTTTAATTGTCTTGTACAACCCCCACGCACCAATAACTAGCAAAGGTAATCCAAGACCAGAGCTGCAGCCTGCACAGCCAACAAATCGGAAGATAAGTTTAATTCCCAGAAAAACCTTTGACACTATTTCTGAATAAAAAAAATTAAGAAATGATCACGTGATTGTAATAAATTATAATTGTAGAGTGATTAGCCTACTAAAATTTTGAGCTTTCAAGAGCTCCAAATTTTTATACAACTAACTTTCAACTAATACTACAAACCAAATAGATATTTCATACTTGTGACTGTAACTTTAGCACGAGATGCACACAGTGGACTGGGTCCACTGGAGTTTTTCACTGAGCGAAACTGTATAAAAATGAAAGTCTCCAGCCTGCCAAATCTGAATTAACAAAGCCTTTTAAAGACGTTGACCCTACAACCCATATATAATTTTCTTCTAGTAATTTTCTTCGTTTTGCCTTCTTCTTAGTTGTAATTCTTCTTACCATTTGAAAAAGGAAAAAGGAAGCGTACAAGTACAAACGACGGTCACATTTTCTTATATTCGTGAATTCAGTTGCATCATTATGGTTTGGCCCTTCTTTGAAACTTCCGAATGCCAAACTTCTAGGTGTGAAGTTCATAGCCGGAGCCATGAACACATTAAATTTTGTTCTCTTTTTCTACAGTTGGCCCCACTTTCCAAGGAAAAAGTCAATTGTGTAAGAAAATTTTAAGAATCAACACAAATATAATGTCTCGGTTGATACTAATCACTCTTATTTTTAAGTTTAAATTTAATATAACTTTTATTTTTAAATTTAAAATTAATTTAACTTTAAGTTTCAATTTTTTTTTATAAAATATATAAACTTTTGTCTAATATATATTTTTTATAAATATTTTTTTACGATATTAGTTTAATATTTAAAATTTTTATAAAATTTATTTCAAAAACCAAAATTATATAATTTTAAAAAAATTTTACAAAATACAATTTTGGGATACTTATATTTTATATTTATATAATCAATCTAAATATTTATTTGTCATAAAATTATATTAAATATTAATATTTAAATTATAAAATAAAAATTTAAATTTCTTATAAATTATATTTTAATATAAAATTTATAAAAAATTATTTTTTTTATTTTAATAACTAACTTTCATATCAAAACATTTTATGACTAGATCTAATGCAAAGTCAAAGGAGATTAACGTCAATACCACCAAGACTAAAAACGAAACTTGAGTTCCGAATTGAACTGAAGAACAGCTATTGATAATGCACAAAGGACACCTCCCAGATCAGTTTGAAGAAATTTACTCACCAACAACTATGATCCGTAACAATCTGTTAGGTGCGCAACCTTGACCATTTTTTCTGCCGTCGCCATGGTAGCCTTTGGGACATGAGCAAGTGTATTTTCCCGCCGTGTTTATACAATATTTTTGTTGCAGGCAAACATTGAGTCTGGGATCTTGACATTCATCAATATCTGGATTAAATGACCAAGACCAAGTCAAATATAGGAGAACAAGCAATCTCTAGATAAATAGAAGGAAAAAGGAAAAACGCAAAATGTAGTTGAATACCCTGACAACCCCGAGGGAGATAAGGGTTACCCCGGTAACCATCTTTACATCTGCAAAGATACCCCGGAACATTGTGCCGACTGTAACTGGTGGAGTTTTCCTGACACAATGAATTGGATATAGGGTCGTCGATTGCCCAGTCAAGAACCACCGGAAACTTCTGTTCTGTTGACATATTAAGATGGTCGGAGGAGAAATTGAATTTGCTTTGCTCAACAACGAGGGAATAGGTGCAGGGGTTGAAGTCCAACGTTTGGTTATGTGATTTAAATCTGTGTGCTTTCAGCTTTATGTCGTACAGTCCATCAGCAATGTCCATCTGGCAACAACCGCTGCCGGAGCAAGCCGTATCATCCACGTCATTGCGCTGGTAGCATGTGGAAATGCACCCAGCGCGGTAATTCTTCTGACCCCTCCTGCCTTTAAGGACCCCAGTAAGGTATCCATAGCTGTCACAGCCAATGACAGTGAACTTATTTTTGGACTTGGAGATTGTGAAATTTTCCAGGGTGAGCGACTTGCTGAATTTAGCAAAAATCCCTGACAGATTGTAGCATTGAGCGGCCGTAAAGTGCAAGACGTGCAGCTCACCATTGGTAGATATGTTGGTGATCTCGATGTTTGACGTCCCTAGAAATGGGGTTAAGTTGTTGCAGGTGATGTTGAAATCTCGCCTAAAGTAACAGCCATCTCCTATGCCGAATGGAAATGGGATGCTTACACTTCCACATTGGTCCCGGCAGCCAGGCTTGGCTTGAGCGGCAGTTGCTAGTGTTGCAATAGCTGATAAAAGCAGCATAACCAGGAGAAGCTGCCCAAAAGCAGCCCCCGGAAAGTGAAAAACCATTATTACAAGTTGGTTTCGAAACATTTGGCACACTGGCGATGATGAACTTGGCTTATCTTGGCTTACTAATAGGCGGTGAAATTCCTTGTTTATAGTCTACTCTGGAGATTGCTTCGAGGAACAGGTAGATTTGGTCTACTAAAATGATAATATAACACGCAATGAATGCAACAGTGATTTTCGTGTCCGATTTAAAAAAATATACGGGTAGAATACGAGAAAAATAGGCGGACGAGGAACGTAGACGGGACTGCAGACGGGTAATAAAATAATGTTTCTTTTAAATAAAAAAATATTTCTTTTGATGATATATACAATTTTTTATAGCCCCTACAGGATCCGGTACCAGCCCCGCCTCCCACCCCGTCCCCTGTAGCTGGTCCACGATTTTTATGATTATTCATTAAATACAAATAAATGCGCAACCAACTTATTGAATGCAAAATTATGCAAGTAAGTATTAGATCTCTGTAAATGAGTTGAGATAGATCAATTTGAGTTATTTAAAATTAAGTTATTTTTGAATTACAATATATTTTAGATTGAATTCAAATTTTTGTCCAAAAATTAGAAATAATTGTGATTTATAAAAGGAAAAAAGTTTGTAGAGATAGGTGGAGAATATACTAAAAATTAGTTTTAAAATTTTTTAATTTAATTCTTAATTTTTTATATTTATATTTAAGTTTTAAATTTTTTTAAATTCATTTTAACTTAATTTTTTGATAAAATCAAATTATTAATTATTTTTTTATCAAATATATAATTTTTAATAATCTAATTACTTTTTGACTAAAAATGTTAATTTAAAAAATTTAAAACTCAAGTGAAAATATAAAAATATTTAAAATTTAATTATAAAAATTTAAAACTTCTGTTTTTTTTTTTTTTGAATCGCCAAGAGTGGGAGATGAGGGGAGCGACGGGTCGAAGTGGTGGGGTGGGGCTGCGTGAGTCCCCGTCTCCTTTTGTTTTTGTTTTTTCTTTAAATAAATATAATGTGTATACAGTCAAATAAAATGTTTATGCAACTAATAAAATGTGCATACAGACGATGACATTGTCCTGTTTGCATATTGTTAGTGCTTATATACATGCTTATCTTAACTATTTACATATTATATCTTTTTAAGAAAAAAATAAAAAATAAATGTAAAACTTGCATTTTTATTTATTTTTTCCCATAAAAAAAGTAAGTGGGAACTGCACGTATCCTATCCACTTGTCCACTCTCAGTTCGTCTGTCCGACTCGCTAAGCTCCGTCTATGTAACCAAGTCCTTTCTGAAATATGATCCATTTTCCTGTGCTGTACGGCCAAGCGTAGGAGAAGGTTTCCTTGCGTGCGTAAGACTTACGCATCATCGGCCTATGCCACTGGTTGGGGCTGTCGGTCCAGCCCGGTCAAATTGCTCGTCAACCCCCGAAGGTCTTTGGACCCCGTCGTTCTTAATTTTCTTCGTAATTAATGTAGCAGTGACTACCGGCCCCGTGGCCTTGAAATTTTGTTCAAGTTTGATAGGATCTTTGGGTAATTGTATAAATCAAATCAATTAATTTGTGACATATTAATTATTTTTTAAGTTTTTTTCATAATTAATGTAGTCATGATTACCGGCCTCGTGAGAGGAATCTAGACATTGTCTTATTTCCTTGAAATTTTGTACATATTAAACATTTTAAAATTTTTTGCATCAAATTTTATTTAAATTTTAAATTTTATTTTTTATTTTTGTATTTCATTTTACATACTGATATTAATTGATTTAATATACTAAATATAAAATACAAATTCCGAACTTGGCTAGCCAGGGAGCAACTGTGTCCACAAGAATGAAAATTAGACATTATCTGCGTTCTGCACGAAATTAGGAGTGAAGGCAACACCTCATTATAATCAGCTACCCATATTCACATGGTACAAACACGACTAAACAATAATTTTTTAAGAAATCAGCGATTCACTGTAATTTTATTAAAGAAAAATTATAAAATATTCTTTTAACTTTTGAAAAATAATCAAATTGGACCCAATTAAATAGAACCAAAAATCAAATTCGGACTGTGAAGTGCCGGTCACGGATTGTTCCTTCCCCAGAACCATAACCTACTTGACCCAGAAACTAGAACCGGTCCAGAACAGCTCTAGGCACATGCATGGTTCAATTCTCTCCACAACATGGGACCCACTATCCGCTAGAAAGGTCCACGGTGGACCACTCCCTTTCTTGTGATAGATGCCTGGGTCCACCGAAGTTTTTCACTGAGCAAAACTGTCTAAGAATGAAAGTCTCGAGCCTACTAAATCTGAATTAACAAATCCTTTAAAAGAAGTTGACCCCACACACCATACATAATTTTCTTCAATTAATTTAATTCGTTTTGTTCTTCTTCTTTGTTATCATTCCTCTTACCATTTGAAAAAGGAAAAAGGAAGCCTGCGAGTACAAACAATGGTTACATTTTCTTATATTCGTGAATTCAGTTGCATCAAAATTGAGGGCAGTCCCTCGTGATGGTTCGTCCTTCGGTGAGGCCTCCCACAGGCTATAAATTCATGGTTTGGCCCTTTTTTGGCACTTTCAAGTGCAAAACTTCTGGGAGTGAAGTTCATAGCTGGAGCCATCAACAGATAAAATTTTGGTTCTCTTTTTCTACAGTTGGCCCCATCCTCCAAGGAAAAGTCAAGTCAATTATGCAAAGAATAGTTTTAAGAAACAATACAAATATAAACCTCGTGTGGGAACTAATTACCTTCATTACTACAAAATTAAGCTCATAGATCTTTAGCTTTTTTTGTTTCTCTGTGTCTTTTTCCTTTCTTGGTACCCTCTTGCATGCTTCCTGTGTCTCCATCCTTCTTGGAGGCCTTGGATAAGCTCATTATTTATCAAACATAAATAAATAATACAAAAAAAAAAAAAAAAACCTTAGCTTAGATGTCCGAGTCAAGAAGTTATCATGGCAGAAACAATTTATAGAAATAATCAATTACATAGAAATAATTACAGACAAGAAATGCACTATCAAATTAACTAGATTCACATGCTTACGGCATAATCGATCACGTCAACAAACATCTGTACCTTTTCTGCTCAGCGGAAACAAGGCTGCTGCTTGCAATAGTTCAAATCTTCTGGGAGTAGGCATCAAACTGTTCACACCCGATTGGAGGGAAAAGGCTTTCATAGATGAAGTCAATGCTTGATTGGAGATGAAGAATTTGGTAGCAGGACATTGATGACGAAGGGCAGGCCACAAATCAACTTTGCAATCAATGCATTCCCATTTCTCAAACAAACCAGTGTAACGTGGGACTTTCGGAATAATTCAAAGTGGGAATAGGTTTCTAGACCTTAATGTCAGCATTCTAAAGCTCTATTCCTACAGGCACTTCATCAATTCAGCTATGTGGGAATTCTAAAGCTCTATCTTCTATTTGTTCTCAATTGCTATTAATTCGTTTTCATACCGTAAGAGCGAAGACAAACAGACTTTAGTCCAGTTGACCAAGAAAAAAATGAAAAAACCATTGGAAGACTGTTCAAACTTTACCTCTCTTCAACTACTATAAAATGCCGGGTTTTATTTTTGGCATACCCACAAAAAAAAAAAAAAAAAACAGAGAGAAACTTGAATCTGTGCAGGGTGGAGACAAATTTGACTGCAGAAACTCTTGACCCAAAAAAGAGGATACGAAGAAAATAATAATGCACGAAGCAAAACAAAGGTAAACCGTAAAAGATCATCTCTCTTGAGCAGAAAAGGGATAAAAAAAAAAAAAGAAAGCATAGAATCTTCCACACGTGAAACCTCGTAAAAGTCAAATTTTAGCTGTTATATATTTCCAGGTCAATTCAGTTAAAACGACAAAACGAGAAAATGTCAGACGAGGTTGGCTGGTTGCAGTTACGAAAGTTGAATACGTTGTGCTCCTCGAAATCCATTGGAAAAGTTGGACATGAGATGTCAAATTAGGCCTGACTAGTTGACCAACGATTATGGCTTATACATCGGAATTCATTCTACCACATCCCAACAAGATAATGCCCCCGACTGGCGTATCTAAGAGCTCTTTCACACTCTAATTTGTGCCGTTATGTGTGGCATAACCATGTGCAGACATTTGCGTTCACTTTTATGGGAGGTCATCAATCAATCTCCATATTAGAAATTTCCTCTGGTCTCTGATAGTCGGCAGGCTGGCATAGGGATATCCTTAATGAAAAATAGCCAGCGGGATTTGCGTGCCACAAATGTCATGCCATCATTCTTTCCCTCCATAAGCACGTCCAAATGATATTTGCATTCCAGACAGGACTACCATTCCGCCAAGTAGCTAGACAAAATTTTCTAGCGTTTTAGAGGGGCAAGAAAAGACCTGAGAGTTGACTCCATCGAGCAGCTGCCTTGTAATTAAAAAAATCAAACTAAAAAGTTGTGGAATGTGGAAATTGGGCATGATTTGATTATAAGCATTAATTGATTTCAACGGTTATTATTAGATCCTGTTCACTTTTAAGTTCAATCGCTCGTTCATGCAACAGACTCAAAATCAGAAGGCGCGGAAGTTTATGCAGTTATGGTAAGCAAAGCATCTCTTGGCTTACTTCTTGCAACTGGGTATGACCAGCTGTTACCAATAACAAAGAAAAGAAAGGAAAAAAAGAGATGGAAATTTATAGAGTCACGGATTAAACGGATAGATAACAAAAAGATGGAATTTTATAGAGTCACGGATTAAACCAGAGAGGCGTAGATTCTCTGCTCAGTTGCTTATTCCCCTGGGTCAACTAGAGAACATTTTTCTAATCAAGAAATGGACATTGCCACGGAAACTACTTCCATATGGAGACGTAATTAGACAAATAATTACCTTATTTATTCATAATTATTTATTACTGTAAATAAAAAATATATTATTTTTAATTAATAATTATTAGAAAATGAATAATAACTAACGATAGACTGAATTCTAATGTCGAGAGCCGATGTCCAAGTCTAAACATCTATCCCCGTAAAGTGTAGAACGACTTGTGTACGTCCACCGTAAAAATCACGAGCCCCCAAACATAAAACAGCTGCCAAGAAAAATTTTAAAAGAAAGAAAAAGGGGAAAAGCTAAAGCAAAAATTTTCTCGATCATGAAGGTTGCCAGGATCGGGCGACCTGACGACGAGCTCATCTGGGATCTCGGGTTTCTTATGTCGGAAACAATAAAGAGAAGAGAAAATAAGCCTCGTCGGTCGGTCGACCTGGTCCATAAACCAACTGTTCTGTGCGAGTAATTCTGGAAATGTCAAAAACTCCAAGACAATCGAATCGTTGACATGAATTAATGCGTAACTACTAATCTAGAGCAATTAATATCCATTTCAAGTCTGGAACATCATGTTCTTGAATTCCTCGAAATCAAGAACGCCGTCCGAGTTGGCATCAAAGGCACGGATCATAGTCCGGCAATCGTTGTTCTCGTTCCACAATCCAAGTCTTGCCAACGTGCTCTGCACTTCTTGGCAAGATATGAATCCATCCCCATCTATGTCAAAAACTTTAAACGCTTTCGCGACATATTTCTCCTCCTCATCATCCCGATCATCGTCAATCCCTTCATTGCCATCATCATAATGATCGTAGTTCTTCGTTGTGGAGGCATAAAAAAGCAAGAAATCGTAGAAGCAGAGGCTTGGCTTTCCAACCGATGATTCCAATTCATCCAGCGTGACATTGACTCCAATGCTTTCAAGAAGCCAATTGAGCTCCTCCAAGCTCAAGAACCCATCGCCATTCTTGTCGAGGGATTTGAATATCCGATGCAAGTCCTTGGTTTTTAGGGGGGACATACTGATGGTCATTCTATAAGAGAACACGTTTATGCTGATAAGTTCGATGAATCCGTTGTATTGCTCTCTGTGAGGTTTTTTATACTTGTGATATTGAATATAAATACGATTCAAGCATATTGTACATGATCGTACAATTGACTTCTAGAATCTATTCAGACGATGACTCGCCTTCGTAGAGACATTAAATCAAGATATCTATAGAAAAATTTTAATCTACACCCTACAATATCCTTTTTTTTAATATTTGAATTCTCTCTCTCATGCATATATATATATATAAAATACCTATCATAAGAACGATTCCACACTTCTTCTGACGTTGTTCTCTTTCCTTTCCTTTCTTTGTCCGGCGTAAAGAAGCTAGCTAAGGAAATTTGCGAGAAATTTCGCGGGTAGAATTATGGAAAATTATCAAATCGGATATTCAACTAGGTTGTTGGATCATAAACTCTTGATTAGTTTTGAACTTGGAATTTTTCAGATTCTTGGCAACTTCAATTTGGCTTGTGTACACATGCAATTAGAAACTAAAATATAAAATAAATATGGACTACCAGAATTCAAATGGCACGGCATCGAATGGTAATTTAAAACTCAGTTGCCTACTCTTGGAAATTTTTTCCATTTTTCACCTCCCCTGTTTAATTACATCCAAATTAGTCTCCCGGACAATCATATGGAAAACTAGAACTTTGCTCTTGTAACCAACCAGACATTGGAATCATAGACTCTAACGAAAAAGTATCATATTTTACAAGAAAGGCACATGTTTATACGGAAATTTCATTGACTTTATATATAGCATTAACTCTTATATTACGGGCACCGGACATACACGGCATTGAAATAGTCGAATATTTTAAGTGTTATAATTTTCTACTTGGAAAGTTGACGAGGTGTCAGTGGGAAAAACGCGTTAAGTTCAAGGGACATACGTTCCTATTAAAAATAAAAAAAAAGGTTACGGTTAAAAAGAGTAATCAAATGGAACTTTCACCGCAAATCCCTTTGTTCGGCATTTTTATCGTATAACGTTCCGGATGCTTCTTGGTACTTAAGAGGGGTTCAACTTGTACAGACGTAGATCCATTCTCGCGGATTCTAATGGACAATGGAATAACGTGTAGATATAAATTTTCTTGGAAAACGGAAATGGAGGAATATTCAAAATTTGGAACCCACGGGGAAACTATGCATACTAGTGCCTGAAAATTCATTCACCAGTTAATTAGGCTGCTATTATCTTAAACGGACACCCGGTAATTAAGAAAATAGACATTCATCTTAGATGCAAATATTGAGTGAAAATATGACATTCATAAGAAAGCGAAAACTAACACTTATTCCATAGCACATTACCTAAAAGGAAAAAAAAAAAAAAAAAAAAAAAACTCTTGAAATACACTCCCTCCCCCCAGACAAAAAATTAAATTGCGGGGCTTATTTGTTGTCTCCCATGAATGCTTGAAGTTGTCGTCTTCCCCTTTTTCGGTCATCACCGTGTCAACTAGTTTTTTCAAATTTGTATTTCGTTGCTGTCTCCTGTATTGACTTCAAAGAAAAAGATGGACATATTCTTACGAAGGAATCCGCAATGGCTTCTAAGAATAGTCCGGTTGAATTACAGGTTCAAATTTTGATTCCAAGCTTCCCAACCACAATCAGCCAATTTTTTGTCCCTGGAAAGAACCAGTCGCAATGGCCTCCAGCCGCCGTCTTGCAAGCCCAAGCGGACCCAAACCACGTCATCGCCATCCATGCCTGAGGAAACCAAATAGACAAGCCTGGTGCTTCCTCGACAGGTTGTTGTGTGGGACCTCTCGGAGCCTTTATTAATTTACACCCGAAGGCAATCATGGTATAAAATCTCACCGTGTCTAAATGAGTCCAGGATATTTTGTATCCGTACAATCAAACTCTTCTTATAAATGGCCACTTGCATCCCAGAGTAGGGAACCGAGGAGAAACCAAAACTGATCTGAATATCAAAAAATCAAAATGATGGGCATAAGAGATAACGTGGCTTCTTTTTCTCCTAAAAACCATGAGGAAATCGAAATGTTCATTTGGATGTAACAAAGGGCAATCATCGAACTAGAAAGTCACGTCTATTAAGCACATTCCAAAATAATATCATTGTAAATTGTGATCTGAATATCAAAAAACTATGTGATAGAGCTCAGTCCTTTCTGTTGCGAAGGCCCGTCCGTTGATGAATTAGGAAGAAGTAGTTGTATACAAGCTACAGAGACAACTGAAGTTCAAGTAATTATTTTAATGAAGGAATTTATTTCTGCTCCAGAAAAAATAATAAATCAGAATTGGAAGATCATCGGCGAATATTCACCATGGGCACAGGAAAAATAAAAAAAACTGAACGGTTGTTTCCTTAAATGTCTTCACTTTCAAGCCTGGCGGGAGAACTTTGCGCAAGTGACCTTCAAGCTTTCAAGGAGAACTTGCCAGGCTCAGTGAATTGCTTCTCCACCTGCTCAAATTTCTTTATTCTGAAGCCTCTGATCCGTATTTCCTCGGGAAATGAAGTATCAGTGTAGTCGACATTTTCAAGTATCCAACCCTGGTTCTGGACAGAACCTCCAGCTTTAACCTATCGGAAAGGTGACAGCAACAATTTGTCCAAGACCAATATAGAATATAATATGAATTAGTAAGACAACATGCAAGGTCAACAAATCATGCTATCTTTTCCAGGTCCCATTAACTAAAATACAGTTCTTCGCTATTGTATAATCAAGAATGTTATGCACCATACCGTTCCAGAAAGCAGGGGATCAGTCTAGCAATTATGACCTTTTCTTTTCATTGTTTGTTTTTTTGGGGGGGGAGGGACATAATTGTCTACTTGCGGTTAGGTCAGCATATGAACAATGGTGAATTCATGTAAATTTTTCTTTGAGACTCATGAGGTGTAGGCAAGTCTTAAACTTTGGTCATTCTTTTAATAACTGTTACGTACCTCTGCTTCTTCAGTGGCTTCAAGGACAAGAGCCCCATCCAAGGAGAGATCTTCAAGAAGGATATTATGTCCCTTAATGACAATGGAAGACCTTTGAGAAATGGAGCAACTTCCACTAAGTTTACTTTTAATCTCCGAAAATGTCAGTCCCCATTTTGGCTTCCAAGTGATGCGAGGCCACACTTCCACCACTTGCCCATTGAATACTTGTTCAACTGGATCATCCACTTGAACACCAGCCTAACAAGCAGAAGAAGGATTGCCTTGGTGACAGAGGAATAGGACATTAGACTTCCTTAACTCACATGACATCCAAAAACACAAAGGTTACCTTCCTAAGAATGAGGCTGTTTGCACAATAGATGGCCACTTCTCCAGACGTTGCACTATGATACGGATTCCCCTTTGCTACCTTCATTATGTCCAAACAAAGAGAGAACTAAATCAATCTTGAAACTGAACTCAATAATCAAATCTCATTCAGAAGACCTTCAAATAAATGAACTGCAGACCAACTATTAAAATAATAAGAACATTGAACTTTCT
Organism: Rhizophora apiculata; assembly: GCA_037832385.1. Classification (NCBI taxonomy): domain Eukaryota; kingdom Viridiplantae; phylum Streptophyta; class Magnoliopsida; order Malpighiales; family Rhizophoraceae; genus Rhizophora; species Rhizophora apiculata. The sequence continues at coordinate 1,700,412 of CM075430.1, read as the reverse complement.
ATTTATTTTGCAACCTGGTTTCTGAAACCATGATTACAGCAATTATGGTTTTAAGTGCTACACCATTTTTTCATGCTAAACAATATACTGTTTAACTCACGACATGCTTCTGATCATTAACTCTTGCCCAGACACCGAAAAAAACCTGTCAGTCTAGGTCTCCTTTCCTTTTTCCTAGGATGCTTTGGATCTCCTGGTAACTCATGATTTCTCTTTAGCAGAAGTGTGGATGGATCTGTTCCTTGGTTTTCTATCAGTTGTCCCAGATTTTTAATTAGATATTTTACTTCTAACATATGGGGTGATTAATTATCTATCCACATGATGATCAATATACAAAATCATTAGATAACAGATGAGAATATGCATTTTGCTCCAACTCTTTTGGCAGACAGAATTTACATGTACTCTAGTGACTTCTACATTTATGGTAATAAGATCAAAATCCACTCAAGAGATGGATAAAATCTATTGAATAAAATGAAAACTATCTGAAATAACTTCCTGCGACTGGGGACATATTAAGGCACTCAAATCTTTGTGATGAAATCTTGGAATTTCAGTAGCAAATGCAGAGAAAATTTGACTACAGCAACAATTTAAGGCCACCAAATAGTTATACCTTAGCAGCTTCCTCAGGGTTATTCTTAACTGGTGCATAAGCCAGCCACGTGTCCATCACCTACACAGAGACACAAAACAACACTGAATGTAGGACATAGAGAATATGCCAATATTGTTAGTTGAAGAACATTGAAATCCAAGTCAATTTGAAGAACTAAAGAATGTGTCTAATGACAGGGGTATCGGATTTTGAACTTATTCGGGAAATCTAATTACCGTGAATCCAACCCTTGCTGATGGAGGCAGTGTTTTTGGATAATCTTGCATCATACATTCTAGCCGAGTGGATGATTTGAATGATGTTTTGCTGGCATCTTTATATCTGCAGCAAGAACAATAAAAGCAACAACCTGATAAAAAATTTCAAAAGGCCTCTTTTTCCTTTTGTTTTCTTTCACTTTTTTCTTTCTTGCAGCAGCACAACAAGCCAATCTAGATACTAAAAATAATAATGCAGAGATCAAGCTTTCAAATGGCTACTAAACTTTCCTAAAACAAATTACCTTATGTGTCACAGGATTAGAAAAATAAATAAGATTCAATCAGGGGTAGCAAGTTATAGGAGGAATTACTTTGGGTTAACAAACTCCTTTATTGCACCTCCTGTCTTTTTGAGCTCCTCAATGTAAGGACCAAGTTCCAAAATTAACTGCAAATGAAAGCAAGCATGAAACAGTTCCATATGTGGGATGTATGATAAAAATGTAGAAATTTCGATGAAACCTTGTGTAATGCAAAACTTATTGTGCTTATCATTAAACAATGCACACTGGGATATTTTGTCCACTCTCTGTAGTATCAGTTACCTACACCCTGTACATGCTAATAATTTCATTCCAGTACCATCATAGCCAACTTGCAGAGCAATGCATAAATTAAACTTGTTCATAAATTGTTGCATTTCTGTAAATGGGTAGATAGAGAGGGGGCTGGCACATGCTTGCATAGACAGATTGTAAGTAACACAGAGAGAGAGAGAGAGAGAGATTAAAACAAAGGAATCACATACAACATTTGCATGTGTCAAGCTTATAGATGAGGAAAGCAATTTGGAAATCAAATACAAAATACACATCATTTAACAAAAACATTTGTTTACCATCCTAAACTACCAAACATTTGCTATGCATCTAGAACTGAAACTTTCTTTATAAATGATAAGACAAAGCTTGGGAAAATGAAAAAGTACAAAAGTTTCATTTTACTGCCTATCATTCAAGAACAAAATAAATCATAATACATGAGCAGAAATTACTTGGTTTATATTTCCAGGAAAAGGAGAATAGCCTGTCTCACAATTGACATCACCGTCAGGATATCCAGTTGCTCTAAGCAAAGGATCCAGCTGATTGTATTCGACATTAATCACCATTGATCTCCCTAAAAAGTACATGCAGGTTGACAATTGACACAGAAAACAAAAGATAGAAATGGCATGCATACATATATTATATGCCTGAATGCGTCACAACTACAAAGTTAAACATTTCTGAAGGTTCAAAACAGTATCAGGAATAACCAGAATGGCCTTAATTGTTTATTTCCAAGAGACTGTGAACCTGCTTCTTTAAAACTTTGGATTTGAGGGGCATGGGTGTTTAAATGCAGTTTTGAAAAATATAACCAAATAGTTTTTTTTCACTGTGTTTAGACCCAACCCAGGTTTTACCCACCTCAATGCAAGTGTAAACAAATATGTATACTACACGATGGCAGCAGCAACACCGCCAAAAACCATATTTGGCAAATAATCAATGTGAGTGGGATAAGTCAGCTATCCCCCAACACCAACTTTCCCTACCCCTCCCCCTCCCCAATCTCCCCCCCCCCCACTCCCACCCCACAAAAAGGAACCCAAAAACAATAAAAAAAGGAAAGATTTGAGAGAACAACAATTGTAAAGTAAGACAATAATCAACAAGTTAGCAGTTAAAAAATGTAACCAGAGAAGACCATAAATGTAAGGTGGTGCACATTCATCCACTCAAGAGATAATGTAAAATACCATCAGCATGAGTAAGCTTGGTAATTCCTCCAATAGCTTCCTTAGCTTTACGGGGAACAGCAAGTGAGTTGACGTGGTAATTTCTGGTGGCACTGACACCAAGTGAAGCTGGAATTGCCTACGTTTTAAATATTAGATATATAAAATGTTGACTTCTCAACCCAAATGCAAGTCTAACAATGAGACAGTAAGACAAAAATAATTAAAGATAACCACTTAAAACAGCCAAACCTTGAACAGAAGTCCATTTGTATCTTGGAAAAATAAAACCCATCTTAAACCAGCATCACACCTAGACAAGTGATCAAAAACACAAAATAATAAGGGAGATTGCACCAAAGCAATCATCATGTGAAAGAAAGGCACGTGAGGAAATAAAATCCAATTTTGTCAATTAGTGTGCATAAACACATAGGCTACATCCATCTCAAGTAAATTTATCTGAATTTAGACCAAATCAATGACTCTCTGATTTACTTTTATGTAGCAACTGATAAGGGTTCAAAGCATTCCTTCATGGTAGGCTAAAGGGCGAGGACATGAGCAAACACATAAATTCAAGTAGACATGAAGCAAATGCATACATGCTTGAATCAATGTACAAAAATCAATATTGCATAATCAGATAGGAATTCAAAAGTACCATTCATTAAGAAGCCCACTGGAATAAAGAAGTGAGTGCACATCACCATGGCCATGAGGTTTTGTCTATGACAACCAAGAAAGGGTTAAGGGAAAAGAAACATTTTTGTAAGAACATTAGGAATTTCACCTTTTAATACTGCATTATATATGTAATAACCACCTGAATTTGGTACTTATTTTTTGGATCCAAAGCTAGCCTAGCATCATTGTCTTCCAAACATGCCACTTTTTCCTGAAACAGAGAATAAAACTTCAGTAAAGCAACATTTCATACTTATCAAGCTCCCCACTAAAGAGCCAATACACTTTTTTATACCTGTTTAAGAAGCTTTACTTGCGTTGGATTCATTCCAAAATAAGCACTTGATTCTAAAAGTTGCAAGGTGCGTGCATGGGTGTCATCTGATGTCATGATGACAAAAGGAATCTCTTTTTGACAACTACCTACAGTTTAAAGTTGACAATGTGACTCAGAGGCACAATAAGCAGTTAGCACAACAAGCATTCTTCAAATAGGGAAAGTGTGCATCCCCAGCTGATAAGACATTGAGTCATGGGCTAGTGTAACTGCAATATCTATATAGATTTCTAAAATGCTTACATAATTTTAAAGCAGTTATGACTGTCAAAAAGCAGATTGAAGTTAATTTCTGGTACATTGTTAAAAGGTGTTGTATCATCCAATGAACTAAGCTCTCAGAAAGCAGATTGAAGTTCTTTTGAATGACACGTTCCTGTTTCTAGTGAAACATGGAAGAGCAATACGAAGCATCTTTGAAAATTATAAGATCTCCAACAAATGATCTATTTTCTTTGCAATGCTAAGTAGGATAGAGTTTGATGGATATTAGCAGGATTATTTTATAAACAATCAATAATATCCACAAAATATTTGCTCTTCCTATCTTATATCAAATATTGTAGTATTGTTTAGTGAATATTAATAAGACTTTTTCTTAGATATACTTACTTTTCCCCTTACTATGCTTGATCCCTCTAAGTTATGAAAGTCTATAATTTATATATACAGCATAGCATATAAAGAAAATGACAACAATTAAAACACGACAGTAAGCTTTAGGCAACAAACCCTGCGTCAGTTGAGAGCTAGCTTCCTGGAGAGCCTGAATACACTCAATGTAATGCTGTAAGAAACAAGTCCCTGTTGTAGTTTCTATTGGAAGTGCCACCTACAACACATCATATGAATAATGGAACCAATTCCAATCAAAAAACAAAAGAAAAAAACGTTGTCAGGGCAGCTACATTGTCTAATGTCAATTCTTTGAACATGAAAAAAAAGTTTCTATCTGAGCTATGATTCCAAATGTCTCCTTTGTCTCATTTTAGGCTTCTATTTATGTTTTCCATTGTACTTCTCTGATTTTATCAATGCTATATACTACAATTGATTGGTTGAGGATGAAGATGCAACTCCTTTATCATGATTAAAGTTAATGCAGATTCACACCTTTATTCCATTATATCCAAGACGCTCTCCAAGCCCACCAGCAACAAGAACAAAAGCAGCATTCTGGGCTTCTCTGACTCCTGTCTTCTCATATTGGATAAAGCTTTCATCGCCATAGGTCAGGTTTTCTCCATTCGGAACCTGTAAACTCATTACCAATGTATCAAAAACGTTGTCCATCAGGTGAAGCATAAAAGAGGCAGTTATTTGTGAATTAGGAGAAGGCTACAAATAGTCAAGATTAAAGAAGCCAAGAAAACCATATGACAAAGCTCTTCCATTAATTTTATTCATAATCAATCGTTTCATGAGAAATCTATTCACTTACAGAAGGCGTGAAGCCATCAAAAGGGTTCCTGCCAGCTCTTGAATCAGCTAAGAGTTCTCTGGCTGTTTTAATGTACGATACCAAACCTCCAGGATAGCTCGAATTAAGCCGAGCCACCTACATCGAACAGCCACATAAATGAAGGCTACTAAATAAATTAATTAAAATTCACAACAGAGATCAATCAATCAATCAGACAGCAAGGCATCCAAAGAGAACCAACATATGTAACAACAAAATTCTAAAACAGAGGAAAGCAAGACAACAAAAAAAAGGATTTGGTCCAAACACAACAGCGTTCACGTAAGTGTGTGTAAGTAAATAAAAGAAAACCTGATCAAAGAAAGCTTTCTTGTCGGCATCTTCAACGCCGGGCTCCGGCCAATGCTTAAACAAATGAGTCTGCTTCATCTCCACCAGCATCTTCGCCAGCTCAACCTGCCACCGTCACCGGCAATTCCATTCAAATCCACAACAATAATCAAATACATTTATGCATAATAAATAAATAAAATATTAACTTTTACGTCCAAAAACGGTACACCAATCTTCTTTTTTTTAAAAAAAAAAATAATTAATTAAACATACCTGATCAGGGGAGAGGAGATGGAGGTTCTTCTGGAGATTGGGTACGGAGTCCATTTGCGCTCGTCGTTTCCGGAGATCTTCTTTCGAAAAACAAACAAAAAAAATAGACAGAGAAAAGAATTAGAGGAAGAAGAGAGCTGCAGTTACGCAAACGGATGAACAGAGCCGAAACCGGAGCTTAACATGAGCATCTGAATTTGTGCTTGTATTTGTACCTCGTAAGGTGACTGGCAACCGGAACCAAGAATCTAATTATTTCCCCTCCAAATTTATTTATTTGTTTTTTCTTTTTCAATAAAATAAAAAAAAAATGGGATTAAGCTTGATAATGATTTGAATTATTAAATTTTATGATATTCAACAAAATTTACTATCTACCGGTAGAATTGTGCGGGTAGGTAATTTTGTCCCACTAAATACTTTGTCGAATTTTCTAATTATTAGATCACAAAGAGTGATTTTTTTTTTTTTAATGCAAGCAACACCAACACATTAAAGAAAATAATATAGAGTCCTTTTTTTTTTTTTTTTTTTTTTTACCGTTGATAAATCATAATCTAACTTGTGTGCGTGCATATGTGTGTGTGAGAGAGAGAAAGAGAGAGATCCGCGGTTATCGACTTCTCAAACTCTGACGCGGAGCTCAATTAAAGTTACGTTTGAGCGATTCGTCCCGTTTTCCGTTGTATCTCCAACTTAACCGACATTAGATTATATTGCAATTTCTAGGTGTCCAGTTTGGTCCGTGACAATCGCCGAAGATAAACCGTTTTGTTGTTCTGGACCCACCCTCCTTGGGCCCACCTAGTCTAGTGTTTCATTCCGGTCGACAGAAGTTAGAAAATTGAGAAATAAGGAAACTATTAGTTATAGCCTAATCACCATTAAATTTAAAGTTTGAAATGAGAATTGATATACAAATTTGAAATCTTTTTTATAGTTAAAGTCTACCCTGACTTCAATTAGATCAAGAAAAGAAAAAAAGGTGGGGGGGGGGGGGTTTTCGGCATAAAATTAATTTCTTGGGATATGAATTTATTGTAATGAAATCATGACTTCAATTAGATCAAGAAAAGAAAAAAGGTGGGGGGGGGGGTTTAGGCATAAAATTAATTTCTTGGGATATGAATTTATTGTAATGAAATCGTGATTTTTGTACCTCTAGGGAATACATTTAAATACCCCAGTAAAATCTGGCTGTCATGGCTACTCTGGCATGTAAAAGGCTTACTGCATTCAACTATTGCATCAGGTATAAAAAGTGTGAATGCAGAATGGGGAGTTCTGCTGTGAAGATTAGTGCATGATTCAACTTTTTTTTTTTTTTTTTTGGTTGATTGCTTGTGGCAACAGGACAACTGGGGAAACTGCATTTGAAATATCATGCTACAGCATAATATATGCCTATATTTACTCTTTGTCTCTTTCTTTGAATCTTCTTATTGTGCATCTTGAAGCTGGCCATCCTTGTTGTACAGAATACGGGGCTTCCCCATGCTGAAGTTCAGCACCCTTGCATTCATGTTGTACTTAATTTCTCCATCATACAGCAGCTTCCTTATGTAGTGCTCTATGTCTGAACCAATCAGCCGTAGTGTATATTCTGTCAATGGGGCACCCTGGTTTCACACCAAGCATTAGTGGTGGAAAAGTTGGATATTACCAGTTTCATTCAAATGTGACATACACGTTGGAGGCTTGCATCCTATGATTACATCCGATAATAGGAGAGAACTTTACCCCAAAAGTCAATGGATTAAAAACAGGAAGGTCAAGGACGGCGTTATCAATGTCAATTTTCCTATAAAGGAGGGGAAAATACACTAACTCGTGGCTTTTGAAGTGGGTTAAATCACAGAGGGCTGGTGGCTCTAGTTGAGGCCCCAACTTGCTCCAGTTGCGACCTTGAGTAAGTTTTTTATGATTAGGTTGTTTTTGATTGGGGACACAGATGCAGCAAAACCTCACTAGCTTTTCTTCATCCATTTAACCAGATGAAAGCAAAAGCTCATGACACCTAGTGCAATTTGTTGACAAAGTTTCATTTATCTTGCTGTAAAATTTTCTTTTGCGTCCCGTCTTACTTTATTTGGTAGTCCTATCCCGTCTTAGTTTCTAACTTCTGCATTCTTCCTATTTTAAAAGCGTTGATGTGCTTTAATGTGAAGGTCCGTAGTTCTCTTAATTAAACAATGGCCCACAAATTTCACCGGTGGACGTGTCCTGAGTCTCTTTCCAGGCTAATAGTATGGCATTAAAGAGGCAGAAATATTTAAAAGGCTTACCTCGTAGTGATCCACAAGCTCCTGGAAGTAGGAGTAGACCATAGTGCAAGTCTCATCAGTCCACACAAACTCGTCAGTAGGATCAAGGAGAAGGGTGAGCTTGTCCATCTGAGTTTGGTCGAACTCCCAGGTCTCGGGGTCTATGTAGGCAGCGTAGATCCTCACATGCCTCGTGACGCTGCTCAGCCATTGCCCTCCATATTCCCTGCTCATGTTCTTGCTCTTAACATTAATTTGTGGCTCCACCGGTCTCGGCTTCGTCCGGTGCTTCTCTGCTTGCCTTATCGGCTCCCTTTCTTCTTGTACATTATCTCTCTGTGCTTCTTGGACTTCTGCTTGCTGTTGGGCTGAAACGGAAAGCATTCTTTTCTTTCTTAATTCTCTTTTGCCTCCGGCCCAACTCGGCATGAAGAATTTTGCACAGGGCATGTAAGAGGAAGCTGCTGCCATCGCTGAATGTACCTGTAATATCTAGTGCAATAGTCTCTGGCAATATATATTCTGTAATAACTGACTGTCAGTGTTTCCCGAGTGCGTGAGTTTCTAGAAATTCTCAATTTGCCGATAGGTTTGATCCAATTATTCTGTGGATAAGATAGACTTGTATCATTGGCGGAAAGGAGCCCGTGTGGTGAAGACAAGCAGATACTTGTCTGCCACCTGTTTCGATTGTAGCCTCTTCAGCCCACAGTCAAAAGTATTTACCTTCGTGGTTTCCTTTAAACTTTATATCAAAAATATTAAACGAACCTCGTATACTTCAAATACGTGGAAAAGATGTAGTTTCTTTCGCGTTTTTCGTTCTTGTCTACCAAGATCTATGAAGCCAACAAGAACCCAATTGGCTGCCAAGCATAACCAATGGGGGAGAAAACAGAACAGCGGACACAATTATACAGTATCGATTAAATACCATCCACACCATTCATGTACTTTCCAAACTCAATTAATTTGTAAATTTTTACGTCGTTCCTGTACACAGATAAAACAGAAAGGTGACCCTATAATTTCCTTTTTTAAAAAAAAAAAAAACCTACCGCTATGGAACAATTTAAAGACAAAAATCCTATTATTGATTAACCTCGCCAGAAATTTTCCATCCCTCCCCGAGTCAACCCAATGACCCAAAAAAGGCATCACAGTGGTAGAAAGTACACTTAGATTGATCAACCCGGCCCATACACAACGAATTGGATTCCTCCGTGGAAAACACTCTTTCCAGTTCCCATTCGAGCTGCTACACAATCTGAACACCTTTCGTCATCATCAGATATCCATTATACGAATTGGTTTAGTAAACTTGTCAAGGTCATCTGATGGTAGGTCTGAGGGATCACTGTCACTAAAGGTTCTTTCATCATCTGTTGGGCCTTCCCTAGTTTCTTCACCACTCACATCAAGGCTGAGATAATCACCAATGTCTCCAGCAAAGATACTATCACCATCTAGTGCAGAAAGATTTTCAGAAACTACAGTTCCAGGCTCAGAAGCATGGATGCGAATAGAACCAAAGTATCGCCCTCTAAAATTCTTGTGCTGTAATCGCCTGCCTTTCTTTCCTTTGCTTCGCCTCTTGGGGTGGTGAAGCTTGCACCTTGATCCTTGAGAACAGGATCCTGTTGCTTCGTACATGGGGCAGACATAGCTGTGCTTCTTCCGACACTGTACAGCAAAGTTACAGTGCATTTTACATTCATAAGGAGCTTTTGTGAGACTGTGTGTAGATGAGAGATGCAGGAAATGGCAAGAGTCATCAAGCATTAAACCAGATCACCGGAACAGGAGTTTTGTAAATTGAGAAACAAAAACCAGACAACATCATGCAACAAGAAGTAACTTCATCCACTGCACCTTCCCTTCCCGGCACCCAACAAACATTCCCCTACCTCCAAACAAACCCAACCCAAAAAACCCAACATGCATACCAGGAGCACAGCTGAAAACCAAGAAAGAAAGGAAAGAGAACTTGGAGCATAGCCAAAAGGTCAAAGGCCACTAACTGTTGTAGGTTGCTCCAATCAGAAAATTCTGGAGTAAGAATAACAGACATTGTCTATTATCAATCAACTGGACGGGTCAAGCTGGATCACATCTATCGTAATCACAAGCAACAACCAGCTAACATTAAATATAGCTTCTTTACAATGTGACCTTGAACAGAACATAGACACAACCTGAAAATCCTATTTAGTGAGGTCACAACCTCTAACTGGAGGAAACAAATCAGATAATAAATTAAAACTTATTTTTGGTTCCTTGCCTGGACAACATGGTCATAGTTTGATCAAAGGTTTTAGGTGTTTGTTTAAATTTTATAAAACAAGATTAGAAAAGCACCAGGATTTTTTCTCCAAAGTTTAGGAGCCTTAACTCTTAAGAATGCAAGAACACATCTAATCTGAGATTTAATTAGTATGGTAGTTGTTCCAATTAGGTTTACTTAGGACGTACTTGCCATGAGATTTTTTGCCAAAAACAAACTAACTGTGGTTTAAAAAAGAAGCCAGTACCTCATTCCCCTCAGCACAATAGCCCCTGAGAAATCCATCACAAGTAGATGCACTTGGATTCACATGTACATGCCTATATGGGCAGTTTTTATTGGTGCATAGACCTGTGATAAATATGTTAGAATTTAGTATGTATATGAACTGATCACATAAAAGGTCAATGTGCAAGATAGCACCTTGCAAAAAGTAAGAACAGTCTGGCATCCTCTCTGGTATGATCTGTGAAAAAATTACACAGATACAATGTCAAAAACAAAGATCAACAGACATCGCTTAAAATAAACAGCTAAATCTTTGACAAACCTTGTGAGTAAGTTTGCAGTCAGAACTGGAACATTGACCATTGAGAAATTTTGTGCAGACAGCAATCTTTGATGAATCATGAATGTAGGGACATTTTCCATCATCTTTGTTACATTTTCCAAATCTCGTAAAAAATTGACAGTACTTCCGCTTTCTAGCCAGTCGTGATCTAGCAGTATGCAAACTCCATCGAACCTTCTCACTCGCCAAAATGCGGGTCCGCTTCTTGGGATTTCTAATAAGCTGGTTACCATTGCCAATTCGAACGTACCTGCCAATTCATCACTCAAAAACGAATGTAATAATCCAGAATTTAAGAAGTCACCATTTTCCAGCATAGATTGCAGAATCAGCAAGCTATTTATGACATTCAATATGAAATCATGGACATACTCGTCCTTGCCAATAATTAATCTCCTTGGAACATAAGGCTTCTTTCCATCCTTTTCCATTTGGTCAACTGCAATCAATGATGATTCGTCATCTGCATCAAATGATACCTCACTTGTTAGTCCAAGTAGGTGAATAAACATGTACATTCCATGGCCCAGCTTGAGACCAGTAATTGCAACTTCACAGGCACCAACAAGGAAAGGAGCTTTCACTGATTCAAGACATACATTCTTATTCACAATTATGGAACAAATAAGATGGTGATCACATAACATAAAACCAAGGGGAATTGCATTGATGTTTGCAAGTCTTTAAAAAAAAAAAAAAACAGCAAATGATCAAAAATTCTGTCTGTGCCTAATTACCATTTCAATATTTCAAGGAAAAGTTGCCAGAAGCGAAGTCAATCTTATGTTGTATGAACCATATTAAAATACAGACATGGTCATAATTTCTGGAAAAACAGACTAATGCAAAACACAAAATAAACAGTCATCTTCACATAATCTCTACTGCATGACAGTATAACAAATATATTTTTTTTTTTTTGGGTTTTTGGCAACCACAACCAATATTGAAAATTAGACCACCTGACACCCTCTGTAAGGTCCGTCTTGAGGAATCCATTTTGTAGCGGACTGAACCAATGCGGAATATCCTCTCTCCTGCAATACAAAGAATTACATTAGTTTGATGCTAAATCACTAAGGTGCATATTACCTCCTGCATACCACATTATGAGAAATAGATGCATGTGCATGCCAAAATCAATGCCCAACACTATGAACTGACATGTAGAAAATTACTTTTGTTCTTTGTCCCAGAAACAACAGATGTGGCACCACTTTGTTCTCTTTTCTTTCTCTCTGCTGCAGCAACTGCCAATGTAGCTTCCTGAATGAAGTGCATTTAAAATTATTAACAACAGAACTTCATCACTTGCAAATGTCAGTTAACTTTCACTTGCAAATCTTTGACTTCATCACTACTAACCTCATTGGCTTTCTTTGAGCGCCGTTCAATGGATTTTGACCATTTTAAACTGCATCCACCAACACTCAGTACTTTAGATTTTCGAAGTGAAAATCCGCACAGTGACCTTGTGTAAACAGCATTCCTATTTCTCAAAAGCAGCAATTTCCTACCCAGAAAGAACCATGGATTGTCAGGATTTCTTGTATAGTAAACAGATGCTGCACAAACATGAAGAAAAGCACCATATGCTACCTACCCAATTGTAGACAAGGAACTATTAGCGGAGTTGGAAGCTAGATTTGGCCCAAAATTTCTCCAGCGTGTTCTTCTTTTCCAGGGAAACAACTGAGGCAAGAGCTTCTTATAACATAATGAATTGCCATCATTATTGGATGACTCTGCATCTCGTAGTGTCCAAACCAAAGAGAACTTTGAGAGTTTCCATGTCTTTGGTTCAACTGCAAATGAATGACATACTTAGTTTTCCAATGTACAAAAAAACCACTCAAGCACCTTTTCTAAAATGTCAATTAAATAAGTTCTGCACCCAAAGCTTTTAATGAGATACAAAAGTAAGCAAAAATGAGAACAGCATATTCTTTCTTCCTAGGAACTGCAAAATATAAAAACTGAAAAGCAGAAAACCTGGAAGATAAACGTGCCTGTGAGCACACAAGCATCAGTAACAACCCATGGTCAGATACATGGAGTTAGAGTTTCCTTCTTCAATCTATGACACAAGCAGAATGTTCACTGGTATTACATACTCTCAGCTACCTAAGAATAAATAACTAACTCTTCATCTATGTTTAGAGAGAGAGAGAGAGAGAGAGAGAATGAGATGTAGCATATATGACTGATTCAACAAGCCAACAACTAACTATAGCTTATAGTATTATACTGATAATTTTCATTTTGCACCCACTAGATAAACTAACTGTTATCAATATTTAACAAGGGACTTGTGTTCTCAGCCACCACAACAAAAAACAGTTATAAAGTATTTTATTTATCTTCAGAATATATGGAACTCAGACCCAACCTAACCTTGCAGGTGTTTTTTACATTCACAAAATGACATGTTCCCACAACAAACCTCCCCTCCCCAGAAGGTAGCCTCAAAAAGTCAGAGAAAAAGAGAGGGAAAAATCCATGCATTGAAATTTTCTCCCATTGAGATATTTTCAAACTTGAGGGAAAAAAGAAAGAAACTGAAATTTTTAAGCCATTATAAGTTGCATAGAAAAGTCAATTCAGTAAATTGCCGCTTGATGGCAAAACATAATCCGCTGAAAAATAAGTTCACCAATCATACCTTTTTGCAATCTTCTCTTGCTGAAACTTCTAGTTGCAGTTCTACCCTCAGAGTTTAAGTCATCAAAGAAGTTGATGGTCTGCATAAATGGAGTTTCAGCTGAAGTCCGAATTAGTTGATTTTCTCTCCTCTTGTAGTAACTGTCAGAAACTACGGCTGGAGTATTGTGCCCAGACAGGGCCCTAGGATTTGAAGATGCAACTAACTGATTTGAATTTCGTTTAACATATGTCATGCTTGCCACATTTGAAGACAACAAATTCCCATTGTTTAGCCCACTCTGTTCCAAATTGTTAATTTCCCCATGTTGTGATAGAGCTTCTGAAATTTTCAACAAATCCTCAGAAGATTTTGCTGCAGATTTAGTTTCTCCAGGTTCTGTAAGCTCTGATGCATTTTCTGTTGGATCACAGTGGCAAGTCTCTGGTAATGGGCAAGATCTGCAATCCACCAAAAGTTTGTTCATGTGATTTGGTATTTTAGGTGCACTGGGTAATGGATGATTTCTGGGCCTCTCAAAAGAAGTATTTATTCCTCCTGTTCTCATAACATTTGTTGGGTCAACAACATCAGTACTACTATCCGTTCCAAAATTCTTCTTCACTTCATCCATACCCGAAGAGTTAAGCCGATTTACAGAACTCAAACCATGAGAATCCTGTGACCGTACAGCTGCTGAAGTTGTTTGTCTGACAAGACTGTTACCTTTGCGAACATAAGAAGTGCTCTGTGGCTTAGGAATTTTTCTAAGAAATTGCCTTTGTGTAGAAACACTGTTTGAGAAAGTCTTGTTTCTGTGTGAAGCAGAAGTAGAATGATTATAAGTCCGATGCCATGTTCTAGGTTTTGTGATATGGGCTGACGAGGATGTATTCTTTGAAGCAAAAGAAACCAAAGAAGCATGACCAGGATAAACCTTGGAAACAACATGATGGGGCGGGATTTTCCTCCCATTTAATTCTCCACCAATGGCATCCAATGCAGAAGAACTTTTGGTCTCCTCTGCTGATAAAAGTTCTGTGTTCTTGGTTAATGATGACTTATCGCCCATGTTATTCACAGTGACATGCAGATTAGGATCATGTAAAGATGACAAATGTGTAGACAAGCAACAGCCATGTTCAGATGCCTGCTTCTCAAGTGGAATTTTACCAACACTGGAAGCCTTAACACTGGTATTTTGGCTGAGTAATCTGCCCACGACATCAGGCAAGCTTTCTGGAGAATCCATATCAGATGGAACATCAGGCACAATTTCCGTACCCGAGTTGTTGGTAGGAACTCCATTACCATCTCCACATGAATGTAGATCATTTAAAGTAAAAGGCAAGTCATTCTTGCTACTACCCCAACTCTCATTCTCAATATCTGTCTTAGGAACTCTTTCATCTCGATCCAGAGACTGAAGCTCTGAAGAACCCTGGCACAGAGCAGTCCTACTTTCAGTTGAAGGCTGCTCTTCAGCAGCTTCCAAATCCATTGTTCCTCCCTCAGCATTTCCTATATCCATTGAACCATTTTGATGACTACCTCCATCCACAACTGGAGTTGCATTTACAACCTGCTCACCTATCAAATCTTGACAAGTGGATTGTTCTTGTGTAACAGCCAATTCCCTAACAACTGAAGAACAATGAACCCATTTCGAACCATAATCTTGAAAGCCATCTCTAACTGTAACTGCATTTTCCAAATCTCTTCCTCTAGAAAATGTATCAGACAATGCAGTGATCCCCTTCTGTAGAGGGGGCAATTCAGAATCACACAGAGAATCCATGCGAGAAGCAGTTATCTCTTCTTGTTTTTCTAGATCATCTACAGTATTGAAGGCCACGTCACAGGCTGATGCAGACAAACCTGCAATTATAGGTCTACCACCAATGTTGGATGCTGTTGGACCAAACACTTCCAATTGTAAGGCAGAAAATTTTCTTTTCTTCTGATCCCTTGGCGAAGGCCCATCTGGAGAAATGTCATCCCTGCTGCTAACTGAAGCCTTGATATCTGAAATCTTTCCCAAGTTGTATTGATGAGAATCAACAGTTACATCTGCACAAGGTTGTAAATCAAGATCTGCACACCCATCACCAGAAACCCTACCCTCTGCTGGACTAGAATCTTTAAAAGATAATCTCAAAGTTGTATCCACCCAATCATCATTTAGTGGCCCCATGCATGCCTTATTTATGACTGACTTTGACAAATCCAACTGAGGCATTTCAAATATTTTACTATTACTCTCAAAGTTAAATGTATCTTGCTCATTGCAACCAACAGAAACCCCAGTATTGAGATATGCTCTTGTTGAAACTTTCTCGGCAGACATAGAAGACCCATTTGGCGATGACCGCTTGCCAATATCATCAACAGTTTCATGGCTGTCAAATTCAAGTCTATCTGAACTAGTACAGCCATTGTCACAACCAATCCCTACTCCATGATTTGAGCAGTCGACATTTGTCAAAAAATTCTGAATACTAGTTTCCCCTGAATTTGATTTATGTAACATTTGACTACTCCCCACGGGAACGTTGACACTTGCAAATTGACCCAGGCTACCTTTCTCAACTAAGGGACAACCTGGGTCTGTACAAGGCTGCTGAGAACAAACATTCCTACTCTCAATGTCAACAATCCTTTCTTGTGAGTCTAAAAAACTATTTCCAAGCCCCACAGCAGTATCATGTGAAGTTGAAGAAGCATCCTGAGTTTTAGATTTTGCAAAACTAAATGAATCTGAGTCAAAATTTCCTTTGGTTGGAGGCAAAACCTCAGGAGATCCTTTTGCAGAATTTTCCTCAGGCATGAAAGAGTCTACATTCTGCGGCTCTGTGACACCCCCAATTTCAGGATTACTAATTTTATTTTGTGATTTAAATGATTCTTTGTCAGCATTTGAAGCTGCATGCAGGTTAATGTTCAACAAACTCCCATGAAAATCTGTTTCTTCCTTACTTGATGAAGCTGGTGAAGTTGAGCATCTCCTCTTTCTAATGCTATTAAGTTCACATAAATCATCAGAACCAGAAACTGTGGCAACTTGCTCAGACACTGTAGAATTTGCTCCCTCTGTTTTTCCATATTCAGGCATCACAGCTACTTCATTTGAAGAATTCTGATGATCAACCTCATCAATTGAAGCCATATCACTAGCCTTGTCAGGCTCAGAGGTTACAGGCAGACAACAGGCAGAGCCGCCATCTCTTACATGTTCATCAAACTTCTTTGTCAGCTGTGAAGATGAAGAAGTCAAGCTAGAGCTTGCAGCTCTCTTCACTACTCTCTTCACTACTTTTTTCTTCTTCATAACCTTGACTGGAGACATTTCACCAGAGACAACATCAGTTCCATCTTTATCTGAGAGAATACACCCATCAGAACTCTCCATTTTACTCTTTGCAGGAGAGACATTGGTCCCACTAGAACCAGGAACTGAACTGCTTTTATTCCCCTTACTAAAAACGGATGATACAAGTCTCTCTTTGGAAGGGTTTAGGCCTTCTTCAGAACTGGGTGCATTATTTGGAACACAAGGGCTACTATCCAGTTTCACACTATCCTTATTGGGGCTTGACGAATCCAGTTTTACACTATTCTTATTGGGACCTGATGAATCCAGTTTTACATTATCCTTATTGCAACTTGATGAACACAGTCTATCCTTGTTTGGTACCAACACTTTCCTAATCTTACTCTTCCTAGGGGTCATGTCAATTTCTGAAATACCTGAAGAACTAGGAGCAGTCACAATTGCCTTGGCTACAAGTGAATTGGACTTGAAAGACACATCAAGCTCTACAGGGCTTCCTTCTCTCACTTCCTCTCCACTCCCACGGCCAGAATGCAAGTTCTGATCTTTAGCTCCAAAAGAATTAGATTTGGAATTGTCAAAATAACCAGAGAAACCTACCATATCATCCTCTCTATTCTTGTAACTGGGCTTTTGTATCCTAAGAAAAGCACTCCTTTTTGGCATTTGTTTCCTGTGATTCCAATTAAACTCGTGACTGCCCTCTCTACTTCGTTTACCACTATGCCTTTCCAATTCTGTGTTTGCTTCTCTACTCCTAAAATGCTCCCGTTTTCCAGCAAAAACCCAAATCCCTTTACGATCATCAATCCCATTACTGCCAGTCTCCATCAAAGGATCACGCACATCTCTCATGAGCTCTCTATCACGACCACATGGAAAGGCTCCCTGGTTATCATAATTTCCCGATTTTGAATCAAAAACCCTGGACACTAGACCATGATCTGATACCCGGTAACCCCTGGACAGTCTATCAGAACTCAATCCAAATTGATTGCGAAATTGATAACTCTTATCACCAACAATTCGTTCCTCCATAACCCTAGAACTAATATTACAATCCAATTCATGCCTAATGTTTGCTATTGGAGACATCGGCCGCTTGTTAAATTGGCGGTGATACGAATCAGGATCGAAATCATCTGCAGGATACGGCCTACCGGGCCAATTATGGGAATGAACCCTAGGCTGCGGCGGCGGATCTTTTGAATATCCTTCCAATTGGGGCAATCGAGGTGGGAACCCATCTTCTAAGGGCGGCGGCGGAGGACGAAGCAAAACTCTAGGAGGCGATTGAAGGAAATCAGATCGCCTATGGTAATCGTTGTTGGGATTATTATATGTGAATTGCGGGTTAGGGGAATGATTATAAGAAGTAGGAGGAGTAGGGACAGCGCGGTATGGCGGTGGAGGCGGTCGGAGAAGCGGCGCGACGAGGTTGGGGCGGTAAGGGCCATAGAAATTGGGGTTGTCGGAAAAAGCCGGAGGAAGAGGCGGGGGTTGATGGGGGCGAGAGGCAGCGTAGCCGGTGTGGTGGTTAGGATAAGGAGAGCGAGACTCCATCCCTCCTTTCAGTTTGTGTTCTTGAATATAGATTCGTTGCCCGACAAATAGACTTGCCGCTTATATGCGAGTCGACGGGTAGTCGCCGTTGGTCACGTTTTAAATTTGATATACCAAGACAGGCGTAGGAGCTTCACCTCGAAGTCATTATCATAATTACACCGCACTTTTCTTTTTTCTATAAAAATAGAAACTATCCAATGGAATTCCTGTTCTTCCTAAATAAAAATAAGAATTGAATTCTTCTGGCGGTAAGGAGTTAAAAAATAAAAAAAATGTTTATTCATTGTTGGGATTAACAGTCAAGAAAAATTTATTCGTCCTTTAGGGCCACATGATGAGGCCGTGGCCTAACTACTCTGCCGGCCACACTGTTTTTTGATTGCCAACCCACAAATATAACAGGTATGCATGGTCTGCAATCTATCATTATGGACTCCCGAAGCAACATCGCGATAAAAGGAAATGTGGGTCGTGGTCCAAGAGAGGCTGAGCCCAAAGAGGCTTTACCAGGTGAGCCTAGCTTAAAACCTGGACAGAACAGAACCCATTGGTCCACATGAATCCAATTGCTCCAATTTTTAGGATGGGAGTAATTGTCGGTGGAGACGCTGAGCAGTGGAAGCAGTCCTTTTCGTAGTTGCCGTGGCCAGGACCACTGTTGGCCTTCCTTTTTAAAGGCATAGGAAAAGTGGGGATCCAAATTAAAAGATGGCGTGGCTACAAGGACTGTGATGGTGAGAGGAGGGTACAAGAGCATCCAAGGACCGTTGGCTTTGCAGGGAGAGAGCCAAATAGAGAGTAATGCAACAATAATGGCATTGTGCTGGACACCTGTCGTTGTAGCTGAGGGATGAAAAGGACCTTTAGAGGCCCCATACAAAAGCAGCATTTCACGTGCCATTGAAGTTGCAAATAACAAAATAGAACACATCATGATGTTTTGTGCCACAAAGTTACAAGAGAGAAGTCTATCAATCTCCAATTGTTGTCGGAACAGTCTGTACAAGGGTTTTCTTATTTCAACTTTTCAAGGATAGTTGGAGCAATGATTACTTGTACCCACTGCTCACTCTATTATGCAATGTTCAATATTACAGCAAGAGCATCTTCAATAGATTCCATTTGGTCCATTGAGATGAAGCACCGACACCTTGAACCCAGAAAAATCAGGAAAAAAAAAAAAAATCTGTCTGGGGACACTACATTTTGGACCTTCTGAAGGGAGGGAGGAGGGCACACCACATGCAACCTCTCATACAACAACCCAACTATTAGCAAACTGCAAACAGAGAACAAGACACCAATGCCAACTGAAATTGGAAGTTGAAAACCTTTAGGATATACAAAAGAATGAACAGGCGGTGAGGAGTTTTTTGACTCCCATTTTGGCCTGCCAATGCATGTCATGGTTGTTTAGTCAAAGCTTGATGATCGGCTCCACCTGCCTTGCAAGTAGTCCTCCAATGAGATATTTTGCTCAATGCTGCTCATTGAGAGTGAATCATCCTCCGTGTCAAGCAGTGCAAGGTTAAGATGGGACTGCAGATTGGAACGGGGGCTTCCTTCATCATCCAGTACAGTGGATTCTTCCACAGCATTAACTTGAAGCCTCGCCCACCTGATTCCTTCAGCATCACCCTGGAGGAGCTTCAAAACCTTTGATCCATAGTAACACAGACCAAGTTAAAGACTTGCTAGACTAGCAAAGGAAATTATTTATAACTTGTAGCTTTCCCTTCAGACTGATCAATGCCATTTAATCCATCTTTACCAGACATTATCCAACTTGCTTTACATATAAAACCAGTTTTAACTTTTGAACCACCTTTTGTGCCAACCATTTTATGCAGTATCACACAACACATGGAAATCATGAAGTTGGGGAAGAAAGAAATTGAGAAAGGACTTACAAGGCTTATTTGAGGCCTAGCTCGGGGAGCATGCCTTACGCAAAGTGTGGCAGCTAAAACCATCCTCTCCAATTGATCATGGTCATAGTTATCACCTAAACTTGGGTCTAACAATTTGGAAATCTTTCCACCATTTAGAAGTGGCTTGGCCTGGATTAAAAGATTCATTTCTGTTTAGAGGCATGGATAAAGTTGAATTGCATAAAAGCATATTCTTCGAATACAGAGGGCATACCCATATAACGAGGCTCTCTTGGCCTTTCGGTTGATCATTGCTTATAGGCTTCCTTCCAGAGAGAAGCTCAAGGAGCACAACACCAAAAGCAAAGACATCGATTTTCTCATTTACTTTGCCATACATAAAGTATTCAGGAGCCAAGTAACTGCAGAAATAATTTGTTGTTGGTAGCTAGTTAAAAAAAAAAAGTCATGGTTGCTTTTTCCCCTTAACAGGATATCCTAATTTTATTGCAAGAAACTAGAACTAGAACATAAAAACTGAGGATGCGGAAATTTACATACCCAAATGTTCCAGCAACGTCAGTGCATGTTATATGGGATGTGGAGCATGACGCCCATTTGGCAAGTCCAAAATCAGAAAGCTGCCAAAATCATGAAGCTCCACAACTTATACATCCAAACAATCGAAAAAAACAAAGTAAAGCTAAAAGTTAAAGGTGCATCACCTGAGGCTCAAAATCATCAGATAATAGTATATTGGATGATTTAACATCCCTGTGGATCACAGCTTGAGCAGTGCGATTGTGTAGATAATCCAGGGCCTCAGCCACCCCTACAGCCACCTTATATCGATCACTCCACCCAAATGCAAGCAGGTTTTTTTTATCACCTGAATGAACAAGCATATGAGAAATGTCAAGAAACTTTAAAAGGTATTTCTTTGTTTAACAAAATATCTAACCAAGTTCAAATTATAAACAGAGAAAGAATGTGCAATTGAAGTACCATGAAGGTTTTCTACAAGGCTTCCTCTTGGTAGGAAATCATAAACCAGGAGAAGATTGTTATCCTCATAACAGAACCCCAAAAGTGAAATTATGTTCTTGTGATGTAATGTGGTGATAATCTCAATTTCCAACACAAACTCCTTCAATACATCTTCAGAAGGCTTTAAGATTTTCACAGCAATTTCCCTGCCATCAGGAAGGCAACCTTTATAAACTTGACTGCTGCCTCCTCTCCCAATCAGATTTTCTGGTACAGAGACAAAAAAAATATATATGTATATCAACGCCCAAGTCATAATAAAAGAAATTAAATTGCTTTCACGGATTACTTGTGAAAAGAAACAAACCAGCCAGGAAATTGGATGTGGCGGAGAGAAGTTCTTGGTACTTGAACAATCTACAAGTTGCAGAGTATTTCTCATGAAGGCCCTCCAATTCTTTTGGTAGATTTTTCAAACTGTGTTTAGGAGAAGGTGGAGCTGTCCCCACCTCCACACCAACGGGGACAATTGCACGGCTTTCTCCATCTGGATTAGATTTTTCATCAGCCTGATCACAATCATTCCTTTTGTGATCCAAATTAGCAGATGATAATGAAATCTCCCGACTGGGCAATCTCATTGCCCACTGAACTACAGAGATCCGCGTCAATGAAGATTTTTCTAATACTCGCTGATCCGGTGGAACTGCACGACGGAGCAATGGCCAACCAGGTTTCAGTTCGGGTAACTGTCTGACTAACAAGGATCTTGAATGTGAAGGAGGAGCCTCTGGCTTCGATAGTGGCACTATAGCTAGAGAGTTGTCATCAGCATCATTAGCCTCTTCTTTAGATGTCTTACAATAATTATCTGAAGACTGAGCAGCCAGTCCACAAATCGAGCAGTCCTGCTTCATAATACTCTGCAAACTATTTGATCGGGCATCAGCTAAGGCCTGCTGCAAGTTCTGTTCATCACCCTGATCACACATTAAGGCTTCATTAGCACCACTTTCACTAAGCACCTTGGAGCTATTTGCTGAAATTGACCTGTGAATTGCATTAAGCAAACCACTCTGGCGACAATCTTCAGTCCCTGCAACAATTACAAGACGTATGGTTGTAGAATATAACCAAACCCAAAGAACAATGACATTAAAATATATATATATATATATATATATATATCAAATTTACAGGGGGAAAAATGGACGAACCCTGCAAAAGAGCAGGACTAGCTGGAGAGGCTTCTCTATGAAACACGATCTTCCCATTATTGACAGCCACAACCGAACAATCCTTAGACAACTTTTTGGCACAATATTTAGCCACAGATGTCGATGACCGGATATGGTGATTTCTTGCAACTCCAAGTATTACCTTTGTTGCTGTATAAGATTTAGCTTCCCTAACCAAAATCTTTCGAACAGATGGACCCCTGCATATCTTGAGCTTGAGTTCCACCTGCAATAGATACGGCCCATCAAAAACCAGAACTTAGCCATTTTCAACAACTGACAAGAGAATAAGTGGAATACTCAAAATTTTCACTTTTTCAGCAGCCAAGCGGATGAAATCAATCCAAAAAGAAGAAACTTATAGGAGCGCAGAAACACAGACTAAAAGTGATATAAGGACAACTTTTGTAAGAATTCCCAACCTGTTTTAGGTTACAGAAACCCTCGTAAACGGCAAGAACAGAGTCAAAGGCCTTGACAAGCGAGAGAAGAGAAGACCTCCCTTCACGATCCACGATTTCTGTACATGCCCATTTCATCAACTCAGCAAAACCGCCCAAATAACCCAGAACCAAAAACACCCACTAACAAAAGTTATCACCTTTACTAATACTTACCATTGTTACCAAGAACGTGAAGAGCAATAACACTGTCCCCAGGCTGTGCAACTTTGACCAAGGCCCAAGTCAACAGCTCTCTGCTCTGAGAATCAAGCTTGACCCCCACCATCACCGTACACCCACCAGAGCCCGCCATTTCCTCTTCTCCTGCGTGCTGTAGCATTTTGATTTTTTTGTTTTTCTGGCTCAAAAATTCAATGGCTCTGCAGCGTTTTCTTTGTCGCCGTTAAGTTTCCTAGGCTTGTGGATCATCTCGCGCCCTTAGAGTTAAAGGCTTCTAAGCTAGAGAGAGAGCGAGAGGGAGGTGGCGTTTTGCTGTTTCTGGCCTAACTGCCAGTTCGGTTGTTTGCTTTTCTAGGTCGCCGAACCAGACCTGAAAGTGAAAGGAAAGAAGAGAGACGTGTACTTTTATAGGATGGACACATGACCTCCATTTTGCCACTTGGGAGTGTCTTAAAACGTTTAAACTGCAAGTACAGTCCCCCTAAGATATTAAACTCTAACACACCGTGCATAATTCAAGCTGATTACATCATAAAACCTAATTATATAAAAAAATCAACTAACTTCAAAATTTAATAGTTATTATATATTTTTTTATTAAGATAATAAATTAATTATTTTAAATTACATATTTTTTTTTAATTTTAATTAATTTTACTTAACATTTTTATTTTTCATACATAATAATATTAAGTTAATTTAATTATATTTTTAATAAATTAAATTAATTTATTTTTTAAGTTTAACAATTATTATGCCTTTATTTTTGTAATTAATTATAAATTAAGATTTATGTTTTATTTATACCTTTAACTTAATAAATTTACACATAAAAATATATGGTAAAATTTAATATTTGATATATTTTTAATTCTCATGCATTAATTTATCCTTTATATTGAATAATTCCTTATCACAATATAAAAGTCTAGTTATTCATGATCTTTTGCACCAAATAGTTCGACCCCTTATACATGTTCAATGTAAATCAATTTAATTTGATGTTAGTGGGACTTACTTTATGACGTAGTTAACGTTTCTAAATATATTTAGCTTAAAATTGAAATCAATAACAATGAGTCTGATTGACATTACGAATAAGGCTAAATCCCTATAATTTAAATCATTATTTGATAAATAAAAATTAAGAGCTAAAATCTATGAGAAAATCATAATCTCTGATTTTTAAAAATATAAAAAGCCTCTAAAATAAAAAGACCCTATTCTTCCTGTGGATGATTTCTATGGCTCTGGAGGCCTTGTTTGACTGGATAACGATTAACAAGCCGTGTTAGATTAAATGAGATCGGCTACTTATTGTTTTTCCTGTCTGACTTTCCTATATGTTCAATGTTCATAGACGGTATAGATGATGCTAATGAGGCGGTAAAACCGCCAATAATGCAAATATAATAAAGTGGGAGTTATTAATCAACCGATTTATTGCAACTGCTGCGTATTTTTTTTAAGGCCCTCTCTGGCTTTTTGCTTTGTTTTTGAGTCATTAGGTCATACCAAAACGATGTGAACCTTTCAACAGCGTTAATAAATTATTTTTAGCTGAATAAAATCGTAAATCTATAGCTCATTGGTAATATAAAGAAATTAAAAATAAAGGAGGAAAAGTATTAAGATACCCAATCGTGCGGTTTGTACTTAATGCATTTGAACCGAATGCGTGGCTACAATGAACTATATTTTAATGCATTAGCTACAATGAAAAAGAATAACTAAACACAATTATGCGCAGTTTGTATTTATTGCGTTTAAGTCAACGATGGAATATAGCGAGAATTAAGCATTTTTTGCTGAGAAATGAAGCAAAACCTAGTTTGATTAAATGGAGTCTGATGAACAACACCAAGGTAAGCATTGCTTGCAATGCTTAATCGACGTGAAGAGCCATTCAGTCACTCACGTAATTACGCACCCATTTTTATTTTTTTATTTTTTATTTTATTTTTGGCCATGTTTTGATAGTACAGAGTGCAAGCAACACCAAATAGAGAATTGTTTGCAATTCTTAATTAAAAAGATGTAACTGCGTCGTCATCCATAATACTACATTTTTAATAATTTTATTTAATTAAGCATCCCCCATCACACAACGTAAGGCTCCGGGGTGGACTCAAGAACCCAATTGCAGCCACACCCACATGCGTCGAGCAATTTTTAAATTTTTTTTTTAGAAAAAAAATTAACTAGTAATATTTAAAAAATAACATAAAAAAATGAATCAATTATATCTTATATAATTTTATAAATAAATAAAATTATATATGTAAAAAATATTTTATTGTATTATTGTATCTATAGTATTGTTTAATAATTATTTTTCCCTAATAATACTTTTTATTTTTCGAATTAGATTATACGAAATTTAGACCATATTTGCTCTATTTTTCTTAAAAATTTTGGAGCGTCAATTTGAAGTTGGCTGACACTCATCAGGCCGGCGACGAATGGAACCCACCACTGACAGGGCCACCGCCGCGGGTATAAATAATTAGAAGTAGGATCGGCGTCCGTGACTGCGTTGACAGCGACTCTTCCTTTCACGGCGTCCTGGCAAAGAGCGGAAACCAACCATTAATCATGTGATTCCCCATCACAAACCGTACACGTGGCTTCTTTAAAGTTTGCGAACCCCACGCATCGGCAGCTATCGGCTGCCTTTCTATTCTTATCACACAGGTTTGGTCGCCACGTGCCCCACCTCCTTCAAAAGTCGGAAACTTAGCGTCATGGAGCAGTGGAGCAATTTCACGTGCCAGAATTTAATGTGTAAATTATCAATAAATTTGATGCGACAATTGAAAATGTTGGATTGGGACGATTTTTCAAAACGGTACCGAAACTCTTTTTGGCAAGTGATTGTGAACATGTCACGTCATTCTTCGCATTGTGAATTTTTGCGCATAAAAAAGTGAGTTTTATTGACTTTTTCAAACCCAACAAACCCTGCTCGTCAGAGTCCCGATTCCAGTGGCATTTGCTTTTAAGTTAACTTCCACGGTGACGCAAGTCATTTTTAGTTTGAACTTTGGAGTGGCTTTGACAAACGAACAATTTTGGATTGAAGTCACTTGCACAGATTAAATTTCTAGAAAAATCTACGACCATACGGTTAACCACGAGTAAATTGGTCAGTTGATCGACCGGGCTGATTGTCCAATCTGCCCGTGACGGATGGGTCCCAGATAAGGTCATTTGTGGACCCCCACCTGTCCTTTAGATATTTTAACAATCAGGGAAGCACGCATCTCTCGCAGATGACTTGTCGGTGGATCCATGTATGGTTGGGCCATGGCATTTCACGTGTTAACGTGGGTTAGAAGTTACCAGAAATTTGACATTTTGAATTAGAATGGACAAAATCCAATCTTGGTTGGAGACAATGGATTCAAATGTCCCTGAATTTTTTTGTTGGGGGGAGGCATGAGAGATGTTGAATGGCTTAAAAAAAGAGAAATGAGTCACCAAACTTTTGAACTCAAAATTTAAAAATTTTAACAAGAATATTCCAATTAATTGTGTTAGCAACATGAGACGATATATTTAAAATTAATAGCATTGATACACTATTTGGTACAAAAATTTTTAGCTGCACAAAGTCAATGCCATCTTGGCATGTCGGCTATATATACTATGATTTTGTGGACGCATCAGGATGCTATTTGTTTGCCGTAGAATCAAAGTGCACTCGAAGAAATTCATAGTCAAAACTTTTCATGATTTTTTATTTTTTGTTTATGTGAATGATTGAAATTTAAAATTTGATTCCGAAAGCTCCCTCTTAAATTTAATATTTAATATTCGGTAATCCTTAGATCACACCTAAAAATTAATCCTTCCGAGGCTTTTGCTCACGGAAAATGATGCAAATGGCAGCAGCATGTGAAATCAACACTGTTGTCGCATGCTGCGAGATGTAGGCGGCACCCATTCGCCAAAGCCTCGTGGGGTTCTTGCGACTCTTGGAGAAATGTGTTGTACGGAAACTGCTCCCATCAAATTAAACAATGAAACAAAACAATTCAAGATCTCTGGATATTCGTGGACCCTAATGCGCAAACTACCAAACTGTCAACAATGTTGCGGACGGCTGCAGATGGCATGTATTTGAATGTAAGGATTTAGGGACGCACGGCTGTGATTAATTCTGTGTGCAGAGCGATTAACTAATGTTGGACGTTTCTTTGAGCGGGCCGCTCAGGGGCTTGTGCACCTTTGTCACGCATCCTAGTCTGAAGAGATTATTTATATATGATCAATGGCATGTTGTGGATTAGGTACGCATGTTCTCTGCGGGGACAATCCAAGACAAAGAGAGTGGGTCAAGCATGAGGTTGCCTCTTCGTACTGCGAAATTGGGACATGGAAGTTGAGTTTGACGCTACCCGCAAGCGATCCAGTGCTTAGCCGAGGGAGGGGTTGGAGGTTCTAACGCTACAAATGCAAGAATTACATAGAGTTCCTCTAGTTGGGAAATTTGTGCATCTAGAGCATTTTTAGTGTCCCCCCCCCCCCAAATTCAACATGAATAAGTAATTGTTGATTTTTATTAAATATATTATAAGGAATTTTGTTTGCAGAAAAAATTATATTAATTCATTTAACTAATTGTGAATTTTAATTTAATATAATTAATTAATTTATTTTTATTAAAAATTTTACATAATAAGATAGTTCTTTTATTATCAAGTATTCATTATATTTACTTATTTTTTATATGTATAATTTATTTATAATTTTACATTTATATAAATTTATTTTAAATAAATTTTACTTATTATATTATATAAAATTATATTAAAAATTAAAATAATTTTTTTTATTCTCATAAATTTTTATATTTCAAGATTAAATTTTAAAACTTTAAAGAACAATTTCTGTTTTTTTTTTTTTGTTTTTCTTTTCAAGCATCCCTTGTTCAAGGTGCTAAAATGATGCTCACCAAAACAATTAATAAAAACCGAAAGCAAGGCTAAAAAATTCCAGGAAACAAGCCCTCTAATTGTGTCGTGAAACATGGGGTTCAATCACAATTCCCCAGACAAGCCAAACTTTATTTCGCATGGTAAATGAGACGAAGGACACTTTGTGCACACTCAATTAACTGCAGAGGGACCAGGGAACCAAAGACAACAATGTGATATCTTAAATTTTATGATTTCTTTTTGGCGGGTGCCCGCAAGGACGCTTGCTTAGAATTCTGTGTCTCAAACTGTGGCTGTTAAAATGGGGTTTGGAAGTCCAAAACGACTCGTCAACCAACAGAAAACAAAGTAAAAGCGGCAATGGCGAACCGCAAAACAGAAAACACCCACCTTCCCCGCCTCAACTCTCCCCAACTATTTAGACGCATTTTAAGTGACAGAAAACGAAAGAAAGCTTGCCGATTGGCGCGGGCTTACTTTCTTAGGCAGGACACAACATCTTGGATGGTTTACTAAATTCAAGTGATTATACCCCCTTTTTTTTTTTTTTTTTTGGTTACATCAAAGACTCTTTCCATTTTTTTTGGATCACCGGCATAGCCAACGAACCTGGTAACATTAAATTGAGCTGAGTTTAATAGGTACGGGCGTAATGGAATTGAAAGGTACAAAATATAAAAAGAGCTTCAATTTAAGTACCGCCAATTGAAGGGGGGCCTCGTCTCATGGTTATGGCTCAAGAGCAGAGATGTTAGACCAGTCGAAAAGGGAGTTATACGTCAGCCCAGATGTTCACAATTGTGGATGTCTTTTCCTCTTCCTACATGTGAAATATTGTTACGTTACCATGGGAGCCCCACTGTCTTTATGACAGTCAGGCTTTTGGTCTATTTTAGTTGTGCATGTGTCTTTGCTTCTCGTTTGACGCCTCAGACATGAGGAAGTTATTATGATTTTTTTCTTTTTTTTTTTCTCCTTCTTTTTGTATTAAAATATTTTAATATAGCGGATGATGCAGCAGATTCCTTTTCGGCTTCTCGCCAAACAGAATGTGAATGAACTCAGTCGTAGATGCTTACTAATTGCAACTTTTGATTAATTAAGTGAATATATGGGCCTGCCTTTTTGACAAACCAACAGAAACATGGGCCGGTCTAGTTATTACTTAACCGACGTCGTTTTGATAGGCCTTGGATTGCGTCCTTGAAGTTTAAACTTTCCGAGTCCAGAGCTCTTACCTTGGACTAACAATTGGCCCAGCAACACCAGAGGAATTATTTATTTATTTATTTATTATTATTATTATTTTATGAGAAATTGGGGTATTGAACTCTCAATTTCTTTATAGGCCTACGCCTGGTCCAGTAGCACTGGCCCCACACAAAGTCATCCTATTTTCATCGGCTGTTTAATCATTAATCCCACAACACATAAGAAATAATAAGCATTATTACTAGTCATTGGAGTCTTTTCGACTATGCTAAGATTGTTGTATTATGTATGGTTGATTAATTAATGAATGGATAACAACTCTGTACGTTTGGGCATCTCCATCTGCCTCCATCATAATCATCAATTGGCTAACTGGACATCTGGGATGGGTAAGATTAAGTTAAAATGATATGGGTCGATGTACAAATAAATAGATGACAATGAAATTTCTGTCAAATTTTTAATTCCTTTTTAAAAAAAAAAAAAAACAACCACTTCCGAAAAATACTGCTACGATCGCCCACGCGCCCCACCAATAAATGGGCGGTTACCAACTGAACTTGAGCACTAGTTCCCAGTTAACTTTCTGCCACTAGACCAGACAGCCTGTTGGAACTCTTTGTAGTGTGCCTTTTTTCTGTGTAAGCTTTTCGTTGTCCCAGAATCTTTGTTCGGTCCGTTTCCTTTTTGAAAGTTCTCTTGTTTTCTGGATTTGGGTTGTTCTGTCATGCTGTGAACAATTTTTCTTCCTTTTTTAATGTACTCACTAGTTAGAAAAATTCGTTCTTTGTTATGTTCTTCGTGTTGATAGAATATTGCTTCTGTTGAAATTATGTCCTTAGCTTTTTTTTTTCCTGTCCCTTTTTGTGTTGGAGTCACAAATTTAAAGGCCAATGCTTGAAGTTTTATATGGTATGGCATTGCATGTGATGTGGGTTGCTTGTTTTCCATTGGAATCGCAAAGTAGTTTTTTTTTTTTTGTTCTTTTTTTAACGAATTTGCACTAATTATTAAGCTAATTAATCAGGGATTACTATAAACAGTATTAGAAATACTAATGTTTTGGGTTATGTGCAGAGTTATACATTGGATTCTTGTGACTGTTAAGTTGAATACATTAATTAGCATGGTTCTGCACTTCTGCCCACTGATAGGGTTAGTAAAGATCGAACACATTCAGAGCTGCAGATTATTGAGTTCCTTTCTTTGATTGAATGCGTTGTGAAAGTATTAGTCACTTATGAGGGTTGGATGTATGAAAACTAATGAATTTACAGTATTGGTTATTGTTATTTCACGTTTAGATATGGGTTTAACGTGATTCTATTTTGGGATGTATGCCTTCCCAGTTATAATTAGTCTTCCTAGTTCAATGGAAGATCCTGGAGATTCTGCCATATGCAGAATTTTCCCAGTTTGCAAACTAAATTGTAAAATAAATCCTCAAGGCCGTGTGAAAAGTTGAGGATTTCTGCTACCATATTTACTCGTCAACTTTGTTCCACGATAGATATATTGCAATCTGCCATGAAACACCTGCTTGCTTATTGCCTTAGTAATCAGTTCTAACGAGTATCCTCATCACCATACTCTAATCCAGCAATAAGGTTTAAGAAATAACAAAAGATTTTGGCTTTATCTCTTTGTTATATTTCTCAGTTGCAGATGTTGGACATATTCTCTTGAATTGAGTATGCATGCAAGACAGTTGTTCATATTTGAAGCAACACACCAGAAGTAACACCCTGCAGGAGAGTGCTAATTGGATCATGCAGCTATATCATCACCCATACTCTCTGGATAGTCAAAAGGTGAGACTTGCTTTGGAGGAGAAGGGCATTGACTACACTTCGCACCATGTCAATCCCATAACCGGCAAGAATATGGAATCTTTGTTCTTCAGAAAAAATCAAAGTGCAAAACTGCCTCTTTTCCAGAATGGAGCCCACATCATCTTTGACACCCTTGAGATAATCCAGTATGTCCCATCTTCAGTCCTCTCTTCTCTCGTTGCATTGTATAAAATGTGTAAGTGTATTTGGAAGTAATGTCTTGCCTGGCCCGATATTACTATGTTAACATCTTGAACATATATTTGAATAGATTCACCCTTCCACTGTAATAAATTTTCATCTACAGTGATGCATTTAGAGATGAAAGATTTTCACAGTGGTAATGTAATTTGCAGGTACATAGCGAGAATTGCAGCTGTCTCTCTGGGTACTGGTCAGGGCTCTTTTAGCAGCAGTGACATTGTCAAATGGATGCAAAAGATACAAGACTGGAACCCCAAGTTTTTCACCCTTTCTCAAGTACCTGAGAAATACCGTCGCAGGGTCTCCAAATTCATAAGGCAAGTGGTGATAGCTCGGATGGCGGAATTCCCTGATCTAGCAAGTGCTTACCATCGAAAACTAAAAGATGAATACGAAACAGAAGACAAGCTGAAAAACCCAGAAGTTCTGAACCGAAGCAAAGAGCATCTTATTAGGCTTCTTGATGAAGTTGAAGCCAAGCTGAATGAAACGACATATTTAGCTGGGGAAGAGTTCTCAATGGCTGATGTTATGCTCATTCCTGTGTTGGCTCGCTTGGTGCTATTGGATTTGGAAGACGAGTATATAAGTAGCAGGCCAAATATTGCTCAGTATTGGGTCTCGGTGCAGCACAGGCCTAGTTATAGAAAGGTAATAGGGAAGTATTTCAATGGGTGGAGAAAATACAGAACATTGACAAAAACTTGGTGCTTTGTTCGTTTCAGAAGTCTTCTAAGAAGATACTGATGAATGATAAGCATATGATAATATGATGATACGAAACTGAATATATTTAGTGGATTGTAAGATACAGAGTCGAGCTTTTACCAATGGATGAATAGAGATCTGATGTCGCCTAATGGACCATCTCGATCAGAAAGTTGCTAGATGTTAAACTTGGTTGTGAGAAAGATCATATCAGCTGCCTTGAGCAATTAGTTTATAAGCTTGTACTAAGGAAGGAGGCCCTTCTCTGTACATGTGTATGAATTATGTGATTCTCCCTTTAGATCTCTTCCCCCAAAGAACCCTCTGCAAAATATTAATCGACAGTAGGCTAAGTTGCATTGAAATATATTATAACAAGGAATCAATCACATGGCAGACGGGTTTCTTTTTTTTTTTTTTTCTTATTATTATTGTGGCAGAACAGTCATCAAATTCCAAATTGAACGGTCCTCCAGTAAGTAATGTAATGACTCAATCAGAAGAAATATCCCATCAGTATGGTTAATGATACGCCAAGCTTCCCATCCCCAAAACTTCAAAATAATAATAATAATAATAATAATAATAATAATAAATAAGGTTTTTCTTTTTGTTATAATAAATACTCTGTTTCATCAACTATAAATGAACTTGCGTCTTAAATGAGACGATCACCATAAGAAAGATACCCATATCTTCGAGTTGCGAACAGATGGATTTGTAGCCAAGAGTACACATTGGAGTACGCTTTTCTCCTCAGCCATAGCACCATTGCTCGAGTGCAAGAATTGGAATTCTGAAAATGAATGAATATTTCATTGAAGATAAAACCCTGAAAGAAAGAATTGAGAATACATTTTACTTTGGAAGAAAATCCAGCTCTTCACAGTGTTTCATATTAACTCAACGCTCATATAGGGGCTGTATTGTGCCGATCAAAAAATTTGCCTCCTTTCTCCACTCTAGGGCCTATGTCATGCGAACAGTATGAACTTCGTTCATTTGTTACATTTCCAATATCTGTGTTGCAGTTTCCCCCGCGCAAGTTATTTCCTATGTATCCCCATCCATTCCTGTTCCGAACCCATGGAGGGCCCAGAGTAGCTTTATTCCATTTCTGCTGTCTAAAGTATCTCCTCCCCAGATCTTGCGAGGTACCCCTCACACGTTTAAATGCTTGTTGGCCATCACCCCCCAGAATGTCCTTATCTGGCTGGTCAGCACCTGTAGTGCTTGGATTGTGCTCAGTCTGATAGGCGCTGGCTGGATCATGGCTGTCCTGTTGTCCTTCTGTAGTTCCATCACATGCCATAGATGTAACAGCAGATGAATTCTCTATTGAAAGACAGGGTAATGGGGGCAATGGGGGAAAGGGATGGAAAGGCATGCCAGGAGCAATAACCCAACTCTCCATATCTTCAGAATATGGTGATCCAAATTGCTGTACTACAGGCAATGGAATACCATATGAGACAGGCAAGCTGGAAATAAATTTCTTCTGTAAATGGCCAACAACCACATTGTCAGGACACTTCAAAAAGCTATCATTTTGTTGATGTATAGCATTACCAACTGATGAAGCCTTGGATGCAACCAGAGTTGGCACAAGAGGAGATGAGAACCCAGGTGGAACATCTTCATGGACATTTTGACCTGCAATGTAAGCAGCTCTATTTTCATCTTGCCGAGAATAATTACGGACGCAATGTGGGCAATAACTCCCCTCCTTACTTAACTTTTCTGCATTTTTCAGCACGTCTTTGCCGATCTCAACTAATGCATTAGATGAAACATTCTTTTGTTCCCCATACTGAAGAGCTTTAGAAGCTAGATTTCCTTCAGCTGGCTGATCCCATCGGCTTTTGCGCTTGCGAGTTTTTGTGCCACCACCTGCAGAAGTGCTTTCACAGAGAGCAGTATCTGCTGAAGTTGTTGCGACTTTTGATTCCGGAACAGAATCTAATGGTTCTGCAGGTCTTACACAATTGTCATACCAATAATTATGTACAGAAAACCTATTGCAGTTTGAGCCTCTGTGAAATTCCATCCTTCCGTCGTCCCTGTCTATATAGCCAAGTTTTCGAACATGTCTTGGAATCCACCTATCGCGAAAATTCCGTGCAATTTGATGAACCTGTGAATGCACATTAAAGTTTTCTGAAACACTGAAACATGACAGTTCAAAGGCTAGATACAGTTCGCTTATTGCTCTGTGAACATGGGCAAGTGGGTATGTTAATTGCAGCGGCAATTCTGAAAATCTACAAGGGTTGCTATAATAAAATATCACTTCCCCCATTCTATCTGTTTGCTTTTGAAAATCAAAGCTAAAACTTTCAATTTTTGTCAAAATCTCTCCTAAATCACCCTCATCATATAATGGTAAACATTTCAATCATCCTAGAATTAGATAATACAAGAACAATTTAGAATTCTCAAATGCTAAAGACCAGAAAGAGGAACACCTTAGGATGCATGTTGAAACCATGTATCCAGGACAGGGTTCAAAGCAATACCTGTTTGTCATTGTGCTCGGTCAGTGATAGCATTGATTCTCTAAAGCTGCACATAGCAATATAAGCGAGACACAAATAAGATAACAATCATTATTCAGTCACAGAAATGAAGTTCAATGGTGAGAATATGAATCAACTTGTAAGCTAATAGCAGAGGAAATCCTAGATATAGTATGGCCTTTAACATTTGGAAAGGAACATATATATGTAAACCAACACTCAATTTCAATTTATCAACACCTAATAGACAATCTGAGAGACGGGTCATATACATCGAAATGCAACAGGTATAGACAATAATAATCTATGCTATGAGAACAAGTTTCCTTTTCCATTGTTTATTTTTTCTTCTTTCGTAGTGTATGGTATGAAAGTTAGTTTTTCTTCTCTTCTTTACTTTTTCTGTTTTTTTGGGGGAGCACATGTGTTTTTTTTTTTTTTTCCTTTTGAGGGGGGAAGGGTATGTTGTCTGGGTTGGAGGCCTTCACATCTACAGCTGCTATATCCTCACACTTCTCTTGTGTCATCATGCGTGCAAAGTAAGCACCCTCTCATCCCCTAAACAAAATCTTAAGATGGCTTCCATTCATGCATATGGGGGCACACACATGGAGGAAGAGCTGCAATGCATGCTTACCATCCAATTTTGTGTTTGCTCTAAATTAAGGACTATCTGCAGGTGATCACTTGTTCCTACTTATTGTATTGCTTACTCAACATGAGATACTGTCTCTGTTTTTCAGATCAAGGCCAAAGCAACACCCACTTTGGAAGTCCATCTTCTGCTAACTAGATGGACTATAAGCAAAAATTTTGATTCAAATATCAGTGACTCTATGAAACCCAGACAACCCTCAAATTAAGTCAAGCCAGCACAAAATTGTGTCCAGAAAGAAACAAGGCAAACATAATGATGTTTCAAGGCCAACTTCCTTAGTGTAGAATCATCATTTATACTTCACCAAAACTGGATGAGGGGAGAAAACAAAAGAAAGGGAAAATGCTTAATACTCTAAGTGAAAACCCAATCAGTAATCCTAACCTCTCCATTCCAGGACAGGGAGGACCTCCAATGATATGCTCCAATGTGAGTATCTCCCTAACTGCCATATACTCTAAAACCTGCAGGTTAGCAGAATGCAGTAAATTTTCGTATTCAGGAGAGTTCTCAAGTATCTATTTGCTCAATTTCTATACAATCTTCTGCATGACATAAATCAGATTAAAAGCAATTCCCAAAAATGCAAGATCATACCAAATTGGAAAAGATTACAAGGTTAGAAAGTGAATTTAGAGGCTCTTCTGATTTCCTTTTCCTTCCCTTCTAGTTCTACAGAAAACCAGTCTGTTTGGGTTACTGGAGGTTTTTGATTTCTTAGCGAATGCCCCGCTTATGGTAAATGAAGCATCTGATTTTGACCTCTTTTACTATTGCATTAACTTACTCATGTAAATATGACTATTTGTAATTCAATAACAACAATTCCAGCTATTACTTCAGCTTCAAAAAAAAAACAGTTACATCTCAACTCATTTAGATATACCATATATAGGACACATAATCATATGTGTGACATGCAAATTCATGGCGGCCATGATCATGGTCAAAGGTCATCATGTCTATGATAGAGTTCCTGTACCTTTAGAAGTTTCCGAAGAATTGGAATCTTCTTAAAGTCCTTCCCGTACTGCTTCATCATGTTGTGAAGCATCCGTAAACCTGAAGGAAAAGCAAGCAACAGTCATTCTACCTAATTAAGTTTCAGTTACAATGAAATTTCATGACTCATTGACAACTAAGAAAGATTTCCATGGAAGACCAGAAGAAAGGAAAGCCCACCATTTTTGTTAAATATGTCCATCAACACAGCTCGTGATTTAGTTTTCAAAAGTGCATCAAGGATCATTGAAAGTTCCCGATTGCTGCAAAATAAATAAGCTAGGTCATTAGAAATGCCCTTAAATATTCACGTAAAGGAGCATTTTAAGAGAGCAGATTATACAGGTCATGATATAGAATTCTAATGGCCAAAGCCAAAGAAGAGATAAGTTACAAAATTACCTCTGAATTGCTTCACCATTTCCACTAGCACCAGAAGCTGCAGTAAGAAGCAGAAGCTTCAAATAGCCTTTAGGGGCATCCTGTCAGAAAACAAGCTTTGGTTAACATAAACAAACATTGACTATCACGTCTCATGGTAGCAGTCTTGATCTTTAGATGAATCGGCAGACGTTATGGTAAAAAGCAAAGAAGCCTGAACAGGGAAACAAATTTGAGAGAGAGAGAGAGAGAGAGAGGTACTTACTTTCCGTTTGCATATGCCACCATCAGCATCCAACAACTCATTAAGTTTCTCTTCAACTGAGAGAATTAAATAGCGTTAGTTACATGGAAAATTGCATGCAACATCCTCTTTATCAAGACAAGCAAAAGAAGGATTCTAACCTGCCTCAAAATGACCATCAGAAGTGCCTTCCATTAATTTTTTCGGTTTGATAGGAGGCACCTGAGATCTGTTGGACACAATCTGAAGCTTATTTGGACTTGGAGTAGTAGTAAACCTTCCTCTCTTGACACCGTCAGACCGATGATGTGAAGTTTTGATCAGAAAACGTGATTTGACAAAGACTCGCTTGTAATCAGCAGTAATAGACTTGGACTTTGTGTCAGCGACAATGGCTTCTGATAATGATTTGCTGAGTGCTGCAGTTGAGGTCTCTGGCCTTGGAATGGATGATGATGTTTTGCTTGTAATCACTTCCATGGGGATCTCTTGCTCAACAGTAGATTTTGCTTTACTCGTTACATCTTCCACCTTCTGGGAGTGCTCTGCTTGCTGACTGGATGATGGAAAACCACCCCCTACATCATCCAATATCAAAGAATTGGATAATTGGGAATTGCCAATGGCAGATTGATTTGTAGAGTCCTCGATTTCTGGGGAGCTCCCAATAGCTGCTGTTGAGTTTTCCTCTCCGTCCCTAACCTTTGATACACCCTCTGCAACTTCCTTTGGCACAGCTTCAAAAGAACCCAATCTTGATATTGTATTTCCCAAAGCATCACCAGCTCCCCTTTCCTCAAGCATCACGGGCTCGGGAAATTCTTCATCCGAATCAACTTGGTCAATACCCTCAAAGCTAGTTGGATCACCACCAATATAACCTCTACATTGAGGTGAACCACAATAGCATTCTTTAGCAGCAGCTCCAAACACTCTCACATAGTTGTAATCAAATGTCACCTCTTCACCCTGAAAATAGAACATACTTTTGAAATGATGAAATAAATATCAATAATACTGCATTTCTTTGAGTACAAAATAGGCTGCAATAATTAATATCTCCAGAAAAAAGAATATGCAGCATGGTATTTAGACTGTGCATGTGTAGTAGAACGCATCAAAGCTCTTGACATATGCCCAAACATTGTCTAAGCTCTTGACTAGTCTCTCACACTTATATCACTTATTATGCTTCCCAACAAAAGTACACAATATATACAAAATTAATTAGCAACTAAATGTTTTATCAGAAAATAAATTAGCAATATTTCTCAACCTTTAGCAAAGGACATTAAAAGTAAATTCCTCATACACATCTATTACTTTCTAAATAAACATTAAAAAGTAATAAAAAAATTGAACTCTAAAGAGCCATACAGGCACATAGGTGGTAGTAACTCAGACTGTTCAAACAAAAATGTGACTCAAAACACAATATTTTCAACTGGCTTATTTCCTTAACCACAGGCCTAAATATGGTAAGCATGGAACTCCCAACAATAAAAAATCAATTAGCTCCAAATCTTATTCTCTCTCTCTCTCTCAAAAAAAAAAAAAAAAAAAAAAGGCTCAGAATATTAGATGTCTGTATTCTGCAAAACTGCATCATGTATCTGTTGCAACAATCACCACCATTTGAAAGTTTTCACATTCATTATAAAGCAAAAATGCACCCCAGGCTTATTTATACTTGATTCGGTGCACCTTGACAACAGGGAGTTGGATTCTATGATTCCATGAACAAACTATTGCAGAGGCCAGGAAGAAACGCAGCAACTCAAAAAAAAAAAAAAGGAAGACGAAGAAAAAAAAGAAAAGAAAAAGAAAACTACAGTGATTTTCCAGCTCAAATGAGAAGATGCAAAATGAATCAATAAAATGTTGAAGCATACCTTCTTGATATCCCGTAATGCAAATAATCCAATACAAATTTCTCCATTCACCACCCACTGTTCACAAAACATCTAAGTTTATTATAAACCCAAAAACACATATCATATAAAAGCAAAGAAAAGCAGGCTATAGAAATCAGAAACTGTGACTGAGCAAATAAAGTTTTAACTACCTACCTAGAGCTCACATAGAAAGCAATTGCAGATAAAAAGATGTAAATAAGAGCACAT
This sequence comes from Rhizophora apiculata, assembly GCA_037832385.1. Lineage (NCBI taxonomy): Eukaryota > Viridiplantae > Streptophyta > Magnoliopsida > Malpighiales > Rhizophoraceae > Rhizophora > Rhizophora apiculata. The sequence continues at coordinate 1,661,555 of CM075430.1, read as the reverse complement.
CACATTATAATTTTGTAATTTGCTAACATTGTATGTTAAAATTAATTAACACAAAATTAGGCTATTAGGCAAAGGAAGCAGGCCAAAACCATTGACAGCAAGGCACCAAAAAAGTTGTGAACAGATACTGGTCTTTGCAACATTAGTCTCTCTCATATTTATCCTATGAAAAGATTGAGTTTAAGAATATGGTATCATAAAAGGGTCAGAATGCACATTACTCTGGCCCATAATCTTCCATGGTTTAACATCAGCCCTGCAAAACCTTAATAACCCATGAACATGGTCCAAACAGCTATGTCTCCAGGGAGAGAAGGTGGCCAATTAATTCCAGGAAAAAAAAAAAAGAAGTTACACAGTACATGGGAAATGTGATCCATAAAGATCAGCAGAACTTCTCCTTTGCCCATAAAAAAGACAGGCAATTCTCTAAGTGCCTTGGCAAACAAAGCTTAAAAGATGACGTCATCCCCTTGATCATACTTAACAGAAATTTGCTTCTTCATTTGTTAAATTGTTCAAAATTAGTACAGAGTTAAGACTTTAATTTAGGCTCACATATTGTGGAATTAATATGCATAAGGACTCCAAGCCTCAGATCAGTGCTAAGAAGGAAGTAGATGAGAACATGTAAAGACAGAGAGAAACAAAGGAGAGTCTGCTCAATAATACAGTACACAGGAAGCAGTTCATAAAAAAATGATAGATGAAACACAAGGTTCTCCCAGAAGTAGGTACATCATGATTTAAGCAGCATAATTAAAACCATTTTGAATTAAATCAAAGTAAAAATCTCATACCAATCCAAAAAGTACATGGAAAAAAGGTTGCATGCATGAAATGAATCACCTTTTCAGTACGACAGTTAGGATCACAGCTATGATTAATGAAACGCCCCAAATTTCCTTTGCCACACGCATCTATTACCTGAAAGTGAATGAAACAGTAAAACAAAGCCAAAGAAAAGGACATGTACATGAAACCAAAAGAATGTGCAGCCAAAATAAAGGACAGAAAAACTGCATACTCAGTCAAAATAAATAACTCAACAATCAACAGATACCACCAAAGTACTGAACAGACTAACAAATGAACACAGCCCATGTACATGAAACCTAAAGAATGTGCAGGGTTTTACTAGATAGCTAGACTTGGGCAACAAAACCAAGCTGAAATTGGGCCACAACAGATGGCCTGCACGGTAACATGTATTAGAAAGTATCTGGCTCAGACAGCCCTTCCTAGGTGAGATCAAGATGCTACAGCTTGACATCTCCAACCACACATAAAACCATGAAGACAAATCATCTTTGTTCCTTTGGCACAATGGAATAGAATAAAAACATATCAGTGGTTGCACATTCTATGCCTTTCTGTTTATGTCCAAAACCATATGAGTTGGAAAGGAAAATGAAGGGAAAATAGTCTGTCAAAGTCTAAATGAGACACTGAGGTACATTGGAAATGGTTCAGCAAACACAAGTGGAATTCAAATCCTATTCTTAAAATGGCATAACAGGCACTCTAACTTTCAGACCCACACACACTTGGGAAACAATAATCACATCACAGAAGGTGGCAAAACTTGCCACAGCCAAGTTAAACTCTCTAGATAGTTCCAGTTCCCAATGAAAAAATAGTGGTAGTGACTAGTGAATCACAACAATCATGAGAAAGGATCAAAGTCAAATGGAATCAATCAATAATGTCTCTACAAGCTTGCTTAAATGTCCACAGACCAATAAACCATAAGCAAAATTTCCAGTCATTATAGCACCTAGAACCACCAAAATGTTGTTCAAGCCAGATTAAGTCAAGAAAAAATAGGAGTGGAGAAAGAAGAAGAGCACACTCTGACCTCACTGGCATTTAACGTCATGAAGTAGAAATGCTTGTGAGCTTTGGAAGCATACTCTCTTTGCCGTGCCTCATACGTATGCATATCAAGCACCTGATTAACAAAGATTAGAAATCTCAGCAAATGTGAAAGCTAAAATTGTATGTAAGTGTCACAGAGAAAGCACGTAGGTAGAGAGATAATCAAAACCAAACCATCGTAGGGAATAACTTGTGATCATTACAACTTTATAATTCACGTGTGGATTAATTCCAGGTCAACCTCTGGATCATATTCTACAGTTTTCATCATGGAAATCACCTTTAGATTAAAAAATAAAAGAACATTAAAAAAAAAAAAAATTACCTCTCCAACATATTCAATAAGAAATTGGCCTTTGGATATATCTTCTTCTGATCGCAGCCCAAAACCTTTCTTCCCACATCTATCCCACTGCATTTTAGCATAATTGTGCTTTTGGAACTGCAAAGAGATATTTGGATAAAAAATTATTAAAAACTAAAATCTGTTATGATAGACCACATATGAGAAAAGTGGCTGAAGATACCTGTTGATTTGAACAGAGATCCCCACAAGGGCAGGTGCCTTGAACACACTCAATATTAAGCATTCGATTTAAGCATTCATCTCCACAACCTGGCCCACCATCTAGAGGTACTTTGCAATGGCAAACCATTATCTGTTTAAATTTTGTGAAATCAATTTGGTGTGAGAGAGCTGATGTCCATAGTTACAAATTTCATCTACCTTTCGACTCACTAGAAGGTCAAAACTTTAGCAAGGCATACTAAAATATTCAAGTGGTTATTCTACCAAATAATTTATTCAATTACAAAATAGGAAAATCAAAATAGAAATATACAGTTAATCCCAATCAATTACATGAACAATGCACAAAAAACCAATGAAGAAAGACACCTTGCTTGTTTTGACCTGGAAAGAGGGTAAGCTATTGATCTTGGTTACTCTGACATATCTTAATAAACTGGAGGGACTATGCTTCGAAGGATTGGGGTGAAAACCAAGAAAGGTGAACGGTAAAATCAGAAAGAGAAAGATCTTTGGTTACAGTAAAAGCAAAAACCATTCTGGTCGAGGAAAAAGATACTACAGATGCCGCTTTGACATTTCAGGATGATCCAATACAGATTTAAGGAGTAATCATTTTGAGCCAAAAAGGCACCACAAAAGAAAAAAAAAAAAAAACTGAAAGAAAAATCCTGGAAGGGCCAGATAAGACATGGCTACATCAATAAGGAAGCATCTCTACATGTATACTTATCTGCAGACATCGTGTATAAAAACAACACTTGCAAATACAATTGTTCAGATGGTAAAAGAACTTCATCTCTCATAAGCAACAAAGATATACAGTAATCTGGACTTGAACCAGAAAAATATCACAGCCATAATTGAACTTAAAAAAGCTAGAGAATGAAAGGAAAGGGAGGGGGATTATAAAGAGAGAGATGTGAGAGTAAACAATTTGTGTTTTCCACGACACATAACAGCAGCTGTCCTTGTCATTGTAAAATATCTTACTAGGCACAAACAATGTAACTGTGAAGTTATTAAAAATATTAGAAAATAACTAAAATAAGTAATGCCTGACCCAACAAACTAATTTCTAGTTTTTCTCCTAAAATATTACTTCTGGAAATCCCTTGTTCTGGTGGGTCCCCATCATCTAGCACTATCTTGCAAGTTTGTTCATTTTCATGTCAGAGTGGTATATATTTGTGGCCAGCCCCGTCAAATAAGTTCCAATGGATCACATCAGGACATCCCAAACCTATAACTCAATCATCCGAGATTCCAACTCCTTTCACCTTCATGACTCAATCCCAGGTGCACACATGCTGTTTAAAATAATTTACATTCCCTTCTTCCTCAGTCCTTACAACTGGTTAAGGAAAAAGGTCAAATCCTCATAAAACCAGTAAAAACAGTAAAGCATGAAAAATAAAACAAGGACTTAAATAAAGCAAATATGGAGTCAAGTTCAGACCTCATCGATTGTTTGAGTCTTACGACTACGGTGCAGGAACTGGTTAGAGGAAATGTGGGTAAATTCATGCTCCTTTGGGACTAACAAGATTAGACAGAAAATGTCAGACTTCATCAAAATTTGAAAGCCTCAAAGCCTGCTCCAGGCTTATATCTCTTCTTACTGCTCTGCTAAATACTAAAAATGTTAAGTACCTGATATATGCCTGGGTTCCAATCCCACATTATCCAAAGGAAAATCACAAGCCTCTTCATCAGCATCCGATAAGCCCAACTCTGCATTAATTTCTTCATTTGCCTTCTCCTGGGGAATGGAGCAATCCGCATAGGCCTTATCCATGTTATCCATGCAAATCCTTCCAAAAAAAAATATTGCATGAGAAGACACATAGGATTTTCATCTCAGACAGCCATTGTATTAAACCATGAGATCCGAAGAAAAACAAAGTCAAAGTGAGATCCAAACCTAGATTCATCAGATAATTACTAAACATAAACAAATGCAGAAATCCACACTGGATACAGCAGTAATTTAGTATTGATGGCCACCAAAGAGACAAGCAAATTGCTGGTCAGAATTTCCAGCTCCTTAGCACCCAGCAAAGCTAAAGAAATGGATAAAATATACTCAATCCAACTATGACTTTAACTAGCCCACAGATGCCAAAATAATTGTGACAAAATTATTAGTTAGACAATCGATAGGTGAAAAAAAGATCCATAATCCAAAGACAGTGTAGGTAAGACAAGCATCAAGAGAGAGAGGGAGGTTACGTAGGATAAAGGCTAACAAAGAGATATGAATTGCAAATTACCATTTACAGTTTGTTTGACCAATAGAATCTACAAGTGAAAATGGGATACGCCGCCATTTGTGACAATCATCACATCGCACCCATGCATTATCCATGTGTGAATACTGCTCCATTATACCACTTGATGCCATGTCCAAATTAGCTACATCTACAGATATAATATTGTTGCTGACATCAGTTTGTCCAATTTCAGCCACGGTATTATTTCCTGCTGCAAAAATTCAAAAACAACAGAAATGACCTGTAAGCTTTTCCATACTCAAGAAATGCATCGATGGTGAAAAGGAGTGTGACCAGAACATTACTACAATATTAATCAATATTAAGAATGTGAAACACAAACAATTAAGCACCTGCTTTTTCCGGATCATCTTGGTTTTCATGAACAAGATTGCAATCACCCTTCTCCTTGGCTTTTTTCTTATTGACTGACTTCTGTCCGTTTCCACCCCGCTTACATCCATTTGCTCTCCTGCTTCTTGCAGAATCAGAGATTTTGGACCCTCTCTTTCGCACTCCATTAGATTTTCTTGAAAGTCGGTGTCCCTTTACTTTCATTGAAGGAAGTAGAGTCTTTGAACTGGGTGACTCTGACAATCTAAGGCCACCCAAGCTGCAATTTACATTAACTTCCGCACTGGTATCTGCTTTCAATGCTTCGCCAGACACCCCAAGATCAGTCTCCCCTGAGAGAGGTATCTGTTGCACTAAAAGTTCCTTACTGCTTGATGAGTTGGTTGATGTATTTGGACTGGTGGATAAAGTAAGAATTTCACTAGAGCAAAAGTCATCTCCCTCCTTCTGCCTGCCCAAAATTTTCTTTGTTCCCTTCACTTGGCCAATGCTTGCCAGACCCTTTGATCCATCTTGCCTCAACTGTTTACCTGCCTGAGAAAGTCTTTCTTTCTTCTTTCCTTTCTTGCCCCTGCTAACATTTCCAGGAGCAGTAATATCTTTTGAACTGAAAGTAGTATCAACAACAATTTGGCTTTCAGGAATTGAATTTATAACTTCTGAATCCGGTGAAGTTCCAGGATCTGTATACCTCTTCTCAGTTGCTGCTCCCAGTACTCCACCTTTTATATGGGAGGGATTCCCAAGATAATTCTCAGCAGTTTCTCCAGCTGACTTTTCAGGGATCAAAGTGCTATCCAAGTCCTCATTCACAAGATGAACATCTATAACAGAACCATATGATTGTGTATTCTCCACCTTCTTGTCAAAACACTGAAGCTGCTTCTCAATCTTCTCTTCTCCTACTTTATCATTAAAGCAATTGGCTGAATTTGGAGTTTCAAAACTTGTTCCCTTGCAGGATTCAGTGACGTGATCACTGATAACAGTGTTAGCAGATGCCAAGCAATCATTTACATCTGGGACCATAGTGTGAAGACTGTTTTGACATATTCCCTTGCCCAGTTTAATTTTCAAACGAATGCAATTAGTTGAAGCATTTTGTCCACCAGAGCTTCGTGAGTTTCCACCAACTTGATTCCTATTCCGCTTTTTATGTCCTCCACCAACCTTAGCTTCAGGTAACCCACAATTTTGAAATTCATCAGGCCTCGGAGCATTTGTCAGACCAAAAATTTGAGTAATGTTACCGAATAATCCCCAGGCAGAGGAACGAGCTGGTCTTGAGAAACAACTTCTCCTCCCTCTTGCTGAAATAGAAAAAATTTCAATGTTTCTATCCATGTCTGGCACTTTAGTTGTAGTCCTGGATTTCCCTGACAAGCCTTTTACCCGAGTCTTACGGCTTGATTTACGCACTCGGCTGCCCTTTCGAGAAGATGATGACCTAATATCAAGGCAGTATGTTTCAGAAAAATGACTATGACTAGCCTGACCCTTTCCTTCCTCGTCCATCTGACCAGAACAATGAACAACAGTGCAAGAATTGATGGGAGAATAGTCTTGGTTTCCATGCAGATGAGGTACATCTAATCTCACAAAGGTTTCATTTTCTAAAGCACCAAAGGGCCGACTCAACTGTAGAGAAACAGACTTTTCTGCTAAAAAATCAGGGGCCATTTCAGCCGAAACCAGCCCTGCAGCATCTGCATTTTCATCTATAACTATTGCCTGACTGGAAATTTCAACTTTCATGTCAGTAGTGACATCACTTTTCTCAACTGTTTCCAGCATGCCTTCTATTAAAGGACCCATAACATCAGAATCATCTCTTTGCTCATTCTGAAGGATACAATCACTCTGTGAGCCAATGACTGGTAAGTTTCCCAAAGCATTATCACAAGCCTGAAAAGGCAATGCTTCAGTGCATCTATCGGTACCACATTTTGTTTCAACATGTTCTTGAACCTTTTGCACAAGGAGACAATCAGCCACATTGCTCCCTTTCAGATCATTGTGAACATCAAGATTACTTATTAGATGACCTGGATCTGATGACTTTATAGGCGTTTCATTGCAGTGTAAAGATACCTCGGTGCAAATATTGGATCTCATGATTGAAGCATCACTTTTCCAGTCGGCATCCCTCTCTTTGGCAGAACAACTAACAGTCTTGGTATCCAGTTCATTTTGTTGGGGGCAATCCTCCTGCAAATCAGAAAAAGAGACCGATTCTAGGCATCTTTCACTGTCCAATGATGTCAATATTTGGCTTTCTGTGACAGTGGCTACCTTGACCAAAAGATCACATTCCTTTGCCAATACTTCTGTAACCTTTTCCTCAAAGGCAGAACTAACAGGCTTATCATGCCTCTGCTCACCCTGTTCAACACCTCTTTCCGGTGAACCAGTCATGGCCATTAATTCCAAAGGCTTTTCAAGACCCTGCGAAGATGCAAAGTCGGCTGAAACATCATGCTTCTCCTCCATAGCCTGAGAAACATCCATTGAAGAACAAGCAGCAGAATCGCCCTCTTTCTGGTGATCTTGTTGAACACATTTACTTACAGGACATGTCATGGGTGTCAACTCTGACAGCATTCCACGGTTAAGAGAAAATGTGATATCATTGCCACTATCAGACACAACTCCAGCTAAATCAACACCACCGGCCTCCATATAAACTTCCACTCTTTCCATGGAAGTAGCAGCATCCTTCTGTTTGTCCAGTTTAAGACAATTTCTAGGTGAAAAATTCCCCCGTGTCAATTCTGCAGGAATTTCATAACCCAGTAAAGGCACTATTTTGTTATGTCTATCAGCATCCACCTCAGCTAAACCATCCCTTTTCTCTTCTTTAACACCTTGAACATTGGGACTGTTACCATCCTTATTTTCATCCTGTTGATCAGAGTTTCTCGTTGAACCAGAAAGCATCGTCAATTCCAATGATCTCTTGTGATTCTCCAACAAATTCAACAAACGAACACCCTCACCTTTGGACACTACTTCTTCCGCAGAAAATCCATCACTTTTGACATTGCAATCATCCATTCCACTCTGCGTTTCGCCTAAACCTTTTACACCAATCCTGCACTTATCCTCCAACATTGTTCCTCCCACCAAACCTGCCACCTTTGGACTCCCGACCCCCAGCCCACTTTTCCTGTCAACAAAGACATCGTTTGAAACATCACCAGAGCTCAGACAACCAGCATTACCATCACAAGACAACTCTGGGCACCCATCCTTCATGATGGTGGGGTCCACATCAGAACCACCAAAACTGTGGCAGGTCTCTGCACGGAGAAACTTCTCAGAATCGGGACTTTGGTTAGGTAATAAGCAAGAATGATTCTCTACGTCATCCTGGTGGAACCGTTCCTGGACCTCCCCCGGATTGTCACACGAACCCATCTGACTCGTATAGATACGTTCAACCAATAAAACGCATACCCATTACTCAAAAAATAACAAAACGGTCAAATTTGCACTGACCTAATACAATGTACAACCCTAATCAATTCCAATCAATCGAACCCTAACTTCCAATTTCACCACCACATCTCTCACTCGAAAAACAAGGCCAAGAAAAACAAGAAAAAAAAAAAAAGAAATACCCGGGAGGCTCAACCGCTCCAAAGAATATTAAAAAATAAACCCTAGCGTCCAACTCTCTCTCTGCACAAGCAAAAGGAAATCTCAGCAATAATGCAGACATAGAAAAAATCAACCCCAATAAAAAAACGCGTATACCCATATAAATTCGTCAAGAAAACTATAAAAGGAAAAAGGAAAAAAAAAAAAAAAGGATTTCAGTATACCTATCCATAGAAGGGATATCAACAGGGTCGTTGAAAACGGTTTCCTTTCTTTTATTATTTTCACGCAAAACAAATTTTTTTTTTGCCCCCAATTCTTTTTCGCCTGTTTGGTGTTTGCTTAATTGCGTCGTCAGGAGGGGAGAAATAGTAGGAGGCCCAAAAAATGGAAAATTGGAAAAAAATAAAAAATAAAAATAAAGGACAAAAGCGAAAGATGAAGAAAAAGAGGAAGACAGATTGAGAGCAGGATTGGGTGGAAACCGTTTTAGCCCGCCCCGCCCTGTGTTCGATGCAACCAAACACAAATAGGGTTAGTCGGTGTTGCGGTGCTTTTTGGGCACGTGTCCTAGGCGAAGGGTAGTTTTGGGCTTTTCTCCCAACAAAACCAGGCTATAGGTGAAATGGTCAAAAGTATATTCACCTTTATTTTATTTTATTTTTTTACTGCATTATTTTAACGTAATAGTGAGGTTATAATAACGTAAAAAAAAAGAAATATGAAAAATATTCGTCAACTTGTTATTTTTTCTTAATAACTGATATCATCAAATATCAAGATAGGAGTCAACTTTGCCTCCAAAAATCAATTTCATTAGGACATTCTTCAACTTAAACCCACACGGTCATTAGAATTGCATTAACAATAATAAAGATAGTGATTAATTTCAATAATAAATAAAGTGTTGCCAACTAGTGTTTTTTATTTTTTTATTTTATTCGTACTTATTAAAATTTTTATTTTTAAAAATAATTTTAATATTATTAAATTAAAATATATTTTATAAATAAAACTTAATATTTATATACAAAGTAAAATCCAGCCCAGCCCACTCAGTGGGAAAATGTCCCAATCATATTGGCAGGATATAGTGTTAGCAGCCCTTGCGATCCAGTCCGCTGCTCTGTTTGAAGTCTGCCTTATCAAGCCCACGTTCGATTTGGGCCCAAGTCAACTTTTTGACGAATTGAATTGTTTGCTTCAGTACTAAACACCAGAGCCTTTGTTTCTTGTACCTGGGGCCTCTTCTCCTAGGAGAATAACTTGAACCCGTCATAACAAGTCATCCTCTTAAATTCTTTTTTTTTTTTTTTTTTTTTTTGACAAAAATTTAAAATTTTATTTTTTTAACCTTTCTTTTTTTCGGTGTCCCTACTCACAATCCCCTTTTATCACATTTCTTCTCCAAATTCAATGTCTCTTTTACTCACTTTTTTTTTTTTTTTTAATAAAGTTTGTATTTCTCATGGTTTCTTTTTCAAGTCCGATTCTAATTTTATGCTTTATTTTACATTATTAATTACAATTGCACGTTCAAGTATAAAAAAATCAGATGATAAGAAGTGGTCAATAGCTTTACAAAAAGAAGAAGGTTTTGTTTTGTGTGAGTTCATACTCCTTTTTTCTCTATATAAATTGACATGTGATTAATTTGATTGATTATAGGCTTCCAAAACATTCCTTTTTATTTATCAAATAAATGATTGATTAATAGGAAAAGGCGATTGACAAGTTAGAAAATCAATTGATTAACTCACTTTGTCTCATTTTTCCTTTTTCTTTTTTAACCTCCTTACAGAAAGTAAGATTTTCTAATCAGAAATACTTGGTAACGATACTTAGGCTAACAGCTTTGGACCTTCAAAATGGATACCACCAATGAAATTTATTAGTTAGGGGCTTGTCTATGATAAACAAAGTTTTAAATTCGAGTTTTCACCAAAATATAAACATCAACGTATGCTTTGAATATGTTTATTCGGAATTCAGTTTGTGAATTAACTAATCATGTAATGTGAGGATGCAATTTTCCTTAGCAAGATAACAGAGAATCAACTCTATTTTCCCATTTTAGTTGAAAAGGAAAAAAAACAATACAAAAAAAAAAAAAGATTTGTTGCGGCAAATCAAAGAGATCTCTTACCTTACTTGCGTTGACAACTTGAAACCATGTTTCCGTTTCCCAAGAAATGCGGCAATGATCACATTAACCGCCGTCAACTTTACACAGGCCGGGGAAGATGAATTTACCATTGACAATTGGAAAAAAAAAAAAAAATATATATATATATATATATATATATATATATATGCTTCGTTTGCAAATTTTGAAATGTAGAAAAATATATATTTTGCTACGGTATTCACTGAATCGAATGTGGTTTTCATAATTAGATACAAAAAAAATTTTATGCCTAGACATGCGTATCATCAACACATAATCAATTGATTAAAGCCTCAGATCAATTGATTAAAGAAAGTCCAATTGAATTTTCATTTCCGTATTAGACAATCCTTATAATAAGATAGATTTAATAATTTATCATGTTATTGCAAATGTGAAGGGCTATCGCTCTACATGTCCTTTGTCCAAAATTAAAATGTATATTTTTTTTTCCAACTCTTAAACTTTTCGCAACAGCAAAGCAAAGAAAATATATTTACGTTTATAACACAAACTACATTTTCACAAATGGTAAAGCAATTTAATTTACCTTTTTAATTACTGGCCCTAGAAAAAGCATAATGCCAAGAACATGTTGACTTATGTAAAGTGAAAAGATGGTATTTTTTTTTTTTGGTCGTATTTTCATTTGTTGTCCACGTAGAAAAGATGTAAAAATTTGACACCATTTAAATGAATATCACAGTTTGTCGCAATATGCCGTGGCTCAAACTATAAGGACATTTTAGCAAGAAATATGCATAAGATCATACAAAATGGAAAGCATTTAACATAAGCACAAGGTCATCACTCCAACGTCGTTCACGAGCCAACATAAGTAACTAGGTTCCATAACAAGTTTAAGAAACCATACACATAAAACATCTGGTACTTAGTTCACTTAGACGTTTAAGTAGGAAGTTCACTTAGATGTTTAAGTAGGATCACGTAACATCTAGTTGCACAAACCCCAGAATTGAAGTCACACAGCTAGCCAGCCAACCAGGCAGAGGCAAACGAAGGTTGTGGGATAACCCTATTTAGATCAGGAAATTATTACATTCTCTCTTGCAAATTTGGCTGCATGGGCTGCACGCGGAAGGCAAAAGGCATCTGGGAGTTGTAGTCCCTGACCCCACCATCCTGTTGATGGTAGCCATTTTCCAGCTCTCTTATACTCACTTCCATGGCCACCTGCTTTTGGCGTCGCTGTAGAGCCAATTCCTTTTCTTGCTGGTAATAACATACGTATTGAGCCAGACAAAAGTGGTTTGGTTAACAACATGGTTTGGTAATTAAAGATCACAAAAAGAAATAGAGATCACAGAATATGAAGTAAATTAGTTTGGTTTTCATTCTTTATTCCTCACTCAAAACTAGCCAAACATTTTGTTCACTGTGTCTTCGTTTTTTCATCAATGCAAGGATTACTTGCTATAGCTGGTTACTAGCAACTGAATTCAAGTCTGTGAGCCTGAAGAAAGCACGGAAATTAAAAGAATATAATTTGCAGTTCTAGGGCTTTTGTTTTTTTTCTTTTTTCTGGATATTTACATCTAGGGCAATTATAAGTTAGCTTTGAGGTAATAGTGGCCTGTCATCAAAATTGAATCAATAGGTATTAGAGGTAAATATTTTTTTCTCAGAACTTTTGGGATTTTCAGACCCATATGCACTTTCTGTTTGCTGCATGCTATCAGTATGTACCTCGGTTTTAAATGGTGGATACCGTATGGACTCATCATAGCAGTCAATTGAGGTCATTACACCTAATTTGGTTTTGATTACCAATTAAAATAGTATCATGAACAGTTAACACAATGTTACTGTCTGAACTGAAGCTATTACATTGGCCTTTTCGATACATTTTTGCATCTGCCTAAGGTATAAACACACATTTGTTCATGCAACATAAAGAAAACAACTAATCTTATTAGATTCTTAAATTTTTCAAAAAAATGTGCCAATTTCTGAGTACCAGAATATTGTCCATCCATCCCCCCGGCGGCCGGCCGGATACACATACGCACAGAGCACAACACAAACGGAAATTAAACATGAACACAATGAAGGTGATAATTAAGGTTACCAGGATGTTTTGGAGCTGCCTATGCTCCTCCTCCAAGATCTTTCCCTGAGAAACATTCAGCCAAAAGCATTAATTTGTATTGTTAGCCAATTGTATTGCAAGCTTTTCACACTTCTAAAAGGTATATATCGAGGTGAAAAAGCTTATAAATTCAAAAGGAGGAGCAGTGCCATGTGATATTTTGATGTGTGCTCACTTACATTTCTCTTCTTCATCAGGTAGTACTCCATCTGTGACAAGAGGAGATTAAAAATGAAAATTATTTTTAAAAAAAGAAATATGAAAGTTAATGGAAAGATTACAACTTTCTTCATGAAACTAATAAATAGATAGTTAGGGACGAAAACAAAGCTAACAAATGAGCAGTCCAGTGGTTGTGTATGTTACCTGTTTATCACGAACATTTCTAAGGCCAACTTCAAGGCCGTCCTCCATGGCCATCAACTCTTTGATGTTCAAAGACGTGATATCATGACCATTCAGGTGCCTAAAACAAATAAAAAATCAGAGAGAGAGAGAGAGAGAGAGAGAGATATGATGGAGAGACATCTATGATCTACCTGAGCTCAATCTGCATGCTATCATTTTCCTTCTTAATCCTGTCAATTTCATTGCTGAGGTTCTGTTGAACATGTAACAAGTAACATTTTACTTTGATAGTTGAACATAAGAACATTGTAAGAAAGTCAAACAAAATTACCCATGTAGTTGAATGAGAGCTAAGAGGAGATAAAACCATGAAAACGTAGGCATCTAATTAGTAGATCTGTTCTCATAGCCAGTAACATCATCATGGTTAATTTACTTCACATTACTAATATATATATTTATTAAAACAAGGTAGTCTGTTATAAAAAAGAGAAAAAAAAACCCTATTAATGCCTCCTTGAAGGTTGACGAGATAGATTTAACTGAAGATCGGCTTCTACTTCTAGATACAATTTCCAATTTGCTTTTGATATACGACTTGGAAGAACCAAACAGTTGTCTAGCTCTTACAATTTTTGCAAGGAAAAGGAAGGCATTAAAACCATATTTTTACCAGATCTGTTCACGGATGTTACTATTCATGCTCTTTTTAGCGTTCCTTTTCGATTAGAACAATAAAATATGCCTGGAGAGAGAGAGAGAGAGAGAGAGCGCCCCATTTGTAGATCTGTTCATAGGTCCATAGTTCGTGTTTGTTATCATATTTTTAGAACAAAAGGAGCCTATGTGCGCTGGGACGGCAGATGGGTTTGGAAGAAAACACAGTGGACAAAAAGGTTGGATCAACTGCAAAGGGAGAGAAAGTGAAGAAAAGAATCAAAACCCACCTCATGTTTTGCATCCCAGAGCTTCTTACCAGACAGCTTGTGATATTTGTCCAGTAAATTAGTCAACCTTTTTCAGCATTCGAGCCAAAATTTCACACCAAAAAAAAGAGTAAGTGCTGTGAAAATACCTGAGAAAAAAAGCTAAAGCATGAAAGCAAAAGGAACTACATACGTAGTAGTAGGGCTACAGTATTCATGCATCTTCCCAGAACTAGCAAAGATGATCAGAGAAACTTGAGCATCACACAAAACTGTGATCTCCTTAGCTTTTTTCATGATCCCATTTCTCCTCTTTGAGTAGGTCACCTGCCTGTTGCTCAAGTTCTCAATCCTCTTGATCTCAATCTTGCCTCTCCCCATCTCTCTCTCTCTCACACACACACAACACGCCTAACTCTTTCACTTCTCTCTATTTATTCTTCTACTTTCCTTCTAAGCTTTCAAAATATTATAGAGAGGTGAATAGATAAAGACTCTGGGGATAGAGAGGAAAGTAACAGAAGAGCTTACTATTATGGGTTAGAGGATATATAACTTTCTTTTGAAGCACAGAAGAGAAGGGTTTGTTTGTGGATTGTTGACACAGCCAAGCCAACTGCTTTAAACTAGTGTCTTCGAATTGGCTTGGTTAGTCTCGTTTCACTTTCTTAACCATTGGTCCTTTTCACTCTTCCTATGTGTGGCAATTTGTGACTGATATTAATACATGAGCTTAGGGCTAAGGTATTTTTTATTAGCCACACAATTGCGTGAACAAGGCAGGAGACTAGGTTGTGTTTGATACGTAAAAATGAAAGTTGTTCATGTCGTGCAGGGACAGGTGTCGCTCCACTGAGATCTTGGAGTATTTGACATGTAATGGTCATTGGTCATGTCTAGGGCTTTCAGGTAGGGATCTAAATATGGTATAAATAAATCAAAACCTTAACCATCAAATCAGAAACCAATAGGTTTCTTCCTCGTTAAATAATTATACTATAATGGGTCATAATGGAAAAGGGAACCCGTGTTTCTTGATGTGCCCCATTTGTCCAAGGAAAGAATCGTGATTTTCAGAGTCAAAACTGTCAAGGTCACCTAAGGTGGAGCGAGCCTACCATTGGCGCCTATGCGTGAAGAGCTGCGGCTTAAACAGTAAAAACTATGGGGACTCGAAGCCTAAGGATGTGATGTGGGTGTTGCAATTTTTTGTACAGCGTACAATCCTGGATCCTCCTTTGAAACTTGGGAACCATGTAATGCTAAATAAATTTTGTAAGAAATAAAGTCTCAATATTTTATTTTTATGGTGTGATTCTTCGCGAATTTTTGGGTTGCAATGTTTTGTGCAACGTATAATCCCGGAAACCCCTTTTAAACGGGATTCTTTTTGAAAAACTTATGCTATACATGAAGATTTTTTTTTAATCAGTAATTATAAAAATAACACTCAAGTTAATCATTCAATATTAAAATTATTATGCGTGTAACTTATCACAATAAAGTTTGGTGATTTTAAAATCACAATAAAATTTCCCATGGAACTTACATTTGTACATTTGAAGCAAATGCAACAATGCCTTTATTGATTTACAAGCAAGGCCCACCTTATATTCTCCTTTTTCGTGGGCTATTTTTCCCATTTTCTCTTTCCCTTATTCTTATCTCAAATTCCTTTCTCCGTTTTTTCGGGGCATCAAATGCCGATGCTCTTGCATCCATTCGATGCCTGTCTAGAGAAAATAAATAGAATATAACGTCGCTTCCAGAACAAGCGTATACACATTTTTGTCTCCAACATGACAAAATTTTGGCAAGTCGCACCAGTAACATAATGCAAACGTGCAAGAAAGAAGAACAGCCATTGCGTAGTTATTACAGAAAGCTACTTTGGCGAGGACATAAGTATGTGGCCATGACATAAATGCCCGTTAATCTTAAGAGCTTAAAACATATCATGGGATCCATTAATCTCTTGTTTGTGTCCAGAACAGGAAGTCCTAAACGACCTTTTATTTCTTGCATCTCTCTTGAAACTAATTAAAATATGAAGCTCCTGATAAGCCTCCATCAGTCCCCCATATTTGACAAAATATTGTATTTTTTCAAATCCATTGTGATGTTCATGGTATCATAAATTAAATAATAGAAATAAATTTTTTTGTTCGTATAAATCCCACAAATTTTTTTAAAAAAAGAGTCTAAGTTCTTAGCATTTTTTCATGAATCAAAATTTTGTATTAGCATATCAATTCAATGTCTAGCGGTGGAGAGGCTTCTGTGCCCCCGCATACCATGACTGTAATGCCCACCACCACGAAACAGAAAAGGAGAAAAGATGGGACACAGTGAATGGTGATGCTCTTGCTTAAAGACATATTTTCAGCCATTTTGACCCAGCTGCATTATGTTGCACATTTCATTGCAATGAAGCCATCAGTAGATTGTGCGGATCGATTAGAACCAATTCGAAATGCCAAAGTCTCGTAACTTGCTGAGATGTTTCTCCATGTCTTGTCTGGTCTTGGCCCACTCTTCTTTTTGTATTACAGTGGTAGGATGCTCCCTTTTACTCTAGAAGTAGTCAAGATAAAACTGTTCAGGCAATGCAAAACAAGCATACAAACTTATAAATTCAAGTTATTGAAGTCAGATATGGTCACCGAATGAATTATGTTGAAGGAGTTTCCATTATCACGGATCACAAGCAGGTCACTCTTTCTGTCCCTCTTCCTTCCTCCAGGAGCTGTAACCTATAGCAGGTACAGCAACCACAAAAGGAGAACTGTAATAAATGCTTAGTCATAAAATAGGAAGTCCCAGGTGCATTCAAAATTACATGGCAACTCAATCACAAACAGATGCATCAAACTACCATTCTCCTGAATCATCAAGCCTTTACCTTTAACATGTAGAGAATCACAAAACGCGCAAAATCCTAATAACAGAGTCAAGTTAAACCCACAGGTCAAAAGGACCAATGTCCACCATTACATTTCATAGCCTGGGTCCAATATGCAGAGCGTGGGTAGGGAAGAGTAAGGATATTTTAAGGAATGCTGCAATATCTTTATTATGAAGAAAAATAAGAAAAAAAAAAGAATCATGAAGGGTGCCACTATATAACATGCAGTCCTATGTCCTAACTTGCAGATTGACAACAAATGCTGCAATTAGCATTATACGTAGAGAAATGACAACAACCTATGCCTAAGCAAAGTTCCACACACAATTGAATTATCTCTGTTCATTCTTGCCCTATAAAACATCATACAATCTCATGAGGATACCTCATGCCTCATACACTAAGACGTCCCCTTTTCCTAATCTCATGGATAGTCAGACATGGATTCAAAAAGTGAATGTCTATATTTATATTTTCTTTAACATGTACAAGTTGATAGCATTATTTTAAGGATTTAATTTAAGAAAATCCCTTAAGTCCAATGCTGTGTGCCATGATGCAATCTAAGCAGTGAAAAATGAGAAAGCCAAACAGCTTGAGTCGGTAGAACACCTAGCATTTCCTGGGTACACAGAGAACTAGAGCAGCCTAACATGTAGATGTGAACCCCTTAAAATTTACATTGCTAAAAGCCCATACGACTGCAACACTCAATTTTAATACAATTTAACAGCTAAGAATCTCATACCACTACTTTTGCTCTGGTTATTGACTTTGTTTTGGAATCTATAACATATATCTCTTCAAAGTCCAGCACAAATTCAGAATCACCTAACCTCCGATTCCTGTAATGCTTTGTCAAGAAAACCTGCAACGGAAAGCAATGTGAGTGATGCTGTCGCCATAAGAAGACGGGAGTCCAGAAGAACACATGACGATCATGATAGAACCCTTCTTTTAGGTCTTGTGCTCTGCCAAGCAATCTATTAACACATCACATTCTAGCACAGAAATGATCAATCATTGTTCTGGAAATAATAACATTGCTAACCTGAAGTTATATTTCTATTCCCCTCAGACCCCAAATGCTAAAGAAAAATCTCGAATTTTTATATAACAAACTTTTTTGAGACAAGCTATTATGATCCTTCCAGATTATAACAATGCTAACAGAAGAAACATGACCCAAAAATTATCAAACCTCAACAACTAAAATCTTCTAGGTGTTATGGTCAGGTGCAAACTACAGCATAGTTTTTAGCCAAACAATAGTTTGATACCATTTCAGTGGGGCAATAGCAGGCAATAAAACAAGCAGCAATTAAATTGTTAAAGAAACCAAATAATAATTCAAAAGCACAACTTATGTACAATTGAATGAAAAAAATATATATATTGTGAATGATTTGTGCCATTCGCACCACTGCAGAATATAGAAATGGCATAATTAACCAACTAATTATACCTTTAAGATCTCCTTCTCAGATTTATACATTGGATCTCGAGGTGCATCAATTGGTGGCTCTGTTACATTGTAACTTCCATAATCACTCTTTGCGCATCGAATGTACTGTAATTTTCATAAAGGAGACGACACCCATTATTATATATAAAGATTAGATAAGGAAATGCAGGTCAAATACTAAACAAGAATTAAAGTAGCTTCAATTAATAATGACTAAGCTACTAATCTCTTGGTGTTGCTGCTCAAGACACTTAGTTATATATTATACACAGAGAATACCACAACCTGTCATTCTCTCTATTAAAATAAACAGGACATTTACTAGACACATGGCTTCTTCGCCTCTACTGCCAGTGTAGATAGAATTTGTTCTTGGACGTAGACTGTATTTCAGTAACACTCAAAACTACACTTATTTCCTCAAGAAGCATATTTTTGGCAAACCTTTCAACGACATTTAACCATCATTTGTTCGATCTACAAACATTCATACAGTTCATCTGTTTATAGAACCAGGTGCATACAGACAGCTACCATTTACAAATAATTCTGTGTCTGTTTCCTGGAAAATCAACTACACAACAGTAAAAAAGGTAACACCTTCTGTGGCATTGGAGCGAGAACCTTGGGTATAGCATAAACATCAGTATCTGGTGGAGTCACGTACATCTGCAACCAACAACTCATGGCCAAATCGCCAAAATTGAAGAAAAAGAAAGCCAAACCCATCTTTAATATGCTTAAAAGAATACAAATTCATCAAGAAACAAATACAAAACACTCGGTAACCTCCCGAAAATCATAGACATCATCGTCCGGGTCAGGGGGCTTCCGTATGAAGAAGTCACAATCCAACAAGCTAATCTTGTGAAACTCCTCCTCGTCAATTCTGTAATCAACGATTTTTTCCGATTCCCAACCCTGTGTTGACACGAAGCTCTTGCTGTCTACCATGGCAATGTCTTCGTCCCCATTAATATCCGCTGCTACTCCTGCGGCTAAGGGGTCGTACACCACGTCGTAGTCCTTCTTGTTGTCCAGCTCCTCCACCTCCTCCTCGTCCATTTCGTAGTCATCGGGCCCGCCTCCATCAGCGTCGCCATCGTCCGCCTTGGGAACTAAAGTTCGCTTTTTCGGGATTTTTGAGGGGTTGAGGAAGTGAAGGGAAAAAGGCTTAAGTTTAAATGAGCTCGGGAACAAAGGTGTAACGGCAGCGGTTGTGGATAGAGTTGGCGGCTTGGTGGTGATGGGTGGCGGAGAGGAGAAGCGGAAAGCGGTGGCAGTGGCCATCATGGCGGCTTTTCGGGAGAGAAAGGTTGACGTTTTCTATGTCGGGGTTTATGGATTGGGTTTTGGGGTTTAGATTAAGTGAAGGCTGAGTGTATTGGATAAGTTGCAACTGGACAGGTGTCAATGCTTTGTTGGTCCTAGTTTTGTGGTACTCTTGCTATCGTCATAAGAAAAATTTGGCCTAAAATTTTAAAATTAAAATTAAAGATTTAACTATTTGAAAAAAAAATTAAAAAAATAATTCATTCACATAGTAACCACTTGATTGACTATGTTCTAACCCTTAATTTTTCAGATAATGCATGAATTTAATTAAAACACACTAATCGAATTATATGAATCAATAAAATAAAATTAAACAATCCCTGATTGAAATAGTATCAACATTGCATTTTATCTTTATTTAAACACGATCTGCCATGGTCAATTATCTATCAACGGATCGTGTCGTTGATTTCAACCATTGATCGGACTAGTAATCAATGAACCTGTAATATGTTAAAGTTTAATAATTCTTTTACTTATGAATTACATCTAATATTATAATAAAGTCATGAACATTTTTATTAATTACTTAAGTAAAAATTTAATTAATGATAATTCGGCGTATTTTCGATTATGATTTGGATTTTCGTGTCGTGTTTTTCCTTAACAAAGGCTCTGATGGCATGTAGTTTAACATGTTGCTTGTACATGCATTGTTAGGTTAATAACAGAAGTTAAAAGGTTAAATTGCGAAAAGGTTTATATCCGGCCATCGTATGCCGCCGTCCCCTTATGGGATTCACGGGCAGGGGGGCAAAGAATTCAAAATAACAGCGAGTCGGGGCGAAAACTCGCCGTTTTTATTTTTTATTTTTTAGTTTTTATTTATTTTTTTACTATTTTCCCTCAAATTTTCTCGAGAAAGAAAACGCAAGAAAATTAAACACTTTTTTCTCCCAGTTATTAATTTTTCTCTCTCCCTTGTTCCGAATTGCTTTTAGGGTTTCCTTTTAACCACTGTTTGTCTAAGTCTTTCGAATCTTGAATTATTGGAGTTTCGATTCGCGTGCCCTAGGATTGTGACCCCGACCTGAAGGCCTGTCCATGGAGGAAAGGAGTTCTACTGGCGGTGGCGGTAGAGGAGACGGAGGAGAACCGTCCTTATCCAGGGTAAGGCCGTCGTATGTGAAATTAGGAGAGAGACAGATATTTACGGTGGAGCTCCGACCCGGGGAGACGACATTCGTTTCCTGGAAGAAGCTCATGAAAGATGCCAACAAGGTTAGTAGTGGATCCGCTCCCACCCCGGAACCGCCCCCGGTCAACGCTCAGCCCAGCCTCGAGTCTCGCATCACCCCTGTAAGTCCATCTAGTTTTATATGTACGAGTATACGTATTACTTCTCCTTATTACGGACCAAGCCGTAATGTCCGTGGATTAACCCTAGTCAGCTTCTTCCTGGAACCTAGAAAATGGGGTTGTTAGGCACTTAATTGTGGGTGTTATTGATTGTTTAGGAACCGGTAAATTTTTCTTTGGTCAGTGATATAATGTGAGCAACTAAAGGGATCAGAAAGTAGCTTAGTTTCTCTCCATTCGTGGCTTTGATCATTCTTATTCCAGATGGGGTCTGTGTATTTCTGTTAATGTGGCTTGTTATACATGAATTCAGCTGCTTTTTATTCAGTGTAGAATTCTAAGTTATTCTTGGCCTTCTATAGGGTCAACCGGCAGAAAAAGAAGTGAAGGATGCTAATCCTCCAAATCGTTTCAATGCTGTAATTGAGAAGATTGAACGTCTTTACATGGTGTGTTATTCTTTGTCTTGTTTCTAGGTTGCTTTGACATGCACATTTGTACATGGTGTGCATGGGACTGTTAGCAAATATAGTAGATTTGTTTGTGCTAAGATGAGTGGATATTCATAGGGCAAGGATAGTAGTGATGAGGAAGATCTAAAGGATGTTCCTGATGACGATCAATATGATACCGATGACTCTTTCATTGATGATGCTGAGTTGGTGGGTTTTGCTCTCTGTTATTATATATTTTTCTGTTTTTGCCTCATCATTTGTGCAGTTTGACTTCTTGCAGTGTAAACTGTAAAGGAGATTTTGAAAATGTAGAGGTTTTACTTTCTTCATCAAGGGTCACCTTTTGTGCAGGATGAATATTTTGAAGTTGATAATGCAACAATAAAACATGATGGATTCTTTGTTAATAGGGGAAAGCTGGAACACATGTGAGTTGTTTTTATTCATGATAAAGTTGGGAACTACTTTTTTATCAAATAGCTATTTATGATATTGAATGCAAAGAACAAGCAATAGTATTGAGAGGAAATGAAGTTTTCCATTGGTAAGAGGATAAAAGTCCTGCGTTGATAAAATAAAAACATGGCCTGGCTTATAATGTCTAATGGGTTTCAACCTCTACAAGCTCAAGCTTTTGGGTTAAATGGTTTCTTGACATGGTATGTGAGCCAAGATTTGCTATTTGTTGGCTATGGCTTTAGCTTTTAGGTGGATATGAGGTTCCACAATACTATTTGACATCTATTACATGCAATAACAACTTATTATCTATTTATAGAAATATGTGTGCCATTTTTTTTGTTTTTTGGGCCCCCAATCGATTTCTCAATTCCTACCTTAAAACTGGAGACATGGAATCAAGGGATTGAAAAAAAAACAAAGGATTAATCGGCTGGGATAAGGCCAACATTGAATTTCAGTTTTATTTTAAGCAAGCATTGGTTGGCTGGGATGGTGTCAACATGAATTGCAGTTTGATTATGAATAACTGATCTGTATCTGTATGTGAACTTTATCGAGGATCATTGCAATCATTCACATTACTGACAATGGGAAATAACTAGAAGATTCTTGGACTGCTTTCTTTAGGGCATTCACATCCAAATTTAGTTGTAAATTTTAACTGAGCAATACAAATGTGCCTATATATTTTATGCTGTCAACCAGAGCTTTTCACTTTCCAGTGCTCATATGTGAAGTTACCTGATTAAAACTAAACATTTGTTGAATGCTGTGTTTCTCTCTTCGCTGATTTCTTTTGCTTGCTTCTTGCTAGAAATAAAACTACTGTTGTTCCTTACCAGCAACCAAAGAAAAGGCGAATAAAAGATGTGTCAAAAACTCCAGGCGAGAGTGATGACACTAGTTTATCAAATAAACATGCTAAAGTAGGTAAGTCGGCAGTTGGGAAGCTGGCATCTTTCCTTCGTTTAGCCTCTCTGCCAAAATGTGGTTGTGAGAAGTGAACATAATGAGAATATATGATTTTGGAATTCATCAGATTCACCTGGAATTTGTTTCTAAAAGAAATCTGCTGAAGGTAAAATGAATTTGGATTCATATTTATTTATGTAAGCCTTAAGCATCGATGCTTCTGTACTTTGGCAGATCTAAAGAATTCTGAAAAGCCAAAAACAGGAGTGCTCCAATCAAAGAGCATCACTGAGAAGTCAAAAGATGCAAGTGGGTTGTCTGATGGTTCACGTCAGAGATATCTTGATAAAACTACTCACCCCCAAACCAAGATGCAGGCTGCAAAATCAATGAACAATGTTGATGAGCATGATCTGTCAGTTCGATCAAAAGAAAAAAATGGTGTCCGTGAATTGCCTGACCTCAATATTCCTGACAGCAAGGTTCACATGCAGGCAGCAGTGAGTCTTACTGCAAATTTGTTCCTCTTTTGTCAATTACCTTCTTAAACTAATTTGTAGGCTCCACATACACTAGCACAGATGGTATTTACTGCCAAGAAGTGTGTATTTCCTTGTATATTTCTTGGCACTTTTGAGGGCTCCGGATTGCCTGGTTGCTTTGATTTGCATCCATGATTTTCCAAAGACTGGTGACTGGGATTAATAGAATGGACACTTGTTCTTCATTTTCCATGTGAACAAGGTGATGTGAATTCTCAATTTATTCAGTGTGGCTGCAAGAAGTTGTGGTGTTTTCTCTGAAGAAGTTGGTGGATCAACTTTACTGAGCAATATGGGAAAAGTTAGAGCCTTATGTCATGTACAATTGTGATGCTTAGAATATTGAATCACAATGCATTGTAAATTATCCTTTTTGATAAACCTACAATAATTTCTGCATTTCTACTTAGGCATTTTTAGATAATGCTGCTTGTATTGTGTGCCTTTCCCATGCTTTTAAGATTTCTCCCTTATCATGGAAATTATAGGTTTGTTTTTGGCCTTGTTCATTGTCTTTGTGTTGCCGTGCTTGATTTTGGATTCAATATTGTACAGAAATCTTCCCACATTCACAAAAAGGATGGTACATTGGTTAGGCCCAAGAGTTCAATGCTTGAAAAGGCCATCAGGGAGCTAGAGAAGATGGTCGTGGAGTGTAAGCTCAGTACTTCTTGCTGCTTACATTCCTTATAGTATATGATTACTTTGGAAAGTTCCTTGCAAATTGAAATATTTTGTTCTCTGTGTGAAAAAAAAAAAAAAAAATACAGCAAGGCCGCCTACTTTGGAAAATCAAGAAGCTGATACTTCTTCCCAAGCAATTAAAAGGAGATTGCCCAGAGAAATAAAGCTAAAGCTAGGAAAAGTTGCTAGACTGGCGGTCAGTACTCAGAGAGAAACTGTTGATTATTTTTTAGTTCTGTTTTCTGTTAATATTTATACTTGAAACTTTATAAATATAAGATTTTTATTTTATGACGTTTCAGCAGGCAAGCCAAGGCAAAATATCGAAGGAGCTACTCAATCGTCTTATGAGCATTCTTGGTCACTTAATACAGCTCAGAACACTAAAGGTACCTCTTTATAGGAACATGAAGATATTACTTGAAGACTGTTGCTTTTGATTTTTCTCATTCTTGCACTTCAGTTCTCATTTGAGATGACTTTGTACTATTGGAGGGACAATTTGTAGATAATAAGGTTATTTGGCTCTTGTTGATGAATGTTAGGTTTATGAGTATGGAAACCAATTTTAAATGAAAAGTTTTTGCTATGATCTTGAAGTTATAATTGTTCCTATCTATTTGACCATCAGTTTGATTTGTTTGACTTAATTCCTGAAATTTTGAAGTTGTTAGAAGACCTTGTTGGCATCAAAGCATATTCAAGCCCAGTTCGGAATTTTTTTTTTTTTGTTGGAAAGATCAGCACTCTTAACTTTGCAATAGTTCTCTATTGAAATTTTGTCCTCTGTGTGTTGCTGTGATAGATTCAAATAGCAAATGTTAATTTCCTTTTCTGGTTCCATCAGAAAAGGGAAGTTGGACTTTGTATTTCAGAATCAGGACCATGTGAATGTTGTAATGTAGAATGTATATCATTATGGAAGCATTCTACCCTTTAATGCTTGTGGTGTCCTAACTACACTTATTTTTTACCTTTTAAAAATATTCTTTTGGGTGCTTTTATAGCTTGCATAAAATTCTTGACAGTAGAATGATGCAGTGTTTTTTCTTGTGCAACAGAGAAACTTAAAAGTCATGATTAACATGAGCTTGTCATCAAAGCAGGAGAAAGATGATAGGTTTCAACAGATAAAGAAGGAAGTTGTTGAGATGATTAAGACTCATGTCCCTTCTTTAGAGTATAAGGTATGCTTTTACAATCTCTCTCTCTCTCTCTCAAAAAAAAAACACCTCTGATGATGGGCTGAGGGTTGTTCTGGCCCATTCTTTTTCTTTTACTTTTTCCTGTTTTCTTGCTTTATAGCAACCATTTTTCATCATTTGTGAGTAACCTTAGATCCCAGATGGGTTATTCTCTGTTTTGTAGGGAAGATTTAAGTGCTTGATGTTCTATATTTTTGTTTCCTAAGGAATTCATTTTATTACTATGATGAGTTAATTGAATGGCAGCCCAATCATGGGAGCCTGAATTTTTCATGAAATAATGTGAAATTTGTGCCTCACTTTCTCAGGTACTTGAGCAACAACCTGGAGTATCTGATGACTTTCAAGAAACTGGTCCCAAAGAAAAAGGAGCCCTTAAAAGAAAATTTGGCATGGATTCTGTGTTGGAGGACAAAATCTGTGAACTCTATGACCTTTTTGTTGATGTAAATACTTGAATTGTCATTCTGCAAGACTATCTTCCTTTTCTTATAAGGAAATATTTTCCTTAGGTTATGTTGCCCTTTGTTTTATACCTTTGATGATAACAGGGACTAGAGGAAGATGCTGGCCCACAAGTCAGAAAGTTGTATGTTGAGGTTGTTTTTGGGTGCCACATATTTTTTGGTTTTGGTATTTATTAATTTTGTTATCTTTTGAAGTAGAATAGCGCAAGCAATTCCTTACCCCTTTGGTACCCAGGTTCCTGCCTTGATCTGAAATTTTTGTTAATGATTTATGTGATTGCTACTAGCATTTAAGAACAGGGCTCTCAATGTCATTTACCTCCTTTTGCTTCTCTCTTTTGGCCCACCCTATTCTCTGTCTTCAAATAGGTCAACCCCAAATCACACCCCACCCCACCCTATACAACCCCCACCCCCAATATGCCAATGCTACTTCCTTATTGGTTGATGCTGTCACATCTGTATATTAATGGTTGTTCAGATATTCACTGTGCTTTTGACACTTAAATCTCATCTGTCATTCAGCTTGCGGGATTGTGGCCAAATGGTTTTATGGACAACCGTGGGATCAAACATGCAATTTGTCGGGCAAAAGAGAGACACAGGGCCTTGTACAGCCAGCATAAGGTATATATGGTCATTTACCTCTTCTTTCCACTTTCTCCTATGTGTGTTCTAATGCATTTGTTCAATTGAGTGTTGATGAGACCATTTATGTCTGGACTTCGAGTTGTGTGCTTCTTAACTTCTCTCTAATTGTTCTTTATGTATACATGGACAATGCATTTGAGTAAATGATCCTTTCATATATACCTGGACAATGCTAGGGGAAATTATGATTTTTTTTAGACACTGCAGTCATTTGAGTATCCCAAAACATTGTATCTGCCTAAGCTGTAATTTCTCCAAAGTTGACTTGAACCTGGGTGTTGTGTATGATGTAGGATAAACTAGGAGTAGAGTATTTTATTTATTTATTTATTTATTTTTGTGTGTGTGTGTGTTAAATATCAGTATTCTTTTAACAAATAGTCTGTTATTACTTGAAAAGGTTTGTGTTCAAATAAGTGATACTGCTGTTTAATGTTTGCTTTGGTTTTTGTTTTGGAAATAATAATTTTCTTGGCCATTGGCATAACAACTCTTATAGCAGTTGGTCGAATGTCATCTGCTAGGCATCTTTTGCTTTTATTTGGGGGATGTGCTTTAGTGCTTATGAGGTTTGATTTTTCATCGTTTATTTGTTATTTTCAGGACCGGGAGAAAATCAAGAGGAAAAAGATGTTGGCACCTGGAATGGAGGAAGCCATTCGAATTGATGCTGGTTCAATGTCACAATCACAGTACTCACAGGAGAGGTTATCTACTGATACAGGAGGACCTGTTCTGGCTCTGGCTAGCGAGCAAATTCCAAATTCATCAACATCAGTTGTTTGGGCACCCTGTTCTGTAGTGAATGCTTCTAACATGGAGAGGTTAAAACATGATAAGCCAAAAGGAAGTTCAAGCAGCTTCTTGGACGAGTCCAAGATGGGAGCCGAAGGTGCTTCAACTAAGAAAACGGGGAAAAGAAAATCAGAACACGAGTTGGATGAAACTCATTTACGCGTAGAGAAGTTTCATCCACAACCTAACGAAGAAAGAAATAAGTCCTTAAAGCAGCCTTCGGGTTTTAACCAAAAATTAAACCTTCAGTTGTCTGCCCCTCCAAGCTACGAACAGTCTAGTTGATTTAATGTAATTGGAGTAGGAATCTTACATCATAGAAGTGATTAACGGATATTTTTTTTCATTTTTATTAGTGGGCTTCAATTATTTTTGACTAGCCGATTGTTGCCATTCTTATAATTTGACGTCTTTGAATAGTGGATTATGTACTAAAGCATACATTTTCAAATAGGAGACAGGCAGAAAACTGTATTTCCTTGTGCCGGCCTGGGTATTCGGAGCATGGCGAGGACAACCGAGTAGCTCCACGTCTGCCAGTTGCCGTTGTGCCCTCCGACTAGCTCCAGTCAGGGAACCTTTACCCAAACATCATCTAACGTCCGTTAACGTGTACCAATTCTTGATCAAAGCATCGTAGACTCAATGTCAAAGTCCCAAATGCTAGCTAACCCAACAAATGTACTCGAACAACCCTTGCCTTGACCTTCATCGAAGCCATATTTGTCTACTTGAATGACTGGTGGCTCGATTCGAGGGCCTTCTTGGGCTCAGGCAATGAAGGCGCTACAAAGTGTGTCTGACGTTGGAGTGACTCCAGTCGTTGAATCTTGGCCTTCGGTCTCCATGGTTGTGTTCTGCAATTCCAGCAAGTATGACGATTTTCTGCTTCCAAAGAGAATTGTTAGAAACAAAATGTAAATAGAGTAGAAATCAGAAGTACCGCACCGCTCAAACTAGCCGTTAGAGGATGGTTTAAATATCGAAGAATGTCTAATGTTTCACATATTTGTTTTCATTCTGGTCAATTTTTTTATTGTATTTTTCTTATAGTTTTGACCGATAAAAGAAGTACGAAGTGCATGGACAATCAATGATAAGGATACGCAGTCAATTGCAACATTTTTTAATTGAAGAATGATATATATATATATATATATACTTTTTTAGTGCAAAAAAATAAGATATATTATTTAAAAATTATAACGATTTTTTAAATAATGTGCTACACTTTTAAAAATATATAATATAATTTAATTATTTAAAGAGAAATGTATTTGAGACCGCAAGCTTGGCTTCCAAGCTTCCACTTTTTTAAATGAATCGTTTAATTCAAAAACAAATACAAGAAAATCCCGCGCGTGGTGGCCAAGAAACAGTTCCGCGGAGGACGCGACATGTCGTCACCAAACCCTAAAATCCAGGATTCCTGGACGCAATCTTGAACGCGTGAGCGCGCGCGAGAGAGCTCGAGAGAGAGACAGAGACAGAGAGGAACAAAGATGTTGACGGCGAAGACATTCAAGGGAGCAAACGTGTTCATGTCGCGAAACCTGGTGCCGCCGGAGGTTTTCGACGCGCTTCTCGACGCTCTCAAGCAAAACGGCGCCGAAGTCTTCCTCTGTTGCGATCCTTCGCGAAATGGCCCTAACGATTTCCATGTCATCTCCTCTCCCGATCACGTCTGTCCCCGACATGCGACTCTCGAGTTTTTAATTTTCCTTTTCATTTCTTCTGAGATTTCTTTTTATTTTCCTTTCTCTATTTTACTTGTCTACAGGAGAAATTCGAGCTTCTTAGATCCAAGGGCTGTAATTTGCTAGGTACCATGCTCATAGCACTAATGCTACGAATTTCGACTGCGTTCTATTTTTTTTTTTTTAATTTTTTATTGATATTTTTTGGTTGTGTATCACTGGGCAGGTCCTCAATGCGTGCTTTCTTGTGCAAAAGAGCACAGAGCGTTGCCGAAACAAGGCTTCACTTGTTGCCTCGCTATGGATGGTGTCAAAATACTTGCATCTGGCTTTGACATGGAAGAGAAGGTATGCCGATAAATGCTTGATTCCTGCTATCGTCTTTTACATTTATTCAAGGAGCTTTCTTCTGGATGGAACTGCTTGAAATATTTTGTGCTCAACTATATCCACAATATACATATGT
Source organism: Rhizophora apiculata (assembly GCA_037832385.1). NCBI lineage: Eukaryota > Viridiplantae > Streptophyta > Magnoliopsida > Malpighiales > Rhizophoraceae > Rhizophora > Rhizophora apiculata. The sequence goes on along the minus strand of CM075430.1, from coordinate 1,632,030 downwards.
AGGTTTATTGTTGTTTACATCTATATCTATTGGACCTCCTCTGAAAAAGAGGGTTTTCCGTAATTGTGTTGGTAATGTTCCCACTTGTTGCAATTGTGTTGCAGGTTAAGATAGAAAAGTTAGTGGCTGCAATGGGAGGCCTATTGCATGCTAAAGCATCATTGGATGTTAGTTTTGTTGTTGTAAAGAATGTTTTGGCTGCAAAATACAAGGTTTGCCCCTCCAGGACTCTAGTTGTCAATTGATTTTTTTTTTTTCTCTAATTCATGCTCGACTATAATCCTTTTCTCCTTTGCGTTCTTGTGTCTGTGTATTTGCCTAGTTTTGGTTATAGTGATACAAAAATAATTGACTTCCAAGACTTGGATGCTTTGAAAATCTAATTGGATGCTTAGAAGGATGCAAACGGAACTGATCTCACTCTTTTATTCTCACTTCAGACTGTTGGAGCTGATCCTTTTGTTCTTTTCTTTTTTTTTTTTTCTTTTATAGCAATTGGTGTATTAATGATGCTTGCTAAAGCATGAGATTGAAAAGGATACTTGGTTGCTTTGTTGTTAGAAAATAGATTTTGTTTCCATTTGCTACTTGAAGTCTTATTACATTGTTAATAAATATAAGCTGTCAGCTGGTCATAATTCCTCCAAATGGGCATGTCTATATGTGGTCGTCACTTGTAGATTTGCATCCATATATTGCCTGTAGGAAATCCAAATCAGTGCACCAGGCAATATCCATCACCAATCTGCTTTGTGTTTACTGAAGTTTTAATATTCCCATCAGACTGAATTTGAAAGACTTAGGATCGGTGGCAGATTATTTGAATATCAATGTTTAACTTGGTTAGTATGATGACTGGTTTTTTTCTTTAAAAAATTTTGCAGTGGGCTTTAAATGTTCTCAAGAAACCAGTTGTTACTGTTAGTTGGTTACAACAATGCTGGAATGAGCATCGTGTTGTTCCTCAAGAACCATACAGGGTTCTTCCTTTCTGCGGATTAACAATATGTGTCACCAGGATTCCAGCAGGTTATGATGTAAGCTATCTGCTGTTGTTACTTCTAATAAACCATATCTGCATCTAATGCTGTTTTATTGGTTTCTTTCAGAAGAGCGGAAGGAGATTGAAAACCATATCATACAAAATGGTGGAAAATATTCACCAGAACTAACCAAAAAATGCACACACTTGATTTCTGATATATCCTTTGTTTCTTGGATAATGTGTTTGATTGAGGTTTAACATGTGCTTTCCTGCATTAAGTTCCGCTATTGTCACTTTTCCATTAATTCCCTTAAAATACCATTTTAGCTAAACATTACTATGGATTCTTATTTTTCTCTCTCTCTCTCTTTCTTTTTTATTCCCAACATAAGGACCTTAATTTTGTAATGTTTATTTGCAAATGCTTATCCAATGGGCATCTCTTTTCCCCTCATAGATTTACTTGCATTTTCTTTTCCTATTTTCCACCAGATAGACTTTAAGCTTTCAAATTTTTTTCCAGTATTCAGACATACTTTTGTTCTGTTTTTTTTTTTTTTCTTTTTTTCCTTGACCACTGGCAAGCCCCTGAAGGTGATAAATATATGGTTGCTGTAAGATGGGGCCACATTCATATTGTTACAAGAAAATGGCTTGCTCAATCTGTCACAAGAAAAGGTAAATCACTACATTGATTTTGTGCTTTATGTTTCCTTAGGAATTTTAAACATCTTTTGAGCTGTATTTGACTCTGAATTTATCGTCTGGTGAATAGCATGTCTTAATGAGGAGGCCTATCCTGTTCAGGATGCTTCCATAACTTTAAACAAAACTTTGAGGCATTCATCATTGACACAACATGGCCAAGACAAGTCTTTTGGAAGCTCAGCATCGTTTCCATCGTCAGTGGCTGCAGAATCAAGTCTGCCAGCAGTTCCTTGTGCTGTGTCATTGGATGCAGATTTAGAAGCCACTCTCTCACAGAAGAATATGTCTTCTATGTTTTCAGATCCTTCTGTTTGCATCAAAGAGGGGGGTAGTGAATTTCCTGCAGTACAAGCTGTGAGTGAAACAGACCTTAATGGTTGTGTTGCCAATGACTCTCAATCAGAGGATAATGATTTGTACTTGTCAGAGTGTAGAATATCACTTGTTGGCTTTGAAGCCTCTACACTTCGTAAATTAGTTGGTATGGTACGTAGAGGTGGGGGTTCACGGTATATGTCTTTCAATGATAAATTGACACACATCATTGTTGGAATTCCATCAGAGGCGTAAGTCTGTTAGGAATTTGATTCACTCTCCTTCTCCTTCTCCTTCTCTTCAAGTCATGTAAAGACACTCACTCAACATGCCTTTATGCTTCCAGGGAAAAAAAAGAGGTTAGAGGCCTTGCAGCTTCTGGTGTTATTAATGTGGTTAGAACTACTTGGCTTGAAGATTGTGATCGTGAAAAGAAAGAAATGCCTGTTCTACAACAGCATATTGCCTATGATTTAATTCTTCCCAAAGGTAGTGTGTTGCCTATTATCTATGATTCCCTAGCTATTTTGTGAACATGTGCTGATTTCTGTTTGTTTTATTGTATCCATGTTCTGGATTTAGATGTGTTTGTTGTTTAAACCTTGGGTCAGTTATGTTCCCTTCTATAATTTCTTTCAGGATATTTTGTGATGCATGTCTGTTTTGTTCACAAATTTCTCTTCTTCATTATGTAGATTCGGTGAGCAACAATAGAGGAACAGCAATAGGCATTACTAAAGGGAGTGCCTCTAGTCATCTGAGCATTCACTCTGATCTGCCACTGGGAAGTACAAATAGTGGCAATGGAATAACGCCATCATTGGAGAAAGCCAAAGTTGAAAAACCAGAAATCAGCATGAATGGGGGAATTTCTCTGAAAGGAATTCTGAAACAGTCCCACCAAAATGTATTACCTGCTGTAAATCATAACAAGAAGGACAGAAGGGGGATACCCTGTGATTCAAGCGATACAACTCTTCCAAGTGGGAAATCGTCAACTGTTTTCAAAGGAAAAATATTTCGCTTTTCAAAATTCTTTCCTGAAGATAGGGTAAGTAATTGAAACTCATGTTAATGTAGTCTCAATGCTTGATAGTGTGACCGATTTATTAACTTGTTAAGCATTGAAATCACCTCTTTTCTTGATAGTTTAAACCTTCTCCTTGTGTTTGCTTATCTTACTCTGCTTAGCATACTGTATTACTAGCTTTCTTTTTTAGCTGATTCAGTTTTTGTCAGTTTCTTGAATATTCTTTTCGATGCTTATCATATCCTCAATCTTTATCTTTGACTATTCTGCCAGAAAGCTGAAATTATTGAATGGGTTGGTCAAGGTGGAGGAGAGGTGGTCCATGACTATCTAATAAAGAATGTGCATTTTATCATAGAGTGCCATGGTGTTATAGTCCAATCTGCAGATGTCTCCAAAATTGCCTATGTATCCAGCCACTGGATCCGTTCTTGTTTGGAGGTATTTGTGACTGAGACAAAAAAAATTTAATTGATGTTTGTTGGCAGCTTTGTTTTACATTGTGGCATGGTAATTAATGACTAATCTTGAACATGCTGCTCCAATCTGAGGATGGGTCACATTAAATATCAATGATGCACCTCTACTTAATGAACATAATTTCTTGAGCTCAATTGTCACTCTTAAAGTGTGTGGATGATGGGTTATGGAGAATAGTGATTGGCATTTAGGATATCTTTATGATGCCTTCTTACCCTTCTTAGCTTATGCTTTAGATGGTCATTAATTTCAAGTCTATAGGCCACTTTTTTCTTTTATTTAGTTATGCACTTGATAGCTAAATAACAGAAAGAATGGAAGCTGAGAACTGCAATTTATGTGTAGGTTTTGTTTTAAAACCATCTTTTGTATTAGATATCCTTTTCATCAAATAACAGGTGTTGTGGGACAGCTTTCGTATTCTGCTGCATTTGATCTAATGGCCCAGCCTTATCAGGCATAATAATTTTAGATCCTTAAGTATGCTTTAGTGGCTTGATATTAATTGCCAATTGAAAGACATGAAAGTAAAAATAATCTTGTTGCTGCTATTGTTTCTGCATTCCTCATGTACTATAGTAGTATCATTAGCATTGCTGTCTTTGTTCTTTCCTTATCCTCTCCACTTTTTTTCCTCAAATTAACTAGAAATTTTTAGAAGTGTATTCTTTCATTCTTCTAAATACCATTGATGCATATTTTTGCCATTACAGGAGGGATGCTTGCTTGATGTTGGTAGTCATATTATATATTCTCCAGTTCCCTGCCAGATTCCTCTGCCTGGTTTTGAAAACTTTCGGTTTTGCATCTCACAATATGAAGAGAAAGATAGGTTGCTCTTAAGAAATTTGTGCTTTGTTCTTGGATCTAAATTTGTAGAGAAATTGACTAGAAAGGTCACCCACTTATTATGCAAGTTTAAGAATGGGCCAAAGTATGAAGCTGCTTGCAAATGGGGCATATGCTCAATTACATGTGAGTGGATTTATGAGTGTATTAGACAGGTAAATTCCTACTCTCTCCCTCTCTCTCTCTCTCTCTCTCTCTGTGCTGTATATACATATGCATGTGTGCATGCAGCTGTGTAATTTTTTTTTTTCTGGTTTTGAAAATGATTGTCTATAACAAGCTCAATTTGGCAGAATAAAGTTGTTGCAATGGATCCATTTCGTCCAAAAGAAGTTACTTCTCAAGATGATGAGGCAGGACTGTGCGTTGTGAGCCAGTTTCCTGTTCAGGCTGGTCCAGTGGCATCTGGAGAATTTCCATCTCAACTTACAAGTCAGTCACAAGACCTAAGAAAAACATCAGCTCCAATTGAAAGTAGCAGAATTAGTAGCATTACGGTAGAGGCTCAGCAATCTCTTGATTACTCTAAGAAAGCAAGGCTTATGGAAGATGAACCCAAGGGGGCATTTTATTCTAGAGCTATTTTAAGTGACTCTATATGCAATATGAGTTCCACTGGACCTAAAGATAATGCAGAATCTTCTCACAGTGTTCCTGATGTAGCTGCTGCAATTGAGGACTTGTTGGAGCAGACAAGCAAGGTACAGATTCTAATGGTTTTTAGCTGCTTTTTAATGTTTAGTCTATTGGTTGACTCTTTTGTTCTATGGATTTCTTACTAGATTCATGAGAAGACGTGCCCTGGGAGGACTGAATGTGATAAAAGTGTATCCTTTCTTATTCTGTATAATCTTTATAATTTTCATGAATGACTTTGCCCTGGTTAGTCCTTGATGGTCAAACAGCTTTTTCCATCTGATTGTTCCATGCTTGGTGACAAACATGAGGTTGGTCACGCTGTCTTTGGATTCCCTAAGCAGTGGCTGAACAGGTAATTATTTTCTTAGGTCTCTTTGTCTTTATGCATTTTGTTTGCTCTAATTATCAAGTTTTCCTTTTTTTTTTTTTTTATTTATTCTCCCTCTACTTTCAACTCACGTTGCAATGAATAAAAATATTTTTAAACTAAAATATGATTAAAAAACTGTTTGGTTATACTTAAAACTTAGTTTTCTCACTTCATCTCTTTCAAAACTCAACCTGTGTTATTATTACTATTACCAAACAATATATAACTTTGGATGATAGTATTTTTGTTTTTAATATTTTTATTTATAATACTTTTATTTACAGCACACTTTATTTCATATCATAGTATTGCTAAACAAGGCTTTAGATTACTTAAACGTCCTACTGGTTATTTTTTTTTTTTTTCATTTATTCACAAAAGGCTCGGAATGTAATAATAAATTAATTAATCATGGCCAAAAGATGTTGATCTTGTTAGTCATCCCATTTGAAAACTGTACTGCCACATGGTGCATCCGGCAATTTCCTTTTCTCTTTTCTCGTGTCATTTGCCTATTTATTGATATTCTTTGGGCTTGGCTATTGTATCTCCTTCCTGAAGGACTGGAAAGAAGGATGAATTAACAAATCCTTCAAGAGATGCAAATGGAGGAATATACGATGGTTTCAGCGAAACGCAAACTGAGTCTCAGGTCCTAAATCCTTCTCTGCATCTTAACTGGTTGCTTCCATGACTAAGATGCCACTTGTTCATTCAATAGCATTGATTACCCACTAATAACGTATTTGCCTCTAGGAGGTAGAGATCCACTGTCATGATAATGTTTAATTCTGCAAATCCAGGTTGTCGGTTATGAAGAGGATCTGTCGGGCAGGCAAATGCTTATAGACAGAGTTCGAACTCGAAGCAGCGTGGCTTGAAGTGTAAATACGACCCGTTCTTAGCCTGCCGAGCCCTCTGGTTGCAAACTTATGTTGCTTGTGGTCGATGAGATTTTAACTTAAACGGAAGTATCAGCCGATGCACCCACATTTCATGCCATTTATCTGTGGGCTGTGCAGTGAAAATTTTTAGGAATTTCGCATAAAATAATAATAATAATAGTAATAAAAGGTAATTGGTATCCGAAAAAGGTAATTGTAACTTACAAAGTATATAATGCGACATACTGGATCCAATTATGTGGAAATAGTTTTAATTTTTCGTAATCGATTATACCGCTGTTGGCACAAAATCAAACGCAATTGGACTGGGATGGACGTAGGAATGTTAAAAGGTGGGTCGAAGTGCGGCATTTTATCCCCTTGTGATTCCAATGTTTGAAGATAGTTTTTATCGTTTTCTTTTTTTATTAGTGATGAAAATTAGAAACTAGTTGGCTTAAAATTAAAATAAAATAAATCTGGTAACCGTTTGAAACCGATGACCCGAGCGAACTGGCTGCCAACGTGGCATACAAAACATCACGTCAGATAATCAAATAACAGAAGCAAAAGCGCCACAACCACAGCTTATAGACGCCAAAATGCCGTATATCTCTTAAATTAGTTGGCGACATTATCCAAAAGGAGCATATTTTTCTGGTTTATTTTCTTATTTTTATTTGGGATATTTTTGTATACTTTGCTTTATTTATTTTTCGTTATTATATAACGCAACTTACCAAGGCCAAAGTGAGGAAATAAATAAATAAAACGCGAGAAAAATACTGCTGAGGAAATTTATCGAGCATATGGTGGCATGTCTCTTATCGTGCCAAGTGGCGATGGTCGACGTGAACCGATTAACGCCCGTCGCCGGAGCACTGGTCTCTCCGTGGTCTTGTAAGCCGAGTAGAGACAGTAAGCTGGTAGGCTTGAGGTTTGGGTCGGAATTGCTGAGAAAAGACCGGCTTTGTAAGAGAAAGCTTAAGTTTAGTGTGAGTGCGGAGTTGTCCGAGACTCTCTCTCTCAATTTCGGTTTGGACTCTCAGGTCTCTCTCTCTCTCTCTCTCTCTCTCTCTTCTTCATTCGTTTTTCGCTTGTTGGATAATTGGTGTTTGATGAAATGGCTTAAAGACTTGAGTGTGAAAAATCTTTTTGAGAATTGGATGGAAAAGTCTGCACTGATGGGTCTCATTAACAAGGGTAAGTGTTGTTTTTCTTCTTCTTCTTCTTCTTCTTCTTCTTCCTCTTCTTCTTCTTCTTCTTACAAAGGGATTGTGAATTTGCAACTGCCCTTTATGTTTCCACTGCAATAGAGTTCTGGGTGATTTTTTTAAGTAATAAAGTCCACATGCGGACAATTGAACAAAATGATTGCATTATTGTGGACGCAGAACCTTCTTAGTTTAACCTATTTCAAGATTTGGTGGCCTGGTTTGATTGAAGTTTTCCCTAAATTAAAATTTGTTTTGGACAGTTACATATGGTTTGTTTGTGATGATCAGTGCTCAAATTGCCTTTTTCTGTTTTTTATTTGTTCACGCTTGCTGGATTCAAAACTTTAGTGGTGATTGTTCCTATTTGTTGACCCGTTTGTTGTTTGCTGGAAAATGGTTTCTGTAGTTTGCTTAATCTTAGCATGTCTTGCTTCCTCTAATTGACCCCAAAGCATTGGCTATAGACTTACTTGGCTTTGTTTTGATTGTTAGGTTATCCAGTCTCACGATGTATCACAGTTTCCCTGGATTGGTCCAGTTCCTGGGGATATTGCTGAAGTTGAGGCATATTGTAGAATATTTAGAGCAGCTGAACGGCTTCATGCTGCATTGATGGATACATTGTGCAATCCATTGACTGGTGAATGCACCGTTTCATATGATTTCTCACCTGAGGAAAAACCATTGTTAGAGGATAAAATAGTTTCTGTGCTTGGTTGCATGCTGTCACTTTTGAATAAAGGAAGAGAGGATGTTCTTTCTGGAAGATCTTCTATCATGAATTCCTTTCGTGGTGCTGAGGTGCCCATTTTGGAGGATAATCTTCCACCGCTTGCCATCTTTAGGAGTGAGATGAAAAGATGTTGTGAGAGTTTGCATGTTGCTCTTGAAGACTACTTGACACCTGAAGACGGACGAAGCCTAGATGTATGGAGGAAACTTCAAAGGTTGAAAAATGTTTGCTATGATGCTGGCTTTTCCCGCCATGATGATTGCCCTTCTCATTCACTGTTTGCAAATTGGAGTTCTGTCTATCTGTCTACTTCAAAAGAAGAGGTTGGATCCAAAACATCTGGGGTAGCATTTTGGAGTGGTGGCCAGGTAACAGAGGAAGGTTTGAATTGGTTGCTGCATAGGGGGTTCAGGACTATTGTGGATCTAAGAGCAGAAACTGTGAAGGATGAATTTTATCAAGCAGCTTTGGACAATGCTATCTTGTCTGGAAAGATTGAGCTATTTAAGATTCCCATTGAAGCTGAGATAGCACCTTCAATGGCGCAGGTTGAAAAGTTTGCATCCTTGGTTTCAGATTGCGGGAAAAGGCCCATTTATCTTCACAGTAAGGAAGGAGCATGGAGAACCTCTGCTATGGTCTCCAGATGGAAGCAGTACATGAATCGTAGTGCATGTCAGCCCACTATTCGCCTCAATACGGTACTTCAAGAGACAAATGACTTGGGGCAGCTACAGGCATCTTCTGATGAGGAAGAGGATATGCATTTGGAACAGGAAAATGAAATGTTATCAGAGGATTTGGATAGACTTTGTAACTCAAATGAAGGTCAGAACATCGAGGAGGCCTACCATGGAATTGATTCTCTCCATGTTTCAACTTCTCCAGAGTTATTTGTTAATGGGGTAGGAGCTTTGACAAATAATTACAGGGTCACTGACCCTTTAAATGCTCAGGTTCCACCTTGCAATGTCTTCTCCAAAGCAGAGATGTCCAGATTTTTCAGGACTAGGAAAATTTCACCTTTAACTTACTTTAATTGTCAGCCAGAAAGGTTTGAAAAGTTGACTGTTTTGGGAGAGGCAAATAATGGCACAGGGCAGCACAGAGAAATTGTTAGTACCACTTCTGTGCCCAGATTTGTGAAGGTGAAAAGGACCAATGGATCAGTTAGTGCTAAAAACCTGCCCATGAGGCCTCAGAACTCACCTGCAAGTTTTGAGAAACACCTAAATGGAAGTGATTCTGTTTCTGTTGCTTTGGATGTGAAGACGGTTGATCCAGTAGAGAAGTGTTCTGTTAGTGGAACTTATGTCTCTACTGCTGAGAATAACAGATTAAGAAATCATGTTGCATCTCAACCCATGAATGAGCATCATAAAAACGGTAATGTGGGCCTTAGTTCCAGTGATGATGATTTGGCTTCAATTGAAGGAGATATGTGTGCATCCTCTACTGGTGTTGTAAGGGTGCAATCAAGAAGGAAAGCAGAGATGTTTCTAGTTCGGACAGATGGGTTTTCTTGTACAAGAGAAAAGGTTACTGAATCTTCCTTGGCCTTCACTCATCCTAGCACCCAGCAACAGATGCTTATGTGGAAATCTACGCCCAAAACTGTGTTATTGCTGAAGAAACTGGGGCCAGAACTAATGGAACAGGCAAAAGAGGTACTTTGAAAATATTTCCTTGCATAATACTTAACATGTTTGCGTTCTTGTTGTGTAGTCGGACATTATTGACATTTACTTTCTCCTGTTAAGTGGCTCTAGTTATAAATGATTTGTGAAGAAAGAAATGTTCTTCTTTGAGACTTGGTAATGCTTTCTTCAACTACTTGTTGGCTTTTACCCATTAGCCTTTAATGTGGTTGTATTCATACTGGTGGACACACAATAATTCATCATTCAGAACACATCACCATTCTTTCCCTTCTGCTTTAGAGTTGGCAGCTATCCCGGTTAAAATTTCCTTATCAAATAGCATTTGTTACCTGTTGGAATTTTTGCTACTTTTGGGATCCATAAATATTTTATTGAGCAACTACTTTTTAATTTATCATCTTACTTGACAAGATTAAAATCCCCATCTATTTTATTCTGACAGAGCCATAATTCATGGATGCAAATTTCATTATAGGCAGTACAGTGATTTCTGTTGACAATTGATGATTCTTTCTTGGACCATAGTGCTATTGATTTTTGATGACCAGTCTACATAACTAGGTATTTATCAGTCTCCTCCACCTTGGCTTCAGCTTCTTGTTGTGAAAATTTTGTTTTCAGGGCTGCTTGAAAAGCCTTGTGTGATGGGCTGAGCCTTCTGGTATACCAAATAAGGGTTTGTGAAGGGAAGAATAGGGGAAGTGGGTTCTAGAAATGACAGTGATAATATTTGCACTCAGACTTCTGGAAATTTATAATATATGGATAGATGTAATAGTGTGGAAAAAAAAAATATATATCCTCAATCAGGACGTTTTGATTCCTTTATTGATGCACATTTTTCATAAAATGGTGGTTGTGAAATCATGATAATGGCAAAACAATCAGAACCTACTCACAGTGTGTCTTGTTTTGGGAAAGGGACACCTTTAGCTCATTTTTGTGTGCCTTCAGTTTGCAGCTCTGTTAAAGCCTAAATGATTCCCATGTTTGCAGTTGTTTTGATTGACTCAGAGTAATCTAGTCTTTGTTTTTGTTTTAACCTCATTTTCTGCATCTTGATGTGCAGGTTGCCTCTTTCTTGTACCACCAAGAGAAAATGAATGTACTTGTTGAACCTGATGTACATGACATATTTGCTAGAATTCCAGGGTTTGGGTTTGTTCAGACATTTTATAGTCAAGATACGAGGTGATGAATGTTGCAGTCTGGTGGATAATGACTTTGATTTATACTTCTAGCATCTCTTTTCTTGTTGGTAATATCAGACACCATTGATGCAGTGATCTGCATGAAAGGGTTGATTTTGTGGCATGCTTGGGTGGAGATGGGGTTATACTCCATGCTTCAAATTTATTTAGAGGTGCTGTTCCTCCTGTTGTATCCTTCAATCTTGGATCTCTTGGATTTCTCACTTCCCATAGTGTAAGCTCTAAGATCACCTCTCATCCTTTGTCTAAGTTGTTATGGAATAGTTCTTTGCTTAAATTACTGCCCCTTTTGTTTTCAATGCAGTTTGAAGACTGCAGACAGGACTTAAAACAGGTTATCCATGGGAATAGCACCCTAGATGGTGTTTACATAACTCTTAGAATGCGCCTTCGCTGTGAAATTTTTCGCAATGGTAAAGCAATGCCTGGGAAAGTTTTTGATGTCCTGAATGAAATAGTTGTTGACCGGGGTTCTAATCCATATCTTTCTAAGATTGAGTGTTATGAACACAACCGGCTTATAACCAAGGTACAGTCAACTATATCTTTTCTTAAATGTTGCTATATCTAACCATTAATTTGCTCTTCCTAAACTTTGACATGGCTGTATTAAGCTATGCTGGCTTCTCGGCTCATGGTTTAGTTTACAACAGGAAGAGCTGCTTATTTCATATTCTTCGTCATAGCGTAGAAGGAATCTAATATTTACTATGATCTTTTCCATTCTATTGTTTAATGAGTACACCGTCTTCCAGGTGCAAGGTGATGGAGTCATAGTGGCAACACCAACAGGAAGTACTGCTTACTCCACAGCTGCTGGAGGTTCCATGGTATGATTGCAGTTTTACTTATGTTGGGTTTCATTATCTCATGAGGTCTCAAGTTGTTATACTATCTTATTGAAGTTGGGTTTTGATTCCTCAATATCAATGTTTTATGCATGATGAAAAAACTATTTTCTTCTGAAAATTTTGAATTAAGTGTCTTTAGCCTTTGCCTTTAATTTACTGCCTAAGGCAATCCTTAAAAATCCCAGTTTTTATGTTACCAAAATATCTGCAAAACATTCTTGTGATACTAGCCAACAAAATTGACACCTGAATTACAGTAAATACAGTGTTCCTTTTGATATCTTTTCTGGCTGACTCTCTAATTCCCAACTCACTGCAAACACACTGGGATCAATCTCTCTGAAATTGTCTTAGATTGGCTAATCTCCATGTTTGGGCTCCACAACATTCCATAAGTTCTGTTGCTCTCGCATCAGTTGTGATTATGCTTTAATTTTACAAGCAATTGCTTTTGGGACATGTGTGCTTAATAATTTCTGATGTTAATACTGCAAGTATCTTGAATTTTCTTCATGGATTCAATTATCAAATTTTTGCTGTTAATGCTAGTATGACATGCTGATTGTAATTGCAAGTTGGTTCCATATGATGTCTCTCCCCATTTAACACAATAAACTGGAATGCAGGTGCATCCAAATGTTCCTTGCATGCTATTTACCCCAATCTGCCCACACTCTCTCTCCTTTAGGCCGGTGATACTCCCTGATTCTGCAAAGCTCGAGTTGAAGGTAACTAGCTGGCTTCAACACTGAGCTTATTTGTCTTATCTCTTTCAGCTTCCTTCTTTAGCCAGATGATTCTCATTTATTAACAGATTCCTGAGGATGCTCGAAGCAATGCTTGGGTTTCTTTTGATGGGAAGAGAAGGCAGCAACTCTCAAGAGGTGATTCTGTCCAGATATCTATGAGTGAGCATCCACTTCCTACAGTCAACAAATGTGACCAAACAGGTGATTGGTTTCGCAGCTTGATTTGCTGCTTAAATTGGAATGAAAGACTTGATCAGAGGGCCCTTTGAAACCCTGGAAACTCAATGGAAGCCTACTCCATTTTGTATTCAAGATCGAAGTTTACATATAAATTACTGCAGAGATTGTAAATTAGAATATTTACAGCAAAGCCATATAGTGAGTAAATACTACTTCTTACCAACATTGGCTCCCACATGATAGTTGAGTTTGCCATTGTCCTGCTTTTCTTTTTTGCCATCCAATATCATTAACTGTAATTACACAATTTCATCATTGTTATAATAATGAAAACTTAATCGTACTTCTCTTTTCTAGATCTCGATTAGTTGATTGCCTACTCGCTTGTCCTCATGTTTTTCCATGCTACGTGCATCGTGCGTGCGTCGTATGCGGAGTTATAAGCAGAATAGAACATGCTGCTGGTGTTTCTTCCTGGCTTTAATGATTGCCATTCTTGATAACTCTTTAAGATGTAGATGGGTAAGTTTACATTAGCTCAGGAAATAGGTTACTGAACCTGACGGAGGTGTATATGGATTTAATGAAGGTGTTCTTCGAGTGAAAACATCCAACCGGTTAAAGAAATTATCCACCCGAAAAAGTCACAAGAGGGACCAAAGATAACTTATCTGGAACATCTTCCGCATGGAGATTGTCTCCGATCTGTCTCAAATGGAGGGCGATAGGTAATTACAATTCAATGGAGTTTGACTGTTAAACTTCATTTTGTCTACCGTTCAGCCTATTTCTTGTCAGATGCAAATGGGAGTCAACAAATGTTTTTTTTTTCTGAAAAGAAAAAATAAGTTGAACGGAGTACATGGCTTAAGTCGCCACCGGTCTAATTTATAAACGTTCTTCCAAGCCAAGGGAGCTCCAAAAGTCTATTTACGGCGGAATATGGCCCACAGTTGAGAGACAACAGGGGGCAAAGAAGCCCCTTATTGTGTCCACGTTTATGGCAACACTTCCATTGTAAAACTAGAAATGGTCTCGGCGTCCAGTGACAGTTCCTCGGTTAACAACCATGGCAAAAGTTGCTGTCTCAGTCTGCATAGCTCGCCAGCCCCCTCCATTTTTCTTGTACTGTAAGTAAGAACGCGTACAAGTTGCTCTCCTTTCAAGGGGGCCTACCGGTTTCATTTATATTCGTTTTCGTTTACTGACATGGTTTGGTTAATTTTGAAAAGCTTTCCTTATGGAATCTCGTCGAACTATCGTGCAAAGATTTTTTTTTTGTACATATGTAAAGAAGAAATAGAAAAAATAAAACAATCATCCCCAAAGCAACACAGTCCCGTGGCTCTCTCCATCCATGAACACCCTCAAAGTCGAAGGTAGACAAGTCAAAAGCATTTCACCATCAATCAAGCTAACACCCATTTATTTTAGAAGGGAAATCAGCACAAGGGGTAGAGCTCTTTTATTACAGTTTGCATACGCAGTTACTAGGATCTAGCAAGGGGTACTATTTGGCAAAGAATTTACATTAAACATGTGTGATTGCTGAACTCTCTCTCTCTCTCTCTCTTTTTTAAATTATCTTTTTTTCGTTTCTTGTGTAATAGTCTACGGGATCACTGAATATAAGACAGTTCAAGACGAGAAATCTAGCAGGAGCATAGAAGAGTTGGTTTTCTTGGAAATAAGAGTTCGTTACTGAGAAAACTCAGTTACATGATACAATTGTAGAAAGCAAACATTAGAAAGAGCAATATGCAACTTTCGGATTAAATAGCAAAGAAAAGACGAAAGCAGCAGCGAAGCAAACAGAGACTGATAACTCAGCTTTCAAATCTCTTCCACGTGTAAGGCTAAGAGAAAGAAGCCTTATGCCATGAGGGAAACCTTTGCCAATGATCACAAGCTAGAAAGGAAAAATCAACAAAAGGAAAAGCTGTAATCTTCTTCGCGGGTGAGTTTGCACCTTGCTAAGAAGATTACATAGCCCTTAGAGCTTGGAACCTGAGTTCCTTGGGGGGGAACTTCTGCTCAGCATAAACAGACATGTAATCGCCAAACAGGAACTTGGAGTACGCAGGAGTCATTTCCTGGTTTGCTTTTTCTGGTAGTTGAGATGCAGGAGCTATGGTGGCCTTGAGTGATGGGTTATAGAATGAAGCAATTGACCTTCTGTTTCAATCTCGGGTGGCCAAAACCCTGTGCCAGGTACTCTTGTATCGTCCATTGCTTAGAACCTCAATCTGATCACCAGTGTTGATGACAATAGTGTTTTTCAGTGGCCGAACATCAATCCATTGCCCATCTTTAAGAATTTGAAGGCCTCCCACCTCATCATCTCGGAAGAGCAAGATAACACCGCCAGCATCGGTGTGAGCTCTAAGACCATTCACCAGCTCGGGGTGAGGACATGGGGGATAGTGGCTAACCTTGGTGCCTAAAAAGGCATTGTCTCCCTCCCCACCATTGAATACCTTCTTAATGTATCCTTCCGGAAAGCCCGACTTCTCATCCATCACTTCCACAACTCTCTCAGCCAATTTATTCAGTTCAGCACGGTATTCAGCCATCATTTCCCTTCATGCATCAGCATCACAAGTTCAGAATTCCAGACTACAAATCACTTACATACACTTGTTCTATTATGACGTGTGTTGCCAATCGGCACCAAATCTCTTAATGAAGATATTATGAGAAAATGAAGCTTAATTAGTACAAGCCTTGCGATACAGTTCTTGAGAGCTGCGAGAGGAAAATCAAGCGTGCGCTTGCATACTCTTAAAAGGGCATCTCAGTGCACAATACTTTCATACAGTTGGGTTTGGAGAATGGTAAAATATGCAGTCTTGCTCTTATTAGAGGTCTATGGGCCATATGTGGGCCTCACATGCGAACAAAAATATTATTTGGGCTCCTCACATCCAAAAAGGCTCTCAAAAATTGCATGCCTTTCCCCAATCACTTTGCAGCATTATTTTCTTTCCTCACCCACTGTTTGACTTGACTTCTGGGGTTTTGTTGCCGGTGCTTCCTCCTATCTGAGTTCCTGTAATAGTTGGACACAGGTCTATATGAAGAACTACTGATATTTGCTTGTTCGGAGACAGTTGGGTGGTCGCTTTGATGGTGCTCAATGGTTTCCCTGTTCATTGGTTGGGCAGGAAAAAAGACTGGCTGAGGAAGAAACATTCCAGGCAAAACCACCAAGTCTCTTTTCCGTTCAATGAGGCCACCCTTTTCTCCCTGTAATTTCAATATGGCGTCAAATTTCTGTCTTCTGATTTTCTCTGAATCAGATTGCAGGAGCTCCTTGTCATTACTGGACTCTGCTTCTTTAGAACTCTGCGATCAACATAACAAGTAATTAGCGAAAAGGGCAAAGTTTGTAATCCAACTACTATAACAGTAATATTTCCTTTATAGTGAGATTAGCACTCAGCTCTGTAAGAACGGGACTGCCAGACCAGGGAGCACAATCCAAAGCAGTAACATAGATGGCTTAAACATATGCCTTCAGGTCACCACTCATCCTCATCCCTTAAATGAAAAAGTGGGGAGACGCAAGAAGAAGAAAAGCCAAAAAAAAAAAAAAGTAGAAAAAATTTCTTGTTAACTGAACTAATTTTCACATTAAAGGCTTTTAGTATCATGATCTCTAATTCATTAAGTTGCACAAAAATGCTAAATTTATTCTTTCATTTCATGGGAACTGAGACATCAAAGAGTGTCCTAGTGCATGAAACTCCAACTCTGTGGTGTCTGGAAAAGGACTAGATATATGCTCTTTTAAAAAGAGGTTGTTTCTGAGACTAGAGTCTGTGACCTCTATGTCACAACTGAATAACCTTACTGTTGCTCCATGATTCGTCCATGGAAGCCAGTATTGAAAATGTGAAAGATAACAATGCTCTAACAAATCAGTATCTTTGCTTTTAGACAGCATACCGACTGGGAGGAACATGTTCCCACCAAGTCAATCACATGCTCAAGATCCTTGGCCTGAAAAACCTTGCGGCAAACAGGACAGTTTCCCATACTTCCTTCCATTCTTCCATGCATATCTACACCATATTCATCACAAGAAGTTAAGCACATGATAGAAAAGTTTTTAAGTAAGCCAGAAACATTATGCTCAAAGAGAATGACACCTTACATTGTAAGTTCAACTTTCCGTATCAACAACAGAAGACAGAAAACAAGGAACACAGTGAGGAGAGAGAGCAATACCAAGGGGGGTAAGCCAGTGGGGGAGGAGCATCTGATATAACATTTGAAAATTTGCTACCGGATTGTAAGAAATAACAGGAACCGCACAGCTATTTTTACCCACAATGCAGATGATAACACAAAAGAATGCTCCATAAATCTCAGTATACCTCAATTCAAGTTTTTAAGTGAGGTTAAGGATTTCAAACCGAAGGCATCAAGATCAGCAGATTGGAAATGTGTACTATCTTGCCTATAATGTCCTTTGCCTATATAGGGAATTATTTTTCCTTTTTTTCATGGAACATGGATGAGGAGATTTCTTTTTAAAAAAATTTTGACAGTACCTCACTAAAGGACTGATCTCAGTTATAAGAGTTAATGACAAGAAAACCATCACCAGTTCTCATGCTTAGCAAAAAAATAAAAAAATCCTATCCTTATTCAATTGTTATTTGTCACCATACTTTTTTGCACCAAACATACCATTCTGATATTCCATGTCCCTGATGGGCTGCAGGTTTGTAGTATTTAAGATGCCATTGTTGCTTTGTGTCTCTTTTTGGAGCCAATTCCACCACCTTTTAATGCATTGACTGCCACAATTTGAATGACAGCACAGAAAAGATAAGCTTTTAGATACCAAGTTGCAAACTCATACCTAAATGCTACAACAAAAGAATGGAGAACTCTACCTGTGAAAACAATGGAAACATGACATCAACTTCATAAATGGTAAGGTCTCACCCCGTTCATCTTCTACAACCAAAGGGTATAAACACAATGGGCAATCGCCATCTGGATGATTCATAACTGAGAGCTTCTCCACTGCTTCCTACATGTAACATATATTTGTGTGTATATATGCATCTCAATTGATTTTAGCAGATATATAAATGTATAAAAAAGAAATTATAAAGGAAAGAAAAGATGAAAATGCATGCCTGCTACTTAAAAATGGTGCTCAATCAGAGAGTAGACAGACAATTAGACATTTCCAATTTTTTTCTTGACTTACCCAAATAAATATAATGGTTTAAAGATGTAATTATAAAAAAAATAAAAAAATAAACAAATAAACAAATTGAGTGTTTCAGCTCAAAATTTGGCTGATAGGTATGAATTTTGACATATTTATTGACCTGAAATCTGGACAAGACACCATAAAAGGAGACACTTTCAACTATGCCAAATGCCAAAATCCATGAGACCACCAGGAAACATAAAATCAACTAAACAACTGCCAATAATGTTTGTGCCTGCGAGTGCAGCAGTCAATAAATCTTCAAAAGTAAGACATGAACTTGCCATGATTTCTCAAGTGTCATGCTATTATGATTTTCACAACTCAGTAATTGCGCAAAGCAATACGCTGATGCATCTTGTTCAGCAAATAATTCCCAACAAAGAGTTACAATAGTTCTGTGTATACCTCACAAAGTGCTACAAGCATCAGACAAGAGGAGAGCTCAAATGCTTTATCTTGTATACTGGTCAACAGATGTTTCTGCCTTTGTTCATCAAGACCCTTGGATTCTGTAAGATAAATATAAGGCAGCTCCTTTGGATACTGCCACATAACACAGATGGAGGTTAGCATACACATATATAGAGAGCCATGGTAGTTAGCTCATGGCATTGTTCTTTAATACATAACCTTTTTAATGAATTCCAAACAATAGAACAATGATGACGAACCAAGACCTAATACTTTTCACTTCATAATCAATATCTTGTGAACTCCTTAATACATAACCTTTTCAATGAATTGCAACCAATAGAACAATGACTACGAAAAAGGACCTAATACTTTTCAATTCATAATCGATATCTTGTGATCGCTGTATGATACCTGGAGACCTGCTTGTATCCCAACGGTGGCTTCCACAAACTGCAAGAAAGAAAAGCAGAGTCATATATGAAATGCAGGATGGCTCTCACCCTTTCGTTATTGCTGCGAACTTATTCAAACGCTAACCTCAAGATGTTTAAAAGATTCAGTCTTTGACTGCTAGTAAGCCTAGCTGTCTCTCATCTCAAAGATTGTTTCTTTTTCTTTCTTCTTGGAGTGTTAGAATCCCATGTACTCCAATACAATAGAGTTTAATTCTAAGATACAGTTTTGTATAAAATTTAAGTTTATTGTATATTATATTAAGATATCAAAATTAAATAATATTACAATAAAATCTACGGAATTAAATAACAAAAGAAAAAAGAAACCCTCAACCAAAGTGGAGGAAACCCAAAAATCCTGGATTGATCACGTTGACGCGTAAGGGCGCCTCAAGCCCGAAAGATAGAGCAATAGAGGCCACAAGACGAAAAGGGAGAGAGAGAGCAACATAGAGAGACCTGTTGGGAAGAGACATCGGCGGTGCGGGGCTTGATGTGGAGGAGAAGATGGGGCGGGAAAGAATCGAGAACCACGCAATCATGTCCGTATACAGCTTGCACTGCTTCCACTTCTATCCTCACTTCTTCTTCAACCGCCATTTCTTTTTTTTTTTTCCCTTTCTTTCTTTCTTTCTTTTTCTCTCTTAAAATCCGAGTTCTTGGAGTGAGAATTTCTGGGGTAGAGTTGGAAAATCGAAAATTTGATTGACCAAAAAAAAAAAACACGAAAGAAAGAAATTGAGAATACAACGCAATTTATATTTTTTAAGAGAATTACCATATTAATTTTTTTTTTTAATATAACTAGATGTTAATATTATATTATATAAAAAATTAAATTTATTTAAAATAAAAAATAATCATACAAATTTATATAATATAAAATTATAAATAAATTATATTTAAAAAATAAATAAATAAAGGCAAACACACCACACAGCACGCAGCGAAGTCTCCAAAGACGTGAACTTTTGTACTTTGTTTCCAGTTCAGACTTTTAAGTGTTACCTATAACAGCAAGTAATATTGTTTATTTTTTAAAAAATTTTAATTTAAATTTTTATTTTCAAAATTTTATATAATCTTATCAAATAATTCTTAGAGATTGTAATTACAATTAATATTCATTGTCATATTTGATTTTTTTCAATTTTATTATTATTTTTTTAAAATATTACAAACTACTCCTTGCCAATAAACTTTATCTTAGATACTAGGCATAACAAATGTTTTAATAGACTCCATTCTCCACTAAAATTTTGGACTTTTTTTTCCCGACTCTACTATAATACCGATATGAATAATCTTAAAGAAATAAATTTTAAAAAGATATTTGGTAAAATAATAATAATAATAATAATGATATTGAAGTCTTCCCATCAACTATTTAGTCGATTCGGGTAATTTAGTCGGGCAATTTAATTGGGTAAAATAGTATTACTCGACTCAACATGTGAAGCCCAAGCCTGTATTTGAGGTCCACTTTTCTTAGGAGGTAACTCAATGTTCAACAACTTAAACTTTTATTGGCTATAATTTTTTTTTTAAATATATGTTATATATATTTAAGAACATAAACATATGAAATCTTTATTGAAGATTTTTTATACATATAAATATATAAGAGAAAAAGAAGGTTAAATATTGGCATGAAAAACAGGTCTGTTTGGAACCTTGGAAAGCAAAACACGTCCTTTGATTTGCCAACACGCATGGCTTGTTTTCCTTTCAATGCACAGGTGCCTGGTGTTGGCGAAAAATTCGATAAAATCAGGGCTATTTTGACGATCTAAATTTTGCAAATTAAAAATCATATTTTATAGATCTATGCATCTGCGCACGCCAATGCCAATAAATTGATGCAGGTTCGCCAACCAAATTACCAAATTCCTATATTGAAGTCAAAGTCAACACCCAACAATGATTTCCTTGAGACAGCTGACGCAATTTATAATACGCAGTGATCGGAAAATGTAGGAACATGCTAGCCTAAATTCTGCACGTTGATGTTTCTTGTACATGCATTAGGTGGCATCCATGATCGCAAAATCTTTTATTCTGAAAAAAAAAAAATGATACTTCTGGTGAACTCATCATTTCGGGGAGTCAGCAAATGTCTTCAGCTTCGCTTGTGCTGGTAATTTGTCGGCTTGGCTTAATTAGCCTGAAAAGGAAAATATTACTTATAACTAATAATTCTTCTTTTGGTATATTAAAGTTCACAATTATCTCGAGAATGTGAGAAAATTGAGATTTAAATGTCCAATCTCTATAGTTAAAGGCTTTGTTCTGTGACTCATCTTCAGCCGCCTTTTTTCTCTTAAAATCTGTGTGCTTGGAGAGAGAATTTCTGGGGTGGAGTTGGAAAATGGGAACTTTGACTGACCAACAAAAAAAAAAGAAGGGAAATTGGGAGCTCAAAGCAATCAATATTTTAAAGTTTTTGGTTAAAACGACAAGCACACCGGAGAGCAAAATCTCCAGATATGTGAATTTTTTTGACTTTGTTTCCAGTATAGACTTTTAAGTTTTAACTATAACAGTGAAAATTGTTGTTGACTTCTTTTTTTTTTTTTCTTTTAATTTTAATTTATATTCCCCAAATTTCGTATAATCTTATCAAACAAGTCTTAGAGATTATAATTACAATTAATATTTATTTTTATGTTGATTCTTTTCAATTTCATTGATTTTTTTTTCTCTTAAAACATTGCAAACTATTTCTTAACAATAAATTGTACCTTACATACTAGGCAAACCAAATGTTTAATAGGCTCCACTGTCTAATAAATTTTTAAACTTTTTCCTCTGACTCTACTATTATACTGGAATGAATAACCGAGATAAACTTTAAAAAATAAATATATATTTGGTAAAAATAATAATAATATTGAAGAGTTGGAGACAATAGTTTAGTTATTTCGAGTAATTTAGTCGGGCGATTTAAATGGGTAAAATAGCATTACTCGACTCAACAAGTGAAGCGCAAGCCTGTATTGGAAGGCCAGTTGTAGACTTTGCAGAAGTCTGCAGAACGGGGCTTCTTAGTTTATAGGGAAAGCTTCTCCTATCCCTTTAGCAAATGTCTACTTATTTTATACAAAGAGATTTATGTCTCCTAGAAGACCTCTTGATGCTTAAAAATTTTTATTTTTATTTTTAACATTTAAATTTTAATTTTTAAAAGGAAGCATAAAATTTATAAGAATAAAGAATATTTTCTCATTGAGTAATTTACCGTACAATTAATCTTTTAAAGCAAAAATAAATAAATAATTAAATGTGTGAATTCATGGTCTCTCATGTCATTTTATATACAAAAATGAATTGACGGCGGTTTATCAAATTTTCGTTACCAAATGTTAGGTGCCATGAAGCATGTCGAAAGCAGGTCGAATCTTACACGCAATCGTTAAACAAATCAGCATGTGCCCAACTGGAATCTTTCAAGGTTGGACGGCTGACGCTCAAGAGCAACAGTGAGGAGCATTGAAGCTTTTTTTTTTTCCTTTTTTTCATGATATCACTACTCTCACTAATTTTATATAACGCACCAAAAAAAAATTCTAACAGGAGACCTTACGTCTATTTAACAATATTTCAATTATCGCTAGATTGATTATAAGTGATCGAAGGGTATACATGTTACACGTATTCAAGTACATACGAATATAAAATCTTCAATAGAGCTAAAGATTTTATAAAAGAAGATTAAATATTGGCGTGAAAATTAGGTGCGTTCGGAACCTTGGAAAGCAAAACACGTCCATGCATGGCTTGCTTTTCTTTCAATGCACAGATGCAGGGCGTTGGCGAAAAATTCGTTAAAATCGGAGCTATTTTCACGGTCTAAATTTTGCAAATTTAAAATCATATATTATAAATCTACGTATTTGTGTATGCCAATGCCAATGAATCGATGCGGGCTTACCAAACAAATTACCAAATTCCTGTATTGAAGTCAAAGTCAACACCCATATGGGTGACAATGATTTCCTGGAGATAACTAACGCAATTTATAATACGCAGTGATCGGAAAATGGAGGAACATGCTAACCTAAAGCTCTGCAGGTTGATGTTTCTTATATGTGTATTAGGTGGCATTCATGATGGCCAAAATCTTAAGGCTGAAAAAATTGATACTTTTGGTCAACTCATCATGGCGGGGGGGGGGGGGGGGGTGGCTTAATTAGCTTGAAATAAACATATTTTATTCATAACTACTAGTTCCCTGTTTGGTATATCAGTATTAAAGTTTAAGTCTACAATTATGTTGAGATTTGAATGTCAAACCTCTTCAGTTGAAATTTTTGGTCCGTGATTTATTCACCTAATATTAACTCCATGAAGTAAATAAAAGTTGTAACAGGAAGTAATCTCAAAATCATTAAAAGGAATTTTTTTGTCAAAAAAAAAAAAAACCATTTTTAATTAATGGCCATGTGAATTAAATATTGTTTATAGCCACAGTCTCGGTTTATATTTCCTTCTACTATTTCTCTGCCCCTAGTGAGGTATCTATCTATCTATCTATCTTTCTTCTTCTTCGTCTTCTTCCTCCATTTATTTTATTTTTTTGGGAGCCGAACTTCGACGGCTTTCTAATTCGGCTAGTGGAGAATCTAATTTCTCAAGTGATTAGGTAGAATCATTAGTTAATTACTTTATTCTAATAAAAATAGTGGTGGGTGGAGACTTTCTTTACTCTCTTAATTACTCAACTCTTTGAAATGGTTGTTCGCATCACCTTAAGTTGCCTATATAAGATATAACTCGCCAACAGGTCCTCTGCCACCTTTCCTGCAGCCACAAACTTCTCTTGAATTCGACGTGTTTTGGTGAATCATTTTAGGCATGGCCATTGCAACTGTCCTCCTAGTTCTTGCCCTGGCCAATCCGGTAGCCCATGCCGCGCAACATGTTGTGGGAGGCAACTTCGGCTGGACCAACTTCGGAACAGATTACAAAACATGGGCTGGAGGTGAAACATTCAATGTTGGTGACACTATTGGTAAGCTGGATCCTCGTTGATCATAATTTGGTGAATTCAAGTTAGTGTTCTTTAAAAATTTATGCTTAAATTCTGGCCTCTCTTCCTAAAACAGTATTCAACTACGACGGCACTACCCACAAAGTGGATCAGGTATCTCAAAGCGACTACAACAGCTGCACCTCCAGCAACGCATTACAAAGCCATGACGATGGAGCCACAACAATAACCTTGTCCAAGGCCGGTCCAATGTATTTCATTTGTCCCACCCCGGGTCACTGCAGTAGTGGCATGAAGCTAGCAATCAATGTCGTGGCAGCCGGCACCACTCCAACTACTCCAGGCACCTCAACTAGTACTCCCACCACGCCGGCTTCTCCAACCACCGATACTCCGTCGACTGGCACCCGACCCACCACTGCGTCACCGGCTTACAAGAATAGAGCCGTCGACATTTTCAGTGAGTCCTTGCTATTAGGGGCAATGGTTGCACTGATGGGCTAGAGAAGAGGCAGTGCTGCGAGTTGTTGTTTTGGTCATGGCGGTGCTTCTTTTGTATTGAAATTAATAAGCCCCTTTTGTCGTTTGTGTAGATTTTGATGTGTGCTATCATGATATTTGAATAAATTGGTTCTCATTCAGGGTTTATTGTTTGCAAAACCATATCAAAATTTAAATCACCTGGAAAGCGTGAAAATATATATACGAATCAAAAGCCACCAAACAATTAAGTCTTGTACAGTTAAAGGAAAAAATTATTGGTAATTCAACTACCGACGAAATTTAAGAACAAGATTCTACTAATTAAGTTCATTTTTTTGACTACCCCCTTCTAGCCTTATCCATCTAAAAAATCTAGATTAACGTCAACTCCGCCATATTTAAGTCCAACCTTTCACCTAATCCTAGAAAAAAAAAATCCGCGATGGAATAACCATTTTGTTTACCGCACTATATTCTATTCCATCGTCTCTCGCTGATTGGTGGGGTTTGGGAGATCGATCAATTCAGTATCGCGCACTATCTTGCACATCTGGACATTTGGTTGTCCCTTACGGAAAGAAAGGAAAATTTTAAAAGTGCCACAAACATATTCTTTTGAAGAAAATTGACATCTCACCTATTTCTTTGCTAATAATGATAGATGATTTACCTCCTAAAATGAATTTTAGAACAAATCAGAATGTGTGTGTGGTAGCCGGTTTACCTCCTAACAATTTCTGTCCGTTGATTAGATGCCGATGTAGCCATTATATTTAAAGTCTTAAAGTTGAATTGTTGAATATTCACAATTGAAGATGAAAATTATAAATATACAGTTGGGGTATTAACATCATGATGTGAATCATTTTCATTAACCCTTCGTTATTCATCTGGTCCGAGTCGGCTAAACACTATGGGCCAGGCCCATTAAGAGTCTAAATCCAAGTCCGATAAGATGAACCCATCTGAAGCCTTGTGTTCGTTATTGAACGTCTCCAATTCAAATTTCAGTTGCATCCGAAGCAAAGAAGAAACAAATGGCGGCGGGGGACGAAAAAGGAGAGTTCTACCTGCGAAACTACGTGGGGGCACAAGGGGAAGTTCGGGCACGAGTTCTTGGAGTTCGGGTTCAGGCCAGACGGCAAGCTTCGCTACGCCAACAACTCAAACTACAAGAACGACACCATGATCCGGAAGGTGGTCTTCCTCACGCCGGCCGTCCTACAGGTGTGACGCCGCCGAGAGCGAGGATTGTTCGACTCTTGATTTATTGATGGAGACCAGGGTGGTTTATCTTTGAGAAATTTTTGGTTTGATTGGAGGTTTTCATTTTATGCGTCTCGACAGCTTTTGTTTGTTTGAATGGCGTTGAAGCTTTTAGTTCAGGGAATTTTCTAATCTGGTTGGTATGGTTGGTGTCATTAGATCATGAAGGAAGATGATAACAACTGGCCAGAGCCCGACAGCGTGGGCCGACAGGAGCTTGACATTGTGATGGGTAACGAGCAAATCTCCTTCACTACTTCAAAGATTGGTTCACTTGTCGATGTGCAGAGCGGTAAAGATCCTGAAGGGCTTCGCATCTTCTGTTATCTTGTACAGAGCAGCTAATTGGACCCCTGTTTCTTTAGCTTCCTGGTGTGTTTTTATTCTGTTGGTTGCACATTTGTCGGTTTTGCATGCAACTGATGAGTTTATTATACCGAATACTTTTGTCGACTCAGTACGAGGAAGAAGTTCCATGTTTGAAAAACAGATATGGCTTTTATATGATGGTAATTCTGGTGTGGCTTGCAAATATATTTGGCCATTCAATGATTAGCTAACTAGTAAATTCTGCATCTGCATCTTGTGATCTTCACCGGCCGAACGCTTTTTTTTTTTTTTTTGTTTTTCATTAAATGGAGTCCACCTTCTTTGATGTGAAGGCCTGTAGTTGAGCTTATGTGGACCGAAAAAGAGCAAGGATTTCTAATACCCAGTTTTCAGTGAGGTTTCGAAGTTCTTTATATGGCGTCTGTTAGTATCCATTTTGGGATGAAATGTGGACCCTTCCTTGTTTTATCATTATTATCATGAGGATCTTTAGGGTTTCATTGTGTGTTAGTGATGTTAATATGCACGCTGTTTATTGCTTTGAATGTTTTTTGTGTACTTGTGCTCATCTGAGGATGCGCTAGTCATTTAATTTGATCTTATTAATTCACATGTATGACTTTCTTCTTCTGGTTCTTAATTAACATTTTATGTTAGTGCAGGACTTGAAATGCTTTGTCCTCTCCCTCATCTCTCTCCTCCTCAAGATCAAGCCTACATAAGAACCATCATATCTGCTATTCAATCTGTGAATCCCAAGCATTCTTTTCGTACATGTAGTGTTGACCATTTCTTTGATGTAGAATTGCGTTTCTGAGTGGATTTCATAGCATGTTTGCCTTTTTCATGTTGGCTGAGATTTTGTAAGGCTGTACGGGCTTAACTGCCCAGCTTGGGCAATTTTCTTTTAAGACTGGAATTTTGCTAGTCTTGAAATTTCACGTTTGGCACGTAGGAGTTCCTACTCTTTCCGTGTCCATCGCTCTTAGCGACCGCTTCCATTTTACTCCTAGTCCCTTCGATGGGGAAGTCACTGCTTCAATGCAAGGAAGAGTAGGGGTTCTCATCCGGGCTCCCAATTTCAATAGGCTCCACTTCAGCAGCAATTGGCGAGTAAACAGCCCCAACCCCGCCTTCCACGTCACACTCACACTACTAGCAAATCTATCCTACGTTGGTCTTATAACAGGTACCTGAAAGCAAAACGACCAAGAGACTCTAGCCATTAACCAACTCATACTTCCAATAGCGGTTGAATCCTGGTCAACATCAGCATGTCACCAAAAGGGTACAAGGTTTATGTATTTCACGTGAGACGTATAAAAGAAACGATACAAAAGGAAAGTCAAATGCAATTGGGAGTACCTCGGTTTGAAGAACTCAGGTTCGACCTCCGAAACAATGGGTTGGAATCCTCTTCAAGTGCATTCCAATATGACCGATAATTATTTTCTTCAATCTTAGTCATTTATTATAAATTGAACGGAATATATGGTGTAACGAAGTATATTTTGGGAGAAATTTCAACACGATATTCTGACTAGAGCTCGGGGGAAAAGTTAAACGACCGTGCAGATTTGCAAATTTTCATATATGTAAAACGATTATATATATATATGGTATTTTATATTATAATGATAACATTTTATACAAAATAAAAGAATATATATTAATATTTATTATTTTACAATAAATTTTTTTATATGTTGTATAAAATATTATTTTACATTTATTTGCACCCAAAAAATTTGGGTTCGTAAAGAATTTTCATTCAAGATTATAGGAAGAAAGGCATTCGCCCCTCTTAACTTTTCAAGGGCTTCACACAAAGGCCCCCATTTTGGCCCGTTCCATGTGTTTTTCTGATCAAAAGTGTAAGATGGGTCCCAACATGTCGTCCACGACTAGCTAGATTTCATTCGAACAAGCATAGGCTAAATCACGAGCTAGCCGCCCCTGAGAAATGCTCAAGCTCAACTCCTATCTCGCTTTGCTAGATAGTTGTAATAGAAGAGTCACATCACTATTCGTTGTCATATTTATTTCAATATATATTTATAAGGAAGCTGACAGAAAATAAAAAACGTCTGGTATAATTAGTAAACAAAAATCTAGATTTCGTCCTTCCCAACTATTTTTTGTTGCTTTCATTAGAAGCAATTCATTCCATGCGTATAAGATGTGCACACACACCTTAAAGAATCGTGGGTTTACAGCATTTTCCTCTAAATAGTACACATAAGTATATAATATATCTTATAATATGATATCCGTTAAAAAAAGGAATCTCACGGCGATACTCCAAATATATATTATGCTATGTATTAATTGTATTAATTTTACATTGAAGGATAATAAGATTATAAAATTATATAAGGACACTTAGAGAAACAAATATAAAACGTAAATCAATTATATCTCTTAATTTCACAAATAAATATATGCGAATACAACAAAATTATTATATTATTTTTATATTACTCCTTATTTGTTATTATGAAGTAATACACTTTTGTAATATCATGCTATTAATTTTACATGCAGAAGCCATGAGCCGGTTTTCTGTGATCCAGCATGTTATTATATTGATTCATTTAATTAAAAAATAGTCTCATATGCAGTGTAACGCCAACAAGCAACGTAACATAATTCAGATCCTCGGAATGCCTTTTATTTCGTATTAGCGTTAAATTGGGTGGCAGGATGAATTATTTAAGCAAAGATACAAAGAAAAAGACAAACATTTTACATGAACATATTATCTGAATTTCTTTTAATTTTCCTCGAAAATAATAATAATAAAATAGTACATAAACACAAATTTTTATCAAATCTTCTGAATCTGACCATTAACTATACAATTATAGTTTGTTATGTATGGTGGTAATTAATAATTAAAATCATAAATATGTAATAAATATAGAATAAATGATCTTAATAATACTGTCTTAATCACGTCAGTCTCGGGTTAAAAAAAATCAATAAAGGCGATAGAAGGTTGCCTATAATTCGGGATTCTTTCGTTTGAATTGTCACTCACTCAAACCGGATCAGCGGTCCATGACAACGATGTTCCTGTCGTCCACAAGTTCACTGTCGTTTGTGCCATGCCAAATCTCATCAATCGCTGTGGCATTTAAATGGTCGGAAAAGAAAAAGATGCCAGCAGACATAAACCTAACGCAACAAAATGTCCTAATTTCCTTAGTCATTTCTTGAAATGATAAATTTTGATTTTTATTTTGAGTCCTTGGCAAACATATTTTTCAGAAAACAAAAAATTTCAACATCTTAAGGAAAAATGGCTGAAAAGAGTGAATATTTTTGACACGGTTTCCCTCTATCAAAACCATTGCTTCACGAAAAATTTTCATTTGATATAATATATATTTTTTAATTAAAAAAATTATTAAATTATAAGTTACATAATAATAATAATAATTCTCTTCATTTATTTTCAACATTAAAATTTAAATTTTTAATCATTAAAATATAACTCTAGTTACCATAAGAATTAATCTGAGCAATCGTCAGATGAGTAGGACTATCAAATCTATACCAAGTTAATTTGTTGGCGGAGTCTAAAATACAAACACTAGTTTGCCTACAATATCTTTAGTATAAAAATTTTGGTAAAGTTTTAATCCCCCAAAATTACGTTTAACAAAATTTTTAATATTAGTGGATAAATGACTGTGATTGGTCTAATAAGATTCAAGCCTAGTCCACTCTTAAAGGACTTCGTGGCTATAAACGTGTGCTTTGTGATTGTCATTAGTATTATCGAGCATTAAATTAAAGCTTTAATCTATATAAAAGAACGGGATAAAGGATGATAATTACCGTGGACACCACTTGCGCCGCCAGCACACGATTTGTTCACTTTTGTTTTTTTGGTTGATTGCAACTAGAAGTAGAAATAAAAAAAATTAAGCAGCCTTCCTGTATTTTTTTCGTCCGTCGAGAACTTTACTGGATTATAATTTTTAAAAAAAAATTTTTTGAACAGCTTAATGGAATATAAGCCAGAATTACAGGTATTTGTTTGTTTCTTAAACAAGGGAAAAGTTCTCAAACCCAAAAAGGGTGTTTTTAATTAGTCATTTTGCTTTTGGATAAACTACTTGTAGTTTACAACCATTGATAAAAATTAGCAAGTGATAGAATTTTTTTTAAAGCAAAATAATAAAAACAAAATTATCATAAAATTTCATCAACGGAAATCAACTTAAAAGCTACTTTGTTGGTGGATTATTCTTTTTAAGGTCAAGAGCCACGTGTAGTAAAGCAAGGTCTAATAAAAAGGTGAGCAAACTCTGCATCAGAACCAAAATAGATTTACAATTATTTTATATGCGAAAATTCCAAAAAAAAGGTTTTTAAAAAAAGCCACGCAAAGTGGTCAACTTTGTTGGAAAATAGACCCATGCCTGTGGACCATGGCCACTATTTTTTACACGGGTATTTATCACGGGCAAGCAAATACAATCAATGTTACCGTGGGACCGCGCTCCTCCAAGTGAACTCCCTTTCCATCATGGACATTGGAACACGTTTGGCAACATCCCATGTGACCTTTTCTTCTCTTCAAAAGAAGGACTGCTGCGTCACACATCAAATTATTTTATATTTAGCTAAACATTTGTTTCTATTTTTTTTCCAGGCAAGCTGGTTGACTGTGCTCTCTTACCATACAGTAAGTTAATCTTAGAGTAAATTCAATGAAAAATTGCACATCATAAATTTAGATAGAACAAATTGTTTTTATAATTGTCCACTCATTTGCATTTTCTTATTGATATTAAGCAAACTTTTTTGCAATGAACTTTTATAAAAGGCTTTTGGTATATCTTGATTAATAGGCATGGTGTGTTTTCTTTATTTTGTTAAAAAAAAAAATCTCTTTTATTATTATTTTTTTGTTGCTAATTTCTCTCTCTTTTTTTATTTTTTTTACATAAGAAATAACAAGGTCAAAAAATTCAGAAAAAAATGAATTTTTATGATAGTTTTACTAAAAATAAGATCAATCTTACAATGACATACTCATATTCAAAGTAATAATGGATACAAATTTCGTTGTACCCAAAGAAAAGATAAATGAAATATTATTTTTTTTTTAGGGAAAGAAAAGATCTTCAAGTTTATTAATTCATCCAACAAATTCAAAAAATAATGACTTTGTCAATAGACAGTTACCATATAAATTCCAAAATACAAATATAAAGCTTTTTTTTTTTTTTTTAACAAATTGCCATTAATCACAATCAAGACAAATAAAATAAGCCAAAAATCAGGGGAAAATAATCTTAAGTGCGTTAGCTAATAAAAGCAATAAAAATCCCCACTTACTTTGATATCGTCGATCCTTCGTCCTGCCTCTGTCTCCTAAATCGTCGGCCCTCCTACCAAACGAAACGCCTCCAGAATCCAGGGCGAGATAGAGAGAGAGAGAGAGAGAGAGAGAGATTCCCTCTGCAACTTCTGCCTCAACGCTAACCTTTTTTTTCTTCCCCTTTACATTTTCTTTTCTCTCCCATTTTTTCGAAGATAATCTTCATTTTTTTATTTTTTTCTCTCCAAGATTCTCCTTGTTTGCCTTTCAAGAATCGATTGCTCTTACCAAGAGCTCCACATCGATCTCGCTTTCGGTGTGGTTGGTTCGTTTTCTGCCTCGATTCGAACGCATTTTTTTCTGTGACCTCGACGGAGGACTTAGAATTGCTCGTTCTCTGTTCTTCGTAGAGCCCGCAGACATTTTGAGTTTCAAGTTAGTTCTTGCTGGTTCCGATCCTGTTTGGCGCTGATTTGGCCCGCATTTTGGATTATGAATTGCTGGATTACAAGTCTTTGGTGGTTCCGATTCGGTTTGGGTGAGATTGAGTGAAATTTGAATGCTTAACCGCCTTTTTCGTTTCGTATTGCTTTTGTATTTTTTTGTCCTCGTG
Source organism: Rhizophora apiculata (assembly GCA_037832385.1). Taxonomy (NCBI): domain Eukaryota; kingdom Viridiplantae; phylum Streptophyta; class Magnoliopsida; order Malpighiales; family Rhizophoraceae; genus Rhizophora; species Rhizophora apiculata. The sequence goes on along the minus strand of CM075430.1, from coordinate 1,600,046 downwards.
AGTTCTGATCAGATTTTTATTATTGTGTTTTTCTGCAGGTTTTTTTTAGGGTTTCCAAGATGGTGAAGTGGATTTAGAGAGAGTGAGAGAGAGAGAGATGGACGATAGAGGAGGATCGTTTGTCGCTGTCAGGAGGATATCTCAGGGACTAGAGCGAGGCAACAATAACTGCCATTCAACCTCGGGTGATTTTATTAAATTCCTTCGCGTTATTTATCTCTCTTTCCAGCATTTCTCTTTCTAAAATTTTACTGTTTCCCTGTCTCTGACTAGCAACTTTTCTGACTTTTTTTTTTTTTTGGTTTCGTGTATATATATACACACACTTTTTTTTTTTTGCTTTGGATTTTTGAATTCCTGATCGACGGATAGAGATTAAATTATTCATTATTAGGTTTGAGTATCAGTAAATTTCTCACTCGCTTCATGTTTGCGGATATGCAAATTTGTTGTGGTAGCCGCGTTATCTCTTGCTCTTTCCATTCAACCCTTTTTGTTGCAATGATGATAGTTGTTATGTGTTCATCCTGAAAACTATAATAATTCGACAACAGACTTTTTCTGGGATGTTTCAAATTTCCTTTTGACATTGTGTAATTTTTGTTGTTTGGAAACTTGGTTGATCTAATCATCCACACAATATTTGGACGAAGAGCATTTGGCTTTTTTGTTGCTGTATGGCAGATCCTCGGACTTGGGAATTGAACTTTTAGGAATTCCATTTTCACTAGCAAAACGGTTTGTTTCATTACAGCTGAGGTTGTGGCAGGATCGGCAGCATGGCTTGGGCGTGGACTTTCTTGTGTTTGTGCACAGAGAAGAGAGAGTGATGCTCGTCCTTCCTTTGAGTTAACCCCTGCCCAGGTACTGCTCATGTGATATGACATATTTGCAGCTGTTTCTCTTTACTTTGTGTTTTGATCTATTGGGAAAAGGAGATTAGAGTGGGTATTTCTTGTTGTTTGGCAATGATTTCCTTAAGTGTTGTTTTCCTGTTGAACCATTGTTGGGTAACACACCCACTGAATCAGGAATGTTTATCAAATAGTTTTCTGTTTATATTATTTGTAAAGCAGAGCAATCTGTATCCTTTTTCTGCTTATAATTATTTTTATGTTGCTTACATTTGTATTCCATGTGTCTAGATTTATCTTCAGAATTGTATCTTGCAGGATACGATCTATTTTTTGCTTTGTAGAGTCTAAATGGGCTGGTTAAATTTTGTTAGTCAAATCAGTCAGGCAAAAGGAGAAGTTGATCTATGATTAATTATACTTAGAATGCATGAGACATGCACTTTTTTTAAAATTACTACACTTCTATTGCAGTATTGTGATCCCACCTTCTGCTACAAAAATTAAATTGCACCTTGTGCAAGCCTGTGCTTTTGAGATGCCTAGCTGACTAGCAGTCCTACTGCAGTATTGTGATCTTATTTCCTGCCGAGTGTCTCTTTGAATGCTATATTGGGGCTGCTTGAATTTGGGGTTGCTTTATATATTTTTTGGTATCACTCTTCTGTAATTTGGCCAGTCCAAGAATAAAGTTCTCAGAGATGAGATGTCCATTTACCCTTGTAAAATACATCTCATCTGAGCATGTTATAATCACATTCATTTTATAAATACTGCTCTGGCGCTATTTTGCTTTGCTTCTGTCAGGAGGAATGCTTGCAGAGGCTACAGAGCCGCATTGATGTTGCCTATGATAGTTCAATCCCTGAGCACCAGGTACTTTTTCTGCTAAGCATTCTGTTAACCTTTAAGATTTGAAGCAAAATATTGTGCTGTTGCACCATTATACTTATGTAGAGGTGAAGTGCTGGTGTTACTATTCTAGACATGCATTGCTTGTTTGTATTTTTGCCATCCTCTTGAGCTCTATTTTTTCCATGGTGAATATATCAAGCATATGGTTTGGGCCATCACTATGTGAGCTCTGAATGCTCTCTGTTAATTACTATGTGCTATTGCTGCTTTCCTCTAGGAAGCTTTAAGGGCACTCTGGAATGCAGCCTTTCCTGACGAGGAACTTTGTGGTTTAATATCTGAGCAATGGAAGGAAATGGGCTGGCAAGGAAAGGATCCATCAACAGATTTTAGGTGGGCCACTGCTTCTTTCAAATTCTGTTATGATCTTCTTTGAATTTCATTTTTGCTTTCCACTGCCATTGTTTGTGCACATTTTTGAGATATGAATCTATGTTTCAGGGGTGGTGGTTTTATATCATTGGAGAACCTGTTGTTCTTTGCTAGGCATTTTCCAGTAAGTTCTCTTTTAGACATTCTGTTATTCTTTCTGGGCTTTGGGCTTTTATCAGTATCTGGCTGCTATATTTAAATCTTTTAGAATTTAATGTGTTCCTTTTCTAATCTATCTTGAATAGACATTCAGAGGAAGCTCTTATATACTTTTTAGCAGTGTGTTTCTGATTACTTAATCGCTAAGCAGCTGCTAAAATGTTGTGGAAACTGAATGTGATCACTTTTCAATTCTGAATGCAGAGCTCGTTTCAAGATCTTCTTCAAAAGCGAGAAGGTGATCGGTCAGTATGGGAATACCCATTTGCTGTAGCTGGTGTCAACATAACATTCATGCTTATACAGATGCTTGATCTTGAAGCAGGTTATAATTCAAAGCATTTGAAATCTTTTGATTCCATTTCTAGTATTTGTTTTTGCTTTCTTTTCAATATGTACCTGATGGCCATTCCATTCAAGCTGGACATCATTTGATGTGGGAATAACCATCTGCTTTTTCATTTTTTGATGCTAAATCTGACATGGAAAACATTTGCATGTTCATTTGAAATGATTTTCTTGATGACTTCTGTTGTTGCCTTTAGGATTTTGTGAATAACATCCTCCTTGTGGCTTGTCTCAATGTTAATACCCACTAAGCTAGATCATATTCTTAATATCCATGACAAAAACTAATATAAAGATTATAATTGTTAATAGCAAATTCTGAATAGGCATCCAATGTAGCCTTACCTGATATTTCAGATGTGAATTTGATTCTAAAACCTGATTTATTTGCTTGTCCACTCTACAGTCAAACCACGGACAATGGTCGGAGCAACATTCTTGAAGTTTCTAACTGGTAATGTCACTGTTTTGTTTCCTAATTTCTTTTCCTCTTTTATTGATTTTAACTGCAATGTGTAGACATCTCTTTACAAAATCTGCTTTGATTATATGTTACTATTAATCTCCTTGTCCTTGTATTTTTGGCTCTGAATTGTGTACCTCTAAACAGAGAATGATTTAGCATTCGACCTTCTGTATTGCATCACCTTCAAGCTAATGGATCAACAATGGCTTGGCATGCGGGCATCATATATGGATTTCAATGTATGTCCTCTTACATTGTAAAGTTCCTTGTTAGAGATAGAGAAACTGTTCTATGCTTTGATTAATTACCTTTTAGCTTTATTAAAAGTTCTAGAGTTCTGCTAAAATATGTGTTTGAAAGTGGTGTGCTGGATGCCCAGATGACAGGCCAGGGCAACTGGTGTGTTGGCATGAGGCTGGCTGCTGTTTAACTGTTGATAGCTAGGAATGTCATGTATAATTTACTTTTTAGGATGATCCTCTGCTGTATTACCATCAGATGTCTCAATGGCTGTTTTTTTGGCTAATTCTATGTGATGTTTTTGTGACAGACGGTTATGAAATCTACAAGACGACAGCTGGAAAGAGAGCTGCTGCTGGGAGATATAACACGGATAGAAGATCTGCCCTCGTATAGTCTTCTTATGCGGTAGAATAGAAGTTGGAGATCTAACTGTCTCGTAACAGCCACAAATGTGCCAACATTTGGGCACTTCTTTTTTGGTTGCTAGTACTTGCACTTTTTAAGATGTGTTTTGATATGATATGATCTTGCTCATTATAAAATCACCTAAAACCATGTCAGTGAACCAACCCCTACTTAACCTCAGGAAGGATTGTTGAGTTTCTCAGGTTTGTTGTACTGCGTTAAGGAAAGAAGATAGCAAATCTTTCAGGTTGTAAGGATGAAACCATTGATAAAATCCGTGTGTTTAGGCCCAAATTGGTTTGAAAAATAATATGGTTTCCAAATGTGCAGTTTGCCTTGCACAGATTGCAGGTTCATTACGAAGTGTGAAACAGTGAGATCGATACTTGTTTCAGTTCAGGTTGTAGGCATGCGTGTTTCTTAGCACAGCTTCTTTACTAGGTAGAAAATAGTGCTTGTGTTTGCACATGCTACTCGGTGCTTGGATGTACCTAGTTATATGATCATCCATCCGCTCGTTTTTAGAAAAAAAACAAGCAACATTCAAAATTTTCTGCCACCCAATTGAACCAGCATTTCTGGCGGGGACACTATCTAGAACGAATACAGTTCAGCTACGATGTTATCAGTCGGAAGAAGAGTTATTAAATATGTCCTCAAGCCTGCATGTCAGTCCATTTCCGTGAAAATCAAGAAAATGATAGGAACCGTCAAATGCCAACTACCCACCAGGAGAAAACCAACAGAAGAATGAGTTAATTTCATAGACCCAGAATTTGCAGATGTCCCCCTACCATTCGTCATGATCTGCTCGTAAGCATAGATAAATAAGAATCAAGAATTGCTCAATTTGGCTCGCCAAGATTATACTTACTTTTCTGCATAAGATGGATAAAGCAGAAGTCACTGAACACAAAAATGCCAGTCAATGCCACCAAGCAGCTTGAAAATGCTATAAAGTCGTTTTTTTTTTTTTTTTTTTTGACAACAAGCGGGACACTAGAAATTTGACAGAAATAGAGTCTTGGGAGTGACCAGCAGTTAAACCATTTAAAATTTACTCGTAGATCCAAGGGTGGATGCTGCTCTGCCAATTGACTGGGCCCTCAGGGAACCAGAGTGCAATTTCCTTTCTCGCACTCTCCACTGAATCACTTCCATGAATAACATTCCTGCAATACAAGTTGGATCCATATGAGACATTTAGCCAGGGTGCAGAAGAACCAAAACCTTATTCATTGAGCTTTGAGGTACAAAATCATTCACCAGAAAAGATGAAGTTTACCTTCCAATCTCAATAGCATAATCTCCACGAATGGTTCCGGGAGCAGAGTCAGCAGGATTTGTAGCTCCAATAATCTTGCGACCAGTGACAACAATGTTCTTGCCCTCCCAAACCATGGCAACAACAGGACCAGAGGTGATGTACTCAACAAGCCCATCAAAGAATGGCTTTGCAGAGAGGTCCTCATAGTGCTTCTCAGCAAAAGAGCGTTCCACAGAAACTAGCTTCAGACCTAATGCACAACAAGCAAACCATTAGACATGTCAAACCAGACTCCAAAGGAAACAAAAAAAAAAAAAACAGAGAGAGAGAAGAAACTTTTTTGAAATATTACTGTCTGTCTAAACTTGGTCTTCAAAATAACAATCACGCTTCATGTAGTGGACAGGAATTGCATAACATGTATGTAATGAATTGGCAACAAACACCAACAATGCAAATACAAATAATTATGCAAAAATCGACAAATAAAAAATTTAAATTACCTTTCAGATAAAAACCCTTCTTCTCAAATCTGCTGATGATCTCACCAACCTAAAAACGCACACAAATTCTCCTCAAGACATTTACTTTTTAACTTTTCCAACGAATAATCAAATTCAGAAATATACAACAAATCTTTATGTTTTCTAAACAAAACCACCGTAATTGAATAAAAAAAAAAGTGAATTAAACACCCGTAATCGGAAAATCAATATTCAGTTTAGTTCAGAAACATTTCGATTCTTGATAGCTCCGCCCAACAGATCTATCAGTTCTTCCCTTAATTCAGCACAAGTATGAGACCCTGAACTTAATCAACCAAGAAATCGACAACCCACGAACCCAATGAAGAATTAAAGACAGTTTTCAGAGAATTATTCAAAAGACCCAAGAAGAACTAAAAAGAAATAAAGCATAATCAAGATGAAGATTTCAAGGAGGAAGCCTTAAACCAACATATACCAGGTTTCTCTGGACCCCATCGGGCTTGATCATGATGAAAGTTTGCTCCATCCTGGTCTCTGGTCTGCTTCGCTTTGGGCGTTCCGGTTCTAGCAAGAGACTGAATGATTGCTTACTAGGTGGTCAACAAGGAGCCAGACGGGACGGGGCGGTTTTATAGGTCCCGTGGACAAAACGGGGCGGATCCCTAGCCCAGCCAGCCCAATGCTGCCAAAGAATATTCGGGCGCATCACAAAATCACAGCGCTTGTTTCAATTTTCTTTTTCTTTTTTTTTTTCTTCAAATAATTTTTTAATTTGATGACACTATAATTCAAAAGTGAATACAAACGGCTAACAACTTAGATTTAAAATTTTAATTATGAAAAAAGCATAAACTTATAAAGGACCAACAACTTATATTATTTATAAAATGTGAGAAATATATACATTATACGCTACTATTAATTTCATATTATTTTTATACATGCTATTTAATCAATCATATTTAAAGTAAAAGTTTGGTTGGTGTTCCAATGAGTCTCCCCTCATATTGATTAGGTTTGGATCATTGTATTAATTATCTCCCAGTAAAGATAAATAATAATAAAATTTTAAATTTATTAATATTTACATCAAATAAAACTCATTTAAACTTAACAATATAAGTCTTTTATATAAGAAAAATTGGATAAAAATAATAACACGTGATTTTTAACCTCAATTTACATGTATTGTTATTGCAATGCTTTTTTGCTAAAAAAACATAAATCTATAGAATTTATTTAGGCATTTTTTTTACCCGTAAATATATATATATATATATATATATATATATATATATATATCACAATGTTTTGTATTATTGTTTATAAAAGCTGGAGGTTGTGGCATGGTGGGCGATCTAAACAGTGAAGGGTCAACAGTCTCTCAGACCTGGAAAAGAAAAGAACTCAGTAATCCCGAAAAGGGTCAAAGGGACCATCTACATCTTCAACCAAAAGCGCGCAAGTCGAGGTTATTGGGCCTTGGGATCAACATTTGTGATAAGAACCCTTGGCTGTACGCGGGAACTTGATCTCTCCTTTTGTGAGTTTTCATAGAAAAGACTTACAATTTATTTTTAGTATAATTAATCCAGATATTTTGGTTTTATGTTTGAAATTCAGTGAATTTGGTCCCTTCTTTTTATTTTTGGGATTTGTAAAAGTACTAAGAGCGTCGATCGCTTTCTGGACGACATTATCAGAAGATCTCGAAGCTTTTTTCTAGAGCGAGCTTAGCTATGTACCCAAGAGTTCCAAAATGGAGGCCCATAGCCTTTGCTTAGTGGGCTTTGCATTCGGATCGGGAGGTTCCTATGTTAACTAAATGTACTTAAATCACTTTAAGGACACGAGGAGGAATTTATGTCTAAAAATGAGACTATAGCTTGAATTTCTCGCTCGAAGTTTTAAATTCAATAATTATTAAACTAAATTTATTAGTGAAAAAAATAAAAACTCTTGAAATTTTTACTTTTGGATGCAAATGCCATGGATATCATGTGATATTACCAATATTTTGTATTTTTTAAACTTAGTTAATTAAAAGAATATTTAATATTTAAAATTGTGGTATAAATTCATTAAATTTATATTACACCTTAAATAATAGAGATAAAGCGATAAAACACATATTATATTATCTACAATTAGTTAAAATGATATAATTTTGTATACATTAAATACAATAAGTATCTTGTAGTAAAAGAAGACTATAATCTAAATATTACTTATAAAAATATGTATAATCTAGGTACTACTATATATATTTTTAATTTCAAATTTAAAATTCGAATCTCTAATATTATAATAATAACAATAATTAATAAATAAAAAGAAAATTTATTTACAGTATTTTCATGTATATTAAATATGATCTATATACATTATTTATTTTTACATAGTCTTTTTTTTTTTTTACATGTTTTTTAAGCTATATATATATATATATATATTCAAAAGATAAAATTTTTTTCAATAAGAATTAAGTTCCCATGTACTGGTAATCTTGATATTTTCCATTTTTCCACTTGTTTATTTTTTTGATACGGTAGTAACCGAACCTATCGATTCAAAATTTGATGTCAATTTATGTAAAATTCAAAAAGCAATTGCTCACATTGATAGCAAGACCAACTTGACATTGTGTGGTAAGACAAGTAAGTCATAGGTTCGATTGCTCTTAATTTTTTATTTTTGAGTAAAAATATATCATAGTTTACACGTAAGGAATTTTTCTGTTTTTATTTATTATTATTATTTTTTAAAAAATTTTGGACAAGAAATTCTGTCAAACAAATTTCTGAGTTGTTGGCATAATCCTGCCACGGAATAAAAAAAAAGTACTTACAAATTGCAGTCACACCTAGACTCACTCCCATTTGGTTGCACCCAGTTTTGGTTGGTTTTTGGTTTCCCCTACGGTGTGAATGGTGCATGTTAAAATGATTCCGATGCCGATACGATGGAATTTCTTTTTCTTCTTCTTCTTCTTCCGGAAAAATATGATTGGTTTAATCTTCACATAAGCATTGCCAAGAACGTAATTAACTTGAAAAGGTGTCAGAATTTTATTAGAAAGTGGGAGTTGGTGAGGATTGCGAAGTCTTACTTGTAAGAATACAAACATTCCCCCGCAAAACTTGCTAGTTGCAACCATTCTAACAAAAAGATTAAGAGAATGGACGAAGTTAGAGACACGGTGGGATCCACCAAATATCTGATGCCTCACTCCATCATCATGAAATTTGGAAGACTTTTGAGAAATTTGATTGAGAGGCCATGATTATTGCATGGAATTCAGCACACACACCGCCTTTGCCTCTGCCTTTCCCTCTCTTGTTGCTTCGGATTGCAAATCCCTCGGGGGAGATTGTTCATTAAATTTTTGAACTTTATAATCGAAATTATGAAGATGTCGGATCCGTAGCTACACTCAGATTTCTTGTGGGGTGCACAAATGTTTATTGTATTACACTCCAGTGCTAAACCGATGCTTGGTCATTAAATATTTGACGTCTTCAGTAATTTCCCTCTATTTTTTGCTCCCTAAATAGATATTTTTGCATAGTTTTGCTTTCATTTTCAGCTTTTTTACATCTTTGATGGGTCAACCAAGACTCGTGGAAGTTCTACCAATACATAGACCACTGGAATCAAGAGTCGAATTTCGGGTAGGAAAATGCTCGTACGATAGACTTTAAAAAGAAGAAGGTTTGTGTACCAATATGGTCTTTAGTAGGGCATACTCGTAAACTTAATATCATATCTTTATATAAAATTTTAAAATATTAAATTTATAATTTGTTCCCATTTATATATTTTATAATTTGAAATTTAGTAATTATACAATTTATATTTCAAGTTTTAATGCATAGTGCATACAATTAGACAAATAGACCACTGTAGACTGTGGCATGTATATATCCCACTTCACATTAGAGCACAGAAACCTGTGTTGCCAATTGTGTGCGTGAGCGTGTACAATTAAGAAAATCATTTATCTCACAAAATATCTTTTTTTTTTTTTTTTGTAGAATTGAAATTTGAGATTTTTATTATGCGAAATTCAGGTAGTTGATCATTGAATTACTCCTTTAGAGACAATTATAGAAAACCTAGAGATTAATCTTTTTCCCCCCCATAATATTCCAAGTGGTTGAATTTGTTTAGTGACTGAGATTCAAGGAGGTTGGAATCAGGTTGGAATTTAGGAGAGGCAACTTCTACGTTTAGATTTACGAAAACGGTAAAAGTAAATGGCCAGAGGGAAAAAGTCAAAGAACTAAAGATGACATCATGTTGAATTATTTCTTCTCTTAAAATTTAATCTCCTACCAAAAATTTCTTGACGTGCAACAAGTTAACTGAAAATGCAATGTGCCTTGTGGCACATTCTTTGACGTTTGTTACACATTTTGCTATATTTATTGCGCATATAATATTTTAGGTGAGAAACTTAAATTTTTCATTTTTAATTTTTTTTTAATATGAATGACTTCATACTGAAGTTGACATGATATCACCAAGACAATCCTTTAGCCAAATCTTCTGGTCATGTATTGAAACTATCAGGAAATTTAACCATAGAAGAGATGTAATTACGAGAGAGAGAGAGGCTGAAGGTATATTTATGAATTAATAATCTCTCAAACTTTCTTTTTTGTTCGAATAATAATATATACCAAGTGGTTCCTTTGCTCAAAAAGATAAATGGTTAAATGGGGTCATATATCTATTTATATGGAAACAGAAGAACAAAATGGGAATTGCAATTGAAATATAAAGGATTCACCATATCTGCTAAAGCTCAAGCGGACGGCATTTGCCGGTAGCTTATAACAAACAAAACGTTGCTTCTTTCACTTGAAAAACAAACGCAAAACAAGCAAGACATTGACAATCATTTCGATATGGAATTGTTAAGCTGATATGATCTGTAACTATTATTAGGAACAGAAGTAGACATCACTCGAGTTTGTCACCCATCTCTATTTCCTTGTCCCTATTCGATAACACGATCTCGACTCCTGTTGATTAATTTAGGGTGACCCAAAGAGATATTAATTAACCTCTGCCTATTTTTCTGTAAAGGGAAAAGAAGGAAGTACCCAACAACAAAACAAAAAAGAAAAAAAAAAGGGAAAAGAGGGCCAGATGTGACAAAAAAAAAAAGGCCCCCGGGGGGGGGGTGTTGGTTGGATGCGAGTTGTATTATGGAAACAAGTATGGTGAGTTGTAAACATTACTACACACAGATGGGTAATAGAAATAAAAATTTTGAGTTACAGGAACTAAATGGAGGTTAGAGGTAGCAGAAGGAATAAAGGTGAATGGATATATTAAGAAATACGCTAATGGATTTTAAAAATAAAGCAATGCACGGCTCAGCAGGTTCTCACGGAGATCTTTCCGCAAATGGGGTTGAGACACTGAAGTCCAACTCAAATACGACGGCAGATCCCACGGTGTTATCTGTTGACTCAGGCCAGAAATTTCTTGTTCATTTTCAAATGTTCGATTGGGTTTCATATCTTTCGTTCTCACTTTCCAGCTTCTCAGGCTGCTTTTTATCCATCTGGGGCTGCTTCCCAGATGAAAAGGTTGGTCTTCCTGCCGACGAGAGAAAAGAATGTACAAAATCCTAGTCATCATTCATTTGGAGAAAACAATGTTTTCGTAATACAGTTTTCTCGTGTGGAGGAAACTTGTTTTATGTAGCAAAGGATCTACATTAAAAACCTTTCTTTGGAAAAAAGAAATGCAACATGTAGATAATGTTGCCTCTTAAAGAGTTAAAAAAGGACGGTTGAAAATTAATGTGTGTGTGTGGTTATCTTAAACTTAAAAGAATACATTTGAAAGAAATCGATTAATTTAATTTATTGAAAATTTAAATTCAATTCAATTTAAAATATTTGAAATTGAAATACTTAAAAATTTAATAGTGTACAAAGACTTCTCATACTTAATATATTTAAAATTTAATGTACTTAAACTTGATGGACCTGATACCACTATACCCAAGACCCAATACATATAAGCCATGTGTGGATCTCACAGAAAAATTGGAATTAAAAAAAAAAAAAAAAAAAACCGGCCCAAAACTTGCCCGACCCTGAACGTATGCCACCTAAATGGAATGTAAATAACAAGTCAGCAATTTAGTTTTTGGTTTCCGCTAGTCTTGCCACAATTTGAAACTTGGTTGTTCCGAGATGTATCATCAAACCAAGAGGCTGGTGGCTAAGTCCGCAACTCTGCTCATAACACCAATATAAAGCGATGGGCCTTTTCGTTTTCTAGTTCAGTTTTTGGTGGGGCACTTATGTTTTGGAGAAATTAATGACAAACCCGTAGCTTTCAAATGTCATCAGTCCCCGCCTTGCCGACAGTCTAAAAATCGCACATATGACATTGTGTCTAAAGAGAGGAATCTTGGGGAGAGAAAGACAAGGAGAGTGTCCAGCTGCTGTAGTTGTGGTGGGGGAAGTTGCGAGGGTCTTTTCAATGTGGGAAGAGAGGGAGAGAGAGAGAGGGCATGAGTTAAAAAGTGAGAAGAAGTGGGAGCAGGGAGTTATGATAGCTATGATCGTCCTTTCTGCAGGTGAGACTGGCGTCAGCTGAGAATTTGACACAGAATTTGCATATTTGTGGTTCAATAATGACGATTACGATTATGTATTGAAAATTATAAAATATATAATTAAAGATTATAATAATATAAGGTGTGAATTTATATATATTCTACACACGTCCATGTTACAATTCGAAATTGGAAATTGTTTTGGCAGGACTTGAGAGGCTCTATTGCCCCTTTAAACTCACAAATTCTATGTGCTTTCTTCTCCTTCCTAAGTTATATGGAATTTAATTAATACCCAAATTAGTTTTAGACCCTATAATTCTTGTTAATACCTTAATGGGAAAAATGGTATTACATAAGCAATGAATTTATTAGCCGTTAGAAAATTTATTCTTTCTTGGTCATTGTCCATCGCTAAGAAGGTGAGAGCAGCAAAGTAACTTGATCCGGGCCCTCTTCTCCCCTCCATAAATTCAGTTAAAAAGAATTTAAGGAAATGAAAAAGATAAGAGAAGAAAAAAACAAAAAAAAAAGAAAAAGGAGAGACTCATTCGGAGCGGCAATTCAACTCTCCCATGTACCTAATCTTAACAAAGTTTTTTTTTTTTTTCAAAAAAAAAAACTTATCAGAAAGAAAAAGAAAAATAAATTATATATTCAATGAATGTGCATTTAAAGGCTATATATATATATATATATGCAAGGAATGCATGATTCAAAAGTACTTGCATTTATAGATTGGCGTGTCAAACTTGGCAATTAACCATTTTTTGTTGGAAAACTCGGTTTAACCTTAGTGCAACAGATTGATCTACATTTTTGAAAATAAGATTATGCTACGATGATTTTCATTTTTTGATAAGCAATTTTCTTTTTCTAGTAGAGATGAAAATTTGAACTTCAAACCTTTCCCCAACCCCTTTTGAATGCTAGAATGTCATAAGAGTCTATATATATATTATATATATATATATATATATATATATATATATTACAATATTTGCTTCCGGACGTTAAAAAATATCTTCCCTCCAAGGCTACTTGAGCTTGGTCATCAGGCTAAAACCTGATATTTTAGAATGGATTGCTCATTAGACGACATTATACATGATTCAACAGAAACGATTTAAAAGCAAACAAAAATTTGGTTGCACCGAAAAAAAAAAAAAAAAAAACCAAGTTAGTGAAGATAAAACACATGGTCTTAATTTTACATTATCCAAATGCATGGAACATATGATTCTAATTGTATTCCTAAATAATCATAATTCCCTAGCTAATATTGAATTTAAGATATTGTTATTTTTGCAACAAAAAGGCTACAAGTCGATGTTTCAAGTTTCATTTAACTAGAAAATTATATGCAGATCCAATCCAACTATAATGCACAAGGAAATAAGACAAAGCGGCTGAATTGAACTGAGCTAGAGAGAGAGAGAGAGAGAGAGAGAGAGGGGGGGGGGGGGAAGAGAGAATAAAAGGGATAACCCTTAAGAAGCGAGAAAGAATATTTTTCTGAGAACATTTTATTGGACGTGTTCTAGTTGACCGAACTACACCGCGTGAGGCACAAAGACAAGCATTTTCACAACGTGGCCAAACTGCTTGAGCTAGCTGACTTTTTGCAATATCAAAGCCAGCCAAGTCAATATTAAACAAAGAGAAGCAGGAAGAGGAGAGAAGCTTCTAGCTAGAGCTAGGGTTACGTTGGAAGAATGGAAGGAGAAAGATTAGAAGTTCCAAATTACGAGCTACAGGTTTCGTTCTCCGCCACCCCACAAGCAATCCATGAGATGGGGTTTGTACAATTTGAAGAAAACCAAGTGTTGAGCTTCTTGGCAGCCCCCTCGCACTCGCAGTCTTCTCAGATATCTCAGCCTCCTCCTAGTTCTACAACAGCCAGCACTCCCTTGGGATTTGGACACAATGAACAGGTGATGTTATTATATGAAACTTCCAAATTGTTCTGGCCCAAATGTTTGATCTTTGTTTTATATTCGAATTGTTGTATGTTAGGTGGGGGCATTGGATCCGAACGCTTCTAATGAAGATAACTGCAACGTTAATGCCAATTATGATGGAAACAATTCATGGTATCCGTCTTTTAACTTCCTTTGCTGTTTTCTCTTATGGATCTCTGCGTGTGCGTTGCGTGTATTTGTGTGCCTCCAAGGTATAAATTTAGCAAAATAGAAGGAGATCAGTCAATATGTGGATGAAATGACTTTCTGTTTCGTGTACTTTGTGCTTTCGTTTCTGTCCACCGGGGCCATGAACGGAAAGAAGCCCTGACGCATACTCGGATAGAAAGGGCAGATCTATGCTTGTCTACCTACTAACTTGCTTATTATTATTATTATTATTATTATTTTCTTTTCTATGTACCATATGTAAAAGAAAAAGGTTTAAGAAGTTTGAGGATCTGAAATTTGGTAGGTGGAGGAGTTCATCTTCAGAGAAGAGCAAGGTGAAAGTCAGGAGAAAGTTAAGGGAACCAAGGTTCTGTTTTCAAACCAGGAGCGATGTTGATGTGCTTGACGATGGTTATAAGTGGAGAAAATATGGCCAGAAAGTTGTCAAAAACAGCCTACATCCGAGGTAATTTTCCCTCGATTTGGATCTTTGATTATTGCATGGGTCTAAGCACCAAACTATATCGTCTTTTGTTATTTCAATTTACTGCACCAAACCGAACTTGTGTAGGCATAATTCTCGCTCTTCATGAATCCTTCTTATGCTGCCTCTCTAAATTTAGCTTGGATCACACTCCATGCAAAACTTTCACACAGCAGTAATAGCTCACATGGAATTAAACTAAGCATAGAGCAATAATAACACTTAGATGTCCGATTCCACGAAAAACACAGAAACAATGATGGATATAACAGCTTAATTCAAAATTCAAAAGCTATCATCAACAAGCTAGCTAGCCGAAGGGATTGCTGGTACACCCCGTCAGCCATTCAGGTCTGCCTTTAGTCATTGGTTGAAGTGACAGAAGCAACAGTTAGCCATTTACATGTACAACAGGGGAAAATAATTTTGTTCTTACACCTGGATGCCAACCGTACTTTGCCTTTTTGCTTCTTCTTTGACCATCTCTAATCTTATAAATGTTGTCTTTTGAGTGGCAGTGCACAATGTCTTCGAAGGTAATGGAAACCCATTGAAACCATAAGCACACAAACAGAATATTTAGCGCTTTGCCCTAAGACTCTAACCACATAGCCGCTTAGGCTATGACCCTCGTGTGTGTAGCCAATCTAAGATCAAGATTGTTACCAATTCTATCGGCCGTGTATAGCATTATAAATATTAATAGATCGACAAACTTCTTAATAACAAGAGTTTATCCTATAATGCTAGTCATTCCTTTATACATATGTGCCATTATTTGAATATTTGTTAGTAAAACTCCAATGCGATGGAGGAGACTTACTCAAAGCGTGCACATTTTTCCGGGGCTATTGGCAGAAGTTACTACCGGTGTACACACAATAACTGCCGAGTAAAGAAGAGGGTGGAGCGATTATCAGAAGATTGTCGAATGGTGATTACAAGCTACGAAGGTAGACACAACCACTCTCCATGCGATGATTCGAATTCATGCGAGCATGAACGCTTCATCTCTTTCTAATAGTTGAATCAGAGAAGAACCGCATTGCACGTTGTGATGAATACCAAGTATTAGCTTGTGACAGCATTCGTCTACACGTCATTTTGGAGCATTTTCATCTCCATTAGGTCAAATGCCAATTAAAGCAACTTGAAAGAGGTAGCCCTCTTCGTATTTATCATATAATTTATATAAACGTTCTCAATACATTGAATGCATGTGCATAGTGTAAATACATGAAACATTTCCAATTTGTAAATACGCTAGATCAAGCATCATATATATATATATGCTGCGTATCATGGAGAAGGAATTGTTATGTCGTGCACTTTGTGCAAACATGCATTCGATATATCCAAAGTATTGCTAAGGGCCCCACTTCATTCTACACAGTTACATGAGACAAGAACCCTTTCTCAATCCAAAATGACAAGGATTCGAATATAGTAATTTATTCTGCTCCGTTCAGAAATATTGGCTCTTCTTGAGAGTCACCGATGATGTTCTGCCTCTGAATATGTGAGTGTTTGTTTGAGCCTATAAAAGTTCTGTGGACAACAACTCATAGAAAAATGTTGTTATTAACATTAATATTAAAATGTCTGTAAAATTAAAATTTTTGAATCAAAAATTCAGTTTATAAAAGGAAGGAAGACAAAAAAAAAAAAAACCCCAATCAGATTGAATAATGAAGAATTAAGTTGAATTATTTGGATAACTCGGCAACTCCATGTACCCATCTGAAACCCGGTTTTTATTTACAAGGCCCGAAAAAGTCTGAAAGCCCCAAGCCTCGTTCCTCAACTCTCAGCCCATAGTCCCCACCCCGAACCCCAAACACTCTTCGGTTCTTCTCGGTCTCTCATCTGCTCGGTCTCTTTGCGGACGGGAGCGCTTTCTCGACGCGGCAATGTCTTGGAGATTCTCCCAACTCCACCGCCATTACGGTACGTCCAAACCATCCGTGCTGATACTCCTTCAGATTCCTTCACTATTCTTGATACGGGAACGATGAATTTGAAATCAATCTTTGTAGGCTATGATGCTGTTCTGGGATCGATCGCCGCGTTTTACGTCTTTTCTGTACCCTACACAAAGGTCGAAGAAAGCTTCAATGTTCAGGTTCTTCTTGATTCCTTCTATTTAATAATACTGTTTTCCGTAAGTACTTGCTTTCTTGATTGTCTCTATTACTTTTCTTCTTAAGCCCCCACATTCCAAGATTTGCTACTTTTGTTTTTCTTTTTCTTGTTTTTTTTTTTTTTTTCTCCCTTCAAGATTGCACAAAGAATTCTTTGGTAAGACCAAATTGAACAAACAGACAGCGGTTGGATTCTTGATAATAATGATAATAGACAGTTCTGAGTTCTTTATTACAAAAGTTGTTAGAAGCGACGAGAATGTTTGATTCTCTGGCTAACTTATGCTTGGATGTTTTGTTATTTATCTAGGCAATGCACGATATCCTTTATCATCAACATCACTTGGATAATGTAAGTCTGCTTGCCTCTGCATTTTCTCCTTTTTTTTTTCTTTTCTTTTTTGAACACTTTTTAAAATAGTTTTATGTCCTGTTCTTTTACTTCTTGAAGTCTATTATCCTCCTCTTCTTTTTTCTTACATCATTTTCTTATGTTTATTTCCTTTATTAGTATGATCATCTGGAGTTCCCTGGAGTTGTTCCTCGCACTTTTATAGGTAAGGATTCATTCATTGGAGTTGATTGGTAATTAACCAGAGAAAACATGTGTTGATGTTGTTTATTTTTACTTTTTGTAATTGCTCCGTGTGTCCCGATGGTGCTTGTTTGAACCTGTTTCTTGTCATTTATTATTTCTGCTTTATTTTTTTTTAATTATTTTCTTCATATTCTGTGAATTTAGATATTTTCTTGTTGATTCTGTTTAAAGAAGGCTCATGCAAATCAAACCCTTTGTAGGAGCTTTTCTTGTGTCTGCATTAGCATCTCCAATTGTGTTAACAACGAGATTGCTGCAATTGCCAAAGATTTATGGACTCATTGCTGGTAAGTTTTATAAAATCACTCAAATAATTTTTTTCTTCCCTTTTAATCATCATGCACTCCTTGTTTATTCCATATAAAATTTCATAGATAATTATGCTCTTACCTTTGTTTTTGTGGCTAGTTCGATTGACATTGGGTTGCATCATATTGTCCACATTACGGTTCTTCCGTTCTCAGGTATGTGCTTGACCTTTTGTAATCCTTAAACTATTTGTCTCATTTTGTTTTCTATCTGGTTGTCATTTTTTTTCATATAATTTGTTACAATTAGTGCATCACATGCTTATAAGACTGAGTTTTTCACTAGCCTAGGGTTAAAATTTGAATTGGTTCATCCACCACTTCACAATCTAGAGATGACTTTTGATCTCATTTTGTTCTACCTGCCATATCATTTGTATAAAAGAAGTGCATCCCAGTGCATAAACCTCCCACACTGTGGGGTTAGGAAAGGTCAGATGTGCATAGTCTTATCCCAATTTTTATAGAGATGTTTCTGTGACTCGAACCTGTAACCATCAAGTTACAATAGAGTAACCTTATTGTTAAACCAAGCCTTTGCCTTTCATATCATTTACATGCTAAGTTGAAAATAGTTTTTTGGTGCAGGTCAAGGATAAGTTTGGGCATCAAGTTGAAGCTTTCTTTGCTATTTTAACTGCAGTTCAGTTTCACTTGTTGTTCTATTGTACACGTCCACTTCCGAATATATTGGCTTTGGGTGTAGGTGATTGCTTCTCGCTCTTTAACCTTGTTTCTGCCTAACTCATTATTGTTGCTGATTCCATATGGTGCATGCTTGGTAGGTTTTGCCTTCTTTGCCATACTTGATATAGGTTTTGTTTCAATACTACTTGCTTCATGTGTTGAATTTTAGTACCATTAGAAAATTTCTATCACCTTGTGGAATTAAACTAAGTTGCTCTAATAATGTTTTCAATGCTTGAGTTAGATGGAGACAAGTTTCAAAGGAACAGTTATTGTTGGCAGAAGGCCATAAGTAGGACATCAGGTGTTTGTGAATCTGTGTCACAGTTTATGGACAAACTATTTGATTACTTTGAAATCTATGGTTGGTATCTAAAAGCAAGTTGTTTCCAGTTGGTAATTCCCTTTCAGGATTGGATGGGATTAATTCATTAAACTTATTTGTGGTGCTCTGGGTTTATGACCACAGACGTTATGTTCTCAGTATCTTGGATATGTTGTTTGTGCTTTTTCCATTTTTTTCTTGGGATTTATGTATCTGATGGCACCAAAGACATGGAATCACATTATACTCCTGTCACACTTCAGCCAGGATTTTGCGTCCTTTCAATATTTTGTTAAAATGTAATGAAACACTGATAAAGCAGTATTTTTCTTTCACCCTTTTTCTTTTGCATCTTTCCACTAAATTAAACAAACTTGTTTAGTAGTAGCATTTAACTTTTCCCCTCACTTTGCAGTTAACTTGGCATATGGTTATTGGTTGAGGGGCAATGTTTATGCAACACTAAATTGTCTGGTAGGTGTACTTTTTTTTTTTAATAACAGTTTGACCTTGTCCCAGGAAAAGAATTAATATGATTGCTCTTTTTTGTTAATTTTATTTATGGTAGCAAGTGTTGTGAGCAACGCATTACATGTAGGTTGTACACAATAGCATACCAGTTCTCTATGTTACTTAACCAGGTTTCTTATGTTCTTAGTTTCTCACAACTTTCTCATTTTCTAATGACCAGATTTTTGCGACAGTGATTTTTAGATGTGATATGATGTTGCTTCTTTGCCCTATTGCCCTGGAACTTTTACTGGTATTTTCCCTCTTTTCAGTGGCCCTTTTTAAACATTATCTATTTTGTGAATGAATGTTTGATTGGATTTATATAAGCAAATAAGAATGAAATTGGCTCAAGTGATTAGGGAGGTAGAATGATATGCAGAACATGCAAACTGTAGTTTAAATTTAGATGCTTAAGCAAGAAAAGCTAAAGGTGGACCATTCTAGATACGCAATTTCTTCTCTACCAAGAAACTGCTTAAATTTTAATCTCCACTGACTTGATTGGTGGGCTTAATGTTAATTCTCCCTACCTAAGTGTACATGGAGCAGGTTGTATTAAACCTAAGCCATCCGGTTCCTTGCATTGTGAAGCTACCACCTAATGCTTCTTTCCTAGAACAACATATTTGCTACAAGCTTCTTTAGAATTAGTGTCAAGATCCTGCTGATATGAATGGCTGTTAAAGATGATATGGGCTCATTTTTCCCATGCTTGAGCAGTTGGGCCATCTGATGATCTCATGACTGTTGACTGGGAGCAATCAAAAAATTAACAGGGTAGAACTAAAGTAACCTATTAGTAGGTCTCTGGAACTTGGCATAACAGGGCAATCATTGTGCATATTACCTGTTCCTGTATATTATTCTGACATTTTGTTTTGTTGCTAGTACCACGTCAAAATGTTAAGTTAAGATGATGGATATTTGTGCCTCATAATAAGAATTTCAGCTGATTGATGACAGACCAGATCCATTTCATTGTGGGACACAATTAAGTACTGCATTGGAATTGCAGTGCTCTCCATAGGTTGGTAACTTGTTTTATGCATACTGTGGTAGTCACTTGTATGTATGATATCACAAATGTTAATTTGCTTGTGTTAACATTCTGTTAATTTTTCTCGGGAAATTACTGCAGGTCTTACCATAGTGGTTGATTCAATAATGTGGAAGAAACTAGTTTGGCCCGAATTTGTAGTTTTCTGGTTCAACTCTGTAATGAATCGGAGTTCTGAGTGGGGTGTATCCTTTCAATATAGAGTTATTGGCAATCTCTCTCCCTCGCTCTCTCTCTCTCTCTCTCCCTCCCTTTTGTGACTTTGAAAATGCTTAATGATTACCAAAGTAACTGACCTTTCCCCCAGTAAGCTCAAGAGACTGAGCTGGGCTTCACTCTTGAGGACCTAGCCATCATTCTCCTAAGAGCCTTATGATATCCATCAGAAGAGTAGGTTTCTCTTCTGCCATTGTATATTGTTCCCTTGCATCATCTTGGTCTTTCATCTCTCTCTCTTCTTCCTTTTTTTGACTACAACTTGCTTCTCCTCTGGCTTTTGTCCTTTGCTGAGAAGAATATGGGTTGAATGAGTCTGTTCTCTTTGGTCTCATCAAACCCTTCAGCACATGTAGTTCTGTCTCTGTCATTCCTTTTGAATGTCACAGTATGCCATCAGTGCTAGTACCACCATGGTCACTGTGTTTATTGGCCTGAAGCTAGGTCTATGACAGTCAACAACAGACCTTAGCTGGTAACCAGTTGTAGTTATCAGGCCTGTGGTATCACTTTTATAATTTAGTTTTGCTTGTTATTTTGATCCTTCACATTCTTCCCTACCCTTTTATTTGCACTTTCTGACCATTACCAGTTCAAGTTTTGAAGTTTATTGGTTCTCTAACTAGCATTTTTTTTTAATGCATCCATTTGAGCATTCTATTTTTTCCCCCCCTTGTGTTACTTGACACTCTTAAGACTTCAACCTTCCATTGGTATTTCACTT
The DNA here is from genome assembly GCA_037832385.1 of Rhizophora apiculata. Taxonomy (NCBI): domain Eukaryota; kingdom Viridiplantae; phylum Streptophyta; class Magnoliopsida; order Malpighiales; family Rhizophoraceae; genus Rhizophora; species Rhizophora apiculata. The sequence continues at coordinate 1,578,761 of CM075430.1, read as the reverse complement.
CTGCCCTTCCTCGATCCTTGCTAGCTGCATATCCTCTTTTTGTGGTGAGTTTCTAACTTTCTACTTCCCTATTTAATATTGCAACTAAATATTTGGATTGTATGATGATCAATCACGTGATGTTATGTCTCATGTCGTTCCTCACTAGCAATGTAAGTTTCTTTATTAAATAGTGATGAGAAGTTAGGAATGTCACACTGTGGATATCTATATGTTACCATTTGTGTGAGGGGGATATTTAGATAATTCAATCATTTATCTTTTTCCTTTTATGGAAAAATAATTGGTCTAGTGAAAAGATTATCTTTTCTAAAAGCAAACTTGGTTTGGAATCTCACTGTGAGAGAGAGAGAGAGAGAGATTACACAAAGAAGACAAATAAAAAATTATGCTGCTGATCTTGAATTGGCAAGTATTTGTTAGTTTTTTTCATCGTTCTTTTTAACACAAAGATTGTCCTCCTTACAGCTTGGGGTCTTACTTGACAGGAGGGTGTTGTACTATGTATTTCCAGTTTTCTCCTTCATTTTGCTTTATTCGAAGCTCCCACACAAGGTATGCTGTATGAAATGTTGACTCTAACTTACATGAGTTAATATGTTTTATAAAAGTATATTATATTTTTGCTGATGCAGGAACTTAGGTTTATTATCAGTTCAGTTCCAATATTCAACCTATCTGCAGCAGTTGCAGCTAGCAGAATGTATGTCAAGTCATCTATTTTAATCCTTTTGCTAAAATTATGTTTTGTTTGTTTTGAAGTAATATTGTAAACATGGAAATATTGATATGATTTGTATTAGAATGCTGCAACAGTTTCACCATTGGTGATGATTTCTATCCCTTGTCTGGTTACCTTCACTTTTTAATTGGGAATTCTTTTAATTTTCAAATGGAAATCAAAGTTGAACTAGCTATGAATGGGCTACAAGTTTACTCCTTTGACAAAATGGGTCTATTAGCAGACAGACTTCAATTATTCTCTGAGTTGCATTACCGCTTTAATTTTTTCCCTCTACTTTGAAAGCTATCAGTTCTGCCTTTAGCAATTCAATGGAAAATGGATTATCCCAAAAAAAGAAAAATCCATGGATAACATTAGAGCATTACATTTACTTCCTTATTATTGTCTTTGTCTGTGTCCTGTGTTTGTTCATGCTGCATTGTAATCCATCTCATGTTAAATACAATGAGTTTCCACACAATACTGTCATGCATTTTATCCACTTCACCATTTAGACTGACTTCAATGAAAACTTGTGCTGGATGCTTATAGCTGAAAAATTGGAACTCCTTTTGTGATCCTCTTTTAAATTCTTTGCATTATGAGATTTCTGTCAATGACTTATCGACCCTTTATTTTGCTCTAAGTTACTAACTCACTTTATGTTTCCTAACTCAATCTTTTGTAGCTACAATAATAGGAATAAGATTTCTTGGAAATTGCTCAACCTCATCTTGCAGGGATTGCTTTTGATCAGGTTTGATTTGTTGGCCAGCTTGTTTGTTGAGAGCATTATGTCTTCACTTTCTTTTATACTCACATTGAATTTTGTAGTCTGGGGTGTACTGTAGTAACATTCATGGCGTCCAAAGAAAACTATCCCAGTGGCCATGCATTAAAAGGCTTGCATCAGATTGGTGAGTCTTCTCTCTCTCTCTCTCTCTCCCTCTCTCTTCCCCCCCCCCACCCCTCCTTGTACATTCACACAAATGTTATGTGCTTAATTTAGTCCGGCCTTTGGGGTTCCACATTGTTGACTTCATATATTAGTCATTACTGTTTCTTTGGATTACTTGCTTTTTTGATACAGGTAAATGATTCTAGTTGGTAAAACAGTTGGATTAAAGTGTGCATTTAATTGGGAGTAGCTTAGTAAATTGAGTTTGCTGCATCTTTGTTATTATTGTAACATTGGAATTTGAGTTGCATTTATTTCTCTAAACTGATTCTTGAACTGCTGTAACAGGATATCTGAATAATACTGAGGAATTGTGGGTTCACATTGATACATTTTCTGCCATGAATGGTATCTCCCGGTTCTGTGAAAATGATTCCCCATGGAGGTATATTTGACTTGATCGACACAATCCTTTGTAGGCCCTATGTTTGCTTTCTAGCTTCTCCCTCAAGTGATTGCATTGCATTATGTAGGTATTCTAAAGAAGAGGGCATTCTCCTTGAGGAATTTCACCGAAAGAATTTTACATATCTTGTGAGGTGAGTCTTGATAGATAATTATGAGTTGCCTGCTTGGCATGCTGCATTAATTGACTTGAAGGGCTTTCAATTTTGCTTAATGGTTACCCCATGTAAAAGCCTACGATGTGCTGCATGAAGATGCCAGGAATTTTGTTTCAACAATCTTTTGCATTGCTAAGAAAGATTCAAGCTTTGGTTATATCTTTGCCTTCTACCCAACCTCACTTTCACCCATTAAAGGCCTATATTTCACATAACCATTGTAAATTTTATTGGTAAAGCAATAGCTTTTTAAGCTTCTTATGTCCCATAACTGAATGAATTGCTTACTTTTATGCTCTTCAGCAAAAATAAAATAAAATAAAATAATGATAATAACTGTTCGAATTGTTCATGTTATACATCTTAAGGAGTGGGAGACAATTCCTTTTTGCTGTATTTATGCTCCGCTGATTTTACCTTTTCTTTTCCTCTCTTCAACAGTGAACATTCTGCTATTGATGGATATGAATGTTTATTTTCTGTAAATGGCTTCTCAAGGACTCGCCTTCAACTTAGACTTCCACCCTTAATCCTGGTACAAATTTTCACTCTTCTCTTCCGTTCTTTCTGCTATTTTATTTGCAAGTTAACACCCCTGCTATTTCCTTCAGGTTAAAGAGCCAAGAGTATATGTCCATGGAAATACAAAAATGAAGTATGTCCGGAGAATACATTGGCCAGGATGCCCTTGAACTTTTGGTAAATGTTTGTCCTTTGTTTGCATCTCTAGGCAGGAAACTCTTTGGGTCATACATATATTGTATCTGTATATGGTCAATTTATGTTGAGTTTATGTCAGGTCGACGACCCTGGTTATCAAGCTACCATTTTTATGTATTGATGCTATGGGATACTGGCCAGTAGTTAGTGATTGATTTAATTTAGAGTCTATTAAGGCTTTTTTCTCTTTCCTGATCAATTTCTTTCTGGCCGTCCATTCTACTCTCCGATGATGCAACTTACGGTTATGACCGAAATGGAGCCACATTGAGCTTCTGGTCGTTTCATTTCCTGTTTATTGTATTGTTTTTATTATATAAAAAGAATATTCTATATTATATGTAAAATATCAATATAATATAAAATTTTTTTGGCAGTGACTTATGATTACCATTTTTGTAACTCTTTTAGATTTTTCCAAAAATTTTAAATATATATATCGGTAGAGTTAATAGGACTTATATGAGTGTACCAAGACGTTAATCGGACACGTACAAACTTATCCGAATGCGGCTGTCCCCTAGAATATCATTTTGGTCAATAAATAAGTGAGTGTCTATCTAGACTAGGAATTTAATTGAGTCTACTCTCTGGATTTCAACCAACTCAATTGAACCAGCGTGTGCCACCAGAACAATCATGAAGCTTACACCCTCGTAATTTCCCACTGAAAAGCCCTCAGTGTTGAAAGCAAGGCTGAAATTTTCTTTCAATCGAGGCATAGCTGCTTGTTTCAATATGAGAATAATAAAAAAAAAAGAAAAGGAATATAATAGAAATATAAGTTATGCTTATACAGACTCTAATTAAAAGTGGTCTATCGACTATAAGTTTCTCTAATTTTTTCGAAATTAAGGGATATTTTTTTTCCTTTAAAAAAGAAAAAATTCAAACTGGAGGCCATAAACCTAAAATCAGCAAAAACTTGGGTATAGGTTACGTTATATAAAGAACTAGACATGGGCATTGCAGTAATTATACAACTTTATCTTCGAGACATAAAGATGTAAAGAAGGCCAACGCCAAACCCTCAGCTTTGCAATTCAGATTGCACACCTTCGGAAGTGTAGTCTTCAAAAAACCCTAAGCCAAAAAAGCATGCTTCTGCAGCCCGCGCTCCACCATAGCCACTACGAGCTATCTCTCTCGCCAGCATTCTCCTACTCTCGGCCCTTACAATGGGGAAATTCCCATTGCGCCCTCCGTAGAAACTTGAATTACCGGAGACTCCTAATCAGTTGCTCAATCTCACAAGTCCACAGCTATGGAACTATGGACTTTGAGAGAAGACCCATAATCAAATGGAACGCAATTTACAAGAGAATTTCTTTGATGGAGAACCCAGAACTGGGCTCTGGGAGTGTGCTCAACCAGTGGGAGAAAGAGGGCAAGAAACTCACCAAGTGGGAGCTTTGCAGGGTTGTCAAGGAATTGAGAAAGTACAGGCGATACAACCAAGCTCTCCAGGTTCAACTCTCATCTGGGGTTTCTTTATTTTACTTGCTTTTAGCTCAATTCCCTTCGGGGAAGTTATTAAGGTAAAGGGTGTCTGATGTTTTTGTTAGATATTACTTCAATTTGATTGGGTTGGTATTAAACATATTTTAATTTCCATGCTCGGTACCATTTAGGAGGAAAGAATCTTATTTAATTTGCTATGTGATGTTTTGGACGAAAGAGTTTCACAAAATGATACAATCATCCTACACAGTAGTTGCTTCTGCTTCCTTTTGTTTTTTTGTGGTTTTTTGAACCATCACCCTCCGTTTTTCTCATGAGACCTTTCTTTAAGAAATCAACCAGTATAGAATATATCTTTCAGGTTTACGATTGGATGAGCAATAGGGAAGAAAGGTTCAGATTGTCTCCAAGTGACGCTGCTATTCAGTTAGATCTTATTGCCAAAGTGCGTGGAATTTCTACTGCTGAAAACTTTTTTCAGAGGCTTCCTGAACATTTAAAGGATAGGAGAATATATGGAGCTTTATTGAATGCTTATGTGCGAGCTAAAAAGAAAGAGGATGCCGAATCTTTGATCGACAAAATGAGGAAAAAACGGTATGCCACACATTCACTTCCATTCAATGTGATGATGACCCTCTATATGAACCTGAATGAGTATGATAAAGTGGACATGATGATTTCAGAAATGTTGGAGAAAAACATACAGCTCGATATATATTCATACAATATCTGGTTGTCATCTTGTGGATCCCAAGGGTCTATGGAAAAAATGGAGGAGGTATTTGAGAAAATGAAACTGGATAAAAGTATTAATCCTAACTGGACAACCTTCAGCACAATGGCTACAATGTATATTAAGATGGGACAATTAGAAAAGGCTGAAGATTCCTTGAGGAGAGTTGAGAGTAGGATTACAGGTCGGGATCGGATTCCCTTTCACTATCTTCTAAGTCTATATGGTAATGTTGGTAACAAAGAAGAGTTGTATCGAGTGTGGAACATTTACAAATCAATTTTCCCCATTATTCCAAACTTGGGATACCATGCTATTATTTCATCTCTTGTTCGGATGGGCGACATTGAAGGGGCGCATAACCTTTACGAGGAGTGGATGTCCATTAAGACGTCATATGATCCCAGAATAGCAAATCTTCTTATTGGTTGGTATGTTAAAGAGGGTAATTTTGATAAAGCTGAGAGTATCTTTGACCATATGACCGAGGTGGGAGGAAGGCCAAATGCAAGTTCATGGGAGATTCTTGCTGATGGCCACGCTGTAGAGAAGAGAATTTCAGAGGCCTTGTCTTGCTGGAAGGAAGCTTTTACTGCTCATGGATCAAAGAGTTGGAGGCCAAAGCCAACAAATGTGACCACCTTCTTCAAGCTGTGTGACGAAGAAGCTGATATCGCAAGTAGGGAGGTTTTGGAAGGCTTGTTGACACAGTCAGGGTGTCTCAAGGATAAAGCCTATGCTTCACTTGTTGGGTTGTCTGCCACTGGAGAAAAACTGTCAGCTGAAGATGGTAGAGTTGATAAAAATGACAATGACACTGAAGAAAATGATGGATCTGAAATGCTTCTTACCCAGTTGGAGGGTAGGCTGTGATGTTGCTTCCTTCCATGTGGGAAAAATTTTTGTTTAGCCCGGGGGGTGCTCAGCAGATTTGAATTGAAGGCTGGACCCTTGTTAGGTGGTTTTCAATCTCCATAACATCATCACCTTCCAAATTCATGAGTCCTGCTGATAACAGTCGGGAACTTGGAACATGCTTCTCTCCAGTGGGTTGACACTATCTATATTTGCTCCTATTCGTACGCTTCAAATTGTGCCTATTTTCCAGCCCCTTTGTCCTGCTAGCATAGATGGGGTTGGACCAACGAACGTTATTTCCTTGGCGTAAGATGTTGATTGTATTGGGTCGGCTAAAAGTTAGCATTGGCTATGTAGTAGTTTCCAATCTTCTCATCCATTGCTTTTTTTTTTTTTTTCAAGGTTACAAAGAAAACGTTTCGCCAGACAGTTTCCTGTAGCTTGAGCGTTGTCCTTTTAACTGATAAACGGATCCTTTTCATGAGATGGTTTGCAATCATAAAGTCGTTCTTCAAAAGGTCGAAGTGAAATGTAGAGCCGGTTGGCTCCCTGGTCTTCAACATTTTTTTATGATGAGATGCCAAAAGTGTCATCGCTCTCGTTTGCTTCATAGAGTGCGTCGAACTTCATTTTTCTATTATTATCACTTGCTAACTTGCTTTCCTAGCTTCATTACGCCCTCGGCAGGCATATATTCCCAACCCTTTCAAGACCCAATTCTAATATGTATCGAATTTCCAACACCCCTGCACCATTATCTATATACTTAAGCCATTTTTCCTATTTTGTGTAATCAATCACAGAGAGAACTTTGTTTCACTTCCGAGCTCAATCACTTGCTGTCATTACTCTTTAATGGGTCTCGTCATAAACCGCCATAAACCTTTTAATTTTTTAATGAAAAAAACAAAAAAAAGAGTGTAATCATTAAAATACTGACATGTTTGAATGATTCCAACCCAACGCTTAGTTTTTATTGGTTGAATGTCATGCATATTCTTTCACGTATTTATCTCGAGTTAAACTCTTTGCTAAACATTGCTGTAAGGAATCACCCAACACCCACAATTAAACGTTAAAAGACTTGAAAGAATTAATATCTATCCTCTGCAAGTGTCTAAATTGGATTAGTAATCAGATTTTTAGGTTTTGTGTAAACCAACATAAACCTTTCATTTTTTTTTAATAATAATAATAATAAAAAGTGTAATCATTATTGATTGAATTTACCCATGAATACTGTGAAGGCCAACGTTGATTGCGCAAAGTTAGTGGTTTATGTTTTTTCTTACTTACTTCTATGGTTCGATAAATGAATCTCCGTCTCAGCAGCTGGACCACCTTTGAAAGGTTGAGCTTGGCAGGATCTGCCACGTTTTTTGTTGCTTCAGAATTGGTTCCCTGGAACTCACTCTGAAGGGCTTAATTGCAAATGAAATGATAATGACCCATATTTATTTAGGGCTTTCTTTGCATTGTCCCGTGAAACATACTACGGAATTCCAATAACCAGGAGCGCGGCGAGCTAAAATTCGAGAATCTGGACAGCATTTGAATCTGTTTGCTTGCGTAAGGCTGTCGCTGTTCTGTAACCAGTTAATAACAACAACAAAAAAGAAAACAAGTTACACGTGATGCAAACCGGTTTCAGATGGGAGCCCCACAGGGTACCCCGACGCCCAAGCCACGTGGGCACGACATGTTTGAAAGTCTTAAAATGGAGAGAGAAAAAAAAAAAAAAAAGCAAAAAAAGAACCTGGCAATCTGCATTGATCCACTGCGAGATATATGGAGAATGTGCATCTTAATAACAATGATTTTTGAGTTAATAGGCATTAGTCTCAAGGCTCGGGTCTCACTTTAAGACCAAGTGATCAAAGAATGAAAAATGTCAATTTGATGTGAACAATAATAATAAGGTTATATGATTGGCATTTAGAATTTACAGATTTGAACTCCAATTTCTTCTCTCTTTTCTTTTTTTTTTGGGGGGGGGGGGGAATTAATGATAAGACTACCTAGATTTTACACCACCTCTGTTTTTTTCATTTTTAAGTCAAATGTCACAGGAATTGACGTAATGGTGCACCCATTTTCACATTGGGCGAAATGAGTAAGCTTGCAGGGTCACATTAAATTGGGCTACAGAACAGGCAGTGGCGCTGCCGTGAATTTAAAAAAGGGACCGTCTCTTTCTACTCTAGTTTTTGGCTTTATGCAATGTAATTTTTGTGGCAGCAGATTATATGGGTAGCAATTTCTCGGTAGGCATATCACATGGAGTGCACATGGACATGGTTGACGCGCAAGAAACGATGCACAGGCTTTCCATGCCCTTCAACACAGTTGTTGTCTCTCTCACGAGACAAGATTTGCTCTTGTTTTTCCCTTAAAAAAAAAAAAAAAAAAAAGAAAAAAGAACACAATGGCATTGCTCTCGTCTCACTCCAGTCGGCGGGGGCGGAAAAAAAAACCGCGCTTCCAGCTTGGCATTGGGCTTCTTTCTTCCACTACTTACTTTTCCAATTAATTATGTTATTTTTAGTCTAATTAAATTGGATATATAAAATGATAAGTGTATTTTAATCACCCACACTTATATATATATATTATCAAAAAAAACTTCAACTGTTTTCTTTTCTAACACAAAATAATTTATTCTTAATTCATAAATTAAGATTGTTAGATGACAATTTTTTTAATTCATAATTAAAGAAAATAAATAAAATTAAGAAAAGAAAAAAAAATCTCCTTCCAAAATTTATCATTTGTTTTCTTGAAATAAAAAAAAGAGAAAAAATATTTAAAATCTAATTTTCATTATATTTTTCTCTTTTTAAAAAAAATTAATAATTTACCTCTCTTTTATTTTTTTTCCCTTTTTTTAATAAAAAACTATTTAAGTTTTATTTTAAAAAAATTATTTATAATTTAAGTATATATTAATTTTTATCTCTTTATAATTAAAAATTTATTTAATTTTCTTTTAATTTTATAAGATAATAAAAGTGTTTATAACAAATTATTCTTTACATTTATAGATATTTTATATCTAAAGTAATAAAAGAGTTACTACAAATTATACAAATTATCCAAATAACATAAATTTATCAAACCACTATAAATACTTTATGTCTCTATATATTTAAGTAAGATTTTTTTTTTTTAATTTTGTATTGGTATTAGATTATAATTGTTCCTCGTAATATTTCTCTTATCTGATGACTGCACAATCTACCAACCAAAAATTTTTTTACCAATAATATTATTATAAATTTTTATTACATATTTATGATTTTAGTTTTAGTTGTGTTTGTGCATCATATTATTATTAAAAAAAAAAAAAATGTCCCAACTGGTCGAGTCAGTTGGCCTTCCAATTGATTAATTAAATAAATTAAATATAAATTTTAGGTCAAACTTCTCTTATAATTAAAATTTTTCTCCCACTTAAATTGGACAACAATAATAATAATAATAAATTTCCCAAGAATACGCCAACCATCAATTACTTTGCTAGCTTCCCTTGTCAACTCGGACGTACAGGCAAACGAATGTTCACGATGAGTTGGCCCTTTTACTTCCCAAATAAAACAAAAACCTCCAATGAGTTCGGCAGACCGGAGGGCTGGAACTGTCGGTTGGCTCCAAGCTGGATTATTTCAATTTTTTAGCATTGCCTTGTCCAACTTCAAACAAAAAAAAGAAAGAAGGATTTAAAAAAAAAAAGAAAAAAAAGTACAGTTCTATTAAACATTGTTTTATCTTCTTAAGACCAACTTCAAGCTGAGCGAGCATACACGAAAGGGCTTTGGAGCCTGCGTAACAAATGCATGTCATGTCACAGAGGATGGCGCCCACAGATTATAATCACAATTTTTCCACATGTAATCACATGATGGACATGGCATGCCCATCTACATTGCCACCATAAATCGCCGCAACGCCTCGAATTTGCTTTCAGCCAAAAAAAAAAAAAAAAGGAAAAAAAAATTAATCTATCCACGTTGAACCATCCTTTGTTCCCTCCCACTCAAGTTAAGTTCGAATTAGAATAATCATTAGCCCAACTCAAGGGGCAACTGCCCTTTTAATTTTTGGCTCAAAACCTACAAACCCAATAATATATAGGTAGGAAAATGATTTGGTTGAATTTAATTTGATTTTAAAGCATTAGATCTTATATCAATTCAATTTTAAGTATATTAAATTTTGATAATTTTAAATTTAAATTTGAATGTTATTTTAAGTTTTTAATAAATTAAATTTAAATTATTTTAATTTTAGATGCTTCTAACTCACGAGTTATTGACTTTTTAGTAAATTAGATTCAAAAGGGAGGCAAAAGTCCAAAACCCACCAATGAGCAACGAGGATATGAATACCGACCCATGAACGACACCCCCCCTGCGCCACCTGTTGTTTGCTGTATACAAGTGGAAAAAGCCGAAGCAAAAACCAAACATTCTTAGCACCAAAAAACTGGCCATCAATGGAAGACACGGAGAGCCCCAATGCGATGCCAAAGCTCATCACTTTCCTCTCTTGTCTGCTTCAGAGAGTGGTGGAGTCAAACGATCTCATCCATCAATTTCAGGCCCAGAAAATCTCAGTCTTCCATGGCCTAACCAGACCCACCATCTCCATTCAGAGCTACTTGGAGAGAATTTTCAAGTATGCGAATTGCAGCCCTTCTTGCTTCGTTGTTGCATACGTCTATCTCGGCAGGTTCGCTCAGAAGCATCCCTCTTTGCCTATCGATTCACTCAATGTTCATCGTTTGCTCATAACAAGCGTCATGGTTGCTGCCAAGTTCATGGATGACATGTAAGTACTTCTGGATTATTCCCTCTTCTCTGATGACTGACAATCCTGAATTTAAAATTGAGTCGTATCAGAGGCATTGCTTTCTATCAAAAATCATCCTTCGTGAAAAAAAAAATTTAGGAATTTCTTTCAGTCATGATTCATATTTTATTCAGCATCTGCTTCTGCTGGTCTATTGAATTGAAATCACATGGCTTAACTATGTTTTATGATCTGGGTTTGGTTTTCTGTACTTTCTTGCTCTCTGTAATTTTATAATTTGAATTGTGCAACTTTCAGGTACTACAACAATGCTTACTATGCAAAGGTTGGAGGCATTAGCACAATAGAGATGAACTATCTTGAGTTGGATTTTCTATTTGGATTGGGATTCCATTTAAATGTGACTCCTGACACCTTCCACACATACTGTTCCTATCTCCAAAGAGAGATGATGCCGCTACCTTCTCTAAGTTTAGCTGAATCTTCACTGTTGGGAAGATCATTAAAGACCCATTTCTGTTCCAATGAGGAAGAGACTTCCCACCAGAAGCAACAACTTGCCGTATAAACTTTAATTGTAAGCACTAAATGTAGTTAATTATGGAGATATTGACTCTTCCCTAGTCTACTCATTGCTTCTCTCTCTCTCTCTTTCTCTCTCTTACAACTTGAATTTGGCTGGCCAGTGTACCAAACACATTTTTGTCTGGTTTTTTTTATTTATTTTCTTTTCATATTTTTTTTTTTTTTTTTGGTCAAATTTTGGACTTAAAATTATTTCATGTAACGCACAGATGGGATTATATCTTCTTTACAGTCTGGCAATCAAAGACACACGTTCTCTCCACCTTTTATGCTTAATATATTGATGAATTTACATAAATGATCCTAATTGTACTAAAATTTATAGCCATTTTTTTTAGACTAGGTGACCTGTTGTACGTTGTGAAGTAGACACAATACCGACATTTCATTAACATTTTTGTAAAGTTCTACGTGGAGCTTATTTTTCTAAATTTATATCATGTGCTTTTTATGGTATCATGCAATATGTTAAGCCATTTAAAATAAAAATCTCACTAGTGTTACTCATTTAATCCATTATTTTGGGTTATGCATAAAAGATAAAAGAATTTAAGTATAAAATTTAATTAAATTTTTGTTTGATGACCCAAAAAAAAAAAAAATCATTTTTTTACAGTTACTTTTGTCAATAAAAATTTTATGCTTTAATTGTTAGTATGTACCAAATTACTATAAATATATATATATATATATATATATAAATAACAGTTATAATAATATTACATTATAATTTTTATGAGTCTACATCAATCCTGCTTTAGGAAACCCCACATCAGATAACATTACCGATTACAAAATCTTCAAAAGTCATGACACATTTAATCATTCACAGGGTCATCACATCTCTCATTGGAAGCTTTCTACTGGATGTTTTGGTTGGCCTGAGCGCTTCTGTACATGCATGTTAAGGTTCTATTTCCACAGTCAGGAAATGGCATTGAAAACCGCAAAAAACGTTTTGTGTGTTCCAAGCTAATTGGAACGGTGGTCAGAAAAAAGATAAGAACACCGGTGAAGGGTCAGCAAAAACAGCCTGAATGGTTGTTGACGAGCGGGGTAGGGCAGGTGACACCATGTTCTATTCTAGTTATTCAGAGAGTAATGACATTTTTATTTATTAGGAGGCCCTTTTAACCGAAAACTAAATTGTAAGAATAATTATATTTATTTTTCTAAATTTCATACTTTTTTTTTTCAAAATTAGAATATGAGATCTCAAAAATAAAAGTTTAAATTTTTAACAACTAGAAAATTCTTTAAAAGAGAAAGTAATGACATTTTGTTTTTTGTGATAATGTATCAAATTCTTTTTTTTTTTTTTTTTATCCAAGTAGAGTGCTTGAAAGAAGAAGTAATGACTTTTTTTTTTTTTTTGATAATTGTATCAAGTTCTTTTTTTTTTTTTCAATTATAGCGGATGAAAAGATTTAATTAGTAGTAAAGTTTAAAGTTGGAGTAATAAATCTCACCCTAAAATTTTATATTGTATGAATTTTATTTTTTTTTGTTTTGTTTTTCCATTGTATCAAATTCTTGAGACAAGAGGACATGCAACATGTGCAACCATTGGAAACATGCGGCTCAGACTTGTCGGCAACTTTGCCTTTTTAAATTTTCTTTATTTTTTGCACTATGCTTTTTTTTGGTCGATTCTCCTTTTGTATCTTCTTGTCATCATGGTCGGCGGTCAGAAGAAGGGCTAAAACAAAAAGGAAAACTTAAATTCTGGAATGGAAGTTGGGCATGATGAGATGGCGGAGGAGCTTAGCATCAGCCCAACTACTGCAAAACTTGGTCTAACTCGGCCTGAGATGCTTCTGTCCAAGGTGAATTGGGTTAGGATCCGAAAGACCGAAAAAAGTACTTGTGGCCTATATTATTCGACAGCCATACCAAATAAATAAAATATAAAAAATTAAGAAAAAGATTACTTCCACCACTATGTTGAAAAATTTTTGTAATCACATTTATTTTTTTAAAAAAAAATTATATACCAAGTAATTTTATTAATTAAATTCCAATTATATTGAATATTTTTATTAAAATTTAATTATATAACAATTATAAATATATTATGTGATAAATATGTTTTTTCTTTTTTTACCGTCACTTTATTAAATTTATTACAAAATTTTTTTAACGTAATAAGTGAAATTAATCCTTTTGCCAAACATTAATGAAGGGCTTGTAACAGTGCCTGCTACAAAATTTACGAGGGAATTTAATGAATAATCTCTCAAAAGATGATCAATTTTAAAATAAAACAATGTAAAGGGTCACCCGGTTTGCTTTAATGGGCTTTTTAAGATGATGGACCAACCAAGTTCACAAAGCCATCATACATGTGGTCCCATGTTTTTTTTTTTTTTTTTTTAACCACCTCGTTTTTATTTATATTTTTAAACATAGCCGCTGAATTTTCAAAAAGCCAAATCTAGGGGCAATTTTAAATTTAAATTTTCGTTCAAATATTTAGTAAAATAAACTAATTATTTAAAGTAATTAATCTGTAAACTTTATATTAAAAAAAATATAAATTTGAATCTTATCTTTTACAATTTCTTTTTTCCATTTTAAATGCATGAGTTCGGGTTTTACGTATTATCCAATCTGCACCACCCCTTTGAGCGACGTCTCAAAAACAACCGAGTTGGTTTCAATGACCACCGATCTCTTTTATTCCAACCCCCTTTTGAAAAAACGGCAAACACCACGGCTTGTCTTGTCCCTATCCCTCTCAAAGCCATCAAAAGTAACGAAGGATGTTTAACCAAAAGAAAATCACCTCCGTGAGTCCTACGAAAAGTAGGAGCAAACCGCCCTAGGCGGTGGATGATGAGGAGAGATAATAAAGATGGTTTGCTTATAACATTTGATCATAATAGACCATATGGTATAGGCACCCATCCTAAATGGGCAAAAAGTCAAGGAAGCGGATGTGGATGTGGATGTGGATGTGGATGGACCTCATCTCGTCCTAGGGCTGCGCGTGCCGTTTGCCAGCCCATCACGAGATGGGTGGCACAAGTCAGCCGGCCCCCAAAGCGGCGGCCTTCTCAGAATCAGCCGCGCAGCTTTCCCAAACACACCACCACCACCACCACCCCCACCCCCCACCTCTCTCTTCCCCTTTTACCCCCCCACCACCTCCCACCTAAAAATAAAAAATTCACCAAACCCCACTTTCCCCACTACCACCACCACCACCGCTAGCACAACCACAACCACAACAACAACCACAACAGCTTCCACTTCTCTCTCTCTCTTTCTTTCTTTCTTATAAACCACAGCCTCCACCGCCCCTTTCTTTCCTCTCTATAAACCAATACAATTTTTTTCTAGTTTGCTGTGGTTCGCCGCCTTCCTCTTCTGTCCTTTGGCCCTAAAATCTAGATCTTGATCTTCTTGACCAGAAAACTAAGGGCCGCCCCAACAAGCTATGTCCGCGCCAGGAACCGGATCTCCAACGGATCCCCAAGACTCGGAGTTTCCGTCTAATCCGCTGTCTGCCCTCCCCGCGCCGCCCCAAGTCTCCGTCAATCCACGGCGTCTACCACCGCCTTGCTGGTCCCCCGACGAGACCACAGCCCTGATCGACGCCTACCGCGACAAATGGTATACTCTCCGCCGCGGAAACCTCAAGGCCAATCACTGGCAAGATGTAGCCGACGCTGTTGGCCGCCGATGCCCGACTGCGTCTCCGCCGAAGACCGCGGTGCAGTGCCGCCACAAGATGGAGAAGCTCCGCAAGCGCTACCGTACCGAGATCCAGCGCGCACGATCCATGCCTGCGTCTAGATTCACCTCCTCTTGGGTCCACTTTAAACGGATGGACGCCATGGAGAAAGGTCCGCAGGCGAAGGACGACTATAATTCAGAGAGCGACGGGGGAGGCGGAGGAGAAGACGATAATGACGACGAGAAGGACAATGAAGACGACAATCAAGGTTTCTATGTAGAGAATTACAAGAATGGAGCTACTCCTATGAACACGAGGAGTATTCATAAACTGTATCGGAATGGGATTGGAAATTCCGGTAGCAGTGTGAGCGCCAGTGGTTCCGCCGCCGCAGGTGCTGGTGGTTTTAGGATTAGAATACCCACCGGAGTGAGCATAGCGCAGCCAGGACATAGTTTTTACGGAAAAATCGATTCCAAGTATGCTGTGAAGGCATCTAGTTCGAATTTTAATCCTAGGCCTATTTATGGCAGTGCGTCCAGCTTGGGACTGGGAAGCAGTACGGTTGTGAGAGGAAACGAGGAGATTGGGAAGAAGAGAGAGAGGGAGCCAATGGAGGAGATGGTGGGGGCGATAAAGGTTTTGGGAGATGGGTTTGTGAGAATGGAGCAGATGAAGATGGAGATGGCCAGGGAGATCGAGACCATGAAGATGGAGATGGAGATGAAGCGTACAGAAATGATTCTGGAATCGCATCAATGGATTGTTGAGGCCTTTGCCAAGGCCTTCTCGGAGAAGAAAAATAAGAAGAAGAAGAAGCCGCAACAGCAGCAGCAGCAAGCCAACAGCAGGGTTTCCCAAGAGTCTTAGGTGGGTGAGCCTTTAGTTAGTGGTTGAATTTTCAGTGACTAGTTTTGATTGCTCTAGCATTAGCACGCCACTGCCGCTTGTTTTTGTGATTATTCCTCGAATGATTAGGATTCAGGGAGCGCGATTGATTGATTATTAATTAGAGCATGTATCTTAGATAAATGTAAACTTTGTTTGTCATAAGCGTGCGTAGAAGTGATTTATCTCTGAAGTGCTAAACTCAGTTACTACTCTAATTCTAAGACACTGGAATTGAGTTGTCACTGCTTACTGTCCCTTCTTGTGCATTGAATGGCATACGCTATTGATGAATTCTTGAGGATTTCTGCATCTGCAAAAATATTTGAGGGTATGGAGTCTCCAACCTACACTGCCTCCATACCCCACAAGACAATTTCTGCTTTGCCAACCAGATTAGATTTGGTAAAAGATTGATTGGATGTGTCGTCATTGTAATCGGACTACGGCCTTGTTTCTTGCATGTTCGGTCTTCAGCAAGTTGTGGAAAGTTGCATGTGAAATTATTTTGCATATGCAAGCGGAGAGATGATGTGGGGATCTCACCACGGGAATTCCATACAGAATGTGAAGTTGTGTCTGGTTTAAAAGAGGGATCTTAGGGCAACTGGCGCGCCATTATCATATCCACAATGCTTCTGCTGAAACCCCATTCATGACAAAGACTGCGTTGAATATTGATGGCCTAGGAGGGTCTGTGCTGATATGCTCTGAACTAACAGTGTAGTTCAGTTTGTCTAGCATTGTGCAAATCCTGAACCCGAAGCATATAGAATGCCTGTGGGTCAGTTTGTCAACTTGGTTTCATGTTGTGGAGAAATTCTTAAAATAATAGTTATTCCGAACAACATTAGAATTGTTGTAGTTTTATTGTCTATAATCCTTGAATAACCTCTCATTTTCTATGCTATAACTTAAAAAATCATTTAGTCATTAAGTTTTTCATTCCATTGCACAAGCGATTCCCATTTTCTAAGATCTTCATTCTCGAAAATGGTTTTCTATTGCAGCTGTTGTCGTCGGTAAAACTCAAACCAATTTGTTAAATAATCACGGGTGTGGATGTTGCAATTTAACTCTTTTTACCTTACAATTTTCTTTGAAAGATCATCGATTTTTTTCATTTGTAAGATCTTAGCGTGTGCACAGTCATCCGTAATATAATTACCACGAAGTCGATTGTCAAGATTCATCATGAGATCTATTTTAAAAAGTTGGATAGAAAATATTCGACAAACTAAATGAGTTTTTGCTGGTAAGGAATTTTGTTGGGATTTAAAAAAGAAAAAAGAGAAAGAAGTGGGGGGAAATGATTTTAGTAAAATTTACATTTTACACCATAAATTTAATGTGTATTCACAATTCACACACCAATTTTTAAAGACCAAAAAAACTTTGAATATTAAAATGATAAAATATGAATATAAAATCGAGAGACTAAGCAATAATAAACTCTAAGTACAATTTAAGGATTAATGGAAAGGAAAGAAGGAAGAAAGCAGTGCAAGAGTTAAATTCTAAAAATAAGTGTTTCTAAAATTTTATTATATATGGAGGTATGATAGTCTTAAGAAGACTTTCATCTCGATTGATTGTCGTTTTTGTAATTTCCGAAAATTTAAGATGTAAATATGGAGATCAAAAAGTCGTGTCGGCAACAAAAGCGACTGAGGATTCCACGGGGAGTTGAACCCGACGTGAATCGAACACGCAACCTTCTGATCTGGAGTCAGACGCGCTACCATTGCGCCACGGATCCTCGTATACTAATCGTTCCGTAATGTTAAAATATCAATAATATTACATGTTACTCCTCATAATTACGAGATTTTATTGAAGCCACTTTTAATGTATCCTGGCTCTGATCTGCTGTTGATTAGATGCGTCACTGATGCAATGAGAGTTTGCATGCACAAGTAGCCCGTGTGCAAGTTGATATGTACGGTATCTATTGTGCAAATTATTCTTAACCAAAATCAAGAAAGATATTGGCGGTTGGAAAAATAAAAATAAAAAACAAAGAATGAGGAAATCAAAACGAGGCTGGATTCCTTTTGAAAAAAGAATTAATTGGGAAGAAAATTAATCCCACATTCCAACTCCTGGTTGAACAAGAATCGCCGCCTCGCGATGGCCTAAAAGATTTCGTGGCTCGCAGGAATCAGGAAGCAAAGAAGTTGTAGGATATCAACCTTCTCCTCGGTTCCGATAGAAGCAAGCAATTCTATGGAGAGTAGCGTTGACAACAAGTATATTATTGCAGCAAAAAGATGCAGACAAGAACGGGGTTTCGACAACCGACAACAGGAAAAAGGGACAATTTATTATGAGGCTCAAGTTTCCTGTAAAACTCCAGAAGCCTAGAGTTCAGTCCAAGAACAGCGTCCCAACGTTGGCTGTCCATAAAAGCACCCCATGTCGAGGAATTGATCGAGAGTTAAAGGGGGTCAAGAAGACAACTTTAAGCAAGCCATGTTGGCCGATGAAGAGGACTTGGTCTGTAAAAAGCTCGAGGACAGCGGAAGAAAAAGCATCAAGAAATATATAAGAAAATTTAGGGATCAAGAAAGCGAATCCTGGGAGTTGGCGGATGCAGCTAAGCCTCCTGTCGATCCCAACAAACGAAGGATCCATTATGCATGTTGCTAGGAGTCGGCGTCAAATGTGGTATCTTGTCTGTAAAGATCACATTAGGGCTTGCCTACCCCTTATTGGGTGTACTTGAATCACGGGGTTAAAAATTTTTGTGAGAACATTAGACAAATGTGAAGCTTGCGGGTGATTGGGGCTAAGGGTTTGAGGTGGAGTGAATTATGTAGTCTCCAATTTCCTGGTAGAAATCTGTACTGCCCACACGGACCAAGTTTTTGTGTCTTCTGCTCCTTCAACTCTCGTGTAGTATGAATTCATAACCATGTCAAATAAACTTTCATTTTTTCATATTGTAGGGTCTGAGAAAGGGTCCCTTTGTTTGTTTGTATTTTTTGTACAAAAAAATAATAATAAATGTAATTACTTCAAAATCCTCAAACTAAACCCCCCTTGAACCCATGTCATTCTTCAGATCAATTCGTCGGACACTGAATGGAATTGGTTTCTCCAAGACAGCGACATTGATATTGCTCCACACCTCCGGTTTTGTAGGAAGCTGAGCAATTTTCTCTACAATCTCCATATCTTCAGGAAGAACATAACCAAAAACAGTGTGTGCCTTTTTCCACTCAATGTGGTTAGCTAAGCTGATAAACAACTCTGGTCCAGAACCAACCCATGCAACCGAACCTCTTTTTATTGTTGGGCAGGCCTCTGTCGCAATAGGCCTATCTGTCATCCCATATCCTTGAAGTGTTCCCTGAATCAGAGCAAAAGGTGGACCAAATGAAGTCTGCACAGCTCATGTCAAAAGCTTCGAGTTAGAAAGATGTTTTCCATACTTGCAGAATATACCATAAACCAAATAGAGATTTCTATTTTTCCAGGTAAATCAATCCAGAAGACAAGAAAATCATTGCAGAAGCCCACAAATAAACACAAGTGCTTATAAAAGGCAGGTAATCTAAGAAGCTTATAGAAACATAGTACTCAAAGCATCTCACATGTTTGACATGGTTTCCTTCTGAATCCCAAGAATCTCCGCGGCTTTCTGCACGGTAGAAGTGGCAACCGGCACAATGGTGCCATCTCAACATCTCTAGAATAAATGAAACTGAATGTGGGGCACAATCAGGTAAAAGCTGTAAATGTTATGTATTCAATGAAGTTGGGTTAGAAAAATAGGACCCAAGAAAC
Source organism: Rhizophora apiculata (assembly GCA_037832385.1). Classification (NCBI taxonomy): domain Eukaryota; kingdom Viridiplantae; phylum Streptophyta; class Magnoliopsida; order Malpighiales; family Rhizophoraceae; genus Rhizophora; species Rhizophora apiculata. The sequence continues at coordinate 1,558,991 of CM075430.1, read as the reverse complement.
AAGAAAGGAAAATGTTGACTTCATAGTTAGCTTCTATTTTCCTACAACTGACATGACAACAAAAACAAAAACCTGAGATGCATCTTGGAAAATTGTTGTTGAATATTGGCAATCCAAACTAACCATCTCCGAGTTCCAGGTAAATGGATTGTTCCCCAAAGGACATAAACTTAATAAAAGAGAGAGAGAGAAAAAAAAGAAAATGGAATAGCAGGTTTGATCCTTGGATTTGACATAGTTTTTGCAGAAGGGAGAATTGGGCCAGACTGCCACATCATTTCCAGTGCTAATTTTCATACAATATGACAACTCCCCCTCCTCTCCCCCCCCCCCCCTTTTTTTTCGATTGCAGAAGGATTTACAAGCAAACGCAACAGAGGATATCTATATAAACATCTACAAGTGTCATGCCCATGTATCTCCATGGTGAAGGTGTCAATATGCAAGTTTTTCTAAGCTCAGTAGAGAAAATAAACAAGTTCAGCTAATCAGCTACCATGCAAAATGGGGTTATTGCTACACAGGTCAACATGTGTTGCTGAAGATTAAGTAGATTTCAGCTAATATCAATGGCAAGGCTAACAAACAAGAAAGATAAGGAATTAGCCAATACAGAATGTAAACAGTCCACTCACTTTAATGCGGAGCACTCCATATTCTGTTTCCAGTCCAACAATGCCCTGCTAGGGAAAGGGAAGATGCATTGTGATCCACACATCAACCATCTATGTCTGTTGTTCACAAGCATATATACGAAATTCATTCTAGGCAACAAAACTACAGACAGCAACAACAAACCTTAATTCCAAAACAATAGAGAATAAATATAATTGTAGACAGTCTAGTACTATATAAATTTAACTCAAAAGTATAGCTGCCAGAACACAAAACCAGGATCACAAATGAAATTCACACAACTAAAAAAGATCTACACAATGAAGAACTATTGGCCACCATATGCTTTTTATGAATATTGAACTATTTGGTACTTGCCATCTAGGACCAGCTACTTTTGTATAAGGGAACCTTTTGTGTCTTATTTTTGTTTCATTAAAAAAAGAATCCAACTCTTAAATATCCTTATCAAAATGCTAAGAGCTAGGAACACAGATGGTTTCAGCAAACGTCCAATATGCATACATCAAATTATGCAAATTCAAACCCAACTTAAAGTTACAAGCAATATTAAATACATAAGATGTACATTCGCATTGTGTCGTTCTTACCTTTCCTTTACCAAAAACTAGGCCAGAAGTCCACATAACATGATCACCTGAGTCCCGCCGATCAGGTTCCCAAGTATCCTTCTGCTTCTTCAGCCAACACTAAAAGCAAGAAGAGACGGTGGATTGAATCAAATGCCACATAAAAGACCAATAAACCCATAAACTTCACGTCTCGCTCAATTAAAAACATCAAAAGGAAAGACAAAGCATACTTGTATTCTTGAATTGAAATCAAATAGACGAAGGGATCATAGTACCTCGCCAAATCGAGACCCACAAGCCTGTTTATCCCCACAAAACACCCAAGAATCACAAAGGCAAGATCCATCGTGACCACCACACGTAGCCTTACAAGCCAAGCAGCAGTCTTTGGAAGAATTGAGTTTGAAATCAGAGCCCCATTTCACAGCGTCACCCCACAGCTCCAGATGCTCGACCCCTTTGCAACAATCTCCATCTTCTCCTCCTCCTTCTTCGCTTGTCTCAAAACCGTCATCAATCCTTGAATCCAAAGATCCTGTGGAACTGGGTCGAAAGGCTAGAGAGAAGCAGAAGTAGGCCACGTAGCAGGAGATCGCAGCCATCAGGAAAAGGATCACAAGTGCAAAACGGCCGACTTCTGAGCCGGTTGTTCTGCGGCCCATTTGCACTTCTCACCGCCCCCAACCCTCCTCCTTTTCCTCAACACTGCTTATCTTCTTGCAAAGGCCGTCGGTAGGTGTGGAATCGTCAATTATGAGAGCCGAACATAGTGTCGGAATCGTTGGCTTACTTCCCAGCCCCCGACAAGTCTGATCTTTCTTTTTGGTTCTGCTTGTCTCTTTCCGTTAGTTTCCCCAAAACGGCCAAACGTTAGAAGTTAGGACATCCGTCTTTTTTCTTTATTTTATTATTATTATTAAGAAAAAAAAGAAAAATAGATGATGCGTTTTCTGATTAGAGTATTCGTGGTTAGTAAGAGAGACGCGCGCTTGCGGATTCGTTAACATTTTTTAAGATTTAGTACGTTATGGTCAGTAATAAAAAAGATTATTAGTTTCATATAAACTCGTGAGGTTTTTTTTGGTTGAAATATTTAGAAAAATAAACGTAAATCTTATATCTATATATTTATGAGAGTTGTTGATTCTAATAAGCCCGTAGAGCATACTTATCAAATGAATTTAATTTACTTATCATATGAATTTAATTTTTATAACTTATTGGAAGTGCATTTTGTTTTTCTATAGAAAAAGCATAGTTGAACAGCTGGCTCCTTGCACAGTGCACACTTCGTGATGCAGAGTGGACTGCGTAGGAAAGTTTGTTCTGGTCTTAGTTCTCCTTTTTCCGGTGCAAGATGCTTCAATTTCAGGAAAAGAGATAAATTCGTTAACAGGGCATGTGAATCATGATTCCTGATGGTTTATCACATCTTCTTGGATTTCGCAAAGAAAATGTCTTCATTAAATCTTTAGAATATAACCATTATAGACAAAAACAGTAATGCTACAATTTTCCAACACGGGAAAAATTAATCTCAAGAAACCAAACTCAACATTCTAAAATGAGCCAATAAAAGACAGCAGGAACCATCCAGGACAGTTTGGAAAGCCTGGTTGAGAATAAATGGTAGTCACCGTATCAACTGACCTGTAACAGAAACCGAGTAGACAAATTGTATGTAAGATAATTAGCACATTAGAGAGCTTTTCGCTCAGGAATCGCAACTATATACTTGCAGCCAAGCCTGATTCGTGAACTCAATGCAATGAACTTCTTGTGCATCTGAACTAGGTGGAGTTATCCGAGACCATCTCACCATTCACCGATGCTTCCTGGAGGATGATCAACTCCTAACCAAATTGATTTCATTAGTTATGTACCATGTATAGGCTTCTTTTCTTGTGGTTTATCAGCTATGCACACAACTAGCACACAGCTCCATCCAAGTTAGCATGCATTCAAGCATACCCTGAAGGTAGGTAGAACATTCAAACCATTTCCAAAGTCCCCCAAGCAATAAAAATTTACATTAACATTTTCAGTTACCATAACTTGTCAAACAAAGTATTTAGAGCTAACCCATAGGTCATTCCAATTAAACACATCACAGGAACTTGTTCCAAAGTTTTGTTAGAAGAGGGATCTGCTTGAACAAGGACTTCCACCCATAACCACTCCACAAGAAGGTCAATGCATCTGATGAATCAATTGCATGTTTTTAACCCACAAAATAAGCACTCCGTGCCACAACATGGCAGATTGCTTTCATCTTCCAATGAAATTATCAAAATGACATATCAAACAGCCTTTAACTGGGAACCACTATGATTTTACCACATGACAAACCAACATCTCAAGTACTCAGAACCCATGGCCTTAGCCAAGCATACTCCAAGTAATAGGAATCCAACTTAGACCAGCTAAAACTAAATGCAAGGACACAAAACTCAGTTTATGTCCTAAATGATTATATCAGTGTGGCAGACACAAAGAATGTCAAAAATTTAATGTCATTAATATTTTCCAAGTCAAGCTCAACCATCCACTGCATCTTGATTGTGATCCTGCGGAATACCATACAAAAGAATGGTATAATTCTACCAGCACATACATCAGCATTTACTTCCATGATGACTTAGACCATTATTTTCTGTATGCTTGTCATACATGGCTTGAGGCATCACGGTTACACTTTATGTTCACAATTACTTTCCAACAAATGTTTGGCACTCAATTCCCAACCTTTAAGATTCATAATTGTGCCACTGAAAAGAGAATATGGCTCAACCACATCTGTGCCTTGAGTCTCTTCCAAGACTTATCCAATATATACATCACAGAAAAATATCTGGAATTCCTTACCATAAACAGGAAAGCCTCAATCCCTCATCAAATTTTCTGCCTGTAGAGTAAGACGATGCAGAACACTCACCAAATTCCATCAAGGTAGAACTTAAAGAGAAATAAATATTAATCTCATACATATCAGACTATGCAATTCTTGTTCAGACCCCTTAACAGGGGGCATTCCCTTACAGCATAAACTTGAGACTTAAGATCTCCAGTCCATAATCTCAAAGGTCTTGATGAAGACAGTCTTTTTTCAGGTTGAATTTTAAGCTCAACTTTCTCCATAACACAACACTTGGTAACATGCTCTCTCCAACTTTAAGCATCACAGGATAAGCTTCAAATAGGTCCACATCCTACAGCAGCCACTTTCAATTCAAATCTGTTCCACAGATAAATTTAGTGACCATAGGCACCTTCTTTGGCCAATCAAATCTCTCAGAAACAAAGAGATGCCAATAACTTCAGAATCATGATCTCTAAAATAAGTTAAAGTGAAATAATTGTACATTTCCTTGGGCAATTGAAAAAGAAAATGGCATAAAAGTACAGCGTTACATACATCAATAGTATGATCCTGAACTACCACTGCCCATGTAGCCACTGCCGCCCATGCCACGATTTGAGTACATTGATGAGTAAGAGCTGCCCCCAACCTGCCATTGACAAACAAAGTCACTGGAGACCAAAAGATCAACTATCACCATCATCTCTTATGCAAAAAGGTAAAAACCTTACATCACCGCCTCGAGACATGTAATCACCACCATAGCTTGAGGGGTACATCCCTCCCATTCCATTGCCACCATAAGAACCTGGAAAGTAAGTAGTATTAAGTCAAATAACTCACACATAATTCAAACTTCAAGTGTGCCACATCACTTTAAAAAAATTAATCAATAACTAAAAGCATTAACCTCCATAACCCATATTTTGTCGACTACTGTATGGCCCACGTGAATCCTGACTGGAGATGGAACTTCTGCTGCCCCCATAACCTAGACTAGATCTTCCAAGTCTGCCAATAATGACAGGAAAATATGAGTCACTGAAGAAATATATACCAAGTTAACGGCATTGATTGAACTCACCAAGAATAAAAAAAAAAAAAAGAGAGAGAAAGAGAGACACAGAATAGAGAACTATATAGCAGCACACCTATCACCATATGCATCCACATAATGAGAAGCACCCTGACCAAGATCATATTCCATACGGGCTCTTGAATGGCGAGTACTAACATCAGCATAACGTGGAGGAACATCATCCTAGAACCATATATGATGACAAAAAATTTAAGCTACATTCCAGAGCTTTATTTCTTTATTCAAAGTCGGAATTTAAATAAAGTCTTTTCATCTGAGCAACAGGAAAACCAACATTAAATACTAACCATTACAGAATATGGACGTTTTGACCCAGACATGGGATCATAATCACGAGGATGTCCTTCACGATAACTAGGAGGATGCCTCTCAAACCTTTGTGGATAGCTATCATCGACATAGGTTCTCCTTGCTGATGTGCGTGATGTACCTCTAGGATGATCAGCATAACCAGAACCATGAGAAGAAAATTCATCTCTATAGGATGGTCGTCTTTCTGGAACAACCCTAGAACTATAATCAACAGAAGATCTGCCCCTAGGAGGAGGCAGCTCATCACGCCGACCATATTCCCTCTTCAAGCTAGTCTTTGGGTAAGACGGAACTGTTAAAAAAAGAATGCATATCCTATATTAGTGCTCATATAGGAGCAAGAATCTAGACTGGTAAACAATTGGAATTGATACCTACCAGGTGCTCTTCTGTCATATGACCTAGGAGGAGGAGGAGGAGGAGGAGGCAGAGGCCTGGCCCTAGCAGGCATGGACATCACAGGAGGGCGCCTATCCCTCAACCCTACAGGCCTCTTTACACTGGCAGTGGGGGGACGGCTTCCAAGCCCTCTTATTGACCGGGAAGCAATGCTGCGTGGAGCAGGGCGAATCCACGGACCCCTGACAACTCTACTAGACCCATGTCCAGACCTGAAATCACCACGGCTTGAGTGTCTTCCTTTTCCTCTCTGAAGCGGCCTTGATAACCTGGCCCTAACCTTAGCCTGAAATGCAACTTCAGCTGTTAAAAAAGTAATATCAGGGACAAGAGAAGCAATACCAAAGCATACTAGCAAAAGAAAAAACCTTGCCATCGCCTTCACCCAGCTCAGCATTGTTAATGCTTTTAGCACAAGTTACTGCAGCATCATGAGTGTCAAATGTAACAAAACCAAAATCCTTTCTCCTGGCAGAAGGCATATTCCGGGCAAGCTCAATCTTCTCAACATTGCCATGTTTTTTGAGAAGTTCCCTAACACGATCCTCATCCCAAGACGCAGGCAGGCCATCAATGAATACTGTCTTCACCTGCATTTAGACCGTTAAATGAGTGGAAAAGCACTCTGAACAAACAGATATCTGCATGCACCTAATAATGTTGGACTAAGAGCAGAGTATGCTAATAAGATGTATATATAAAACATCCCAGCAACCACAAGATCCTGTCCACATAAATTCAACAGAGATAAACAAAAAAAGAGAGATGAACTATGATGGCAAGGACAACAACACAGCCCACAAGATACACCAAGTAAACAGTAACTATCTCTGCAAGATATATTCGGATCATTCAATGTAAGCTTCATTCACATCAGGATAATCCCTTGCCACCAGATTTGGAGAAAATAAAACAACATAGCCAATACAGCTGGTCCATTGAGCAGCCAGAAAATCCAAAGCCAATGTGGAACAATGAAAAAAATAATTACCTGCGCCATAATTTCATCACCAGGGTCTATGAAGGAATCTGCAAAAGAAACCTTTGCAGGCCTATCTACACCAAATAAGACATCCCTCTTCTGAAGACGCTTAAAAGCATCCATGGCATCAGAACGAGATGAAAATTCCAAAAAAGCAAATCCTCGATTCATTCCCTCGTTGTTGCCATCTTCTACCAGTGTCAGATCCTCAACATTCTCAACACCGTAATGTTTTAATTTCTCTTTCAACTGAAATGACATTCAGTGAGAAGTCAGGAATACAAAATTCCCTAATAATCAGTGAAGAAAACTTGATGTTTGACGGTGAATCTATATAATCCCTTTTACTTACAGCTTCCTTTGTCCATGTCTTGCAAATGTTACCCAGAAAAAGGGTGTCACTGTCTTGACTTGGGGTAACACCACACTGTTTCCCATTTATCTGGAATTTTCAGTGATTAAGAGAACATACTTAACATGTGAATTTAATTTTTGATATATTCAAAAAGTGGTGATCAAAATTTACCACTGGATTCTTGAGTTCCGTCACAGCTCGTTTTGCTTGTTCCACAGAAGCAAAACGCAGGAAAGCAAACCCCTTGTTTTTCTTGGTCTGAGGATTCATCATTAGCCTGACTTCAGTAACCTCACCAACTCGACCAAACACTCTCCGCAGATCATCCTCAGTAGCATCCTTGTCTAGACCACCAACAAACACTTCAAACTCTTTACGCTTGCGTCTTTCCTCAACAAACTCATTGTGATTTTCCACTTCCTGAGCATCAACTGGCTCAGTATGTTCCAACTCCTTGTCAGCATGCTGATCTTCTTCTTCTCCTTCAAGTTCTTCAGCAACCTCTTCCAATTCCTCCTCTACCAGATCACCCTCTTCCTCTTCACCTAGATGCTCATCTCCGAGTTCTTCCTCCAATTCCTCTTCCACCTCCTGGATACCCTCTTGTTCCATTTCCTTATCATCATAGTCAGCACTGCCATATTCTTCAGGTTCATATTCAGTTTCATTATCATCAAGCTCTAATCGCTCATCCTTTTCATATACATCTACAGAATCCTTGACCTCATCCTCTTCTGCCAGAAAAAGGTAGTGTCCTAGACCAGTTAAGAAGTACTGAAACCCTCCATTATCCTCAGGACAATATGCTATGCTTTCTAGTTATTAAACTAATCAATATGTGTTTCAAACCCTATAATTTATAACAAATTATACTCATCTCGGACACATTCTCTCATCCATGTGACCCAAAAAGCTTACTTTAAACATCTTACATAAACAATATAATGTAAAATATGCAGCGACTGGCAAAGATTTTCTGGTTTATGGCATTTGGATGACAGGATAAATAAAATTAAGCTACAACATTATTGGTTAAACAACATGTAACATAGAAAATTAAGGTTTCTCTGTACAAATAGTAACATGCGTAACCAAGGATAAACAAAAAAAAAAAAAAAAAGCTCGCAATACCCAATGCCAAATCAAAGAAAGATACAATCTTTAACAATTTCCAAAGAGTGAATGAACAACAGAGGCTCAAATGCCACCAGATCAGGATTTTTTCGATAATTCAACGCATGAATACTTACTTTTTAAGGAAGTCGAGCCATTAGCATCGGGATTGTCTCCCACCGAAGGATGGAGAACAGGCCTTTCTTCAATACTCGGCCGGTCTCCAACGACCAGTTCCTCCCTCACAACCGGCTTTTCCTCTAAGTTCGGCTTCTCTTCAATCATCGGCGCATCTTCTCCCGCTTCCGTCTGCTGATTCAGCGGCTTGTCTGCTGCTGCCTCTTTCCCTGCTCTCGCCTTTCTCTTCTGCCCCGTCGCCGCGGCCGCCGCCGCCCCGCCCCTCTTCACGACTCGTGGAGGCATCTTATTAGGCTGCGCTTCCAAAGTTAATTAGATACTCAAAATCCCCCAACTTGATTCCCAGACCCTAACTGATCTGCTCAAAATCGCAAAGCTAAGAAATGAAAGAAGAAAGAATCACGATGCCCGAAACCCTAACTCGCCGGTTGTAGATATAGACGAAAAATTATAATCTAATCTAAACCCTACGGAATGGAAAATTTTATTCCCGGGTCAGTTTTTATACCGACGCAGTCGGCAGCTTTCCCGTGGTTTATTCAGTTGTCAACATTGCCACGTGGATGGATCCATTTGGAGAAATTTTCGTATAAATTTGCCGCGGATGACACGTCATTCTCCTGATCGTAGACCTGCAATACACATTCCCCCAATCCGTTACCACTATTCAGAGAGCTGGTGGGGAATTTTTGAGTTAGTTTTCATGAATTTAGTACTTCCACCGTAGCTTGAATTTCAAATTTTAAGGTATTTATAATATTTAGTTGCTCCCCTTGGGATACCAGGATTAATCTGTTTTTTTTTTTTTTTTTTTTGCACAATTTAGACTTTTTCGTATTATATTTCTAAATTTATTATGCAATTGTGTGCTCTTTTATTTGCCAATATTTATTCCATTTTTGGGTTGTGTTTGAGAACAACGCGTAACATTATGAATTTTGTACATTTTGAATATGAAAATATATACATTTCGAACATATAAATATGATATTGAAATTGCCATTCCTGCTCTTGTTACTGCATTGTTCCTTATCTTGCATTAATAATATTCACTCATTTATCAAAAAGATACCCACATTCTAGAGATTTACATTATTTGACACAAAATAAAAGTTCATAAAAGTAATAGAGATAACAAAGAGGAATTCAAAAATATGTTTATTCCTGTGGCAAAGTATTGGAAATTTGTCCTTTAAAGAAGAACCTATCTATATTCATGGTGGCACTGCATGGTGCTAGTACATCATTGTATGGTATTTCTTCTATGTAGCATCTAATTGATGCAACATCCTATGCATTCTGTGAATAAACAATATGTATGAATTTTGTTATTACCAAAAATAAAAAAACAATTAAATAATAATAATTTTCCTAAAGCATTAAATGAAAATTAGCCTAAGTCTTATTCCATGAATTCCAACATCCAAAGTGGCCAGTCCACGAAAAAGGTGCTGTCCCATTACTGGCAACCCCATTTTTATTTGTAATCGATGCTTTGAATTTCTTCCAATCTCGAAGCACAACCTTCAAGTCAGTGACCTTGGCACTTATACTTCGGCAGCAATTGGAATGAACAGTGGTGACTGCCCTAATGTCTTTGCTGTCCGCGCAAAACCCACTAAAGTACAACGTGTCCAGGAACCTTGCATGAATTCCAAGACGTTGAATTATGCCTCCCCTGATTAGGTTTAACAGAACATCTTGCTCTTTTAGACCTGTTGAATTATCTTTCTCGGCGTACCAGGCATTAAACAGCGAGATGGTCCTGTTGTTTGATCTAACGTGGTAGAAACCGGTGTTGATGGAGTTCTTCTCGGAGTTGGGGTTGCCGTTGAACCAATCGGTGCTAATTTGGAGGTCTATACTCTCATTCTTGTTTAGCCTTGAAAATGGATTTCTTAGCCACATCACATCAGAATCCTGACAGGAAAAAAAAAAAAAAAATCTGTAACATTAGCATCTTCACAATTAAATTCAATAACTTGACATTAATAAGATCGAAAATGTAGCGTTGAGGCAAGTTAGACTTGAACCAAAAAAAAAAAAAAAAAAAATTCGAGTAACATAATAACCATTAACCGTACATTTATAATCGATCATAATTAATAATTAAAATCACAAAACGTTACCATTTTATCCACATATGTAATGACCATTTTAAAATCAAAAACATTAATGAGATTTAAAATATTGCGTTAATATGAATATTTAAAGCCAAGTCAAACACGAACTTACAAAAAATTGTATATATCAAGCACTATAAAGACCATTAACTACACATTTATAATTGATCATAATTAACATTTAGAATCACAAAACGTTACCATTTTTACCGATTTGGCGTCTGTCCCGCAACCAGACAACAGGCAGTTACGTAACGGGATTGAGATGGCACCAACAAGTGATAAAGCTGTTACCCTCTTAATCCTATTCTAAGAAATCGAAAATAAACGAATTACAGCTCACAAATGATTTAGACGTGGCAAGTGCAATCAATGAAGAAAACAAGAGGGTCACCCCAGTGGAAAATTAGGGAAGGAAAAGACTGCAAATGGTTTGTTTAACCTGACGGTAGCAGCAAAGTAAATGTTATGAAACTATTGCAAATGAACGACTGTGAAGGAATTGGTGGTGTGGAAAGAAGCTGAGATGTAACGTGCAAGAAAGTAAATTGGGGTTACATAATTCAAACTTTGTGGCTAGAAAAGTCATATTCGTAGCGTCTAGATTAGACGAATGAAAACAATGACCTCTAGATCTAAAGCCACAGAATGTAACAAAAACAGAGCACCTTCAAACGCTTGAAATTGAAATCTGGTCATATATCGTACCCTCACGGTCATTGCATTGCATTGCACGGTTTTTGTTTTTCCACAATTTCACCGCAACCACTTTATCAAACAAATAAAATATGAATCAAAATGGGCATGGGATAGGAACAAGAATAAATCAAAATTGATGGAGTCGACTTAGGTATCAGTGTCACAGCGCCAATCTAAACTACCACGTTTTGATGGTGGACGAATATACCATCCGAAACACACAAATGTTTATGTAAACACATAAATAGTTTCTGTAGATTAACCTTGACAGGTTGATGTGTTCTCCATGTATGGATAGGTATTTCACCAAACTTCAGATTAGACAGATTCTCCCATAAACAATAATAAAATAGAAAATAAAAAATAAAAAATAAAAATCATGATTCTGGAGAATCAGTTAACTCCGTAACTCATACCATCAAGATTTTCGTTTTTTAAAATTTAATTTTTTATATTAAAATTTTATACCATAATATTATATTGTTAAAAAAATTAAAATTAAATTAAAATATTTAAAATATCAAATTATTGTTTTTTTTAATTCTATAAAAAAAGGAGTTTATCTGTAATATCTAAAAGAAATTCTTGTATTTTATGTTTAATTTATCATCAAATATTAAATAAATAAGTATAATTTTATTCCTATAATTATAAAAATTATATATTTATATTCTATTAAATTCATAAAATTAGGTTAAATGTGGAAAAAATAAATATAATTAATAATTGTGAAAAAAAAAAAAAAAAAAAAAAAAAAGCAACAGAGTTTGTGTGCTCCACGCCCAGTGGATGGATGACTGCTCCTACTCATGGAGAGCCTACTTTAATTTTAGTTTTAAGAAAAGTTCGTATATATACACGTGATCTCACAGCGACATAATAAAAATATATAAATATAAAAAATTATTAAAATTAAATTAAATTTTTGTCACACTCCAAAGAGTCAATTATTAATTTAATTATATATTTATTTTTTTTTTTCTATTCCTTTCTTTTCCCTCTGACATACTTCTGATGCTCATAAACTAATATTCATCCGCGACACGCATCTCAGTTGTTAAACCAAATAACTCAAACCCAATTAATAGATTAATTAAATAATTATTATTTTCAATCCCTCCAACTTCCTCGCACTGAAATTAATAATCCAGCGATTAGTGCGGACACGTTTCCTCGTTTTGATCCAGCAATCGAGCGGTTTCAAGAAAAAAAAAAACACAGAAATCAATGGCTGTAATTAAATTGCAAGAAACGTCCGTACCGTGAATACGAAGCTGTACCCCCGTTTGAGAACATCTATCAGTAGAAGAGTCCTCCTCCACATCATCTTCACAAAGTCCTTCGACATGTAAAGCTTTTCTCCGGCGAACTCGACGCCGTCCGTTTCAAGTTTGTAGCAGTGCAACCGCTTGAACATACACCGGTCATACGCCGTCTGATCGACCGCCACCAGGAGTAGGTGGTCAAGAAGCGGCCTGGTGTTCTCACCGAGCCAAAAGCTCTCGAGAAAAAGATCGAGCATCGTGGTTTCGGATTCGACGGTTTGGTCCACGTACGCCTTGTTGACGACGGCGATAATGACAGTTTTGTTGGACATCGAAGCTTTTTCCAAAGCCAATTCGAGCTCATCTATGGGGAACTTGATGGTACGCTGTGAGACAGATAAAGAATAAAAGGGAGTCAAAAAAAGAAAAAAAATGGACCAATCCAATGGTAGAAAGTAACATACGAGACAAGATTACTTACAAACTGTGCGTTAGGACGACGATCTTGGGACCATCTTTTCTGATATTCCCATAATAAAGGGTTTGATCCTAATGAGGCAGACCATATGAAAAGATAAAGAACGCCGGTGAAGAGTAGAGCGAGGATTGCAATATTTCCAACAGATTGCTTTGACTTCTCCATGTACATATTGGCCCTGCTTGATTTCGTAGGAATAGACCAAAAAGGGTCGGTTTTGATCTAATACTCCTGGCTCAGAAGGCCAGAAGAATAAGAAGAAGAAGAGGGCTTTGGTGATTTAATGAAGTAGAGGGAAAGATCAGACAGGTCGATTGGTCATACACGGGTGTCTCTCTTTCCTGCCATCTGCAGTACAATTGATTTGATGGTCCGACCCAGTGTCACATATAAAGGATGCAGCCTAAAACGGACACATGTCATTCAATTATTTCTGTGTACGGCTGTACATGTCAATAAATTAATATGAGGGACGGGACAACGTAAACAGCTCCCGACGGAGACGGCGGATGAGTGGGGGAAACAAATGTGACGACTTTATATATATATCTATATATATATAATACTTAACGTGTAAATAAATCAAATAAATGTGTATATATTACATATAATATATACATACAAGTAATAATAATACGTAAAAAAGATAATTTTGTCAACTGTAGACATATTTTTATTTGTTGTATGTTATTTCATTTGGTTATATATACATTATTTCTTTAAAAAAAATAGCCATGACTTTGATTTGATTGGATTAAGTAACCGACAATGAATCGGAGAAAACTAGTCGGCACAGATCGACTTTGGCCGCTCCGCTAGATCGCCCCCATCGGTAAACTAGGCAAGTCTTGTCAAAATATTTTCTTTTCTTTTTGAATAAAAATTATTATTTTATTAATATCACTTTAATATATAATTAAATTTTATTTTAATAATATTTAATTATTTTTCATATAATTTTTAAATTTTAATTAACTTATTTTTTCTAAAAATAAAAATATTTGACTCGTACATCCTATCCTATATGTTAACCAATAACTTATGAAATTAATATTAGAATTTTCAAATTAGTAGTATAATATTTTTATTAAAAATTTAATTATTATCTAATCTAATTAATGAATAATAATTTTATATATTATTATGTTATTAAAAATAATAATTTTATTAATATTTTTTATTTAAAAAATATATATATTATAAAAATTTTAATATATATAAAAAATTCTATTTAAAATTGTGTAATTATAATAAAAGATCAAGTTTCAATTTTTATAAATTTATTTATATTATTTGATATTATTTATATAAAATTATATAATTTTAAAATTAATATATTATATTAATGTTGTTATTAAGAGATTTAAAATTGTGGATCATACGGTGAAATTTAATAATTGGACCATTCGCTGGAACGGGGAAACCGCTTCCGTGTTTCTACAAGCGATTTAACATGACCCGAGAGAATTTGAAAGTCAAAAGTTTCTCGGCAGCGTTCTCTACTCTCTGACTCTCATTTCTTTGAAATTTCTTCTATCCACTCACCCCAGCGGGACAGCAGAACCCGCCATTTTTCTTTTGCGAGTCCTCAGAAATGTCGTGATTTTGGTTTTTTGAAAGCTTTGCATTTGAGAGGTTGGACTCCAATTTAACCTTAGAGGGGAACCAGAGACCTCGGGCTCTCAACTTTTAAATGTTATTCTAAAGTTTTAGTGAGCAATAATGTGATTTTGTTGCCTTTGTTAATGCTATAAATACCGATTTTTTTATTCGGCCAAAAAGGTCACACTCACACATTGATGTCCAATCACAAAACTAAGATGGCCTTTGACAGAAATGTTGAAAAAAAAAAAAAAAAAGCAACCGGACAAATAAATAAAGGTAACAGTGCATATACTAAAAGTAATTTAGTTGAACTATAATTTTTCAAAGTGAACAACCTATTATAATTTCTCAATATAAGAAAATAATCAATCTAGTGCAAGAATTTAAGAAAATTTCACAAAATTAAACAAAATGTCAAAAATAAAAAACAAGGTAGTCAATTTTAGATGATCAATTAATCTTTGTCATGTGAGTGTCCTAAAAGAATATAATTGATCACAATGAGATGTTTTATAAAAATTTTATTCCATCCAATCTGTCATTCCTATCTGGGCGAAAGATAATATATAAAAATAAAAATAAAAATGATAAGCTTTTTTTTTTTTTTCTCCAAAAACAATTGTTTTGAGGAAAGGCAGTAACATTACTAGAAGATTTCAACTTCCTCTGTTCCGATCAAATGGTAAGAGTAAAGTCAGAGTTGCGTGGTAAGGTGAACGATGACTAATTTAACCAATCCTACTTGACACGAACCATCAAGTGAGGAGTACTGTCGGCGTACGTGAACTTATCTTGCAGGCATGGAAACGGATTAGCCTCATCATAATGAGTAATTTTAACTTTTTTTTTTTTCTTTTATTATTTTTTTTTTGATCAAGTTGGATTGGATAGGGAGACAATACCTAGTGGTTAACTCGAATATTTTTTTTTTATAAGCTCAACTACATAGGCTCTCGAGTCTTTCAGTTATACAAGATCTATCAAAGTCTTGAAAATTAAAAATAATCGATTAAATTAATAAAATTAAAATTACCATAAAATAGAGAGTGTTATTCATAAAAATAAAAAATCTTCGTTTAAAATTAATTTTAACGCATGAGAATTAAACACATCCACTTCTCGGTTGCCAAAGACAAAGGTGAGCTTCTAGACGTTGCCCTTCCACGTCATGGTACCATTGATTCAAAGTTTTGGTCAACCACACCGATTGATGCAATCGTCGCATCAATCATTAATGAAATGGGGAAGCCTAACCATCGTATCAGGTACAAGTACAAGCACAAAGTCATGAGGTGGATGTCAGTCTGGAATAGAATAATTATAAACAGTCAAATGCTTGGCTGGCCCAGGAAAGAAGTTTCCCGACCGCACCGTCGATTCTAGTGCAGAAGTCATGGTTCGTTGCAACAAAAATTGAACAAAGCAATTGAAATCTGTGAACCCCATAATGCAACAGCGGCATCAAAAGCTAGAAGCCAAATTCCAGGGGAGGGCAGCGAAGGAAACGAAAAGAGAGGGAGATTACTGCCTCGAACAGAGCGACGTCGCCAAATTTGGAAGCTAATTTACATTTTAATTACTGTTTTTTTTTTTTTTCTTGGCGCCGAATGGTTTGTTTGCTACACTAAACGACAATGCGTACGCTTTCGCGACAGTCCAAAAATTGGAGCTGCACAGGGTCCCCGCCTATTGTCTCCCTGGTCCCACGTATTCATGGCAGTAAGTAGCTAGAGTGAGCTTAATATGAGAATCGTAAGTTGATAACCTAATACGCAGTGCACCCCGGAAAGATTAAAACAAACCACAAAAGCAAAATGAAAGAAACTAAAGGCATTGAGTTTGAATCCAGTTAATATTAATTAAACCCAAAAAAAAAAAAAAACCCATGAACTTGTCTTTCCTCGTGGCCACCATGCCATTCGTATATAGATCAGATTTGAGATTCAAATCTCAAATCTCACTCAGACTACATTTCACTTATAAATATTCTTTCATATAAATATTCTCTGCAACTCAGCTAGAGCAAAATAACATGAACTTGTCGTTTAGTAGCATCTACAGGAACTTGGTTACAGAATGTAGCAGACCCTCTGTCTTCGCTTTTGCTTCTTGGATTTTGGAGGTTGGAGAACTGCTTTGATGGCAGCATCAAAGACAGCCTTCACGTTCTGCATTTGCAACATAAATCTTAACGAGTGAACTACACTTCTTTTTTTTTTTTTTTTGTGATAAATAACAATGCAGCAAAATTTGAACCAACTCGGTAGAAGAAAGACTTCCACAGCGTTATAACATCCAATGCAGCAAGACAGTAATGAAAACCAATGAAGCTTATAATCAAATGTCAGACATTTGCTTATTGGCAAAAGTTTCAATGAAATCACTTGGTGCACATGCTATCTGTTAGTGGTGTCCGCTTATGATGGTTTTATGGTACAGCCCAACAATTGAGTTGACGTGGATTACAAATGGATCAATGAAGAAAGGCAGGAACAAATTGACAGACAGAAGGAATAATTAACAGTAATTGAGTTAGTGAGAACTAATGCACATGCAAATGCATCTTGTGATCAGATAATTGTACTAAGTTCTCAGCCAATACAGATGCAAGGCAAACCTGCTGTGTCTTTGAGCTGCACTCGACATATGCCAATGCCCCTATTTGCTTCTTTAGTTCTAGACCCTGATGGTTGAAGAATTCAAAGTTGAAGGAATCAGTAATTGGCATACAATCTTCAGTTCCACAAAACCATATAGCTTATGGCTGTTAGAAGGCAACTTTTTAGACATATGGATGCCTACCTGTTCGGTGGAAATGGTACAAGCCCCAGGATAATCCAAGAGAAATTGTCTATCCTCTCTCAGATCTGCCATTTCACAGCCAAAAAAAAAACAAATGCTTGCAACAGCAGCAACAATCACAAGCAAACATGCAGGCTTCAAAATTTGAGTAGTCACGAGAAAGAGAGAGTTTGAGTTATCACCTAGTTTAGTCCCCACCAGAACAATGGGCACTGATGGGGCATAATGTCTGAGCTCAGGTATCCACTTCTCCAACATAACAAGGGACACAGAGTAAAAGAGACATGACATGGAGAAATATTAGAAATTATGTGCATATTACTGAATAATAAGATTGAAAAGAGAGATCATGAGAAGGAATCTGCGCAGAGGAATAAAAAGAAAAGGAGAAGGAACTTACTTTTTTGGCTATGTTTTCATAGCTGGGCTTACTGATAAGTGAAAAGGCAAGAATGAAGACATCAGCTCCTCTATAACTTAGAGGCCTCAGTCTGTTGTAGTCTTCCTGTCCTGCATCAGTTGTGGCGATGGTATTCAATTGTCTAACTTTTAAATGCCACTTT
Source organism: Rhizophora apiculata (assembly GCA_037832385.1). Lineage (NCBI taxonomy): Eukaryota > Viridiplantae > Streptophyta > Magnoliopsida > Malpighiales > Rhizophoraceae > Rhizophora > Rhizophora apiculata. The sequence goes on along the minus strand of CM075430.1, from coordinate 1,540,990 downwards.
CGAGACATCATCAAGACAAATTCACATGAACATCATTGCAAAACGAGCTCCATCCAAAAATTTGGGTTCTTTCAACTTATATATAAATATGGTTTTCAAAAGCACAAGAAAATCTCCAGCGTTCGAAGGTTCATAGGAAATAACATGCTCATTGATATGCTCTGAAAAGCATATAATTCAGACCTTTCAAGTAATCTTTTTCAATTGATATGCTTGATTCGGCAAAACTCCCATCTAATTAAAAATGCATCAGATCGTCTCATTTTCTAATCGCCGCTAAATTTGAGGAAAACAATAACTTCTCTTTGTTATGTGCTAAATGTATATAAGTTAATAAAAAAAAAAAAAAAAAACCTTAAGTAGGCTGTACATGAAAAGGCAAATGAAATTCAGAAAATGGAAAGTTTACAGCATTTCCTATCATTGTAAGAAGCATACATCGATATCAAAATTGAAGGGAAATTGGCAATTTAGAGACAGAGAGAGAGAGAGAGAGAGGAAAGAGTACCAGCAGTGTCCCAGAGACCCAGATTGACAGTCTGCCCATCAACCAAAACATTGGCACTGAAGTTATCAAAAACAGTGGGAACATAATCCTGTCAAGAAAACAAGAACAAGAGCCAATGCAAGAAACCCCCTTAGAAAGCAAATGGACAGGCAAGACTTCAAATTACTTACAAAAAAACAGTGAACAGAAAACAAAAGGAAAGGGGGTAGGGGGTTTAATAATACTGTAGGGAAGGTGTTGCTAGTGTAGGAGATAAGAAGACATGTCTTCCCAACGGCTCCATCTCCAACAGTCACGCATTTCATAAACTTTGTTGCTGTTGCTGCTGCGGCTGCCGTTGCAGCTGTCATGTTTTAATAGGAATGTCTGCCAAATTTCTTTCCTCCTGTTTTTGTTCCTTTGGTCAAATTACATTGCATAAGGAAAAAATGAGAAGAAGAGGAAGAGGGGGAAAGAACTGAAATAGATGAAAAAGCTGCAAAATTTTCTTTCTTTTACCTTTTTGTTCGAATGGGAGAAAAGCTGTCAGTTTGGTGGTCTCTTTAATTTGAGCTGTCGGGGGAGGCAAAAGGGCGCACACACAAAAAAAAAAAACAAAAGCATCCCCCCGGCCCCATGCCATTATAGCAATCCCATGGGCACTCATTTGTAGGAGAGGGTAAAAAATTATATGGATTTATTAATATTAATATTATTTGTAATAATAAGATGTTATTAAATTTAATTAATAATTAAATGAAAATATTTAATGAGTATTTCTGGCATCCATGATTAATATTTGATATTTTTATTGCTTGAGAAGAACTTGAAAAACAAAAAAATAAATGGAAAATTCTGCAAGCGAAAATGTTGGGCGCGAAGATATGTTTCATGGTAATATTTGAGTTTCAAATAAACGCTAACAAAACTTTATGCATGTGGGTCCTAGCTAATGAAGCCTTTATGGGGGGGATCCTTTCCGATTTACACTTGGTTACAGGGTCCTTGTTTGTTCGGTCGTTAAACGGAGCTCGATAAATTTATTATTTATTAAATATAAATTTATATTCTATTATTATTATTAATATATAAAGTTTAAATGAATGTAGTTGACGGATTATAATTATACAATATATATTTTTAATAATATTCTTGTAATTTTGGCTATTAAAAAAATATTAGTTAGTTATTAATAATTATATTTTATATAGATCACTGGAGTAATAATTGCACATCATGTGTGTTAGCTAATTTCTTCAGTGGGTAGCTCATAAAACTTTGATACTTAAGTTGACCACTTGCTGCACTTTAATAAATTGGTTACACCAAATCAATTGGATGATGTCATGCTCATCACAATATACTTTCTCCCAGCTTACCCATCATTTTATGTGCTGAAAAAATAATTAACATGTAATTCAAAGTGTATAATAAGGTTGTCGATTTTTAATCAACATTATTATTATTGCCAAACTCTCAGTTAAACAAAACTATTAAGGTAAAACAATGTCGTAATGCATGACTCGCAGGCCACTGTAATGAAATCTTTCACTGCAAAAATAAATTACATGGGACCAGCTCACGCGCTCCACCGCCTGTCATCATTCTCGTGGGGAATTAAAGAAGCTCTTCCTCGGGTACAGTGTAAGAAGGTCTGTTAAAATTTTGAATTCAATTTTCCGTCGAAGTATTTGGTACAATTGAACATACGCAATCCTTTTTGCCGAAAAGCCAAGGCACCACTTCTCCCCTCAAATGCAAGCAAGCTCTGCCATTGCCTTTAATTGCAATCTTCGTGTATGTATATTTTGCTCCTGACTTTCTTTCTTTGACAATTCGCGGCCATGGATTTGTTATTTCGCCATTTTGGGTTCGTGGGGTTATTGAAATCTAGTGATTCCGAGGCGTCAGACCACATTAGCATCCGATTTTCGAAGAAATTTAATTTGAACATGACTGGCTGAAACTTTGAGCTCTAATGCTCTCTTTGTGTATTCTCCGAGTGTATGATTGCAATGAGTTGAAGAACAGACTCAGTGATACAGGAATCTGTATGAGAGAAGAAGATGAAAAGTACGTACCCTTTCTGATTCGGCTGCACGTTCCTTCTTTTAGTGGATTGGCGGAATAACGGGATGGTTGGAAGAGTGCATTTTTACGATGCTGCTGAATGCGCATATCCTACATTATGTTTGCGTGGCGGGGAATTGTTTAATCTCAAATGGACAGTCCTTCTTCGTTATCCTTTAGGATCCTATTTTCTGATCAGTACATTCAACCGCTGCTTCAAAACTTTGCCACGTGGGAAAACCTGATTTAGTTGTAAATTAATGTATTTTTAAAGCTTAATTATTATATTTTTAATCTTAATTAATTATTTATTTTATATCTGTTATATTAATTTTTATATAATTATTAATTATTATTCATCTCTTATGAATTATTATACATCACAATAACATTAATAATTTATTATTGTTGAAGATTTATGTTAACTTAATATTTTTTTCTTATTTTTAATTGATAAAAAATAATATATGTTAAATATTATTTATAATAATTTATAATTTACTGATGAGTTAATTAAAAATTAAATTATTTCTATTAAATTATTATTTGAGATGCGTGTTAATAAATTTTAAAAAGATAATTATTATAACTCATTATATTGAAATAATTTATCTATTCAAGTAAAAATTATCATTAATTATATTATATATTATATTTTATATACGGTAATATTTTTATATACTATTATCAAAAATTTTAAATATAACTGTTAATTAGATATTTTAATTTATAATATGATATTAAAAAATATAATATGAATATATTATTATTTTTTTATAAAAAAATAAATATTATATATTATATTTTAATTAATTAATTTAATAAAATTAAGATTTTAAAATAACAAAAAATTATTATAAATTAATAAATTTTTAAAATTTAATTACCATATTTTTAAATTTAATTAAATAATTATTTTATTATATTTGTTGAATTAATTATTATATAATTATTAAATTAATTGTTATTTGTTTATTATTAATTATTATGAATTATAATAATTTTAATTATTTATTAACATAAAACTTATGTTATATATTATTATATTTTATAAATTATTAAGTAATAATTAATATATATTAATTTTTTCTTATTTTTGCCGTAACACATTGTCATCCGTACTGATCGCGGCTGTTAGTGTTTGAAAATATGCCTCTAGATTGTCATTTAGGCTGAATGTGCTGTTACTTCTTAGACACAAAGGTTGGTCAGTCGAATTGGCAGAAAGATGTGTGTAGGCATATTATCTTCACATATCTCCTTTTATTATGAAGAATACAAACGCGTCACATCAAAAAACAGGAATATTAGATAGGCTCGAAAATGGAGCCTTTTGAATTGGATGTATTTGCTCTCGACTGACAAAGATACTTTGAACATCAGTTCTTGATCGACGAAGATACCTTTGGCGATAGACTTGTAACAAACCCAATGCCATTTTTTGAACAAAGACAGATTGTTGGTGGCGTTCATGGGGGTTTGCCTAAACCTTGAAAAGTCAAGAAAGTTTCTTAATATGGAGAATGACTCCATCCCCGGGTTCCACAACTAACTTAAAAGCTGGGGAGTGATGGTATGCTGGCGAGAGTGAGAAGCTAAACTTTGATAGAACAAGTGCCAAAATCACTTTAAGTTCTGCCATGGCGAAGTGTTGGCCAATGCATATGCGAGGGCCACCACCAAACGGCATGTAAGCATGTGGACTCTGGCTAGACCCAAGAATTCCATTTGCAAATCTTCCAGGATTGAACAGATGGGCATCAGAGCCCCATATGTCGGGATCCTGATGTATGATGGGGATTGGAATTTGAATGACCATCCCCTTCGGTATTATGATGTCTTTGAACTTGAAATCCTGGAAGGCCTCTCTTGTCATAAACACCGCTGGTGGGTACAGGCGCAATGTCTCTTGTATCACCATCGTAAGCTGCCAACAGAGGTTAAATGTCACAAAAGCTAATACCGTTCACAAGACTCATGAAATTATATGCATGTTGGACAATAATTCTGTGTTCGGTGTTATTGCAACACTAACTGCTTTCATGTTTGGGAGCATTCGGGCATCTGGTAAGCTATCTCCACAGATCTCTAGCACCTCAGCACGAGCACGAGCTTGCCATTCCAGATCTGATGCCAATAACATTAAGCACCAGGATGCCGTGATGGCAGTAGTTTCATGCCCAGCAAAGTATATAGCCTTGCAATTGTCCACCATGAACTCATCAAGAGAAAATTTTCCTGGAAGGTCTTTGCTCTCACTGTAACTCTCAGCAGCTTTTGCCCCCTCAAGTATCATTTGCAGGAGGTCTTTCCTGGCAGTTTCTGCAGCCCTTTGCTTTATAACCCTCAGTATCATGGAGTTGATTTCTTTCTCTAATTTCCATATCTCTCTGTTAGTCTTGGTCGGCAAGTATCTATTTTCCGATCACACGAGTATAATACTAGTTAGATTAGACATAGTGAAATTAAAAGGCCTACTAATCCCGGTGGGACAGAATTGTAAAGATGTATAGTTTTAGCTATTGCTTCTTACCGTAGGCCAGGAACCCCAGCATAAACCTTTGACATGGCATCTCGAAGTGTCCCAAGCTTTAAGAATATTTCTTTCCCTTTTGTGTAGTTGCTTCCAAAACAGGCTCTCGATATAACATCTGCCGATAAGCTTCTCATGTCTGGGTCCACGTTTATTTCTGCCATGCCCCCGTCACTTTCAATTCTATCCTCCCATGATCCCAGCATTGAGGTTGTAGAGTCCACAATTAGGCGCACCATGCCCTGTAAGAAGGAATTGGGGTACTAGTGTCAGCTTCTGGTTTGCAATGTCAATGACAGTTCTCATCAATTTCTATCATAGTCCTTCACAAACTACAATCTATCATGGTTATAGACGTAAACTTATACATTATATTAGTTACACATTTTGTCTCTCAATACATCATTACAATTAATAATATGGACAGTAAATAAGTATGAAACAGTCATAATAATGCAATATAAATCTATGCTTGAGAGAGATGAAATCCACTATATCCGTGTAATGAAGCTCTATGATCCAACTATTAACTAACCAAAAGATGCTTTTGAGTACAAATGATTAGCCCATAATTCATAATTCTCAATGGCCACAGTCACTAAAAGAAGATTAACGTTTGCTTTATTACATCTTAATTTTGGCTACGCACTACAAAAGTTTCGTTGGGCCGTGATCAAAAGGAAAGTACGATATACTAGTACGAGCAAAATAACTAGGACATTTGAAGCGTTAGCCGGATGGGTTCGGAGTTGTACCTTCACCCTGTCCACGTAGAATTCGGGAGCAAGTATCTTTCTCTGATGGGCCCACATTGGGCCACTGGTCGATATAATACTTCGGCCCAGAAGTGGCCCACGATCTTCAGACAGGTAGGAAGGCTTCCCTAGGCTCAAAGATGTGCACAGGCTTACTTCCCTCACCGTTTCTATGTCTGTGATGAATAGAAAGCGTACGGTTCCGCTTGAATACGGGAACGATGGTCCTGCATAAATCAGCATCCTTCTTGACTCAACCAAAAAGGGGTTTGGACACAAAATTTCTATCTTGATTGTTATTGAAAAAGAAAGACTGGAAGAGAAGAATGAAAAGAAAAAGGGAAAGTACTTGCCATACTCATCCATCCAGTGGTAAAAGTAAGGGAAGATTGTATGAGGCCAATCATGGAGAATTGCTGCATCTGTTTCACCAGGATTTGAGCTTGCTTTTGCCGTTGATTGGGTTTGGATTATCCTTCTCATCTCAGGGATGTTTCCCAAGAGAAAAGAAGGAGAAGGACCTCTGACCCCTTGCTTCTCAAGAGTTGATCGAAGCCTCTTTGGCTTCACAAAGAGAGCATCGTAGATGTACGCCATGAATAACAAAATCCCACCAAAGAAGAGTGATACAATAAGCTTTACCACCATAGCTACACCTGCTTCCATTTCCCCCGACTTGCCTCTCTGCAATTTTTTCAGTCTTATCGAAATCCGTGAAGCTTTACAGCCCTGACAGACTCGGTTGTTCCTTGGTCTCCTTGCTGACAAATTTCCTCAGGTCATTTTGTATTCTTTTCTCTCTCCCTCTCTCTTTTTCCTGACCAAAAGACCTCCTTCAAGGCGAAGCCTTAATTAATTTAGGAACAACTTTTACAAAGTCGCTTTAGAACCCCCAGTGACCAGCTCAAAGAAAACACTTTAATAATTTAATATTTTTTTCCAAGTTATTTTAACTTACATGCTAAGAAAGAGCCTAAGATTCGAAGGCAAATAATAGACAAAATTTCTTTCTAATTTTCTCTCCTTCTCTTCAGCCTCAACCATAAGGTGACATACGCTCTGGAGTACCCCCAAAAGAGTGGTGGAGGTGTATTTAATTTTATATTTATTTTATTTAATTTTAAATTTATTAACAATAAAATCAAAGTCTACTCAAATTTACTTTATTGATGAATTCTTTTTTATTACTCAATTGTTTTTATCACTATTTACCTTTATTAAGCAAAAAGATATAAATTTTAAAATTTTAATATATATATATATATATATATTATAATTAAATTTATCATATTTATTTTTATTTAATTAATATTTTTAAATATTAATATTATTTATTTATTTAAATTTATCGTATTTATTTATATAAATATATATTTTATATGGATGAATTTTACAATATTTCATCTAATGTTATTAATACAAATAACGAAATGATCAAACTATAATAAGAATGAAATTGAATACATTAATTACAATAAAATAAGATTAAGCGAGGAAGATAAAAATAAATAATAAATTAAATAATAAATTAAAAATAATAAATAATAATAAAAAAAATAAAATTATAACAAAATAATTAAAAAATTAGAGAGAAAAAAAAATTAATCAACATAATTATATAAAATAATTAAAAAAAATAGTAAAAGAAAAAATAATCATAATCATGCCAAAATCATTAATGTTGTATTACACGTTACTTAGATAACGAAAAAAGAGAAAATTTTTTAGAATAATTCAAAGTAAAAAAAAATTGTGATTAATTCTTAAGTTCATAATTGAACTAACAAATTCACCTTAAATTGAGTTGTAGGTTAAGTTTTAATTTTTTCTTAGATAAATTAATTAATTTGATTTAATATTAAAAGTAGTGTTATAATCTAACTTATTGTATTGTATAATATTGAAGAGAAACATGATCAATCTAGACTCTAAAATAACTAAATATACACAAATATAAGCAAAGACAATAATTATATTTTGTATTCAATTTGTTTTTTAAATTTTGACACAAATATAAGCAAAGGAAAAAAAAAAACACAGTTTTACGTGTATTCAACTATTTTGACGAGAAAATAACAATTCTTTAATCTCAAACAAAACTTTTCTCAGAGTCCAAACTACAAGAATACCTTTAACTTGGATAGTAGAAAAAATTTTCCTTCGTGTTCTCCTGACATTGCCTTTTGCAAAAGTCACAAGAATGTGACTGGTCCAAAAAAGTTGTGGCAAAACCCCTTCACTTATTCTCAAATTCTATACGGTTAGGACGGTGCGAGTATTCCATTGAACTTTTATAGGAATCAGATGTTGTAAGTGGGTTATTTTTGATTACCAAAACTGGTGATGAACCCAAAAAAAAAAGAAAAAAAGAAAAAAAACACACATTTGGTGCCCATGGGCTTGGAGCTTTTTCGCAGGATGTTAGAGCCGCACAGGAGGCAAGTTCATTTACAGTAGTTCTAGGAAGTCAGATGGCACTTCCTACTCACAGTGAATCTGGGTCAAGAAGTTCGGTCCAGAATTTGGGCCCGATCCAAGAAACCCAAAAGGTAAAGCCAGCGAGAGAAACTGCTAAAAAAATAAAATAAAAAGAATAAAAACTTAAGAGTCTCACCACTTTTATAATTAAAATTTTTAAATATTAATTATAAAATTTAATAATAAAATTTATTTAAAATTATTATTTATTAATAATTAAACATAAAAATAATAAATAAAAAATAAATAAATTATCTTTTTAAAGATAAATTCATTAGTTTTGTATATTTTTAATAAAATTTAATTAAATTTTATAAATTATATTTTATTTATTTATTTTAATAAAATAATAAATAATATTAATATTAAAAATTATTAAATTTTTTATTTTTAATAATTATAATAATTAATAATAATTATCAATTAATAACAATAATAATAATTAATTATAAATAAATTAGACAAAACCTTTGGTTTAAGGTTCGATTTATTAATTTTAGATTGATACTTAATTTCTACAAATTAAATTTAAAAAATTCGGAAAAAAAAAAAAACTTAAATCTTATTTTCAAACGTAATGTCGTCCCACGAAGGGATAGGAAACCCTAGTTCTGTCCGTCAACCACTTCTCTTACCATCAATTTCTTGTCCATCAATTCATTGCTGCTTCTTCCTAAGAAAAAGAAAATCTAAAGTTTTCGCCTTTTCGAATCCTGCTAAAATCAACACCGATTTTTTCAGCAAATCTTCAGCCATTACAATTTCTCTCTCTCTCTCTCTCTCTTTCTTTCTAACCCTGGTGCCGTTGCATCGATGCTGGCTCTCATGGCATGAAGCTTTGGTAAGAAAAGCGCGAGGGTGGTCAGGGTTGCGAGGCCGATAGAGAGGTGGAAAATCATGTATAGAGGTGGTGGTTCTTCGAGATCGGAGATTGCAGGAGGATCGCTCGATCGGAAGCGCATAAATGATGCGCTGGACAAGCACCTAGAGAAGGCGTCCCCTTCCACTTCCAGGGCGTTTAGTAGTAAAGATAAGGAGAGATTGTCCGTACCGTCCACTTCTACGGGTAAATCTCAGCTCGATCGACGCGATTCCCGCTCAGCTTCTCTTTCCACGAAGAACAAATGCTGTGATGGTTAGTTCTAGTTCATTGTTCTGTTTTTTTTTTTTTTTTTGCGCTTTCAGTTATGGGATTGGGATCTGAATTTTTTATTTTTTATTCCCTATTTTTGTATGCTGTGAATTTGCTTATCTTTGTTGCTGCTTCTTTGTTTCTTTTTTCTTGAGGTTTACTAATGATCCTGCTGCTCTGTTTACGTTTTTTCGTGAAAATTTTGACTGGCTGTAGTACAATTGCTTTAGTCATATCTAAGTGGAAGTATTTATTATTTTGTCTCAGGGTGCTATGGTTGCTACTTAATATTAGCATTGCTTGCATTTTCTTTAGGGATAAAATTGCGACATGCTTAGTTTTATTTTCCTTCAGAACTAATATATGTGGTATCAATTGACTGTCGGAAAGCTTTGTTATCTGGATGCGGTTTTGCTATATATCTGTTTATGGCTGGCGCATTATTTTCACATTAATTCTTTGTATATGTTCCTGATTGAACCTATTGGTCGTTGAATTTATCATTCGAATAATATCAATATGTGTAGGAGACTCTGAGATCTATCAACATGGTAGAAAGACACCGTCTTAATTTCACATTTTGCTTCTTCTCTAAGTAGATTTTGCTTTGTTTGACTGATGTGATGGCCATGGAAATTTTATCACTTGCTTAAGTGAGAGGAAGAATTTGATTCCTAATTCATTGTTATCTTGCGCTGTCATTGTTCCTAAGGTTATAGCCCATGATTGTTTGGTCATTTGCTTGTACTTGCTGACAATGCCCTCATTTGAGCACAATGCAGAGGAATCTGAGACCGATAGTGAAGAATCTGATGTTAGTGGCTCTGATGGAGACGACACATCGTGGATCTCATGGTTTTGCAATTTGCGAGGAAATGAATTTTTCTGTGAAGTTGATGATGAATACATTCAAGATGATTTTAATCTTTGTGGATTGAGCAGTCAAGTTCCATATTATGACTATGCACTTGATCACATCTTGGATGTTGAGTCATCTCATGGTAAGCATTGCCTTTGATAGCTTGCATTTGTTTGTGGAATGGTTGTTTGTGTGTCAGTGTCTTTTTTTTTTTGGTTAAGCATCGTTCATTTATGATACTGTGTATTCTCAGCCGATATGTTCACAGAAGAACAAACTGAGTTGGTAGAATCTGCGGCTGAGATGCTTTATGGTCTCATTCATGTGCGATACATACTGACTAGCAAGGGAATGTCTGCCATGGTAAAATTATGCACTAAGCTCTTCTTTGAAGTCTTGTTTCTTGTTCATTTCTTCTATCTCATCTTGGTTTGATTGTTTAAAAATTGTGGAAACTTCTGCAGTTAGAGAAGTACAAAAACTTCGACTTTGGGAGATGCCCACGAGTGTACTGCTGTGGACAGCCCTGCCTTCCGGTTGGGCAGTCTGACACGCCGCGTTCAAGTACAGCCAAAATCTACTGTCCTAAGTGTGAAGACATATACTATCCACGATCCAAATACCAAGGCCGTATCCTTCTATTGTGCAGTTGGTGGTATCTTTGAGAATTATTTATTTATTTATTCATTTTAAGTTTTAAGATGCAGGTTTGAGTCTACTTGCATATGCCTGCATCTCATGTGATCTTCTCTGAAGATTTTCAGTTACACATGTTGCCCTACAGAGATACTTTTTTCGCATTTCTCAAATCTAGTGGAAATTTGACAGGTTAGCCATTATCTTCATTGTGCTGCATTGGGGTGTTGCAATCCCTTTGCTTTTCATGTTGCTTGTGTGTTGGACATTTGTCCCTTCAAAGTAGAATCATGTCCCAGAATTTCATTGATTTTAATTATTTGTCCAAAAATAGAAATGCCTCATGGTTGTATTGCATAATGTTCTGTTTTCTTTTTATATGGGAATTTCCTTCATAATACATAGACCTTGATGGAGCTTATTTTGGAACGACATTTCCACACCTATTTTTGATGACATATGGGCACTTAAGGCCACTAAAGGCAGTACAGAACTATGTCCCGAGAGTTTTTGGCTTCAAGATCCACAAACCCTAGGAGAGTTGCAAATTGCAGCTTGTTTCGAATGTATATTGTCAGTGGTTCTTACTTGACCACATGCATGTGTGGAAGTACTCCAAGAATTGTAGTGAGGTGGCTGAAGTTTGGAAAGAAATATAGATTATCTTTGGATGAAACATCTGGCCGAGATATGGGCTATCTTTTAGCCTATTTTTAATTCGATTTGTGAATTTAACAAAGAGATTGCAAAATTATTGTTTTTCTGGGTTGAGAATTGTTTCTACTGTTTGCTACTGTGAACTCATGCAATGTTTCTGGCCTTTTCTATGAAGCAACCATGCCTCATTATTCGTGTGCAGCCATATCAGCTTCTGCGAAACTCTGAACCATTGGCCCTTTTTATTCCCCATCTTCACCATGCGTACTTGTGGTGATAGTTGACCGTGAAAGATTGTTTAAATTAAGGGAAAGAGTTACAGTATTTGTTCCTTGGCATTAACTATTTCATGTCCAAAGATTACAGAATTTCCTTTTCTAATCAGCTCAGGTTTGTTGAAAATAATGTGTTCTATCAGTTATCTGTGGTCACTTATTTCTAGCTTCCAGCATTTTTCTCAGTGATTGGGGTAGAGCGTTCTGCGTTGGATGTGAAGGAAGGGAAATGAGCAGAAAATAGACAATGGTGAGAAGGGTCAAACTGTGGATTTCCTGTCTTTCTCAACTCCCCGCTCATCGATGTCAAGTAGTTATGCCAAACTCGTTGACTTTGTCATGTGATATGAGATGTGCATGATATTGATATTACGCTTATATAGATTTTAAATTTTTTCAAGGTTTTATATTAATTCTAAATGTTTAAAATTCTTGGCTAATTAGTATTTTCAATTCAATATGTTACTAAATTTCGTATAGTTAATATAGATATTTAGCAGTTTGATTTTTTTTTTTTTTTTTTTTGTCTAAAACATATTTACCTGAAAACAATTGATATAAAAATTTAAAAATATTTAGTATTTCATTGTGAAATTTATAAAAATTTAAGAATGATTTTTTTATATAACCAAGCGGCGTGTGTTTGGAATTATAATTGTAGTTTAAAAACTTGAATTTTGAATCAAATATAGTTTTATTAGTATTTTATAAATTGTAAAACTTAAGTTTAGTGAAAATACACTACATGTGAAATTTACATTTTGAAAATATAATATTATGATATAGTATAAAAATAATTTAATAATTTTTTAAAATAATAATTTTTATTATCATATAAATAATTATAATTTAATTACATTAAGAAATTATTTTTAATTATTTTTTATTTTTTATTTTTTTGAAAAAAATACTACAGATAATTATTGAATTATTAATTATGTTTTATGACAACAAATTTTGTCACTACCAGTTGATCAATCTCAGCACAAAACTTTCTCAAACAAGCATATAATGTGAAAGATTTGGTAAATCTCAAATACAGAATAGATATTCGCTGATTTCCTATTGTGTTATAGCCAAGCACCCTCATTGATCTGGCCACAGGGCCACAATGTGAAAACAAATTTTTCGGCTGGCCTGGTTCAATATGAATTGCGCAACAAAAGTTACCGTGGTTATAAATTGATGCTGCGTGGAGAATTGAAAGATCAAAAAAAAAAAAAAGAGAGATAAAAATTTGGTCAATGGGGGCAGTAGATATGTTTCTACCGTGGAGGTACAAAGTACAACACTCACTTCACCTCCAACCCTTGGCCTTCCAATCTTCACATTTGTCTAGTAATAGCCTTCCAATGTTCCAAAATTGTCTTAGTACTCTAACAAAATTTTGCAAAACCCTTGATTCCAATACACCCAATAAGGAATAGCAAGCCGTAATGATCTCGACAAGACTAATTCCTTTCAACGTGCATAATGGATCCTCGGTTTCTTGATACCAACATAAGGCATTGGGGGCATCCGCTAACCCAACCAAACCTCCCTTGTATCTTACATGAAGCTTTCTCTTGCTGTCCTCGACCGAGCCAGTCCTTTTCTTCAACTAACTCAACTTGCTTAAAGTTTGCTTCTTGAATGATTTTATCGGCTGATTCTTGGCCCCTTGTTGCTTGATCAATTCATCAGTATAGGGTGTGCATTTTTGGGCAGCCAACGCTGGTGCATTGTTCTCGGACTGAACTCTAGGCCTCTTGGGGTCCACAGGGAGCTAGAGCCTTATAACAGCTTGAAAAATTGATTCCTTCAGAACCGAGCAGAAGTGCCGTATCATGCAATTTATTCGCTCTCAGAGTTCTGCAAGCCACGAAATCTTTAGGCCATCGCGAGGCAGCGATGGTGATGGCGATGTCCATGATTTCAAAGAAGATACCGTCCCGGCTCTTCTTACAACATGTTGTCCATCGCTGCTTGCATAATCGTCACGCCCCATGAAACGCTACAATGTTTGTTGATTTCAAGACTACGGAAGAGGAATTTGACAGTGTTGGTAAGTATAGAAGTAAAGTCGCCTTAGTTTTCATTTATACTTAAACTCTTCTTATTACAATTCAAGTAGAGAATAAAAAAAAAAAAAAGACAAAAAGAAAGCCCCTATGATTATCAAACATAATAAAAAGAAAATAATTTATTTTCACATATGTAGGTATTATTATCGCGCTCAAACGGAGTGACGAAAATTCGAAACAGGAGACACATGCTTGTGGGTGTTTGCCTGATTTATTATCCATTTTGCTTCCGGGAACGGCACCGTTTCAATAATGGGAAATCCTGCAGCTGCCACCACTGTTACATAATAATAGATTGACTTTTATATTATACTCTTATCAATCAGGAATGTAACGAGTCTGATCAACTTAGGAATAGTGTCTAAGATTGGTAGACAAATAAAAAAATAAATAAATAAATGTGGAATATTGACCAAGTTAATCCTTGATCACCAATTAACACAATTTAAGATAAACCTAAGAAAAAGAAGACAGTTTGGAAATGAACTCAATACCATTTAGTCTTGGGATTCTTACCACGGAACACAATATTAGTGTCCAAACCCAAAAGATAAAGCTAATTGGGCCTTTGGTAATGAGCGAAATGCTTGTTGCATAAATTAATTAGTACCTATCGGTCTATAAAAAAAAAAAAAAATAATATATATATATATATATATATATAAAGAAAAAGAAGGATCAGAGAGTCGTGGCTAGCTTATTAGGCGGTGGAAATCGTTGATGGCAAAGTTACAAATTATGGAGAAAATAAATCTGGGAAAATGGCATTTAGGAAATAAAAGAGTAATAGCGGGGCATTTCTCAATTTTCTTCCTTAACCATTATTGTCTGACGCTCGACGCGTCCCTCTCTCTCTCTCTCTCTCTCTCTCTCTCTCTCTCACCCAATGTTTCAAATTAAGCCCTTAGCCAAAAAAGCCGTAAAAGTCCACGCCGACGCCGGTCTTAGAACCCCACAAATCGCTCTCCACGATTGAAATTAAAAAAAAAAAAAAAACAAAAGCGAAAAAAATAAAAATAAAAAAAGCGTCAAAAAGAAATAAAGTTGAATTAAAAAAAAAAACAAAAAATAAACCGAAGCCCCAAAAAAAGAATAAAAAACTCAAAAATCAAATCCAACACTAAACCAAAAAGAAAATCAATTATTGTACGATGCCTTCAGTGAATTTTTTTTTTTAACTTACTAATTTAAAAAAAAAAAAAGAAAATCAATTTTTTCTGAAGGGTAAAAAAAAAAAAAAAAAGGGGGATTATATAACCAAAAATCAAATCCAACAGGGGGCAGAAAGAACAAGAAAGAAGACGGAGAGAATTCAATCAGAAGTCTGTGTCGTATGTAAATGCATCATAAGAAATCCGAAGTTCAAATCGGAAAAGAAAGCAGCGGCGTCTCTTCCGATTTCAACCCAACCCCTCCCCTCCACTTCCCTCTCCCTTCCTCCTCCTTGGCCGCCGATCACGCCGCCTTTACTTCCTCAGCCGTCGGGGGCGCAACTACAACGACAACTACAACGACAACAGCCGCTGTTCCTCAAATTCTGATTGAATCCCCGACCGATCAGTTGCAGAATGACCCAATTGTCCCTTCTCCATCTTCTTCCTCGTCAACTCCCTACAAGCGGACGCTTTTGACCCATCACCACCACCACCACCACCACAACCGCCAGCCTCCTCCTCACCGTTCCCCTTCTCTCTCCAAATCCCCAACTGTCTACCATCTCTCCACCGCCGCCCAACAGACTCAATCGCCGCCCTTCTCCATCTCAATCGCCTCCAAGTCTGCGGCTTTTAGGTTCCTCCGCTGCTTCAATCACTTTTGTCTCCTCCGTGTCCATCTCCGCTTAATTCTTCTCTTGTCCCTCCCTTTATTTTATTTCTTGGTCTCCCATCCAAGTCACTCTTTCCTTCTTGACTTTCTCTCTGCTTTTGCTTTCTCCGTTGCCTTGTTATTCTCTCTGAATCTTGCTCTCCCTCGCCTCCCTTCTATTCGTCTGTTTCTCGCGCGGTCGTTTCCGATTAAGCTCAATTCCAAATCCACCATACCCAGACCGCCATTGCCCGTGTTTTGGTCAATTGGGTCGAGTTCAGTCTCGGAGAAAAGAGTCAATTCGGGCTGTGGCGTTCAGGTTTATAGCAACGGTGACGTCTACGAAGGGGAGTTTCATAAGGGGAAATGCTCAGGAAGCGGGGTCTATTACTATTACATGAGTGGGCGGTTCGAGGGAGATTGGGTCGATGGGAAATATGATGGGTATGGAGTGGAGACGTGGGCAAGAGGGAGCCGGTACAGAGGGCAGTATAGGCAGGGGCTTAGGCATGGATTTGGGGTTTACAGGTTTTATACAGGAGACGTTTATGCGGGAGAATGGTCTAGTGGGCAGAGTCATGGCTGCGGAGTTCATACTTGTGAGGATGGCAGCCGCTATGTTGGGGAGTTTAAATGGGGCGTCAAGCATGGGCTCGGTCACTACCATTTCAGGTAATTCAGCAATTCTTTTCAACATTTTATCATGTTTTCAAGACTCTCTTTTGATGTTTTTTAGTTTCTGCATTGAAGAGTTTGTGCTGAGATGGTATTAGCTTTATGCTTCTTGGTGTTACTATTGGATTGGCTACTGTTGGTTTTCTTGGCATGTGATGACCTCTATTGTGATATGTGGCACTTGGATGTAGTGAATACATGAATAGGGCATTGAAGCAGCTCTAAAACTATTGATTACTACTTTTTATAAAATGATACGGCTTATTTTGAAGCTGCAGCTAGTGTAAGATGAATAAATTAGCAAACAAAATGGAGATGACACAAAAATAGCGGCTAATATAAGTTGACTTTAAGCATTATTTTCTATGATTTTCTTTTTCTTTACCTAGTGGTTGCCAAAATAAAGAGGATTTTTGCAAGAATTTGGTAGTATATCAATATAGAATCAAGAAATACCACACTGTTTATGAGATGAGAACGTGCTTGCTATGTTAAGAACCTAATGCCAAGATCTCTTATGATGGTGAAGGTCTGCCTGTACACTATATTGTAGAAGTTCAGGAGCAGTCTTTTAATTGCAATCGGAATGTGCCTCTGTAGATTTCTTGTTGAAAATCTAACATGTGTTGTTTTGAAAAAGTGAATAAAAGGTAGTCTCAACAGAAAAAAAGAAAAAAAAAAAAAAAGTGAGTAAAAGGGATGGGCTTACTCATTCCTTGTTTTCCATTTTAGGTTTCTGACTTCATCTGCTTTGACATATTCCTTGTAGTCCATTTTGAAATATGTATGCTGCTAGGGGTAATTCTCTTGCAGCCTTCAGTGTTGCAAATGAACCTGTATTTACAAAAATATTTCCTTTTTTCCTATCAGAAATGGGGATACGTATGCTGGAGAATATTTTGCAGACAAGATGCATGGCTTTGGTATCTATTGTTTTGCAAATGGACATCGCTACGAGGGAGCCTGGCATGAGGGTAGAAGGCAAGGACTTGGAATGTATACATTCAGAAATGGGGAGACTCAGTCTGGTCACTGGCAAAATGGAATTCTTGATGTCCCAAGCACACAGAATGCCACTTATCCTGTGTCTCCTGTTGCTGTTTATCATTCCAAAGTTCTTAATGCAGTGCAGGTATTTGGATTTTCTGTCTTTAGTACTTGGTAAAGCTCTGTTTGCAATTGTCTCTGAGGTCTGTGGTTGCTTTTCCTTGATGCCTTTTTTTCTCTGGCTGCTTTCCATTTAGCTGATTCCTTTGTCCTTGCAGCAAGAAGGGAATTGATTGCCATGGGTTAATTGATATTTGTTGACTGATAAAGTTGGAATTCCATCTATAATTTTAGATATAGTGTATGTATTTTTGTGTTTTCCAATAATGTTTTCCTTAAGCTGTTTCTTGTCATATTGCAAGAAGAACTGAAATGTCCTCTCAGATATTTTTGGTTGGGATGACCATAAGAATAGTTTCTTAATGACTGACATGGGCCTTTTTTTAAAAAATTTCTTTAAGCTTTTGCATTTCTTGCCATAAGTTGTTTACTTGTCATATGGCCAGAAGAACTGAAGGATCTTTTGCCTGATATTTTTGGTTGAGATGTCTCTAAGAATAGTTTCTATGATGATTGGTGAAAGATTATTTGGGAGTTCTATAGAACTCTCGCTCGTCCGCTCCCTTGTTTGCTCTTCTAATTCTTGTACATTGCTCTCAGGAAGCACGACGGGCAGCAGAAAAGGCTTATGATGTGGCAAAAGTGGATGAAAGGGTGAATAGGGCAGTAGCTGCAGCTAACAGAGCAGCCAATGCAGCTAGGGTAGCAGCAGTAAAGGCTGTCCAGAAACAAATGCATCATAATAATAACATTGACCACATTCCAATCCCAGTTGTGTGAGAATACAATAGCAGATCAATATCATACAAACTACCAGAAGTGGTGCCCTTAGGATGACGAGTTGTGACTTTCCATAGTCATCTTCTCGTCAGCACAGTCATCTTCTCGTCAGCCCATTTCTTTGAGAGATCCCAGGATACTTGCACGGAACACATGGTAGAACTGTAGGGAATAAGATGCTTTTGACTAGATTGATTTGTCTTGCTTGCTTTGGTTATCACATATAACTTCGACAATCATGCCAACAAAAGGAAGAGGAAAGAATTGGGGGGAAGAGGAAAGAATTGTGAGGAAGAGGTGAGAGGGAAAGTGGCATTGCTATTTATGTTATTCAGTAATATTTTTGTTCCCTTGGTAGTTTCTGTAAAGATGAGAAGCCACAGCCCAGCAGCTGTTGAATATTGACTCATTGTTTCCTCAACGAGAGATAAATGATGTTATCCGATTTCGTTTTAAGAATCTATAGACATTGGTGGCTTTGTAGATCCTATTTGGCTATGTAAAAATTACAGATGTGTAATCAACGGTCTCTGACGGTGTCATCGCATCCAAGCAACGTCTCTGTACCTTAAGCTTGCAACCTTTATGTAATTTAATCTTTTTTTCGGAAGAACTTAAAATTGCTGCTAAATTTATTACAAAATTATGGTTCATACTAACTAGGGGTCTACAGTTTGCCAACCAAATAACAGAATTCCATCCTTGGATCAACTCCGTTCAGACACATGTGGGAGATGCAGCGGACTGCAGGATGCAATTCCAAACGATCCAAACGACAACTATATACCGCCCAAAATGGAATCAGTCAGGGTCAGCATCATTGAATTGCAAATTTGTGACAGCCCAAAGGTCAACTCCTTGAATGTTTATCAGATGTTCTTCAATAATCATCTATCTGGGAACATCTCAAACCAGAATCAGACAAGAATTCAAACGTTAAGAATTATGTTATGATTTCAACGCTGAGTCTCAGTTTGCTCCCTCGGCCGGCGGATAGCCCTCTCGACATTCACAGCACTCGCAGTGCCGTATAGGCACATAGAGGAGGTAATTAGAAACATCAAATATCATGAATCCATTTTAGTAAAATTTGCAGGTGTTGCAAAGAAAAATCCTACTCAGGTGCAGATGCACCCGGAAACGTGGGGACTTCAGCCATCCTCCCGGCTTCTCAATCCTACCTAGGTTACGCCCGTCCTCTCGCTGAACTCGCAGGGAAGGGCGAGACCCTGCGAGCACCGTAGTTATGTATTCTTCTTAAAATTTTCACTCTTTTGACTTTCCCCACATGTACCAAAGAAACGATACACAAGGGCCTTGTAACGGAACAGAACACTCAGCATTGAGCTCGCCGTAGCGCTTTCCTAGCCAGGCAACTTGTGTCATGCAAGCATGATGAAACCAGAATCTTAAAATTTCCGACGCCCAATTGAACCCTCAGTGAATTTTTTTTGAAGAATAATATTAGAAAACATGGAGATTGAAACCCAATATATAACCTCCTACCCACCCACATGAAAACTATTTTTTGGCCATTGACATGAGACCTTGAAGAACTAGACAAGAATTTCTTCTTACACAATACAGTGAGCATCACACTACCATCTAAATAAATTTTTCTAATATCCTCGATCTGTTTGGATCTGGAGGACGAAAATCCTCCAAACACAAATTGGATGAATTCCAAATATCGTTCAAGACATTTTCTCCTCTCTCTGCTCTTATCATCTCCAATGTACTTCCAAGAACATCCCCTGCAAGTCCAACCTCAAGAAGACGACCTGGCTCCTCCCCACCTTCATGTAATAACTGACTGATCTCTCCTAAAGTGGCAACATTGTCCAAAACAACTTTGGCAAAGATGCGGCCAAGAAATTCTGCAGCTTTTGGAGCATCATTTACAGCATCTTCCAAAGTTGTCAGAACTGATTCAAATCTGAACAAAACAAATAATATGCACAATTAATGATTAAAAAGTCAACACTCTGAACCAGAGAAAAGCAAATGGTTCAATCTTTCTACCCTTTGATAAGCTGAACTGGATTCAATATGCCATCCCGAGACCGTGTGAGGTTGACAAGAAGCTTAGCCAAAAGATCCCTCTCAATATCCTTCCTCTCAAATGAATCAGTGATCCAGAGAGAGATCATAGATGGATGGAAACGTGAGGAATTCAAATCTTTGATGCACAAAGCAACTTCCTTTTCATCTCTAGCACTGGAGAATTCAAAAGAATTAGCACTTAGCAGGTGAGCTTTAATCAGCAATGGTATGTGCATCATCATGCAATACATCAGTTAGGTGATCAGTAATCTACAATCATTTGCCTCATAAAAATCAGGAACAGATTGCCATATGCACTCAAATGATAGAGAAAATGAAGTTGGAGAGTGTGAAATGGGGGAGGGGAAGAAGAGAGAGGAACAGAAAAATAAAATCAAGAGATAACTGTGTGTATGCTTTCATCCACCAAGCATCACCGCTGTCTTCCAACATGAGTAGTATACATCAGTAACTGCATTATATCATATATAACTTTCCTCAACTCTGCACCAAACTCAACCAATTTGATAATGCTAACCATCAAGGCATGTGCTCAAATCTTCTTTATTACTTTGTCTAATAACAAGGGCACAACAAAAGACCATAGCATCAGATAACAAGTTACATAGTTAGACCACTGGTGACTCAGACTCCAAGCACAAGCATGAGCTAGGCCAATTTTCATGAACCCACACCACCATACATTCAGCATTATAAGAGGAAAAAATGTTAAAACCAGAAAAACATGTAAAATATGGTACCAAAGTTGGCACAAAAGTGTTCAACTTTTCCCAAATGACCAACCACTTTCAAATGCTTAATTACACAAAGATGGTGATCATATATAATTAAACTGTGTAATAATTACATTAATTGGACAGAAAAATACCTGTAAAATTCTTTTATGGCAGCCATGGACTTATCTCTAAGGCATTCTTCAGGCCACACCTTTTCTGAAGGAACATTTTGGGTCAACGCTGGCCCCTGAGATAGTGCCGGTGGTGATGTAGCTAGATGCCTATCAAAACCACGATCTACATTCCTTGGATCCCTATTAATGAGTGAAATATTATGTTCTTGAGTGCCCAGTTGATCATAAGCAGCTGGGCCTGTGAAACTATCTGAAACAAATCTTGGAACAAGATCATCTTGTACACCATTTATTGGTCGCTCTGACACATTGCTTAAACCATTCAAACCAGGCATCATTCTTCTTGAGTCGCCTTGGCCAGAAGCAATATCAGCTACACTTGCACTCGCAATTGTGGGTGGTCCTCTAATTGACATTCCTCTGGCAAGACCACCTTGGGGACCCAAAGTAACAGAATCATCACCAAGAGGTCTTTGAGGCAAGGAAACTGGTAAGGTCCTAGCTTCATAAGGCTGCCTGTCCTCAAAACGAACATCCTGAGTTCTGAATCCACGTGCTTGTGTGGGCAACCCACGGAAGCCACCCATCTGCGCACTAGGAGACAATAGCATAGCAGACCCTCTTGGACCAAAATCAAGAGGCGCCCTTCTCCCAGAAGAACTGATACTTGAATTGCGAGCCAGTCTACTAGTCTGCTGCTGTCGTTCATGAGCTGCATCTCTGTGCACTTCTTCAATCTTTTTCGGCCCTTCAACCTTCCTCCTCTGCTGCCATTTGTTTTTTCTCAGATCAATTGCATCTTTCAACATGAACCTCACCCTTGAAGAAAATTTCATGTTGTTTGATAACATCATCATGATATCAAAATATGCATCCATATGCTGCTTAGCTTTTGGGTGATCAATCATCTCTCCAATGGTACTCATTAACTTGCACAAAGCCTCAATATCTTCCTCATCAGGATTCTGATCCTGACCCAACAACTTTTTGATGCACTCGTGCATTATTCTCTCAGTCAACATTTTCTTCTTGTACAGCTCTCCTATCAATCTAATATTACCAAGCATTTGCCTCCGTGCCTTAAGTCTCTTTTCCTCTCTCTCCTCTTCAGATTGTTTCACTTCACCTTCTTCATTGGCTTTATTAGCTTCTTCTTGCTCTTTCTCCCCTCTCTCAAACTCCTCCTGGCATTTGTTCAGAAGTAGCCTCTTGAAAGTTATCTTTTCATTATCTTCACTAAAATCAGGTAATTCTCCGGCCAAATGATAGCAGAAATTAGCATACATTTCACAGAAAGTAGGCTCCATCAAAGCTTTGTCAAAGATCTGTGAGATAACCCCATTAAGTGTGCCTATGTTGTCAATGTTAACTGCTTTCACTTGCTCAAAAAGTTTCTCAAAATTTTGAGGAGTTAGCTTGTTCAAGATGGCCTTCAACTGCCTTTGCTTGGCCTCTTCTTCATCAGTCACTTTAGCTACCTCATACTTCCTCTCAGCTTTGTGCATCATTTGCAGTGGAGTCTGAGGAGAAGGGATCAGGCCCTTCTGCTGAATATTAGTAGTGCGCTGCCACCTGTCAGCATCTGGACCATTTCTTTGCATTGCTGCCTGAGGACCCATCAATTGCATTGGCCCAGTAAGGATTCCTCCCATGTATACTACAGGTGACTGTGTCCGTGGGTTCCTCAAAACACCAAAATTGCTGCCTCCTTGGCCAGGTCGAATACCAATATTACCTCCATATCCTATATCCACACGCATTTCCCTCCACACACCATAAGGACCAGGCAGTTTACTCCATCGGTCATCATCAACCATAACACTCCCTCGCCGATCCATCCTAGGTCCACTATTTGACCTATCTATAACTCTTCCATAACTAGGGTGTAAATCACGATCTACAGGATGAGATATATTATCACTCATCAAGGCATCTGCAATATCAGTTGTGATCTCAAAACCTTCTGGGAGACCAGTGCACTGCTCTAAAAACTTGAGAAGGAAATCCCTGGAATATTTTTTTGCTGTGTTTGCATTTCCATTTTTGTCATGTTGCACTGGTCCTCCATGAGCCTGTTCCAGAACATTTAGCATTTCCAGTTTTGGAGTGGAGATATCCACAGCATCTTCCCAATCATCTGGCTCGACTATATTTTGACCGTCTTCTGCATTTAATGGAGAGGTCCCTTGCTGACCATCCAGGGGCAAAGGCTTCAGACTAGGTCCAGTTGAGATGTTTTCTCCAACTTCTGCAGAAATAATATTTTCTTTCTTTTCCTCTGGACCCTTATATGCCATATAAAGATCAGAAGTTGTTCCAGCAGCATCTGCCTTCTGGAGAATTTCTTTCAATTTCTTCTTCATTTTAGAATTGCTACCCTTTGATATAGTCAGTTCAACAGGTTTTTCCTTGGAACCAGGAACTGTAGGGGAGAATGAACCCATGTCTTCCATGCTTTCGGCTTCATGTTTTGACATTGCCACAGAAAGATCAAAACTTTGGAGAGGATCGCTCTGCTGATATAATGCAGAGAATTTGTCACCAGAAGATTCTTCATTACCTGCATCACTACCTTTGCTTAAAGGTGCATCCATGGCCAAGATGTGATTGTCAACAGTCTTTGCAACACCACCAGAGTCTGAGTTTGTAGATATCATATTATTCAGTATCCTGTTGTTTTCCATATGGCAAGTCACAGTTTCATCCAACCTCACTTCAGCAGTATCTGAGGTCTGAACCTCATTGACAAAAACTGTAGCTGTCAGAGCAGATTTCTCTGCAGCTTGCTTGACAGGATCAGCAGAATCTGATGCACCATGTGCTGTGCAAATTTCAGAACTGCTATCATCTTTTTTGGAACTTTCTGGCCATCCAACCTGTCCTTGCTCTTTCATTGCTAATGTATTATTTTTCAACGGTTCCAACACGGAAGAATCATCTAGCTTATGGTGATGACCAGTGTCAGGACTGCCAGCAATGGCCTCAACACCAGAACGTTCAGATGAAACATCAGTAAAATTATCTCCGGTGTTGTCTACTGTGGACATAGAAGCATCAGAAGGCAAAGTGCTAACCATCATTGCAGAAACCCCAACAAATTTCATGGAAACATCATCAATCACTGATGCAAGAGCTTTCTTGCTTTCTACAGTTTCAAAAGTTCCACTGCCAGAAGAGGAACCATGTTCCAGACCATAGGAAGGTAGGCTTGACACTGAGGTTGGTTGCCCAGCAGTCTGTAAAATACAATGTAGATACATGCCTAATAAACTCAAAAATCATCAAACTATAAAAGGAAAAAGTGATATGAAATATCAAAATAATCATACCTGGTGCTGGAACTGGTTATATCCTTTCTTGGCAGTCTTCTTCTGATGATCCTTCATAGAATTTGACCTACTCAAAGCTTCCTTTTTCCCAGAATCAGTATTGGTTGACAGTGACAATGATTTCTCAGACTGAGCAAGTGAAGTAGCTGAAAAAGCACCAGAGCACTCACTATCACTGACAGCCACAAGTTGTTTAGTTGCAACCAGAGCAGATTTTGGTGCTGAAGTTTCATTGTCAGGCATTGGCTGCTGCAGAGAGCTTTCAGAAAGAGATTCTGCATCCCTTTGAGAATGAGACAAGCTAACTTCCCCAGATGGCCTTGAAGATTTATGGGACTCACACTTTTCAAGAACAGATGAGCTACTCAACAATGGTGGCTCCACAACCTTCTGTGCAACAGAGCCAGCAGTTGGTTTGACTGTCACAGTTCCAGATGAAGAGAAAGAGATTGCATTATGCCTGTCATGCAAATTATCAGAGCTTGCCGGTTCTGCAACACTGTGCAACATAGTCCCAGTCTTATTAACTGGCATGGAATTGATAACAGATGTATTTGCAAAAGTTTGGGGACCATGGTCAGCACGATGGTTGAAATTAGATGGCTGAGAATTGGATGCTATCTGACAACTGGCTACTAGCGAACTTGCAGGATGAAAATATGAACCACCAGCACTGTAATTAGGACAATAGTTGCTCAAATGGGTAGGTGCAAATTGAAGTGACTGGGACTGGGGAGGCACATTAGTGTGAGACCTCAAGCCTGATGGTTGAGAATCTCCATATGCATCAGACCACTTATCAAGCCTGAGCTCTTCGTGAGTTTTTGGATCAGTAATTTTGACAGGTGGTTTACGTTGACCACTAAACTTTCCACCCTGCTGCTGGGGATATTGTGAGGTGATGCTCATTCCTAAATTTCCTAACTGAGGACCCATTGGATTTGGAAAACCTAAGCTCTGAGCCTGATGCATGATTCCCTGAGGCTGCATTGGATGAGGAGGGAGGCCTTGAACATACATTGGCTGCTGAATCTGGGGAGAATTTCCCATAGTTAATGCCATAGGCAATCCCATTTGGAGTGAACTAGCAGTGACACCCTGGGACTGAATCTGTGGATTTGGGCCACCAAACTGAACAGAAACCTGTGGCGGGTGATATGGCGCATGCATGGTAGAAATAGGAATGGAGTGAACTGAAGGCTTCTGCATCTGGCTGACCGGCAGTGCAGCAGAGACCTGTGTGTCCTTTTTGGGCTTGGGTAGATGAGTCTCCCCAATATTAGATTGATCAGCAGCACTCATGTCTTTACTTGGAATTTGCTGCTTAGGAGCAGGCATTGGCAAGGAGGGAACAGCTGTATAAGCATCATGGCGAGCCTGCAAGTTTTGAAGTTTAACAACAAAAACAAAGACTTAATTCCAAATTTAAATGGAATAAGTTTTGAAGTATAATTGCTTTTTAATTATTTTCCCACGCTTATCTTTTTTGTGAGTCAAACCACATTTACCAGCTTCCAAAAGCATAAGCTTTTAATTACTACTATCACAAGAAGATTATTCAACTGCGAATATCAACAGAATAACACTACCACATCAATTCCCTAACACACAAGTGTACTTTAGGCCAATTCCATCCATGATTCATAGAAAAAACTAGCATGATACTCATTAACATAAGAATAATACAGTGAAATGATAATCATACCCAACCAATCCCAGACACTCCTAAAAATATTGACACTGGAATAACACAATGAGTAAAAGAGCACCATGCATGCCTGGTTGCATTTCTGCTCATCCAGATTTGGGGGGGCCGAGGTTGTCCGAGCAGGAATCTACAGTTCAACCCTTTTGTCATTCAATAAAGCATATTTAAACTTACAAATAGAAAAGGATGAACGGGTTGAAAAAAATACCTGCATCCCATTCATGAAACCAGGACTTAAGGACCCAAACTGGAATGCATATCCTTTAGACACGTCTGCAGGGCCTGTGCCAAGTGAAGCTAAAGTAAAAATGCAGCCTCCCAGGTTAGGACTTAAAAAAGTGAAACCAGGTCTTGTACCACACAACCTAAAACACTTGATTGCATCATGAGCAAGGTCACACTTTCAATGCACCTCAACTTACCCTTAGCTGGAGTTTTGGGGACTGAAGTGTCAGTAGTGACAGTGGCAGACTGCCCAGCAGTGACATAAATCATGGTGGCAGGTTGAGAAACTGGAGCTTTTGGAATGGCTGGGGTGCTTCTCTGAGCAGCTGGTGCTTCAGTGACCCTGGGAGAACTGCTTGCAACTGGAGCATCAGATGCTCCTCCTAGAAGATGAGTGACAAATGAATTTCAAAAATTCACATAAAAATCAGATTTGCAAAACACAATAGAAATGTAAACTGTAACCCTAACTCGTTCTGCAAATTTAAACCATAAATCGCATTTCTATGTTTCCAATAAACAAGAAGCAGCGGATAATCAAATCCATACCATGTAATGAAGGCTGTACATGTGCACCATTCTGTACATTTCGAGGTGCAGCAAAAGAAGCACTACTGGAATCCGAAGAATTCACAGCAGCCGAGTACACCCTAGATTGCCCCCCTTGAACATTGTTAGACTTCTTCAAGCTACCATCCACAAGCCAAAAAAACTAAACATAATCAACAAATCCATGAAAAGAAACCCTACCCCATCTCAACAACTACCAAAGAAAACCCTAAATTGGCAATCAAGAGGAAAATTAAAATTAAAATTAAAATTAAAATTTAATAAATAAATTAAAAAAAAAAAAAAAAACACCTTCGATTTGAAGAAAAGGACGGTGAAGGGGCGGGACCGCCACCAACGCCGCCGCCTTTACCGTAGGCCGCTGAGGAAGACCGCGGCTGATTAAAGCTGGCGTATCGACCCGATTTCCGGTACCGCGGAGTCTCGCTCTTATCAGACCTTGATTGATTGAAGGACATATATTCCTATCCTTTTAAATTCCTCTTTTTTATCAACCTCCTCTCACGACGCCCAAGTATCCACTCTCAAACCAAACAGCCCGTAACCGATCGGGCTTTATTTAAATTCATCTTTGACAGACTTAAAATAACGTACCTATCGAGTGAGAGAGAAACTGTGCAGAGACACAGAAATTAGGGTTTTATAATTTTAATGGACGCTCATTACAGAGAGAATAAAAATAAAATAAAATAAAAAAAAAGTAACGATTAACAAATAGAAAAGGAAATTTTTGTCAAAATCGTTGGTTTTCAGGAGATCGAAATCGAATGTGTCGCGCCTTTCGGACGAGTGCTCTCCATTTGGCCTTTTGTCCTTTTTTTTTTTTTCCCCTTTTTAACTTTTTTTCTTTGTTTTTTTCACTCTTTTACTGTGAGGATTTTCCTTTTTATTATTTTATTTTTAAAGCTTGTGTATTTATTTTTTCACCCCTCGTCACGGACCTCGTCCAGCCAACGCTCTTCAAATTCTTGTGACCATTTCACTCCTTCCACTTCCACCCTCCGGTTGACTTTCACGCGCCGCTCCCGTGCCGTTTGTGCACTCCCCAGCTCCCGAGGAATGACTTGGCAAACAGGCAACCCGAGTCGGATTCGGTCTACGTGTAGTTTCAGATGTATTAAATTTTAAGCCCTTAGAGTCATTTTGAGTTATTCGGATGTGAGTCATTTTAGATGAATTAGTTGGTATTATTCAAGTTAAGTTAACTTTCATTGTTTCTAACAATAAGTTCTTTGCACTTGTCGAAATTATTGTATTTATATTTATATTTATATATTAGTATTGATCAAATTTTTTAAAAAATATAAATATATTCTTTTGTCACTTTATATTTTTGTTTATGTATTGATTTTTTTAATTTAAAATTTTAAAAAAAATCGTAAAAAAAATCTTAAAATCATTTTTTTTTTACAAAAAAAATATTTTTAATTATTTTTATTTTTTAAAAAATAATTATTTTCAAATAAGTGCTCTAATTTTTTTATTTTTCTGAAAAATTATTAGCAATTTAAGTCATTTTTGTCATAATAAACCTAATACAAAATTCATAGTCACAAATTCTCTCTCTCTATTAGTCAAGAAGGCAATGATGATTTTAACTACATATTTAAAATTTTGTTATGGATTTTAACTTACGTATTTAAAATTTCACATAGAAAGTATTTATTTATTGCATATTTAACAGATTTGTTTCTTATAATTGTAAATAAAAAAAAATGATTTAAACCTCAATGTTTCTGAAAATCAACGTCTATATGACACCCCCATTTGTTATAATACCAAATTATTCCTTTGTTAAATATATTAATTTTCCTTAACATAAAAATATATTACTTTACTCGTCACGCGCAAGCACTCCTAGGAAGACTCTTGTGCTTCTCAACAAACCTGAGTTGAAAAAGCGGTAAAGCATACTACCATTGTCAAGCACATTCATCCCAGGCTAGCATTGGCAGGTGTTTTCCGTTGAACACTAAATTTTCCACCCTGCTGTTGGGGATATCGTGAGGTGATGATGCTCATTCCTAAATTTCCTAACTGGGGGGGGGGGGGGGGGGGCGCAACTGAGGACCCATTGGATTTGGAAAACCTAAGCTCTGAGCCTGGTGCATGATTCCCTGAGGCTCCATTGGATGAGGAGGGAGGCCTTGAACATACATTGGCTGCTGAGTCTGGGGAGCATTTCCCATAGGTAATGCCATAGGCAATCCCATTTGGAGTGAACTAGCAGTGTCACCCTGGGACTGAATCTGCGGATTTGGCCCACCAAACTGAACAGAAACCTGTGGTGGGTGATATGGCACATGCATGGAAGGCATAGGAATGGAATGAACTGCAGGCTTCTGCATCTGGCTGACCGGCAGCGCAGCAGAGGCCCGTGTGTCCTTTTTGGGCTTGGTTAGATGAGTCTCCTCATTATTAGATTGACCAGCAGCACTCATGTCTTTACTTGGAATTTGCTGCTTACGAGCAGGCATTGGCAAGGAGGGAACAGCTGTATAAGCATCATAGCGAGCCTGCAAGTTTTGAAGTTTAACAACAACAAAAACAATCATACCTAAGAATAATACAGGGAATGGATATCCCAGATACTCTAAAAATATCAACACTGGAATAACACAATGAGCAAGAGAGCACCATACACACTAATTTAAATATAAGGAATAATTTTTAAAATAATTATTTTTTATAAATAAAATATTAAATAAAAAATAATTTTAAATTAAAAAATAAAAAATCTAAAGTATAATTAAATTTAAATTAACTCAAATTATTATAAATTTTAAATTCTTCAAATTTAAATTTCGAGTCAATGGAATCTTTTTAAATACATTTTATACTTGTTTCGATTCTGCCAAAGATTTCAATCATTCCCGATTCTGAGGAAATCCTTGAACCGGACCAACCCCTCGATGATAAAAAGTCTGCTCGACAATTATCGCAGCAACCATCGACAAACGTGAAGTCCACAGGGCAGAACCAGCTCGGGCCTATCGATAGTTTTCATTTTCCCCTGGGCTTTGGTGATGGGTTATCGATATTGCATTTCATTTTGGATTGGGATTTGAGTTTTGAAGGTTTAGTTGGTTTGTGGATTCTGGGTCTTCTTCGGCTCGCTTGTTTTGCAAAAGCAAAAATTTATAACATAATTGCAAAAAAAAAAAAAAAAAAGTACCAGATAAATCTGCAAAAATATAGATAAATTAACGCTCTTTTGGTAATTAACTTCAAAATTTATTAGTAGGTATTTTTCTTATTTAGTGACAACAAGGAGTCCAAATACCTTGGGGTCATTTTGTTTTATTTATTTTCGGTGCTCACGTAAGAGCTCATAGATTACTAGACGATTCGGCTTCATTCACAATCCTAGAAGAATAGCAACAATAATGCTGAGCCTCTATTGCACTTAATATGCTGGGATTCGGAGAAGCATATGTGAGGAGCTCAGGATCATGCTCCAATAGGGCCATAAGGTTGACTTCCAGGGTCATCCATGCCTCAATTGCAGTTTGATCTCTTGCGAAATGGTTCAGGACCGTGAAATTGGAGTCGGTGGGGCTGTCTGAGCTGACTTCTCCAAACAAGCCCACCCAAATGGGCTTTCCCCATCCAAAGTCAAGATCACTGAACCGAAACGCAAGCCAACTGGAGAAAGAGAACACTTGTGGGTTCGCATTGAATATCTCAGCTTCTCGATCTAGTTGCTCAAACACGGCCCTGGATCCCCCCTGGCCATCGATGTCAGGTACAACACTCTCCGACAACCCGACTTTCAATTTTGCAACGCTGTCTCTTACAGGACCCACCAACTGCATTTCTTCAGGCTCATTTGGGTCATCGTATTCTGCTATTGAGGACCATATGAGATTTCCGAAACTATTATTTGGCTCTAGCGGCGGCCGTAGGTTCACCGATTGAGTGAAAAAAGATGGAGTCGGGGAACCTGATATTGATCGAGAAGCCGCCATGGCGCGCTTCCAAATGAAAGTACACAATGCTTCCGTTCTCGTCGGGTTTTCCACCAGCTCGCTTTTCGCTTTGCCTTTGAGGACAGCGATTGCTTTGGCATCGAAAACGAACCTCCTCGTGGTGTACGCGCCTTCTGTAAACCAGAAGTTATCAATTGAGGACGCGTACTGGGGAGGCATTGATTCTTTTGGAGGAAATAGAGACGAAGCCTTAATCCAATCAGGCTGTACAACTTCGTTAAGAGAACCGTTTGTGTTAGCGGCCCAGCTTCTGAGGAAACACTTGATGGATGATCCGTCAAGCATCTTATGCGACAGGCAAATGCCTAGTGCAATTCCCCCACAATCAAAGATGTTCAATTGCACAGCTACTTGTGGCCCTGTTGGGTCCGTAACTTGACAAAAAGGTTGGCATGGAAGAAACCTGTTAAGTAGCTCCAGCCGTGGGTTTTGGAGAAAACCATATAAGCATCCCTCCACTCGAGCTTCAGTAAACGGGACGCCCCTGTCAAAATCATGGATGAAGAGGTTGTCTTTCAGCTTTCCAGATAAAGGGTAATAGCTGCTTAGGGTCCTCGAGAGTGACCATTTTAGCAGGCTTGAGATCTTTTGACAAGCACGTTGTTTCGAATGGCCACCACGGCCAATCTCAGTGGTTGTGTAGAAATACACAAGAGGACTGTAAGTTATGGGAGTGAGTTGGTCTAGAAGGGATAACTTGAAGGGTTCCCTATTGTGTACCGGTGAAGATGGTTGGATGGTTTCAACCGAAATAACATCGATCTTCATGTCTTCCTGTCCCAAAACAACTGTCACTGCTCGCTCCAAGCTAGCAACTTTTTCCTTTCTTTCTCAGAGCTGCACTCGCGATCAGTGGAAGTTCAGGTACAGCTTTTTACTCATAAGAGAGCATGTATATACGTGTCAAATATACTGTGAGAGAAAGTTATCTGCATTAAAATACATATGTATTTTAAAATTGTAAATTTTTTGAAGAAAAAAAGTGGACGATTTCGAATATACGACAAGATGCCATTTAATTTAATTTAATTATTTGTTTCACGTTCAAAACAATCTTGTTACACATTTAAAACATTACATACTTAATATAGAATGAGTAGTTTAAAATTGTATAGACTCGAGGAACAATAAAAAGTTTATAAATTTTTTTTTTAAAAAAAATTAATTTTTAAATATAATTATAAATTATTTAACGAAATTATTCAAAAATTACATAATTTTTTTTTGTTTTTTATTTGTTATTAAGTATTTTTTAATTTAATTAGAATATTTTTTTAGATAATTATTAACTAATTTTTTATTTAATTAGAGTATTTTTTTTAATTAATTAGATGATTTAAGTTATATATGTATAAGATTAAATCTAAATCAACACAATGAACATGGATGTTCTTACCATTTTCCTGTTTAAAAAATTATTATTTTTTTAAGATTTAATAGAATATTAACTCTATTTCCATTCATTACATCTTCTATAACTCGAAACCTTATCCTAACTGTGTCGAGACTCTTGGTCCATCTACCATTTTTCATGCACATCTGAGTTCCCGCGAATACATTTAATAAGAAATGATTTTATTGATTGTAGGGAGTTCTTTTCTCATGTTTATCCATTCAATCCAACAAAATTACATATTAAATTTTAATATACCTCATTAAATGCAAATTCATTAGATTGGAAACATAAATAAAGCATAAATCATTCTTATAAAAGGTTATAATTACATAAAATACTAACACAAGATTTTGAATGTATTTAATTTTGGTAATGTGGCATATGCATTATATTTTTTATTGTGCCAACAAGGATCAAGTCATATGAAATGGATAAAAAATAAATACTTAAATAAATATTAATTTATTATAATTAATCATTATATATGAAAAATCGAATTAATAGGACATTTAATCATTCTTATCAAAGCACTTTAACAAAACTATAAAACATATTCAACTGCACTATAGTAGTTTTGATGGTTTCAATTTGATTTTAGTCAGATTGATCGGATTGGATGGTTTCGCTCACTCTTAAAAGGAATACGTAAAACAAGAAAGTAAAATAGAAATACAGACTCTTTTTGTTATGCTTTTGGAACACTTCTTTGAAAAAAATATTCTTTCAGTCGGACCAATTGAAGAGGAACTAAACTCCACAAGGTTGTAGTTATTACTAAAGCATCAAGGTAAAAAAAAAAAAAAAAAAAAAGTTGTTTAGGGTTGATATATATATATATATATGAAATTTCGTCCATATTTGTGAAAATTTCAAGCATTTAATTTTCAAAATAAAGTTGAGTGCAAGAAAGTCAACACAAACGTATTTTGGTATTTAAGAACAATGATATCATCTTTCATAAATTTTATAAACAAATTATGAAGAAGCCCTCCCGGCAATGAATAAAGCCATTTAGCATTAAATGTACTCACGAGACTCTTAAGTATTAATGAAATTCTTCTTCAATTAATGTCCTCTTTGAAAAAGTAGACAGCTGGGACCGCACTTGTTTTGATTGAATGTGCAGCTCTCTCCAAGGAATAAAAAGCTGTAGGCTTGAGCAAAGTGAACGAGCAGGAGTGACAGTTGATTATGGGACAGGAAGACACGAATGTTTGATACTATTTCAGTTGAAACCGTCAAACCGCCTACACCAGTAAACCATATGAAACCCCATGAACTCCCCCCTCTAGACCAACTTACTCCCGTAACTTACAAATCCGCTTGTGTACTTCTACACAGTGAATGAGATTGGCCATTTGCGGCCATTGGAAACAAGCTGCTCAACAGAATCCAACCCAGCTAAAATTGTCACCGTCAAAGACACTGAGCAGCTATTTCCCTGTATCTGGATGACTTGGAGAAGGGGGTCCCGTTTACTGAGACTCGAGTGGAGGGATGGTTATTTGGATTTCTTCAAAAGCCACGGCCGGAGCTACTTAACGGGTTCCTTCCATGCCAACCTTTTTGTCAAGTTACGGACCCAACAGGGTCGCAAGTAGCAGTCCAATTGAACATCTTTGATTGTGGGGGAATTGCAGTAGGCATTTGCCTGTCGCATGAGATGATTGACGGATCATCCATCGAGTCTTTATTCATGAGCTGGGAGGCTAACACAAAAGGTTCTCTTGACGAAGTTGTGCAGCCTGGTTTCCTTCAGGCATCGTCTCTATTTCCTCCAAAGGAATCAATGCCTTCCCGGTACGCTCCATTTATTGAAAACTTCAGATTTAATGAAGAGCGAGTTCTTGGAGAGCCATGGGGGTTCTGTGGCCATGTTTGAGCAACTAGATCGAGAAGCGGATATGCTCAATGGGAACCCATAAGTGTTCGCTTCTTCCAGCTGGCTCGCGTTTCGTTGGAATGATCTTGACTATTGGGGTGGGTTTGTTCGGAGAAGTCAGCACAGACAACCCCACTGACTCCAATTTCACGGTCCTGAATCCCTCTGGAAGAGATCAAACTTCAATTGAAGCATGGATGACCCTAGACGTCAACATTATGACTCTATTGGAACCACATCCTGTGTTCCTCGCATTTGCTTCTCGAAATCCCGGTATATATATATATATATATATATATAAATTGATCCCATCCTTGCTGGCTCTTCTAGTTGAATGAGTTTCTCTCTTGGAGGAGAGACGGACGAGTCTTGTTTATATCAACTTATTAAGGGCTTTCAATAAGACAAATTCCTTGTATATATGTACTAATAAATCTTACTAAAGTACGTTGCACATACAGAATTGTGTTATGTTGTAGTGAATTCGGGAATGTATTTGTCATAGGTCGATTGATTATAATTATTAAGTATAACCCCTTAATTGTCGAATTTAAAATCTAAAAAAAGGGAACAAAATTTAAAATTTAACATCATACTCAATTAACTCTCCTCAGTCAAACTAGATTAAAAAATATATAAATAATATAATTTATTGTGTGAATTTATATAATATTTATGTAATTTTTTCATACAAGAAAAAAAAATAATTTTATTAACTAAATATATATTAAATTTTTTTTTCTTATAATTCTAAATACATTACTTATTCATATTTTAATTTATTGTCCTAAAAAGAGGCACCCAACTAGTTATAATTTTTAGAAGATCTCTTTCACGTCTAATCACACAAATTATCGAATTTACAACCCGGCCACAGTTTAGATTTTAGTGGTTCGAAATTCGGGAGTGTAGTCCAACCCAGCCAACTCAGACACAGCAACGCATTTTCGTGGCTAGCTCGTAAGTTTGATAATTTGTGGATTGTAAATTAAAATTCGTGAGTGTATTTGTCATAGTTTGATTGATTGTCGTGCATGAAGTCTGACTTTCTTCAACGTACTCAGTTTGAGTTGCTTAGCCAATTCCTTCCATGCGAGCCCTTTTGCCACCAAGTGAATCAGACCAGTTCGCAATGCGCTGCGCAAGCGAACTTCTTTGGTTGCGGTGGAATGGCGCATTGGGAATGTGCTTCTCGCCCAAGATCCATGATGAAACGACTACAGCTTCTTTCATGCGAAGTTGGGAGGCAATTTGCAATGGCAATTCTGGCAAAGTTGGCCACCCAAATTTAACCGATGCGTCGTCCCTGTTTCCTCTACTAGGATCGGTGCCATCCCACTCCGTATCGATATTGGAAGGCACATGGTTTGGTGAAGGAAATAAGTATGCTACAAGGAGATTTGTGTTTGATGATAATGCAACAGCTACCCTAAGAGCCAAGGCTAAAAGAAAGTTGGTGGAGAGTCCAACTCGGCTTCAAGCATTGTGAGCTTTCATTTGGAAATCGGCCATGATGGCTTCTAGATCAATTTCAGGTCGGGATCATGCAAAGCCATATCTGTTCTAACACAAGCTGTAGATCTGGGAAGGCTGTCGAGGCCACGCTTGTCCAACCATTCGTTTGGAAACATTGTTTGGTCTGCAACAGCCGGTTATATCCCAAATGAAAGTGACCAAATCGGTATGTCTGGCCTGGTTGCCCTTATAAATGCCGGTGTTGCGAGAATTTATAACCAGTTTGTGAAGAATTTGACTGGAGATAAAGGGTCTGCAGCAATTTTTGAGCAGCCAAGCCTGCTTGCAAAGATTTCCAAGGAAAATACGGAGAAGTTCGGTTTTGCTAGTTCGCATGGATTTCGTCCGAGCGATTGCGACTCTGCGTGGGGGTAGCTTAAGTTTTTGGAGAACCTAGTGCAAACAATCCAAGCGACTAAAATTTCGCAATTTTCCAGGATGCTGTAGGCTGTAAAATAGAAACTTCTATGACGCTAGATAACAAAATGCTAGCCGTAATTGAACAAGATGCTTAGTTCCTTGGCTTTGCTTCTTTAAATCCTAGCAGACTATGCCCATATTTAAAGCTGTGCTGCAATAACTAAATGAGGAGTCCAAGTAACCTGAGTCCTTTAGGGCTTGGCATTGCAAGTATAGGACCTGGATCCCTAAACAGTCTTCTCACTTTCCCCGGGATGTCAAGAGTACGGTTCGTTTAGTAGCTACGAATACACAAATTTATGAAAATTTGACTTGCCCTTTTGTTAGTTTGTAGAAAGGAATCTTTATTGTAATTTACCAATTGATATGGCAGTGCAAACAAAAGGGTAAGTGGATACCAATGATGCTGCTACAGAATACAATATTTAACAAAGCCAGCAATAAAAGGGTTTTCATCAAAGCCGAAGCACAAAAATAAAATGTACACTGGAACCTCCCTGCATGTCAGAACTTTTAAACTTGACACTGTACACATATAATGTACCCCAACCATCCCCAGTTCTTTTCTTTCCTTCTTTAACCAGCGGGCACTGCAGACCTGCTATCTGTATATGGATCCTTCCAGGTATGCCAACTAAGTGCCTTGCACAGTGCAGTTAGAAAAGGTAGACGTTATAATCCAAGGCACCATAGGTATCGCAACCTTTAATATGACTGACCTGATCAAGGCCCACGGCTTGGCACATATTGCTAACCAAGTAGCATAGAGTGGTAGGAAAATCTAGTGTCTTTAAGGCACCCTTTTGATTCGTCTACTCCTCTATCATTGTTTGCTCAGTTGCACCTCCTTCAAGTTGCACACTGCTTTCTTCTGGAATTTCAGTGGCCCCTTCGCCATTTAATTGTCTCTTGAGAGGTGAATCTTCATTTTGAACACCTGCAACGCCATCCATTTCTTTAGCTTCATCTGACTCACTTCTCTCTGGAATGCCATCCACTGCACCATTTGCAGAACCAGCCATGTCTGACGAATAACCCATATAGCTCATCATACTTGCCTGTAACCAAAAAAATGAAACGTCGGTATTCAACAGTGCTGGCAATGACAGGAAATAAAGGGTCCTAGCTAGTGAACATCTACCAACACAAACATAAAATATTTCACAATCATCAGTCCAACTCCAGACCTCACATTTTATTATTTGAAAAGGGCTTTATGTCTCAACAGTCAACACCACGAGGTGAGGCCTAAATGAGAGTGGACAACTCATTCACTAATTAAGGTGATTGTGGAACAGTAGAGGAAAGCATTTCAAGATGAGAAAACATCTAGAAGCTTAATAAGCCAATGAACAAAAGTCATTGACAGAGACATGCTGTGGTGTCCCATTCGATTGATACCATTAACTAGGGATTAGATCCAATTCTACAAACCAGGAGCAGTCTAGACTGTTCCATTCACATACAAGAATCAATCAAGCATTAAAGACACCATAGAGGGAGGTGCGGTGATAATCTATACCTGATAAAATTGATTAATTTTATCAATTACAATCTGGCCCATTTCTTCTATACCACTGACAAGATAGGGCTGCCCAATGTCTTCAACATGACGTTCTGTACATGATGAAAACTCGTTGAAATTTAATGCGAGCTGATCAGGCCTCTGAAGCAGAAGTTGAAATGTCGGCTGCAATTCATAACACTGTTCAAACAGAGAGCGACGACAGAACACATAAAGCCCCAATCTGGCACGAGACATGGCAACGACCAATCGTCTAACATCACGAAGGTGACCAACAAAGCGAGTTCGCACAAGAGAAAGCAAAATAAAGTCGTTTTGCTGCCCCTGAAACTTATCAACTGTGGTAATCTGCAGGCAAACAGTTTCAACAAGGTCAACAAACCACATGGATGATGAGATATTTATGATAGCAAGAAACAATAAAATTTATAGCCTATATAGAGATGATAAGTGCCAAACACCAGACAAATCAGATCTCAATAACTGGCCCAACAATCACAGTGTCAATAAAATTTCTGCAAACAATCGCAGGTCATCCAGTCCAATTCAATGTTCACCAGAATATGAGGCATGAATTTGCAGACTATATCTCATAAAAGGTCAGGGATAATCAACAGTTTCACCTTACTAGGAGGACCAATAAAGTTATATGGAACACATCGTCTGTTGACAACATCACGAATCAGAAGCTTCTGGCCATTGTAAGTTGTCAAGATCGAAATCTTGCTAGCAGGGTATCCTAGCAAGCGCATGTAGATATAGGCACTCACAATGTATTCAGCCTCTCCCTCATTTTGATAGAACCATGGTGAGGGGGCAGTCTCCCCTCTCCCGTGGTAATCGGGCACATCCACCAACTGGTATTCATATGAGAACCCAGCATTTGCTCTATGGAAGATGGCCCCCTCTTTCACATAAGGAAGGTCTCCCAAATCTCTGTACCTCCAATTGTAGAGTTTAGCTATGCTTGGCCTGGCTCTACCCTGAGCATTGAGCTCAATATAAGGAATACCGAGGCGAACAAACCTTGTAAACAGGCTTTGATCCATGTGGCTGTATTTCTGGAAAGCCATATTCTTAACAACAGGAGGCAATTGGTGATGATCACCAATCAATATGCATCGTTTAAGCCGTGCATAACCATCCTCCTGCCTCTGAAGCAACATTGGGATGAAAGTTTCAATCTCCAATATTTGGGCACTTTCTTCCATCAACAGGTTGTCATACTTGAAACCTAACTGAAGAAAGTCCTTTCTCTTCAGGGCTGCATGAGTGCAAGTCATTGCTACTATCTTTGCCTGCTTAGTCATAAGGTAATTTGCTCGATCAGCTGTTGATTTGAGCAATTCAAATGCCCTACATTCTTCTAGTTCTTGAAACACAATCTTTAGATGATGAAAGCACCCCTTGGCTGCTCGCATATCCTTCTCAAATGACTGGCTGGTAAAAACTGGCTGAGGAGTGTTCGAGAAGAATTCCTTAAATGGGAAGCGTTCCTGAACAAAAGTTGGTTTATCTTCGTTACCCGCACAAGCAGCAAGGAATTGTTCCCAGCGTGAGTATACATGGAGCAACCAAAAGTATCCAGCAGTTTCACAAGTATAACCTACATCCTCAGGAACTTGGAGAGATCTTGCAAGCCGCTCCACTTCACTAAGTAGTTCTAGGCGTCGAACAAGCATTGCATTAACACGACCTTGCCTGCTGAAGTCAAGATCAGTTGCAAGTTCTTGTTCACCTTGACCCAGTCGAAGAAGATATCGTGCAGGCACATCCCTCTGTCATGGTGAAAAGGATACAAAGAATAGGCTTTAAGTAATGAAGAAATGGCATATCCTTGCACAATAAGTGACATAATCACCCTCACATTAAAGAGTGAGAATCTATGTAAACATTCTCAATTCCATCTCTTAAATTAATTTATAAAACCCATACCTGCATTATCTTCTCAAAAAGGTCATTCAATGCCTGGTTTGAATGGGTGATAATTAATGTTCTCTGAGAAGGACAGTTATGATAAAGAACATTCAAAATTTGCACAGCAGTATCAGTCTTTCCTGTACCAGGGGGCCCCACAACCATGGTTAGTCCTGGCTGAATGCCAGAAGTGATTGCTCCAATCTGCATAACAAGAGAAAAAGATGTGACCAGTTAAAAAGTATGTGTTGACACGTGCAGTACTTCAACAAGCATTAAATGTAAGAAGCCAGAAGTAGATTAAAATAGCTGCACATACTAGAGGATTTCACCAGTTAAGCACTAAGTTATTACCCCATCGAGAGCTAGAGATTACATGTTATTATTCATGCATAAGAGGTGCAATATTTAGGGGGAATTAAAGATCAGGCTCAATAAACAAGGAGTTGCTATCCACCTGTGTGGGTGTAAATCTGACTGAGTTCTGTTTTGGCTGGTCTTGGGGATAAGGCCCAGGGTCGGCAGGAATATATGCCTCAACAGTAAGTTTTTCTTTCTCGCTAACGGCATCCACCATATTAACATCATTTATTGAATTGATGGTAGACTTCTTATTCCCTGGAAGAGCATGAGTGTTGCCCTTCAAAGTCCTGGGAAGCCTGATTCGGAATGGAGGACTTGGATCCAAAACCTCAGTGCCATCTGGATTTATAAAATGCACCTGACAGCACAGATAATGATAGAAATTTTCAGCAATGTGTGATGAATAAATCTAACAGAAATCAACAATCAACAGTTTCCATACTCTCACAGTTACCAGCATCTTAACATCTAACATCAGTTTAGGCACATTTAGATTATCTTCCTAAGGTTTCCATCATCACCTAATCTCAAATTAGTTATATAATGACTCAAAGAATTCAGTCAAATCTTTTGCATCACTGCCATGGTGCTCATAAGTCATAATTACCCTTGATGTGTTCTTTAAACAACAGAAGCCACTATCACTCAATCAGAAAAACTGGATTTGGCATTACCAGACCACCAATCGATCCCCAGTATTCTCAAAATAATTTATGCAGTCACAGATCTTATTTGCAGTGGCAGATTAGAAGCTCTAAGTGTCCCATTAGTAAAGTAAAAGCCACTAGAATATCAATTGAGAGAGGACAAGAAACAAAAAGAGAGAAGGAGGTAGACAACCATAGTTGCTTGCATAAAAAGTTTAATGGCAGGGGATTAGACTGCACATGGACCATGTGGGAATTTCAATTACTTTGCAATTGTAAACAGTATCATAACAGTAGATTTTTACCCAGGATGTTCCATTATTATTGGACTATTTAGCAGAAGTGCACTTGTGCACCCACGAATATAAACACACACACTCACCCCAAACAGAACAAACATGCATCCACACACGCATGCAAGCAGATATGCAAACATGCGTCAAAGTAAAAGATCACAAGAAGAAGGTAGAATTTGATTTTAAAAGCTAAAGAAAAATGTTGCCCACCTCATAACCTGGGAAGCTTTCCTTCAGGTGGACAGCATCCAGGAAGGTATCTTTGAAATCAACCATTTCAAGGAGATTAGGCATATTGGTCCATTGTGCTGCAGAAGGATTTCCATAACCCAGAAATATGTTGTGCAACCAGTCAGGAACAATACAGTATTCATTCATAAGATCTCTTATAGATTCCAAAATTGCTTTGAAGTTATTTTCCTTGGGTTTCCTCCTCATTAATATATTAAATGTACCATAAACATCTTCTGCACCTTTCTCTGCAATATTACTAACATCCATGTGGTACTGTGCTGCATCTAAAGCAACAGTCACAGTTCTGATTTCACCCTTTGGTGGTTTCCATTCATCCCGTTTGATTCTTCCTGTGAAATCATTCATGAGCATCCCCTCCTCATCATGAATTTCAATAATCTCACATCCCCGTACATATTGAAGGCCAAGCCTCTGTGGAACACTAGCCTTCTCAGCTTCCTCAGAACTTAGAGGCTCAAACGAAGGGCAAATCGAGAGTAGAAATAAAACATCATGTTCCTTAAGAGCATCCCACTCTGATCGCATCTGTGCCCTATAACTGGAAATGCTATAAGTAATCTCTGCTGTCACCGATGATGGTTTGACTTCACCAATATTTGGCTGTTTGACTTCAGTGATCTTAAATTCTTTTATGGGCACAGCCATTCTTGACCAACCACGAAAAGCAGTTTCCCCCTCGTGATTAATGTAGGCAAGGAGATGTGGTACAGCTTCTTGAATATCTTCACGGATCTCATAAGTTGATTCAAGGCGGAATAAATTAAAATTTCGTAACAGATAGTCATGAAGAGTTAAAAACTGCAGATTAAGTTTTGGAAGTGCCAGACAACCTTCTCCAGAATAATTGATGCTTGGTACAAGGCTTTCGTCCCACATGATCTGCTCATTAGGATATAGTGGAAGAGCATTTATGGCTTCCTTTTGAGATTGCTGTCTCTCAAAGAATGATACCATGACTTCAATGAGAAAATCCACTCTTGAAGACCATGGATCTTCTTCGGACACTAGTTTAAGCTGATTAAAGATGCAAAACAAAAGTTCAAAAAACTCAACAATTTAGTAGTCATGATAAATTAAAATGGCAACAAAAATTTGACCAACAAGTTTAGTTCAAACAGCCATGCAGCAGATAATGAGAAAATTGGAGAAGAGAAAAAGGATATTAAATTTGATATCACAAGTTTGAGGGTATTGGAGAAACACTGATCATGTGCTGTCCTTACAGTTAGGCAGTGTTGGATAATGCTAACAGCTATAATGGAGCTTAAGGATTTTTTCCCCTTGTTCCCTTTGGCTCTTCTCTTGTATACATAAGGGTTAAAACTAACAAATAAGCAGAATAAAGGTAATAAAAAGGCATACACACAAACACATAGGGAGAAAAATCTCTTTCATGTGACCACACAATCAACAGACAAAACACAAAGTTCTGCTTTGCTCTTAATTTCCTTATCGATTACAACAAGCAGTTCATTCTCTTCACTCTAGTTATGGCTACATTCATATGCAAATACAAATTAAAACCTTCCATCATGACAACAAACAAAAATTCCAAAGAGAAGAATCTATAAAATGACCAAAACATTTAACCAATACAACAAGCAAATAAGAGACAAAAAAAGAAAAAAAAACAAAGAATATAAAAAAAATCATGTTAGCACCAACATACTTTATGACAAACCAAGTTGCTTAACTCATCGGAATTAAGCACGGACAACTTCTTGGAGAGATCAACTCTCTTGTGAATCGCACCAATGTTGGATAATGCAAGCTCTCGTAACTGCAACAAACAATATTTTGGGGGATAAAGGGGTTTCAGAGATTTTGTACACAGAAAAAAAAAAAAAAAAAAACATAGAACCCACAGTGTGGGATCCTTGTGAACTGGGACACCCTTAACATTAATCAACATATTTGAACAAATATCAAATATAAGAGGTGTCCTTTTGCAAGAAAGTGAGACAAAGAGCAGAGGAAAAAAATTAAAAGAAAAAAGAGGGAATCTACATTAAACTCAACTCTTGTGGCTGACCTTGGGAATCTTCTTAAAGGCAAGCAGCTGAAAAGCTTGAAAGCGGTCATAGTGTGTTTGAAGCACCTCGTCATCTGTTAGTTGTGTCCCAACATGATCATTGATCTCAAATCTCTCATAGAACTGCAACAAGTCAACCAGCTGTGCAAAGAGTTTGCCTTTTTCATGCCTATAAAGAGCACTTAAATGGCATTTGGGAACAACAGCTACATCAGCCACCAGAGGCCTGAGGTACCTGTCCCAACATCAAAGGATAATTGAGAAAATTAATAAATAAAACACAGAATGAGGACTTCTGTAATTGAAAAGCATTAAATGTACATAATTGTCAGCCAAAGAACCTCTCAAGATTTGACATACATCTATTCAAACATAAACTGTACAAGAATTATCTATCCAAATAAAGTGGCAGGTTTCATAATCACAAGTACAAGAAAAGAGAATATGGAAAAATAACAAAGGCAGGAAAAGTAGACTGGAAAACAAAAGATGTGTACCTTCTTGTTGGAAGTTGACTTAACAGATCAATAAGAAATTCCATAAACCTCTCACAGTACAAGACAGCAGCATCATCAATTTGCATAATACTTGCATCAAGAGTATCATCTTCATTAACAAAATTCTTCTGAGAAAACACCTTGAAATCAAGCACCTAAACAATGTCAAGGAAGAAAACATTAACTACAAAACTGATGAGTATTTGAGGCAACAGGCATTAGCCACAATACAGGTCAAGGTAAAATCTCACGTTAAGAAATTCTTCGATAAGATTTCTCAAGAATTTCACTTCCACCACTCCTAAAGGGTCAAAAGGATCTCCTTGTTTTATCGCCTCCTTAGCCTCCC
Source organism: Rhizophora apiculata (assembly GCA_037832385.1). Classification (NCBI taxonomy): domain Eukaryota; kingdom Viridiplantae; phylum Streptophyta; class Magnoliopsida; order Malpighiales; family Rhizophoraceae; genus Rhizophora; species Rhizophora apiculata. The sequence continues at coordinate 1,496,848 of CM075430.1, read as the reverse complement.
TCTTTATCATCCTTTTCCATTTCTTGATCAATTCAGGATTAAGACAAAGCTCCATCTGCAATTTAGCCAAGAAAATGATACATCATGCCCTAATAAGAGCAGACTCTTACAAAACAAGAATAAAATAGGGAACAAAATTTACCTGAAAGCGACCATATGATAAACTGTGCCATGACTGGAGACCCGCTAATCTTAGGACTGTTTCACTGACGATTTCATCTTCCAAACTCTATGAAACAAAATTCCAAATGTGATTGAAATGAGTGGACAAAGAAGAGCAGCTCCTATAGATTTTCACACTATTTGGATGATCTCAAAAGGAAATACATTTGTAGGTGCATTGTAACTTTCAATAGAAAAGAAGATCAACCAATGAAATATAAGGTTCCAGGGGAATTGGCTATTGGCATAAATTAGACATGATAGACAAACGTATAACTTTGATGCGACATGTAGATGAACCAAAAATTTCTGGCTGCACATATGCATATCAACTAATAATACAATAAGCAATAAGAAAAGAAAAGGAAGAACACATTTATACGTAGTACATGCGTAACATAGCTTAACTTCATGTCTCACAATACATTCAAGAAACCTCATATAACCTAAAGTTGGTTAGAATAACTTTTATCAGTATATAGCATGTGATTTTAACAGACGTATATCAAAAGAACGGCAGATAATGGGACAATTGAATACCTGAAAAGCATTGATCATAAAAACCAAGTAATTTGTCTTCTCTGCAATGTTCAAGTCCCTCCCCTACACCGATTTAAGATATTGAGGGGTTTAACAATACATGCTAAAAATATTACATAATAAACCTAATTCTTGAGAGAAAATGTTGAATGAGAAATCACTGACCTTCAACACTCAAGACAAATGCTTACCACATACATGAGTAGAAACCCAATAAATTAACCACACAATATGCAGAAAATTTTGCATAGTCAGATTATCGTGGGTAAAAGGCACAAACCTCCTTCAGCCGAAGAACTCTCTGAAGAAATCCCTTGAAAACATCTTTCCGATCATAAAAGCATAACCAGGCTGCCACATTCTCCCGAAACTGCAAATTAAAGAAGAAAAAAAAAGTAAAATAAATAAAAATTAATTCTTTTAGCAACAGTAAATACACAGATACACGGAGCTGTAACGCTTATGTTTACCTTCTCATTGACCATGAGAATCATGGACATAACATGCTCGAAAGTGGCGGTTTCCGGGTCAAAATTGGGCCAAAGGTAGTTCTCCAAATACTGGCTAACTTCCAAGATCATCACTCTCTGCAACGGGACCGGCCTTCTTCCTTCCTTCTCCTTCACCTTCAACTCCGTTTCGTATATCTGCTTCACCAGCTGGGAATCGAACGCTCTCTTCTTCTCGGATTCTACCCCTCCGCCGCCGGTCTTTAGCCAATTCTCCGCCGCTATTTTAGTCAACCGGTCGCGTTGAATCTCAGACAGAGTTATCGAGCTTGGGAGGGTGGAACCGGGCTTGGACTCCACCGGTTTATCGCCGACTTGAGTGGACAGCTCCACCGGGTATTCGGCGACCCGATGGCGCTTGAAATCGTAAGCGCCAGTACCGTAAACTTTAGTCATTGTGTAGTGGAGGGAGAACAATGGAAGCTAGGGTTTTACAAAAGGGAAAGAATAACACCGGAAGCAGGGGCTTTCCAATGGCGGTGCGGGTAGAACCGGTCCGTCGGGTCTTTACTGACCCGATTCATTTTTATTTTTATTGTCCCCCTAATGGTGATAGTGGATTGGGCGTCTGCAGTATTGGCCCAGGTCTCATGGCCCGCTTCGTTTTGTTTATTTCCGCGCTGTGACAATTGAACCGGACCCGAGTCGGTCATGCTAGCACTCGGGACCAATTCCTTCAATTGGATTCATGCCTCCCCACTCAGGAATTTGTTACTATTTCGCTTCATTTTAATCTGAATTTTAATTTTGATTTAAATATAAATTAAATAATTTTTAAATAAAAATAATTTATATTTTTTAATAATTTATTTTTTAATTTTTTTTATAAATTTATAAAATATTATTATTTTTTATGTATTAAATAATAATTATCATCAGCGTCTATATAAAAATTAAATTTATAGTTAAAATTAATAAAAAATTATATATTTTTTATAATTTTAATTTTTAAAATAAATATTTTATAAATAATATTAAAAAATTTTTACTTAATTTAAAATTTTTTAAAAATTATTAATATTTATTAATAAAAAATTAATATTTAAAATATTTTTAAAAATATTAAAATTAATAAATATTTAAAATAAATAATACTATTTTAAAAATATTATATTTAAATAAATATTTATACAATAAAAATATAAAATTATTTCATATGATAAAAAATTATAAAATAATATAAATAAAATTTTTAAATAATATAATATATATTAATTATTTTTAACGTTATAAAATTAAAAAAATATATAAAAAATAACTTAAAAAATAATTATAATTTATATTTTAATTAATTATTATTATATAATTATATATTAATAAAAAAAGGTTAACAACAACACCTACAAACTAAATCAAATAACCTAAAACAAATTCTCTATGTGTTCTTGCGCATGACTCCGTATGTTGCGTCTCCAACTCGAAACATTTTTCAATTTCAACTCTCAAAACGCAATATGATATATAAAAAAATTCACAAATTGGAGTTCTTTTTTTTTTATATATTTTTTAAAATTTTTATTAAATTATAAATTATATAATAAAAAATAATTTTAAAAATTTTTATAAATAACATATTATATTATTATTATTAAAATTTGAAATATTAAAATTAAAATTTAAAATTTTTAATAATTAATTAAATACCAAAAATAATGATATACAAATGGATGGTTTTCCATGATTGGGGTGGCTGTCAATGACGAGGAAGCAGATTAAAATTGTTCAAATTTATGGAACATTTTCCCCCTTTACCTTTTAAAAAATGGAAATGAATGTTTATATATGGGAATCAACTTAAAAATTTTAAAAATTTCTTTCCTTAGCTGATCCTTTCCATGGAAATGGAAAAAATTAGAAGAATCAGCAGCCACCTTTTCTCTCTCTGCGTGCCAGCTGCTCACCAAAATGGCTAGATCTAGTCTTTCATTGGAGTCTTTCATGGGGAATTATCCAAAATGAAAAATAAAAAGTCAAAACCTTTTCTTCTCGCCAATAATTTATGAGAGAAGACTCTATTGACACTCTAACGATTGAAAATTTGAATTTAACTGCAGAAAACATTAAAAATATATATATATACGAAATATATATATAATAGATCTACTAAATTATATTTTTTAAAAATAAATAAATAAATCCGTGTGTTTGGACTCGTGTTTTGTGAAAGAACAGAAAGAGACAGAAGGAGGAGCCGTGGGATTCTCCACCAGATGCCACCAAGGATCTCAGTGAGTGACTAGTGACTGACTTCCTCAGATTTGCAGAGAGAAAGAGAGAGAGATCCATTCATGGCCGCCTCCAGCACCACTGATTCAATGTTCTCTTGCCAAAGGTAAAGCCTTGGTCTTCCTCTGTGCTCTGTGTGTGTGTGTGTGTGTGTGTATATACTCCATGAAACCCTGTGGCTGCTCTAGCTTCTCATGCACTGATGTGTCTCACTGTTTTCTTTACCTATGGCTTTCATTGTATGCGATGAAGATTCCTGGCTTATTAGTATCTCTTGCTGTATCTTGTTCAATCTTTGGTCTTGCTGGGGACATATGAGTTCAATAATTAATTTGAACGCCTTTTGAATTCAATAATCAAGATAAAGGGTTACCCCAGACTCTGGCTATCTATTTTGCTAGGATATGAATCTTTAAGCACACTGTTGGGTCCTCTGTATTGTACTTCTCTTTGACCCAAGGTTTTTAGAACTAAATCGGTGTTGTACCAGAAAGTTGACTGTTTCACCGTTAAACTGAGGATTAATTTAGTAAAATTAATATTTAATATTAATATATATAAAAAATTAATAATATAATTTTTATTTTTCAAAAAATTAAAATATTAAAAAAATATTTTTGAAATATTTTTTATAAATTTTTTAAATTAACTGATACTGAAAAATGGTAATTGATTTACTAATTTATGGTCCAATTGGTCAAATATATCTCTTTATTTATTAATTTTTAGAACTAATGGTTTCTAGGGTGAACTAAACCAAACTGAATTACAGTCCGGTTTTCAGTTTTATTGGTCCAATTGGCCAGTCTAGTCCAGTTTTCAAAACCTTGCTTTGACCTCATATTTTCCTTCCAAAGGTTATCTTTTTTACCTTCATAAGACCTTTCTTGAGAGAATTCAATACTCAATTGCCCTTTCCTTCTTGTTTACCTTTTTTTTTGGGGGGGGGGGGGAGGGGGGGCTTTCTTAAATCAATTTTCCTGTGAATTCCCTGGCTAATCCCATGGAGTTTTGTCTAAAATCAATGGCCTTTTGAGTTTTCTTTGTAGTGGGAGTTCAGGCACTTCGAGGTTTCATTAAATCTGCACTGTGCATTAGTGTTAACCTTGCAGAGCAATAGGCCATGATCTGAAGCAATCTGACCCAGATATAAAGTCCACAATAACACAAAACAAACTAGATAGATAAGAGAAATAGGATGACATTGACAGCAATACTGCGTATTGTATTTGTCATTTTGTCAGATGATTCATGTTAACTGGTGGCTAATAGCAGATTGTTTCTTGCCTTCATTTACTTATTACATCTTGGAAGTCTGTCTTAGAGGTCCTCTTGGGAGCCATATATAATTGCAATTAATTTCTGTTGTCTATTTGCTTTCATTGCAATTTAAATGTATATTTGGAGACTGTATCACAATATGTTGTAGCTGTCATGATCCTGTAAGTGTACATATGCGTTCCCTAGGTTACCGGGGAAAGTGGCATTGATCACAGGTGGAGCTACTGGCATTGGAGAGAGCATTGCCCGCCTATTCCACAGGCATGGAGCAAAAGTTTGTATAATTGATTTACAAGACAAGCTTGGACAGGATGTATGTGAATCCCTTGGTGGTGAACCAAATACATACTATTTCCATGGTGATGTCACGGTAGAAGATGATATTAGCCGTGCTGTTGACTTCACTGTTGACAAATTTGGCAGAATTGACATTATGGTCAACAATGCAGGGTTGTCTGGTGCACCATGTCCAGATATTCGCAATGTAGCTTTAACAGAATTTGAGAAGGTGTTTGATGTAAATGTGAAGGGTACCTTCGTTGGAATGAAACATGCAGCTCGAGTTATGATCCCACTGTGTCAAGGTTCAATTGTATCTATATGTAGTGTTGCTAGTTCTATTGGAGGCCTAGGCCCCCATGCATACACAGGATCAAAGCATGCTGTACTGGGTCTGACCAAAAACGTTGCAGCTGAGCTAGGAAAATATGGGATACGGGTAAACTGTGTTTCTCCATATGCAGTTCCAACAGGCTTGGCTTTGGCTCACTTGCCCGAGGAGGAGAGGACAGAGGATGCAATGGCAGGTTTTCGCAGTTTTGTTGCAGGGCATGCCAATTTGAAAGCGGTGGAATTGACTGCTGATGATGTAGCTAATGCTGTACTCTTCTTATCAAGTGAAGATTCCAGGTATATCAGTGGGGCAAATCTATTGGTTGATGGGGGTTTCACTTGCACAAACCACTCACTTAGAGTCTTTAGATGATGAGTAACATCCAATGTTTGTGCTTCCATGCTTTAGTTGGCCAGTTTTCTTATCAGCAAAAGGAGGGCTTCTAGCATGTCTCTCAAATAAGGTTATTTATGCATTATGAACTTGGTATGGATGTTATTTTATTGGGCATGGATTAAGATTCATTTCAGTTAATCAAAAAAGTGAATTTGATTAAACTGAGTGGTAGTTTTTATTCATTTATTTATTTATTACCATAATTTCAATTATTTTCGTTCAAGTGGATTAACCAACAAGAGAAGTCAAGTTGGCTACTAAAGAAATTAAGCAAGGCATTTTCCTGAAAGTCACACAGACTTCAATTCTGATATACCAATATATATATATATATATATATATATTGAACTGGATTGCTAGATGAGATTCTTGCCATAGCAATAGCAAGCATGCATAAGCTAACATTCGTTTGCTTTTTCTCAAAATTGCCTGTTCTACCGAAGCTGTGAACATTAACAATCACATCCACTGAGTTAAAATCCAGTGCAGGAAGAAGGCTTGGAAATCTCTCTGTAACTATGGAGATCGAGACAAAAAGAGTATTGCTAATTGGATGGGATTCGTGAACTTTTATGTTACTTTTCTGATTGCCTTTAACCGGGACTTCCCTTGGAGGCAAAGCAAACACAAACGAAAAGTGATTCTAAAATGAAGGTAACTAATCTTTAATAGGCACCCACCACCCCTTTTGTTTTCTGAAAGAAGTTGCTTTGACACATAGAGTATGATAATCCTCCCAACGACATGCCTCTCTGTCACTGATTTGGATTTGTAATGATCCTCCGACAATGATCGCTTAATCTCCACTAACACTAAAGGAAAGATCATATTTCTACGTACCCAAAAAAAAAAAAAAAACAAAGAGAAATCATTTTTCTTGGTGAACTTGTCTTTCCTAATGTGTTGGTGTAAGCTACATTACTTGATAAAAGTATATTCAGTATTGTTTCCAGGAGAAATAAGACCAAATCCTACTAAGTTGGGAGAGCCTACGGGAGACAAGGGATTATCCCCGAAGGACGAAAGCCAATGCTCTGATGGAAGCACGAGACGAGCACGGGGCCCATTGTGTGAACCACGAGCATCCAACTAAACCATATTCGCCAGCATTGGGGTCTTAAACAAAAAAAAGAAAAAGAAAAAAAAAAAAAAGATAAAGGTTGTGATGAGCCGCTCCAAAAGAGACGGAAAACCCAGATCATTGTCGGCAGAATTGTAAAAAAAAAGTCGGTAAAAAGAAAGGCATTAGCTTGTAAGTTGTAAGTTATAATTTATTTAATAAATGAGTCAAATTTAAATAAAAATATACTTAATTGATTAAAATTCCTGGACAATATATTTAAAAATTTATTTGTGTACATATTAAAAATGTATTTATTATATCATTTTATTAGACTTATTTTTAAAATTAGATTTTCAAGTTCAACTTCGTTACTAAATGACACCCAGATGTAAAGCTTAGTTCGTTGTTCTTTCTTTTGGTAAAGGAAAATCGAGAAGCCCTACCCTGACGAGTAACGGGTAAAGAGAAATTTGAGAAAATTGTGACATTTTGTTTTGCCCTTTTCCGTTGAACTGTCAAGAACCAGGTGTTGATTGCTTATTGGTTGGGACTAAAACCAATCGCCGAAGACTTTTTGAATTCCCATCTGGACGGAGGCATGGGTCGGTGCCGTTTGTATGCAAAACAATTAAAATTTATCAAATTGCGTGCCTTGTGGGTGATTTCTTTGACGTTTTATTCTGCCCCGGCTTCAAGCTTTTTCTCATTTTTCTGGGAGTGGGGCTGCAGCAGACGCAGAGGAGCGTCTGCGTTAACTGCAACTTTTGGGACCAGAGTAGGCCCCACAGACAGCCCATTCCGCCGACCAGACTTTTGTTAAAGTCCCACCGCCCAAAACTTATCTTCTTGGATGGATTCCACGGCCAACCCTTGAATCCTAAGCTAAAAAAATTCTTTGATTAAACACTCATACGAATTTTCCACAATACCCTTGAAAAAAAAAAAACAACAAAAAAAAAGAAATTAAGAAAATACAAAGATGAATACAAAATAGATATGATCTCATCATCATCATTAGTATAATCAATTATTATATATAAAAAACGTGTTAATTATAATTAATAATATTAATATTTATTTTATATGTCTTTTTAATAGCATTCTTTAAAAAGGTTATTAAGGATTCAAACCGTAAATTAAAAAAAAAAAAAAAAAGAAGAAGAAGAAGAAAAGGAAAGAGGAGAGAGGGGATACAGATAGATTTTCTCGTACCAGTCAATGATGGCCAATAAGAGAATAATAATATTTAATAAAAGCGGCAAAATTAATTATTATTATATCACAATCGTGCGCAAGCATCAACTCCAACCCAAAAACAAAAAAAAGTTAAAGAGATACATAAAATGTATAATTAAGCATATGTTTTTCATAATTATTAATTATAATTAATTATTATATAAAATACATATTAATTACAACTAATTATTATAATAAATTAATATTTAATTTTATGTTTATTTTTAGTTTATCCGTAATAAAAACTCAATGCATAAGTATGCTCGTGCTCCCACGATCCAACTGCTAACCATAAACGCTCCAGCATCAACTGCTAACCAGTATCAACTGAAATGCCATTCTTCAGTAAATCATCGTGGAAGCAAAAATATTGATTAATAGGCACATGCGTCCATGCTGCGATGGTGTCTTTTCGTCAAGATAAGGCGGGGCAGCTTTGACATGACATTGGAGATCAGGGGTTGGGATCTCTAATCGCCATTTGTGTTTGAACTTGAGAGGTAAAGGACAAGCCAACAGTGCATGGCTGCTAAAGAATAATTCATTTAACAAATGGTCAAGTTACGTAGACTTGGGTGAGTTGACGCTTTGCATAGAGAAACTCAACACATTTTAATATTATATTATAATTAACGATAAAATTACAAGTATGTATTTAATTGATTCTAACAGTATAACATAGAATCATGTTTGAAGCGTATGAAATTTACTGCTTGTGTGCAACGAAACTCACTCGGAAAATGCCTGAAGAAATGGGACCGCACCACCCGTTTAGTGGAAGTCAGCGTCAGGCGCCTTGCTCAGCCTTGTTCAAATTTCATCGGCCAAAATCATCGTAGTAGTTCAACGAAAGGCCACCCACCCCCGAATAATAAAATAAAACAAACTAGAGCCCATTGAAAACCAAAAAAATTAAATAGAATAACGTATTGAAGACCTCTCGTGTCTTCCTGTTGCGGAGTTCATGTTCCAACACAACAAAACTATTAACCTTCCAGGATAACTCCCCATCTCCAAGGAAGGAAACTTGCCTTAAGCTCATCTATGATGCTTGTTCCTTGATTTCTTTGAAGATGGTCCAAAGGAAGGTTCCCAACAAGCATGGAATCCATGCTGATCGGGTCAACTCTGAGAAGGCGTTGGGGAACCCGAAGCCAACTTCCTGTCAACAACAGGATGGCAAGAACAGAGGACCTGATTTGAAGAAGAAAATGAAAAGATCAAAATCAATCAAGCTTTCAGATATTGAGAGTTTGAAATCGTCGCCTTTGAAGAAGACGATAGCCCCACCCGGAAAGTCTCCGCCTTCCAGACTTCCAACTGCCGCAGCTACCCTGCAGAAGCAGCATATGATCAAAGCAACTGATGGCTCACCAAATTACATGAAGTCGACAAGTAGTTCAGAGGCAAGAAAGGAGCGATCCCAGGTGAGTTCCATGACTTCTAGAACTGGCTTGGATGCGAAGAATCTGCGTAGAAGAAACTCAAATAGCTCAGAAGCTGGTTCAATTTCTAGCAATAGACCAACTAGAGCTTTAACAAGGACGTCTAGTTTGAAGCTGGTGAGAACTTTGACTAAGGCTCCCAGTTTCAAGCCAATCACAAGAAAACCCCCTAGAGTAGCTCTTTGTTCAGAAGTGAACGTGCAAAAAGCTACTTGTTCTTCAACCCTGAAGGATTCAAAGTTTCCCGCTTATCTCATGCTTAATCCTGGCAGTACGGAATCAGATGGGACCTCAGTCGTTAAGGTCTGCCCATACACCTACTGCTCCCTTAATGATCACCAACACACTCGTTTGCCTCCATTGAAGTATTTCTTGAGGGCGAGGCAGCATTCTTTGAAAACCCAAAGGAGGATGAAATTGGAGGTTTCATCCCCACGTAAAGCCACCAATATGTCTGACGCTGGAATGGCAAAAATCGATCCAGGGATGCCGATAGATTCATTTGACTTTCCAACGATGCAAGAAATTGGTATGGATTTTTTTGTTGAAATATATGCCAATGATAAAGTAGATGAAGCTGAAGCAACGCAAAAGGGCACAGAGGAAGAAGATAGAGAAGCAGCTGATGAAGAAAATAAGAATCAACTTTTTGGAGGCCTCTATGATGCATCACCACAGTTGAAGATTGATTCCAGGGAACATTTAGAACAATACCCAGATACTGGCGTAGCAAACATGAAGTTCACAGAGTTTCTCCTACAAGAACAGGAAGCAAGAAATGCAGATCCAGAGCATTCACCCAGTTTGCTTCAAGATGAAGCAGCAACAGGATGCTTTGACAGCAGGACCGACATTGGAATGGAATGCCAAACAAGCGCAGAGGAAGATGACAGCATTTCTGAAGTTGGTGGCATGGAATGGAAGGAAGGTCAGTCCTTTGCTGCCTCTGAAGTTGATGCAGAAGTTGGACAGTTTGACACATCTGATAAAAATTTTGACGCCAAGATTGAGTACTTATCTGATATTAAGAAGCTTGACTTGGTTTTTGAACCAGAGATTATTAAAGAAGGTGAATTCGTTAGCAATTTCCCTGATGAGATTCCAACCGATGAGATGCTACAGGAACTCTTTGAAGAAGAAACTGCCTCCTTTGCCTCCCAATGCAACAATAGTGTCTCTGAACTGGATGCCAAACAGCAGAAAGGGAAAATTCTTGAATCTTCCCATATGAATGGTAGCCTAACCAGTGACCCGCTTTCTTCTGCGGCAGCTGCATTTGAGGAGTTACCAGATATGGAAGAGAAGAATAAAGAAGCTGAGGCAGATTTAATTGACACTTGGCCCAGTTCATCTCAATTTGGAGATGGTGAAAAAAATCTAACCACTGACATGACAACGGAAAATTTGATCCATTTCCAGGAGGGCAGATCTCTTCAAGGCGATGATGTCACCACGTGGATTCAGAACAAGGCTTCTGAAGGTTACAACAAAGGCCAGAAATCCGGGGATACAAAAATTTTGGCTGGTTCCGTTCCCAGTTTAGATCAAAAGGATAGAACAGAAGATCGTGAACAAGGTGAAAATGTCAGAACATTAACTGAAATACAACTTTTGGGTTCATCCCTGGGCTTCCCTGACATCATTCAGGATGATGCTGAGGTAAATGACAACAAAAACTGCATCATAGCTGAGACTTGTCTCTTTAATGGAGCTGCCGATGACATCGCTTTAAATAAAGATCTCCATGATGGAAGTGACCCAACTGAGCCTCAGAATCACAAATTTGATGGCCATTTCATGAGTACTGATGCCATTGAGGAGTTGAATTTATTAGAGCAAGATCAAGATGCAGCCAACAGGTTCAACATTCCAGATCTGATGGACTCTGACGAAAAGGCTGATCCAAGGACCCATGAAGTGAAGAAGGCAGAAGAAGATGGAAGAGGAAACAACGCAGGAGATGCTAAGAAGATGGAAGAGGAAGGCTGCAATCAGTCTGATCCAGCAGAAAATTTCCTCACAGGCGATAATGGAACCAGCCGAGTATCACAATGCACATCCCTGCACACAGGAAGCACTTTCGACCAAGAAATTCCCGATACCTGCAATACTAGAAAATTGAAATTCAGCATCAAGAAAAGTATCAACGACTCATACGAAGGGGGAGTGTTCAACCCAAGAGAACCAAACTTCCTGGATGTTGCTCCTGACCTAGAAGCAGAAAAGGTTGATCTCAGGCATCAGATCGTGGACTACAGTAAAAATGCTGAAGAATGGATGCTGGACTTCGCACTCCAACAAGCTGTCACCAAACTTGCTCCAGTGAAAAAGAGGAAGGTTGCATTACTTGTTCAAGCATTTGAAACAGTCTTGCCAACACCGAAACATGAAAGTCAAATCAGGCATACTTCAGCAACTTTTTCTCACGCACGTCCTATTCAAGCCTGTAGCTGATTGCAGCCATAAAGGTGAATAGGGCCTCACTCTGAGTTTGCCTTCCATTTGTGATCGAGTAGTAATCGAAACAATAAATCGTGTCAATGCCTGACAAATCTTTTGGTGCGCAGGTGATGACGGAGGCAGCATCTTGGCATATTGTATCTATAATGAGTTTGAGAGATATTAATTATTATAATATCTAGCGACAGCACAATTTCAGCAGTAAAATGCAAACTTGACAGGCAAGTAATATGCTGTTTAGCTCATTCGAGGATGGCATGTAAGGGACGAGAGTGTGTAGCTTAACAGATACCGAACTCAAGACGCAGTTTACTGGTTTCTCCGAAGCTCCGGCAGAAAGAATCTAGTTTGGTGATATAATGTGTGTAATAATAGTGTGTAACTGCAGTGTTCAATAATTTGGTGATCGTAACTCTTAATATTGTTAATTTATGATGTTTATTCTCTGACCAACACACCGCATTCATACAAACAATCAGTCAGTCTATGTCTGATTGATGTTCACTTCATTCTGAAGTTTATACTTCCCAGAAGCAAAAGAGAAAACACATCACACCTTCGGTTATAAATGCAGTCAAGAGATTAGGGAAAAGTGATTTATACATCTCCAGCTAATGGGATACCGGATCATCTCAGCCCATGCTTAAACTTAACTACATAACTAATACAAACCAACAGCATCAATGCCTTGTCCAAACTTGATGGTTGAGATGACTGTACACATTTATTCCTGAATCCACATCGCCGTCTACCATAGGCAAAATAACAACAATGACAACAAGAGCTATGAAATGAGTTTCGAATGTTGGGCCTCAAGCTGACCATGTATGTCATTGCAAATGCTTGTAGTAATCATTCATTGCCCCAGTTTAATAAACACCCAAAGACAGGATGAGCTAAACATACTCACCAGTCAAAATGGCCAATTTTGCATAATTTCTTTTCTTTCTTCTTTACTTTTCATTACTTTTTACTTCCCAATTTTTACCCAAATTGTTCCCCAAAGTTCATGCAGTGTCGTGGTAAACCATATCATTGGCATGCCCTGAATAACTTTAATTCTGGCTACATCTGACATCAAATGCCAAAGGAGAGTATGCGATCAAATACCAAGCTCACATCACCAGATAATACTCGTGCATAACTTACTGACTGGGGCATATTAGCAAAACCAAATTAAACTGCAGTTAAAGGTTAAAAAATTGCTGCCGCATCTATCAGCAGATTGTTTCATTGAGTTGCTTTTTAGTACATAAATACTGTCTCATATATCAAACACATAAATTGGTCTATACACAAGTTACTTTACTGACAACTGTGACTTGATTGTAGGATGTTCAAGAAGAAGTGATTCAAGCTCTCCAATATAGTTTTCCAGACCACTGCAATTGGAGCTGTTATTTTCCGGATCTCCTGTGCTGGAAATAGCTTTAGCATGGTTGCTCTGCACCACAGATTCCTTTCTTTTTATTTCAGCATGAAACAACTGCAGTGCATCTGTTGTTGAAACCGAGTGAACAGATTCATACAAGCCTTGGAATTGATCTCTTTTTTCTTTTGTTTCAATCAGTCTCTCTTTCAAATCATCCGGAAGACAGGCAAGTGCACTTCAAAGAGGAAGAGAGACCAGACAAATATTAGACGAAAATAATTGAACAGAGCAATCATAAGAAAAGGGAGTTCATAACAATTTTCAAGGAATCCATGGCCTTTCTAGGAGCTTAAGATGTTTTTTCTTTTCCGCATTTGCTTATTTGTTTTACCTGGTAACACCCCTAACAATACCCCAATTGTATCCAACAAGAACTGATTCCTTGAAACCAATATTAAATCCCTCCTGAGAAGAAGCGTCTATCCCTGCCATAAGCCCATCACGATACCCAACCTAAAATCATAAAAAATGGCGTTAGAAAAAGGGCTAGAAACCATCTTATGATGGGAGAACACAAAAATATTAGAAAAAAATATAAGCAACAAAAGATTAACTAAAACTTTTAAATCATGAAACTACAGTATGATGTTGTTTGCATCTTTTCTGCCACTCCCTGTCCCGATCAGATGCCTTTTCCGATTCCCCATCAGAGCAATACCACAAAGATCCATCTTCATCCTGAAGGTCAACTTCACGAAAACATGAAGCTAAGTCATATTTCTCGATCTTGAAAGCCAATAATCAACAAGATGTTACTTTGCCTGCCAATTCCCAAAAGAAAAGGCGCTACTCTCACAAAGATAATGATCTCTATAGGCTCAATTTGATTACCACAACAAAACAGACTCCGGAATCATCCCCCAACCACAAACTTATGAATCATAAACTTAATACATTTCAACACCGAAAGCGAGCAGCTCAAGACCAACACTCATTAGATGCCTGAACTTCACAATTCATGATATGAATCAAGAAAAATAGAGTTCAAAGGAATATAAAAACAAATTAACAAAATACTTGCTACGCTAAGGCAATTGATAATCTTGGGGATTGGGGATTGAGGTTAGTCTAGTAATTAGAATCCATTGGACTACAACGTCAACTTACCGTTTGTGGTTTGATTAGGGTCTTCCAGTCCTCCATTCGATGTGCGCAGGCTCCCTGAGTAAAGTTCCTCCGCAAAACTGCTATTTTCCATTTCTTGAACTGCCAAAAAAAAGGTAATTACACGTGAATCTGAGCACGATGAACGGCAATCTCCTGAAATTGGCAATCCGTTGGATGATGTGATTGCGAATGTCTTTGTGCGGCGGCCGCGGCGGCGGAAATGGTGGTGTGGCTGTCAGTTAAAGATACGGCTCATGAACCGCGGTGGTTCACAATTTGGTTGGTTAGTTGGATGCCGGGGGAAAAGGCACATAGACCACTGGAGCTTTCTTCCCTCTCGATGCTGAATTTTGGGCTGGACTGGGTTGGGCTGAAAACAGGACCTGCAGCCCAACATCTTTTAAGCGCTCCATATTTCACCTTGCAGTTATGGGCAAGCAGATTCGCACAGTTAAAACGGAAATTTCCAGGCACATGTCCACAGCCCTGGCAACAAAAGATCAAAAACTTTAACCTGACAATTGAAAACAATGGCAGTATCCTTGGAAGCTGAAGCAATATTCACTGCCAATGTGTCAGAGTCAGAACTCTGGAGAGCTTTACCATCAGTGATTGCATTCAAGTCTTGTTAAATGATAAGTCAAGCTTTGGAATTCGAAGCACAAAACAATAATAATAATAAAAAGAAGTAGATGGGGTTGGATATGAATGCTCCTTCACGTCGCATGCAACAAACTGATTCACTGGTTCTCTTCTGCTCTGTCGAACGATGGATTTTGGGTCTCAAAGATCCCGTCTTGTCCTTTTGGCCATGTTGGTCACGTTAATGGGATTATTAGTTTGCGTGGCAGACATGGAGAAGCAGAAAGGCATATGCGACATGTATCAAGGGATTTGGAACTTCGACAAGTCGTATCCTCTCTAAAATTCAACGGCCTGCACTTTTATTCGCAAGGAGTACGACTGCTTAAAATATGGCCGCTCCCATCACCTCTACATTGGTCATCGGTGGCTGCGTAATGGCTGTAACCTGCCAAGGTTAATTCTTTCAAATATCTACATCTTTTCCGTCTCTTCTTTCATGTTAAATGTTACTGTAGATTGTTGCTCGTAGACTGATATGTTCATGCCTTCCTTTCCGAGCCGTGTATTGCCACTCCCGAGGGGAGGGCCTATCACCATTTCTTGCATGCCCATCATTTCTATCGTCGGATTGATTGCCATGTCTTTAATATCTTCATCAATCTGACGATGTACAACTAGAAAAGTTAGTGCTATGATTCTGAATGACAATAATAAATATAACTTATTTTATTGGGATGAAAGTTATAAATCTAGATGCATTGGTTTCAAGCCAAGTATGATTAACTCGTGAGTTGATTTGGTAGAGTAATAGTAAGTTCTCAATTCGTTTAAAGAAAATCGGTCTAACGTGAAAATGATTTACATCAAAAGAAATTGTTGAAATTTTAAATATAAATTTGTAAGATATAATAAAAAATTTCATATAAAAATTTTAAAAAAATTTTAAAATTTTAAAAAATGAGTTGTAATGCTTAACAAATATTTAATTTTAAAAAAATAAATAAATAAAATAAATTGCATCCGAAATGATCTCAAACATAATAAACTTTTATTTTCAAGTACTACGAGCCGAGCCGAGCCTGAACATAATAAAACTCAAGTAAGGTCGACGCGTTTACGCTCACGGATATGGGCGCAAAGGGATCAAAATGATTGTGTGCGAATAAGCGTACGTGTGAACTTGAGACGATGTGAAAGTATCTTCGTGCGATCCAATAGTCTCCATGCCCGTTCCCGTGTGGGGCAAGAAAAGAGTCTCGTCAGAGAGCTTGATTCTACACGTACTGTATTTCGAGATTAGAATGCCTTGGTTGGTGGCAGTTTTAGTTGAAGTCAATGGAAAAATGCTACAAGGAACAAGAATGGAGCCATCGATTATCCCGGGGCAGTACTACTGGTCTGCATTATGGAACTATCTGCAGAGCACAACATGTTCTAGAACGGCGGGGACCATCGTCGTCAACCTTTGTTCTTTCTTCTGGACTTGAGTGCACCACTAAACAACTTTGACCCGACTTCCTAATTTCGTCTGATCACTCTACAACTAGTCGGATCGCTAAACGACATAGCTCAAACATTTAAGTTCTGGGTCTTTTTGGTGATGTGCATTACGAAACTGCCCTGCAACAACGCAAAAATTGAATACTTGAATATTCACGTCAATTTTCTTACTCCGTTTAAATACGAATCAATGAAAAAAAAAAAAAAAAAAGAGGTTATTTTTCCCCTGAAAATTGTTCATCTGTTTTTGGCTAAATAGTCGGTGATTCCATCTTTATTAAGTTCCAAAAGAATTGAAATCTTGTTCTTCTATGCCTTAAATAGTCGTGGCAGCGTTTTTTTAATTTCCTTTTTAAATATTTACTGCCTTTTATTCCCCTTTTGTCTCTTGTGAAAAAAAAAAATATATATATATATATATACACACACTATCTATTAGAAATCCATTAAACAATTAACTACATGATGGAATAAATTTTTAGATTTTCATAAATTTGACATCTTATTTTCAAACTCTAAGTTCTTATTACAAAAAATCAACGTGAGTTTTTTTGGTCCATTATTATTATTATTATTATTATTATGGTTTTGTTTCTCTTGTTGTAATTAAAAAGAAAAAAAAAAATCAGCATGACAAATTTCAGCATCGGCACTATTGCCGGGACGTGCCGCATGGACAATCTTTTAGGCATTGCGTCTCTCACGGGAAGCTACAAATGGAGCCCAAATTGATAATAGCCGATTTAACCAGACGGTTCCATCTTCGTTCGTGGCCTGCACGTTTCTCCGTCCTCCTGTTAGTCATGCCTTGTCAATCTCGCAACCAGCTGACATGTCATTGACATTTATTTACTAAGATCTCCAAGTTTAAATTCTAGTTGGTCTTACATTTTGCCAAGTCCTTAACGAGTGTTTGGCCCGAATCCACTTGAACGATGCCCCGATTGTCACTTATATGGGATTGCTCAATTAAGAATGGTGCGCTTTTGACAAAGAAATCGATCTGCCAACCAAACCACATCCTCCATTGACATAAATGTCTTGCGTGCCTCGCAATCAGCCTTTTGTATAGGTTGGTCAGCTTGTTTCATAATTCTCCTTGCCACTTCCAACCGCAGTAGTCGACATCGCATTGGCAGCATCAGCGTTAGTCAAAGTCAATTGCTGCTGTCTGGGAGCCTTGTCAAATCTAAATTTCGACCCCATTAATAAATAAATACAACCGTACCAGAGCATACAGTTGACAAGATATCTTTTACAATAATTATACAAAATTTTGGGCTTTGATGTAAGAAATCAAAACTATGATTCAACTCTGTAAACCTTGTCAAATAACAATGTAAATGACGTAATTTTAAGAAATTCACAAATTATCAATTCTCAAAATTTATTTGTAAACCCTATAAATAAATAAAAATCCCATTATTTGCATCAATCTACATTTTCCATTACATTTTTTCACTCCCTTAGATCCATTGCATCAATCCCATTAAAATCTCAAATGCATTCAGTTGATTTAGAGTTGTGCACTACTAAAATTGTAGAACGTAATTTCAATTGACCTAAACGATAAATTAAAATCAATATTGAGTAATTTTTTTCATTTTTATAAAGAGTTTTGTTATCATGCGAGTTGCCATATATAGAGAGCGTTTACAAAGAAAGGGAAAAAAAAAAAAAAAAAAACAATAGAAAGAGAGATGACAGAACTGCATCAACAACAACTAGTTTTGAATAGTTCGAGCATCCATCCTATTCTAAGCTTTATCCATGCACGCACGGTTGTCCAAGATATGATTTCTATGTATATATAAATCAATCTGACCAAATAAGTAGGGTCACTTATACAGCATTATTTGTTTGCGAGAGAAGAAGCGAATCGCGAAAGCGCAGGAAATAAGCGGTTCAACATTTTAACTGTGTATGCTTAGTAGTAGTGATAAGAGCAAAAATAGGGTAAGTCAGTTGAGAGAAGTGATGATTGAAATAAAGTGAATTTGAGGATACGATTAATATATATAATCTCTGCAAATAAGATTTTTGATAAAGCTGAAAATATTTGATTCTGGGGTTATATGGATTTACCCAAATTTCATCTAAAGAAAAGATTTTTATTGGAAGAGATTTGAAAGCATACGATGCCGGTGGATTTAAGCATTATCAAATGTCAATGATTTTATGTGTAAAATAATACATCACATGAATATTAGTAATATTTTAACTTAGTTAGGTGTACACTTTCAAAAGATAAGAGAGGTCAAATATATATATAATAATAATAATTTTTCTTAAAATAAAAACTTGGTATCTCACTAAAATTTTTTCTCAAATCACAATTTAAACATAATTTATTAAATTAAGTCAATAATTAGGCACAAAACTTGAATAATCATAACATAGTTATACGGTAGAGAGTATCCTAATCTATTTTCTAACGGTTTGGTCTCTATTTGATTTGGTGATCGAGTTTTAAAAAAATAGTTAAAAGATCTAATATTTAAATAAAAATATAAAAAAATTAAAATTTAATAATAAAAATTTATTAAAATTATATATATATATATATATATCACGTTCTTAGTCGTAAGAGTTCAAAATAACTGCGCCTTCACCTAACACGGAGGAAAGCCAGCAGAGCAGCAGGCGACTCCTTAGCAAAGCAAGAAAGGAAATCCATCATCCATGGAAGTCTCTCCGAGGTCAAGAAATACAATCTAGTGTGAGGTAATTCAATTGATTACTTTCTCTCTGTCTCTACCTCTTTCGTGTATTTGAAGTACGTGTCTTTTTCACTCTCCATGCCGGCTTATATCTGACATCTGTTCTTTCGTCTTGGTTTGCTTTATTTTTCAATGTTATAAGCTCAATTCTTAGTTTTTCAATCCTGTTTTCAGTGTTCGCTTGTATTTCTCATCTGGGTTTTTCTTTATATTTACTGCTTAGTTTTTCTTGATTTTTCAATCCTTTTCTCAGTGTTTCTCCTGTGGTTCTTATCGGGGTTTGCTTCATTTTTCATTGTTAGACACTGAATTTTCTTTTTCTTGAATTTTCATCCTTTTCGTAGTGTTTAACTTGTGCTGAGGTTTTACATTACCATTTGTACTCCTGTCATGAATCAAATCAGGAGGGTTGCTAGAATTGAGATTGTAAAATGAAGTGTCTTCCATACTTCAAGGACAAATCCAGATATAAGGAACAGAAATCGGCGCCAGAGTTGACAGAGCAAAGAAAAACGGATTATTCGGGGACTGAAAGGGTCACCAAGTCTTCGTGCTCTGAAACTTTGCCCCGTGGCATACCTGAGTTATACCAGGAGAAGGCTCACAATCTGCGAGTATTCTCTTTCTCAGAGCTTAGGCAGGCAACCCGTGATTTTAACAGACTACTGAAGATTGGGGAGGGTGGATTTGGATGTGTCTATAAAGGTTCAATTAGGCCTCTGGATGGCAAGGGTGATCCTACTGTGGTTGCAATTAAGAAGCTTAACGGGGATGGCTCACAGGTATGGGATCTGAGCATGCATGAGTGAAGTAAAATTTAGGGGGGCTTTTATGATTTTCTAATTTTCTGGATATATAATCCTATACTTTGGCACAAGTCCTAAGTGCTCCTTTGGAATACTCCTCATTTGCTAATTAGATGGCATGGGGTTCGATCTTGATATCGTTTTTCTCTCATTTATTTTATATTGACACTTGCTTAGTTTAGACATTGTCAGTTCCATTGAAAGTAGTCAATGTCCACAGACTCATTATCTAATGTCTTCAACATGTTCCCCAACTCATTATCTTATTTACTCTAATTTCCTAAAATTAGCATCGATACCTTGCTGAACTATGCAAATTGTTTATTAAATACCTTGATATACTTATGCTTAGGAGTTGGGTTAGTATAACAACAATTTCAAGTAGGATGCTGATTGTGAGTTGATGTGTGATTCTTAGGTTTGTTTTAAATGGGGATTGGTTTTGGTTGTTGTCGTTGTCGTCGTTTTCTTTTTTTTCAACTTAATTGTGGCTAAGCTTTTGCATGAAGGACGAGTTTTTGTGTATTGCTTCATTATGACCTGGAGGCCACAGGTTCAAGTCACAAGAACAAAACTTCTGCATCTTGCAATTGAGTTCATCACCCAAAATTCACCTGAACGTGCTTGCAAGGAAATATGTAGAAAATCTGACTGAAGCTGTTGTGCCGTGCTAGGCTTTCTGCTAGTGGCTTCCATCAAACGTTTTTGTAGATTGTTTTTGGTTTGGTTCAAAAATTAATGTTACTGTCAGCATGCAATGACCTGGTGTCAGATAATCTTGCAGCTTCCATTGTTTATTTGGAAAATAAAGTAATGTTGCCTCTTTCTCATTTTTTTATTGTTTTTAACTTAAGTTGCTCATTTGATCTTTCTCTTTTCTTTTGGGTTTTGGGAACTCTCGTGGTGGGAGTGGAGGGATTTGGGATCTGTTTTATTGGATTCTTCCAATTTGGTTATGAATGTGGAAGGCTTTGCTGCCAATTTTTTTGGCTTGTTTGGCTCCATCATTGTACCATCGAATTGATGCCATTTATGATAAAAGAGGCAGAGGATGTTGCATTGCAACTGATTACTGTTCGATATGTTCTCTGTTTCTTATACAGGGTCATAAACAATGGGTGGCCGAAGTTCAGTTCCTTGGTGTTGTTGAGCATCCAAATCTTGTCAAACTCATTGGATACTGTGGTTTGGATGGCCAAAGAGGGATCCAACGGCTACTTGTGTATGAATTCATGCCAAATAAAAGCTTGGACGAGCATCTTTTCAATAAGGCATACCCACCACTTCCTTGGAAGACTAGATTACAAATGCTGCTTGGAGCAGCCCAAGGATTGGCTTATCTACATGATGGACTTGAAGTTCAGGTTCTCTTTTTAAACACACCCGACAATGTATTGATGCTGCTTGTCTGGATTCTAACTCAAATGTGTGCCTGCTACCTGTCTGGATTCTGACTCAATGAGTCAGAGAGAGAGAATGCAGAGGCTTTAGTTAGTTTGAAATTTTTTCTAAAGGACTGAAATTTGATTGGTTAAACTTGTCCTGTGGTTATTCTCTGTTGTGGTCAAATCTCCATCATCGCAAATAGTTTTTTTTTGGTCTGAAATTAGGTCATTTGTGTCATAAGCACAAGCTTTCGGTTGATTTAAGCCATATAATTGTTGCAGGGAGAGTGGGGAGGGGGCAGTGAGGGAATGTTTAGGTAGTTTGAAATATTTTCAACAGGATTAAGATTTCATTGGCAAAACCTCTCATGTTCATTCCCTGGTGTGATCAAATCTCCTTTTCAAAAACAAATTGTGGTATTCTTAATGTTGCACAAATTAGAAAATCAAAGCAAACAGTTTCCTTTTGGTTTGAGACTAGTTTAGCCATATCGGTGTTTCAGAAATATTGCCTCTGATATCATTGATGTAATCAAAGCTGTTACAATATTGACTGTTGCGTAATTCAATCTCTGTCAGTCACTGCAACTGAATCAAGCCACTTTCCATTTGTGATCTATAACATGTTTATGGGGATCTGAGTTTCAAATTTATGCTTTTGCTGTTATCGTGCTGCAGGTCATATACCGAGATTTTAAGTCTTCCAATGTGTTGCTAGATGAGAATTTTAAGCCAAAGCTTTCAGACTTTGGTCTCGCCAGGGAAGGCCCAATGGCTGGACATACACATGTTTCCACAGCAGTAAGTATAACATGCACTCTAAGTTAGCACACAGTTTTCCTCGTCTTAAAGCTAATTTCTAACCGAACAGAGAACTCATTGGCTATCATAGTTCAAAGGAAAGCGGTGTGTCTAGTCTGCAAAGATAGTAAGAAATTATGAAATTGTTGCTATCCTCATGGCAACGTGGTTTCTCATGATCAGGTGGTCGGGACATATGGATATGCTGCTCCAGATTATATTAAGACGGGGCATCTCACGACTAAAAGTGATGTATGGAGCTTTGGTGTGGTGCTGTACGAGATTCTTACAGGAAGGCGGTCCTTCGAAAGAAACCTTCCAACAGTGGACCAGGAGCTACTGGAATGGGTAAAGCAGTTCCCGGTTGATAGTAAAAAATTTGGCTTGATGATGGATCCACGACTTGAAAACCAGTATTCTATCAGCACAGCTCGAAGTGTCGCCAAATTAGCAAACAAGTGTTTGTCAAAGAGTCCCAAGGATCGGCCAAAGATGAGCCAGGTGATGGAGATCTTGGAGCAATTAATCCAAGATCAGGATTCTAATGAAGTCAGACCTTCAAATGACTGCTGCTTTGAGTCCTGTGGGGACGATCCATTTGACTCGAGTGAGAAGCCAAATGTAGTGAAACCCTCTGAATCCCGGGGAAGGCGGTTGGCTCACCTTGCAAAACTGGGTGAACAGTTGGTTGGAGCGAGTAAAAGAAGATTTACGATCATCCAGAGGTCCAAATGAACCTTCTTTATATTTGGTCCACCCACTGTGGGTTAACGAGTCTTCTCAGCTGACGCCTAATTGTTAGTTACTGAAATGTAGGGTAGAAGAAAGCGAAAAAGCATCAATCTTTTGATCAATTCGCCTAAAAATTCTTGCTTGAGGGTCAAACTTTGTATGTAAATAAGCAGTTGCTTCTGTAATGGCATCCGGTACGGTACTCTGTATCAAGAACATCAAGACATCTGTACTTCACCAAATGTATTAATTCCGAAGCTGCAATTTGGTCCATTTGTTTCTTTTTTTCTTTTTTTTTTTTCAGTGTTTGACTTGTGCTTCTCCCTACCGCAAATCCATTGAATCCCCGTTCATCGAAAATGAATAAATAATTGAAGGAAAGAAAAATACACAACCATAAAGAGTGCCAAATATTTTTCTTGTTACACGAGGATCATTTCAAAAATGACTCAAACCCAACCATCCAATCCCATCTCCTTTCACAAAGAGAAACAAAATCTATGGTGGGTCTTCCTCTCTTTCAGACCTGTGCCTTGTTCTTTTTTTGGGTTTTTTTATTTTTTACATAATACAATATTTTTACGTGGGATTTTCCGGATTCCAGAGATTGGGGAAAAAATAAAACAAGAAGCCTCTCTCGGTTAGTGATTAGCGGTTTACACCGTCCAATCGTTAAAATCAAACAACAGCAACTGTGCCCGTCCGTACAGTTTTATTCGAGGGAGAGGCCTTGACGTCCGATTTCCTGAAAGATCTGGAGGAGGAAGATGCCGTTTTCCAGCTCTTATCGTCGGCCTCGTCCATCTCTATCTGTATTTGCCGGCACTCTTCGCTGCAGAACGGCGTGTTTCCTCTGCACAAAATTCCAATTCCAAAAAAAACAAAAAAAAAAAACACCCATTAGCCACAGAACACATAGAAAAATCCCAAACAATTTCCGATTAATGGGTTGCACCAAAAGAGAAAAAAAAATTGGGCAACCGACCTGTACATGAAGATGTCGGCGTTATGTCCGAGTGGTTTCCGACAACGGAAACACGCTTCGAGGAAGTTGGGCCTGTTGTAAACAAAACAGCCACCGTAGTAAGACATGGTCGACCTTACGTTAATGGATCAGTTAAAAGTAAACCCCGACGTTCCGGGGACAGAATTCTACCGTCGTTGAGTAGATTTGGTAGTGCAGGAGAAAGAACTTGCTGGAATGGAGATCGGAGAGCTCAGGGAGGAACCCCGAGGCACGCAGACATATATATAATGGCATAGTGAAGTCAGGCTTAGTGGTCCTGAGTCGTACATATACCCTGTAGACCGTGGGCTAAAATTAAAATTTAAGATTTTAAAAATAAAAATTTAATTTCTTAACTTAAGGTGTTAAAATACATAATTATTGGTTCCACGTTGAGACACATATTTTTAATTTTTTTATTATTAATTATAATTTAATAGTATAATATACGAATTGTCTTGGTTTTGGCCGTACAATAAATTAATATTTTAATAATAATAAACAACGGCGGATTGGTGGAATCCATTGGCGGCTCCCTCCCCGTGCATGCATCTTTGAGGAAAGCTACTTTTTTGGAATTTCCTTGGAATTTGGCAAATCTCTTATGGGATTGCAACAGGTTTCTGAGTTTTGTTTGGGCAACATCATTTTGTTTCTTTCCCTCTTCTTGTTCTCCTTTGTGAGAAGGAATTATTGTATAAATATAATAGGTTAAATCAATCAATTTTTGGTATTTTTTTATTGGATAGATCAAGCATTTACATTTTCTTGAACGATTAAAAAGTGGAGACTTTAAAAGCTACGTGGGGATGTCGGGTAGTCCACGTATTTCCTCCTAAAAAAACAAAAACAAAAAAATAAAAGTAATTTACGTATTTCGAGGGGGATTTATTCTGAATTAATATGTGGGCCCGCTTCAAATGATTCCTCCCTCCCCGGTACACACTACCAGGGCCTTCGTCGTCTCGCATTGATGTAATCAGGCCCCACCAATTCCAGAAAGAACAGCGGTGGATGGAACGGACCTGGAGCTGAGTAGATGTGAGCCCCGCGGTGGGCCCCCATCTGACGCAGCAAAAGTTGGCTCGGCGTCCCAGGTCCATGTCCCCGGGACCCACATTCAGAACTCCGGTCGCTGCTGCTCCCAATGTTTCTTTTCAAATTACAATGAACACGCGCGTCGTGTTTCGCGGAGCCAGCGCAGTTCCACACAATTATTTGCTCAGGCTAACGTGGCGTCCCGTTGGAACAGAACAGGGCTCTCCTCGTTTTGTGTTATCATCGGATCGCCTCACATGCTCTCTTCTTTCTTGTACATCTTTGTCCCCTTTTTTCCTTTTCTCGTTTTGTTCTTCGGCTCCCCAGAGAGCTCATGTCTGCCGAGCCATTTTTGAGGGCGTGTCCTCTCCCTTAAAACCATTTTTCAGGGGCTAGACCTCTAATAAAATATTTAGCAACCAAGATTTATTTTTGTTTGTTCATCATCCGTTTGCCCAAATTATTCATACTTAAATTAATATATTTAGCATTTGATTTAGATCCCCCTGTTGGGGGATAATATTTTTAAGAAAATTCAAAACTCACAAGTGGAGTTTCCCTCTCTTGCAATTGCATACTAGAATATTACTACTCAGGTTTATAATTGCCATATAAACATAAATTACTTATTTCTTATATAAATAAGCCTATAGAATTAAATTTTTATTGAACATATAATCATAGTTAATCCAACATATTATATTTTTTAAACAAGTCCTATTATATTTTTTAAAAAAAAAAAATAACTAAAATCTCAATCTTACATAATTTTGAATAATATTATAGTTCATCAAACTATAAACAAAGTCTATATGTATACTAATAAAAAGAAATGAAACCGATTAAATGAATTAGAAGTTGTTAGTTAAATTTAATATTTATAGTTTTATACTCTAAATTCTATTACTAAAAGAATGGATGCCATGCGAATCTGTATTCCAGAAGTTATGTTTTATGGATTAAAATGATCTTTACTCTTCTCTTGTTTATTTACCACGTAATTTCTCTTATAAATGTCTATTTAAATTTATCTTTCAAATTTATTATTTTAATGAATTTTTCACTCGTTTTAAATTATTATTTAAAAAATTAAATTTTAGTTTTATGAGAAAAAATATTGTGATTTAGTTTTGGACGAGCACAAAAAGTTTTTTTTTTTCTTTTTTCTTTTTTCTTCCAGGCTTTGTGTTTGCGACGTGTGGGCACTACAACCAGGCAACACGATAATTGATTCCATTTTTAAATCGTCAGAGAATCAGGTTCTAGGATCTCCACACTGGTTTTACAAGCTAAACAAATTAAGTTCCATGTTGACCAAGGAATCAATCATTGTAGTTGAGGCTAACAAAATCACAGCAAAATGTTCCCGAACTAATTCTATGGTTTTCTCCCTTTTTATTATTATTTTTTTATTATCTTAAAAAAAAATGTATTTTACCCTGAATTATACAGTAACTCTTTACATTCTTTAAAATTAGGATATAAATCTAAGTTCTCAACCATTAGAAACAGTCCTTTTCTTTTAACCTTGTAAAGAATAAACTATATCTTTGTGAAACGTGTTGCAGATGACTAATGAAATTCTTGTTTTCTTTTGCTCAAATGTGCCATTAAATATAAGCTTTTCCGTCAAAAGTGGAAAGTTGGGGAAATTTTGGTTGATGCAGAATTCTCAGGGCAACAGGCTGCCAACACCAAGTTAATTGAATGAACGGAGCAGAGGGATCCTTCCGATTTTGCCCCCCATGTCGAAATTGCATAGGTGACTTTAAAGTACAGCAATGGAACAGCTGCACCTGGACAATTCGTGGGAAAAATACAAAAACAGAAAGCTAGAAGCAATGTTATATCCTCCCCCGATAAATTTAAGCATCGATGCTTTCAGGCTTAAAAAAGACCTAGGTAACTAAATCCATGTACACAAGGACGCTAACTCTAGCCTGAGAGAGCAGCGTTAAGAGCACTATGGACATCAACTCCAATTTGGGCTTCAGCTTTCTCCATGTCAGTTGAGGCCAAGCTCAGCTTCTGGGAGAATTCTGCAAGTCCCTTTTGGACCAGGCTACCGTCAATTCGATCCAGTGGCACTGCCTCAACTGTGACTACATCAGCAACAGAGTTAGCATGGATGAAAGCAAAGCCGCTGCTGATAAAATACTTTCTCACTTCATTTCCTTCATGCACAGATAACACCCCAGGTCTCAACTCTGCAATTGTTGATAAATGTCCAGGAAGAACACCCATTTGTCCCGCTGTTGCTGGAATGATGAGCATGTCAACCTAGACAAAGAATCTGAGAAAAATAAGCACGAGTTTTACAATCTTGTTAAGGTCAATACTCCGTTAGCATACTTTATTCTCAACTCTCTCACATACTTGGATACACATACAGTGTCATATGGACTTCAGCAGCAGTCCAAGGTTAGGAAAGCAGTAAAATTCCATTTTGCATGATTGCAACAAGGAAAATGCTTTCTATACAAAAAATTCTAGGCACCAAAGAATTTAATCATTGTATAGCATGACATGTTATCTTGGCTATAAATGGTGTTTGTGTTTTCATTTATAAGACAGTGTCAGTGTCAAAAACAAGGGTAAGACAACGTACATCTGACCCAATCTTGTTCATTACAATACCCTTTTTGTTTCCCAGGGCACAGAACTATTACAGACAGATCTTGTAAGAATTGCAGTTGATCCAATGACCAAGACTATTTTTCATTCCGACATCTAATTAGTAAAGTATGGTTGAAGAGTGAAAGTTGATTTCTTCTTGGTCCCCTTCCACCCATCACTTTCCCACGCAAACATCCTCCAGAGTGGAAGGGGCAAACCGCCAGCTGCAACAAGAAAGGCAACATTGCCATGCCAGCATTTCATTCTAAACAATATTTTAGGTAACAACATCATGTCAACAAATCATTCTTTATAATAAAGCAAAATTCTCCAACTCAAGGAAAAAAAAAAAAAAAAAAGCCGCACCTCTTGCCCCTGCATAGATCGACATAGAGTCTAATTTCGCACAAAGAATGCTAACTGAACAAGAACAATTTGGAACAATCTAGAACATCAAAAAGAATCCGAGAGAAAAACCTCTTTCGCGGACAACTCAGAAGCACATGGAAGCACGAAATTGACAGTGAGCTTGGGCGGGATAGACGATGGAGGAGGTGGCCGAGGCTTCATGAAGGAGAGAGGTGTCTTTGGTGGCTCCAAGTTCGGTACCACTTTCTTCCACGCCTCCACGAAATTCCTGTCCGCCATTTCCGCCGCCGGGAGATCGGACGAGAACGTTCGAATCCTGCCGCTTAGGATAATTCTGGGTAGCATGGCTATTAGCCGCGTGGCTTGCCGGAACATGATCGGATATTTGCGTCGCTCGGCTCTCGCAAGG
Organism: Rhizophora apiculata; assembly: GCA_037832385.1. Lineage (NCBI taxonomy): Eukaryota > Viridiplantae > Streptophyta > Magnoliopsida > Malpighiales > Rhizophoraceae > Rhizophora > Rhizophora apiculata. Next base: position 1,468,411 of record CM075430.1, on the reverse strand, counting down.
TCGGAGGGAAGAGAGGGTGAGGGTATTTTTGGGCAACCGCGACCACAATTTTCAGGCTGCCACTGCGATCCCCAAAAGAGACTCGGGGGACTTCCAACACAGAACTACTACTGCTAATTCTTTTTTTTTTTTTTTTCAGAAAAATAATACTTTAAAATCTCGAATGATATTTATTACAATTATTTATGCTCAAATCAAAAATTAAAATGACAAATATTATAAACTTTTAATTGTATTTTCTTATATTTTTCTTAATTAATTAATTATTTATTTGGTTAATTGGCTACAGAACTTTGCCTTCCAGGCCTAGGCAAATCTGCTTAAATCTATGTGTAGCCCGCTTATAAATGAGCCCAAAATTGAGAATTGGGCTTCCAGAGGCGGCTTTCTCTCACTTTCATTCATGCCCTACAGGGATGATGTTTAACCTGCTGAATTGAGTTGAATGAATGAATTAGATGTGTTAAATGCTTGCTAGATGTCAACCCAAACACAACTCCCACTAGCAACAGCATTGCACATGCATTGTTTGTAGAATGGTGATTGAGTCAAAAACTTATGATTTGCAATCTTTGTTATAAATTCAATTCATCCCCTTTGGAGTTGTCATATATACATCGTGAGTAACACAGATCATATCCTATGATGGCATTTGCTTCACATATTGGTTTCACTGCCCTTCCCTGTAAAATGTGTCACTAAGTAAAATCAGAAGATAATAAAATCGGAAATTACTCCTAAAATTTCGTATAAACTGCATAACATGCATGCGCCTAAACAATTACCAATTACGAGTTAGAATTAGAAAAGATGTTAAAAGGAAGCAGTATATTTCAGAGGGTATGCAAGCTGTTAAATCTGCTAAGACTTATTATGGCAGTATTAAGACTTCAGTAGCTTCAGCCTTTCACACGTCAATGGAATGTATAAAAACCACACACACTGCACAGTCGCCTGCTAAGTAAATGCAGTCAATGTTAAGAACGTGGATATGTAACAACGCAGACAATAACAATTCCAACAATCATGCCTGTGACTTCTTGCACAGTTAAGCTTGGAGTGATGCTCATGTGTCTATGACGAATGGTGCATACGGCCGGAGACCTTCATTTAGTGACGATCAAGATGGCTGACAACATAACAAAACCTCTGCATTACCAGTTAATCGATGTAATAAACTATTGAAGCATAATATAAGATGGAAAACATAAAGGAAGGACTTACCTTTTTAGGAGTCAAAAGTGCATCGTTTTTCATTGAGAGGCTTCAATCTCCCTGCCTACTTCTTCTGCAGGCCCATTGTTTGATCTGTTCTCCAACATGTCCAAGCAAATGCAACTTTTACACTGACCACTAGAAAAGGAATCAGCCAATGGGCAAGAGCTTTTAGATTTTTGCTGCAAGAAGTTCTGCTTGCTTTTTAGAGTCTCTGGAAGGCATTCCTTTGACAGTTTTGGTATGCCTTCTGTCTTGTGCTCAAACAGAAGCCCAGCAGAGGCCGGTGACTCAGGTGTGCCAGGTGGCTTTCCTGACAAATCTAGAGGCCTATGGAAGAGTAAGTAAGCAACTGTTCGATCTATGGGATTGGTTTCTGTTTCCACTTCGGGCATCTCAGGTTTCCTGTTCACCAATAGGACACACTGATGAAAAGAAAACAAGGCTGGAGAAGACAATCTGTCAGCAAACAAAATCTTTAACTAGTTTGACCACTTTGTTTCATCCAAAAACATGAACAGAAAACAGGAGATCTGCATGTTCTGCCAAAAGACACTAACTCAATCGTTTCCTTCTGGTGAAAGCATACCAGTAAGATAGAAGCATTGGAAAACTTCAAGCATGAGCACCACATCAAAGTAACAAACCTGTTTTGACTAGTTTTGTCTTTTACAGCTAGTTGCCCATCCCTGCAGTCATTGTTGGTGCTACTAGTATCACTAGCACATTGCCTTTCCTTTGCACTTTGAGCCAACCTGAACAAGCTATCTCGAATACAGAGTCTAATTCTGACATCCAGCTGTGGGGGAATAAAACATAGACTTTGGCATTGTAACCAACTCCAAATTACTCTACCAGGTAAATAATCAACTTGCAAGTCATGCATACCTTTGCAATAATTTCCTGAAGCCGAAATAGTACTGTGTCCTCCACTGAATAATCTCCAACAGCCAGAAATACAGCACTGGAATCATCTTGTTCAGTAGGCGAGGTTGGGTCAAAAGAAGGAAGTGCGTTTAACTGCTCAACTTCTACATTGGCCCCATCAACATTTGGTTTTTGACATTCTTGGGGACATTTTTGTGAGAGGGACTGATCACTACAGGAAAGTTGATGAACAAACTGGCACTGTTGTTCCTGGATAGCAAGCAATGCCTGCATTTGTTGTTGTCTCCTCAACTTCTCAATCTTTTCCTGAGGTGTCATGGTCTGGGTTTTAACTGGAAATTTTGCAATCTTGTTTACAGGATTCACATTACCTGAATAAGCTTCAAAACCAGAAAGTAAAGGCTGATGTTTGAATTCCCTGGACTGAATGTGAGACACCATGGTCATGGCAGCACATGGATTTGTTATACCCCCATAAGCAGAAGGAGCCAAAAATGGATCAGAGATCTGTTGGAACTGCAATGATTTGGATCCAGGTATCTGCCTCTGTTTTCTGGGAAGTGGTGAGGGAGAACACTGGACAATGGGCACCAAATATTGATCTCTAAAATGACCGGATGAGTTTCCAGATGAAGAACAATTACCACACAGATGTTGGTATATGGTATTCTCCTCCAACTTTTTCTGCATATTTAAGAGTTTCTTTTGCTTGTGAAGCTGTTACAAAAAAAAAAAGAAACAAAATTAACAACTAAGTCATCCCCACAGAACTTCTGGATCAATGGGAAACAGAGCTATAAGGAGACAAGGGGAAGTTCAGTTTCACACTAATTAATAAGGATTTGTTCCTCCTTTAACTTCAAAATTTAAGCATTGCAACATCTATGCTTAAACCAACATATAAATATTTTAAAGCAGGCCACAATTCTTGAAGGATTTATAAAAGTCAGTCAGTAGTACATCATTCTATGGGCCTTTATAGAAACATAGAAGAAGGGTACCACAAGTTTTCATCTTACTCAGTTGGGTGGTGTTTTTTGTTTACTTGCCTCTAAGTAAACACAAAGTGTGAATCAGAAAACAACTAAAGGATAGTCCTGAATAGCTTAAATTTGCAGGCACAAGTGACATGCAACACTGTTGTGTTAAAGATATACCACATGAAGGAAACAGATATCAGTAATAAAAAAGCAGAGCCTCAAGATTTTAAAAAGATCATAGAGAGATATAAACATATTACATCTGCGAATTAAATTGAAAGCCTTACATTTTCTGTTGCAAAGTGAGAATTTTCCAAGCTGTTCCTTCCCATGATGGTCAAATCTGTCTGCAAAAGCAATAAAAAGATCAAGAACCATTACTTTTCCTCTTCAGCATGTAACATGAATGTTAAATTAATAAAAAAAAAAAAAGGGTTAACTTTTGATACCTGCTCCTTTGCCAAAGGTTTACTGTCATCTCCAACACACACTACATTATTCATGATTCCATTTGCATTCTGAAGACCATGACATACATGGTCATTCCCTTTACCATGACCAAGGGAAAAAGGCTGGTCATCTTCTTGGACATACTCTCTCTTGATTTCAAAGCTCCCTGAAGTATTCCTTAGAGCCCCTAACCCCAAATTAGAGGAGTCCAAAGATAAGGGAAAGGATTTCACTGAGCTGCTAGTGGTATCTTTAGAAGAAGACCACAGCTCATCAGCATTACCAAGACTTACATCGCCAAATATTGTATCATCATTGCTGCAAAATATCACTTGTGAGGATATTGAGTTAGACAGGCATCATTTCAACAAGAAAGGTAGGTATTAGAAATTACTTGGAGGAATGAATGCAAGAATCATTCCACACTTGGACCATCCCACCTATCAATTTTATTTTCTTTTAAAAAAAAGTAGTACCAAAAAAAAATTGTTGCATGCTTTTTTCCCTAGTAAACACATGCTGGACCATAAACAAAAACTGCAGGCACTATAAATTTTCAGGAAATTTCTTCAGTTATTGAAGGGTAAAGTCAGTAGAAAAATCCATGAAAGCGTGTTGTCTTTCCATGAAAAGAAAACTTTTCCATAACCAACCTAATATGGGTTTCTGTATTGAAGATGAGCAACCTAGACCATGATGATACAAAGACTAGGGCAATGTTTCAATGACATATAAAAGATGGAAGAAAAAAAAAAAAACACTTTGCTTACCTGAAAATTTGATCAAGATCGTCAAAACTTCTGATGTTATCCCAACCATAATCAATAAAATCCCCTTGTTCTTTAGCTTCATGGGAATTTTGACAGATTCCAGACCCTTTATTCAGTTGAGCAGTCTCTGCTAAATGAAAAATTTATCATTTGATTGATGGTGCACAGGTGCACTATACCAAATTTTAATATCAACTGCTGATTCTACCAACGTCTCACCATTTCTGGAGGAATCAAGTTTTGTAAATTCAATCAAACTGTTGGAAACCGAAGTATTTAATGAATCCTGATCGACATTGGCAGCATTAGACGAAGGCAGGTTAGGCCATAATAGCTTGCCAAGCCCTGAGGAAGTAGTTCCTTCACTGAGATTAATGTTTGAACTGCTCTCCAGATTTCTGCCATGGATATCAACTTTAGCACCAGACAGCTTCCGCTCAGTAGACTTTATGCTACCAGCTCCTTCACTCCATTCCTTCTGTTTGCAATAATCTTCAGTTGCCGCTTGATAAGGCACAATACAGTCATCGCTCTCACCAGCCTTACCCCATATTATATTTGTAAGCTGCAAAAGTGATAGTGCCAAGTGTTGTTATGACATGTTATGTGGAACGAGAATGACACACCATTACCAATTGATTTTTAAGCAGTCAAGACTAAACAAGTTCACATTTCAAATGTGATGTGAGTAAACCCAGTAAACCCTTGGATCTATACTGATTTAAGTGAGAAAATTAGGAATTATAAAAATAACAAAACACCAACACAGAGGACACAAGCATTTAATGTGGTTCAGCAAATATAACCTATGTCCCCAGACAAAGCGATCATGGATATAGCTTACATCCACAAACAAGGGGATTAGCGATGTAGCCTACGTCCACAAACAAGGCCAAGCCCATTATGATCATGCAATGCATATCATATCTGTAACTCTTACAAAGGGGATAGAAAGGCGATCTAAGTGTTTAAAAACAACCAAGATAAACCAAATCCGCCAATTGAAGAAGAGTCTAAACAATCTTAATTCTAATTGATTCTCAGCAAATCCCAAGTCCAGATAATTTAACAGCCATTCTTTAACAAAAACGTGCAGAAGATCCCAAAAAACACCCACAAAAAAAGCCTATACAAAACATTGACTTCAGTAACTATTACTACGTATAGTTTAGTGGCCGCCAATTATAAAACTTGGGGTGAGATCGGAGTTTGAACCCCAGACCTCAACTCGTAGATAACTCCCTTCCACCAATTCAAACTGGACTAAAAAAAAAAAAAAGACATTGACTTCAGTTTGTCCGGATTCTCATTACCAACTAAGCAAGAAACCGCAGAAAATTTGACCCTCTTACACAGAACAAAACTGAGTTCTTGTAACAACTTTACACCTACTAAATAATCGAAAATTAAGAATTATGAAGAAAAGAAGGAGAATAAGAAAAAAAAAACATTTTATTAAAGAAACTGAGATTACCTCCTCGTCGTTCCAATCAAACATAGCTAAAGAAAGAGTAACAGATCTCAGACCGATAATTTAGATGAAATAAATAACTGCAGATTGTTCCAAACATCGCCAATTTCTCAGAAACCTTGAAGAGAAAAAAAAAAAAAAAAACAAGAATAAGACACAGTCACTGTTTCGAAGATAACAGCTAAGCAAAAGAGTCTCAAACCCAGAAACCAATAAAACACATGTTTGTACTCATGACCAACATAACCTAATAAAAGGGAAAAAGAATTTAAACAAAAAAAAAAAAAAAAGGAAAGGATGCGAGACAGCTTTACTGCAAGCAAACGCAGTTTGTTTCTCCACAGAAACAGGGAGAAGAAGCAGAGAGAAACAGAGAGAGGGAAAGAGAGTAATGGTAGGGGCCGCTTTCGCGTCATCACGTCAGTGGATGGGATGATGCTTGGCTGGCACGTGGGGGCTGGGGGCGGAGAGCATCTAAAGGAGTGGTTCGAGAACGAAGCAGATCTAATGCTGAAATTTGATTGGGCAGGAGTGGGGCCATGCATTGTTGTTGGGTTTGAATTTCGTTTGCATTTGACGAGAGTTTCATTCATTTCAAAGTTGTGAGGCCGATCTAAACTTGTGGCTGAGGTGGGCTCCTGAGATTTCTTGCGTTCGATGGACGGTAGGATCAGGAGAAAAATTAAAAAAAAATATTTGTTCTTTTTTTCTTTCTTTCATATTTTTCAATATAAGAATAATCAATTGTTAATTTATTTGCGGTTGATTATTAAAAATAAAAAAAAAATAAAGAATCTAAATTTTTATTTACATCTTTTTTAACATAAAATACATATAATTTTATATTATATAAATTTATTTATTTATTTATTTTAATTAGAATATATTTAAATTTTTTACTCACTTTTAAAATTAAATTAATTTAAATTACAACAAATCTCCCTTTCTTCCTTTTCTTTTCTTTTTCTTCCCACTTTTGTTCCAAAAAAAGTGCTGTCCCACCTACCAAAATAATAGTTAACGAGTGAACAGAAAACCACAATCATAAAGTCTTTGTTTAAAAGTATTGTTTCATAAACTTGGGATCTCAGACTGCAGAAGGAATGGTTATGAAAAGAAGATTTATTTCCCATATCATATAGTCAATTTCATTATGAATAAATAAGAACCTTTGGAACCAAACACTTCTCGTACCGAGCGAATCATGTAATGCCGACGTCTCCGCCACTCGCATTGCGCGTTTATAACGGGGAGACAGTGACGCCATTGGAAAGGCCAAGTGCTTCTGAGTTGAGAAAGAAAGCTAGCGATGCCAAAACAAAGATTACAAGCAAATCCCCGCTAAAGCCTTTTTATTTTGAAAATGGAAGAACTACAGCCCCTCCAATTGGCTCGATAAAGTCAGCCGGATGCTTCAATGCGCATTGCCCCACGTTCCTTTCTAGAGAACTCTGCTTTCGAAGCAACCTCACGTAGGGTCATAAGGCTTATGGCGCGACACACAATGGATCAATACCCGGTAGTCAGAGCGCGAACTTTTTTAAATGAACAATGGATAGAGGAAGATGGCTTTGATACTTATTGATGCGAGCTTTGGGAGAACCAAATACAAAACCTAGCTGTTGGAGTATGCGAACTCAAAGTCCACGTGAGTTTAATTAAAATTCCATATTTTTGATGTGGGACGCAAGTGTCGTGCCATGCAATCAGAACTATACGTTCAAATGTGAAGGGGATTTGTCGGTGAAATTTGCTACCCTCGATTGGCATATTGGCACATTCATCAAAGCGACGAACAATGCACATCAGAAAAGAGGGTGGTGCAGCAGTCGGTCAAAATTTCCGACGCATGAACAGCGGCGATTCACAAAAAGGATGCATCGGCTGGATGCTGGTGGTCGACCCCCTGTTCATGGACAAGAAATGCACAGAGACCACGGGGGCTTTCTTCCTTGTCGATGCTGAATTTTAATTAATTATATAAAAACATATTTTAATTAAGGTTTATGTTAGTTGGACTTGACAATAATTGAAACATAGAAATCGCAAATAGGACAATTAAGTGGACACTTATTATAGTTCATTTATTATTTTAAATTATATAATAAATTTAATTTATGTTAAATAAAAAATAATAAAATAAATTTAAATAATATATAATTATAATTAAATTATATTTTAAAAATAAATAAACATAACAAATATAATTATTATAATGCACCTGTTAGTTGCACGACAACATCACCTCATTCACAATTATGTAACATTTCGGTCCACTATTTGGGCCAATGTTTGCCCTGTGTTGCATGTGACAAGACAGGGCGTCCAGACACCAGATTGGCCGTCACGCTCGATGTTTTTACCGAATCCAGCCATGGCCTCTTCCGCTTTTCCTTTATTTCTTTAATTTTTAATTTCTTGTACTTCAAACTGCAAAGCTTAAAGTATCATTTAAAACGACCTTAATACAAATCTCCACTTCAAACCCGAAATGGCTTAGTTCTTACTTAAGAATCTGTGATCTTTTGCGTTTCTCAAATGTCACGGGCTCAATTCTCTGCGACAAGATTTGTCTGATTGTAAATCTTGACTCAAAATCCCAATGAGGTAGATAAGTCAAATATTCAAATTACCGAAAATGAAAATTCACATACGTTCAATGAATTGTAAGATTTTACAACCAAATTTATATAATAATAATAAATTATAATAATCATTGACTATAAATATTATAATATTTTAATTCATAATTATATTTAATAATAAAAATTATTGTAAATAATAATAATAATTATTATTAAGTTAATAGTTAAAATTTTATATTAAAAAATTGAAGTATAGTTGTCTAATTATATTTTTTATAAATAAAAAATAATATAAAATATTATAAATATATATACAAATACATAATAAAAAAAATAAAGTATTAAAACTATATGAATATTTAGTCTATTATTAAGATTTTTGTTAATAAAAGTCATCAATTTCATTTGTATTTTTTACTAAATCATATAAAATTTATTATCTCTTTTTTTCAATTTTTTTCTTAAAGCCGGAGCCTATCCCCAACAATTATAATATAATATTAGTCTATTTTTAAATTAATTGCATTTATGTAACAAAACAGTTGGTTAAGTAAATAAATTCTTATTTGTGAACGCCGGCAAGTGTATATAAGGAAATAAAATCCATAGTAAGCATAGATGGTATGCACTAACTACAGTGCCAGACATTTCAGTTAATTCAGTAATTAATAGGTTTGTCAGAAGAGATAACTGAAAAAAAAAAAAAGAAGAAGAAGGGAAAGCAATTAATTGCATTTAATTAATTTCCAAATTAATAAGAGCCGGGCTTGTGATGACATTGTGAGAGATATGGGTGTATATAAGCGTGCGATTGCGTCAGTTTCTCTCACTGGCACTTGAAAAAACAGCTTGTTTCTTCTGCTCTGTCCAAGGATGGATTCTGGGACTCAAAGGTCCAGTCTCGTAGCTTTGACGGCCATCTTGGTCGCGTTATTTGGATTATCTGTTTGTCTGGCAGACTCGGAGAATCTGCGTAATTTTCCGCAGAAGGGCAGCTGCGATTTGTACCGAGGGAGATGGGTCTTGGACAAGCAGTCGTATCCTCTCTACAATTCGGCGGCCTGCCCCTTTATTCGCAAGGAATACGACTGCTTAAAATATGGCCGCCCCGATCACCTCTATCTTGATTATCGCTGGCAGCCTCAAGGCTGCGTCTTGCCAAGGTATGCTTATTCAAATTTCCACTTCTTTTCCTTCCTTTCTTTCTCGTGAATCTGTACTTCTGCTTATAGGGTGGCATGTTCATGTCTTCCTTCTCGAATTTTGTACTTCGTTGGGATGTACGTTGACCCGTGAGCTATATTATGTAAATTTGTTTTTCCTATTTTCATAAATTCGATATTCTTCCATCCAAATACAGAAAATAGAGTTTCATACGCCTTCTTTTTTTAGTTGAATATGCAAGCTACGGCACTAGAAGCAGCGGTTTATGGATATTTGTTGCTTTTTGCACCCTTCTGTCCCTCCACAAATTTAAGATAGTTATTAATGGTTCTTTAGATTCGTAATTTCACATACAGTGTTATATGCATGTGTGGGTATATATATATATCATGCCGCATAATTAATTTCGATTATAATGAATCTCTTCCTTCCGAGAGAAACGATGGCGCACCCATTAATTCCCACACAGAAAACGTTACACCGAGGGGAGATAAGCACAAAGTCGGCCTAGGATCCCAATAATTAAAAGCCATGGTCAAATGGTCTAATCATAAACATAATGTATAACGTTGTAAGGACATCTCTTTTGTCTGGTATTTGAAAAACTCAACTCTGCCTAGGTAATACATTTGCTCTGCTTGTCGGTCAACTCTCATAGAGGCCGGCATGTGATCCAATTCAGTGCAATCTTCTGGTTCTATTATATTTGGAAGTAAGAATAGGCCTTCTAAGCTTTTTTTTTGAATGGTAAGAGTCAAATGAGGATTAGAAATTCAGTCCATAATTTTACTAATTAAACTAAAAAATTAAAATGCCACGGCAATTTCAAATTTGGGATTGGACAGCTGATTCTGAAATCAATTCTGAAGACACTAACTTTGTGGGCTGACCAACCCAGTACACTGACGGAGGTAGGCATTTCTGTCAGCTGGGCCATGTCTTCTCGAATGGAGCAACCTATATAATCTCTCTCTTACTGATACTTTTCGTTGTTTTTTTTTTTTCCTTCCTTTTTTTCCTTTATCATAAAAGTGTATTATTATTTTCTAAACCGTTTTAGTAACGTTGCAGGTTTGACGGTAAAGGTTTCTTAAAGAGGCTAAAAGGCAAGCACATTATGTTTATAGGCGACTCTGTAAGCGCCAATCAATTTGAGTCGCTTCTATGCTTACTTCACGCTGCTGTGCCTAATTCCAATGTCAAGTACCAGGCAAATGATACAATTACTACAGCCAAGTTCCTGGTGAGACAGATCTCTTTGAAAATTTTTTTCTCTAACTCTTGATACATCTAATTAATTAATCATGTGAAAATTTAAATATAAATATAACTAATTTTTATTACTTGTTAACTTGACATCGTTAACTCATTAAATAAATAAGTTGCTGTGATTATTTTAAGGTGACCCAATTTGTATTTATGAAACGGTTTACATGATATTGTATATAGAATTTTATAATTAATTATCATAAATAAATTGGTATAATTAAAAATATATATTTTAAATTTTTTTGAGTTATCGATTTTTTTTTTTTTCCAGGACTATGAAGTGTCAATAACGATGTTTCTTTCCCATTACTTGGTAGACATTGAGGATGAAAAAATTGGTCGGGTTTTAAAGCTCGATTCCCTCAAGTCTGGCTTGATATGGAAGGAAATGGATGTTTTGGTTTTCAACACCTGGCTTTGGTGGTACCGGAGAGGACCCAAGCAGCCGTAAGTATACACACAACTTTCAGCCCATGAATATATTTTATACTTCGATTAATTGCGCTGAAATTCGAACTCAGACTCACATTTCTAAAGACGACTTGATTACTATTAAGTTAATACTCATTTATCCTGCTTATGAAATGGATACGAGTGTACAGATATTATTCTTTTCTTTCCCTATATATATTTTTTATTAGATGATTTTAGTTTATTGTTTGACTTTCCGGAATTTCAGATGGGACTACGTTCAAGATGGTAAGAAGATACGTAAGGACATGGATCGAATGGTTGCTTTCCGGAAAGGTTTATCAACGTGGGCCAAGTGGGTCGACTCCGACGTGGATCCACGCAAAACCAGAGTTATTTTTCAGGGAATTTCACCTTCCCATTACAAGTAAATCGCTCTTCTTTCCTCGAAATTTCCAGTTTCTTTTTTTTTTTTTTCCTAAATTAGACTATGCCTTCGTGACCTTAATTAAAATCAATTGTCTGTTGAATCAACAGTGGCACCGAGTGGCATGAGCCAGGAGTGAAAAACTGTGCAAAAGAGACGCAACCAATCGGTGGATCAACCTATCCTGGAGGCAAACCTTTGGCATTAACCGTATTGGAGGGCGTTTTAAGCACCATCAAAAAACCTGTTCATCTGCTAGATATAACCCTGCTATCCCAGCTAAGAAAAGATGCACATCCAAGCAGCCATAATGGTTTCAGGGGCATGGACTGCACTCATTGGTGCATTGCTGGACTTCCGGATATTTGGAATGAACTCCTGTCTGCAGCTCTCTTTAATTAATCAGAAACTCAGGCCTATTAGCACCACCGTAGAATTATTGGATTCTTGGACCAAGTGTCACGGTTCGACATTGACGACGAACCAGGAAATAAAAATCAGAAATCTTGTAGAGATTGATATGAACAAAAATATTAAATATAATTTAAGTTAAGTTTGTTTTTATAATAATTTATAAAAATTTAATTATCATGAAAATAAAATTTTATGAATTAATAGAATATTTATTTGATTATAATCAAATATAAATTAGTAATAATCAAATTTTTATAATTATAATATATTTTAATATTTTAAATTTATAATAAAAACCGGAGGAGGAGAAAACCAATTGCCGTCCATTTAAAGAGGGAGAAGGAAACAAAACAAAACTAAGGCTCGGATTCCGGAGCAACTAGGCTCGGATAACACCTCTCTCTCTCCTGATTCCGTATCCAGAAACTTTCAAAGGATATCTACAGAGCCATTTACGTTTGCAAGGGCAAGGCGGTACGTCCAGTTCCTTGGGCCGCATTGCAGCGTTGCCGACACCAGTGGACTAGTTAGCTTTGTACATCGGTTGTTAGCCGTAACTAGTCGAGCGTATGTTTTTGTAGTTTGGTCTGTGCTTTTTCTTTTCCGTGCGTCTTTATAAAGCTTTTCCGTGGAAATGTGTAATAACAAAATCAAAGGCGTCATCTAATTTCCTTATTTCTCAATGATGATAAATAAGCAGGTTCACGAAGTCATGTTAAAAAAAAAAAAAAAGAAAAAGCAAATTTTCAACAATTTTGATTTGGTTGCATATTAATTATATATATAACGATAACTGAATTTTTTATGACAACACAAAAATGTGCGTATGTCCCAACGAAAAGAGGGAGGTCTTGGACACCCTTTTTTTTTTTTTTTTTTAATCTTTTATCTTTCTTTACGGTAACGGGAAATCTCTGTTTTGGTGGATAAATCTTAATTGATACGGACCATGGGAAGTCGCTAATTCCTGTTGGAGGGCTGTTGCATAGTTTTTGCATCATATCTCTTGTATTAAATTGGGTATTCTTGAAAAGCTTGTAACTTATCATAGAATAAAAATATTAAATAAATCGGATAAAATATGTTCAGATTAAATTCTTTTAAATTTTAATTAATTTAAAATAAAGTATTTTTATGTCACATTTTATTATAAATCAAATAAAAGTTGATTTTTCAAATAATTTTAAATTGAATTAAAATTTGACACCTATGTTTATACACAAGTCTCAACGAATTCATTTGTCTATATGGCGGGAAATTATCTTCATAATCCAAAAATAGTGGGCTTGTAATCAGCTTGTGGGGTGGAGGGGATCAGTTCTTACTGGATCGAACATTCTACCGATATTCAGCAGCCAGCAGCCAGGCATTAAGGCTTAGGAGAGTGGTTTGTTAGGAGAGTTTAAATTCATAAAAGTGTAAAAATCCATGCAGAATGTGAAATCCTCAAAATTGAAAAAGGAAAAAAAGAAGAATTGTCTAAATAATGAAAATTTTGGATATTATATAAATTTATCTAATTATTTTTTATTTTAATCATACTACATTTAAACTTTTTTACTCAATTTTAAAATTAAGTTAATTTCAATTACAAAAAATCTCCCTTTCTTTCTTTTCTTTTTGTTCCCCTTCTCAAATTCTCTTGTGCTGTCTCACCTGCCCAAATAATAGTTAACGAGTGGACAGAAAACGACGATCATAAAGTTTTTTTTTTTTTTTTGGTTTAAAAGAATTGTTTCACAAACTTGGGATCTCAAATCCTCCAACACTGGAGAAGGAATGGTTATGAAAGGAAAATTTATTTCCTATATCATATAGTTGATTTCATTACGAAGAAATATGAACCTTTGGAACCAAATGCTTCTATCTCCACCACTCGCGTTGCACGTTTGTAACGGGGAGACTGTGACGCTATTGGAAAGGCCAAGTGCTTCTGAGTTGAGAAAGAAAGCTAGCGATGCTAAAACAATCTTGATGTGATTTTCTTATCGGTAAAAGTCATTAAAAAATGAAAATCCAATTGACAATACCATTGATTCAGTTATTGCAAGTACGGTGTTTATGGTTAGCTTAATCGAACCAAAAACTTCGATTCTATTAAATTAAAAACCAAAACCAAAATTTTGGTTCAGTTTAAGTCAATTTGTTAATTAATAGAATTTAATAAAAAAAATTTAAAATTATAATTTAAATATAAAAATATTTTTGATGTATTGTTTAAAAGGAATTTATAATTATTATTATATATAAAATAAATAAATAATTATTTAAAATATAATAATATTTTATTAATATTTACTTATTATTAATAGTTATATTAATAATATTATTCCTTAACATAATATTAAAAGTTAATTTATTTCTAATAAATACGCTATAATATTTTTAGATTTTCTTAAAAGAGCCGTGGTGCAGCAGTCAGTCAAAAGTTCCGGCGCATGAACAGCAGCGATTCACAAAAAGGATGCATCGGTTGGATGCTGGTGGTCGGCCTCGTGTGTATGGCAATTTCTCATTGTCAGTGGAGATGAAATGTAGGGGAAAAAAGAAAAAAAAAAAAAACCCTCTTAACCAATCTGTTTCAACCATTGACGTCAACTCCATGTTAATTGGATGTTTTCTTCTATGTGGATGCTGAATTTTAATTAACTATAAAAAAACATATTTTAATTAAGGTTTACGTTAGTTGGACTTGATAATAATAGAAACGTAGAAATCTCAAATAGTACAAATCAATTAAGTATACACTTATTATTTTAAATTATATAATAAATTTAATTTATTTTAAACCTAAAAATAATAAAATAAATTTCAATAATATAAAATTATAATTCAATTATTTAAAAAAAATTAAATAAATATGACAAATATAATTATTATAATGCACGTGTTAGTTACACGATTACATCTACGCACTTAAATTTATGTAACATTTCGGCCCATTATTTTGGCCTAATGGGTTGTTTGCCAATGTGCTGCATGTGACAAGGCAGGGCGTCTACACCCCAGATTGGGCATCACGCTCGATGTTTTTACCGAATCCACTTTCGCTTTTTCCTTTATTTCTTTAATTTTTAATTTCTTGCACTTCAAACTGCAAAGCTTAAAGTATCATTTAAAACGACCTTAATACAAATCTCCACTACAAGCCCGAAATGGCTTAGTTCTTAGTTAAGAATCTGTGATCTTGTCGCGTTTCTTAAATGTCACGGACTCAATTCTCTGCGACAAGATTTGTCTGATTGTGTATATCTGGACTCAAAATCCCAACGAGGTAGACAAATCGAATATTCAAATTACCAAAAAACAATTCACATATACAATCAAATTCATATAGTAATAATAATTTATTATAATAGTTAATTATAAATTTTGTAATATTTTAATACATGATTATAATTAATAATAAAAATTACATATATGTAATTAATAATTATTGCAATATAATATGAGTCTATTTTTTAAATTAATATCATTTATGTAACAAAACAGTTAGTTAACATAGATGTAAATAAATTCTTGATTGTGAACGCCGGAGAGTCCACAGTACACGCATAGATGATAAGTACTAGTAATCAAGAACCGGATATTCTAATTTAATTCAGTAATTAACATGTTTGTCAGAAGAGATAGCTCAAGAAAAAAACAAAGAAGAAGAAAGAGAGGAAGCAATTAATTGCATTTAATTGACTTCCAAATTAAGACAAGCCACCAGATTTGAGGACTATTTGTTGTGCCTGAATGAGAGCCGGCCTTGTGATGACATTGTGAGAGATATGTGCGTATATAAGCGTGCGATTGCGTCAGTTTCTCTCACTGGCACTTGAAAAAACAGCTTGTTTCTTCTGCTCTGTCCAAGGATGGATTCTGGGACTCAAAGGTCCAGTCTTGTAGCTTTGACGGCCATCTTGGTCGCGTTATTTGGATTATCTGTTTGTCTGGCAGACTCGGAGAATCTGCGTACTTTTCCGCAAAAGGGCAGCTGCGATTTGTACCGAGGGAGATGGGTCTTGGACAATCAGTCGTATCCTCTCTACAATTCGGCGGCCTGCCCCTTTATTCGCAAGGAATACGACTGCTTAAAATATGGCCGCCCCGATCACCTCTATCTTGATTATCGCTGGCAGCCTAATGGCTGCGTCTTGCCAAGGTATGCTTATTCAAATTTCCACTTCTTTTCCTTCCTTCTTTCTCGTGAATCTGTGCTTCTGCTTATAGGGTGGCATGTTCATGTCTTCCTTCTCGAATTTTGCACTTCGTTGGGATGTACGTTGACCCGTGAGCTATATTATGTAAATTTGTTTTTTCTATTTTCATAAATTCGATATTCTTCCATCCAAATATAGAAAATAGTGTTTTATACGCCTTTCTTTTTTTAGTTGAATATGCAAGCTACGGCACTAGAAGCAGCGGTTTATGGATATTTGTTGCTTTTTGCACCCTTCTGTCCCTCCACAAATTTAAGATAGTTATTAATGGTTCTTTAGATTCGTAATTTCACATACAGTGTTATATGCATGTGTGTGTATATATATATATCATGCCGCATAATTAATTTCGATTATAATGAATCTCTTCCTTCCGAGAGAAACGATGGCGCACCCATTAATTCCCACACAGAAAACGTTACACCGAGGGGAGATAAGCACAAAGTCGGCCTAGGATCCCAATAATTAAAAGCCATGGTCAAATGGTCTAATCATAAACATAATGTATAACGTTGTAAGGACATCTCTTTTGTCTGGTATTTGAAAAACTCAACTCTGCCTAGGTAATACATTTGCTCTGCTTGTCGGTCAACTCTCATAGAGGCCAGCATGTGATCCAATTCAGTGCAATCTTCTGGTTCTATTATATTTGGAAGTAAGAATAGGCCTTCTAGGCTTTTTCTTGAATGGTAAGAATCAAATGAGGATTAGAAATTCAGTCCATAATTTTACTAATTAAACTAAAAAATTAAAATGCCACGGCAATTTCAAATTTGGGATTGGACAGCTGATTCTGAAATCAATTCTGAAGACACTAACTTTGTGGGATGACCAACCCAGTACACTGACGGAGGTAGGCATTTCTGTCAGCTGGGCCATGTCTTCTCGAATGGAGCAACCTATATAATCTCTCTCTTACTGATACTTTTCGTTGTTTTTTTTTTTTCCTTCCTTTTTTTCCTTTATCATAAAAGTGTATTATTATTTTCTAAACCGTTTTAGTAACGTTGCAGGTTTGACGGTAAAGGTTTCTTAGAGAGTCTAAAAGGCAAGCACATTATGTTTATAGGCGACTCTGTAAGCACCAATCAATTTGAGTCGCTTCTATGCTTACTTCACGCTGCTGTGCCTAATTCCAATGTCAAGTACCAGGCAAATGATACAATTACTACAGCCAAGTTCCTGGTGAGACAGATCTCTTTGAAATTTTTTTGCTCTAACTCTTGATATATTGGACCTAGGATTTCCATTCTCTCTATCATTTAACAACTAATTATTAATTATTACCGTGTTAAAGATTAAAAAAAAAAAAACATATGGGACAATCTACACACAAATAATCTAATTACTTAATTATGTAAAAATTTAAATATAATCGTGACTAGTTTTTGTTGTATGTTAACTTGACATCGCTAACTCATTGAGTAAACAAGTTGTTTTGATAATCCAATTTGTATTTACGAAATGTTTTACATGATATTATATATAAAATTTTATAATTCATTATTATAAATAAATTGATGTAGTTAAAAAATAATTAACAAACACATATTTTTAGCATTTTTTAGGTTAATCATTCGGTATTGTTAAAATGATAATTTATCTGACTATTTTTCAGGACTATGGAGTGTCAATAACGATGTTTCTTTCCCATTACTTGGTAGACATTGAGGATGAAAAAATTGGTCGGGTTTTAAAGCTCGATTCCCTCAAGTCTGGCTTGATATGGAAGGAAATGGATGTTTTGGTTTTCAACACTTGGCATTGGTGGTACCGGAGAGGACCCAAGCAGCCGTAAGTATACATAGAACCTTCAGCCTATGAATATATTTTATACTTCGATTAATTGCGCTGCAATTCGAACTCAGACTCACATTTCTAAAGACGACTTGATTACTATTAAGTTAATACTCATTTATCCTGCTTATGAAATGGATACGAGTGTACAGATATTATTCTTTTCTTTCCCTATATATATTTTTTATTAGATGATTTTAGTTTATTGTTTGACTTTCCGGAATTTCAGATGGGACTACGTTCAAGATGGTAAGAAGATACGCAAGGACATGGATCGAATGGTTGCTTTCCGGAAAGGTTTAACAACGTGGGCCAAGTGGGTCGACTCCGACGTGGATCCAGGCAAAACCAGAGTTATTTTTCAAGGAATTTCACCTTCCCATTACAAGTAAATCACTCTTCTTTCCTCGAAATTTCCAGTTTCTTTTTTTTTTTCCTAAATTAGACTATGCCTTCGTGACCTTAATTAAAATCAATTGTCTGTTGAATCAACAGTGGCACCGAGTGGCATGAGCCAGGAGTGAAAAACTGTGCAAAAGAGACGCAACCAATCAGTGGATCAACCTATCCTGGAGGCAAACCTTTGGCATTAACCGTATTGGAGGGCGTTTTAAGCACCATCAAAAAACCTGTTCATCTGCTAGATATAACCCTGCTATCCCAGCTAAGAAAAGATGCACATCCAAGCAGCTATAATGGTTTCAGGGGCATGGACTGCACTCATTGGTGCATTGCTGGACTTCCGGATATTTGGAATGAACTCCTGTCTGCAGCTCTCTTTAATTAATCAGAAACTCAGGCCTATTAGCACCACCGTAGAATTATTGGATTCTTGGTCCAAGTGTTACGGTTCGACGTTGATGACGAACCAGGAAATAAAAATCAGAAATCTTGTAGAGATTGATATGAACAAAAATATTAAATATAATTTAAGTTAAGTTTGTTTTTATAATAATTTATAAAAATTTAATTATCATGAAAGATAAAATTTTATGAATTAATAAAATTATAATTAAATATAAATTAATTGTAATCAAAATTTTTATAATTATAATATATTTTAATATTTTAAATTTATAAATTTATGAACAGCAATCATATATATAATATCTAAAACTATATAAAATATACACATAGATCACAAGTTCAAAACCGGAGGAGAAAACCAATTGCCGTCCATTTAAAAAAGAAGAAAAAAAACTAAAAAAACTAAGGCTCGGATAACACACCTCTCTCTCTCTCTCTCTCCTTATTCCGTATCCAGAAACTTTCAAAGGATATCTGTTTAAGAGGCGATGACTTCGGTGGCGGGACAGAGATCTACATTGAACCCAAACTCGCCTCTGTTCGTTCCAGCCTCCTCTGGCCCCTTTGCAACGTTGCCGACACCAGTGGACTAGTTAGCTTTGTACATAGGTTGTTAGCTGTAACTTGTTGACCGTATGTTTTTGGAGTTTGGTCTGTGCTTTTTCTTTTCCGTGCGTCTTTATCAGGCTTTTCCGTGGAAATGTTCAATAACAAAATCAAAGACGTCATCTAATTTCCTTATTTCTCAACGTTGATAAATAAGCAGGTTCACGAAGTCATGTTGAAAAAAAAAAAAAAAAAAAGAGCAAATTTCCAATAATTTTGATTTGGTTGCATATGAATTATATATATATATATATATATATTCTTGGACACCCATGCTTTTTTTCCCTTTTGTGTTTCCTTATGGTAACGGGAAATCTCTGTTTTGGTGAATAAATCTTAATTCATGATAAGTTGCTAATTCGTATTGCTGTCGGTGGGCTGTTGCATAGTTTTTGCATCATATCTCTTGTATTAAATTGGAAATTTTTGAAAAATTTGAAACTTATTGTAGAATAGAAATATTAAATAAATCAAAATAAACATATTCAAATTAAATTATTTTAAATTTGAATTAATTTAAAATAAAATTTATTTTAAAATCACATTATATTATAAATCAACTTAAAATCGAGTTTTTTTTAAATAATTTTAAGTCAAATTAAAATTTTACACCTATATTAATACACAAGTCCCTGCGAATTCATTTGTCACTGGAGCATTCGATATGGCGGGAACTTATCTTCATGGTCCAAAAGTAGTGGGCCGGTTTTTACTGGATCGAACATTCCACCGATATTCAGCAGCCAGCAGCCAGCAGCCAGGCTTTGGAGAGTAGTTTAAATTCATGGAAGTGTAAAAATCCATGGAGAATGTAAAATCCTCAAAATTGAAAAAGGAAAAGAAGAAGAATTGTCTAAATAATGAAATTTCGGAGATTTTTTATTTTCGTTTGGTTTCGCTCTGCCAATTTTCTTTTTTTTTTTTGTTTTAAATGAAATTTGATATATACTTTTAATACAATATATTTACTTTTTAGAAAGTAATATTATAAAAGTAGATTTGTTAAAATCGTTGTTATGGATGGGTCTCCCAGTCCATCATACTGGGCCATCGAGGCTCCTCACACATGGGCCGAAATGGACCCCGATATTGGGCTTCTCAGCCCCACGCCGCAGACCTGGACAAATACTTAGCTTGGAGATTTGAATCGTACCCATTAGCACAGAACATCAAGGACAGCTTACTGGGGACGCCGAACGCCATCAAGGTTAATAAAGAGCAATTTTATGTATAATTCGAAGATTAGACAGACAAATATTCGTGGGTTCAATTTTATATCTATGGTCTAAATTAATTAACTCAACTTGGTTTAATTTACAAGTTGCTGTGGATTTGGTGCTAACCGAGAAAGAAACGGTTCAATATGAAAATAATAATAATAATAATAATCTTATAGAATCCACCGGCACCTTTAAGAATATTCGGCTGGAAAGCTTCCTCCTCTCTAATCTCAATTGCCTTTTTATTCGGCCAAGAAAAACCAGTTGACTGATATGATTACTGGCTCATCGTGTTATTTTATTTGTTAAATCTTCTTTTCAAAAATATATTTTTAAGAACAAGAAAGTTTTTCTTTTTTATTTTTTCCCACCAATTGGGACCTCCCTCTTCATCCATTCCCGTGGGTTGCACGTTTTGTAATTCTCGTTTTATGATTGTATTTAATGACGAAAAAAATGAATATAAATCCAGTAATTATAATCATATAATTTAAATTTTTATATAAAATACGTTGAAACAGTCATATCAGTGTCACGAAACTATAATTGACAACAGGTGTTAACTTGCGTACATGCATTAATGTTTTTGAAAACTTGTTAGCATTTTAAAATCTATTAAACATCTCATTCCTTTGATTTGCACAAAAAATTGTATTCTTGCTGTCTCATCACGCAATCGGAGGAACAGAAGCCCCGCAACTTCTTGGATGCTCTAACTGGCAATTTCTTGCATTCTTTAAGAATCGGCTAATCCCTTGCATTAGCCGTGAGGCATAATGAAAAGTGGTATTGATTTGTCATTGCATGGTTGGTCAATATGAATAAAGTCCCAATATGCAATTCATCCCAAAAAAAAGTTACATGAATGCCTATCAAGCTCACACTCACATATATTTTAGTATTTAAATGCACAAATATAATTAATTATCAAGATTAAAAATATAAATTTAATAATTTTAATACTATAATAGAGACGTATATATCAAATTCATTGCATCCGAATAATAAAAGCTTAATTGTAATCAATTAGTAAGAAAGAAAAGAAAGAGACAGGTACTTTGACATATTTCTGATGATCAAAACCTTACAAAATTTTCAAAGTAGCCGTTACACCTCCTCTTTCCTGCAACACCCATTTTTTTAAATACTCGCCGGCCAGCCAGCCAGCCAGCCAGAACAAAGCAACAAAGATGCCCGTTTTATAAAGAAAGAAAAGATGGTTGAAAACACACGACCCAAGAAAGAAAGGCTCTCCCTTTATCCGTGTTCAAGAAGTCCGTGTCTCTCCTAATTTATTTTACACGCATCTCCGCTCCCCTTTCTCTCGACAACAACAATCAAGAAACACACATCCCTTTGTTCCCTCTGCAAATCAGAGAATAAAGATCCGTACTTTCCAATATGGTTGATCTAATGAATCACGTAATGGTGCCAGAAATCAACCTCTCAACTCCGTTATTATGTGCAGCAACCAGCACAGTCAGCAGCAGCAGTTGCAGCTGCAGCGGCTGCAGCAGCGAGGCCAGTGATGATAGCCCGCCAACATCGTTCTGTGTTGAGATCCGAGATGTCGAGCATCGGCTTCCAATCAAATCTTTATCTGGGTCTTGCTCGTACAGATCTCTGGCAGTTTTGTCTGGCCATGTGGGATCAGTTTCTTGCTTGGCTTTGTGCGGAGAATTCCTCTTGAGCGCATCGCAGGGCAGGGATATCATAGTGTGGCAACAGCCTGACATGAGGCTGTTCACGAAATTTGGACAAGGTGATGGCTCGGTTAAGGCATTGGTAACGGTTGGAAACAAGGTGTTCACTGCACATCAGGACAGTAGAATTCGTGTATGGAAGGTGTCAAGAAGTTCTGAGAATGTGTTTAGGCTAATTGACACGCTTCCTACTAAAAAGGACTATTTGGGAAAGTTCATGAGGCAGAGCAATTATGTGCAAACTAGGCGGCACCACAAGAAATTGTGGATTGAACATGCCGATAGTATTTCTTGTTTAACGTTCTATAATGGGTTGATTTACTCTGGCTCTTGGGACAAGACCCTTAAGGTTTGGAGGGTGTCGGATTTGAAGTGTTTAGAGTCAATTAAGGCTCATGATGATGCTATAAACGGGCTGGTGGCCTGTAAAGGGATAGTTTACTCTGCCTCCGCGGATGGGAAGATAAAAGCCTGGGGAAAAGGGGGAAAGAATTCACATTCTTTGAAAGGGATTTTGGATGGTCATGAGGACGTTTCATTCAATTCGGTGATTGTTTCTGAGGATGGAAAATGGGTCTACAGTGGGGCCTCAGATGGATATGTGATGGGCTGGGAAGGGAGCTTTGACTTTTTGAGTTGGAAATTGGTGTGGGAGACAAAAGCACATCAAAGGGCTGTTCTGTGTATGTGTTTGATGGGGGATTTTGTGTGCAGTGGGTCAGCTGATAGGAGTATTGGCATATGGAAAAGAGAGGCTTTTGGCAGGCTTTGTAGAGTTGGAGTCATTAGTGGCCATGAAGGGCCAGTCAAGTGTCTGCAAGCATCGTCCAGTACCGTTGGGGGTGGGTTCTTGCTCTACAGTGGTGGCTTGGACAAGTGCCTTAGAGTGTGGTGGGTGCCCAAACAGTGCCCTAAAATGGAGGACACCTCTGCAACACAGAGTCCAGAGAAAAACCCAATCAGTTTGTTGTAGAAAGACAATCAAATTTTAGATGAAGCCCTGGTTCCCTTTTTTTCTGGGTATGGTTGCAAGGCTTCAAAATTAATTGCTGTTCTCTTTAGTCCTGTGTCATACTTCATATCTTTCTTCCTTGTTGAGATTTTGGTTATCTGCTGTTGTGATACCATAAGGTTCAAAATTTGTGTTTAGCATCTCCTAGGAGAAAATGAGGCATTTTTTGGAGTGGTTTGAGTTACTGTTTGGTTATCCTCCTCTTATTCCCCTCAACTGTAATTAGAGTGTGAAGGGAATCAATCAATCAATAAAATAAGTGCGGCCATTTGCTTGCTATTCAGGTGTTCTGTTGTTCTGTCAATTTGATAGAGCTTTTAATCGGGATCTATTCCTGCCATGGACAAAATTAAGCCAATCAATCCAGGGAGCTTTGGGACAGGAACCCCATGACATGTACTCGCTTCTTATAAACCTGACAATGCTACCCCACAAAGGCACTGATGTCAGGAACCCCGTGTTTTTTTAAGTTCTGTAACGATTACCAACCTGCACGAGCATTTGCGGTAGATACACACATTCGGTCGTGGTTCGAACCTGTGCAGCCCTTCGTTACATGAAATAGTGGTCTTTCGATTACTACTAAATGGAATTCGAGTTTCTGTACCTTAGCTGTGGAAGAAATCACGCGAAGCTGTCAGTGTTAATTTTTGTGAAGAGGTTAAATAAGGACAAAAACGTGCAAGTTACTTACAATTTTTATTATACTCTTCTTTTTTTTTTTTTCTCTTAAAAACTAATAATAAGTTTCATTGCAAAATTTCCCCGAGTGATGTGGTTTGATCCTTTTCCTTTCTACGCTCTGCAACGACTCTTGCTCTCATTTCCTTGTAGATTAGTTGAGATTATGGAGATAATTCTCCTCCGGATTAACATTAAAATTCGTGTTGTCTACTTAATCCAAAAGCCCCTGTCGCGCATCTGTCCCATTTTACAAAAAGTGGTTGGTGGCACTGGCAAACAGGCCGGCTGTCCCCTACTCTCATTTTGCAAATTCATATTCATCACGAGTAATGCATAGATTTCTCTTTAATAAGAGACCTCTCGTCCTCAAATTTATTTAGTAGATTTTTCAAGACGACAGTTTATATGCTAATAACTTAGCTATCAAGGGGGCAGCTCGGCAGTCCTATCAGCAACTTCAAAATACATACCAACTAAAGGCTTTCACAACGAAATCCAATCCCAAGAACCGTAAGAGGAATTCACGCTTCCATGGATTCCACAGGTGGGTGGATGTCCGTGTACTCGGAATATTCTTTTTTAATTTCCCATTATTGTAACTTGGTATGATGAAACTCCTCGGCTTTCATCTGGTGGGCTTCTGTACATCTTACACGACCATTCTAATTTAAAATGTTTGTATCACGTAGCATATGTTGACTTATACAAGTGACCTTGATTGTAGCTTATAAACTGCTCAATTGTCGGCTTGGATTTAAAACCCTGCACACCTTCCCTTTAGATCGGGAAGGAAAAGAAAAATAGAGTAATTCCTTAGCTCACCTTAAAGCAACCCAACTGCTTGTTGAGTCCGCAGTCGGTGGAACAACCAGTCTAGCTTTGGTAATACTGTTTGTCTTTCCATTTTAATTAGAACAGAACTCTACAGTTGTATGGTGGACAACTAAGGACAAAGCCCCCGTAATATAAGGAAGTCTCAACACAATTCTTTGATTCATGGGAAAGAAAGGAAAGAAGCTACCAATAACATCAAATGCAACAACGAGAAGAGGTGGCGCTTGGCCAAGGTATATTTTAGAAATAGTCTATTCAACATCTTTGAAGACATGTTCTTGCATCGGAAGGATTGGACCTTTCTTTTGTCTTTTGCGAGGAATCACTAGTCATTCAAAGCAAACAAAAATAAATCTTCGAAGGGATGCCGCCATCTCACACCCATCTTTGAGTAAATGCTGTTCCATATTTGGCAGGAGACCATTCAAAACGTTCAAAGCAAATGTTTCGAGCACTTTTTGGAAGGAAACAAAATTCCCCCTACTTTTCCCTTTTTTTTATCTTTTGGCGTACTAACTTGATTAGCAATTAACATTTCTTATCTGAGGTTGAATATTAATGTAATGCATCGACCAAAATGTTGGTATTTCGTTTGGTACAATATTCCTACTAACCATTCCATCCAGTTGGGATTCGGTATTTTAGGGAAAGCTGTTGAGCGGCTTTTGGGTACGGTGGGGCATGGGCAGCCCAACTCCTGACGGCCATGGACTTGGATTTTAAGCTTGCAGAGCCGAGACAGCCTTACTTTTGACACCCACCAAAATTTAGTACCAAGTGCAGGGTTTAGTACCTTCGACTCAACCCATCCAATATGTTAATATTTTGCGGGTCAATCAAATTCAGGTACCATTTGAATTTAAGATATTACATCAAGTTTGAAATTTGTCAAATTTCTAATTCATGGGGTTTTAAATTTTTTTAAATGTTGAATTCGAGTTATTCAGATTTTAAGTACATTATGTCCAATTATATTTAATAGAATTAACTTTTGTCATCTATATGTATAAAAGTAATATTATTTTTATTTTTATTTATGTGCTTGATGTTTAAGCATATGTCTGCATGTGAATGGGATTATGCAGTTTATAAATCAGCAAGAATATAAGATGCATATATTGTAAAACACTAATTTGTGTTATTGCACATATCGCTTTTCACTCCCTCAACGTATGCACTCGCTGGAAACGGTTCATTGCTCCAAAAACATTGCCAGTTTCTGCACCCTTCTCTTCGCATATTTGGGAAACTGAAAGAGAACAATGGATTTAGGAAAGACTAGGAGAATTTGAAGAAGAGCTTAAGCAAAGACACACCTAAATGCAAAAGCACTCCTCTGCAACTCGTAGCATCGAGTGGTGTTAGGATGCTTGCACTGCAAAGGCTAACAGCCGGGGAGCAAAGAGTTCCGCTTGTAAACAATGATGCCTGGTGGCAGGTAAGTTTGTCGACCAAGGAGTCCCCAGCAGCTGAGCAGACGTGATGCTAGCAATCAAGTAAGTGCTTCAACAGGTTTCTCATCGCCAGAGATTCATGTAATGGCAGTCATAGTCACGCATCATGACCCACTACGCGAGTGGCGAGCATCAATCGTGTAGTGGCCTTCGATGGCTCCTTCCATGATGGGTTATTGTGGCGTCAAGTTCATATTTTCAGCTCTGCAAATGTAGAGAAGAAGAACGGCCAATAATCCCATCTATCCAAAAAGAGAGACAAAAAGGACCAAGCACCAACGTCTCAAAAGCGGGAAATACAACTACTACCATGATTGGCATTGATGAAATTTGAATATAACAGTTCGTTGTCACGAGTCAAGACATGATCAAACAATTCAACAGGAAAGACCTTCAGCTTGCAGGGACTCTGAACTGAACATTCATGTACAATCACACACATCTTCGGCTCACATTTTCCAACATAATCTCCAAGTCCACATTACAAAAACACCTTTCTAGATTCCAGGTCCTGACGACAACCCACCACGCAACAATATATTAGCATTCCTAGCACTTTACATATCCTCGTGGAAACCTGTGTGTTGGAATCGATTTGCCATGGCTCAGTTTAATCTTATAGTAATGCTAATTTGGGTATAGATAATACCATATTACAGTAATAAATAATTAAGTAAATACAATTTATCGAGTATATCGACACGCTTGGTTGCAAATATGGTAATTGAATGGAGGGCTCGTAGAGTGGAGAATTGAAGACTAAGCTTTTCGGGTCTTTGTTCTACTAGAGTATAATGAATAGTTTTTATGGCTAACTTGTAAAAAAAACAAAAAACAAAACAAAAAAGAAAAAAAAAAACCGTGTGTTTGTCGCATGTCAGCATTGTCTAATGCTTGACATTGGTTACAAAAGTCTCCAACTTAAAAGAACTTTCTGTTTGAAATTCATTAAATTTGATTGAATTTGATGCCGCCCCAATTTAATTTTTGAGTAATGTTGTTTAGCAGAAACTAAAATTTCCAACACTTGTACCGTTGCATTAAATTGCTTGAGTGTATAATATTTTTACCACCTTATTACTTTATTAATTTTTTTCAGTTTGTAAGGGTTACTCTGTTTGTTTGATGAGTTCAATTAAGTATAAATAGAGATAAAACAATTGATTAATCACTTAAATATGCGTTATTATTATTATTATCATGTTCATAAATTAAAATTAAAATTATTTATTATTTTTAAAATTTATTTTATTAAAAAATCTATCATTTAAATATTATTAATTTTGTATATCTATATTTTTAATATTACGAAGAATAGGAAGAGAAGGACTGAATACGACGCCGCAGCCGGCAAGACCTATTTTGCTTTGCTTATTTTGAATGAGAAGCCTCTATTAAGACAGCCAATCGAAACGCTCTGTTGCTGTCTCTCCCTTACCGTTGACGGAGCGTCGACCACCATGCCTAACCACCACTCCCTGCATGCCTCTCTCCGGCAAGCTCCGGCGTTCTCGTCTGCCGCACAATCCTTCACTTCAAAGCTGATCCTCCTCTTGACGATTCTCCCTCTCTCTCTTGCCGCGTTGGCCTTTATCCTCCAATGGAAGGGCGATCGAGGCCTCACGGACCCAAACACAGCCACCGCTCGGTGGGCCCCACGAGGCTCCCTCAACCACGAGATCTTTCCAGGCATGGAAGCGTCTTCTTCTTTGCTTTCTCCTAAATCTCATCAATCTTCCGATTGCTCTAGTCTAGTCCGCAGCGCGTCCCCTTCTTTCCCCTATTATCGTGACTGGAAGTTCGATTTCGATGCCAATTTGAGGCCTAAGGTTCGCTTTTCTAATTTTTTTTTCCCTCATTTAATTGTTTGATTGCCTTTTTTTTTTTTTTTTTTTTTAGTATTTCAGTTAAAGTTTTCGTTACTCGATCTGCAGATCTGTGTAACAACGAGTACATCAGCTGGCTTAAATCAGATATTACCGTGGCTGTATTACCACAAAGTTCTTGGAGTGACGACATTTTTCCTCTTTGTGGAAGGAAAGGCGGCTTCGCCTGATGTGTCTAAAGTTCTTGAAACCATTCCCGTGAGTTTCATAGCTTTGCTGTTACTCAGTTGGCTTTGCGCTTTGTTTTCAATAAAATGTTCAATTTTGTTCAGTTTGTCTTTTTACTTTAACTTGTAGTGAGTTTGCTTTTTCTAATTGTGAACATCCCATAAGCAATTTTATGTTTTCTTAGGGAGTGAAAGTTGTGTACAGAACAAGGGAGCTGGAGGAGCAGCAGGCCAGAAGGTGAGCTTACATTTACCAAATTGATCAATTGAATCATATCTTTTGGATTCTTAAACTATTCAAAAAGCATTTTTCAAATATAATACTTTTGCCCTATCATTTTCTGGGGATGGTCCCTCGATTTTAGGAGGGGTTAAGAACATATTTTGATACCGGTATACTGACAATGGTCATTAACTTCTTACTGTTGCATATGAATCATCAATCTTGAAAAAAATATTTGTGATTTAATATTGTGTTTTCAATGTGTTATTAAGTTTGACTTTGTTTGTTATATAACATGATGCCTCTCTTTCTATTTTTCTGCCTCATATTTTTCCTCCATCAGCCGGATCTGGAATGAGACATGGCTATCAAGTTTCTTTTACAAACCGTGCAATTATGAGCTTTTTGTGAAGCAATCTCTCAATATGGAAATGGCTATTGTCATGGCAAGGGTACATGGTTTCAAAAACTTTATTTATTTATACAAATTGCAATACTCTTGTTTGCTCCAATACTGCAAAATTCATGATTCGAATGTTGCAATTCACCATTCTCAAAAATTTAGGATGCAGGCATGGACTGGATAATCCATCTTGACACTGATGAATTGATACACCCTGCTGGTAGCAGTGAATACTCATTGAGGCAGTTGCTGCTTGATGTTCCTGGAAATGTAGACATGGTCATTTTTCCAAATTATGTAAGTGACATTAATATATGTTTGGGACATTTTATTGATGTGGTAATATTTCTGTCCTTTTCTGTCATTTTCAAACAATTGTGATGCTTATATATCCAGGAGAGCAGTGTTGAACGAGATGATATCAAGGATCCTTTTAGCGAGGTAGGTACACTTGTCATGTACATTCCATGTCATTGATTTGTTCTACTGATTTTAATTGTTGCTTTTGATGTGCCATCTTTGAAGAAACATTCATTAGCATTCTTCTTATGCTAAACCTCAATAAAGTAATTGTTTCTCCTCATACAGATTATATGAGATAAATTATATAATTCAATAATGGTTGCTACAAAAATGATTGTTTCTGCTTAAACAGGTATCTATGTTCAAGAAGAATTATGACCATCTGCCAAAGGATACGTACTTTGGAATGTATAAGGAATCTACTCGTGGTAATCCAAACTATTTCTTAACATATGGAAACGGGAAATCAGCTGCTCGAATTCAAGAACATCTTCGTCCTAATGGTGCACACAGATGGCACAATTATATGAAAACCCCAATGTATGGTTTTCTTATCAACTTAGACATACATTAAATACAAACTATCATTCTAGTCATGCACATTCCAAAGAAAGGCATTACCCATCAAAAAGTGTTTGCATGTATGCATATGGGTCCAGGAAATGTTCTGCCTCCTTTTCAGGGCAGACAACCACTTATTTATGACATGTTGATCTAAAGTTTACCTTTAAAATTCTGCTTTCATACATTTTGTTGTTGTAATAATAGGAATTCAGTCTGGTCATTGGAAAGCATGATTTACCTTTTTAGCAACTATTGTAATACTTCAAGTTCAACTGAATTTTGTCAGGGAGGTGAAATTGGAAGAGGCTTCTGTTCTACATTACACATATGCCAAGTTTTCAGACTTGACTTCTAGACGTGATCGGTGTGGCTGCAAGCCAACAAAAGAGGATGTAAAGAGATGCTTCATGTTGGAATTCGATAGAGCTGTGAGTTCGGTTCCTATCCTAGTTTTGTTATGTTTTTAGCTCTTCCCTTTCTACTGTAGTTACTACTATTTCACTGAGGAGTGGCAGTAAGATTAAGGTTTAGAAGAGTGCAACCCAAAATGGGAGCATAGTGGGGACTTCACTGGATAGTTTCTTCATGTGGTACACAAAGTGGTTGCTTGTCCCAACTTCAAAGCATCAAGGCTAGGAAGAGAGGTTGCTTTGACATGGATATAAGGCATCATTATTGCATGATTCTTTCTTTGTTTTCTTTTTTTGGTGTCTGAATTTCTTGTTAGCAAAAAGCCAAGGTGCTGCCACCACCCCCCCGGGGGGGGGTGGTTGCAGTTGTTAGATACATGACTTACATATATGCATGGCATCAAAAGCACCACAGTTTCACACCAAATAAGTAAGATCAGTAGATTCTTAGGGCAGTCTTTCTGTTAGCGATTGTTTGTGCTACTCCCTTTTTTGTCCTTTATTACATATTAAGCTGTTGTTGAGTCATGAGTGGGCAAATTGGGTTCATGGTAGAGCCTGTGCCTAGTGGTGATGAATCTACATGGTTGACTAATGACTGTCAATTCTGTCCTGGAAAAGTAGAATTTTGTGCTGTAGTTAGGGAGGAAGTCTTGATGTCAGTTCACTGTTATAGAAATTGAGATTGGAATTGAAAATTTAGATTGTAGTGTCAAAATTCGCAGACTCTAGGCTTGTTATTCTCTTAGTGTAATTAACCTATATAAGGGATACTAATAGTGTGGATATTTACCATGTTTGGCAATATCTTGAGGTTCCTGTTTGATTGTTGTAGATTTTATTTTTATTTGGTAACACTTTGTCTTATCAGTTGTATATCATGTATTTTAGGCATTCATAATTGCTTCAACTGCCACTGAGGAAGAAATGCTGAACTGGTAGGCATTGATTTCACGACATTTATTTTCTTGTATGGATATATGTTTCTAGGAACTGGGATAATTTTTGGCATTCACTTTGCATAATGTTTTGTTTTGCTCCTGAAAAATGTTAACTATTGGTGCTTTGCTATAGGTATCATGAACATGTTGTATGGGGTGACAAAGACCTAAAGCTGAAACTTCTAAGGAAAGGCATTTTAACTAGGATCTATGCTCCCATGGTAAGCAAAAGTGTTTACAATTGGAATCCAGACGGTGATTCCCACTTTTTGATTCTGATCATCTAAAGCTTTGTTGTTGACAACATTTGTCATACTTTGAAGACATTAAATAAAATAGTCAAATTGATTGCATATAATGAACATGGCGTGCAAGTGCAACTGATCGGATGGTCTTTTCCTCTATAGGAAATTGCTTAATGGGGGAAATTATTCCAATATTGTCTGTGTCTGCCATTTGTGCTATTATAACTATACAAGAGGTTTATTGTGCTGTTAGTATTGTGCTATTTTAGTATCCAAATGGATCCAAGTGTGTTCTCTGTGCTTCCATTCTTTATTTCTGACGCGTACTTTGGATGCTTATTTCAGGCAATAATAGAAGGATTAAGAGAGTCTGATGTGTTCAGCTCAGTTGTTGCTTCTGCCCAAGCGACACTTTCAAAGGACAATTTTCTAGCATCTATTGGCGTCACTAACTCGTCAAGAGCTGTTGGCTCTGAATCACTACCCTCGAGAAAGATGGGTAGAAGCAGAGAGCATCAGGCAACTGTTAGAAAGGTTTTGGATGTGGAATCAAGTACATCTCATGAAGCAGCTGTTCCACCATTGTCTCCCCCAGGAGTTAATGATGTCTTCCTTGTAGAAGCTTGATCCACAAACTGACTGATTTTTTCTTCTCCTTCCTGTTTGAATAGTTGATCTTTTTGTTCTCATTTGCTTGAAAGGGAAGAATCAGGGAGGAAATGAAAGATGAAGCAGACTTCCAGCTGTAGATTGTGTGCTGTTCGATGATTCTTCCCGATCATGATCCAAGCGTATGTGTACATTAGAGAGAGAGATTCTGGTCCCCTATTTGCTGGCTTTTGCAGCTTCATGTTGCAATCAAAAGAATTGGTCTCTTGTGTAGAAACCGCTACCTTATATTCGACAGAAAATCCGTGTCATTATGTGAAAATTTAAGAACCAACAGGGAATCAATATAGCCTCTGTATCTGGATGAGATGTTTCCCATTTGCCTCCATATTTTTCAGGGACTTGCCTCAGTGTTAACAATATTGATTTTTACCGTAGTGACATGATATGAGATTTGGGTGATTATTTTTATTTTTTTAATTGATTCACTCCGCTTGATTTCGAGACATTTAGTTATGGGAGCAATCCTGTGAGTCTGTCCATAAATAGCTGCATGAACTTGGCCCAACTTAGACAATCTAATGCGATATAAGAGAGGCTCTTGAGCCCCCTCAGAGACGTCTGCCTTTCCTGCAAAACCCCCCAGTAGGCAGTTCGGCTCTCGCAGTTCTTGTTAATGATGGCTTTCTCCATACGCAAGAATCCCAAAATCTTTAAAACAATCTCGAAAGCCGTAATACCCAAATCTTTGTCCACCCAAGGCACTCCTTTTCCTTCATTTCGTGCAGCCAAATCCACCATTCTCTCCGAATCCAACCCGGACAAATTGGCTGAAATCTTTGAGCAGTCGGCGCACTTCCCCACCTTCCGCCGCCACCGCCCCATATTCCATTTCTCCATCTGTAAGCTCGCCAGGGCCAACCGCCCGGACCTCGTCCATCGCCCTCTTCAATCCCAGCAAAACGCTTCGTCGGCCTCCTCCTTTGCCAAATCCGAGGGGTTCTGGATTCGCATTCTCATGCTCTACTCCAGCGCCGGCATGGTCGATCAAGCCATGCAGACTCTCTTCCATTATTCGCAAATGGGGCATTTTAAATTATCTGAGAAGTCTCTTTGTGCAATCCTTAATGTTAATCTGAAAAATGACATGTATCAGAAAGTTCACGAACTGTTTGATACAATGCCTGACAGACTGGGCATCACGCCGGGGGTCATATCAAAATAATTTGGTTTTGAAGGCGTTTGTTAAGGATAACAAGATTGATTGTGCCCGTGATTGGATCGAGAAGACGGAGAAGGAATCAGATTGTACTGCTGCGCTGCCTAAGCCTAATATTGACTCTTATAATATATTGTTAGGGGCTTATTTGAAGAATGGGAATGCGGATGGCTTTGATGGGGTTGTGAAGAAGGTTTTAAAAATGGGGTTGGATTGTAATTTGACTACTTACAACCTTAGGATTCTACGGTTGTGCAAGAACAAGGAGTGTTTTAGGGCCAAGAAACTGCTTGATGAAATGGTGTCAAAAGGGGTGAAGCCAAATTAAGCAACTTACAATGCAATTATTGATGGGTTTGGTAGGTTGGCCGATTTGTTATCAGCGAAGAAGGTTTTGGAGAGTATGTTGACTGATGGGCATGCATCTCCTTGCTCATATACCTACTACACCTTGATTAGGAGCATGGTTAAGGAGGGTGAGTTTGGTTCAGCATTGGAGGTGTTCAGTGAGATCATAAGGAGAAGATGGGTGCCTCCATTTGAGGCCGTCAGAAGCGAAGGAGGTTGTCGACAAGACGAAGAGGAGGCTTAAGGGTGATGCAGCAGAGACATGGGGGAAAATTGAAGCTTCCCTTCCTCTATAGGTGTCTGTAGTGTTGTTGCTAGTTGCTACAGCAAGGAATAATAGCCGTAACGATAGACGGTATTTTGCTTGTTTACATATTGGAAGCTAGTTTCATTTGTTGCTTCGCTTTTTTTGGCACAACCTGTGGAGAATTTTCCCCTCCCTCAAAACTGTTAGCCGATTTCTGCTGAACCTATGCATCAAGGAGATCACTGCCGTACTTCTTTTTGTTTTTTTTTTTTTGGGTATGTAGGAACTAGAGTTTTTACTTTAGATCTAAAATTAGGACCTCGTACAATTCCGCCACTAGACTCTATGGTTAGTGGTTCATAACTCCTGTAATTTGACATTTCCTAGCAAAATTTCATTATTTCACACTAAACAAAAATCAGTTGGATTAAGACCACCACTCTGCAAAATTCAGGAAAATTATTGCGAATAAAATTGGCATTTTGAGTTGGAGTAGGCACCTCCTTTCACCAAGTCAGCTTAGAGTTCATCCTTAAGGAAGGATCAGGAATGTAGAGTGCAAGAGAGGGGACCTTGTCTCTAATCTACCATCAGCTTACATCAACTCCCAAAAATTTTCCTAGTCTTGTGACAATTCTTGCTCTGTATATATACCTTTGTTTAGCACTCTCAACTGACTATCGTTAGCCTTCTGGGGTAAAATAATGTTCCAAAACTGTACTTGATTTACAATAGATATGGTAGCGCTTTTTATAGATGGTATCTTTCCCAGATATGCTTTGATTTTGGTTCTAATGGCGACCACAAACAGACTGAACTAGTTTATTTTGATGGGGAATTTGGGCTGGAAAACGTCGGTGGCCTGGCACTAGAAAGCATGATCTAACCTACATTAGTGCCATTATTTACAATCTTCTTTAATAAGAACTTTATGATTTAGAAGGTCAACGAAGCAAGAAAGCACTTGACGGCTGGGATAAGTTTTCATCGAGACCTAAATTTTAGGTAATTTTTATAATTGAGTTTTAAGTTTTTCTGAATTCTTAAACCAATTATAAACCTTTAATTTGCATAATATAAAAGTAAAATTATTAAATACGTAGTTTAATTATATAAAAATTTAAAATATATTTTAATTATATATATATTTGTATGTGTATTTTATTTTTTTTTTTCAAATTTATGCGTAAAGGATTTAGCTTTTTTTTTTTCCTTTTTTGTGTAAAAAAAAAAAAAGAGAAGAAATTTAACAAAATTTAAACATGTATATATTTTTATATTTTTAAGATATATTTTGAAAAATTATTTATTAAATCAAATTATGTATCTAATAATTTAATCAAAATCTACTAATATATTTAAATTAGCCATAACTTGCACAATTTTTATGACGTTAGCAACATACGAGTAAACATATAAAACCAATTTTTTAAGTGCAAAATACTATACTCTTTAATACGTGCAAATATTATTCATTCGGTAGATACGCTACTATCCCTGCAGACTGGGTTGGTGCCTGAACCTCTTCCAACAGTCATTTTCAAATGCTGACCAAGCCCAATATGGATCATCTTCTGCCCAATAGTCTCTAAAAGCTCCCCAGAATCCATGGGATATGGGATTTTTTTTTGTTTTTTTCTCACTTTCTTAATTTTCCTTTTGGCAAAGACAAGCTGAAGAATTATCAATGCTCTTGCTAGCCACAAAATTTAGTAATAAAATCATCTAACTTTAATTTTAAACTGAAAATTCATAAATCCTATAAAAAAAATAAAATTGTCAATGCTGCTTCCCCATCCCTCTTCCAGTGAGGGCCCTTTACAGCTGTATTTCCACCACTGCTGTCTTGGTCTCTTATCTTAATCCCCCACTCATTCACTGCAATTTTGTGTCCTCCACAATATCCCTCAATAATGTCTCCCTCCCTCTCTCTCTCTCTCTATCTCTCTCCCCTCCCCACTCCTCCTCTCTTAACAGTCTCCTTTTCAGGGACAGGCCACATTTTTAACAACATAAACACTAGACTACAATCCTGCCATGGTGGAAAAATAAGATCAGAGGTAAAAACTTGTGAGCCTGCCAGCTCCAAAGTACAAAACAACATAATCTAACTAATCGTTTCTAACCACTCATTCACAGGGAGATAAGAAGAAAAAGATGGATAAACAGTGATTACGACTGCTCTTGCCCATTAACTAATATCCCTGCAATGCAAATTAGACTTAAAGCTTCGCTATACATAGACACGATTAATTTAACATATTTTAAATATAAAATTTTTATGTTGCACTATCATATGATTTATGATTAGAGTTATGTCTGAAAAGATTTAAGATACATAATTAATAATATAATATAGTGTCATGTATGAGTTAGTGTCTTAAACATGTCCTTGTAGCTTTACTTTTATACTAATAGCATCTAGACAACATTTTAGCCTTGTGAAACTGAGGTAAGCGTACATGGATAATTTCACGCCCAACAGAAATTTGAACATGGCCATTGTGCCTTGGGTTGAGAAACATGAAAGTCGGGAAGAATATGTGAGGCCCCATGTACCTCAGAATGAACTATTCACATCTATACTTTCTTAAAGAGGTTCCCTCCATGGCTGGCTCTTCTTTTTTATTCTAAAGTTGCTTGAACTAAGGCCCACTGCTTTTTTGCAGAAAAGCACTCATCATGAAAGCCTATGAATGATTGATTGCTTGGCTATACTTTTCCAGCATACACATCAAGATTGTCACCAGCTCATGAACTTCTGTATAACATCATTCTATCTTTCCTTCGTTTCAATTACAAATTATTTTTTTCTCTTAATTTCAGGCGTTTGGGGAAATTCAATAAAAGATGATGGTTCCATACATCTGCACTTTGGTTACACAGGGACTGTTTTTTTTCCCTTTTTTGTTGACTAGGCTACCAGAAAACATCCTAGCAGAGATATAAAGATACAAGAGCGTCTTACAAGCACCAAAGTTCCTTGCTTTCAGCGTGGATTATTAATGGTGCTTCAATGGGTAGGAAGAAGAGCTGGTTCAATCTGGTGAAAAGGTTCTTCATAGCAGACAGAGTGTTAAAACCAGATAAGGTATGTAGTTTTTCTCTTTGCAGATTGCAATAGTCCAATGTTTTTTTTTTTTTTTTTTTTGACTGTTTGTTAAGAAATTGTGTAATCTGATGTATGCTCTAAACATCAGGAAAAGAAAAGAAAATGGATATTTTTTGGAAAATTCAAGGCCAAAAATAGGCTAGCCTCCATTGCAGCACCGTCACCTTCAAGGGAAAGAAGAACGCCAAGTGAAGCTGAGGAGGAGCAAAGCAAGCGTGCTTTGAGTGTTGCTCTTGCCACTGCTGCTGCGGCTGAAAAAGCTGTTGCAGCTGCTAAGGCTGTAGCCGAGGTTGTCTTGCTCACTGGCGTTCCTCAGTCTGCGCATCAACCCGGCACAGAAACAGGAGAAACTTCAGTCATCCAAACACAAGCTGATCCCTTCCGTCTGAATTACCAATGTGAGAAAGACATTCAAAAAATTGCTGCCATTAAAATTCAAACTGCCTTTCGGGGTTACCTTGTAAGCTTTGTTCCAGCTAATTTCTGTTCTTCACATTGTATGTTTTTATTTTTTATTAGCCTTGTTAACAATTAGAGAATTGAGATTATAGGCTGGCTTTGACGAGCATATCTGGGAGATTTGCAGGCAAGGAAAGCCTTATGTGCGCTAAGAGGGATAGTGAGGCTGCAAGCTATTATTAGAGGCCGAAACGTGAGACGCCAAGTTGTTGCTACTCTGAAACGTTTGCAGTCCATTATGAATATCCAGTCAGAGGTGTGTACAAGAAGAAATCAACTACTACAAGGAGCTTGGCATCGCGATGATGATGAAGAGAACCAGAATTTGAGAGACAAGATTGTTAAGGTTTGTATAAAAGGTTAATAGACTTGGTGTTACCATATTCAATTATCTTTAGTTTGGACAGAAAGTTTAAAAAAAAAAAAAAAAAAAACTTAATCATGAATTCAGATGGACACAAATAGTCAAAGACGATGGGATGGAAGCATTTTGACGAAGAAAGAGGAAGATACCTTATCTTTAAGCAAGAAGGCAGCTGTAATGAAGAGGGGACGAGTAAGAGAATACTCATTTGGCCATCGGGTAAGCCGCTCAACTTTAATGTCATTGCCACCTACATATTCTTGTACTTTATCTTTTCCTGGAGAAGCAATTGCTCAAAACTCAAGGAAACAAAAAACTTTTCAGAATTCAGCAGAAACCGAACGCAACCAAGTTAATGGAAGACTAAACTACTGGTTAGACCAATGGGTGGAGACTCAAGTTGCTAAAAGTAGGGAACTCGAAGATTTGGACTCAGTCTTCATATCAAACTCAAAGAGCAGAGTGGAATATAGAGGAAAACAACCTAAATTGAGAGGTTTGGGGAGACAATACCATATTGAACGGCTGGATTCTCCCATAGCAGCTCCAGGGAGATCAGTTCACCGAAAGCAGGCTTCGCTGGGAGATGACAATCTCTTCTCAGTATCTGCTGTGGTTCCAACTTATATGGCAGCAACTGAATCTGCCAAGGCAAAAGCAAAATCAATGAGCTCACCAAAGTGGAGGACAGGAACTTTTGATGCTTACTCCGATGGCTATTCACCATCTAAGAATAGGGTCTCTCTGAAATCATCATCATCATCATCTACAACTCCTGCAATACCAAGCACAAGCAGTGGTAAGCTTTGGCAGCCTGATTCTTACCAGGAAAGGTCTCCAAGCTTGAAATCACTTCCAGGTCCTATAAAATCGACCCGGATATCGAAGGACCTCAGCTTTGATTCAGACTGCTCATTCCGGACATGGGATCAATCAAGCAACTTGAGATAACTTAAGATATATAATGCAAGGACTAAAGTTGAAAACCTACCTGGTAGCATGTATATTGGTTTTGAGGGCAGATTGGTTTGCAGTTACATGGAATCTGAACGGATCGCCAGTGGAAGAGAAGCCATTCGTCTGAAAACAAAGTACTTTTCTAAGAGAAACTTTATAAAATGAGCTTTACCATAGCTGAAGGCAACAGGACGCTAAATGCAACCATGGCCCCGCCAGTTCAACTCTTCAGCGAGTGCCACTGTGCATTGGGCTTATTTCCGCATTAAATTTCAAGATACATCCGCCCAGCCCAGGTCTTTTTTTTAATAAATTTTTAATCTATTAAAAAACTTATTACCTAATTTACATTGAATTTATGCTTGTACTCAATTTTAAGTTACATCGGCCCGGTCCGGGGTCCAATCTATACCTAAGAATTCCTCTTCTTCCACATCCAAACCCACCTTGAATCTTTTTAGTACAGAGCTGGACGAGTGCACCAGTGGTCCAACGTTGGGCTGCCAAGCCCAACAAAGTGGATCCAACAATTATTGATATGGGTTAACCTCATCTGGACCAGGGCATTCGTGAATGTGAGAACCCACTTTCCATCTGGCAGGTACGTTTGTCACCCAAACATGTGGACCTGCAAAAATTTGGTTCTGATACCAAGCATTACCAGAGCCCTAGCTTGTATTTTTGAATGGAAGAGCTCCGCGGCGATGTACCTTAAAAGTCAAAAAGGCATATATCGCCATTAGATAAGTATAGCAATAGGCAACGATAATAGCCACCGATTTGGGAGTGGCTGTCAGTAATTGAACGAGACTCTGATGCTTGTTTTTAGATATGGGTTGCTCTTTTTTAGTTTTTTTTTTTTTTTTCTTTCTTTCTTTCTTTCTTTTTTTCTCCCCTGAACGAGATAAGTGCCAATTTTCCAATTTAGGAGCAACAAATGCCCTACAGGAATTATTCTGTAATTGTTGATTACCTAGCCTGTATCAAGGTGTTCATGTTTTGCAGTATATCACTGGTTTTTTTATTTTTTGCTTTTTTTTTTTTTTTAAAAAGAAGGAACCAAAAAGAAAAAAAGGTAGCCCACAGACTGTTTTTTAATGGGTTGATGATATGTCAAGTCCGATAACGTGTGAAAGGGCCAAAAAATTTTATCCAGAAGCTACCATTCCATTTTCTTTCTTTGTTTCCATTAGCAACTAGCATTTAATCAGAGTTTGTTTTGATAATTAAAATAATAAAAAAAATGCAGGGTCGGTATGTTGCCATATATTCACGGCATGATGCATAAGATATTTGTAATTTTAATTTTATTCTCGTAATTATAATGAAAAGTTTATGTTGAAAAAGACTTCATATTATTATGTTAATCACGAAAAAAAAATATATATATATATACATAAATGTTACAAAATATTAAAAATCATTAAAAAGTAGGTTGAACTGATGGTTCATTCTCATGCCAGAGTGGATGTTCCGATATTAAATAAGACTTGAACGTTACCAACATTTCAGAGAATGGAATTAGAACTCAATTCTCTTGGTGGTTTATGATAAAAAAATATATATATAATTTTATTAATATGATAAAATAGATATATAATAAAATAAATGAGAAATTCTCACAATAATTCAGAGTCATTTTATCTTTTTTTATCTTTTTTTTTTTTTTAGGTTCTTCGAAAAGTTTCCGGGTTCACAAGAAAATGTGATCATCTTCAGTTGTTATGTGAAAAAGACAATCCCGTGATCAATAAGCCAGAAACGCTTCCTTCGGAAAAGCCATGGTGTCGGTGTCCCCAATCAAATATATATAATAATGATATCCATCTTGATTTAGTATCTAATTAAATTGTATGAATATTTTTATAATTGAAGCGGACAGATTTAATTTAATAAAATAAAAAAAATACAATGAAAGAATATAAAAAATTTAAAATCACATATTTCAACTATATTAATCAACAATTTTCTGCAATTACAAAAGAAATATTTAAAGTAATTTTCTAGCCTATTACCTTATACTTGTTACAAAGCATAATATCGATAGTTTATATGTTTTCTTACACAGACTAAAGTATGGACCTTCCAATTACTGCCTCGTAGCTTTCATTGATATTTTCAAGATAAAACGTTTAATTAGTTTAAACTTAATTTTTATTAACAATAATTCAATTGCTATTAATAATAAATAATTATAACTTAATTGTTACTTTAAGTAATATTTATTTTTATGTAAATTATTTAAAAGATATTATTAGGTGGAAAATTCAAACACAATTCAGAGTCAAATTTTCTAGGATGTCATTAAAGCTTCCACGCATGAAAGTGAGAAGTTTTCCCCATGGCCACCATGATTTCTGTGGTCTGTTCTACGTGCCGATTCTCCAGCATTCTCTTTTGGATCTGGGCCTAACCAATTAATGCCACGGGCAGCACATTGGTTTCCCAGTAGAGAGATCCTGACGGCTTCAAAAAAGAGAATTTAAAAGGTGGATTCTTAACTTCCCAAAGTCGTTCGTGCAAAGATATCGAGGGCCATCATGGTTTAGAGAAAATGTTCTTGGTCTAAATGGCGTTCAAAGCTCAAAGGCAATCTTGGACTTCAATTTTTTTGAGGCTTGCGGGGATCATACTCTCTATTCTTTCGAATATTTTATTTTCTTCAATACGACATGTTTTTGGTCTTAGAAAAGGACGTCCAAAAGTCGAAAGGGAGCGTCGTTGGCAATGAACCCGTGGGGAGAAACGAAGTAGTGTTTTGCAAGTTAAGTCGGTGTCAACCTAATTACGTAAAATTATCGAAAAGGATTAGACAATAATATTTAGAAAATAACACCATAACAGTAAAAAAAAAAAAAAAGCATAAACTCATCACATTTCACAAATAAATAAAATTAAAATATTATTATGTTACTATCATATTACACTATATATTATTATATTATATTTGTTGTGTTTGGCGTGTCGTCTATGGTCGGAGCCACTAACGGAATCTCTTGCGTGTTGACCGCAGCCATAAGACTTAGAATCTCTAAAATGCTAATATAATACGCTAATGGAAAGTTCTTCCTTTTGGTCTAATGCCCATAGAAAAAAATATCTTAAATTTTTGTTGAATCTTCGAGTTGGTGATTGAATTACAACCCCATTAGGGAAAGTTCTTTTTCTATATGAATTATAAGTAAAACGTGATTAAAATGACGAGGTAGAGTGATTGAGAGAGTCCATCTCTGAAAGGCGCAATTGATGACCACCCCGACGCATGTTCCATTGTTCTCATGAGAGCGAAATTGGAAAATAAAGGAGAATTCGAAGGTGGCAGCATTTTGATGGTAGAGGACCAAAAGGAAACAAATCGAGGGAAGTCAGAATCAAAAGCTTCGGGAAAACATTGTTACCCTTGTTGACTGGATTATGGGCGGAGAGTTGAAGAAAGAAGAAGAAAAATTAACCATCACGTAAATCAATAAATATTAAAAAAAAGAAGAATAAAAGTTCTTGATATGCTTATGGAATGAAACATGATCATCACATATTCCCCCTTTCTTTTCTTTTTCTTTTTTTTTTTTTTTTCCTATCAAGATTTCAGGATTCCATGTCTCTCTACCCCATGCCCATATCCTGCTTTACGACTACATTCATGATGCTTTTAGAGATCTCACGTTTTTCCCATAAATTGTTGCTACAGTGTGAACTCACACCCGTAACATTTGATTGATATCATGTTTGTGTATATATAATCTATTACAACAACAACAACAACAAAGATTTAATATCAAATTTAATTGAAATTAGTTATATAATTATTCTATTATAAATTCAGTTTAGGTAGATATGTAGTATTAAATTATAATAAAGGCCTAAGTGCTTGTCATCATTTTTAACTATGAAAAAAAAATGTAAGATACATAAAGACCCCATATGGTGTCTATCATCATATTTAATTATGAAAAAATGTAAAATGCATAAAGAACCCTATAGTTTCGTTGTTTCTTATTTTTTTTTTATTCGATAAATTAATTTGCTAAAAATCAATCTAGTTTTTGATAAATTAAATTTTATACTAGTGATTTTTTAAAAAATTGAATATCATAATTTGATTCTTTTCTCACATAAATGAAAGAAATAAAAATTTGAAATTGATGTGATTTGTTGTGGAATAAATAACCAAAACATATCCTGAACTTCATGCAAATTATAAAATCTAGCAAAACCTTTTCCAACTAAATAAAAATCAAATTAAATTTCTTTTATCGAATGGTTCATTTTATCTTCAAATAATCTGTGTATTACTGAATGTTTCAATGGATGACATATTGACAATTGGAAAAAAAAAAAAAAAAAAAGGGGGTACAGAGATCCCCTAAAACCAAATCCACATTAAATGGGGTATTTGTGAGAAATCTGTAATCAGGAATCAGGATTGAAGAAACATCTCGCATTGGCTTTTTTTAAACCTTTTTTTTTTTTTTTTTAACTGTTTGACTGTGTTATCTTCTGATTTTTCTCTCTTAAACGACGTGGTGTAAATAAAGTTATTGGCCAAGGCCTTCAGCATCCATAAACCGATAATTGTTGGGGAGATATGAAGGAGAAACTATACATATAATAGAACACTTACATATGAAAACCTAGGTGTTGGACCTTTTTTTTTTTTTTTTTTTTTTGCTTTTAATGCTGGACAGGTCATCTCTTCGATTGTACAGGCCGAAAGGTGTCACTGAGGTATACCTTTTAGACAAAGATGAATAAAAATGCTCATATGACTTGGAACATGAACAAAATTATAAGATTAATTAATTGACTGATCAATCACACGCGTAAAGTAACGTCGGATGGTTCAGGCTCTGTCGGTTCTTTCCCTGATGGGTGGGGCATCCTATAGTTTGTACCACATAAGAGCGAAAGCCACTTAGAAAAATTAAAATAATAAAAGAAAAAATATTTTAAAAAAGAAAAAAGAAGAGAGAGTTAATATCAACTTACTAATTCAAGCTAGTAGTGGAGGATCTTGGAGCCAAAAAGGGCCATCATTAGAGATAAAATTTGAACATTTATGTTACTGTAATAATTTTAATTCGTAATATTATATTATGTATTAATTGTAGATATAATTTAATTTTTGAAAGATAAAATTTTATTTTAA
Organism: Rhizophora apiculata; assembly: GCA_037832385.1. NCBI lineage: Eukaryota > Viridiplantae > Streptophyta > Magnoliopsida > Malpighiales > Rhizophoraceae > Rhizophora > Rhizophora apiculata. The sequence continues at coordinate 1,424,439 of CM075430.1, read as the reverse complement.
GCTAAAATAATATTGAGAAATTTTATTAGTTAACCAATTTGAGTCTTTTAATCTTAAATTTTCATTAACAAACAGGTAATTAACAAGGGAGGAAGGCGTGGGACAGATGTCGCCAAGGAGGAGGGGGCTAAGATTAATTGATTTTAACCAAATACAGGGGAAGAGAGGAGAACGACAAGGCGACATTGATTAAAGTGGAATAAAAGTGTGACAAGGGGACACGATAAGTATGATTATTTTGAGATACTATGGGTTAAAATGAAATTGTTATTGTACCCTACCAACCCCTCTAAGTGCAAAGTCCTATATTGGCATGAGGATTTGGACGGTCTCCATAGCCTAGCCATGTGGCAATTCCACCCATCACCGTCGGCCTAGACAGTAAAAGTTGCCACCCTCCAAAGTCTCTAAAATAAAAACTTTCAAAATTTTAGTTAATTGGGGTGTCCCCAAAAGATCTAGAGTCGTAATTTCCTGGACAACAAGTGCAACGATCGTTTGACCTGGAAAGCGGCTCGCGCAATTCACAGATGAAGCATCGGACAGACACGAGGGGCCCCCCTTTTGATGGGGGCCTTCCACGATACACAGTAGTGTGGCCGTGCTCTCCTCTTTCTTATCATTACTATGTCGAATTCTACATGCCTTCCAGAAAGCATGAGAATGTAATCAAGATTAGGTTCTCGAGCACAAATCTATTTAGGGAGGGGAGCGAGCGGCAATGTGTTAGAACAAGCAAACACTTCCACACCACATCTCAAGACTTGAAAAAGACACGGTGATGATGGAGTGCAATGTCTACTTGAAACATAACAATTAAAACTCGGTATAGTGACAGCACACCCAAGATTTTTTGAAGTAATAGATGAGTTGTCAATGCAAGTCTTCTTCATCACGTTGTTTTATTCCTCGTATCTTTCTTTTTTTCTTTTTGGTCATGTCATTTTCGGGTAATAAATTTGTAAACTTTTTTCTCCGTGGAAAATTTTCAAGTTCCACTGCTTAATTAAATTTTCCCAGCAACATGGCAGCAGAGGACCATCTCCATGTCGTTCTTTTTTTTTTTTTTTTTCCGATGAAAATTCTCTGCTCGGTGCAGTCAACGGTCATGAGTCCACATCTGGAATGCGTTTGTATTAACTTTCCTGTGGAATAAAAACTCTTTGGACGGATCCAATCAATTAAAGGTCCAAATGATTCCCCTCGACAGACATGCACTAACAATAGTTGATGAAGGGATAGGTTTGGACATTTCCTAAATCCCAGTTCGGAAAGAAAAAAATAATAAATCTTTTAAAAAAAAAAAAAAAAATTTTTACAGCTGTTTCCTCGCGATAATCATTATCTAACCAACTACGAGGATTCTCTTCTATTTCAGTATATATCTCGGTCGCATCAGACCGTGAAGGATCAGATTTGCTAACTAAATGTTCTTTGTTAATTCATTTGATAAATTTTAGACCTCGAGTCATACATTACATTATTATTATTATTAATTACAAAGTCTGATACGCGCTAAATTGACTTTGTTCTTAGAACAAAGCTAAATGCTCCCCACAAGTTTCTAGCTTCAGTCAACTATAAAAGCTCTTGGGAAACCGTATGTTTGGAACGAGTACGCTTGTGCCATTATGCATATAATTGGGGTTTGGATACATGAATACCCTTTCCCCTATGCATAACCATACCAGCGCAGAACTATCGAAATGACACTGAACAGTAACTGGGGAAACTGCAGGATGCTTCACATTGGACACGAGGACCTGCCTTATGCGCAACTTGCTACAAAAAGTTGAAAACGCAATACCTGCAAAACTGTAATTTGAGTGGACTTGGGAACAAATAAACAATGGAATCATCCAAACTTTGTGCAATTGCTGGGAAGCGTGAACCACGGCCTTGAAACATAAATCAGCAGATAAGCAGAAGCTTGGTCGTTCAATGCTTCTTCCACCCTGTCATCTCCATCTTTCCCTGCTCTTCCCGGTCACCCTTTAGGGTTGGCACGGAAGGGGTCCCAACATAAGTGGTCATATCCTTGCTTCTTACACCCCCATAAACCACACAAAGCACATTATTTCACGTGTCCAATGGACCCAGCAATATGCCTATCCCCGAAATAAAATCACACGGCGGGCCTCTTGTCCCTCTCATCTGATCCCCAAGTAGATACGCGATGCTTACATTCCGACAGCTGTTAGATTCAATGAGAACATAATCTATCATCGTTTCCATCATTCCAAGACATGCTATAAGAGATGGGGGTACTGTAGAAGCCATATAGTTTTTACCAAAACTGGGAAAAAGTATCCTTAACATTGCTAAAGAGAAAATATTCTAAGATGAGTTTTGTCTCTAGTGGCAAAAGAGGAAGATCGTGGTTGCCACTGTAGGAAAAAGTGCAAAGATTTGTGAAATCTTTATTTCTGGTGGCTTTTCTCTTCATCTTGTTATCATGTGATGGTTTCTCTTATTATAAATAAAAGGCACCTCCAATGTGGAGACCCCAAAGGGGGAATCATAAAATTCTTCCACTCATGTAGGCAGTCTTCACACGGTTCTCACAAGTCACAGCAGAATATTGGTTGACTCGGACACCCATTCACCATTAAATTCTCTTCTCAATCCTTTGTTTCCTTCGCTCAATCCACAACTCTCCTGCTTTTCTCATTATCTCCACCCCAACTTTTCCAACTGAAAAATGAGATACCCACCAATCAGCTTCCTCAAGCAAAATAATGTGTTTTTTTTAAGAAGCTTCATGATCTTGTTCCTCAGCTGCATAACTATAAAAATAAAACTTTGTTTCTCCAGCCACCCAACTTCATTAGAAGCGCTTGCAATTGATGGATACTTCAATTTCAATGAGGTCCATCATGCAGCCAAAGACTTTGGCTGTAGGTTTCATATGCCTCCCATGGCAGTACTATATCCAAAATCAGTTAATGACATCGCCACTACTGTTAAACACATTTGGCATCTGGGTCCTGATTCAGAACTGACAGTTGCTGCAAGAGGTCACAGCCACTCCCTCCAGGGACAGGCACAAGCCCACCAAGGGATTGTTATCAACATGGAATCACTGCAGGTCCCCAAGATGTTTGTTTATGCTGGAAATCATCCATACGTTGATGTCTCAGGTGGTGAGTTATGGATAAATGTCCTGCATGAGAGCCTCAAATATGGGTTAGCACCAAAATCATGGACAGATTACTTACATTTAACAGTTGGTGGTACTTTGTCCAATGCTGGGATTAGTGGGCAGGCATTTCGGCATGGCCCTCAGATAAGTAATGTGCATCAGCTGGAAGTCGTTACAGGTACGACAAGAAATGAAAATAAACAACCTAAATGAAGCTCTTCAAGTTGTGATAATTGTACTATCCAGAATGAGACCAGGGTCAAGTAACAGATGTTCATGATGCAGGCAAGTTTGCTCATTATGCACATTGCACTAGACCCTGGTTCCATTAACAATGTTCCACATTTGTCATAAAATTGGCTGTAACACGACGGTAAACATACCAATATTCCAGTGTAGCACAGTTATGCATATGCAAGTATGTGAACATGTGAATACATATTTGTGCACTCTAGTCTGTGTATGATAGACACAAAAAATTTTTGTGAACAGAATAGACTCCTGCCTAAAAAAAAAAAAAACAAAAACAACTTGCTGCAGGAAAAGGAGATGCAGTAAATTGCTCAGAGAGGCAGAATCCTGACCTATTTCACGGCGTTCTTGGAGGACTTGGTCAGTTTGGCATCATCACACGAGCAAGAATATCACTTGAACCAGCACCTACAAAGGTAAATGAATCATAATTGATGCTACTCTCAGGTAGTAGTTGGCAGAATATGAAAAAACAAGATGATAGCTCTCAATTACAACACTATACACTGAACAGGTGAAGTGGATTAGAGTTCTCTACTCGGATTTCACCACATTTACCAGAGACCAGGAGAATTTAATTGCTGCAGAAAATGCATTCGACTATATTGAAGGATTTGTGATAATCAACAGGACTGGTCTCCTAAATAACTGGAGGTCATCCTTTGATCCTCAGGATGAAGTACAGGCTAGCCAGTTTGTGTCAGATGGAAGAACTCTTTTCTGCTTAGAACTGGCCAAGTACTTTGACCCAGAAAAGACAGAAAAACTGAATGAGGTAAGGTTTTACACACATAATCATGTTGATTTCTTACATATGAGAGTAGATAAGTAAATAAACTATTATATCACAAAAGAGATGAATAAATGGACCTTGAACATTATTTGATGTGCAGGAACTCAAGAAAGAGCTGTCTCAGTTGAGATATCTCCCATCAACACTTTTTGTAACAGAAGTTCCATACATAGATTTCTTGGACAGAGTTCATGTGTCTGAAATCAAACTGCGGTCTAAAGGCTTGTGGGAGGTTCCACATCCATGGCTCAATCTTCTTATCCCTAAAAGCAGAATACACAACTTTGCTTATGAAGTATTTGGGAATATCCTAACAGACACAAGCAATGGCCCTATCCTCATCTACCCAGTCAACAAGTCAAAGTAACAGTTGAAAGGCAACCAAGAAAAAAGAAAAAATAATTTGTTTCAGTGAATTTTACTACTTTCTATTGACTTATGTATGTGCTGGTTCAAATTTCAGGTGGGACAATAGAACTTCTGCTGTTATTCCAGATGAAGATATTTTCTATGTGGTGGCATTCCTTTCATCTGCAGTGCCGTCTTCGACAGGAACTGATGGCTTGGAGCATATCTTGACTCAGAATGCTAGAATTCTAGAATTTTGTCAAACAGCACAACTTGGGGTAAAGAAATATCTGCCCCATTACACTACACAGGAAGAGTGGCAAGCCCACTTTGGCCCACGATGGGAAGTTTTCAAACAGAGAAAAACTACCTATGACCCATTGGCAATACTTGCTCCTGGCCAGAGACTATTTCAAAAGGCCATCCCTTTCTCATGATGCTGTCCATGAATTGCTATGGTATGCGGGGAAAATACCTGTCCTTGTGAGAACAAATAACTATCATATTCATATCCTCTGATGCACTGCAACTACTACAAGAGTGCTGAAGCGGTTGACTGATATTCGTTCCAAAAGAATAGACTGAATACTACAATAGGAGTCATTAATTAGATTTGTAAAAGGCATGGAAGGACAGTAGCCATGTAAAATTTGCACCTAGCTTCGTAAACATGCTCTCTATGATAAACTCCATTTTCAAAGGCAGTGTTTAATGTATTTGCCTGCACATGGAAACCAAAATTCTAGTAGGCAAACATCCAACAAATACAAGAAGCCAAGGAAGAACTAAGCAAGGAGAAAGAAAAGGAAGAGAAATCTATCAAAACTAGATTCAATGAGACTGCAAAAATTACCATAAAGAGCTTAATCTACTGGTCCAATCCATTGCAATGACACCATTTCATATAATAACATGAAACTGTGTGGTTGCTAGCCTACTGCTAATGTGGTTTTGGGGAGATATGCAACTAAATTAGTATTTTAAAGTAGATCAATATATTTTGCCAGAACTAATGCGTACACAAGCAGACTAATCCCGAGCATGACTCCTTGTCGAAAAGATAGCTCAATGCATCCATCTTTACGCATTTAAGAAATCATAAATTAATCCCAAGCCATGAATAGCAACTTTGAACTCAATCAGGGCAACTCACATAAAATAAATAAATTCCCAGATTCAATCACTTCACTTTGAAAAATCATAACACACCAAATGCCAAAACCCTTTTGACCTTATTTCAAAAGGATTTGAAAGAGCTATGTGCCCACTTCAAAATACAAAGAATTCAGATATTAATTCGAAGCTAGTTGGAATTCCAGTTTTGAAAGAAAAGAAGGATGCCCCATTTCATGACTGACAAGCAGAAAATATATTATCTTTTTCAAATTGCTTATCACATTAAAATTACTGTGCTTCCATTCTTCCAGTCCTCACGATCCAAAAAACAAAATGAGACTGTTAGGCTAAAGGAAAAAGACATTGGATAGTTGGTCGCATACCGCCGTGGAAGTGATGAACGGCAGTGGGACGGTGGAGGAAGAGGACGGGCGCTGGTGGCAGTTGGATCAACCGCGGAGCTGGGATCAACGGCTGCGGAATTGAGTATCAATCCTCGATCGAGGGAGGCAACAGCTGAGGGTCTCACACTGCAGAAGGGCAACATTTTTAGGTTTTCTTTTGATTTATAGTGAGGCACAGCTACTGTAGGAGCTGTCGAGCTGCGGTGGCCTGCGTTTTGGTGGGGGTGGTGTTACCAAAGACGGCACGGTGAGGAGGACGGAGGTCATGGAAGCTTGCCGCCGTGTTTCGCCGCAACCCAGTTCTAAGTCGAGTGATGTTCGCCGTGTCCGACGACCGGGGAAGAAGGTGGCGTCGCCGCAACATTCAACGCGACGCGTGGTGCGGCTGGTTTTAGTGCCGGAAAATCTTAAAACGTAAAAGAATTGCAAGATAAAAAATAAAAAGAAGAAGATCCAACGGCCAGGAGCCACGTGAGGGTGAACCAATATTCAATGCATACATTGCAATCAAATTCTAATTTCTTATTATAAAATATGATGATTTTTTTTTTCTTTTTAATGAAAAATGAGAAAGTATTGCTGAATTATCCATCACTAAATGATACTTTGCAGAAATCATAATTCCCTCCTATCTTAGTTCACATTCCTGATTCTTTTATTATTATTATTATTATAAAATTGAAAAAATGTAATATACATTTAATTTTACTAAATTATTTAACAAAAAATTGAATTTATAATCTGCATAGTATAAACAAAATCCCTAATTACTAAATTATAACAATCATTAGTTCATATTTATGATCTTATTTCTAAGATATATATAAAAAATTTAAATTAGCAAAATACTGAACTTGACTGACCATTTTTTTTATTTATTTATTTTTGGATTTAAATTTAGAACCACTTGGTTTATATTACGGAATTAGAATCATAATCATAATCAAATAAAATTGAAATGAAATAATTAATTTTATAACATTTAGTTTCTTTTGAAATTAAATTCATTTTTTTCCTGACTTTTTGGTTAAGTTAATTAAGTGTAATCTAGTGCGAATGATGAATAGTAATTCATAAAACAATAAAACATACGAATTTTTGAAGAAATTAAAATACACAGCAATGTATATGTAAGTACATGATTAAGTATAATACTTTATAGTTAAGCTGCCCCATGATGATGTCCGTTTATAACAGCTATGGAGGTCTCGGGTTCGAGCTTTGATAGAGTAATTTCATGAGTCGATTGCTTAAACGATAAGATGGGTACGATTCCCCTGGATTACATGAGTGGGATTGAGATGCAATTCTGAATTTGACGAGGATCAATTCTAAAGAAGGCGATTTTGATGACAAATCTCTACTTCAATTCACTTGCTAAACCTCTTTGGAATCTGAGAGCAAATACCAAGCCCCATTGAGTGTTGCTTTCAAACCAATGCAGTTCCTTTTTTTATCTTTTGCCAATACATTTTAATCGTCGTTTAAAGAATATTTTAGTAATTAAAATCGTATTAAAATCCTGTAAAAACTTAAAGAATACATCTTGCCAATGCCGGCAACCTTGCATGTTTTGATGATCAGTGAACATATATAACAAATTGACTACTTTATATTATATCAGTTAGCAGAATTCCCCATCTCTTCAATCTCCACGATCCATTGGCATAACTCCCACAAGCAGAAAACCATAATTTAGGACCACAGAGCTATCGCCTTTCCTATCTTTGGCAAAAGCCCAAAATTTCCCAAACTTTTTCAATTTGACAGAGCCTGCCTCCTCTGCTAATCACAAGTTGTACCGAGGAAGAGAAGTGAAACAACAACAGAAGGGTCGTATGATATATTATTCTGGCTCTTGATTCTCAAAATTGGTTTATTAGTTGATAACATATCCAAGAAGAATCTGACCCAAAATATCCTATAAAAATATCCCTATTCAGAGAGATACATACCATGGCAAGTAGGTGATGGCATCTACATCAACCTCCAGATCAGGATAAAGGGTAAGGATTTTGCTCCCCAACAGCACATTCACATTCACAGGTCTTGAGCCAGTGAAACAAATATTCAACATAGTGTCCATTTTTCCCCTCTTTCTGTGTCAAAGGAGAGAGACAATGTGGACTTGAGAGAAAGAAAGGGTTTTAAATCTTGATGGTGGAGGAATGTAATACAGTGAAAAGGTGTAATTACACCAAATATGGGCAATGAAATACATACTACTCAGAGTACCAAATTGACAAATCTTAAACCCACATATAAAAAACTTATTATTAATAAAAGATATATGGATGCTAGTATTGGTTCAAGTCTCTCATTACAAAATCTAGAACCAAAAAAAAAAAAAAAGCCCTTTAAGGTTAGAGAAGACAAAGGCAAAAGAACAAATGGTGAATCAAGATAGCACCTTTTGTGAAAGGGAGCCTTTCTGTACCTAAAGATACCTCAGGCAGCACAGTTAGTAGCCCTTGTTACCTCGAATCCTAGCTCTCATGTCAACTTGGCCTCGCTTGCAATTGAAATAAGTTTCTCTAAGGCCCACACATTCAGTAGATATGGAAGGGCTCTTCTCTCCAGCGCATTCCCTAAAAGATCGATTCTCAATTTTAACACAATCAGATTCGCTGAGACACTTTACCAGTTCCATTGCAAGGCCCTTGCATGACTTTGACATCTCTTACCAAAAAGGCCAAAATCCCCAACAACACAATCAGTTCTTCTGTTTGATTTCTTGTTTTAGGTTTTCGTAGAACCTGAAAAAAGCTGCTCCTAATTGGTTCTGGTCATGTATCTGCAAGTATAACAAGAGTGCTGAAGAGGCTGAACTGACAGATATTCTTGCCACAAAAATAGACTGAACATTACAACACCAATTATTAAGTGGATTTGTAAGAAGCACTGGAGAATAGGGGCCATGTAAAAGATCTACATAGCTTTGTAAACAACTTATTTTCTATTGTAAACTCCATTATCCAGATGTAATGTCTAAATGCAATAATCTCAGATCTTGATTCCAAGCCAATTGGTTCCAGTTTTCAAATAAAACAAGGCTGCCCCACTTATAACTAACAAGCAGAAAATATCTTCATCTTTTTCCAATGTACTAGAACAAGAAAAATCCCTTATTTCCGTTTAAATGCAAACACATCAGGCTATTTCAAGCAAAGAAATCATTCCAAAATGCCTCATAGAATTAAAATCTGTCCGATGAGAAAAGTATCATCTATTCATGAAAATTATCAATGGCAATTTAGCTTTACATGACAGGGCCAATCGCATTAACATTACAGCTCCTCAATTGGTGTCATCCTTCTCCAACTTCACAATGTGAAACAAACTCAAGACAGCAGCTGTGCATTTTCTTTTTATAACAATCGGCTTGTAAGCTAAAAAGCAATAGCAGAATACATGAGTGCTCCTGCAATGTTAATGACAGAATGAACCAGAGTGATTACCAAAACTACCCAGAAACACCCATTTACACCTTAAAATTCCTCGGTTAATTTACAGCCCAAATTTGTGTTCTTCTGATTCAAGACAGGAGATAAAAAGAAACAAAAGCACAAATCACAAGGGACTATATCGAAAAAAGGAAAGCAAATATAGTTCGTATGATTGGTGGTACCGCGGTGGAAGCGCCAGACGGCGGTGGCAAAGATGGAGTCAAGACAACACGACGGAGATTGGTTCGACGACGGCGAAGTTGAGTCTCAATTGAGTGGCCGCCGCGGACTGAGCGAGGAATGCAAGGCGATGATATAGAGGTAAGATAAGATTTAAAACTTAGACCGACTCAAGTTATTACCACGTTTAAAATTTTTAATTAAGAATTATCAAGAAAATATAATTATTAAAAATAAATATATTTAAATTAAAAATTATTTAATTATTATATATTTTAATATTATATATACATAAATATATATATATATATTATTTAAATATAACACAATTATAAAAAATATAATTATAAAAAAATTAACACTAAATAATATATTTTAATAATAATAAAATTATTTATTATTGTATTAAAAATTATTAAATTTATTTAAACATAAAATTTATTTAAAATAAATATATTTTAATTATTTATGTATTCTAAAAAATAAATTTGTTAATACTAATATAATTAATTTTAACGTATCCTTTCTGGCATCTCCGCTCCGTGTCTACGTATGGACTCGCACACGCGACCGTGAGACTTGGATTTATCTGAATGACAATAAGCTTAAGCAAGACAAAGGCGATATCTCGGTGTCAGCGTCAACGCGTTGAGTAAGCCGGCAACTACAAGGGAATGGAGGTGCCTCTGGGCTTGCATTGGCTCGCTGGCGTTCGCACCGTATTATCTTGATCGACTGGTTTTGGTGGGGTTTTGCTGACCAAAATTCTACAGACCCAGAGTTGTCCAAGTTGGGGGTTTCTTGATTGATGCCGACCAGGTAAAGAATCACGAAAAACCCATGTTGTAAAACCCATTTCCGGCCGTCTTCTGTTATGTCTTAGACGAATTCAAATATTTGTCTCGTCGGTTGTGTCTGAAGGGATTTGTTTTGACTTTGGTCGCAAAATCCCGTCCATATAAGCCAGTTATTCTCACGTTTGAGAGGTGATGAGCTGATTTTTGCTCTTATATAGATGCTTTAGAAGAATTAAAATTTGGCTAATTGGGACATCAAGAAAGGTTCTTTGTGCAGTTGCTTGTAAGTAGATACTGAAGCATTGTGTGTAAGTGGAGAAAAAAAATGGTTGAGAATTCGACGGGGTTGAATTACAATGGTTACAGAAATGGGTCCATTCAGAACTCAAATGGTTTGTTAGAGGAGAAGCTTGATGAGCTTCGAGGTCTCATAGGTAAGGTAGATGGTGATCCTTTGAAAATTGTCGGAATTGGGGCAGGTGCTTGGGGAAGTGTATTTACTGCTATGTTGCAAGACAGTTATGGTCATCTAAGAGAAAAGGTTCTCATTAGGATCTGGAGAAGGCCTGGGAGATCAGTTGATAAGGCCACAGCTGAGCACTTATTTGAAGTGATCAATTCAAGGGAAGATGTGTTAAGGAGACTGATTAGGCGTTGTGCCTACTTAAAGTATGTTGAGGCAAGATTAGGTGATAGGACTCTATTTGCAGATGAGATTTTGAAAGATGGGTTTTGCTTGAATATGATAGATACCCCACTCTGCCCCTTGAAGGTTGTGACCAATTTGCAGGAGGCTGTTTGGGATGCAGATATTGTCATTAATGGATTGCCATCAACTGAAACCCAGGTGGTGTTTGATGAAATTAGACGCTATTGGAAGGAGAAAATTACAGTTCCTGTTATCATCTCTTTGGCAAAGGGTATAGAGGCTGAGTTGGGGCCTGAGCCACGAATAATAACTCCCACTCAAATGATCAATCGAGCGAGTAAGATGTGCACCTGTCTATCAGAGTTTGTGTGTGTGTGGGTGTCTTGCCCATCAATTATGTGGTTGTCCATTGTCTTCATTATAGATCTTCTACCCATCCAAAGCTGACAATGTTCTGCATCACAGCTGGAGTTCCAATGGAGAACATACTTTATCTTGGCGGACCTAACATTGCTGCAGAGATTTACAATAAGGAATATGCCAATGCTCGCATATGTGGAGCAGAAAAGTGGAGGAAACCATTGGCAAAATTTTTGCGGCAGCCCCACTTTATAGTTTGGGATAATGGTGATCTTGTAACTCATGAAGTTATGGGTGGCCTGAAGAATGTCTATGCCATTGGAGCTGGTAAGCATTAGGTTTCTTATCACAAAAATTTGGGTGTTGGATTGAATTTTCTGATATCATCTATCTCGGATAGTGGATAGCTAATCCCATTCCCAAATACGGAGTGGAATCCATGTGCACTCGAGAAGGTGACCACAATGCTGCAATCATTTCTGGTCTGTCTCACTTGACATCATGATTAATGTCAATTTTTTCCCCCATGTTTCGAGGGAACCACTTTGATCAATGAAGCAAAGAGTATGACATTTTCAATGAATATCACCTAATTAATTAAATCGACAGCTGTAACACAGTGTGGTCCACTGGTTTTCAGTTATTATTTTGTTGCACAAGGAGGAAAGCGTTGATTGACTTGTATTAGGTTGAAAAAAATGTAGTTCAACTCTGTGAATTGTAATTTTTACTCAAATTACATTATGCAGGGATGGTAGCAGCTCTAACAAATGAGAGTGCGACTAGTAAATCAGTGTACTTTGCACACTGCACATCGGAGATGATATTCATCACACATTTGTTGGCAGAAAAACCTGAAAAACTTGCTGGCCCCTTGTTGGCTGACACTTATGTCACCTTACTGAAAGGTCGTAATGCATGGTATGGTCACGAGTTGGTCAAAGGGGACTTGACGCTTGAAATGGGTGACAGCATCAAGGGCAAGGGAATGATTCAGGTACTAAACTTTGCTACAGACCAGATGCCTGAGCCTAGCGAACTTTGTTAAAATTTCTTTGATAGATGGTATGAAGAGAGCATAAGCTTTAAGTTATTTACAGATTTTTTTTTAACATGCATTTGAATTTTTCCATGCAATAGATAGTATTCCAGTTGCAAGTCCACCAGTGTAGTTTGACTGTATCCATAGAAGCTACTCCATATGGATACAGTGCAAAATAGTATAATGGATTTTCCTTATCCTGCATAGAAAGAGTTGCTGGAAGCTTGGGAATTAGTTGTTTCAGGGAGAAAGGTGTGATTAAGCCTACAAGAGTAAAAGTTTGTGTAAATATATAGCAAGTTATGTTGGTCAGACATTACTTTTTCAGGTACACAAAAGTTAGAAGAAAAAAGAAAGAATGTTAAAGAATAATCATGTATGCCCAATGATTACTTGCTGGCCTGCTATGAACCATGTGAACATTCTATGGTTTAACATCGCCTCTAGCCTTCAAAGTAACTTCTGACCGAGGGACAGAGTGGGGCCATGTCCCATCCCACCCCTTCCCCGCTCCCTCCCCCCCATGGACCCCATGTCAGCTGATTTTCTTGCCACTTCAACTAGTATTGTGTCCAAACTCGAACTATCAGAATGCTTACCAATGGAGTTTTATACTGGATTAAAATGTCTATAACCTGATTAATTTTGTGGTCTTTTGAACCCAATAGCATTGTAGATCTGTTATCTTGGAGCTTGAACCATACAATATCGTAAATCACATGAACCAGAATCTTTTGCTTTGCAGGGTGTCTCTGCTGTGAAAGCATTTTATGAGCTGCTAAGTCAGTCTTGCTTAAGTGTCCCACATCCCGAAGAAAACAAGCCTGTAGCTCCAGTTGAGCTCTGTCCCATATTGAAGATGCTTTATAGAATACTTATTTCAAGGTATGGTTGTGATGTCTTGGATATTATGTTATGGGGTCAGTTCATACATCTATCTCCCTCCCTCTCTGTCTCCCCACTCCCCCCTGCCCCCCTGCTCCCTTTTGGGCTCTTCTGTGGCCCCTATATGCATGCATATAAGCTCTAGTTGGAACAGAACATGATCAAGTCAGAATGATTTGAACACCAGCTACGTTTCATAATATTTCACCATTTGTCTGAAATCTGAATGCTCATATTAGATGATGCAATCTGATGAGTTCAATGTGTTTTCAGGGAGTTTCCAGTTCAGACCATCCTTGAAGCGCTAAGGGATGAAGCGATGAATGACCCCAGAGATCGCATCGAGATTGCACAATCCCATGTTTTCTACAGACCATCGCTCCTCGGTCAGAAACCTTGATCCCATCCATTACCCTTACATTTAGTGTAATTTTTCACCCCCTGTGTCGAGTATTTTAATGTAACAAACTTTGTAATGTACATTGTACAATTTTTGGTTTATGAACTAAATTTTAAGGACAAAAAGATTGTCATTTGGTCATTAAATTCCACACTCTTAAGCCCTAGACCTCCAGTTCCTACCCAGTTTCAAAGAAAAGGTGCTTCATTTGACTTGGTGTCGAAGTTACATGTGGCTTGGCTTGAACTAAAAGACTTATATAATAGTTGCTAAGCCACCAGAGACCAAATGCCACTTTACTTCACCACTAGCAATGCTCTCGTCTTTGATTTGAGCCATTTAGAAAGTGCATTTCAGTTTGCTTGATTTACTTCCATTCAAGGTTTTGTTGCTATCAAGGCTGTCACTAGACTTTCTCACAACTGATATTATCAGTGACCGATGAAAACAATTACCTACAAATTGATGAATTTTGGAGAAGGAGAAAATCATCGGGGCAACTTTATAAAAATATTAAAAGAAAAAAACAAAAAGAAAAGGGTTTAACAATTTTGTAAAGAGTTTGTTACTAAAAGTCTCTGACCACTTTGAGCATATTATCATTTCCTTGCGAATTAGTTCCTTGACGAAATCAGGCTCTATATTGTATAAATATATATAATTTTAGCAACTAAAAATGTATTATGTCACTGAGAAATAAACATTTTTTTTTTTTTTCTAAAATGTTATCTTTTAAGATTACGAAAATGCCGTCCATCAAACTTTGGAGTATTAAACACAATATATTTATTATTATTATTTGAAAAAAAAAGGAAGGCAAAACGGAACAAAAGACTGATAGGAAACGACGTCATTTTGTTGTCATGACCGGTTTATTAGCAGTCGACAACGGCTGGACGGAGAAAGAGCCGACCGAAGGTGTGAGAAGGAAAGGATGTCTCTGGTAGATTACGCTTCTTCCTCTGACGAAGACGACGTCGTTCCGGAGGACAGAAAATGGGAAGAACGAGGAGGAGGAGGAGGAGGAGGAGATGAAGAAGAAGAAAAAGAAAAAGGAAAACCCCAAAACGAACCCAATTTCGCAACATCGCCTCCCACAATTCCTGCTAATAATGACCAGTAAATTCTCTGATTTCTAATCGTTTACTCACGTTACTGTGATTGATTCAATTTACACGCAATTAGATTCAATTCAACGTTGGTTTTTTCCCTTGTCCTGTTTGTTGGGCGAGAAATTGCAAGAAAAAGTTAAGAGACTTTCTAAATCTTTTGGTGGGGAGGTGGGGTGGGGGGGGCGGGGCAGCTTCGTTGTGGGTTTCAATTATGAGCGTTGTTCCATTTTTTTTTTTTTTTGTAATAATATATATATATATATATGTGTTATATGAATTTTTTTTACATGTAGCCCGTCGGCACCTTCTGCTGAGAAGCTCCCTGATGCTTCACTTCTGCTGAATTCGCCTGACATTTTATCGGTTACGGGAACTGACCATGCTTCTCGAGTGTCGGCTGCCATGGCAGAAAATGCCTCGCGAAAGAGAGATTCCAATGTGATGCCTTTTGCTTTACCCCGTAGCAAACTGCCAAGAGGGACCTTGCCACATTCGAAGAATGTTCCCGATACAGTTGGTGGTCTGCTGGTTCCTCCTCAGCTAAGTGGAAAGTGAGTGTTGCTGTTGACTTTTCTTATTGCTGTTGGTCTTGTGTTTTGGCTATGGCTTATTTATGGGGTGCTCTAGATTGATTCTTTTGCATCTTTTGTCCTTTTTAGTGCTCATGGATGCTATTTTACCCTTAGATGATGTTTGATATGACAGAATGCAATAAGGAATCTATTTACATGATGAATGGGATATAATGGCCATCCCATTCCTATAGTCATTATGCTTCTTGCATTTGATGACAACTATACTTAGCCACCAGCCACAGGGTGGTCCGGTGGTAGAATTGTCAAGTTCTTGTTCCAGCAACCATGGTTTAAATCCTAGTGTCGAAAGATATTACAAAAGCACTGCATTCGACAACTATGATAGCCATATCGAATGGCCTAGATGGCCTGTTTGCTTCATTAGGCTAGATGCCTTTGATAAAACAATTTTCTCTGGTAGGGGTTGGCTTGCCTTGTTATTCTGAAACTTGACTTCGCATTTTCCTACTTTGCTTTTCAATCACAACTTTTTTAAACGGATCCATATGCTAGAAAGTGGTGTTACTGATGATTTGGTTTTGGTTAATGCCAGGAGCAATATTGTGACAGAAGATATGGGAAAGTTGTTTGTTAGAAGGCAAGCAGAGCCATCTTCTCATTAGATTTAGTGATAACTTTGTGTCGAATCTCAAATGTAATAGCATTGTTGTTTTCTGAAATGAGATGAGCATGCTAATTCTTGTAATGTTGTAAATCTGTAAATGTTACAACTTTATGGCATGCCCATGAAACCTTCTTCTCCTTAACCAGGATTTACAGGGGTCTGTTGTTGAATTTCCTCGTTGCGTTAATTGTTGCAGGGTGAAGCTACAGATATTAATCATTTATATTGACTTAACCTTGGTGTAACCTGTTCTAGCCATGCTTAACCACAGTTCCAATTCTGGTTCTGGTTTAGAATTGTCGGTTTCATTTTTGTGGTTGGGAAGAACTGGAACCTAACCGGCAATAAATGGTTTGGATCCAGTTCCAGGTTCATTCCATTTCGGTTCCATTCATAACTGGCCAACCCTCAACTTTGTTAATATGCGTAGCATTGAAACTGTGCATTCCAGCAATTGCCGAGGGATTGGCCAGGTTTTTGTTGCTGTGTACAAAAGTAATTTACGTTCTCATTTTCTAAAATGATCAGGAGACTTTAGACCGGAAGCATTTGCATTGCATTGAGAGAACAGAAGAATATCAAATCAAAATAACCTCAATGGAAAAGGGTTAATGCGGAAGACGCCTAATCGAAACTATGGAATCTCCGCTTTCTCTCGACAAAAATGAATCGTGCCAGAATCATTACAGAAATCTCGGACAAATTTAAAAAGTCCCCTTCTACAAACTGGATACAATTCTGTCATCTACGAAAAAATGGAACATGTTGATGAGATGTGAGTCTCCACGCTTGTCATTCTCATTCAGATCAAGCTGCCAGCGGACTTATGCATTAGGTGCGTGACTTATTCATCTCAATGTTTCATGCCATATCAGGACCACTGGGGAGAGGTACATAGCAATCGTGATTTTTGGCAGCAGCAGCATCATCTTTTCCCATGTCGACAGGAATGCACTTCAATATAACGGCGACTATTAAGCTTGCTGCTCCAATCAAGACACTGGCCAACCACAGATCCCAGCTCAGTGGCACAGTACTGGCAAACGTGCCCAAGAATTCAACTATTATGATTTGGAAAGCCACTGTGGAGAACATGACAACCAAGAAAATCCGGCTACTAAAGATGCCCGTGAAGACGTTGATCTTCTCCATGTCACGGCTGTTTATCTCATTGAACACCTAATTAACAAGGTAAACATTGGCAATACAAAGAGAAATCTCTTGTTACTGAAAACTCGTGCTTCGGGGAGAAGAAACAATTTGAGTTTTAACCTTGACAAATGTTACCTGGCAAAAGACAAAGACATTGAATATGAATGTATTGAGGACATCAATAGCATCTGAACCAGAGAGCTTTAAAAGGCGTTTCCCATAAAATTGAAGGACTGCCAGGATAACTATTTGAAAGATGCTTTGTCCAATTATATTCCTCCACATGATCTTGGTAATGAAGTTTACATTTCTCGCAACAGGAGGCCTTTTCATCAATCCATCATGAGGAGGCTCTGTAGCCAATGCCAAAGCACCAAGAGTGTCCATGATCAAATTCACCCAGAGTAGCTGCACCGTGGTAAGTGGAGCATTCCCTGATGATAATCTCAACATTTTAGCAACAAACTAATTTATATTCGGGAAAAATGGAAGATTCAGCATTTTAGAGGACGAGAATGTAAATAAACCAACCTGAGATGCATGCAGAAATGAAATTGAGCATGAGAGCAACCACATTGACCGTCAGCTGGAACTGTACAAATTTCTGAATGTTCACATAGACTGATCTTCCCCATTTCGCCACATTGACTATCGTTGTGAAATTGTCATCCATTATGATAACATCTGCATTTTCTTTTGCAACCTGTAAGTGATATAGTTCCCTAAAAGGTCATGAGACTAATAGATACGGGAAACATTTAAAGAAAATGAGCTCCTAGATATGAAAAGCAGAAACATTTAGCATTCAAGGATGATCAGGTGTTAATTCGGGGCAGGTAAAAACCTCTGTTCCTGCTATACCCATTGCAAGTCCAATGTCTGCCTCAGCCAGAGCTGGAGCATCATTAGTGCCATCTCCCGTCACTGCAACAACTTCTTTAAACACATTTCTCAATTTGGTCACTAAGGTATGCTTGTCTAAAGGCAAAGATCGAGCCATAACCTGCATACACCGGGCAAACATCTCAGGAAGTTCTTCACTTGGTTAAAAATTCACCAAATGTGTTGAAGCAGCTGCAAGACCTGAATTTTTGGCATGATCTCTTCCAATTCCTCCGGGCTCCTGTTACGAAAATCTGGCCCCTCAATTGCCAAGCCATCACCTGTCAGGATGCCACATTCCCTAGCTATGGCTTTTGCAGTATTAATGTTGTCACCAGTAACCATTCGCACAGTAATCCCTGCAGCTGAACATGTCTCAACAGCCTCTTTTACTCCAGGGCGTACAGGATCCTTAATTCCAATAACAGCTATTAGTGTATAGTTATCTTCGGGAATTCTATCAACATTAGATCTGTCTTCTACATCCTTACAAGCTAAACATAAAGTTCGCAGAGCTTCACAGGCAAATTCGTTGATTATATCTGTAATATATTTTCTTTTTTCTGCAGATAGTGGCATGGCTTTGCCATCAGCACTTATGATCTTGTCACACATCTTTAGAATTATTTCTGATGCACCCTTGCAGAATGCTCGAGACCCATTGCCATCAGGAAAAGAAACGAGTACAGACATCTTTTTCTTGACAGAATTGAAAGGCTCAACTTTTACTATGTCAGATTCCTTGCGATGGATTTTAAAATTGCCCCCCAAGAGCAATCCAAACTCCAATATTGCTGTCTCTGTTGGTTTACCCAAAATTTCAGTCTTTCCATCTTTTCCTTTGACAACCTCTGAGCTGGTATTCTGAAATATTGACTCCAATAAGATGGCATATACATCTTTAGATATAGAGGAAGCTAAAACATCTTTAGTCTCATCACCTTTTACTTCTTTTATTTGTTCACATATCCATATTTTGTCCACCACCATGTGATTTGTGGTCAATGTACCGGTTTTGTCTGTGCAAATGCAACTGGCAGAACCCATTGTTTCACACGCAGAGAGATGCCTCACAAGGGCCCTGTCATTCATTAATTTCTTCATTGCAAATGCAAGACTTAGTGTCACAGCCAGGGGGAGTCCTTCAGGAACAGCAACAACAATTATAGTCACTGCAATGGCAAAGAAATTCAAAAGCCGCAAAAAGTCGCTTGTAGACCATTTTGTGATCTCATGATGGTGAGCCTTCACCACCAGAAACCGTAGCAGGAGAACCAAAAAGGTCAGTACAGCAAAAGCCAAACCAATTTTTCCAATAATGGTTGCAACTCCATTAAGCTTGACCTGAAGTGGTGTCTCATCTTCTCCTGTTTCACTCAAAGTAGCCATCAACCTGCCCCATTCAGTTCTCATCCCAACAGCTGTTACCAGCATTTTACCGCTCCCATCCTGCACTTTAGTTCCTGATAGAAGAAACGGTTGTTCTTGATTTATATCCACTGGCTCACTCTCACCCGACAAGCTGGATTCATCAAGTGATAAGTCTTGGCCTGATATAAGAATACCATCAGCAGGGACTAGATCTCCAATTGATAGATGAACAACATCTCCAACAACCAAATCAAAGATGGAAACCTTCTGCCTGGATCCATCTCTTGTCACTTGAACAATTACATTTTTCTTCTCCTTATCCAAGACCTTGAATTGCAAGGACTGCTTGTAGTCGCTTATTGCTGTGACTATAACTACTAAGAAAATACAAAGTAGTATTCCTAGGCCATCATACATGCCTTTAGGCCACCCTTTGGTGGCAATACCAACACCAATGGAGATAACAGCACATATCATGAGAATAATCAATGTTAAATCATGCAGAGCTTCCCATACAAACATCCAAAACGATTTAGAAGGTTTCACAGCATATTGGTTGCATCCATAAATGTCTTGCCTCTTAGATATTTCACCAGAGGCAACCCCATCATTCAATGACACGGAGATTTCTTTAGTCAATCCTTCAAGTCCTCCGAGAGATTCTAGGTACTTGAAATCATGGGATCGAGCTATGGATGCTAGTTCATCTGCTTCAATTCCAAAACCAGCTTTCTTTAAAATTTCTGAGGGCTTGCGTGTTATTTGATTAGCAGCTGCGTTGGATCAAGTCATATGGTCAAGAATTGCACCCACACGATAAAACAGAAAAATAAGATTATGCTACTGTAATCTGTACCAGATATCATACCCTCAATGAAATGCAGTGCAGCCTTTTGCACATAGAGGGCTACTCGTATCTTTTCCTGGCCAAACATGACAACATATTAATTGCATAATAAAGCATGGCTGAAATGCAGCATTTTGGCGAAGAAGAAGGATCAACAAACACTGCTTATTCACTCGCAATCACATTAAGATTCCTACAATGGCCCAAGGTAATATACCTAACAGACATAGGTCCTTAGTCATTATCTCAAGCCGTTATACATGAGCAACTCTTGAACTGCAACATTTAAATCATATTCTATCTTTACAAGTATGAAGCTATTTTTAAAGCTAAACAACTCTTGGATCTCTAGATAACATTAACCATTCATTTCTTTCGCCAAAAAAAAGGGATGGAAAGAAAAAGAATACAGTCTAATTCTTTCAATTAAATGTTATTTTCATTCTTGTTTCCACTGAAAACATGAGACTGCGACTCCCCTCGAAACAAAATTTCGAGTCTCCGTTATTCCAACCAAGCAGATTATGGTTAGAGCAAAATCTTGGTGCTCAGCAAAGTGCAACGAACCCAAGTCAAGTTACGGGTTAGGCAGACATTCAGAGATGACTTCAGTTTCACCAATAGCCTTTCAAGCCATCAATTGAATTATTGAAATGGAAAAAGGAAGCACATGACTTTAGTCTTCGTCAACTAAAGAACCTAAAATAAACTGATGGGGCGAAAAAATTCTATCGCACCTTACGGGACAAGACATGGCGATGTTGCCATCCACTAGGACAATTAATGGGACCAGACACTTGTTTTCCGAGAACCGTAACACCAGAATTGCTCTGATCGATTTCAATTTTCACCATTCAATAGTCAAAGATGAGCTAATGTGGGGGAGGTTTCTTGGAAGACTTCCATGGAAACCGTTTTACACTCTCGATAAAACTATGGTTTTCCTATTTCCACATATTCAAAAGCACGCATATAAATAATAATACGTGCTAGACAAGTCTTGAATGAAAAAGTCTTTCAATAGAAATTTACATGATTGTGTTTTCGAGAGAAAGGAAGTATTTGGAAACAGCTTTCAGGGATCAAGAGATCTTGACGGCAATAGATGCATTGATTGTACCCTGATAAAGCAATAAGCGCTAAAATGTCTACAAAAACACAGCTGAAGTTCAAACCTACGCCATTTGAGTGCCCCCACCAGCACAGCAGCCGAACAGGATGATTTCAAATCGGCTATAATTGACCCGCCCTTTTATACGTCAAACTTTAAATACAAATACAAGTTATTGATAAATTTCAAAGGAACCCAGAAACAATGCTTTGAAGACCGGACTGGACCCGCGGGTCGGACCGGTAAAATCATTAATTCTAAAACCTAATGATCAAATAGATAAATTTATTAGTTAAACCTTGGATAAGTTATAATTTTTTATTTAATTAATTTTAAAATTTTGTTAAAAATAAAAAAATAATTTTTAAAAATATTTTAATTTTTTTAAAAAATAAAAAATTATATAATTAATATATATATACACACAATATTAAATATAAATTTTATGGCTTTAAATCTATTTAAACCGGTTGAAAGGATGAAAAACTGGTCAACTTTTCTGTTTAACAACCAGTTGTGAAAACCTTTCCCAGAAACCGATTTTAAGACAAAAGACATTTTTCTCTGTTGGTTCATTTTTTGACTTTTTCTGATTTTCTAAGGTATCAGAATATCATATCTACATTCCCACTTGAGTACGTTTTTAGCCTAGAAACAACCTTTTTTTTTATTATTTCTTTTAGTCAGAAAGTCACGAATCACATGGTCTGTTAAACAACATGTGAGAGACACGAGAATCTTGTTGTGATTTGCAACAGGATTTGAATGAGAAAAGTGAAGTCAGAAAAGCTTTCAGTTGAATGTTCGGTTGTTGGGGCAGGCAAGGAAGACCAGGATTTGTATATATTTAAATATTTATTATTTAATAAAATTACAACATTGTTGTCTATCATTTACAACGCCAAACACGGCGGACTTTAGTAGTGTTCCTACCCGTGTCGGCCTTGAGTTGTGTAATACTAAAATTCGTTCCTGACATATGAAACCGAACACCGAACTTCTTCTATTGCCGTATACTCAAACACAGAAAAAAAATAAATGAAAAATAAATAAATAAACGAACGAACAACCATCATTTTGTCTCCGACACTATCTGATAAATATAAGTAAATATAATGTAATTTATATTATAATAATATTTGATATCGTATGATTTATATGGAAATTCAGTAAATTTTTATAAAATTATATTGCCTGATATCAAATGTCATGTGGTGTAAACATGCTGTTTTCTTTTGCCAAAACTAAGATAACATGTACAGAAACAATCGCTGTAAAGCGTAATATTCGGATCAGGAGACGAAAGGAATAAAAAAGGCAATGATTGGAGGGAAAGAAAGTGATTAAAAAGAAAATAGAAAAACCTGGAGATCCCTGCGTTTTCTTTGGGCCTCTGCACGTTTGACAAGATCGGCAACCATGCGGAAGCGGCGGCGAGGGTTCTTGACGACTCTGACGGCGGACCTCCATCGCCTGAGAGCCGCCTCAGAGGGTCTCTTTGGCTCAAGTTCGAAGTTCTCTCTCAAGAATTTCTCCATACATAATCCTCCTTCTCACACATGCACACACACGGAGACAGAGGGGGCGGGCGGGCAGTGCGGCTTAAGCTCACGAATGGCGGAAGATAGAGAGAGACTGAAGAATTGTATTATGGATGGAAAATTTCAAACGTCGATCCGAGAACGGCGGGAAACGGGATAAAGAAGGATTTTGACAGCCTTCTGAAAAGAGTGAGTTAGGTAAGTTACGTTGAGCTAAGCCTAAACGGTTTTTTTGAGAGAGAAAGAGAGAGAGAGACAAATGGCACAACGTTTGTTTCTTCTCATGCGAAGGGAAGGACAGTGCAAACTTATTGTCTGTGTCAAATGTCCTGCACCTACTAATATAACATAAAATTTATTATGAATTATTTTTATAAAATAAAATAAAATATTTTTAAAATTATTTTATAATATTTTTATTATAAGAGTAATATAAATAATAAATTTTTAATATAAAGATAAAAAAATTAATAATTTTATGGTACATATCTTATTATTAAAAATTACATTTATTACACACTACTCCTCAGGGTTAAATCGCACAAGGCATAACTTTTACATTTTTCATATTTTTTAAAAATTTTGACAAAACCTGTGGATTTTGTGAACAACTTCATTCTACCATTTCAATATATAGCTGAAAAACCTGGGCAAACACTGAACGTTGATTCTATCTAGTTAAAAAAATATATAATTTTATTTTTCAAATTTTAGTTTTTTTTTTTTAATTAATAAATTTAAAATATAAATAAAATATCTAATGAAATTATTAAATTATATAATGAGATATGATTACCCAAATTTTGTCTTTAGTGATACATTTATGGTCTTAGTTACCAATTTAATTATTTTAGATTAAAAAAATTAAAATTTTAAAAATAAATTATTTTAAAATTATATTAAGTCTATATTATGATTATTTTTTAATCGAATACCATGACTATAAATTTTCTTCCTTTATTCTATGGATGCACAGGTAATGTGGTAGTATAATAAATCTAGGGAAGTGCATCTTAAATGGTTATAGCTCGTGTAGTTGTAATTTCCGTTGTTAATGCTGAGAACCCCCATGTTATTAAACTTAAACAAATTGATTGATTCGACATGTGAGCCAAATGAACAAGATTTTTTATTCTTAGAATTGAATTAAACTTTTTATAAATTTGTTTGCAACTCATATTTTTTCAATTAATTTGTTATATTTATAATTTGCACTAAAATATTTATGGTCAAACATATTCAAATTTAAAGTTAAAAATTTAAGATATAAAATTAAAATTTAAATTTACTTAATGTTTTTTTGTTTGCAATATATTATAATATTTATTTATATCTTATGTTAAAATAATTAATTTAATATAAAATATCAAGTAAAAAAGTGCAATTTTGTTCTTATATTCATAAAGAAAAAAATTTCGTTCGCTTAAATTTAATAAGATTATGTCGGATATGATATATATATATATATATATATATATATATATATATTAGTTGGAAATATTTTTTTCTCTTTCGTTTGCATAAGCCCAAATTAATTAGGCCCAATAGAATGGAACTGGGCATCAGTAAATGGGCACAAACTGTTTGGACGAGGCTCTCTGTCAGGGCACTATCTACGGGTCCGTGACGTTGACTTCGGGTAGGGCCCGTTTTGCCGGAATCCACCGGATACCACCCATCATCTGCCAACATCATATAAAATAGACTCATAGGCCCTGCTTTGATCCGTTACTGTGGACCTTATTGATTTTCTTTCCATAAAGTTCCTCATCCGAAAAGCTTTCCCTTCTCTATTCCTTTGTTTTTGTTCCCCCTGTTTAGTCAATTTCGAGTCAAATTATTTTAAATTTTGAGTTTATTGAATAACATTTTAAATTCCAAATCATTAATTTTATCGAATTTTCAATTTAATGAGTTCATTATTTATTGTATTCAAGCACCATGTATCTCCCCCGACGTCTTATAATTGCTGGGGGACGTAAATCATAGTTTGCTATGTTTTTTCTTTTCCTTTATTCAGTCTAAAATATTATAAGTATATTAATATTCGTATTTATAAATAGGGATTGATAATCACTCGTTAACATCTTTTATCTGATTTCTTTTATGAAAAATATTTATTATCTAATTATCATTAAATTAAGGTGAATATTTAATGATAATTATATTTAAGTAGAGTTAGCCACTTATAATTAAACAAAGGGTTAATGGGCCCTAATAATAATATAATGTATGTATCATCAGGTCACAATCAGTTGGACCAAGATCACCTCATTCTTTGAAATTTTTACACCATGATTAGCTCTCAATCATGAAATGCCAAAAAAATAAAAAAGAGAAAGCCAGAAAAACCCAACGAGGCTTCCGGGACAGAAACAAGCAGGAAAAAGCAAAAGCGGTAGCCGGCACCGTTGACGACATGCTTACACAGCAAGTGGCCTAATCTCTAATGGACAAAAAGTCCAACCCCACTTCACATCGGAATGGGATTTGGCCTTGTGCTTATCCATCTTTGCCACCTTCGCTTCCCCGGTTTCTGTTTTCTTCATTTTATAATATCATCCTCTTTCGTTGAAAAATCTAATGTCACAGACCCACGGTCCCAAAAAATAAAAAATAATAATAATAAATTAAAAAGAATTTAACTCCTGCACAAAGTTCACGCGGACCCCAAAAAGATTCCTCCCGCAACAGTACGGTCTTGTCATACGTCTGGCATCGCATCCACTTTGCATATTTTTCTCCATTTTTGAGTCCTTTTTTTTTTATATATAAATTATGAAATGAAAAAGTTTATAAATAGTGGCAATGTACCCGCCAGAACGCATCACACCGTGGACTATTACAGAAACACACTCCATGAACGTAAAACAGATCGATCGTACTCAAAACCGTGCAATAACGAAGCCGTATCCACAAGACGCTTTTGGCAGGGATTTTTGTGCCCTTAGTCCTAAAAGAAAAAGGGCTGAGAGACAAAATATAGAGAAAGAATATGTGGGTGGTGCATTTAGGAGCGTATAGGGGGAGGCATCACGTGGGTGGGTGTTACCGTGTTGGAAGGTCGGACCCACAAACAACCTGGCTTTAGTATATGAGTAGGGCCCACCAAAAGCGTCAGCACACCCCACCATGTGGTGATGATGTGCTTCGTGGGGGCCAGGCCCTCTTTTCTTCCTCCACCATCAATGGCAAGATTTAAAAATGACCCCACTTCAGATATAATATCATATACTACACATAAAGAGGAAGCTGTGACAATATGACCAATCCTTGCAACAAGGTAAAAAGACGAGAGCGAGAGAGAGAGGGGACAATTAGATCTAAATCCAATTTTCTTTTCTGACCATCTTTTGATAATAAATGCTTTATCTTTCGGCCTGGCAATCTAGAAGGTTGGCATGTGTAAAACAACTGCTAAAACAAGATACAGCAGTAGAACATGACGGTGGAAAATCCCACATGACGCTTGAACCGAGCTTCCCCAGCTTTAATATTACCTACCCGTATCTTCCCTTCCAAGCACTTTACCGCTAAAATCGCCCTTTCAAAGGAGGGTTCACAAACTACCTTTTGTATTTTGGGCTTTAGCTTTTTTTTCACCTTCCTTTGAATCTGTCATCATTTCTCTTGGGGGGGGGGGGGGGAGGTTCGGGGGATGGTCCTGCCTCGGATATACGAAAGACGTCTTTTTGATTTTAATCCTACGATAAAACAACCACCGCTACCAGACCACACGCTACACAG
Organism: Rhizophora apiculata; assembly: GCA_037832385.1. NCBI lineage: Eukaryota > Viridiplantae > Streptophyta > Magnoliopsida > Malpighiales > Rhizophoraceae > Rhizophora > Rhizophora apiculata. The sequence goes on along the minus strand of CM075430.1, from coordinate 1,397,662 downwards.
AATAATTGGGGCTCTCTGCCTTTGGTTTTCCAAGGGAAGAAAGGAGTGGTAAGATAGGGGAAAGGAAAAACAAGAATTACAGCTTCATAAAGTTACAACTACACATCTGTGTGACGGATATCCTTCTTTCTTTTTTTGTTTTTTTTTTTTTTTATATCCTCTTTTGCTTTTCTTTACCTGTGGTCCCACTGACTTCAACTACTGATAAAGAGTGATGAAATGGTACAACAAAGAAAGGAGTGGCTGACCCACTTCCTTTACTGATTTTCACGTATGCAATTTCGTATGGTAGTAAGTAGAGTATGCTATTGAGGATGATGATGATAGATGTGGTGATAAAAAAGTTGCAGTGGTGGTTGTGTTGGTGGTGGGTTCTCTCCTACATAATCTTTGATGTGAGTTCTTGTTTGGTTACACTTATCATCGATCTCCTGCAAGTTGCGAACAAAGAAAAAAGCCAGAGCGAAACCAACCAACCCTATCAGAAAACAGATTCTACTTCGTAATCATATCCAAACAAAAAGAAAAAAAAAAAAAAAAAAGGAAGGATAGATAGGGAATCCAAAGATAAAAAGCTTACCTAAGCATAGGAAAAGCTAAATTCCAACAGGGCATGTCGGCCCGCCTGTGCCAGCATACATGGGAATGGCTCCATGCCCCGACGAGAACCTGTAAGGGGACTCAAATAATGTCAATGTACTGTGGAAAGCTTTTTGACTTTTATAATCAATTATACGTTTGGCAACTAAGCAAAATGACAAAATATGGATGATTGGAGTATTATTATTATTATTAGGATTATTTCCACATAATTACCTAGGCATTTGGCAATTGAAGGATTTGAAGGGTGCTGCCTCTAATGCAGAACTGGGAGGGAGTAAAGTTGAAGTGACCGTATTATTGTTATCAGAAGGCGAAGCTGGGACAGTAACTTCCTTCTCAGCCTCGCCAGCACCAAAACAGAAGGCCTCTAGATAGTCTCCAGAACCTTTGGTAGGAGATGCAAAGGGGCTGTCTGGGAGGTTGTGCTCCAAACTGCAATCAATTATATAAGTTCCTATAAATCCAACTTCCGATATATAAATTGAGGATGCGTACAGAAAAAGGCTAATCCATGGATCAAAATAGGAACTTTACAGAAATCCAAGCAAAAATTTGTACATGGTGGTTATATCACATAGGTTTCTACCTTTCATGCAAATCAATGCCCCCACCATGTGAGTTCTGTTTGCTGCTGCTGTTGTTCTCTTCACTGCCCAAGGATTCTTTGCCAGAGCCAGCATTTAATGCTTGCTTCTCCAGTGGAGCAGTGACAGAAATGGCTGTTACGGGGCCACAAGCATTCTCTACAACAGAAAAATTGACTAAGCCTAAAGCTCAAGCTAATATTTGTTAAGACAAAATTTTGAAGTTGATTTAATTGAGAACACAAGTACCTTGCGGAAATTCCACCCTGTTGTGCAGTGGGGCACCAACAGGTTGATTGAAGATATTGGAAGAGTGTGTGGGAGAAGGGATGGGGCTGCCCGTAGAAAGAGCCCTGTGATGTTGATGTTTCTTGACATCCAAAAGCTGCAAACCCATTAATCTTCTACCCTGAAGCTCAAGAGCTTGCTGCAAGTCAGCTCGCTCCTCCAGTTTCCTCCTCCACAGCACATCTTGGGTATTGTAGAACATCCTTGCTCCTACATTTGATGAAAACATGAACAAAAGTTGCGAACTGGTCCACGTTTTATGTCTGAAACAAAATTGAAAGCTGGTTCGTTTGGCATAAATTACCGAGCTGGAGATCAAAGGGATCTCTTGAATCAAGGCCAGTAGGGGTACCGCACGGAGAAAACTCCCCTCTCTCGACTTGTTGCTGCTGTTGCTTCCTGAAAAAGAAGAAAAAATAAAAAAAAGAGTAAAAGAACAGAAAGTATTGACGGAAGAAAAGAAATTGAAGGAACTAGTAGTAAGTAGAAGGATTGCCTGTACTTCTCTGGGACTTTGCCTTTCTCCTTGTAAGGCTTAACAAGCACTCTAGCATCACAGACAAAATGAGGATTTCCTTTAGCCAGAATGATCTTCACAGTTTCCGGATGAATAAAAGTAACAAAACCAAACATCCTCTTCTGCTGGTACGGAATCCTCACATCTTGTACTGGCCCATAAATGCTGCAACGGCAAATTTCATAAAAAAAAAGAAGGCAACGAGCTACAATCTAGTTAAAAATATATTCAACAAGTTCGCAACCAAGTAGAAAAATAAGTTGAAAAGACTAGGAACCTGAAATAGTTTGATACATCTTCCTCTCTGAAAGTACTGTCAGCTGGGAAAGTCAAGTAGATCTGCCTAGAAGCTGGGTTAATCAAATCATTCCTATCCAGGCGAGATCGGCCGAATTTGTGCATGTCCTCACCCATCATCAGAGCAGCAGTAGCAGCCCTACAAAATCCCAGCTAACAATCAATACACGCCAACATCCAGATAGAAAGAACAAAAAAGAAAAAAAATACTTTTACAGCAACTCCAAAAGAACATATTACCATCAATTACCTCTGGCTATCACTCGGTTGTTGCTGAAGCAGCAACTTCATGCACTTCGGAGAGTAAGGAAAAGAAGAAGCCGAACCCATGAGCTGGGAAGCAGTAGCTAATCTTTGCTGCTGAGTAGACTTAGATCTAATAAACTCATGGCATTGGTCCATCATCTCAATCTTGCTAGGTGAACCCACCAAATTTGTACCATCCGAATCTCCAATCCCACCGTGAACAAACCTACAATTACTCCCATTCTTGCAGTAACCTCTAGCAAAGTAAAAACAAGGCCTCCATCCAAGCTCAGAACTTGGATCCTCAGACCCCAAAACATCCGTAACAGAGGCGCTCCTGCGGTGAACATTGCCGCCACCCCAGTAAGAAGGGAATAGCATAGAATCAGCCGCAGCACCACCAGTTGGACTGGACAAACTGTCCAGCTGAGAGTAGTAAAGATCCGGGCTTTTGGGGCCAAGGTTTGATGAGCTATCATTAAGGAAGGATAGCTGGTCTTGGAGCTGAAATTCATCCATCAAATCAGCACATCCCCCTCCCCCACCATTGGCAAAGAAAGGTGCAGAGGCAGGATTAAGGGAACTTCCACTAGGACTAATCAAATCATCTGAGTTTGGAAGATCGGATATAGCATTCCAAGAAGAAGGACTATTTGATGAAGACGGGTTTGGAATAGTAAGAGATGGCGGAATACTAAGGCCAAGCCTTGAAGAAGTTGAATTTTGCCTGGAAATAGATATGGGGTTGCCAGAAAACATAGGAGACGGAGATGATGGAGTAGAAGAGTGGTTCGTTGGAGAGACGAGTCCCAGTTCCTTTCTGGCCTTGAGTATAACCGAGTGAACAAGGGCTTCTGGGCCAAAAGCCAACCTAATCATTTCCTTTTCACCATGGTCTTGTATTAAGAGCAGACACATGATTTTCGAGGCATTCTCCGGGTCTAGATTTTGTATCCTTGAAAACACAGTTCTCGTTGCTTCATAACCATCCATGGCCGTATTAAACTAACCTCTCTACCTATTGCTTTGGCTTTCTTGATTTGTGAGAGTGGTGAGTATCAGTCGGTAGTGCGTTCGTTCTCTTTTACAAGTAAAACTTCTCTTTCTCAGCCACACAAACTCTACCAACCAACTTGAAAGAAGAATATAACTGGTAATAGTAGCAAGAATGATGAAGCAGCCCCTTTTGTTCCTGAAAAAAAAAAAAAAAAAAACCCCAGTAAGAGAAAAGTAAAGGCAAAGAAGAAACGAAAAGAAAAGGGGAAAAAAGATGACGTTCAAAAGGAGTAGTATTCCCGTGTGGGTTGATTAAAAAGGAGGAAGCTTGAAGATGGCCAAATAGCTAAAAAGCGAAAGGATGAAAATTTTGGGTGGTTAAAATTTCTTGGTAAAGTAAAACCATGAACAAATTAAAGCTACAAAATTCAAGGGTAGGTGCGGCTTGCTTTGCTTACCCAAGAAAGAAAAAGGGTCTCTCTTTCTTTTCTTGCTCTCTTCAGTGACCCAGAAGATCCACGGGGCTTATCCGAGAAGTGAATCTATTGGAGCTTCTTTCTTCTTTTAATAAAAGTGTTGTGCGTTTGTGTTTGTGCGTCGGAATTACTACCAAAGCCAAACCACCGCCTTCTTTCGAGGCTGCTTGCAGAACTTAGCAGCAGCATCAGCAGCAGAGGAACCATCAATTGCTTGCCTCGCTGCTACTAATAAGGTTTTTGGGGTTATGGGCTTTCCCTCTTACTACAATTTTACAGTCAAACTCAAAGCTTCGATCTTTTCCCCTTTTTTTTTTACAGTTTTGTTATTACAAGACTATTTTAGAGAGAGAGAGAGAGAGAGAGGGGCACTGAGAGAGTGTGGCGGGTTTGAATGGATCCAGATCTGCGCCTCAAATAATGCGCGTTCTCTTGCCCCAAGCCCTCCTCTGACACACAATTGTACCTCTTCATAACTTGAAAAGAAAATCTCAAAAAAGAAAAAAGAAAAAGTAATACTTTATTTTCTTTCCTTTAAAAAAAAAAAAAAAGAAGAAACAAATAAAGAAGATTTATTCCACGTGCCGATGTGGGGTTTGTGTTACACGCGCCAATGCTTTTGGCCAACGTCACCATTTGTGATGATTGGGAAGTGCTTCGCAATTTCGCTTCTTTGCCCCTTTCCTTTCCTTGTTTTGATTGGGTTTTTGGTTTTTCTCGTGTGTTTGGAATATGAATAGCAAGATGAGTCAATGCATCTCCAGTCAATTTTCTGCTTAAAGAAAGCCTTTCACTTTTTTTTTTTCTTTTTTTTTTCACACAGTCCACAGTTCACCTGTCGCCCCTCATCTTCTTTCCCAATTTAGTTATGCAACTGTTATCTACTATTATTATTATTCTATCCATGTTTGTAATTTTATTATTAATTAATTAAAAATATATAATTAATAATTATAATAATATAATATATGATATATAATTTCTCTACATTTTTTTATTAAAAAATTTATTAAATGATGAATTATATAATACAAATAATTATTTTTATTTTTGTAAATTTTAAATTCTTCAATTTTTCAAGATTAATTATCAAAATATCTAAAACAAAAATTAAATTTTTATCATTAAAATATCTTTTAAGAGATATTTTTATATTTCTTTTATATTTATTCAAACATGATGGAGCAGTGCTTGCTTTTCATAATTTATATTGCATGGTTCAATTCCTTAATCACCTTATGCCACAAAGAGTTTATGCTCTTAAATAAATGAAAATTTATATCAAGAATGTAATATTGAGCTATATATTTATTAATATTAAAATTAAACATAAAAGTTACTCAAATTAAATAATTTTTATATTAAAAAAATAAAATCTATGTTCAGATTAGTGTTCACTACATTTCATTAATTAATATTTTAAAAAATGATCGTTACACTAACCAAACAAATTTTAATATTTTGTTACTAAAAGCCCGTTGTTACAACCTTTCCTTTACACTTTCATTTCTTTTCTTTTCTTTTTTACGCCTTTTCATAGTTTTTTTAGCAACGAGCGTTGCACGCATGGAGAAGAATGTAAAACAAAAAGAAAAAAGGCCGATAGACAGGTATCGGGAGACAAAGGAAGAGTTTAAAATGAATGACAGCATAATCCATGAGATAAAAAAAAAAAAAAAAAGGATCACAGAGGAAAGCAAGCGATGTGAGCAACTTTTTTATATTTTTATTTTTTTTATTTCATAAATTGAGTAATATTATCGACAATCACAAAAATATTTGTTTGATGGTATCATGTCACAATGTGGCCCCCCCTCTTTTTATTTTTCTAAAGTATCTTTTTGAAAAATATTTGCAGCCATCTTGATATTCAAGCTAAGTTTTTTAATCAATCATAAAACACTGTTTCCAATACAAATAAACATTATTTAGATTGTGAAGAATTAAACTCACAAAGCTGTTTATTGGGCCACTTTTTTTTTTATTATTATTCCTATTCATTTAAGTTTAAATTTTTTTTAAAATATTTATTTTTTAATAAATAAAAATTTATATTGAGAGTATAACTTTAAATTTTAAATTTTATAATATTAAAATAAAAAATTTTGTTCTTATGTAATTATATATAAATAATAATTTTTTAAAGTAAAATTAAATAAAATATTAATAAATAATTTTTAATTTTAACTTATAAATATAATGATTGATATTATTTACTGTACACTTTTTTTTTTATTGACGAAGAAAGAAAAAAAAAAAAAGGGCCTTCCGTCGGAAGACCCCGCCACTTTGCACAGGAAGATACAGATCATTTACCTCAATGGATTCACATAAAAAGCAGAGCATGAACCCCAAGCATACCACCCTACTCATTACATGACCCACAAAACATGTCTTTTTTATTTTTGAACAGTAAACAAAAACATCAAAAACAATCCATCGCTGCTTTGATGAATTCAATTAATCCCAAAAGATTCAATTATTAAAGGAGAGGATAGACATAATTATTGCAAACACCCCCACTAGTTCAGTTATGAGCCAAATTGTCAAGCGACAGTCCAAAGGGACAATTGCAATCCAAAGCCTGAAATGAATACGCAATTATCAATGAGGGTAGCCATCATCATTCCGTGAATCAATCAGGGCTACGAGTCCTTTACTTCAGTTGTACACATTGACAATTCCATTTTTGTAGGAGAACTCCTCAAGTATTTCTAATTACATTAACAAAATACATTGTGACCCTTAAATAAAAACAAACAATTGCGTGCACTTCTCTAAAGGAATTTTTTAAATTAAAAAGTCTCTTAAATTACATCTTTATTATTGATTGCTTTGAAGTGATCTCCCAATAATTTAAATCTCACTTGATATAAATGAGCTAACTTCTAGATCGCTCCAAAAATACAAGATTTTTGGATACGTGTTCAACTTTCAGGAAGCTAAAATGACCCGAATCAAGATATCCGAATTTCTTGTCAAAGTAGCGAAGCTGGCCAATTGTTGGCAAATAGATACGAGATGGGACACTTCCTGGAGATTAGCCACATGGAACACAGCCTGGAGACATTTTTATTGAATCTTTTTTATGCTGAGTTATGATGCACATTCAGATGGGGGATATTCCACACTGAATCTATTAATAAAACGAAAAGTTTTGTTATATGTTTTTAGACTGAAAGAATACGTATAGAAAATTAGTGGTTATTTGTTAGTTTCAGTTAGTTCGATAATGGGGTACATATATACAAGTCACTTTATCTGGTAGGACTCCACATCCCTACCCACTTGCAAGAATATTTTTTGGGAGGGAATAACCCCTTTAGAGCTTTCTTTTGGTAGTCACTTTGGCAAAGGCTGCCTGAATGATTTAAATTATGTCTTTTTCTTTATTATTTTTTTAATAATTAATTTAGATAAAAAAATTAAGATTTTAACTAATTATTAAATTAAAAAATTAAAAAAATTTAAAATTTAATCAGTTTAATTATTTTAATAGAAGTTAAATTAATAAAACTAATATCTAATTTTAAATATATAAAAATGTTAATTTGTATATATATTATATAAAAATATTAATAAATAAAATATAATTATATATATATATATGTATGTAATTTAAATATAATAATACTAAAAAAAAATTAATTAATATAATATATTTGTAATTATAAATAATTTAAATTAAATAAATTTAATATAAAATATATTATAATTTATAATATTTTTTTATTTCATATAATTTTTTTTGTTAAAAATAAAATAATTTAATTAAATAAGATAATCTAAATTATAAAAAAGTATCAATATAATATAATATATAATTATATATATATTTTTATTAAAATATAAATAAATATAATATATAAATATTTTTAAATTTTTTATAATTTATAATTTAAAAAAATCAAAAAATAATATGACTTTTATTTTTAAAGTAAAATTCATTGGTTATATTCTGTCATTTTATAAATAAATTGTATTAGAAATAATGTTTACGGTGATATGTACCGAAACTTTTAGTCCTAAAATGTTTCGGTCATCAGGTATATAAAAGATTGCACGCTTTCCTTCACATCCCAATCCGGACCGTCTTTGACATATGCTTTCTATTTTATAGAGCTAAAGTTACCTTTTGGGGTTCTGTCCTCCACATGCGGGTTGAATCATGTTTATTAGTCCTTTATGTTCGGTGGAATTGAACAGTAGCCAGTGATCATGCTCATAATCATTGTCAATTGAATTTGAATCTCGGCATATATATATATATATATATATATATATATATTTAAAAATATTATATGCCCTTCTTCAGCACGAAATCTAACACTTTTTTCTAAATGGTACCATCAAATCAAGAATTCACATGGGGTTCGTACTGAGTTGAAACTTTCGGTGCGGCTCTATGTCATCTAAATTGACCATAACCCACATAATAATAATGGTTTCCAAGGGTAAAAAGATATTGAATGGAGCAATTTTTCATGTGACGGATTTAAGGTGGATTCTCTCGTATCAAATAGAGATCCCACAACTGTGTAGATCTCACGGCATTAACCGGATTAGTCCCGGAGTTTCCGAAACTGGAATCGTATTCCAAGGTCTAATTTACACTGAAATGAAATGAAGCTAAAAACTTGGGGATTAAAGGGCAATTCCCCTTACATACGTGGGAAGATTTAATTTTAATGTTATCAAGATTCATAATGTTTAAGCACTACGAGTCATTGGCAGGTGCTAATCATTGTTCCAAAGAATGTTATAAAAGTAGCATAAAGTTGTGAAATTCAATGAGTTCATGGACCAATTTTGATCCCCACAACCGAATATAAATCCCTTTATTGAAAAAGATAAGGTTAAGTAACAATTGAATGTAACCCATATCATCATATATATATATATATATATTATTATACCATTAGTTAAATCACGAGGGGTTACAAATGGTGAAATCATAGATAAAAGACAAAAATTTTACCGAAGTTTGGTATGTCAAGTTACAATGCATGGTGTACCTAATTATTGCTACTTCTAGTCCTGAAATTTCATTTGTTTTTGGGCCTGGTAGATCTTTCCGCTAAATTTTGCTAAGACAGTGGTCATTGATGTTCTTCTTTTTCTACTTCCTTTTGTTTTTTTTTTTTTTTAAACGAAAAAATGAAAAATCACCATGTTCCAAGGAAGGAAAAGAGTAATGAAACATAAAGACATTTTTCATTCCATTTTTTTTTCAAGTAGGCACGTGTACTTTTCTACTTTCCTCGACATGGAATCCCATAGCAAAGACGCCAACAGATAAAATCCTATATTATGTTCCTGATGGTAAACAAGTTACATAATTAGAGTTGGATGTGGACCTGTCGACACTCAATGACTGCAAAAAACTCAACGTGGGGGTATTCAAACCCGCTTCGAGCTCATTACTCCACAGTCTTCTTCGGCCTCCTCTTCATCATCAATCTGATCGAACTTCTTAACACAAGCAAGTACCATAGGACTCACTCGTTCCCACCCTTAACACACTCACGTACATGGTGACATCCCCATGATCACTCATGGAGCCCTAAGTCACATCAACTGCTACATTTCATTAAAACTTGCTAAAGTTGTTGAAGTTGAGGATCTCCCTTAACGGATGAATCTCAAGGGTCTCCAAGGATCAAAGTTCAAACATTTCCCAACACTGTCGCTGTTTTTTCATTTATTTCTCTCACCTATTTTATTGGCTCGCTTAAATTTTAGAATATCAACACTAGATTTAAAGTCCACTACACACTTCACTCTTCTTTTGTGTTACAGATACTTAGTTTAATCAATCAGTCCAAAAGTTTATCGATTGTGTTATGGATAAAAGAATATTATCAACTTCTGTAAGAACTAATTAACAAAGCCGGAATTCTATCAGTATTGAACCTTCCCGGAAAAAAGGCTGAAAAAAAAAGGAAAAGAGTTGACAGGGGGCCCGAATTAATGCAGGGAGGGAGAGAGTGAGGGCACATATGCAGTGGTCCTCTACGGGCGAGTGGAGCACTGCAGCTCATCACCATCAAATTGACAATTGAACTTTGACCTTTCTGCAGACAGTGTCTCTTTCAATTCTCAAAAGAAAAATGGAGTTTGTACAACGAGGGAGATTTATACCCTATCATGTGTATATAAAATTGATTTGAGCATATTTTAAGCATATAATCAAATACAAGCCACGTCTAAAGGTAAGAGAGAGAGGAAGAGGGAGAGGCCCTACAAGCAAAAAATGCTTGCTAATGTGCTTGCAATTGCATTATTGATCTTAGAGTGATGCTTGGTGGCGCATGGTGCGATGGTATTGTCACTTTTAGTACAATTAATTAAGATATTTTTATTAAAATTTCTTAATTCTGTCTTTAAATTATAATAATTATGACTCTTTTTCTCACCCTTTCATACTTGTCTTGTGAAAAAAAAAAAAAAGAAAAGGGAAATAATAAAGTAAATGGGCTCTCCTTAAAATATTAGTTTCCCCTACCCCCCCCCCCCCACCCCCACAATGATTGAAGCCACTTTGATACAAGATATTGCTAGTGAATAATTACGTTAGCAGTTGACAAACCTTTAAAGTTTGATAATGTTGGTAATTAATAATCTAATCACATTTAGGAAAATATAACTCATAGTTTTAACACCAATAACCATTATGCAAAACAAAAACCCCCCATTAATGTTCGATTTTGCATAGTTTTTTTAATTTCCTTTTACTTTTCCAAAGTATAATGTTCCATTTTCTTGCTTTGCCAGCCAAAAAGCCTTAAAATGCCTTTTCACGATCGTCCATATCAAGTTGCAATTTTTCAAGACACAAAGTCTGCAATGAATCATTATTTCCCTCTTTTTTTTTTTTTTTTATTTATTTTCGATAGCCCCGACTGAACTTCTAAGCCCACTACTGAAAAGTTTAGACAAAAATAGAATTGTGGGTGTCCTCACATAATTTTATCGAGTAATATGCATTTATGATTTAGATAAATTTGAAATGAGATTCATAATAATCATTAAATATATATTTATAATTTTTATGTTAAAATATATATCAAATAATTAAAAAATATGTACTTATAATAATATATAACTTGCTTCTTTTTTTTTTTTTTTTGAAAATTAATTGGTTCCAATTAAAATAAAAAATCGAAACTTTCAATTTTACAAATAATTTTAGTATCAGATAAGTGCGAATCTGATGATCAACAAACAAATAAAAGAGATCTTCGCGAGCACCACTTGCATAAAATTTTTATAAACTTTTAATGTGACGGGAAAAGAAAATCAAATCGCCGCCTGCAATCAAAGAAAGGAAGAAAAGAATGATTTTCATTGGCTTCTTACGGGAAGCAATGTCGTCCAGGCGTGCCACCTAAATACCTGATCAAGTTGAATGTAAAGGTCATCGAGTGTCTCTTTCATGCTAAAAGCTCTGTCTCGGACAAAGATTTGCCACGAAAAATCATATATATCACAACTTAATTTTTAAATTTTTTATGTAAAAAATTAATTTTAATAAAAAAAAAAACCCTACAAATTGAAAAAAAAAAAAAAAAAAAAAAGAGACTCTTACACAAATATTTAGTTTCCCTCACAATATAAGTAAATTTCAATCCCAATGAATATTATTCTTGGAGCTACTCTTGATATAGGTGCTGACTTGCATACCCGTCCGTCTAATTATTAGCGTGTAATTCAAGACTCTATTTGAAACGTGGGTTATTAGAATCCAACATTTCACGTAACTTATCTTTCTAGACTTGGCCTTGCAAACTAGGGTTTTTTTTTAAAATTAAAAAATTTATTAAATTATAAATTATATAATAAAAAATATATTTTTAAATTTTTATAAATTTATATTTTTTTAAAAAAAATAAAATTTTAAACTTTAAGATTAAAAGTCCATATAAAAGTATATCAAGTAATAATTGCAAGATGGGGGAGGTCTAGGAGATGACAAAAACTACAGAAGCTAGTCTACGAATGCTAAATTATAATTAATGGAAAAGCGTGGCCAACCCCTTCGACTTCTGCTTCGTTCGAAGTGAGAGCTCACGTTCAAACTCTTCCTCCATAAGAGTTTTATATAAATATAAATATAAGTAACTCTAAACACTTAGTACAATAAAATAATTAAATACATTTTTTTTAATTGACCCATAAGAATATTTAGACTCGAGCATGTAAATTTAGATCTAGATCTCTTTCTATCTCAAACACATAAATGGTGCTTTGTGAGAATACATCTTGTAAAATTTTAGGAATCAATCTTTACAAGCAAAATTAGATACAATGAGTTGTTTCCCACAAAATATCAATTAAAAGTATATTGAAAATTTTAAAATTATAAACAATAAATAAATATATGGTTGGTAGGACATTGAAAATAAATTAAATATATAATCTCAAATTTGAAACATTCCCCAGCATATTTCAAAATTAGAGTCGCGACCGTCTTTGTACTAACAACGCTCCCTTGAGCGAGATCCCCCCGTTTAAAAGCCTAAAATTTTGAAAGGCAGAAATGGGTCTGAACCTTATTAACAATTCCTTTTGATTTTGTTCCAAAGGAGAGAGAGAGAGAGAGAGAGAGAGAGAGAGGACAAATGGGTGTCGAATAGGGCAGGGAGCCCCATGTGCACCCTGGGTCCCAGCAAAGGTGAAATGTTTAACCAGATTTGTCTGGGGCATGAGCATCTTCACGATTGTCTGTCAGTCAGTCAGTCTGGTAGGTGCGGATGGACCCAAAAAAACACGTACAAGGGATGGGACAGAAATTAAATGTGTGAAGCGGCACCAACTGGTTTATTGTCTCTGGATACATTGGTATTGATTCATGTTCTTGTTCTTGGTTTTAATTACCCTACGCACGATATTCCTGGGTACTTTTTGTTTGCTTTTAACTTCAATTAGCCCCGATTTTCTCAGACATTTTCCCTTTGTTCACGACAGCCAAACAACATTAGGTATGGTTTAAGACCCGGGAAGGTCATGTCGGTGTTCCTGAAAAAATTTTCATGCATTATATTCATTATTTCATGCTTTTTTTTTTTTAACAAAACGAGAAAATATAAGTTATATCTCACGACTCTATCATAAAAAAAAAAAAATATATATATATATATACACTAAACAATTTTTTGATTTATGCTACTGAAACTATAAAAAAAAAAGTAAATTTTATAATATTTAGTAATAAAATTCAGCATTCCCACAACTACTGTACATACTTACTTACGAGTACATTTAGTCTCCTGGGACAGCTCAGCTCAGCAAAGCAAGCGAGCTTTTCAATGTTTTTAATAAGTCAAACATCGCCTAACATTTAAACAAAATTTACCATTGAGGCCATCCCCATTGGACAATAAATAGTAGGCGGCAATCTTAGAGTTAGGGGTAGAATTGGAGTAACACAAATGGGCATGATTCCAACTTGGCCGAAGTAGCAGGCAAATTAACAATTCCCACACGTAAAGGACAAAGGAGGACTACATAATACAAAGTTGTCATTTTTCTGATAATAACTCAAATGATGCTTTGAGGATGCTCGGATTGACCTTTAAATGTTTTGTTTTTTTGGTATTCAACCCATTCGCAGCCGCATTCTAATGTAGTTGGTAACAGTTTTTTAGTCTTCAATTGAGGGTTTGTTGACCGTTGATTGCAAAAGTATTAAACAAATATTTTCAGGGTATTTTTCCTTTCGAATTTCAATTATCCCCAACCATACTTCCTTTTTTTTTTTCCCACTATTCTGTGAACATAGTTAATTAATTGTTGTAAAATTATTTACATAAAAAAATAAAAAATGGCTATTTTTTTTAGAACATTCATTCTAAAAAATCACAATCATTACAAATAAAAATAATTTTATAAAAAATCAGATAATCTATTAATATAAAATAGAAGATGTTAATAAATTCATTTCATATGAGTCAAAAAAAAAAAAAAAAAGAAGATAATTTTACCGAATACTTTATTATTTCCTTTACCATTTACCAGCATTAGAGCGCAATGATTGGGCCAACAGTAGGCGTGCTGAAGCGGGTCACGTTGGTTGGTTCTGTTGAGGCCTTGAAACAGGAACGAGGCCCTTTTATTAAAACTCGAAGCAGGCTAAAAAGAAAGCACTGCCCATTTGACAATCACCCAGCTTTCTCAATTGTTGGGTGAAGCTCACAGGCCTGTCAGAGTGCTCTACAGTAAAATGGGGAAGAGATTGGAGACACGGTAGTCCACAATCTACAACAATTTGGACAACCGAAAAAAGGAGGAGTACAAGTATATGTATTTAAACTTGAGTGCTTTAATGGGTCGCTTAAGAAAAATGACGTTTTCCATGTTGTGGGATTTGACAAGCATAACAATGATTATTTTAAAGAAAAATATCGCAACGCACAATATTACTTAATATATAAAGTTTAGAAAAATGTAAAATATAAGTACCCTTAGCTTGTTTTTCTTTTAGGAAGATTGTTTTCTCAACTCCGTTTACCGTGACAATTCTCTCGTAATGAGAGCACTTTAACCAGCAGACTATTATACATTTTCTATCTCCGGAATCAATTATTTGAGACTTCAGCCAATGCCCTTCACCCTAAGGCTCTCCCAGGAGCAACAATGACCAAAGCAGAAATAAGCCATATTGACAACGCGTATCCTCTAGTGTATACAAGCTTTTATAGGAGCCAAGCTCAGGGTTCTATCACTAGGTATACAGTTCTATGTATGTGTGTTCAGGAATGTAAAATAAGCAGGTCATGTATACAATATGCCAATGTTAAACAAGCACTCGACATTTTCAGTCCTATGTGATGCTATAATTCCACATGCAAGCTTTAATTTGTTTCAATATATCTTCACCATATCATTCATCCAGGAACACCAAACATCCAATTATCATCTGAAAAACTCGGCAATCTGATTGTTGGGGTTTCAGCTGTCCATTGCACGTCCTCCTGCGTTCGCCATACCATTGATGTTATCCTGACAATGTATCACAGCAGGCTGACAATTGCCTTCCCATGGTACCATCAGTTTCTCACTTCCACCAATGCCACCCTGTGCCTGTGATGATGATCCAACTTGCGGATGGAGGCATGGCAAATCAATCTGACATGGCTGCCCAATTGCCACTCCACCAGTACTAGACTGCAAGCCACAATCGCCTTCCTTGAAAATAGTAGTGGTGTTGCACTGCTTTTGGAACGGGAATGCACCCAATTCATTATCAATCTTCCCCTTCAGGTCCACCAAGAGGCTTCTCAGCCTCAAAACCTCAGCTTCAAGAATTGCCTGACCCTGCAATTTCCTCAACAACTGCTGGTTCAACAACTGCAATTTTTTAACTTCATCTTCTAAGTAAGCAGTATGTGCCTTCTTCTTCTCTCTATACTTTCGTACTGCCTCTCTATTTCCGGACGGCTTTTTGGTTTTAGAATTGGAACGCTCTGTGTTGGCTGGATTATCATCTTCTTCAGAGGAAATTACTT
This sequence comes from Rhizophora apiculata, assembly GCA_037832385.1. Taxonomy (NCBI): domain Eukaryota; kingdom Viridiplantae; phylum Streptophyta; class Magnoliopsida; order Malpighiales; family Rhizophoraceae; genus Rhizophora; species Rhizophora apiculata. The sequence goes on along the minus strand of CM075430.1, from coordinate 1,382,148 downwards.
GGGTGTGCGTGTGATAACAAGTATGAGTATGGATTGAATCAGGGCCGGGAGGGTTGCAAGTGTGAGTGTGAGTACACGTTCTGGTGTTCTTCAAGAATTCATCAAGAAATGCGTCCACGGATTCTGTGCCGTGAAAACTGCTGGATGAATCGTGATTTTGTAACAAGACACGCTCTGAATGCTCTATCTCACCATCCTCCATATTGTCTCAATCAAAACTATTTCTGTGTCAAGAACCAGAAAACAGAACATAGCAGCGCCAGAAAAAAAAAAAAAAAAACAATATTCAAATCATTGATCAATACTGTTCTCGAAAAACAACGAACCTCACAAAACATTAGAGGGTTTTAACGTTTTATTTAACTAAAATTATCAAGTCGCCAATCGGAAGTGGGATCGCATGACAGTACCCTTCATAGTAATTAACGAAGACAGCAATCACAGAAGATAGTTAACAGCATCAATCAGCATGATCAGGGAAAATTGCAATAAGCATATAGCAAAACAGCAATAACCAGAACTAGATAGACCCCATCATCAATAAAGACTTGGGCTTTGATAAAATGAAAAGGCAGCTTTTTGGAGCAATTTAATGGATACCCAGATGAAGGTTCTTTCCAGTGACATAAACTGAAGCATAAAGACAACATCTTGATGTTGAAATATCGAAGAAGAGAATCTGAACACCTGAGATTTAACTGAGAAGATAGACGTCTGATTCCAGGTCAGAAAATCAGGATGCACTTGTTTGTGAAGGATGCAGTGCCTTGGACATTGCCTGACCTTTTGGTAAAGATACGCAAGCGCCACCTCAAAAAAGATTAAAAAAAGGGTAAAAGGTCTACCTTACCCATGGGCCTGAGTTTTTCAAAATTTTAAATTTTAGTCCAGTACTCTTTTTTTCATTGTCTTTAAACTTTATTAAAATCATAATAGTTGATAAAACTAAGCTATGTTACACATAATTAATGTGTACAAAATTTTAGTCAATACATTAAAATCAATAATATGAATAAGAGTGAAAAATCCATATAATTACTTTTATTTTTGCTAAAAAAATAATACAGAGAAATAATCATATTTAAAAGACTAATATTGATTTATGGATAAAAGATGGAGGAAATTGTTGAATTTTGAACTCCTCTTTGAATTTAGATAATGTGTGTCAACCAGGCAACAAATAAACAAGACTTGGAGCAATAGACTTTGCACTGGAATATCTTGATTAATTACAAATGAAAGTCAAACTTTCAAGTACAAGTTTTCAAGTAAGTGCTGGAAAATACAAAACGAAGAAAATACAATAAAAATCTCAACAACCTTCGCTGGTGCTGTGCGGCCGAAGGTGGGTTGATTGAAGAATCAGAAACCTGACATTCGGACGACGAGAAATTCAAAGAAAATCAACACAATTTTTCTGAAAAATGTTGGGAGTGGTAAAACTTAAGCTCACAAGTTGACGGGGAAAAGCGAGTTGTATCTAATTAACTACAAAAGGCCAAGACTAAAAAGAAAGGATTTTTCATTCAACCCCGAAAATTAAAAGAAGAAACGAAAGTTGTGGACAGCTTTAGAAAACACGTTTCTAATATTCACTAGAAACAAGGCGAAGAGAAAAAGAAGAAAAACCAAACGGGAAAGGTTGACATATTTCTTGTCTTTTCCTAGGAAGAAGAAGCTTTCAAGCAACTGAAAGCTTGAACCTCCTAATTATTAGGCTAACAAGAAGACCAGAGAATTTACTGGAGTCCCCAGAAATTAATGAATCTCTGCCCAGGGAATTGAAGGTAACAGACTAACTTTATAGTATCTGGTTGTTATTTTTGCTCTTGTTGTGTCTGATCTGTAAAGTTGAGATTTTTATCGATGAATATAGTCGTCAAGCAGCATAGCGTTGGTGAGTCTTTGGGTCGGTTCTTGGTGGGAATTTAGGTGAAGGAACTGGTTAGAATTTGTTTCTGTCATGATACTGTTGGTATTGCTTCTTTTCCAGCTTAAAACTTTGTTTGGTTGCATGGAAATTGATGGAAATGAAACACAAAAAGTTTGGTTTGTATGAGTTTATTGATTGGGAGTTAAAAAGTCCGATGCCTTTTACGTTTCAGAGAGCAAAACAAAATCAGACGATAGTCTACCCATCCCTGTTGGAAACTTGGAGTTCTCTGCGTCTTCTCCAAAGGGTTTCTAAAATTACTTGCTTAATCATTCGCTGCGGCGGATAATTGCAGGGAAAATGGAAATTCTTACATCCGGCGCCAATCCCTATTTTTGTGTGGTACATTTGAAGTGGAAGTTGGTTGATAAAAGCTTGAATCTGCGCCAAGCAAGGCTCCCTAATGGCAGAAAGCCTAGAGCTTTGTATGCTCTGATTGATCACAGAAGTGGGTTGTGCAGACTTACTGGTGCAAACAATTTGTTCTCAAGGAATTTCCGGCATGGGATAGCTTATTTTTCATTTAATACCTCTAAAGCATCAAAAAATATTGATTCAAAGGTATTGAGTGGAAAATATGACAGCTATGTGATTGATGGAGAAGAAGATGTTGGAAATATTACGGAAAGTGGAGAATCATTTGGTAAGGTTTTGATTCCTGGATTGCCAGATGAATCCAATGGTGAATCTATTGCCTCTGTAAATAGCTGTTTCTGGGAATGGAAGCCTAAACTTAATGTGCATTATGAAAAAGCTGGATGTGAAAATGCAAAATCTCCCCCAGTGCTCTTTCTTCCTGGTTTTGGTGTTGGTTCCTTCCATTATGAGAAGCAATTGAAGGATCTGGGTCGTGACTATAGAGTATGGGCAATTGACTTTCTTGGCCAGGGGATGTCATTGCCAGTTGTGGATCCTACTCTGCAATTAGTGGACGGAGACACCTCACTAGAGAAGGATAAAATATGGGGATTTGGAGATAAGGCGGAACCATGGGCTAGCGGACTAGTTTATTCCATGGATTTATGGCGAGATCAAGTTCGTTATTTCATAGAAGAGGTAGTCAACAACTTAATAGGTTTCCTCATCTTGGGAGGCACAAAATGGCACACTAATGGTCTTTGTAGGCACAAAGTGATTTGCTTATATGATTTACATACCCTTATCATAATTCACATTGCCTAACAAGTCCACAAATATGAAAATTGAATTTCTCAAAAACAGATTTTTCCTCATTGCATCTGTGTTCCATCTACCATTTTTTTTTTCCTAGCTGCTATGACTCAATGATACTAGAATGGGTATACAACTTGATTAATCTACTGCTTATTCACAATATTTTGGAGTTTCATCATTTGAAGCCTTAATAACACTTGGAGTTTGTGATAGGTTAATTAAACTGCAAGCTTGTTATCTAGGAGTATTGTGCCTCTCAATACCTGTTGATGCTGTCATCGGTACTAATCTTTTTTAGACCTTATGCCTGTCCATTTACACACTACTTGGACTTCATCAATCTTCAGCATGCAGGTCAACCTATGTTGGCCTGATCAAGCAACCGTGGTCTAGTGTTTATCTAGCACCTTATTTGTTGTTAATTTTATTGATATTATAGTTAATTTTATAATATGTTCATTGACTCTTCTTCAAGAAGGATAATCAACATCCATACAAGTAATGACTAAAAGGTGACTCCAAGTGGCATCTTGCATTGTGATCACACATCCAAGTGGGTTCAAAATGTGACATTGAAATAGCAAAAAGAGGGGTAAACACTGTGTGTTGGATTTTGTGGTCATGCTTTTGTAGTGCAAGGGTTCCACATTCCTCACCCCCTAAAAAGGCTCAAAAACACCATCTGCAATACTGACTGCTGAGTCCAAGCTACCAGAGCCACCACATCAGCAGTTCCACCTGTCTACTTCATGGCATTTTTGGCTACTAACATTCTCCCATCTACTACTGCCAACTTAATTGCAATCATCTTTTCATAATTGCTAAGGAAACAAAGATAAGAATAACATCATATTTGGGTTTAGCTAAATTCCCTACAAGTTTCTTTTTTCTCAAACATCATGCATTGGTTTTCAAGGTGTGTTATGCTTGCATGGAACTTTTTTAAATTACATTGTTCATCTTTGTTGCAGGTTGTTGGTGAACCAGTTTATGTGGTGGGGAACTCACTAGGAGGATTTGTTGCATTATACTTTGCAGCAAGCTACCCTCAATTGGTAAAGGGTGTTACGTTGCTCAATGCAACCCCCTTTTGGGGTTTTCTTCCTAATCCTATAAGATATCCAAGGCTAGCAAGTGCATTCCCTTGGTCTGGAACATTTCCTTTGCCTGCAAGCATGAGAAAGCTTACAGAGTTGTTGTGAGTTTTGCTTTGTTATTGCTGAATTCAATTTTGTTATTACTGTTGTTTTCCCTAATTATCAACCATGCACATCTTCTCCAACTTGTAGTTGTTATTGGATTTTTTCAGGTGGCAGAGAATCAGTAATCCTGGAAGCATTGCAGAGGTACTTAAGCAGGTTTATGCAGATCATTCAACAAATGTTGAGAATGTGTTTTCGCGTATTCTTGAGATAACAGAGCATCCTGCAGCAGCTGCGTCATTTGCTTCAATTATGTTTGCTCCCCAAGGACAACTATCCTTTAGGGAGGCTTTGTCTAGGTAGTTAACTGCAGAAATTTTACTTGCGCTTTATTGTCATCTTTATCTATTTTTTCCCCAGCTCAAAGTCCAATTGTGACTCTAGGTGTAAAATGAGCAATGTTCCTATCTGTCTGATGTATGGAAAAGAGGATCCTTGGGTGAAGCCTATCTGGGGCCTTCAGGTGAAAAAGCAGGTGCCTGAAGCTCCATACTATGAAATCAGCCCAGCTGGTCATTGTCCTCATGATGAAGTTCCAGAGGTATGCAGCTTCTGGCCCCTTACCTTGCGGTGCTTTCCAAATTTTTATAGTAGATCCTGTATAATTCTGGCGCTGGAAATGGCACTTCATTTTGTTTACTTTTCAACTTGTTCATCCCCAATATAATTAAACTTGTTTAAGTAAACTAAGTGTCCCGTGCCACCTGTGATCTTCACATACAAGTACAATGAATCACATGCCTACGAGCTCGCGGTATCCTAAATCCCTTTTTCCCATGGTTCCGCCTTATCTCAAAATCCCCAAATTTTACTTGTGTTGCACAAATTGTCTTTAGCGATTCGCTATGTGCATATCTGAGTTTGAGTGTTGAATGCAGGTTGTGAATTACTTGCTACGCGGCTGGATCAAGAACCTGGAGTCCCACGGTTTAGTCACATTACCATTGCTTGATGATGCTGAAATTATTCAGTATAGTGTTGCCAGGGAGTTGGAATTTGTTAGAGAAGGATCAAGAAAATCTGTCAGTGTGCAGTTTTATGGATCTAAATTCTCTCTCTGGAGCCGGATAAGCTCTTACGTTAAATCCCAGTTTGGAAAATTAGAAACTAAATCTGGATAAGGGACCACAGAGCCTTCTACATCAGTAGATAATGTGAATATTGGATTAGTTCTTTTTTGTGTTCGTTCAAAGTTAAGTATGTCATTTGCCTTTAAAGTCGTTACATGTGATTGGCACCATTTCAAGAATCTCAAAACCCATGACTTGGGTGCCGGTTGATTAACATTAGAAAGACAAGGAAATCAGACATATCATGGATTCGCAGGTTGCCCGAAGCTTAATTCCCACAGGCAATAGAGTTTCTCTCATCCATTTTCGGCTTTGACAGCTAATCACTATTTAGCACCAAACCTTACTCCAAAGGCAACTAATGTCAGCGCACTACCATTACCCAAGACTTTGTTTGGACCGGGTCAAAGTTAGAAGAAAGAAAAAAGAACGGAAAGAAAAGCATGTTTCTTTGAACTTGTTTAATAACATCGTCTAAGTACCTCTCTAAATAGTATTTTCCCTATATTTAGTACGAAATTATTACAAGGATATAGTAGTACTAATAATTTAATTTTAATTATTTGCGCCTTATTACACATCAAAAATTATTAATTTTTTTCAATTATATTCTATTCAAAAATTATTATCATCAAAGATAAATTGATAACAATCAAATTAAAACAAATTTAAGTAATCATAATTCACTTAAAATGTTTCTCAAGAAAAAAATTCACTTAAATTGTGATTATATTTTATTTTTATTGTAAAAGCTAATTTTATTAGAATGAGATACTCTTTGTATTTCCTCTCAATTACAAATTTCTTATAAATATTACATATTCAAAAATAAAAATAAAAATATTGTGTGGAGACCAAAAAAAAAAAGATAATAATTATAAATATAAGTTTACAAATATATAATTATAATTTTTAATTATAAATTATATATATTTTTTATGTCTAAGAATTCATAATTAAAAATAAATAAAATAAATTTGTATTTAAATTCTGTTCATTTTTGGTGATTGTACCGTGTCCCTTTTTTTTTTTTTTTTTTTTTAATCTCTTAATGAAACTCATAAGAAAAACTCGGGTATAAAAGGAGAAACGTTACACACCTTTAAAGAACGAAAAAAACAAAACAAGCGACCGTTGTAAAATTCAACGTTCAGCCACGACGATGAGGCTGCTGAGCCGTACATTCCGCTCCAAGAAACCCTTCAATCCTAAAGCCCCAAAATCATGGTCGACGTCAAGAACATCACCAGAGAAAGAGAGTTCAAATTCGAATTCAAGATCAAGATCATGGTGCGTCTATCTGATTCTTTCCACCAATGCCCCCATCAAGACCTACGTCGGTGCCACCAACAATCTCTCCCGCCGGTGCGTCCAGATATTCTTTTTTCATTTTTGATTCTGTTCTCTTGATTTTGCGTTAGCCCAACTCGTTTCTTGATCTGGGCCTGGAATTTTTTGATCAAATTTTATATCTTTCGTTTCCTTTGCTACATATTGAATGGATCCATAACAGAGATCTATAACACAGTAAATCTGGTAACATTGCTATCTTCTTTGTTCGTATGGATGGTTAAGTGATGTCATTGCGAAGCCTTAATCGCAAATTTAATTGAGGTTGGTTGGCTAAATGAATCTTTTCTAGTTATTGGGTTCTATTTTATTTTAAGTTTGGAATGAGATTTAATTGTTTTGAATCCTTGACGTGGGGTTTAATGTTCCGAAACCCAGAGATTGTCCGATGCGAATATAACTTATGAGTTTAGATTCAAGGAGGATCCTTACTCCTCCCAAAAGATGGGAATAGAAGGAGAGGGGGAAAGAAATAAATTGATGAAAAATTGAAGGTAAAATCACACAAAGAACAAAAGAAAAGAGTGAGTCTTTTGTGCCTATGTCTTGGATGGATGAACTCGACATAAATTATCAAGAAAACTAATTGAACTTGCAATATGCTACCTGCATTATAGTTTCTTTTGGTATTTCTGTAGCCTATATAATGGCACCATTGGGATGGAGATTCCTCAATGCTAATTGTTGGTTTGTGAGGTAGAACAGTAGCCGTAATTGTGTTACCGAGATTGGTGCCTCTTGGTGCAGATTGAAGCAACACAATGGTGAAATTAAAGGTGGTGCAAAAGCATCCTGTGCGGGAAGGCCATGGGTTTGTGCATGCATAGTTCAAGGCTTCAATAACCAAAGTGAAGGTTATCCCCTAATTCATCATATACAACACGTCTCAATTCCCATTTTCTTCTGCTATTGTCAGGGTGAACCTACTGCAATATTGAGTTTGGGGAATAAAAATTTGGCCCAATATGATGATCATCACCTAGAGAATATAGTTCTAAATTTTAAATGATGACAGTAACATTGGTTTTCCTTGGAAATTGTGGTCACAGATTATTATGACACTTGTTCTGATTTCCCAAATTGCAGAATTCTGGTGTAAAGAAGCCATTGTTCATATATGATCTGTGTCTGAAATATAATAATTATTCTATTCTTGTTTCCTATTACTGTAGTGTTATTAACATTTGTTTGCCTGATGTTGAATCAAGCTTTTGCATTGACATTTGTTTGCCAAAACACATGCTTCTCAGACTGATTTACTCTTGATGAACCTCTTACAATTGGAAAATATTTTCTGGGTTGTGTCATGTATTCCCCAGTTATAGATTTGACAATTTTGTAATTTGTTATATTGAGTCAAGCATTCTCCTGTTGTAGATTCTTCTATTTTGTTGCTAATATCATAAGAAATATTTTTGTTAATGCTGCTTCTTTTACCTTTTGAATTTACATAAGATAAAATAGAAAAGATGGAGATAGAGAGGAACAAAGAATTCCTCTCTTTTCTGCTTCTTCCCCTTTTCACTTTCTTTTCCTTTGAGTTTTTTTTTTTTGAATAATAGATCTTCTTTCATGGAGTGGATCCAGTCAGTATTCACAAGTAATGAACACTGGTTTCCTTGATTGCTGAGAACAACAAAGATACTGTTTTCTTTTATGTTGTCCACTTTTTGTTTGCTGAGTGAGCTATTAACTTTTTCTTTCCTTTCCTTTTTTTTTTTTTTTTGCAGCTTGTGCATTTGAATCAAAATGGAAAATTTTGTCAAAGAAATTGCCTCGAAAAAGGAGGAATGAAGTTGCAATGATACAAACTGATGATCCCTCAGATCACTTACTGCAACATAGGCATAAAGCTCTAGATAAGGTTAAAGATTTACTTGACTGCAATAGCTTAGAAATTGAATGGCACCTATATCCATCCTGATTTGATATAATGCTGCGCAAGAGTATCTCAGTCAAGCCTAAATTTACATTGTGTAAAATGTCATGTAATTTGTGATTGAATTTGTCAAAAAATTATCCCATCTAAAATTTAAACTGTTAGGCTAGGTACAAAATATAAATGATATATTATGCTCCAACACACCTAGCTCTGAAGGTCATTAAATAAGATGACAACATGATTTAAACTCATAATCACTTAGTCAAGAAGGTTTTGATATAAAATTATTTTACTTAAAGGTTTAAATTGTTAGGTAAGGTTTAAAATATAAATTATATATTATATTTCAATATGGTTCTTCGCGTAAAAGCTCAATTCACTTAAACTAGAAGTAATTAAATGTAATGACAACATAATTCAAACTTATGGTCATAAAAATTGTGATATAAAATTATTTTATTAAAAAATTTAAGTTTAAAATATTAATAATATATTTATATTCTAACATAATTATCTAGTTTACTATCACTCGCGATGCACTAGTTGATAACCATACAACATAAGTCAAGTCAAAATCGATAATGGGAAGTGATTAAGATCTAAATGAAGGCCATTCAGTTTCTAATGTACTAGCTTCTCTTATAATCTATCAAGAAAAGCATGTGCCAACAATAATGGTTTTTATTTTTATTTTTTATTTTTTATGTCGTTACTTTCTTATATGTTTTCATAATGTTATCTGCTTTCCTCTAGTTTATGATGTAATGTGTATTTTTCATGCTTGTGTGTGACCTTAGCATTGGTCAATAAACAAGATTCCTTGGCAATGTCCACTATCCATCGCCAAAACATTGAATTATATGTACTTTTAATAATTTACATAAAACATTTTTTAATATAGGGAACAAAAATTATATTCCATTAGACTGTAGTTAGCTAAAAGTTAATTTTAATAACAAAAATGCCCATGAAAATTGGCATTAACGGACTAAATTGCCTTCTTTTATATTTATATTTCAAGTAAGGATTAGTCAAAATTGTCTTTGCTCTCGCAATATCAAGAGGTAAACAAGTTCCATAAATAGGGAAAAGAAAAGGGCTAAAATTTTTTAAAGAAATGAGGCAGATGAGTTTGATGCGGGACTCTTAAGTTTTGCCCAAATGGTATCTCAAGAACAAAAGAAAAGGGAGGGGGGCATTTAAACATTCCGATTGTTGGAAACAATTACTAAAATAATTCAATAAGAACAATGTCAAATTAAGAAAACACTCGTTGGGTGTAATGAGAGAAAGAATTTAATATAAGACCGAAAAATAGTGAATATCATGAGGGGGAAAGAGGACTGAAATTTACCTTGAAAAAAACAATAATAAAAATCAATAAATATAGAAAAGAAAAGGAAATCAAAACAAGCATCTTAAGGCGATACAAGCAGATGTAGCTAAACAAGCATAAATTAAGGGTGCAACACGTTCTACGATGCTGGGAAGATTAGAACAAAGAGTAGAGCAAGAATTGAAGGGCTGGGACCAAGAACACATGGCGGCTTCATGGTCAACTGATAGTAGTGGTAATGTAAGAAGTTATCTTTAGGACTTGCACCCACTTATCTTGGCATCATAAGCTTCATTCCCTTCTTGGTCTGTTTGCCTCTTCTCGCTCTAATTCCACTCTCTTTATTGTTTGGATTGGCTGAAACTTGATTCTCCAACCTTTATTTCCTTGTTAATGTCCCATGTGAACTTGGTACATTTCATCAGACACTTGACATAGATATTAAGAAAATCACACCCCAAAAACTAGTTATTGACTAAGACACTTGACATTATATATTAAGAAACAAATCGAAGAAGATTATTTGATGGAATTGAAATCGTGATGGGGCAATATGTTTGGGTTGGAACAAGCAAATGAAAGGAACTCGGGATCTTGTTCCAATTGAGCCATTACTTTGTTATCCAGTGTCATCCATGCCTCCATAGCACCGGTCTTCCCATAGTCATTCAAAAGGGCAAAATTTGAGTCTCTAGGTTTGTCTTGACTAACTTCTCCAGAGACTCCAACCCAGATAGGCTTGCCCCACCCAAAATCAATGTCATTGAAGCCAAACGTGTTACAGCTAGTGAAGCCGAATATTTCAGGCTTTCCTTCGGAAATCTCAATCAGGTGGTTCATCTGCTTGACAATGCTCGCAGACCCTTCACTAGATAAGGTACTTAAGTACTCATTGTTCAGGCTTGCTACACTGTCTCTTACAAGGACCACCAAATCAGCTATCTCCGTTTCTGGCTGATCAGAAGTGGCTATTGCATGCGAAACAAGATTCCCAAAAACATTTTGGGACAGTCGTGGTTTTATCAGTCTTCGTAAATTCACAGCCTGTGAAAAAATTGACAGCTTTGGGGTACTTAATGCTGATCTGGAAGCCCTCATTGAAGACTTCCAAATGAAAGAACCCAAAGCTTGTAGCCGAGTTGGATTCTTTACAGCTTCACTTCTTGCTTTGGCTCTGAGCGTAGCCACTGCATTGGCATCAAACACAAATCTCCTCGTGGCGAGCTTGATTTCGCTAAACCATAAATCGTTCATCATTGATGTATAACTTTCTGGCATTGATTCCTGAGGAGGAAAGTGTAATGAGGCCTCGGACAGATTAGGAAGTACAACTTTGTCAAAATGACCACTTGCATTAGCTGCCCAAGTTTTGAGGAAAGCATTCGCGGTTGCTCCGTCAATGATTTTGTGCAAGAAACACATGCCAAGCGCCATTCCACCAGAGTCAAAAATGTTTGCCTTCACGGCTAGTTGTGGCGCCATTGGGTCTGATTGGAGGCAATAGGGTTCGCATGGAAGCAACTGGTTAAGCAACTCCAGTTGAGGATGCTGCAGAAAATCAAATAAACGACCCTTTACCCTAGACTCAGTAAAAGGAACGCCCGCCTCAAAATTGTTGATAAACAGATTGTTCTCCAACCTCCCACACAGAGGGTAATAGTGGGTTAAGGCCTTTGAGAGGGACCATTTTAGGTGACTTGAGATTTGAGCAGCTTTCTTCAAATGGGCATCATTCATGGAGTAGAAGAACACCATTGGACCATAGGTTGTTGGGGTAAACTGGTCCAGAAGCGAGAGTTTGAAGGGTTTCAGATCACTTACAGGTGAAGATGGTTTGACACTTTGCGTTGCAACCAAAGCAACATCCATTTTCCTGATTTCTTTTATCATCAAAAAAACAACCTTTTTCTTAGTTCTCCAACGTGAGCATCAGGAAAACAAAACCAATTTTAGAATCAGTTTCTGTATATAATTGTAACGAATGTGACATATGATAAGTTTGCAAGGAAGTAAATATCTCATCTAAACAATTGTAATGAAATGGAATTCACATCTTTGAATACATACCTTAATAGGCGACTAGGTATGAGAAAACTGCTGGCCGCTGTCCTAGTACCAACCGAATGAGATTCTTTAAAAAGGAAAAGGGTATACGCATCGAGCCAAAAATAAAGGAAAAAATCATTTTTTTAAAAAAAACAAAGTTTGGGCTGATTAAAAAAAAAAAGAAAACTGTTCCTTTTTTTTTGGTTAAAAAAACAAGGTGTACCGGATTGATTAAAAAATAAATTTTTTGGTTTACATAATATATAATATGCGCATACGGTATTGATTTAAAAAATAATTTTTTTAAATTTCAATGGGCTTTAAAAAGACAAAAAAACCTAACTAACAATAGATTGCCGTCAGTTTATGATTGAAAAATGCTATATCATTGAAAACTACCGATTCGGTGGACCCATTTGTGGGACCTACAAGATAAACGGCTGCAATTAAATTCGGCACTCTCACGCTGCATTTTCCATGTTGGAAAAAAACAAGAAGAATAAGAAAAAAGGTAAGACCGGGGGTAGTTGGTCGTCGTACAGAATGATGTCTGTTCAAAATGCACGCTCTGAACCGGCCGACCATCTCGTTTGTTCTCCCCCCATAATAGCTGTCGGCGGACTCTTCACAGTTTGAATCATTTAGGGCTGATTTCTAGAAAAATTCTAACCAAGTGCACTTTGCTCAACGCATGGCTGCGCGTGGGGAGACGTTGAATCTCAACCCGTTCAATTTTCAAGTTTCAATGATTCCACCTTGTTTTGCTGTGTGTGAATAACAATTACTTATTTTAAATAAAATTAAAATTTGTAATTATTTAAAATTTATTATGTAATTATAAATTTAATTTATATTTATAAAAATTATAATTTCATAATTTTTATAAATTTTTAATAATAATTTTAACTAACGTTAAATGAAGAAGACGATTCTTTTATTTAAACGATGTGACTAACCGAGATTGAAGGGAATTTAACGTGTGAACGAAGACAAAATGACCAGAAAGTGTCACGGGGGGCACTGACGATTTATCAGTTTAATCCAATTCATGTAAATTTCAAAAGTAAAATTTCAGAATTATTATTATTTATTATTTTAAGAATAAATAAAGAAAAAAAAAAAAAACAATGTAAGGCCACTGGATTTGAGCCACGAAGCCTCCACGACAAGATTTACCCTTCTTGTGATCGGAGAGGAGGGTCCATGGACCTGAGTGCTCGAATATCTCATCGAGCTGCGTCGTCTTTGTTGGGTCTTGGTTCCTGCTGTCGTTGCTCATGGCGAAGAAACGTCGGCGATGGTAGTGCTTGGCGGAGTGCTGGCGGGTGGGTAAACAGGTCGGGTGCGGCAATGTGAAAACGGGCCTGACTTTGCACAGGTTGATCCGGAAGTTTCCGTAAAAAGTGCTTGACAGAGAACCGAGGGTTGACCGCTTGTCTATACTCACAGCTAACCCTCACAACGAAGATTTCCTTCTCAAATTCTCTCTTCTTTTCCAAAGTCTCATTGAATCGAAATTAAATCAATCTCCTATCATTTTTTTTTTTCCTTCGTTTATCCTTACAATGACAAATAATAATAATAATTGTGAAACTTTATATTATATTTTATATAGAATGAATTAGATCTAATAAATCTTTAGCCTTACATAATATCTTATTTTGTCATTTTGTCTTCGTTCCCACTTCAATTTTCTTTTCATTTCAATTAATCAAGTTAATTAAATAATTAAAATTGTTCCTTTAATTTAATAGTTAGATAAATTTATTATTAAAAAATTATTAAAATTATTATTTTTACAAGTAAAAATTAAATTTATAATTACATTAAAAATTTTAAATAAATATGTACATTAATTTTTTAAAATATTGAGTTTTAAAAGTTTTAAATTTCAGTTATTATTATATATATATATGTGTGGACCAAATTGAAGTATCGTACACTTGTCCTACGTGGAATGCGCGTTGGATATCAGCGGAGTGGCACGAAGCTTTCATCGGATAGCTTCGCCCGCCAACGACCCACTCACGATTGAAAAGGTCCTATCATAAATCATCATACTTGATACTAGCTTTTTCCGGCCGTTAATGCCTTATTCAACCTGTTAGATCGCGAGTCTTCTCGTATTATTATTAAAATTCAATTAATCTTAATATTATTACTAACAAATTATACTAAAACAACACTTCAAATAATATAAATATTATATATATTTTTCATAATAATAAACACCTAATTTAACTCAATCATTAAAGTTGTATTAGACACGTTGAAATTGATCTAAATCTTATTAAAATACTAAGTAACCAAAGTTTGTATTAATTTTCATGAATTTTGTGACCATACAACAGACACATATTTCAATAAATGATGAAGTGAGTGACGGCAACTAGAAACAGACCCATACGCGTAAATAGAGCTCTTGGTCCTTTTAGCAGCCCACGCGCGACGGTTGAACCAAAGGGAGCACGAAACTCTCACCTAACGAGGAGGCCCCGAGACCATACCTTGATGAACTCGCCTACTGCCGCATACTCCTCAAACGCTCTGACCTCGGCTCTACAGTGGTTGAGAAGCTGCGGGAAGAACAGCCAGAAAGCGGTGACAATCACGAATCCAACGGTGAAGGGCCTCGAAATCATCCTCGGCAACCGCCACCTGCTCCCACACGCCTTCTTTAAAGCGATCTCGGCCGTTAAAAGGAACCCGTGTAGAATAAAGAACCGCGCGACCTCCCAAGTGGGTCTCAGGCGCGACAGGTAATAGAACAACAGCTCGTGCATGAGAGCCGACACAAAGAACGTGGACCAAATTGCGGGGATTGGGGCCCACTTCCGGCCGATGACACGTGTGCCGATATCAATGGTTGGCTCGTATACAGTCGGCCGTAGGATACGGCTGACCATTAGGTTCCACCTCCTGCCCCAGAAGTCCTGGAGAGAAGTGGAGAGGTACGGCTCGTTGAACTGAGGCTCGAGCTCTAATCCGAGCACGGCTCGAGCCAAGAACGCGACCATGGCTAAGATCATCTCAAGAAAGACGTATATATGAAAACAATAAAGAAACAGGAGAATTTTTGGATGGATAGACTCCTTATAATCATAGACACGTACCAATACAGCCAAAAGCGTACCTTTTGTGGCATAGTTTATTGGAGACTTCTGGGGTTCTAATTTGGACAATCTAGGAGGTGGGGTCTCTCCGTTTTGTGATTTTGGACATGGTTTCTCTTGGATCTTGATTGGTAAACAAGCAACGGCAAGAAATCTCGGAAGGGAAGTAATTGATGAATGTGAAGATAAGGGGCCCTTGCCGAAGGCAAAGAGCAAAAGCTTGAAATTTGCGAGCCAAGCAACGAAAAATGATGTTATGCCACAGAGATGAATGGTGGAGAGGTTGAGAGGCAAGTAGAGAAAGAAGCAGACAATTGGGAGTAGAAAAGACAACCTTGTTTTGCCCTTTGGGATTGTCCTGCCAATGGTATAGCAGTAACACAAAGATAGGCTAACTGAGAACCATATTAGCATGAACTTGTGAACCTCATTTCCTTCCATTGTCTCTCACCAGGGGTATCCTCCTTGTATGCTTTTTGTGTTATCGATGCGGCAAGAGAAAGGAATATATAGACAGACAATATCGAGCGCATATATATATATGGGGCGAGTATTTATTAATACTTCATGCTAATGAACTTTAAGTATTTATTTTCAAAATCTTAAATTTTAATTTTGTAGATATATTGTGTAGTTAATTCTTTAATAAATATTTTATTTGAATTAAAAAAAAAATATGTAATACACCAGTTATTGTGGACCTTGAGGAAAATTCACTCTGTTGTGAGTTCTCTCTCTTTTACATATATATATATATATATATATATATATATATATGAAATGGCTGATTATTGTAGACCAAACCTGACTCCCGTGAAACTTAACCTATCGTAATGGAAAACCCCAAAGAAAATTAAGGAACGGGAGGTTTGACTACGGTTCACTCTCAGAAGACCGAGCCAAAGCCCTCCGCCTAAAAAAACAAAAAAAATCAAGGGATGTAACCGTAGCTGGACATCGGCAACCTTGACCTTGCCATCAGGGCTCACTTTGGTCGCATATGGCCTTTTAGGGTTAGAACTTCTAGGTTCAGTACACATTCACTTATGCCAATAATTTTGTTTTTTTCTTTTTCATTTTAAAACAACGTATAAAATAAATATAAGTATGACAAGATATTTTATTTTTAATATAAAATATAACTATTTTAAAATACATTTATTTTTTTCAACATTATAAATTAAACAAAGTGAAACATTTATCCCAAAAATTGAGGCTGGCTGCCATTTCTTTTTTTTTTTTTTTTTAAAAAAAAAGTCTAGATGAGAGATGGAGTTTAAAGTTTAAAACTTTAGCAAACAAAATAAAACTTAATTTAAAAAAAAAACAAAAAAAACAAATAGAGACAACATAGATGTTGGATTCAATCTACGTTGAGTCTCATTTAAGACACGTTTGAAGCCGGCTTGTTTCTAAGAACAAAATGTGCAAAAACAAAAAGATGAATCGGACTCTTTTTTAAGAGTTAAATGTTGGCATTCCAGAATTTACACAATAAGCTTCTGGGGGCCCTTCCTCTACATATATGGTAATTAAGTCTAAAAATTACTGAACTTAAATGCTTCTTCGAACTTTAATTGAGAAAAAAATCTTAAGTTCACAATGAGACCCCCTTTTCTCTCGTCCCGTCTCAATCAAATTGATGTGACAAATGCGAGCAATATTGGTCCATGGCTTGGAATTCTAGTTACGTATAGAAAAAGAACACTTTGAAAATCGACAAACATGCACACGGTTTTCCCCTTGTTCGCACTTGCTTTGGTTTTGCGCACAATAGGTCATTAATACTGCCAAAGTTGTCGGCATTGCATTTAATTTAGGATGTTCATTTTGTCTCTTCAAAAATATCTTAATATTTAAAAAATTAAATTTTTATTTTTAAAATTTTAAATTTTAATGAGTATAAAGTTTACTGAAATAAAAGAAATTATTGGTATTTTATAATTTATAGTTTAATAAATTTTTAAATAAAAAATAATTATTTTTAGTTCACACAATTTTATGCCCTTTTTTTTTTGTCTCTGATTTCTTCTAGTTCTAGTTCTTTTCTGTGGCAAAATGTATGGTCAATTATTCCTCTGATTGCGAGGTTGGGATTTATCTTACAGAATATTTTTTTTAATAAACAGAAGTGTTATTATTCAATTTTATTTTTGACAAGTCATAATTTAGTAATCTTAAACTTTAAAAAAAGAAAAAAAAAACAATTCTAACCAATCATTAATTCAAACATACAAATTACGTTAAGTTAGTCAACGAGATATATTAACATGAAACAAAAGTTTTTATGTACTAAAAACAATATAATATTAAAGCGCCATATAGGATGAAAGTACTATTGGACCAACTTAAGTCCATTTAAATCCCAAATAATAAATAGCATATAAATTATATATAATGATTTGATAAAAAAAAAATAAATAAAAGAAGCCAAGTAAAGATTAAGTTAAATTTGAAAGAAATTTAATTAACCATTAAACACAAACTTAATTAAGCAAATTAATATTATAAATTCTTCCTTAGAAATGGAAAGAAACAATCTTACAATTTTATCCTCCTGTTTCATCCAAAACAACAAAAAGTTTTTCCCTTAAACTCATGAGTGAGAACTAAATATCAAAACGAAATTTTGAATACTAATTTTATCTTTGAAAAATTATAATAAATTGTACAAAATTTTCATGATTTTCATTGTTATTTTGTCCTAGTTACTTCGTATGAACTTACTTCTTACCAAGAAGTTAGTTCAAATTCTTCTTCGTGGCAACACGTTATGTCTAAATATATTTAAGCCTCATAAAAAAATCATATCATAAATAGGATTTGATCGATTTGCCTCTACAAAGTCTTTCATAGGAATTATGAAAGCGTGTGGCTAGAAAAGATCAAAACTTGGGCAGATGGTTTGATTGGCATAGTCATACTCACAACAGCAGGGCTACTAAGCTAATGAACTGGCAGGTCTCTCTGTCACAAGAACCAACATCTTAGTCCCTTGCTATGGATGGAAGCGGGATGGCAACACATTGCATGGGAACAAAGAATTTCCAAAATTGAAGAGCAAGACAAGAAAACCACAAAAGAACTCTTGAAATCGCAAAAGTCTTGAGGTTGCAGAAGGTGACCTCTTAGTATCAATTGGATGGGACTTTCTAAACCCCAACAATACAAATAACAAAGTAACATAGCGCACCAATGCAAACTCTGTTAGAAGTTACATCAGAAATAGAAGGCGTACCGCTTCTCATTTTTTTCTTTCATTTTGTTTAAAGTCACTCTCAGTATGTGAGTGGCAAAATCCTGAAAAGAACAAAATTTCTGTAACATTTAATGGAAATTTGACGCAGCATGCAAGGAGAGAATATACATTGAAACAATAAGATAATTCAAACATTGAAACTTTAATCCTGACGAGCCCCAAGATGTTCGTTTCACTAGAGTTAATTTTCTTGTATTTCTTTACCTCCAACATTGCTACATTTCTGTTTATATCTACTTCCAAGTCTGGAATCTCAGTCAGTTTTGCATTGAAATTTGAAAAGTGCTGCAAGGTGGTGAGAGGAAGAGAGACTGTCCATTGGGGGAGAACCTCGCAGCCCAAGTCAGTGGATCATTTCATGTGGGTTGGGCCACAGTCTATAACCCCTTAAAAAATGTTTTGGGCCACCAAATGGTTACTGATAGAAAGAGTTAGACGAACGAGCAAAGGTGAAAAGTGAAAAAGGTTGGTACCCTTTCAGCGTTGTTTAAGGCATGAACATAGAGCCTAGGGATTCCAACGTCGTGGGGCTCCCTGTACTTGGACCATTGCTGACCCAAAGAAAAGACCCTCGGGGAGAGATTCTATTAAAAAAAAAAAACACAACAAATATAAAATAAATATTAATTTATCATAATTTATATACTTTATATAAAATATATATTAATTATAAATAATAAATATAATGTTTAATATCTTAGAGAGGTTTCCATTATCCCCCATTCCCCTCTGTGTCCCAACACCATTTTACTACTTAACCTACCGTACAAAAACAAAATACGAGACCAGACGCCAACTCCCTTCCAAGTCAACGCTAAAATGGTCTCCATGTAACGTAATTAATTGGACAGTAAGTAAATTATTACAACAGGCCTACAGATTATTACCATATTTGTTGCAGAATCTTCAATTCTTGATTCTTACATTCCTCCTTCCATTAAAAGTACTGATCTTGACGCACAAACGAGAAGAAGAAGAGGGGTTGTTGTTAAATGGGGTACCTTTCTTGCAAGGCTGAATCAGCCGTTGCCGTCTCCAGCCCGGCTCCTCAAAAGAAGCGAGAGAAGTCCATCAAGATCCAGGAATTTCAGTACAGCGATCTTGAGGCTGCCACCAATGGCTTCTCTGAACGGAAACTCCTGGGAAAGGGCAGCCATGGTTGCGTCTACAAGGCTGTTATCCGTGGCCGCCCTGTTGCCATCAAGAAACCGTCTAAGGGTGGCGTTGATATCGGTCAGGAAGTGGAAAACGAGATCGAAATCTTGTCCAGGATTCAAAGCCCGAGATTGGTAAACCTGTTAGGCTATGCAGCAGACGCTAAGGATAGATTACTTGTTGTTGAGTTCATGAGTAATGGCACTCTTTATGATATTCTTCACTCAAATTCAAGGCCTCCCAATTGGGGCCGAAGAATTCGGTTGGCTTTGCAAATTGCCAAGGCTATTGACACGTTACATGCACAACACCCACCTATTATCCATAGAGATATTAAGTCTGCAAATGTCTTGATTGACAGGAATTTCAATGCAAGATTGGGTGATTTTGGGTTGGCCTTGAGGTGTGGTGTTGATGACGTTTATAGACTTAGATCAACCCCACCAGCAGGTACTATGGGATATCTTGATCCAGGTTATGTTACCCCAGATAATTTGAGCACTAAAACTGACGTTTTTAGCTTTGGTATTTTATTCATGGAGATAATTAGTGGGAGGAAGGCCATTGATATGGGGCATTCCCCACCTTCCATAGTGGATTGGGCAATTCCACTGATAAAGAAGGGGAAGCTCGGTGCTATTTATGATCCAAGGATTGCTCCTCTTAAGGATCCCGTAATCCGGAAGCGGATTGCTTTGATTGCTGCTAAATGTGTGAGGTCCTGTAGGGAGAGGAGACCAGCCATGAAGGAGATAGTTGATTGGTTAGCTGCATTGAGTAAATTAGTTCCTCCTCATTCATGGAATGGGTTAAACAATCCATGCATAATGGTGGAGACAATGGGGCGTCCAGTAGAACTGAAAAATGCCCCATTGGGTCTGACAAAAGAGGGTGTTGGAGAGGAGAATTTGGATGGTGTTGATGCTAAACTTAGTAGGAAACCAGTGAAGGATTCACGCAGAGTCTATTCAGACTTGGGATTTCGGAGCAATTTGATGGGATTCATAACTGGTACACAGGGGGAGTCTGGATTATTGGGGGAGGCTGGTAGTGTTGAGTCTAATTCAAAGTCTGTAAATCGCATTTCTAGTTCAAGATTTGGTATTGCAAGATATGGAGCAAAAGGAAGAGGCCAATCTGATGCTCCACAAAACAATAAAGTTCTCTTTCACCTGAGCAGAAACAAATCAATTGGGGATGGTTCTGAGTTGTTTTCGGAAAGGAATGATGTTTTAGCCCATTAAGTTCTAGTGCTCAAGGACATGATGACATCTAGTAGTACTTTTTAGAGCTTCCAGCTAAAGCACCTTGTCAATGGAGCAATCCTCAGGCTTGTAAGCTTCCCTTGCTTTTGAATTATTCTCATAGATTTGCTGGTAGTTTGTTGATATTTTTCTATTTTTGATTGATTGGCACTCCTCAGTGCTTGTCGAAATGTCAATCTGTTTTTAAATTCACATGTGTAGATCAAAGTGGACATTGCTGGTGTCTATTATAAGCTGTTGACTTTCTGTTCTGATTACATCTTTGTTTAAGCTGCTGTATGATAGAGGATGCTGCTGAGTAATCATATTGAGCTGAACAAAGATTGACCATTGGTTTTCTGTTTCTTCTCCCGTAAATGCTTTTCAAACGTGCCAAATTACAGTCCAAGTCATATCTTGAATTCGAGCATGACTTTGAGAAGAACTTGGAATGTAAAAGATGATGAGTGTGGTGTTAAGGATGTTCCTCACTGTGAATATCTTTCTTGTGCGGGTTCTGGAAAGTGGCAAAAGTTCATCTGCAAACAGGATCCTCCATCTCCTCCCCCACTAAACAAATTTTCACATATTGATTTCAAATTTTCCAGCAGTGTCTCATTCCATAAAAACAACTTTTGCCATTTATTCTCAAGAGAACCATATAAGATGAGCTCAGACGTTGGCATAATGTCGTTGAATGTTCATTGCTGTAGTTGAAGTGTTGTCTATGAGCGGTTCATCTGCATCTGTGGAAGCAGATTGACAGATCGTATGATTTCAGTAACAAGATTTTAGATGAACATTAGCAACCAGATTCATTGATATTCCCACGATCAGTCCCTTCTCGTAACCTACCATAGTACACTGTAGTTTTAATATGGTTTGCAAAAATGCCATCTTGATGCGGAAACTGACTATGAAAGAAAAGGAAATATCCTGTTGGCTAATGCTCTTCAAGCCATAGATCCATCTAGGAAATGGATCTGATGGATCTCCTGTAACAAGAGGCAGGTGGGCAGGGTAGCTTAGGCTTACTTCAGTCTTGGGTTATGGTCATTGTCATTGCTTCCACTTTTCGTGTATGGTGGACCAAATAGAAAAGCTATGATTATTAGGAAAGTTATAGAGAAGATTTCAGTCATGTACGAGCTTCGGTACAAGTACACATGGTAAATCTTACGGGTCTCAAATGCACCATCTTATTGCATTATCATGACTATTTGATACACGTGGTAGTCCTCATAGTTAGTGGCAATCTTCAACTATGCCCTCCACAAATAAACAATTTTCCTGTCACGCCAACCTAAAATCAATACTTTTCCTCTACAGTTTTTTCTGAAAGCCGCAAGCATAATTCTTTGTGATGTGATTGAGATTGTCCCGGCTAACCGAGTTTTGTCTGTTTATACCGACCGGATAAGCCTCTTTTTTTTTTTTTTTTGTTCTTTTGCAATTGTTTTGTGCAAGATGCCAAGAAATTCCACTTGCAAATAATCCACCAACAAAAATATTAATAAAGGCAGCATCTTAATTCTAAATTTAATAAAGGTATGTTATATTAATTATTTTTTTTCTTTTAATTCTATTATGAATTGAGCTTGATATGAGTTATAATTATTTTTAGATTTCTTTAAATTAAAAATTTTCTAGTCAATTTAAATTGTGATTTTCATCTACTCTTACTATGTATTTGAATTTAGTCTCTTTTCGTAATTAGACCATTTGTAAATCTACATGTTCAGACAAATGAAAAGGTGACCCTAGGTCCACGTTTCATCCAAATTTGGGACCAACGACAGCGGACCCATTATTTAATTGGATCTACGTCAAATGGAGTTTGCAAATAATCCAAAAGACACCCTTTGTCCCTCAAACTTTGCAGGGAATTGTAATTTCCAATGAAAACAACTATACAGTCATATAACGTTTTATCGCTGGCAAGTTGAATTCCAGGCAGCCAGACAAGAAGAAGCTCCAAGAAGACCACATAGAAGGAATACAAAGAAATTGTCTTCACCTGTTCAGCGGCAAGCAGCAAGAAACGTATTCCTTTCCTGTCTCGGGAGCTTTTACAGCTCACTTGTTTTGCAATAGCACGTGCCGCTCCTCCTATGCTATAATAAGTGTTCATGTCTTGAGGTTGTGGAGAAAAGGTTGACTTAAAAGGGAAGAATCAAAAAGTTAAACCCTCTTCTCTATTAAACTGTACGACGTTGTAACTACTTCTTGACATGGGAACCCCCTAATTGTTATTTACATTTCCTGTGAATCTCTAGCACATATAATAATATGATCGCACTTTAATTCTAAATTTAAAAAAAAAATTAATAAAGAAAAACACTCCTATTATACATCTTATTACCAAGAGATTCCGGGGCTCAAGGTTCACATATTTTCCCAAGAGAGTCTATTCTTTTGTCTTCACACCCTCGGCTCTTTCGATGAGTGGGGTTACCTTTCGTTGCGTAGTCCAGTCGATGGAACGTGACAGCAGACACGCAACACGACACTGCACTCTAGTTGCGCAAGGGACCAGAACTGATAATGTTTAGGAGAGTGCCGAAGGGAGACAGCTCGTAAACTGTACGCCATCGTGTTATGAATCCATTTCGTGGGCATTATGGAAGCGCGATCCAATTTCCAGCCCCAGAAATGGCGCATTGCCATGAAAAGGAAAGGCAGTTTCTAGGGCAACGGGAGGGAGATGGAATTGGTTTGTGAACACCTACAAACAATAACAGTCTTAATTTCAAATTTGATTACGAACAGTGATAAGCTTGAGCAATCATGATTATACTAATGACAAAATCATAAAGTCGTTATGACAAGAATTCATAAACTATCAATGCTTAATGATATAGAACTCTGCACCGAAAATAAAAATAAATAAAAAAAAAAAGGTCAAGCTGTAAAACATTGCTGGACTAACCACAAAACCCTATCCCTCAATACTACAAGTATCAAAAATGACAACCAATTGGTAATAAGTTCAAGATTTTCCAGAAATCTATCCTTGCTGATGCCTTACAGGGGATGCACAACCACTCCCAAATTTCTGTGGGATGCAAATATGACAACTCAAAAACTCCGCAACTGCACCCCAGATAAGAGGTTCTCTTGTTCATCAAACAAGGAAACATGAACCGAGCCTTTTCAACCAAGCCAGGTGAAATTAGCAAAATATTCAGAGCAAAGTTAAGCTCTCTCCCACAATTTGGAGCTTTTTAACTTAATCTTGCACCCACACCCTGCCTTGTCTTGATCATTCTTTTGAGTGTTGCTAGCCAAAAGTTGCACTCATCCCATTCGCTTGTTGTTAGAAGTACCTGTTCCAGGAAAAGGGAAACAGAACTCGTTTCAGCTTTGCTTACACAATTTAAGAGCTAATATGTCAACTCATGACTATTCAAGCACATACCTGAATTTGCAGGGCTGTGCTGAAATCATTTTTGTCTAATGCCTGGCATAGCTGAACAAGTTTATCAGAGGCATTCTTTGATATATCCCTGCCGTTGAGTTTGGCAAACAAGGCACCTATTTTTCTTGAATTATCTTCTATTTCACGCTTCCTTGCTGGATTTGCACGTGAACCTCCCAAAGCCTCTGATGTCTCACTGAAAAGCTTTGTCAATGTTGCAATGACAGGCCTATGGTGAGCTGAAGGAAATCACACCAAAAAGAAAAGGAAGAAGAAGTCACGAAGCAGCAAATAGAAATCATTCAAGTATATGGTCACAACCAAATCTAACATATAAACAGAAGTGTCTAGCATACTCAAGATCTAAGAGCTAGACAATGGAACATGCCTGTAGAATGACAAACTTCTACAAAGCATAGATGTTTTCACAACATCTTCACTTATTCCTTATAACACAACATACCAGGTACATTTGACGTGTCAACAGTTTGCACTGTTGGTGGAGGAGCAGCAGGGACCACAGCTGGCTGTGCTAAGGCTGACTGAGTCGGACTGGGAGGCTGCAGTGCACCAGTTCCAGGTCGTTGTACAACACCTGAATTTGTTACAGGCCTAAATCCCATGGGTGTTGGGGTAGGAGCCATAACCTGTGGCATTTTATGACCAGGAATTGAGCCTACTTGAGCTGCAACAGGGCCCTGTGAACTGGCCGTAGGTGGCACATGGTGATAAGTTGGGTTAGCAGTCCCCTGCACAAAATTATGAAAACTTTAGTGTGTCAATTGCAAAATGACCTTCTCACAACACCAAGTTTCAGATGCAAAATATACATACTGACCGGATACAACTGAGAACCCAATGTGGGTTGCTGGTACTGTTCTGCATTTTTCAGAATCGGAACATTTGAAGGAACAAAGGTCCTCACGGCTTGCTGAGTGCCAGTATGAGATGGAGTGAAATTTGGCTGAAAGAACATCAACAGCAAAAAGACAATCAATGGTATAGCCAATATCATCAGAACAAACAATCTCTTTAACACACATGTTGAAATCAATTATTCATAAATGGAGGCAAACTCAACTGCCACAATTGACAGACCCTTATCCCATATGCATTCAAACGACACTCAAGAACATGATGACAATCTAATTTACACAAATCCAAAATCCAACAAAATGAGCACATTATGCAAATTTAACTACATTGAATGCCCAAATCTACATACAAACTAGCTCTTCCTGAGAAACTATTGTTGCATTTATTCTTCATTGTCATTTTCTTCTATTTCTTTCAGCGGCAGCAAGTCTTTTAACAGGTCAAAAGAAGAAGGGCAGTTTGACTATTGTTCACTTCAATGCAACATTAAATAATAAATAAAGCCAAGACATCATCTGGTAAATAATAATCTCAAATTTAAATAAAAAATTATGTAAATTGTAAAAAATAAAATAAAATAAATATAAATCAATATTAATTGATATTTATTTACTTTTTGAATTTTATTTTTATTATTTTTGATTACTTATTTATTTATTTTAATTTTCTTTTACAGTCTATTTATTATTAGTATCTTTTGTATATGTGCAAATATAAAGAAAAGTGAATTGCAGTGGTTTTTAAGTAAAGGTTAAATTACAAAATTTCAAACAGCATTTTGGACTGAATTAGTAACCATTCACTCAAATTTTAGATTTTCATTGAAATTAAAAAAAGAATTTGTATGAGAAATTATGAAGCAAGAGAATCATCAGATCTCATGAGTCCAAATTTTTAAAATATAAATTCAATATCATTCTTTTAGTAATAGAATTTGAATTCTAATATTTTAAATTTTGAATTTTAATGAATAAATTTGATTCATTCAATTGATTTCATCTTTTTCTACTGGTATCAACTTTGATTAATTATGATCCTGTGTACAATTAGGTACAACTAAGATTTTAATTTGTTTAAAACTATAATAGAATATAGGTTGATTCGTTAGAAAAAATATGGCGGGTTTTTTTTTTGGTAACATTAAGAAAAAAAAAAAAAAAAGATGATGGTATTATGATTATAGTCTTAATAAATAACTTGATTTTCGAAGCCTATTTATACAAGAAATAAACTTGAGCAGTAATCCTTGTTGCATTGCAATTATAGAATACAAACTAAACTTCTAAGGACTTCAAGTTTGGTTTAAGTCAACATTAAGCTTTATCCTATAAAAATTTTCCACTTAAAAATCTATGATTATTTTAGTCAAAAAAAACTAAGATATGGGTATAGCAGTAAGCAAAGTTTGAGATGCATCACACTTTAGTATAGATTACTACTACTATTTTCATATGTGTTTATGTTATTACATTTTAGTTTTTTTTTCTCGTCTATATCTATTTAGATTAGCTTATCATTTATCCTTCTGAATTTGTAGTTCCTATCAAAGTATTAGTTTTGCACTAGGCATGGCTCTGTGGCTAACATGACAAAACTACAACTAGAATGCAGCAGAAATTAGCCATAATGTACATCACAAGGAACTGAGACCTGTGGAACCTGAGGTGCCTGAGATGGAACAAACATCTGGGGCTGCGGTGCAGGTTGATATGCAGCAGGCTGAAATGCAGCAGGCTGTGGTGCAGGCTGAAATGCAGCAGGCTGTGGTGCAGGCTGAAATGCAGCAGGCTGGGGTGAAGGCTGAAATGCAGCAGGCTGTGGGGCAGACGCACCATATCCTCTACCAAATGTAGAAACATGACTTTGCTGATAATTTTCACCATAAGAACTGCCAGGAACACTCTGATGAACATGGGATAGTGGTGCTTCCTGAGCAATAAAGAAAACAAATTGATGCCACAAGAGCAAGAGAGTAAGACTAGGAGAGAATAAAGTAAAAGTAAAAATGTTGTTCAGAGTGTACAGGTGAAGAAGAGGTCTTTGGCTTATGAGACGCTATATTATAACTAAATTCATTGGGGATACAGCAGATGGATGAAACACCTGATAATATTGCTGAGAGGCATTACCCACACCAAAATTATGTTGTTCAGTACCATATACTGAGCCAAACTGCAGTTGAGAATGATCAAATGCTGGTGTCTTTGCTTCTTTCTCTGCAAAAGATTTAAGAATCATTTACCAATAATCAGTTTGCAAGGCCTTGAATTATTAAATGTCACTCTGTATAAAACAGCTCATTTCATGTTAGGTACAGTTTCATGAAACATGTTAACACAAGCCAGACCAAGAAGTAAGCATCATTTTGTTTACTGCTTTCCAGCAAAGGAGAGCAGTAGGAAGTGACTTCACCAGAGGTTGCCAGTTAACAAAACAAACCTTGAACTGAATACTCAAATGACCATGAAGAAAAGAAAATGGCAAGGAAACATAGAAATACAAGTAGAAAAGGACCATTGAAAAGAAATTGAAGATGAAATTCATGTATGAGTGGATTCTGGCTCAATTGCTGTACTCATGCAAAATGAAATGATGGCAGAAAAAGCCATAAAGTAAAGGAAATGTTGAAAACAGAAGATCTATTATGCCACAAGATTTTTCAGCCAAGGGGCATACCAGGTTCTATTGAAAGAGCAATACGATCCCTCAATATTTTAAGTTCGTCAGACAATTCACTGGAACCCAAAAGTCTCAAGTACTCCATTGCAGTTGACAATAAACCTTGGCTGGCTAAAATTTCAGCATATTTCTCAACGAGCTTGCAAAAAGATGCACTAAATTGTTTCTGACTGCTCGCTAAGGCAAGCACAATTGTCTTCTCCATCAAATCCTAATAAAGTGAAGAACATTGCAATCATGCTTCTAGGGATAACACATAATGAAGTAAATACAAAATTGTTGCCCTTACCTGGAGAAGGTCAACATATGTTTTCCCTTCACTCTCAACCTTCAAACTCCTCGACCAAATTTCAACAGTTTTATCAATATTCCCCGCACAAATATAACAAAGAGTTGCTGCTAAAGTGTTATTGGCAGCCATTAGTTTTGAAGCAAGTGAATTGCATAACAGAGTCCATTCCTCATTTTGTGCAAACTGCAAATCCATCATGAACCAAAAATCACTATGAAAACAACAGAGAAGCCTGCAGATCATTTTATATGATTACTCAATCTTCTGTTCATAGGGTCAGATGTGTGACAAATGACTCCAAATTGCAGAAGAGGCAGGAGCTGCTGTAACATTTTCCTTAACTAGTTGTCAAAGGGAGGACGACGTAATGCTATATCATTCTAGCAAGCATATATCTACTAGATAACCCCATCTTAATTGAACATAAACTCGGAGAGCAAGAATTTCATCCCATTTGGACAAAGGTAATAATAAATATATCACAGGACTAATGCCTTTTGTTTTATCCATTCATAATTTCAACTCCATCAGGTAAAGAAAAAACTTACAGTACACAAGAGGGCGAGAGTCTCTTTCCAGTATTTCAATGGTCTGGTGTTTACTAGGCTCATGAGATCATTGTTCACCATTGCACAAACAATCTGGAAAACAAAATTGAATAAAGAAATGAATTTATGTCTTAAATGGAACTCATCCCAGATAATCATAGCATTTATCTAAACACTTGGCAGCCAGTTGGAACAGAACTAAATAGGCACCCACCTTTAGGTAAGGTGACTGATTAGCTTTAAGGAACTGATCACGTGTTTTCTCCCACAAAGAAGTGCCACCAACATGAGCAATAACTAAAGCGTCAGCCATCTTATTTGCAGAGATGCATTGCTCAACAGCCCCATTGTAGTCCCCCACAACCAAAGCACGCTGAATAGCATCATCAAATGATGGATCAGCACTCTCATCCAGCCCATTTACTTCTCGCTGCATTTCCTCCAAACCAGGAATGGACGTTTCAGGACCATTATCACTAGCAGTTATCACAGGTATATCAGCTTTGGGGCTTGGAAGATTATTGAAAAAATCTTCCCCATCATCTGCCACGAATTGGACAGGTCCTTTATTTACTTCATATCCCACTTTAGCTGCTGCTGTATCATCAAGCCGAACAGCACTTATGTCCTCAGACAGATTATCCTGTAAATCATATTTTTGTTCAACAGGTACACTAAAGCCAAGGTGAGCAAGTAATTTCGTTCTTGCTGTCCCATCTTCTTCAAACATAACCTTTAAGAAACCCCAAGTTTCTCGGTCATCCTCTGATCTGCTATGAGGATTAAAACATACAGTGCAGAGCATTAGATCAATTTGCATTGGAGAAAATGAATCAAGTATTTACAATTAAGTTTGTGAAAAACAAAAGAAAATGTGTCACAGAAAAGAAAGTGTGAGTGTCAGTTCTTTTCTTAGCAGATAACATACTCTGACTCTTGAGACTTCTTATCACAAAAATCCTTCAGCAATGACCTCTCCCCATTTTGTATTGCAGATTCAAATTCAGAGGACCTACTGGCCAAACTCTGCTCTGTAACTAAGTTGTGCAAAAATACCTGCAGGAGAAAACAAAAGAAAGCAAGAAAATCAGAAATTTTCGGTAAGGCACAAATAATCAACTCAAATGTAAACCATACCTCTGAAAAACCAGCAGAACTTGCAGAAGATGATCTAGGGTGAAATGATACAAGCTTTCCTCCAAAGCCAAAAGATGCACCAGCTGGACGTTTATACCATTTTGGAGCTCTTACTGTTGCTACAAGAAAAGGAAAACAAGAAGAAAGGTCCAGCATTAAATCTCAGTTTGATAACATGAACCAAAATGTATTGCAGGAAAGGAAGCAACAAAAACAGAGAGAAGAAGGTCCAACAGGAAATGTGATTCATGAGTAGAAAGTTCATATCCACAGAGTTGCATTTTCTTGTATTGTATAGTTGCATATATTGCTACTCTTTATTTTAGCAATTAGATAATGTCAGCAATTTTTGTTGTTTATTTAATAAAACTAAAGTTACAACCTAATTGCAAAACTAAAGTTACTCAAGGAAAAAGTAAAATCTTACAGGGCTAAATACAGTTTGAAACTTTTTTATGTTGCACTTTAGTAGCTAAAAGTGAGCAACAAAACCTTATGGAATGAGCACATACAATTTATCCGGCTCACAACCCATTAAAGTTCAGTTCCAAGTTCATATTATTTGCATTAAAAAAAAAAAAAAAATCAGAAGCACACAAACCTATGTATGTATGTGGACTCTATGGCTATAAGTTCATTAGAATAAATTGCATTACCTGCTCCAATATCACTCTCCCCAGCACCATATCTGCTGCAACCCTGCCATGTAAGATTCATGGCAAACCATGTTTGAGATGATACCCATGATATATTTATACTAAAATGCAGATTCATGTCATTCTCCTCTGAGTCAACAAAGCAACATCAAAATCCCTGAAAAACCAGTTATAATGTGCAATCCATCCTTTTATGGGGGTGGACACTATATTTAAGGGTTAATATGTTAAAACATCAAAATCATTGCATGTTTTAACAAATACAGCATGACTTTCAATTAGTTACAATATGATGACTGATGGACTTTTTGGTAAGTAAATAAAAATAAATAAATAATTAATTAGTTAATACTGAAAACATCCCGATTCTTCTCCCTCTTCATCATCCAATCAACTCCTCATAATGTTTCTATACACTCTGGAGGCTTATTTGTCTATTGAAGCTTTAATTTTTAGGCAATTTCTCAAATTTTAGCCTAGGGTTTGAGGGCTGATTTGGGGAAGAGCAAGGTTGTTAGAACCAGATTGGGCTGGCTAGTTTGACCAGAAAAAAAAGGAACCTGTTTGTTTTCTAGTCCAATTATCCCTTGGAAACCAGTTAACAACAAACCTGATCAAGAACTAGTGACCTAGCGAGTAACACTGTGAACCATTGAACCATTTCTGATTTTTTTTTTTTTTCGATTCATTCATACTAACCTTGATTCAATTTCGACAATGAATTTGTGCCCTTGTTGAAAGGATAATGTACTACCACTAGGTTGCACCCTCTCTTGTGCTTAATTTTCAATCTTGTTTTACATTTGATTGTAAATAAGGTAATTAAATCTATCAAATATAACATTAGCATTATATATCACATATATAATTACATTTTATATATCTATATTTCACATATAATATAATGTACAAAAATATTAAATTTTATGCATACATTAGTTATTAAATACTAGTTCAACTGATTAACCCTCAACCCTCTGACATTTCCTATTCAATTTTGACAATAAAAGTTAAAAGGAAGAGTAAAAAGTAAGAGAAGTTGCTGGCAGCAGTCCCAACAGCAGCCTATGAAGTAACATTAGTATTATATATCACTTATATATAATTACATTTTATGTATGTATATTTCACATATAATATAATGAACAAAAATATTAAATTTTATACACACATTAGTTATTAAATACTGGTTCAACTGATTAACCCTCAACCCTCTGACATTTCCTATTTAATTTTGACAATAAAAGTCAAGAAGGAAGAGTGAAAAGTAGGAGAAGTTGCTAGCAGCAGTACCAACAGCAGTCTATAATGCACGATATAGGACACAGACACATCAACTCTTTGCACAGTGTAGACGTGACAATGACATATATGTTTGATACATTACATATCTATATATATGCAATTTAAATGTTTTTAATAAATTGTAGTATTTTTCAACATATAATTTTAAAAAATATATATTATATTATTATATATTGTAATAATGTTTTGTTAAGAATTTTAAAAGAATTTATTATATATAACATGATATTTAGCATTATAGACATTAAACCATTCAATATTATTAGAGTAAAATACATTTATTAATCATTATTTTTACCCACAAAATATTTTGTTTATAAAAAACAAATTATTTGTATAACCTTTGAGAATTTTCAAATTAGTTTTATATGTACCTTATATACATATATATCCATCACAATAACTGAAAGTGTTGACACATCAGTACATTTATTAAAAGTGTCTGACATGTGTATCGAAATTTTTTTGTATTTGTTATTTGTTGGGTTCATTTTGAAATGTCCAACAAAAGTGCAAGGCATGTCAAATGAGTGTTGTGTTCAGCATGTATACCTGAGAAGAACACATAGTTTTAGAAATGTTTAGCTTCATAGATAGTGGCATGGACAGAAGGCAATGACAATGTGGACAATAGCCTTAAGGTGGCTGGCCACAAGGAAAAGAAGATATAGAGGAGGGAAAGGAAATGTGAAGGGTAACATCATGAGTAAAAGGGTGAGGAGGAACGTTGGCTCGCAAGGGGAGGAGAAATCAGCAAGGCAAGAAGGGCAGGAAAGGGGGCTGCCACAGGAAGAAGAGCAATAAAGAAGGAAGTGGAAAGAAGAAGAATAGAGAGAGAAAGAGAAAGAAGAGATTGTTTCCCAATTTAAGTTAAATGTCATGCCAAATGCCAAGTGATCAATTTTGCACATATTGGTGTGCTATGTGTGCAAGCTAAATCAATTTGTTTGCATCTGTTAATGATGTGATGTTATATTTGTTTAAACACAACACGCAAACATCATGATGTTTAATAAGAGATTAATTACAATGAAGCCTTTGATTTACTTGCCAAAACAGCTGTAACAGGGCAAACAAATGACAAAGAGATTATTAATAGAATAAAACAAAATCCATACCTCAATATTGTAGACGTTAATATTTTGATCATAAGTGGACGATATTATGACTCCTGGTATTTTTGGGTACCAGTGTACGTCAAAGGTCCAGCTAGAGCCAGCAGGCAACTCACGCACAATCTGTGCTTTTCCCCACCACAACCAAAGAGAAAAAACAGACAAAGATAAAGAACAGGCATCAGCAAAACATGAAGCATCGTGGATGGTGTAGCAGCCAGAAGAAAAGAGAACAGAAAACAAAATGGTACGCCCAAAAAAAAATTTATGTCCCCCAAAAGCCAATGCTTAACAACCACAAAAGTCCCTACCTCAGCAGTTCCAGTGTTCCAACAGAAAGTTCGACCATCTTTAGCACACGTCAGCAGATAGGAGCTGTCATTGGGACACCATGACATTGCAGTTACACCTGATGTGAAACAATTTGTCAAAAACAACAGACTAGAAGTTCTGAAGTGAAATAAACCCAAACTACAACTAAATACTAGCTAGTTTTCTTTTTTCTGGTTTCCATTTTTTAATTTTTGGGTGAAAGCCGGAGAAGACGAAGGCTGAAAGTGGAAGGAAAAACAGATAATAGACAGTAATTCATTCATGAATCCAAATGATGTACCAACCCAAGCCAAATGCACACATATGCAACAGAATCCTGCATCTGTATTTATAAAAGAAAGGTATACACAATCTACAAACAAGGTGTAATAGGATTATGCAATCTGGGAATCATAAAGCATGTTATCTTCATAATATAGTAAGTATTAGATTTTTCATACCTTTGGTGTGTCCCACAAACTCTTTTACAGGCGTCATTGTGTTGCGCATGTCCCACAGCTGCTTGCACGGACCTTTTTGAATCAGACAACTACACAAATATCAATGGTAAAACATAAAAGAATATCCAATGCAAAGTCCTTACCTGCAGGGCAGGATTACTGTCTTCATCTGATGCAATAACAAGCTGAGTGGCAACATCAGGGTGCCACTGCAGCACAGAGCATCGCCTTCTAACTGAATCTCCAACGCTGTTGATTTACAAATGGGAAATAGGTTACAATGACATAAAAAAGGGATTCACTGTCACCTGATATAATGTGCATAGCAGCTAAAAACTTACGATATCACTGGTTTCTGCTTCTTTAGGTCCCAAACCACTGCAAAAGCACAAGATATTTATTTTAACAAGCCAACAAAAATAGCCGAATGGCCAATTGGCAGTTGATGCATTATGTTTCCTCACCAGTTATTCCATTGTGGGAAGTGGATGCTAATATATGTTGGACCTTGCTATTCCAAGAAACATATGAAATTTCAGCTTGAGTCGCATAGCCACTACCCTGCATAAAAATCTCCCCAGATTTAATGCATGAAAAGTCCAAATTAAGTATCAAATGCCCTCTAGCCTCTTCTGCCACTGAAAAAAGGATAGGACGAAAGGAGAAAAGATAGGGAAAAGCATAAGGTAATTCAACAACAGTTTGACTAGGGAATACCCCACCAGCTAGCTTTTCCTCAAAATTCTCTAATAAATTTAAAACCAGTCCTCCTTAGTAGGACCCAAGAGGAAGACAGACTAAAGTCTAAAAAATTCTAGCCTTCAATTATTTTATCCCAATTCATCTCTAGACTAAAGGCCATTTTAAAACAAAGCGCAGCATATTTCCAATAAAAGTTTTCTCACCTCCAGGCTATAAAAAAGAATAAAAAAAAAGCCCTCACAGGCAAAGAAATGTTGAACCAAGACCTATTTATTACTTTAAAACCGCAACACAATCAAAACTTCTTCTGTGCCTTAAATATGATTGAACTAAGTGCTTCATTGCTAGGATGAAAAGGCAAATAGACTCAAATGCTGCCTTAGATAAGGACTCAGAAAATAGACTTCAAACAGCCTTGCACCCCTTTTGACCTACTCTATGCTGCTTCTCACTAGAGACCTCCACTAGAAAGATAAACAAGAAAATATCTTCAAAAAGTTCCTTGGCAAAGATTCCATCATTTTAATCTAACTGGAAGAATCATAACTACAAATGAACAACAGATTAGAAGTCGCAACCAGCTGTATTGCTGATTTCAGATCAACACCAACCAAGAAGTGTCAATCCTATTCACCCTTTTCCCACAGTCTGTAGAATAAAAACTAGCATTTAACGTTGCCAGCTATGTGAATACATTGAAGAAATGCAAGTGAAATTTTGATTGTGCTTCTAAGGTAATGGTATTGAATCACCTAAAAGAAGATCATATACACAGCTCTAGAGACTTAGAATTCTCCATACCTTGATGGGAGGAAAACGTGACGGTTCTGTTGGTTTGTCCAAATCCCAGACGCAGATTTCACCATCAGCAGCACCAGATGCAAGTAAATTGGGGGTAAAGGAATTAAATGCAAGACCAAGGACCTGAAATGAGAACAAGTAGAATAGGCAAGCCACGAAATTATCTTAGTTAAGCAGAGGAGATGTAACCACATAATGCTAAGAAGTACAGTAGAATGAAATGTACAGCCCCCTTGTGACTTGACAGATGTACAGCAAGAGCACCCTCACTTGTCTCGGAGCTACAAAGGAAAAAAATTTATAAAAATATATTACAAGGGATTAAGACTAAAACAAGGAAATCAAGTCTATACAAGGTAAAAACTTAAGGAAGAAAAAGTAAAAAAACAATTCAATCCAGTTTTGTGCAGCTAAGATTGTGCCAGGACAAAAGCAAGGTAAACAACAACAGCTGGTATTGTATGATAAAAAAATACGTCACATTGATCCCATCAAGCTAATGTTTAAACAACAAAAATTTATTGCCGAGAAAAAAAAAAAAAAAAGAATTATACAAAGGTCTCAAATCAAACAAAGGTAAATGCAAATTCAAGAAACCCAACTGCCTTTTTCTTTCCATCCAAATTTGACTCTTTCTATCACTTAATGACACTGATTTGATTTTTGATCAACTGCAATTTGTCAACATATTTCCAACAAAAACGTATACCTCACATGCAGTAGTCAAAATTCTTTTTTTTTTTTTTTTTGACACTTCCGAACATTCTCCCAAAAACAAAAGAACCCCAGAAATGATAAATAAATAAATAAAGAAGCCCACCAGAAGATTAATTCAGTTGATGAGACAATAATTCTAAAGCTTAATTCAACAAAATAATCGAACTAAGAGGACTATCCACTTACCGGATCAACGATAAGGGATTCCAGATATCGATATTGCCATCATTAAGACCACCCGCAAGAAGCCCGAGAGCGTACTGGTCAGACCCGGATCCGTTCTTGCCCCAAGCAAGCCGGTTAAATTTCTCGGAACTTGGGCATCCGCCTAGCAAAGGAAGCTCTCGATCCTCCGACTGGAAATTGAGCTCGAAGATCTCGATGTTGGCCGTGGAGCTGAAGGAGTTATCCACAACATTCGCCATGGTCCCGGCCGCCAAGTACGGCGCGTCCGGCGACAGCGCCAACTGCGCCGATCTGCCCACCGACTTTATCGACGACATAATTAAAATAAAATAAAATAAACAACAAAAAACCAATCCACAAGATTTCAAAGAATCTCCAAGGTAGATCCGATTCTGTCCGTTGTGGATTTATAATTGAAACCGAATTAAGGGAAATAAAAAAAAATATATAAGTATTCAATAGAAATTAGGGTTTGATCCAGAAATTGGGGGATTTTGGAATTAAAAAGAAATTGATGGGTTTTTATTAAAAATATTTCAGAGATCTTTGAAAGGAGAAACGACAGAAACCGATCTCTCTATCTCTCTCTCACACTGTCTCTGGTTCTTCTGCGTTTCTTCTTACTATCCTGTGTGAGAGCGTTTGTGTGTCGTGTCCATTTGTTTTTTCGGTGTGTGTTTTGGGTTGTTATTGTCTGCGACGTTTTCTTTTTGTGATTGCTTGAATCTGTTGCCAGCGTGGGCACGACCAAGGTTTAAAACTTCAAACGGTGGGCCTGTGTGAAATGAGTGCACGGGTGATTTGCCGTAGACAGAAATTCATAGTACTTAAAACTCTCTTTATTCGTCAGAAGTCCCAATGATGTAATGCCAAGTGTCAACGGTTCCTTAGAGATACATCTGCGTAGACCATAAAAGGTTGGGCTCTGAATTGGATGGACCAGCAAGGCAATTCCACTGTCCATCGTTCTTGGCCCAAAATAGATACTAAAATTTGAATAAAAATTAAGAGGTTATGACAATACCATCTATTTAATTTTACTAGAAATAGAAGACAGTATACCCACATTGTAATGCTTAGTTTTCAACGACCAGAACAATGGCCTAGCATTAATGTCAAAAGCTTTTCTTTTTCTCTTTTTTTTTTTTTTTAATTTTGTTATAAAATAAAAATTAAGAGTTGAAAATTATTTCTATTTATAAATTTAAAGTTTCTTCAACTTTGATCGTTAAAGTTGAGAATCAATAAAGGAGTCTTACATTTACTTCTTTTTTTTTTTTTTTTTTGTTCCTATAAGAGATATATCGTTGTTTGTAGCCATTGAATTGTCATTATCAATCAAAAGATAAGATGCTAATTTGGTTAATGATGTGATTTTTTTTTTTTTGTGAATTAGATTAGTAGTTAAAATTTTCATGATTAGGGTTTAAAAGTTTCTCCCCTTGGATGTTGCAACTATTATTGAAGAATTGTTCTACTACAACCTTTTTGATGAGGTGATGATATGATTACAGAATTTATAGCTAATAGTAGAGAGTTAATTCACTGTATTTCATTTAAATTTTAATTCTCAATATTTGTTAATTAAAACTTTTTGCAATTTTATTATATTTAATGTAAAAAAGGAAAATTTTCAGAACATTATATATTTCAGATAATGATTAAAAATAATTTATATATTAGATTCTAATATATTCTCTTATGTACAAATTTATTAAATTAGCGTGAACAAAATACAAGTTCTTAACATAATTCAAATTCTCGATTATACAAATTTTAATAATATGTCAAAAAAAAAAGAAAAAATCAATCAATCCAAAGATGTGAATTGTTGAT
Source organism: Rhizophora apiculata (assembly GCA_037832385.1). Classification (NCBI taxonomy): domain Eukaryota; kingdom Viridiplantae; phylum Streptophyta; class Magnoliopsida; order Malpighiales; family Rhizophoraceae; genus Rhizophora; species Rhizophora apiculata. The sequence continues at coordinate 1,344,344 of CM075430.1, read as the reverse complement.
ATTTTAGTTTGAGAAGCACAAGGCTAAAGAGTGCTGCGTTGGATGAGCACAGGCTCAAAGTTTTGCGTAAAGCCAGAAACCAAACAAAAGAATACTAAATGACTGTTTCTATGTTTTCTTGTTTTATTTTCATCTTGTTTCTTGACTGCATTGCGGAAACATCTTTTTCAGACAATTGAATGATATGTTCAGGTGAAAAGAGAACACCATGACACAGTAGCACCGCAGAAGGCATTTGCCTAAAAGCTTATGGTGCCTTATATATCTAACACAAATGTTAAATTCATAATTTAATGTTTATGATTTTCTTTTTTTAGCAATGAAAAAAAAAATTTTACTTCCATGCCATTTCTCCCTTATGAAGCTAGCAACACTTCCACTGTTTTTTCTAACAATATTTTAGGATTTTCGTCTTTCAAAATGATGTCTGTGTCTTAAAAGTAAAACCTTGTTGTTTTAAGGTTTTCTCCCTTAAATTTACGTTTCTTTTTAGGCTTTTTATTAAAAAAAAAAAAAAAAAAAGAGTTTAGATGCGGTCAGTATCTGTGGCAGATATCCTGTTCATTTTTTTGGTTAGATCTGATAGAAACTGGGTTTTATATGAGAAATTTCTTTCTTTTTTCTATATGGAAGTCTTTTGATTTTCTTTTTTTTTTTTTAGTATTTCCCTTATTTTTAGGGGCATTTTAGGTAGAAACACCGGTAGTCAGTGATAAAGGGCTCTACTTTGAATGATTGACGGTCATCAAGGAAAATCAGAAATATTTAATCATCGAAGCATATTATTAGTGATGATGATCTCATCAACCTTCGGAGCACAACTAAAAAACAAAAAATTGTTAATAGGCAGTATTAGTATTAATAGAGAAAATATTTAACATATATTTTTAGTAAAAATAAAAATAAAAATATTTATTTATATATTTTTATAAATAAAATAAAAATTATAATTAAAATTATTATTCTTTTAAATTAATTTTTTTATATAAATATTTTATTTTTTATTTTGATTGTTCTTTTTTTTTATTTTTTAATAATTTAATTTTTTTTTTATAAAATATAATTTTATAATAAAAAATAAAAATTAAATATAAATTTTTTTTTAATAAAAATAAATTATGAAGTTGTGTTTAAATAAATAAAAAATATATTAAAAATAAAATTGTACTCAAATTTATTAGTTATTACATTAATAAATAATATAAATTATTAAAAAATTAAAAATAATATTTTGTGAAAAATTATTGTATAAAAATGAAATTTTGCATGAAAATTGTACTCTTCTTTTTGGTAAACGGAAATTGTGAACTCTTTTCAAAATCACGAAAAACTTTCAAATTTTTTAAATTTATGAAGATTTCGAGTTCATATAAATTACAGAATAAAATTTTTATAAAGTAAATATTTAAATTTTTGTTGAAAAAAAGTAAATTTGATAAATTTAAATTTACTTATAGTATAATATTTAGAAAAAAAAAAAAAGAAATTACAAGAAGGGAAAAACCGGTCCACACCTCGTCCGTTCCGTATGTGCAAAATGGCAACACTCTCCAACTTTAGCAGCGTGTCCGAACTTCCTAGGCACGCGCGCTGACAAAAGTACAAAAGACGCGTCCTCATCCGTTCCGCGCGCGTCGCTGTCCTAAGCAAACTGCTACTAAACACACCGGGGCCCACCGGAACAAACTACCAATCGATCGGACATCCTCCGAATCGCCCATTGTACCCACCACACAAAACCAAAAAGAAAAAAACTGAGCCATAATTGCTCTCTCTCTCTCTCTCTCTAGAATTGAAGCCCAATCGAATTGACAAGGGCGCGGGAGCGGGCGCAGGCGCAGGGAAGGATGCAGAGGGACGTGTCGAGCTGCAACACGTACAACTACGGGGACGCTTTGTATTGGGACGCTCGCTACGTTCAGGAGGCTGGAAGCTTCGATTGGTACCAGCGCTACTCGTCCCTTCGCCCCTTTGTTCGTCTCTATGTACCTACTTCCTCTCGCGTCCTCATGGTTGGCTGCGGCAATGCTCGTAATGATTTCTTCTTGTTTCTTTTACTCTTTATCTCCTCTCCCCGCCGCTTGCTGAACTTCGCCTAACAACTTAAACTCAGAGTCTGGGTTGAATGATTTCTTGATATGATATCAAAAGTTAGTTTTTTTTTTTTTTTTCTCGCCTGAGAGGAATTGTGTTCAAATAAGCTTTTTTGGGTTCGAGCGTTTTCTTGAACGATAATTGTTGGGCTTTTAGCTTTACTTGAGCTCTAATTTACCATGGGTTTCTTCTGTTTTCTTTCTTTGTGTTGTGTTGATGCAATGGATCGATATGTGTGAACTTTGGATTGGATAGGTTTGTCGGATGGTGGTGTCTTTGCACTGTTTGAGTGCCTTAGGAGCTGAAATTGATGGGAGAAATTTTTTATTTCCAAAAGCTACTTGATCGATCTGTTAGGAATAATAGCCTTGCGCCTTTAGAGCTTGTAGACAGATGGATAAATATGCTAGCAATTCATGAAAATCAGATTGGAGTAGCCACTTGTGACTGTTTACCACATGAAACTGATTGGCTTTTGCTTATAAGTTTGATTGACATGCATAAGGATGTGGAAAGCTCACCTTTACACAAATGTGCTCCTACTCCTCTAATAGAAGTATGAATTTGTGACTTTCCAGGCTTGTGATTTTTGCAACCTGGATTGGAACACACTTCCTATAATGCCTCATGCAATGCCATCAAACTGCATGTGAAGGGGACTTTTTGTTTTTTTTTGTTTTTCCTCATATTGTAGTTATGTCGGAGGACATGGTGAAGGATGGGTATGAGGACATAATGAACACTGACATTTCATTAGTGGCCATTGAGATGATGAGAAGAAAATATGAATATATCCCTCAGCTTTCTTGTATCCTCTATAATGAAAACTCAATCTTCTTTTGTGAAATTTACTTCTCGATTGAATGAGGATCATCAATTATTTCTTTATGAGCTTTCCTATACGAATTATCTTAGACATGCAGATGGATGTTAGAGATATGAGCTTCTTCCAGGATGAGAGTTTTGATAGTGTAATCGACAAAGGTACGTCCCTTCATTTCCCTTTGGATATAAATCTCTGACTCTTCGAATAAGTTAGTGAGTTGTGTGTTGTATTCACTCTTCCTATTCAAAATCTCACTCATGGACTTGTGGCTCCCTGATCCTTAATCCAGGCACACTTGATTCTTTGATGGTATGATGCACATTCAAATCCTCTTGTAATTCCTCTTTTAGGCTTTGAGCTCCTTTAATTTTCTTGGTCCTTATAGTGCAGCAATGATGCTCCAATTAGTGCTGCTCAGATGCTGGGTGAAGTGAGCAGGTTGTATAGGACATAGCCTTTACAAGTTCTGTTTCTTGTGTGCTTGTTTTTGGAGAATTGGTACCTTGTTCTTCCTCTTTTAAGATGGAACCATTATGTCAATGGTCTTTACTAATTTTTCCTTTTTATCTTTAATTTTGTAGGCTTCTTAAACCTGGAGGAATCTTTATGTTGGTAACCATATACCTAAGTACAAAGCTTTTTTCTTGCCTCTGATCATCCTTTGCTTTCGAAAGTTTTTAAAATGCCATTTGTTACTAAACATTGTGCATAGATAACATATGGTGATCCTAAAGTTAGAATGCCACATCTCAGCCGTCCTGTGTACAATTGGAAAATTATACTGCACATAATACGTAAGTTTCTGTTTACATTTTGCTTTCATTTGAGCTGTATGTATGTTGTCTTTCTTAACTTTATTTTTTCCTTGCTAATTTCTGTAGAAGTGCTGCTAGTACACACCATTGCTGATTTATCTTGCTATTTTACTATTTCTAGTAATTTCTCGCTCATGTTGCTATTTAGTGTTGACTTTAATGGAATTAGGAAATTAGGAAATACTGCTTGAGTTGGGGAGAAGGGATAGCACTGGCAAACTGAACAATTTAAGCACTGCAGAAAAATTAATTAGGAGAGAGGTAGCAAATCTGTGTTCTGAAACAACAAATGAAAAATGGTACATGTTGCACTCTAGTAAGTATTTGCTGGAATCCTGATTTTTTGTCACTACTGCATGCTACACTTCTGTATTGTCCGTATCTGGCATATGTGCTTGATATGAATTATCCTACAGTTAAGAAAAGGATACCAAAATTTATCTGTTGGTCCTATACTCATGCTTGGCAGCAAGACCAGGATTCAAAAGACCTGGAGGTGATTCATCACCCAGTACCTATTTGGAACCAGTACCTCTTACAGAGCAGGGCTTACTCCCAGCCGATTTTGTTATGGAGGATCCAGATTCTCACTTTATATATGTTTGCAAAAAGGTGGTTGAAGCATCAGGGGTCTGTGACATACCAACCTATCCATTGACTGCTGATGTCTTATAGCTGCATGTTTCAACCAGGCACATTGATGGAGTAGCTAGTGTCCGAAGTTCCAGTGTGCACCACAAACATTTGTATGATTATTGTTGCTCGTACCACAATGACTGATTGTTTGCACCCGAAATTTTGTTAGAAAGAAGAACAATTTTCTTCATTTGTTCTCTGACATTTTTTGTCTTAGATTACAGATTATATAAATGAAATGAACAGAGTGAACTGTATCAAGAAGTCCATGAAATAAGCCCTCCATTGATGTTTCTTCTGTGTCCTAATTAAAATGCAACTGATGGGTTAAAAGAGCATCATTTTGCTTAACTTTGCTTGATTTAACACGAAAAGCTGTTTGTGCTTTGTTTATTTGGATTCGAATTAACTTTGCTTAGGCCGAGGAGCTGTTCATCTCTTTGATTCTTATATATTTATATATTTATTGTATGATGTGATTACTTTTATTGTGGAACTTTTCTTCTCTAAATTTCCTGAATGAATCCTCACTCCCTTTGAATTTATTGCCAGTTTTTTTAATTTTTATTTTTTCATTTTTTATCTTTTTGGGGGGAGGGGGTGAATTGCTGTTGCTTGGTCTGGTTTGAAGGGCACAAAAGCTGATGAAGTTGAATCTGTGTATATTTGACTTCATTGAGCCATTGTTTTAGGGTGGATTTGGGAATCGTGGCTGCAGATTGCAAATATGCGTTTTGAATCAAATATAATTTGGTAAACTATAAAATTTACTGTGATAAAAAGGCACTATAATGTATTTTAAAAATTGTTGAAAAGACAACATTTAGTAAATTTTAAAAATATAACATTTTAATACAATAAAAAATATTTTAAAAAATCAAAATTTAATAATTTTTTAAAATGATGATTTTTATATAAAATAGTTACAATTTAATTATATAAAAAAAATATTGTGATTATTTTCATTCTATTAAAAATATTTTTATTTTTCTTTCAAAACACTTCAAATAATTGTCAAAAAAAAATCTGCTCTCTTTTTCCAAGCGTCTGTAAAAACTTGTATGTTCTGAGGCCCACGGGATAATTTCGGCTTGGGGCACGGCCAGACCCAGGTTGTTGAACAGGTATGGTTTTGGTCTGTCTGGGTCGTGTACATGGCCTAGCACGTTTTATATAATGGACAAACCTGAACTGGGCCCACCCAATTCTAGTGAGTAAAACGAAGAGTACAACTGTTCAACAATGTTTACTATTAATTAAGAAACCCTTTTGTTGAGGAAATTTTCTTCTTAAATCAATTGAAAATTCGCTTAAATTCTTAATGTAACTGTTTGTAAATATATTTAAAAATAAATTTAAGTATTTTTCAGTCATTATTCTTTTGATAATGTTATGAGTTAAATTTTAAACTCTAATTTTGAGAAGAAAATGTAAAATTTATAAAAATTTAAAATATATATTTTTATTATTTAAAAATAGAATGAAATAGGGTTGAAGAATTTTTTTTTAGTTTATTTATTTATTAGTTATAAATTAGGAAAAAAAATAAACGATAAAGCTGAAAAAACTTTTTTTTTTGTCAAATAAAGCTGACGAAACTTTTCTCGAGGCAAGCGCGTCGTTTGGGCTCACAGTTGGTGTTGTCAGTGGTTTCGGCGAATCATAATTGAAGGGGTGCCTTTGAAAATAAAAAATAATAATAAAAAAACTTTAACAAAATAAAATATCAGGGGTCCTTTTGAAATCCATTGAAAAATTAGGCGATTTTAGTCTAATTAAGCCCAATTTTCTCTATGATATATATATATATATATATATATATATATATATTTTTTTTTTTTTTTTTTTTGCCTTCAGGAATTAATTTGTCATGCATAACGGGAGTTAGAAAAAAAAAAAAAATGTTTTTTTTAAACAATTGAATAAAGTGCAATCAATGAATGTAAAGTCTGGAGACATTTGAGGCCACTCCCATAAAGTTGCAGAAATAATGAGACGTGACAAAGGGTTGGGTCGCATTTCTTGTCTCGACTTGTTTAAATTTTAAATAATTTAAGTTTTATGTACATCAATTTTAAACTCATCGTATTCTAATTTTATTAAATTTTAAATCAATTATCTTTTGGGTCATATTGCCCTCGGCTTCTTTTATCTTTAGAGTTTTAAATTATAAATTATTAATTATTTATCTTTTACAAATTAAATTAAAATTAAATTTTAAATAAATTAAATCAAATTATTCGCATTAGATGAATTGTCATCGTCTTTAGAAACAATTGAACAATTTTCGTGGAAAGTCGGCAACAAGTTTTTATTATTATTATTATTATTATAAAAGTAAATATTGTAAGAAAGTAAATATTTAATTTTGATATATTTACGGGGAGAATTATTTATTAATATTTTAATTTAATTTTTCTTATAATTTTTTTAAAAAATAATAATAATAATTTTGAAGGAAATTCTCAATAATAAATCTAAATGAGGTTTTTATTCTTTCAATCATAACATATCAAATTGAAAAATAATTATATTTTTCATCTTTAATTTTTTTTTTTAAATTCAGATTAAATACGTTGAAAAAAGCCTTAAATTACCGGTGATCTTATACTAGCTCGGCATTTAGCAGGGAAATTAGAGCGTCGGATAGCAAAGTTTATGGAACGCAAAGAGCAAAGATATAATAGCCAAAAACGACGTCGACTATCCATGATTGCCACACCAAAAGGCAAAGAAAGATTAAAGCATACAGACATGCAATTTCTTTTATTAACTATACTTCCATCGATGCCAATGCTGCATCCTTCCTCACATTATCGTGGCAATGAGCTTCAAAATCAGCAATTAATTATTTTAATGATTTGAAAAAAAAGAAAAAAAAGAAAAAGAAAAAAAAGAGCTGCAAACGGGTTTACACAATTGCTAATAACTTGCTAAATAGGGTTGATTATATAAACAAGCAACATTTAAATGTAATTTTGAAATTTATTTATTAAACAACTTATTTTAAAAATACTCTCGGTACGTTCTAAAATAGATTTGACGAACTCGGTTTCAAATTATCGACTATATATTTATTATTATACACTAAAAATTAATTATTTTACATTTTAATTGGTTAATTTTATTAAAACATATGAGTTTTGGGTTATTTTAACTCTATTTATATTATAATAATACCCTGAGGAGAATCATTGGATGAAAGAAAAAGATGTCATAGAAATTGAGCTTAAATTGAACGGTACTTATAATTATTTTTTTTTAAGGATACACGAAAATGGGTTTGATTTTCAGATGATGAATTATCTGAAATTCAACAACTCTAAAAGATTTCATTTATAGAAAACATCCGTTACAAAAAATCCTCCAATTAACTCTAACGGAGAACCAGAAGAGAGAGAGAGAGAACGAAAAGACAATATTGCCACTAACCCAAAATTGGTAGGGCCTGTGCCATTAATGTGTACGGAGAATTTGTTGGTGGGTTGTAGGCAACGAGAAGTTGCAATGCTTATTTTTGAGGGGTCCTAGAAGAAGAAGATGAGACCCGAGCTGTTGTGGGAAAATCAAAACAAGAAAAGGTAAAATCAGCGATGACACCATCTTTTTCTATATTTGGCAGGTGGCCATGTGATGAAATGTGGCAAAACACAGCAAGACTTCATTTTTTGAGATAAAACAAACAGAGAAGGCTTTGGCAAAAGAAGGATTCCTTGCTCCAATCTTACCCTGGTTTCCCAAAACATTATGATGTGGAACTGCAGAAGGAAATCATCATATTGGCTGGCTTTTATTTTCTCTGCATTTAACCTCGACTTTTCCATGTGTAACAGACTACATCAATAAACCTCCAAAAGTGAGAAGTTTAAACCAAAGGAAACAGGGCTAAAAACAGTCCTTAACCAAAGAAATAGGCATTAACCACAAAAATGAAATAAAATAAAATAACCATTTCAGTTCTCATTTTTCAAAGAACAGCACAGTATATATCAAAAAAGGGACTAATTTTTCTTCAATTTAACAGAAAAAAAAAGGGGGAAAATTCCTAAATCAACATGTTCAATTATTCATATCTAAAAGAAGCCTGTTTAAGTTGGCAAAGCATCTTGCCTTGGCAACAAGATCCATCAGAGAGACCAGAAAACAAGAAACACGCATTTGCCCTCTGCCTCCAAAAACAGCAAGAAGCCATACGCAGAAACACTGGTAAACCAAATTGGGAATGCTGAATATGGCAATCAAACGAAGGAAAAATCAAACCTTTGAAGAAACCCACATCAGGACCTACCAAGCCTACTTACAGCACAAAAATAGTGGACCCCACAAATAGACCCCACCAAACATGTAACCACTCCAAATGTGGAAAAAGAATCATGAAGCCCATACTCTAATTAGAGCTACAGAGCCATGCAAACTTGCCGTTCCCGGTCCCGCTCTCTCTCGCCATTTGTGTCAAAGAAACGCTCTCTGACTCTCTCTCTCTCTCTCTAACCCTTTTATCTTCTCCTCTCTCTCTCTCTCTTTCTTTCTCTCTCTCTCTCTCTATCTATATATTTGGCAACCATAAATAAAGCCTTCCATTTGCTCTCCCTCTATCTATGGAAAGAGAGCAGAGGGCTTTCTTTTAAAAACTGAATCTTGAATGTGAAAATCTCTTCATTTCTTGTTTCTTGGAAGGGGTTTTGATCATTTGGGTCTCTCTCTTTCGGATTTTTATTCCAAGGCAGAAAATGGGTAGAGGCAAGATTGAGATTAAAAAAATTGAGAATGCAAATAGCAGACAGGTGACATTTTCAAAGAGAAGAGCTGGGCTGCTGAAAAAGGCTCAAGAACTTGCCATTCTTTGTGAGGCTGAAGTTGCTGTCATTATCTTCTCCAATACCGGGAAGCTTTTTGAGTTCTCCAGTGCTGGGTGAGCACAACCTTTTTTTTTGTTTTTAAATAAATTGACACTGCTTCTCAGGGTTTCTTTTTCTTTTTTTCCTTTTAATGAAAAAGCATCATTTAGGATTTTTTTATTTTTTAAAGTGGTTGCATGCATTGATGGATATCTTTTGGGAAACTTTGTTTGGGTGGACTTTTCTGTTAGAAAAAGAGGGGTTTTGAAATCTTTGTTTCCTATTTCATGCTGTTTTTTTTTTTCGAAAGACATTTTTTTTAATTATTTATGCCTGGGTTAGCTCATCCCCCTCCACCCTAAATTGCTGTGGCAATTCATTTATTTTAAATGTAAAACGTGAACTGTAGTTTATCGGTAATTTATTGTTTTCCCTTTTTTCCCCTCCTTTTTGAACTTTGCATTTTGTGAAACTTTTTCCACTAGTCTATGGCTATGATCATGGGCTTTTTGGGGATTTTGTGATGCATTATGCTAGTGATATTTTCACTTTCCAGCCATTTTTCTAGGATAGATTAATGTGTGGCTTTAACCTTTGTTGTGGATGATTTCAACCCGAGGTGTACTAATTTTTACTGTGCTGAAACCAATAGCTATTTAATGATTTGGAAAGTATTTCTTGGATATATCAGCCATTGGGTGCTTTACTCTTTTCTTTAATCTAGATGATTTCTTTTAAACAGTTTTTGGACTTGTGATTGTGCATGGAAGCGAGGTCTAAGGAGAGGAAAGTTAGCCCCAAGCCTTTTTAGAGTGTCCAACTCATGATTAATATCCTCTCATTCCCTTTTGCAGTATGAAGAAAACACTTTCAAGATACCACAAATGCAGAGATTCTTCAGAGCCTGCTAGAGTCGAACACAAGGCAGAGGTAGTTTTTGATTAATTTTTCAACCATCAAAGCCTGTCTTACGAGTCTGAAATTGTGAATAACGATGATGGAAAGTAGTGAAGTTTTGTAACTTTTGATTGAAACTTGAGGAACTTTTTCTTAATGACGTGCAGTGTTACAGAGGACTCACAGGAATTAGAGATGAATTTTTATTTAATGGAATTTTTTAATTAGTCCTTTTGTGCTTCTTGGCACCATTCAGGAACCAGATTCAAAGGAGGTGGATATTCTGAAAGAGGAAATTTCAAACCTACAAGCAAAACATTTGTATGTCTTCTCTAATTGCTTTGATTATTTTTGAAACAATGGCATATCTCAATCATGAGATCATGAATGGTGTTATAGGCGGCTTCTGGGAAAAGACCTGGCCGGCCTGGGCTTGAAGGAGTTGCAACTCCTAGAGCAGCAACAAAGTGAAGGATTAATATGCGTTAAACAGAGAAAGGTTCTGCTAATTACCACCATTCTTGTTTTGCATTTTCTGGTTCTTAATGAGAAGCAATTACAGTCAGCCCGCATAACATGTCAAAAGCTTTTAACAGATGTTCTAATGTTTCAGGAGCAATTGCTAACGAGGCAACTAGAGCAATCCAGAGAACAGGTAATTGGAGCTCTATACTCTCGGACAACGTATACTTCATTGGAGTTGCACTTCTTGGGGGTGATGGAATCTGTTTGGGCAGGCACATAAGAACACTCTGTAACCTGTTTTTGAGCTGCAGTGATGATTCTTTGAGTAGTTACATATTTAATTTTTATTTCCAGGAACAGCGGGCTATGTTGGAGAATGAAACTTTGCGTAGACAGGCAAGTTATGATTTAAGGATGCAATTTGTTTGAGCAATCATTGACATCTAATGTAATGTTCTCTTGGCATTTTGTTCAAAGGTTGAGGAGCTTCGAAGTTTCTTTCCATCCAATGGCCACTCCGTCCCATTTTATCCTGAATACCGTTCAATGGAAAGAAAGACTTCTGTTGTCGACAACGGTTCAACCAGTCCTGATATGGCTTGTTGTTCAATTGACAAAGGAGATTCAGATACTACTTTGCATTTGGGGTATGCCATGTCCATTCTCTTTTGCTCCAACAATTGTTGTCCTGGATGTCATTCTCACACACCTTGTTTGCCTTCAGACTGCCAACAGATGTTTATCGGAAGCGAAAGGCCCCAGAGGTAGAAAGCCATTCGAACGATTCCGGGAGCCCATTGGGCCTCCTGTGACCATGAAACCTTTCTTCATGGCTTCTCCTTACGTGTAGTTGGCTCTAGTTCTTTCAGCAGTCATCTGTTTTGGCCAGAGGGAAAAGGAAAATCAAAGGGGCGTTTATAGAAGCTTCTTTTGTAGGTGAACTACCGAAGTTTCAGATAAAATAGGTGGCAAAAGTTGTAAGATATAGTCTTATCCGTACTGGGTAACGGCTGTAGGCTTTAGTTCTTGCTTTGACGTTCTCTCTTTCAATTAATCTGTAATTTCGGCACATTCCTCTGTGCTTCTGTTTTCCAAGAAGTTGCTGCAGGAGTTTGCAACTAATCCTGCAGACACGCCTTGTGGTCTGAAAAGGGGAAACTTCCCTTTGACTTTTCAGTTCTTATTGTCTAATCCTTTAAGTCGTCCTAGACAAAGAAATCAGGATTGCATATGTTCTAACTTTGCGGGCATGAAATATGAACATCAAATGAAGAAAGAACGCACAAAGAATAGCTTGATGGTAAGCCCATGTGTAGCCATACTTGACGGGGATGCGAACCCCTGCATGGTGTCACCCTCCTTGCTCCCGTATTTACATGAAAAAAATGGTTTGGTATTGCATGGGCTTTAAATTGGGTATCGCTGGTTGAATCAGGATATCAATGCGTTACCTCAGCCTGAGCCTTTGGATATTATAGACTTGTATACCTACATACCCACTTCTGAAGTTAATAAATTTACATAAAAGGAAACCTGTGGTCCTGACAAACGATTTTATGGTTACAGCGAAAACAAAAATACAATCAATTATACATTACAGCCTATTTGCAATTCATGGTCTTGTGATCTTGCTTCTCATGTTTCTTCCCATTTATGATTTCATCTACCAACTCATCTCTTCCAGCCAATACTTCAGAGAAGAGAAGATCCACTTCCTTCCATAAACCATCCACCAGCCTCTCAAACAGCTCTAATCTTCTTCGCATCTCCTCTGCTTCATCGGTGAATTTTCCATTGGCCGCTGCAGCTGCAAGGCCAGCAGCTGCCTCATTCAGCTCCTCAACATCCTTTAATATAACCCATTTATCCGATATGGCTGTGCAAATTCTCGAGTCCAGATTGATCAACGAAGAGCTAGATAGCTCGATGGCAGGCTTTCTCAACTTCAAATACGCCTCAGAATCGCCACGCAATCCCGCTAATACAACCCCGCATACCCAGAAACCTATGCTCCTTAATTCGATCAAAGCTTGATAGACAACCCCTTCTTTGTCGGATGAACATTTGTGGACTTCCTCATCTTTCTTGCCACCTACATCTGGGAGATCCTTGCTCAATTTCTCAAATTTGATTGCCTTTAAACGCTCAATTGCGGAAGAAGGTGAAGTCTCCACAAGACTCAGAGCATGAGACAGCAAGAGCCGAGCATGCCCCAAGTGAGACAGAGCAGAGCTGATGGAGTTCAAATGATCCAACAAACCGAGACTATAGTTCAGATACTGTTCAAAGAACCTAAATGACCATTTGCTCACAGGGAATTCTAAATCCACAACCAGCTTTGCAAAAGCTCTATTCATGATGGGTAGGAGCAGAAAACACCGCTGAATCCATGACAAGGAGAAGATTTCTGATCCGGGTTCCAAATTCAACAACAACTGCCGGTTCACAGAATTCGAAACAGTGGATTGAAAAGCCTGTAATGAAGCTGATAAGGCTTCTGTCTGCAGCTTTTGCTGCTGCTGCCGGTGATGACGATGATTCTCCAGTTTGGAGTACAATTTGCTAAGCCTTTCAATCAGAAGCACCATTTGGCAACTCGATCCAAGAGGTTGCTTAAAGATTTGGTTTTGGTTTTTGCCTAAAGTTTCTTCTTTTTTCAGTTGCTGTGCTCAACAAGCAAGTCGGGTTAACTTGGCCTTTTATTCTGGCAATAACGTGTCCCCCCCCCCCGGCAGGCCTTTGAATTTCCATTCAAAAAGCACATAATAAAAAAAAAAAAAAGAAAAAGACAATAGTTTCCAACTGTTTGTGTTCAAAACACGCATCTCGACGTTCAATCCTGACGAAGAAAGAAAATTTTCTGTCAACACGTTTGCCGATAAGATTCACATGGAAGCACATAGGAAATAGCATATTCGCGTGGATATGGACAGAGCGGCTGCTTTGCTGACATCGAAGCACACAAAAAAATTTAAAAAGAAAAAGAAAAAGAAAACCAAAGCCGCTCCTTCGCCAGCGGGAATTTTGTGCCTTGTAATTGCTTAGGTGGCCCACAGAATTTTTTTAGAGGTGCCAAACAGATAAGATCAAGTAAATCTGGATATATTAAATTTTAAATTTTTAAAATTTTTATTTGTATTTTAATTTTAAATAAATAAAATTTTAGATATATTTAATTTTAAATTATTTAAATTAGAAACATGCATCATGAGTTAAAGCGGAAGCAGGCTGCAGTTTTGACACACGAAAGTCACGTGCCAGCCCCTCTAAAGTGATAAAGAGACACAGCACCCATATGCTACAAAGTCTAGGGTCGCCACTGCCCACTGATTAGGGCACATGACTCACGCTGACTGCTGTTGAAATTTTTTTTATTATTTTTTATTTTTTATTGGGTTTAATTAGTTCTAATTAGGATTCTATCTCAGTATATTTTATCCATGAAACAATTCTAATACTTTATTTATTATTATTATTATTATTATTATTATAATAGTATGTAAAATGAGAATTGGGTAGGCTATCCCGTACTCTACTAGATAGCTAACTGTTCATCTTTACAGAACAATGAATAGTATGAGGGTGGGGTCAGGATTTATGACCGCCGTCGAAGGGGCATGCTTTGTCAATGGAGAACCGTGCGGAAAGTCACACGATCCAATCAGGCAGTTGACGTATTAATATTTTGAAAAATTTATATTTAATACGTTATATTTTATATTTTGTAAATATTATTTATAAAATTAATTATTATTAATTAGTGTGGGCCTGCCATCTTTATATCCGCCGATGCCGTGCTTGCTTGCTTGCTTGCTTGCCATCTTATTATTTGAATGCCAATAAGATTGAAAAAGACTTTTTTTTTTTTTAATCTTTTTATCAAAAGAATTGCACTTTGCCCATTTACTATGAAACTTTCATTTGGGATGATTCCATCTTGTATTTTTTTATGAACTAATTATAAGGATTCTAAACGTGAATTGCACTGGAAAGGCTTAGGCATGCCTGTTGGAGCAGCAAATGCAAGAGATTTCCATGCGATATGCATTCATAATTTCCGGTTATTATTTTAAATTAAAAACTTTCCTTCCAAGTTTTATAGTTTCAATTAAAGAAGAAAGGTATGGAGTATCACGTGTGATTTGCTAAACACTCACGTGCACATAATTTTGTAGAAAAAGCAAAACCCATGTCTGCTTTCGCAATTTGTTTTTGAACAAGTGTTGGTTTTGATTTCCTTTAATTGTGATCATGGCTACACGTTTATAATTATTACAATTAAGATCACAAAGTACATAATAAATAATTATATTGTGTTATTTATATTCGCATCTATTTTCCATCGAGACACTTCATCCACTCAAATATGATTACTTGTGAATGACAAAGCAAAGCAACTTTTCTCCTGGGTAAACTACTCAAAAGGGAACAAACGATCCAGTTGCTCTATGAAATAAATATTTCAGTTATTTCACGGATTTATGAAGTGATCACATTAGTTTTAAGTTGCTTTGCCAAGTGAGCCTACCCTGAAGACTTTTCCAGTCATGTAACGGTACCGTTTTCTAATTCTGGGAAACCGTGAAATGGTAATAATAAATAAATAAAAAAAGACAACAAAATCAAATGGTTACTCGAGAAGTATAATAATATTATTGTTATTTAAAAATTTTAAATTTTAATCTTAAAGAAAATAGTGAGATTGATAAAAATTAAAAATATATAATTTTATTTTATAATTTGCACTGCAATACATTTTTTAATCAACAAAAGAGTAATAATATAATCAAACTTTATTCCCGTATTTTTATTGATTTTATCATATTACTAATTTTAATAGATAATGTCACTTAAAGGAAAAGTTTGGTGGTTATTTGGCATCTTTTTTCCCACATTAATTAGTATTAATTACAGATTAAATTCTAAATCTACTCTCAAATAAATAAAATTTTGTGCTAAGAATAAACACTTAAACATTGAGATGGAGCAAAAGGAATCCTATTGTCTCAAGTAATAAATCATTAATAAATGTGCAATTTTCTTTTTGTTAAAAAAAAAAATAATGTATAGTATTAGATTTTATGATTATGACAGGCGAAATCTCGTCCAAACAGGCATACCGCCCTCGAAATGTCTGTAATAACCATGCTTTGCAAAAAGCTTCCACTTTTGTGCTGTACTTTTGTCTTCTGCCAATTGTTAAACACCACCCCCCCGCCCCCCAAAAGAAAAAACTCCCCCAGTTTTTTTTTTTTTAAAGATGATACGCTTGAGAAAATACAATCATTGAATATAAAATTATTTATTTTCTTCACAAAATTACACTAAAAGTCATCAAAACAATACCCTAATTATAAGCCCCTGTAGTGGTTCTTACCACTTGTTTCTTTGCACGATCATTCCGTCATCCCTCAGATGAAACCCATTCGACAATGCCCCACCAATCTTTATATTTAGAGTTAGAAGAGGGAAAACAAAATGAACGAAAGCCTCTTATTTAAATGACCACCAACATGAGTTCTAAGCGAAGGCACAGGATACACACTACTGATCTTTGTTGCTAACATGAGACTTGACTGCTAAATCAGTGAGTTAAATTTCCACAACCTGATGTACTTGCTATGGTGTGTTGTGACGACCTTCTTCATCCCAACAGCCAAGCAGTTGATGGGAGGCCGCAGGCTTTGGGGAATTTTGTCTATTTGGACATCATCAGAAAGCCTTCTGCTGGACATTCTTTCAATCACTCCACGTTCATGCCAAGGGTAATCCGATAAGGTGCTGACAAGGCTGGAAAGAACTTCTCCAGTGTTCTGGTCTAGAACACGCAATACACCATCTATTCCACCAACTACTAATATCGACACATCATTACGCAAGTGCTGCAAAGAATAGACGACATTTGAACTTACCCACCTTTCCCATAGCCGTCTCATTGTCCTGAAACATGGTGAAGATGAAGAGTTAGTTACAGCTCCTGGGAAACACATACAATTAAACTTTAAGCCCCAAGCCATGGGTCGTTCCTTTAATTGTTAGTATCATCCAACCTTCTTCACAGGGAAAGCTAAACAATAGCTACTAAGACACCATTTTTTATAAGCATGCTACAAAAGAAAGAACTTTTTGCAACGTTACACATCCTACTGGGTTTTAACATAAGCTGGTCGAGACTTCATGTATTGGAGAAATAACCAATGTAAAGACAATATTATCCGGACACCACCAGAGCTAGAAGTTCGGTATTCTCTGGTATAACATCATAAATGCTTGGTCTACCACTTCTTTTGAAAGAATCTCTCCCCAGTTAAATTCTCCTATGACAGATAGTGGAAATCTATGCCCTTTCTGGGTGATTCTATTGATGCATGAAGCAATTGGTTGCTATTGTGCATAAATTATATGAAACAAATTGTGTAATGACAATAATACCTAAGGTCCCAACAAGAAGTAGATCCTGCAGTTGAGCCAGCAAACACCATATAAGAACAAGGGTTGTAAGACAGAGCCTTTATGCCTGTCAAGAAGCCATATTAGACTTGTGATGGACAATGCCCTAATTACTTACATAATTAATTTGGCAGTATATCCAACTTATCTCACAGTAACAGAACAGATGAGAACAGAGATTCAGATACCAACAAGCGGTTAATGGGATGTAATTTTTTTTTTTTCTTTCAAAGTCTACAGATATTTGTATGTGCCACTCAATGCAATGAACCAATAAATTCCAAATGAGGAAGCAGAGCATTTCAGCCATATATTTGCCTCAACAAAACAAAATATATAAATATATAGAGGACTCAAAAGCAAGGAATTAACCAAATGAGCTATGCTGAGTTTATAATTCATACAACCTGCATAATCACTGTCTTTAAGTGTGACTACCCGCTCATCAAATGATAGACCTGACACTGTTATCCTTCCTAAAGTAGAACCACTAAAAATCAACTTATCGTCATCCAAAGATAAGCAAGTCACAGCTTCAGGATGCATCCTGCATATGAAATTGGGATACAATAAATAAAACCTGCCATCAAAAAAATTTGCGCAACTACAAATATCATCTCCAACATACCAAAAGCAAAAACATTTTCCATCTGAGAGATGATTATTCTTATGAACCCACATGTTCACTTAGTTGTATATCAAATCCATTTACCACTCTAGAATCTAACAAGGTGTCAAAAACATTCCACAGAAATTCATAGTATGACCATGACACACAACTTTCTATTGTACATTCACTCAAAATCCCAAATAGAAGATCTCATTTAGCTTTCAAGGTAAAAATTACCCTGGTTGCTTCTCCTGTCATTGCAATCAAGACTTGTCACAACAAAACATGTACCGAGTGACAAGTGAAAAACATAATTAGCATGTTACATTAATCTTAATTGCATGGACTCTAACTGGATTCAGAATTTTGTTTTCAGATATTCAGTCAAAATTTGCATTTTTTCCGAAAAGATTCTACATTCCTATGCACTATTTTAAAGCATATCCATAACCATAACAGAACATTAATTATTGTGATCACTGATTAAAGTGCACAATCTGGTAAAAAGTCAAATCATGACTCTTTTTTGTTAACTCGTAAATTAGAAACTCATCTAATATTGAACAAGAAATGATCTCATACCTGATGATTCGAGAACACTTTCTGCTGTACATGTCATATACACGAGCTGTCCCATCCTCACATCCAACCACAGCCTCTGGATCAAAGTAGCTTGAAAACAAAACAAATTAGTTGGCAAAGAAAGGACAAGCAAGTGTATTTAAGATAAAAACAGCAAAGGACAAGGGATAGAAATAAGGCACGTCTGCTTCTGATCAATTGTATCTAAAAATATGACATAAGAGAACTTAAGAGAAATATAAAGGTTTTATTATTTAGGTTGAAATTTATAAAATCAGGCAGCTGCAGCACACCAAAACTCTTCAACAGGATTAAAATCTGAAAGAAATGACAAGAAAACTAGGCCATTACCGCATGCATGAACCCATCACAAATGCGTTTTGATGTGATGGAAAAATGGTTCTCTGGCCACTGTGTCTCCATATACATAAGTGACTACCAACCAAACCAACAATCTGTTGGAAGATATGGAACAAACATAGCTAATGTTAGGCCAGCTGAGCCTTACAAATTAATGCATATGCAGCCTCTAATGCTGCAACAATGTATGTACTTTTATGATGACTTACTAAGCAACACATGAACACAGATTTATGAGATTGTACATTTGCATACCTTGCTCTCATCAAAATCAAAGTCAAGCAGAGGTAATGCAGGAAGGGAATATTCTCGCATGCATTTGTAATCTTTCAATGACCACAGCCGCATAACCTGGTAACATCACTGTGTGAAATTTTGATGAAATGTGGCACAACAGATATGCTTAACTAAAGAAAACAAATGGTACATCAAAACCAGATTGACATGACAGCAAGTTTTGCAAAAGAATCATGCATGGCAGCCAATTAACCACATGATCTTTATTGGCCTAAAGCCCAAACCATGGAAATTTCAAGTCACTGTAATGCTTTCTTCATGTCAAACAAGAGTCAATGCCAGAAGCTATTTGCTTGGCTTTTGAAAAGATGCTGAAATCTACCCCCCATCCCATGATACTTCAAACTTCAAAGCATCCAAAGAAGAACAAAAACTATCAATCCAAGAAAAATATCTAGCAGTAGTTGAACGTTGAAAAACATTGCATTTCAGAATATTAACAAACAATAAAATGGATTAACAGAGGGAAATTTAAAATCCATAATCTCATAGAGACTCCACCATGTTATCATCCCAACATAAAGACAGTTAATTGCCAACCCTACAAAATTATAATACATCAAGAACAATAACATGTATGGAAAAAGGACCATACATAAAGAAGGAACCACAGCTAAGTGAGAGAAATCATACCCTATCACCCACACCAGTAAGAAGCAAGCCCATCTTCATGCGGCATTGAGCAACCCTAACAGAAAAACAAAGTCATATGAAGCAAGAATCCACATTGCACACACCCGCATTTTACGAACACATAAAAGAGTAAAAAACCCAGGCCTACCCACTTACAATGCTTCCAAAAACCAAAAACTAGACTTCCAAACAAAAGATGCAAGAAAACAGGGGAATAAAAGCTACTAAAACCAAAGAAAGAGATAGAAGTAGAACAAGAAGATGAAGTACCCATTTGCATGAATTCTCCATTGATGAATCTCAACAGAACCTTCTGCCAAAGCTGATCCATGCTCCTCCATTGCCAGCCGCTCAAGACAGTTGTTCAACGACCTCCCTGGCCAAACACTCCTTCTCTTCGGATTGCCCTTGTCATCCTTTCGCCGCTTCGAGCAGAGCTCTTCTAGAAGCCTTGAACCCGCGATGATCTCATGCCTCCGATTAATTAAGCAAAAAAGTCAAATAATTAAGCAAATAAATTCTCCTTGATTATTATTACTTCATATTTCCAATTTCAGAGACCATTGGGTAAAGGCAGTATAGGGTTTTACCAAGATTTGCAAACGACGCGACAACGAACAATGCCGAAGAGGCCGACCAACGAGAAAATAAAACAGAGAATGTCGTTGTCGAGAGACTGTATTGTCGTCGGAGCTCTCCGTCGATTCCTCTTTGGCAGGGATCGGTTGCCAGAAGGTGTCGGCTCCAGCTCCATGGCTCGCCACGAGGAGCGATACAAGCAGCTGGCTATAGCTGTCTTCTCGCTGCCTGGGCTGTGGTCCGTGACATTGCTGGTGGGACACTTTCCGTTTCTAAGAACCACTAGCCTAGCCTAGCCTGGCCTGGCTTACTGTGCAAACTCGTATATTTTTAACCTTAGACTCTTCAATTTTTCTCAAATATAATCCTAAATATTTCACTTGTCTCAATTTAATTCTAAAAATTATAATTCTTTGTTAATTGAGTTTAATCTATAAGAATTGTCAAACTATCAAAGTTGTAAATTAATTAAGTAAAAAATAATAAAATAAATTAAATATATATTAAAATTATAATTTTTATTTAAATTAATTTTAAATATATATTATTATTAACAAATGTAATCTCATATATAACTTATTAATTTAAAGAATTAAAAAAAAAAAAAAGTGGAGATGGGTGTTGATGAACAAGAAAAAAGAATTTTTGAGTTTGGGTTTAAAAGGGCGGAGATAAAAGAAAGCTATAAAAAAAAAAAAAAAAGGAAAAATAAACATTTTTAAGAGTCCAAAGGTGGAAGAGTAGAACAAGATAAGATGAAGAATCCAGGAAAATTAAGAGAAGAGAAGGGGAAGAAAGGCGACGGTGGAGGATTTGCTGGCAATGCAGGCGTGCAACCTGCTGTGCCTGCCGGAGAACTACCAGATGAAGTATTATTTCTGCCACATCCTCTCCTGGCCCCAGCTCCTCTACGTCGCCGAAGACTACAACGGCCGGATCGTCGGCCACGTCTTGGCCAAGATGGAGGAGGATTCCAACGAGTGCCACGGCCACATTGTCTCCCTCGCCGTTCTCCGCATCCATCGCAAGCTCGGTCTCGCCACTAAGCTCATGAACGCTGCCCAGAACGCCATGGAACAGGTCGGCCCTTCCCCTCCCCACTTTATACTCCGTTGTTTGAATTTTATGCAATTTTATCTGGAATGTATGAAATGAAGGGCGAATCTTGGTGTAACGGAAATGTTACTACAGACAATTGCTTTGAATGTAAGGGTGAGGCTGCGAACATCCTTGTCCTGACCCTGTAAATGTGGGAGCCTCGTGCACTGAAATGCCCTTTCCGTGAATAGATGCGGATTGATTAAAATTAGAGATAACAGGTGTTTGGAGCAGAGTATGTCTCACTTCACGTGAGGAAGAGCAATCGGGCTGCATTCAATCTGTACACAGAGATGTTAGGGTACAAGATTCATGATGTGGAGGCTGAGTATTATGCTGATGGGGAGGATGCTCATGAAATGCAGAAACAGCTTAAGGGGAAGCAGAGCCATCATCATCATCATCACCACCACCACAGCCGCCAGCATGGTGGTGGTTGCTGTGGGTCTGATGTTAAGACTGTGGAAGGGAAGCCAGTGACAAAACCAGAAGCTAAGGGTGGTGCGAGATTGGAACCAAAGGCAGGGTGATAGTGAGAGGTAAACCAAGTATTTGGACTTTGGAGAAGCGCATAACATGGTGGCATGCTTCTTTTTTTTTTTTTTTTACTACTTTGTACTGCATGTTACAAATCTTTTTCTTATGGGAAGGATGCATCAGAAAAATAAGAGTGAAATGGCTATTTCTGTTTACTGATTCCTGCTTATATACACTGTCTTTAATGCTGTGGCATTTCATCATCTTGTCAGAGTCTTTATGTGCCATTGGTTTCATACCTTCATTCAATCTTTATTCATGCCTTTGTCTAGCGTCAATTCTTTTACTGCCCACAAGAATACAAGTTTACAATTCCCATAGTAATGCATATGCTCCACATGCTTTCACATTGGAATTGGTACATCTGTTTGCTTTTCACTGTCTTAGATAGTTACAAAATTGTAAGAATTCTATGTTTTTCATTTTGGATTTCAACGGACAATGATAAAAAATTGGATTTATCCAGTTTATATAGACAACAAGAATGCATTTGCATCCCATTTATACAATTTGGAAAAAGGTATTAGAAGTTCAAATGAAATAGGAATGGAAGCTGATAAATCGTTTTTAGTATGCTCTATGCCACTTTTGCATCTACTCTCAGTTGATTGAGGAATTATGGTTGAATGTTTACATGCATTTGGTGGCATCAATTGATGCTGAAAGGGAAACATAGTGGAAAGGGGGAGGAGCTGGCAAGGGAGAATTTTTTTTAATTTCATGTTTTCTTCTGTGAGAATGAGATCGATTTTCACTACGCCTTCCCAGGTGGGGTGGATAGCATAAGAATTCAAGGTATTTTCTTAATTGCTGAATATTGGCAAACGAAGGTCCCCCACTATGGGATTGAATATGTTCCATCTTCATCACAACGCATGGATATAATTTGGTTTTCTGCTTTGGAATTTTTGAATGAGAACCATCATGGTGCAGAGTGGGTTTGCTGGTGTTCAGCCCCAAAGGAGTGAAGTCAGCTTTGCTTCTTGTTCATGTTTGACACAAATGGCTTGTCATCTCTGTATTTTTCATGAACAGAAGAGCGGGATTGGGTCATTCCATGTCTTCAATCCAAAGTCCGAATGGCTGCGTGGATGGCAAAAATAGGGCCTTTTTGTCCTAGGGCGCGTTTGATTCATGGAACACGACACGCTATAGTATGGGATAGGCTATTATGATCGCTTTGTATACCAAAACACATTTTTGCATTGAAAAAGAAAGTAGTTTCACCATCTATAACAAAACTGGATGCAATCAGTAAGCATTCAATGTGCAGTCACCCAACTGGGCTAGAGCGCTTCTGCAGAAGGAAAAGCAGTGCAAATTGAGCTGCTTAGACCGTGCGAGGCTAGTGCGCTGAGCCTTCTGATTCCGCCTTGCTCATCAGGCTTGGGAGAGAGGATATTAGTCAAATGTTGACTGGCCAGTAGGCAAATTTGTCACTGTCATCACATTCCACTCTCTACCCTGACCCCCATTGAGCCCTTTGAGTTTGGCTGGTATTTGCACCGGAGGATTAGTTGTGGAGCCTCCACCTTATACAAGGCTGCAGGGAAAACTGGCATGGCTAGCTGGTATTTGCAGTTCACTCGGTATATTATAAATATAAAATTCATTGTAAAAGAGCAACAAATGAAACGATATAATTTGTTAAGAACTAATATGAGAAATAGCCGTGAGATTAAACGCGGAACCGATAATTGGTTGTACAACCAATCTTTCCTCTTCGGTTCTATTTAACAAGGGTAAAACGACGCCGGCCACCCGACTACCTTCACTTCTCGGTTAAAAACGACAGGCTGCGTACGACGCCGTATGAAGACTCTTGATTTTTTTTTTTTATCAGTCGAAATTTGAAATTTTTCATTTCCTGAGCCGGCGAATGTCCACTTCCGCTATTTAAAGCCCTAGACAGTAGAAACAATAAGCAGAAGCCGAAAAACCCTAGCAACAGGCCACCACGAACAGAGAGAGAGATGACACAGAAAGGCGAGCTGTTTAAAGGAAAACAGAAGAAGAAGACAATCCCTCCTAATCGCCATGGCAAAGTTGCTCATACTCGCAGAGGTATCCCAATTTTACTTAATCATCATGAATTTATATATATATATATATATTGATTTAATAAATCTTTCATAATTCTTTATTTGTAGGGAAGAGATTCATGAAGCCATCAAAGATAACTAAGGATATGGATGCAGATAGAGTGAGTTCCCTCAGCCCCCCACTTGTTGACTATATGCCTAGCTTCTTTTTTTGTTTGTCGGTTGCAATTTTATGCTTGCTGTTTGTGTAACAAAATATAATTTTTGTTTACAATTTCTAAGAATTTTTTAATTTTTTATTTGCTTAAAAATTGCTTTGATGGACAGAATATATGTGTTTTGCAATCTTCTTTCAAATGTCTTTCTGGATCTTTTCTTTTTTTTAATTACTTTTCTTATTTAAATAAAAGTTGAAGATCAAGATTATTTAGGACTAAGGTTTGTTAGGCAAAAAGATTTGTAGGAAGCCCAATTTGGGAAATTTTGGTATTTGTTTCCCATTTATAGCCATATATATAGTTAGATAAGTGAGAGTTATGCGTCAAATACTGATTACCAGCACTCCTGTATAATGGGTGATGTGTATGAGCTGACGCCACAAGCAGTTCCCTTCTGCAAAAGCTTTAAAATCAGGTGGCTGGTTGATCCAGTTGTGTTTAGCAGATCTGGGGAAATTTTTGTGTATGTCACTCTTCTCATCTTCTTAAGTTGTGATGAAAAATTGAGGCGTGGTGGGGGATGTAAGTGAATGTTACCTCCACAAGTTGTTGATATTTAGTTGTACATAAAAAATTCTCTTTTGAGAAGCCTGGTGGGATCTGTGCAACCTATGTCCTTCTCAATTTATGCACACTGTCTAGATCTCTTTGCACCACTTCTGCCTTGACTTTGTAAAATTACAGTTTTGTGTCAAATACTGATTACTGGCATTCCTTGTACAATGGTGATTGTTTATGGGTTGACGCTATAAATGTTCTACTTTTGCAAAGGAATGAAGATTGATGGCTGGCTAAGCCAGCCAGTTAATGCATGTCTGGAGAAATATCTGTGTATGTTTGGAACTTCCTTTTCCTTGTCCTTCTCTCAAAGTTCTTGTTATTGAAACTTTTATTTAAGGTGGGAATATGAGGGATGAGTGCTTTGGATATTTCTTTTTGATAATTCAGGTGAGCCTTACCTTTTCATTTTTCTTGAATTGTTAAGGACTTTGTGGGTTAGGGAGAAGAAGTGGGAAGACTTTTCTAGCACGATTTAAATTGATTTCACCTGTTTCATATCCCCTTCTTTCAATTTCCATTTTGGTAGCTCGCTTCAAAGCAAGATTTGTGTTCTTTTTCAATTCGTATTCTATGATTGTCTATAATTTTTCATAATTTCTTCTGTTTTACATCGTACTTGGGCCAAGTTTGCTGTCTGAAGATTTGAATTGTCTATACATAAGTGTCAAGTCCTTTTTCGTGCTTTCTTACTTGATATGATCTGCTTCATGCACCCGAAGGAACTTGTTGGTCTCATCAAATTTGAGTTTTGTTCCATAACTTGGCCACCTTCTATTAAGCGTCATTTTATGGGGCAGGTGCACCGTGAACGGTACATTTTTTGTGCCTAATTAGCACTGTTTTCAGTCTACTCAAATGAGTGATGCCTAAGAACCCCAGAATCTTGCCTGATATGTAATCTGATTTGATCTCACTCGATGGAGTTTGGAGATGGCAAAACTTTTTCAGGATTTGCCCTTGAGTATAATGCATTCTATCATGAAATAAAATTTTATCAATTCTGACTTTACTAATGGTCTTGCTTTCCCATCTGACGAGACCAGGAATTGACCAAGTTCATAAATCACTGCAACGAGGTGAAAGCAGCTACTGTGGCAAACAAGGAAGGGGGTCAACTAAGTATCATTAAACCACCGCTGGAAGCTGCCGGCAGTACAAAGAATTGACGATGATGCTGCAAAAGTAGTGACATAGAGATTATGTGCCTTCTGTCATGTAAATCATTTTGGTTAATCATTTTGGTTATGTTGAGGTACTACTCATTTTAATTCTTCTAAACAATTCAATGGTCCGTACTCCTCTCTGTAGTCCTCTTCTTGTGGGAGACAAACTCTCTTGGAGATGTATCTTGTTTACTCCTAACCAGTTTTGACCCACGGTGATGTTCATCAGTTTTGATAGGATAAGATGTGCAATGTGGTAAGGTGTATATGGGTTCGAATACATGGATCTTAATCGTCTGGTTTCTTGCCTACTCTTGTCCTTCCTTTTTCACGCCCCTCCCTTTCTGTCTCTTACTCGGAATGGCTTTTGTTGTCACGGTTACTTCAAATTGGTTACTTTTAATTTCTCATTTGTTGTAGCTAATTTGATGCCCTTCGAAAAGGGGCTTCTGGGTTATGGAGTTGAAGGCACGATTTCATGCAGTTTGCTGATCTGAAATTTATAATATAATTCAAGTGATTGAAAAAAAGGTTGTCAGCTATATATTATAGTGAAAAGGATAGGCGATTAATATTTAGATTCAAGTCAAAAAAATTTATATTAATAATGGGATGTTAAATCGTAGATTTGTAATATAAGTATGTGATAAATTTATTAAAGAAAAATGATTAAATAAAAATATTAATAAATAATTTTTATTTATGATATATTTTTTAAAAAATTAAAAAAATAATTATTTTTTATAAATTTGATGAATTAAAATAATAAAATTAAAAATTTAATTATAAGTTGATTATATTATTTTTAAAAATTATTAAATTAAAAAATTAATAATTAAATTAAAAAATTAATTAGATTATAAATTAATGATTTGATTTTTTTTAGTTTAATTAGTTTTAAAAAATTATACAAATTTTAAAAAATATTATATATATATGTATATATTTTTAAGAAATAAAAATTATATTATTAAAAAAATTTATATATTTAATATTAAATATTAATTTTATTATTTTAATTTTATTTAAATTAATTTGAATTTGATTATTAAAACCTTAATTTGGGTAGGTTTTGAATTTGATTATTAAAAGCTTGATATGGGTAGGTGTCGGGTTAAATACATAAGAAAGGTGTCGGCATAAAGTTTTGAAAAATCAAATGGATAGGAAATACGATATAATTCTGAAATTCTGAAAAATAAAGGGAAGGCAACCGACACAAGAAACAAACAGTACAAGAAAAGCATAGGATAGAATATTTTGATTTAATTGATGATTGTGCGGTTTTTTGTGCAAACGAATGGAGTTCGATATGATTGGGGTCAAATTTCAATCATAGTCAAATGCAAGCCATGAACCAAAAAAAAAAAAAAAAAACAATTTGGGTTAATCTGTCTTTGCAAAGGGCAAAAAGAAAACAAATGGAAAAGCTTGACCCGCAGAAGGTTCTACCAAAGAGCAGACAGGGCTGAGGTGGATCCGAGTCATCCTGATCTCTAATTTTCAATCGGCCCCAGTCCTACAGGGGACAGTGCCCCACCGAAGTGTCTCACGCTTATCTAACATCACAGCTGGCCCGTGAGAACAAAATAGTTGACAAGTAATGATGGGTGTAATAAGATAAAATAATTATTTAATTAAAAAATTAAAATAATATACAACTTACTATAAAAATTTTGTATTTTTTGTATATATTTTATTATTTTTTACGTAATTAAATTTATTTCAAAATTGGTAGGCTTGAAGTCAAATTTTTTGAATTAAGTCTAGCTGACTTTCATTCGATGAAATTTGACTAATTCAAAATTTAGGGTAATATAAAGCAATTTTTACCAACAAAAATTAATTTGGTCTGCAAGAAAACTGCTTTTTGTCCTCGTCAACCGTTGTTGCTCGAAGTCTATTTGATGAATAAAATCCTTTAATGCACAGAGGTGATTAAGTATGCTTTAATTTTTTTAAAACAGCACAAACAAAGGACTATTTTTAAAATTTGATTATTTTGAATCAATTAATAATGACGATTTGCATTGATACACAATATTTTTATTGTGAATTCAAGTATCATTTAAAATAAATTTATTTATATTTTAATAAAAAATAAAAAAATACTTTAAAATTTTTTTGATAATATTTTATCGTATTATTTAAATTTTAACTTAAATAAAAAAAATTTAAAATTTATAAATTAAATTAAAATATTAATAAAATATCAATAATAAAAATTTATTTATTAATTTAAATAATTAATAATAAATAAATAAAATTATTATTATTATTATTATTAATTTAAATTAATTTTAAAAATTTATAATTTAAAATTATTAGAATTAAAATATATAATTTAAATTAATCAAAATTAAGAAAAGGTATGTATAATTTCTATTTAACTTAAAAAAAAAAAGGTATATCTCGGCCAACTGTTTAGGCTCGAATCTTTCAAAAGTCCAGACGCGAGATATTACGGTCGGGAAGGGCGGAGAAACTTGTGCAATTTACCATTACGTCAGACTTTGGATTATACTTTTTTGCTTTTCTGTGTTTTTGTGGCACTTAAAAATAATAATATGTATAATACTTAATTATTATATTTATAAATTAAAATTAATATTAAAAATAAATTTTTATTTATTAAAATAATTAAAGGTGGGTAGGAATATGCAATAATTTACCGGCTTACGTGTCGTGATGTGGTGTGGCGTGCAGTGCCATTACCTTTTTCTCGAGGGAGTGTCGCCGTCTCTGTGTAAAGTCAACATCCATCATTCCACGCTCCCATCATCGCAGACCGATCTCATTAACCTTTCAGAAACGAATCTAATCCGTTGATCGTGACCCCACCAGACTGATCCCGTGTATCTGATGAAGACGGAGCAGAATCCTTGTCTTCCACGTGCTTTCTTCTTCTTCTCTCTCAAACGCATCATTCTGAATCTTCTTTTTACATTGGGGATTGAAAGACACGTGCTTAGAACAGAGCGTCTTATAAAAGGATTTTAGACATCAACATTTAAAAACAGCATAAAAATAATTTAAAAAATAAATTAATTATATCTCACTTAATAAATTAAACATAAAAAAATATTATTTTATTTTATAAATTATAATAAAAAATTATTTTTATTATAATTTAGTTAAGCGTAGTTAATATATTTATAAATTATTTATTGTCTAAATTATTAATGACAATAACGTTTTATTTTTTTTTTTTTTTTAAGAAAAAGGAAAGGCAAAGACGGAACCAGTATCCATCACTTTAAGAAACAACGCTATCATCACCCAACCCAGAAAGAAAAATAAATAAAACACAGAAAATACAAAAGCCAACAAAAATCCACACATCACCACGACAGCAGCCACCGTCGTCTCCGCCGGGAAGCTGACGTCTCCGCCTCTGTCATGGGTGCCGCCGAACCTGTAAGGCTACAAGTTTATAATTTCTCCGTGTTTTATATGGCTATATTGGGACTTGTGCCTGGTTGCTAACTGTTTCAAGGTGCTGTTGCTAGGAGGTAGATAGAGATGGTCAAGACAAAGAAGAAGCAGCAGAAGAAGGAGAAGCAGGGGAGAGAAATGAGGAGAGAAGGAAAGGGAGAGAAGAAGAAGAAGAACAACTAAGGGACTTGGAGAAAGGAGAAGTGGGTGCTACTAATAATAATAATAATAGTAATAAAGAAAAGGTCTTAGAGAGGAATATTAATGTGAAAAATGATGAAGATCAGAGAGATTTTCGTGTTTCAATGTTGCAAAGACTGAACCCAACAAACCCTCTGAGAATTGTTGTTAATGCTAACGCTAATGCTAATGCCAGAGTTACTACTCCATCTCCTGCCCAGACATCTCTGCCTCGTTCCACGCCCACCCTTCAAGTAAGTCTTGCATTACCAGCTTACAAAGAGATAACTCTTTTATTTATTTTTATTTTTTTTGGGGGTGGGGTTATTATTTTCTTGTTCACTTTGAAAAGGAATTTTGAGTCTTTATCTCTGGTATCTATTTGGGAACTTTTTTTCGATTTTTGGAAACTCGTTTGTATATGTGGTGACATAGTCGGACAACTGTTTTTGGGCCATTAATCTGAACTTTATCACCTTGTTTTGTAGGTTATAGAAAGACATCTTAAATTCTTGATTGATTGCAAAGCAGTTATAGTTGTTGTGAGTTAGCATATTTTAAGGGTCTAACTCCCACGTTAGTAAGAGAGCCCAGTGTCGAAGTGTTTGTAATTAAATAGTTGTCTTAAACTTTGTAAATTATGAGATTCAAAGAAGGTCATATTCGCATGTAAACAGTCCAAGATCAAGCCAGATTTGAGAAGCTCGATCTGCACTTAGAATTTGTCATGTATTCTGCTTTATTATTATTTTTCTAACAAAGTCTCAAGCTTTTTTAGTCTTTCAAAAAAAATTTAGGAATGTTTCTGCGATAACTGGGCTAGTTCTTGCTGAACTTTCGAGTTTTTAAGCTGAAACATTTTTGGGTTATTTTCCTCCGTGTGAGCAGCCATCGCAAACAACACTAAATTCGAGGAACTACACCAACAGAATCTCCCTCTTTCTGTTTGTCCTCCACATGGTTTTGGCAGTTGGTCTAGTGTGCTTCCTTATATTCAAGGGAGTTCAAGGACTGATGGTAGCTTCTAATAGTATCAAGAGAAAAGAGAAGAGAATATTACATTATCTTCTCCCTCAAGTTGAAGCAGCATCTCTACTAAGTATTACTCTTGCATTTGCGTGGCAAAAAGCAGTTAGAGTTTGGCCGAGATTCATGGTTCATTTCATATTGTGGAGCTCCTTCTTCTTCTCGTTATCAGCTGGAATTCTCTTAATTTGCTTCCAGAGGCCTCCAACTGATGGTGTTGGAGTTTGTTTGATTGCCTTTGCAATAGGCAATGGCTTGTATGCTTGTTGGGTTAGTCAAAGAATTGAATTTTGCATTAAGGTCTTCATTAAATCACTCGAGCCTATTTCAAAATTCTCAGATTTGAATCAACCTACTTATTGGATGCTTGGGGCAGGATTTTTGTGGATGTCTTTATGGATTTTTGCTGTGGTTGGAGCACTGAACTTCTACGTTCCACCTTTGATTATTATTGCATTAGGATTGAGCCTGTTATGGACTGCAGAAGTTCAGAGGAATGTGGTTAATTTGACAGTTAGTAGGGTAGTTGCTCTGTATTATCTGAGAGGAATGCAATCCAGCACTCAAATTTGTCTCCAAAGGGCAATGTCTCAGAATCTTGGAAGTGCTTGTTTGGGATCTCTATTTGTGCCATCAATTGAAGCACTGAGAATATTTGCTCGAGGCCTGAATTTGCTTGAGGGAGAGGATGAATTCATGTTTTCTTGTGCTCATTGCTGTCTCCATGTCATGGAGTCCATTTTCAGATATGGCAATGGCTGGGCGTTTGTACAGGTAACACATTGAAGAAATCTCAGAACTTACTAATTTCTACACCCTTTTTGCTTCCTTCCATATAAGGAGATTTTATGATTGTATATGGAATAGGGTAGCGGCTCGAACAATTAAGAATCCTAGCAAAGGTCCTCTGTCTGGAGAGGAAAAAACTTGATCTTGCAATGCGAATCAATCTGTATTGCTAAGCGATCACCTAAACTTGAAACATTTGTAAAGTTACTTGCCTTTTGCTTTGAGGTGTCATGAAACAGGGTTTCCTTTGTGGCTTCAAGGAAACAACTAAATTTAAATTGCTCCTTACAATTCCTTTCAAGCATGACATGTTTGAAACAGATTATTGAAACTTGCTCCTCCTTCCCTTTTGGTACGATCCATATGATTGTAATGAGATGTACACAAGCTTATTTGTGCATTCTTGAAGGATTCTCAAGCTTATTTAAACTTGCTTATCTTTTTCTGCTTTGTTGGATTGTCATTGTCCAAACATTTAGTCTAATCCTCAACATAAATGTCAATTGTGTTTAGATGGACACAAATTGAATAGTTCTTAGAGAAGAAGTCAAATCTCAACCATGGAGTTCTGATTAGTTGTTCCATTTAATTTAAGACTGTTTATTCCTCAGTCAACGGTCTGTGGCCAATCATGTTAATGGCAATCTCATCAGGCCAAGCCATTCCCAACTCAAATTCTCATTGCTATTGCAGATAGCTACGTACGGAAAAGGGTTTGTGCAGGCATCCCAAGAAACCTGGCAGCTCTTTGAGAGGCGAGAAATGGAACCCATTGTTGACTCCGATATAACCAGCTCTATTTGTTTCCTCACTGGTGTATGCAGTGGCTCTATTTGTGTTATTGTCGTGGCTGCATGGACTGTCAAAGTGCACGAGCCCTTCACTGCCACCCTTTCTCTCTTGGCATTCTTCATTGGATACCTCATGGTTGGTGTAACTTCTTTATATGTTTTGATCACCTTGTTATACTTACACAATAAGTGTCAAAAAGGATTAAAAAAAAAAACACTATTCAACTTAAAAACTTACCTTTGGTATCTTTTATATTAAATTTTAACACGCCCCACATGTGCAAATCTAGTATGTTGAAAGGGTGACCAAAGCACAAACTTACCTTTATTTACAGAAATTCAATTAAATACCAAAAATAAGAGTAACTTAGTTTGAATTTAAGCATCTTAGTTATAAATATTCAGATATTACGTTAAAAAACTTATTCATTAAGACTAGCAATGGGTCATATTAATTTCATTATAAATTTCATTTTTAGATCATGAGACTAACTTGCATTATATTTCAATATTTATCCGTGTGGCTGATTAATTTTAATGTGCCAGACCAGGATTGCCATGGCATTGCCGCACGCCTGTGTGAGTTGTTACTACGTATGCTATGCAGAGAATCCTGAAAACAGATTGTTTGACAAAACCATCAAGGATCGCCAAGGCTTGATGAAATCTGGTAGAGATGTGGTCGTGCCGACGCCTCGGGTTCCCCGTCGATTTAGAAGGTAGCTACTTGTCTAACGGCCTAACTTCTACCATAAATTTTGTACAGAAGCCATGTGGGCACAGGCGGAGCTTAAACATATGCCGTCGAAATTGTGCCATTCTAGTTATAATAATTGGTCCCTTTCAACGGTGGCCCAATGTCTCAATTTATAACCAATCAAGCTCTGGGGTTGCTTATCCACAAACGAATGGGGTGCTGGCGTGGCGGCAATGACAATTGAACAATGCTTTTGGTTTGAGTGTGAAAGCTGAAGCATTATCGGACTTTTGACGGAATCTGAAATTGCAAGCAATGTGGAGAGCCCACCAAGACTGAAGGATATAGAGCAATGGCAGAAGTGTCTTTGTGGTCCTTCCCTTTGTATCACATGGCATATGCCCTTAACCTTTGTGGGATTCCATAGTTTGATAACTCTCTGTCGTTTTGAAACCATACGACAAAATGTTTCAACTCATAATTCCATGTATGTGTGTGACTCATCCCAATCTCCACGATTAGTGAATTATGCAACCCTTCCTCTCTCTTTTTGTGATATGGAGCTTTCTTTTGCTGTCTTGGCTGTTCTCAAGTGATCAGCTTGACAGTTCGTGACATTATACGTTCTGTACCAGAAACGAATTTCTTTCACTTTAACACCATATCTTTTCTCATGTCAACTTCTCGATTTTTGGACATTGAGCTTGTCTTTCGTCCCAACCTTCAGCTTGAGTTGAGGTTGAGTGGCGGCATTTAATTAAATTATAATAATGATTTACTATGTAAATATTTATATGTTTGAACTCTTAATTAAAAGTTTATGGTCTAATAATTTTTTTTATGGTAAAAAAAAAAAAACTAAGATGGGTCCTCGCAACTGACCTTTCCGTTTCGTAGATTTTTGATAGCTTGTCTACAAATTTTCCAATAACGATCACTGCTTGTAGAATGGTTACACGGACCAATCGTTCGGCAACGCAGCTTATGGTCCAATGCTTCCACGCCAACCTGATGAGTTCTTCTCTCTGTTTTTTTTTTTTGAATTGGTGGGGATTAAAATTCGAATTCAAGAATTTCAGATTAAACTCAAACAGATATACATATATTGTTAATTTATTCAGATTGAATTTCAAATTTAAAATTTCTAATTTTAAAAAATGATTATAGTATCAGCGAGTTCCTTTAGGAAATGGTCTGTTAAGCAGTGAGCTTTTGAACCGGGCGCACAGCTGGACTTGACTTTGAGTATATTGGGCCGAAGTTTTCAGGCTCAGGCTTAGGCTTATGGGTTAGTTGGACCATGTCCAACTGTGAGAGTATGAGTTTATTTACTTTCAAATAAAAATATATTAAAAATAACTATCAATTTATAGAATAATATAAAAATAATATAAATAATTTTATTTAATTTTATTTATTTATAAAATTAAATGAAATATAATTTATTATTATTATATTATTTTATTTGTATTATTATTATTATTATTTTTTTTATTCATTTACCTTATTATTATTATTAGGTCCCGGCCACTTATTTACTTGAAAAATGTGAATTACGTAATTGTATTTAGGCAGACTCTTATCTGGATTTTGAGCGGTGGACGGCAGACAGGCTCAGAGAGCCGAAACAAAAAGCTGTGCTTTTGTAAGCAGCGAGGGATTGACAAAAAGAACAAAGCAGCAACAATGGCGACCGTTACTACCCCATCATCGTCATCATCATCATCGTCCTTAATGCTAACGCACACTTGCTCCTCTAAGCCACACCCACACGCACAAGACCTAACGCCAGCTATCCTATCCTTCCAGGCCAAGTCTTCCTCTTTTTGCCCATTTGTTTTGAAGTCATGTTCTCTAAGGGAGAGGACTCCAAGCAGAGGGGCCAGTTTTTATGCGAAGAAAGAGGTAAAGTTTGCATCTTTTGCGGTTGCGGCTGCCGCCACGGCCGCAAAGACGGGGGAGCTGGTGGCTGAAGAAGAGTTGAGAGAGGAAGAGAAAGGCGATGGGGCAACTGCCACCGTCACTCAGCCCATGCCAATGAAAGGGAAGGCTGCGTTGCCGCTGAAAAGAGACAGGGTATGCCGCGTGAAAGTTTTTTTTTTTTTTTTTAATTTCTTGGTTTTCCTTTTCTTTTCTTCCTTTTGTTTGTATTTGTGAGTGTTGACTTGTTTTGGATAAGGGTGGTGATTTGATTGGTGGGTTTTATTTGGTTTGTCGGTTTTATCTTCATTTCAGGTATTATTCTAGTTTTTACAAATTGTTGCCTGTGAAATGTTATGGATAATGTATAGTTTGTATCTGTCTTTCTGCCTTTTGAGGTGTACGTTTTGTGAGTTTTGTTTCTCCTCATGCCTTCTTATCAAAATTTAGTAGGTTATATACTTAAACTTGACTGCCTCTGCCCTAGAAGACAGGTTGTTCAATGGCTGCATTGCCCGCTGGGGGCAGGGGGAATCTGCATTGAGAAGACTCATTTCCTGTTACATGGTTTTTAGTTTTGTTTCTTAGTGATTTACTAATGAGTACTTTGAATTTTGTTGTCTCTTGAAGTTTGGTAAGAACTATATTCTCAATATTCCCTTTTTTGTTTTTCAAGATTATTGTAGAGTTTCAACCATACAGCTTTACATCCTTTTATTCGCAATGCCAGACAAGGTCTAAGAGATTCTTGGATATTCAAAAATTAAGAGAAAACAAAAAAGAGTATGATGTAAAGACCGCAATGTCTCTGCTGAAGCAAATGGCAACCTCAAAGTTTGTTGAAACGGCTGAAGCTCATTTCCGTCTTAACATTAATCCAAAATTTAATGATCAGCAGCTGAGGGCAACGGTGAGTTCTCACTCGATAAGAGTGCAAAATTGTCTACACAGGCTGTCAGTGACTGCAATAACATCAATTCTCTTTGTTTGGTTCTCTTTGCATAGGTAAATTTGCCCAAGGGAACTGGTCAACCTGTTAGGGTGGCAGTCCTTACACAAGGTTATTATTCTTCGCAATTTTCACTTGTACAAATGCTAAGTCAGTTACATTGAAAAGGCCTGCAGTCCTTTTTAGTGCCACATCTCTTTAAATCAGCAGGAAATGGGGTTTTCAAGGGGATAGGAAAATGAGATGGAGAGTTGTGTGGATTGGTTATATCATGTAGTAGGTGCTGATTGGAACTGCTAATTCTCAGAGCTTGGAGAGAAATATTATGGAAACAATTAGTAGGGAACTCTTGTGGGGACTAATCATTGGTTGTGGCTGATTTTGGAGGCACCCTTTTTTTCTCCCCCACAGGGTCTCTGTTGTGGTTGGATTGTGGAAATTTTTTTAAGCTTACTAAGCCTGTTGGCTTATCTTGCCCATTAAGTATGTTTTGTTTCTTGTCCTATGCATGTTTTGTAACATGGTCTAAGTATTCCAGGTGAAAAGTTTGATGAGGCGAAAAATGCTGGAGCAGATTTGGTCGGCGGAGAGGACCTGATAGAACAAATAAAAGGGGGATTCATTGAATTTGATAAATTGATTGCGTCCCCAGATATGATGCCTAAGGTGTTGTACATCTTATCTTTGTTTTAGTTTAATAGATTAGCTGCATCCCTACCTGCTCAATGACTTTGCAATGTGGAAAAAAGCTAAAATATCTTGTACTGTTACTGTTCTATTTTCTGGGAAATGTGAGAATTTAGTACATAATGTTAGGAGGCTTTGGTTTCTGTTTCTAATGTTGCCATTGGTTGGCATTCCCTTTATAGAATTTGAAAAATTGATTGCATAATGCATAAGGCATTACTGGTCTTGTCTTTGTTGTAGTTCAATAGATTAACCACACCGATACTTTCTGGAAGACTTCTTAATGTGGTAAAAATTAAAACATACTTGCCTGTTACTTCTCAATTATCTAGGAAACATGAGAATTTAGTACATAACTTAGGAGGCTTTAGCTTTTGTTTCTAATGGATGCCATTGTTTGATGGGCCAAAAGTTATAAGTGGTGCTTGGATGTTGAAATATGTAACATCTTTTTTTTTTTCCATTTTGTCACTGAAATATATTAGAGCATTTGGGTACATTGTGTTGGTCATTGCCAAGAAAGTGCTAAATTTTGGATTTCATATTCATATGCAATGTCATGTGCTTTTTCTTTTTTTTTTTTACCTTGCTTCCGTCTTATACTTTTGTAGCCAAGGATGATTGTAATTGCAATGCAATGTATAGTGTTAGTCTTTTGGCATTGCTGAGCTCTCAACAGGCACTTTGAGACACACACAACTTCTAATGATCTGCTTGAAAGTTGCAACATGTTGGGCAACTATCACTGGCAATGCTTAGATTCATTGGATTTGCTTTTTAGTGATATGAATTTGCAGTTGAGTTGATCAATTTTAGAGAGTTTAAACTCTTCCCTCCCTTCTTTGATCTCTCAACCCCACCCCCTATGCCCTCACATGCAAAACATAGCAAAATGTGCTTGATGCTAATTGTGCCAGTAATTTGTGTAACTGTTGATCTAGGAAGTATTTCATTTTGAAAATTACAAGGTATTCACATTTCTTTAAACTTGGCAACAGGTTGCCAGTGTGGGTAGGATTTTGGGACCCCGAGGACTAATGCCAAACCCCAAGGCTGGCACTGTCTCAACAAACATACTTCAGGTATGTTTCCTTTTTATATCTTGTATTGCCCTTGAATGAGTTATATTCTGGTTGTTCTCAACTTCCAAGTGGGGTTTTCTTTCTGGGATTTTTGTCAGACATGAAGCTAATGTGTATGTTTGAAGGTCCCACTGTAAGACACAATGGGAAGATGAAATTGACTAAAATAGGATGAAAATTGAGTTGATTATGTTAGTCTATCTATCTGCTGCAAAGTTTGAAAATTGGTTCTCTCTACCATCTTCTATGTGGTATCCAAAAGATGAGGGCAATTGAGAAGGGAAAAAATTGCCAAAAGGACCAGGATACTTGCATCTGTAGATGTACACAGATTTTCATTAGGAAAGTATATCAATTTCAGTTGTGCAATTTGTTACTTGTTGCCCTCTTCTAGTCATTTATTTAGCCAAATGAAACGATTTGCTCTGATGGGTTTCAGGCAATAGCAGAGTTCAAGAAGGGAAAGGTCGAATACAGAGTGGATAAAACTGGGATTGTTCACATCCCTTTTGGAAAAATTGACTTTACAGAAGAAGACCTCCTAATAAACTTCCTTGCCATAGTAGTATGTTTGAAAACTTTCCCTTTTTTCTATTTATTCATGCAATATCTTTTTTCAGTCCTCCTTCTTTGGTGCCAGTGTTGTGAGTTGTCATCAAAGGAACTTATTTAGCTTATATTTTCTGAATCGTTCCAGAGATCGTTGGAAGTAAACAAGCCATCTGGTGCAAAAGGAGTTTACTGGAAAAGTGCGCACATCTGCTCGTCGATGGGGCCTTCTATTCGACTAAATGTAAGGGAGATGCTTGACTACAAGCTTCCCTCAGACATCTCAATATAATGAAAGCCTGTAGATGATATCTTTTAATTATATTTGTCAAAGCTTTTCTCCGTTTGGTAAAGATGACAGTAAGTAAGGTGAATTGCGTCTATTTGATGCCTGTAAAATCTGTTCTCTAAAGCCGAGTGAATACAAATGTGGTGACTTCAGAAGCCTAGCTCAAGGCATTGGCATTATACCACCCAAAGAGAGTGTCTTGGTCAGTTGATCTGCTTCTCTTTGGCTCAAATTTGAATGCTTTTACTGCCATCCGTCCTTTAATAAAAGCAAGATTATAACAAAAACGTGGTGTTGAGTTTTAGACTCATGAGTATCAACGTTGGGTGTGAGAGAGGATTCTTTAGATTTAACAATACCGAAGCAGTACGTTTTTCTACAGAAAAAAAAATTGAATAAATATGTTTTAACTTTAATTTAATCATCATATTTGAAATATATTTCTATCTGTGGGGTTAGAAAAAGAGAAAGCAATAGCATTATGATTCTTGCTTACCTCTCGCCCAGGATTTCATTAAAAGCGTCTCAAAACAAGGTATTCCTGCTTCCAATTGTCCAATTCAAGACTCTGCTAGCAAAAGATGGCTGTTTCACAATCAGCATGAGGTAGCTATAAACCATAAGCCGGGAAAAAGACATATTCGGTGGTAGGCAACTTAACTTAGTAAAATTATATAGAGTACTTAAATTGCAAATTTAAACATCTTTTCGATGACAATGAAATAGTCTTAGAAATGTTATTTGTCCCACAAAAGCCTCTAAATGTGAATCATCCCAACTCATTAATATGGGGATGAACACGAGACAGTCATATTTTAAGATTAATGTACCTTTTAGCAGCAATATTGAATTCAAGTGGGTCAAACTAATGATCATTGCCCCGGCTCATAAAGAGCTCCCAAAATCCTAAAACCATAATTCCATCAACTGTAGTGCGAGGAAGCATGCCTTGCAAATCATCTGCTCTTACATATTTGTCAATGGAGGGCACATGAAGTTCTGTAAACTATATTGGGAGACAAAGAGTATATATTTGTCAGAGAGTGTAGGACCAATTGGACCAACTACACCTTCTTCTTGCAAACCAAAGATGATGAGAGGTTCACTTATTTACTTTCATGTTCTATCCTTCCAAGGCCAAGTCTTTCTCTCTTTGTCCATTTGTTTTGAACTCATGTTTTGTTAGAGAGAGAGGATAACGAGCAGAAGGGTCGGTCTTTAAGCGAAGAAAGATGCAATGTTTGCAACTTGCGGTGTGGCTGTTGCCGCCATGGCTGCAGAGACGGGGAAAGTGGTGGCTGAAGAAGAGTTGGGGAGAAGCGAAAGGCGATGGCGCAACCGCCATCGTCACTCAGCCCAAGCCCAAGACAGCGAAGGCTGCATTGCCGCTGAAAAGAGACAGGGTATGCCGGGTGCAAGTTTTTTAATTTCTTCGTTTTCCTTTTCTTTTCTTCTCTTCGTTATGTTTGTCTTTGTGAATGTTGATTTTTTTTTTTAATAAGGGTGGTGATTAGATTGGTGGGTTTTATCTTCATTTCAGGAATTATGCTAGTTTTTATAAATTGTTGCCTGTGAAATGTTATGGATAATGCATGGTTTCCATCTGTCTTTCTGCCTTTTGAGGTGTAGGTTTTGTGAGTTTTGTTTCTCGTTGTGTAATGCACTTGAGCTTGACTACCCCTTCCCTAGAAGACAGTTTGTTCCCGCATAGGGTGGGGAGAACGGCAATGAGAAGAGTCATTTCGTGTTATGTGATTTTTAGTTTTGTTTCTTAGTGATTAACTAATGGATACTTCAATTTTTGGACTTTTTATGTTTGGTAAGAACTATATTAGCAATATTCCTTTTTCTGTTTTTCAAGATTATCGTAGAGTTTCTACCATAAATCCTTTTATTTGCAATGCCAGATGAGGTCTAAGAGATTCTTGGATATTCAAAAATTGAGAGAAAACAAAAAAGAGTACGATGTAAAGACTGTGATATCTCTGCTGAAGCAAATGGCAAACTCAAAGTTGAAGCTCATTTTTGTCTTAACATTGAACCCAAAAAATATAATTATCAGCAGCTGAGGGCATCAGCGAGTTCTCACTTGGTAAGTGTATAAAATTATTTAGGTGGGCTATCAGTGTTTTAACATTGAACCCAAAAAATATAATTATCAGCAGCTGAGGGCATCAGTGAGTTCTCACTTGGTAAGTGTATAAAATTATTTAGGTGGGCTATCAGTGTTTGCAATAATGGTAATTCACCTTGTTTTCTTCTCTTTGCTTTGGCAAATTTACCAAAGGGAACTGGGCAAACTGTTAAGGTGGCAGTCTTTAAACAAGGTTGTTATTTTCCTGAACTTTTGCATGCACAAATCCTAAGTCAGATGCATTGAGGAGTCTTCAGTCCCTTTAGTGCCACATCTCTTTAAATCAGCAGAAAGGGGTTTTTCAAGGGGATAGAAAAAAATTAGATGGGGAATTATGTGGATTGGTTATATTACGTGGTAGGCGCTGATTGGAAACTGCTAATTCTCAGAGCATGGACATAAAAATTATGGTAACTGTCGGTAGGGAACTCTTGTGGAACTATTCATTGGTTATGGTGGCTGATTGTGGAGGCACCCTTTTTCCTCCTCTGTTGGGTTTCTGTCATGGTTGCACCTGATTGTGGAGATTTTTTAAGCTTGGTAAGTCAGTTGGCTTATATTCATCCTTAAGTATGTTTACCTTCTGTCCTTTGCATGTTTGTAACGCAGTCTAAGTATCTCCAGGTGAAAAGTTTGATGAAGTGAAAAATGCTGGAGCAGATTTGGTTGGTGGAGAGTACCTCCCCAGATATGATGCCTAAGGTGCTGCCATCTTATCTTTGTTTTAGTTTAATAGATTAACTGTATCCATACCTGATTGATGACTTCACAGTGCGGAAAAATCAAAATATACTTGCCCTGTTACTGTTCCATTTTATGGGAAACATGAGAATTTAATACATAATCTAAGGCATGGCTGTCTTGCCTTTGTTATTAAAACAAAAAAACAGAGAGAGAAGAAGCATGCCATAAGAAAAATGTGATTGATGCTGATTGTGCCAGTCACTTGTGCTACTGCTGATGATGTAGGAAGCATTTCATTTGGTATATTATATGAGTTTTCTGAAAGGAATTCACATTTCTTTATGCTTGGCAACAAGTTGTCTGCCTAGCTAAGATTTTGGGACCCCAAGGACTAATGCCAAACACCAAAGCTGGCACTGTCTAGACTAACATACCTTAGGTATGCTTTCTTTTTATAGGTTGTTTTGCCCTTGAATGGGATATATTCTGATTGTTCTCAACTTTTAACTGGGGTTTGCTATCTAGGTCTTTCGTCAGACACAATGCTTATGCGTATATTTGAAAGTTTCAACGTAAGACACAATCGGATGATGAAATTGACGTAAATAGGATGAATCCCGCTGACTGCATTAGTCTATCTCTATCATACAAGTGCATTTGGCTAAGAGTATATAGGAAACTACAAAAGTTGAAAATTGGATATCTCTACCATCTTTTATGTGGTATGCAAAAGATGAGGGAAATGGGGAAGGAAAAAAATATGCAAAAAGGACAAGGGTATATGCAACTGTAGATATGCAGATTTTCAGTACAAAAGTATTCATTTGTATAGTTTGATGCTTGTTGCCCTCTTCTAGTCATTCATTTAGCTAACTCGAATGGTTTTTGCTCTAATGGGTTTCAGGCAATAGCAGAGTCCAAGAAGGGAAAGGTTGAATACAGAGCAAATGAGACTGGGATTGTTCACTTTTGGAAAAATTGACCTTACAGAAGAAGACCAACTTATAAACTTTATAGCTGTCGTGATATGTTTGCAACCTTTTCATCATCTCTACTTTCGCATGCAATATTTTTTCGTTCCTCTTTCTTTACGTTGCTTTGGTGCAAAGATTGTCGTCAAGAGAACTTATTTAGCTTACATTTTCTGAATTGTTATAGAGATTGGTAGAAGCAAACAAGCCATCTGGTGTCAAAGAAGTTTACTGGAATAGTGCGCACATCTCCAACGGGGCCTTCCATTCGACTAAACATAAGGGAGACACTCGGCTACAAGCTTCCCTCGGAGATCTCAATATAATGAACGCCTGTAAATGATGTCTTTCAATTGTCTTTGTTAATTAAAGATTATATGGAAAGTAAGGTGAGGTGCCATCAGTCTCAGTTAAGTCTGTTTGGTTTTCAATGATCCATTGGCAATGTCTCTGTTGGCCACCATGGGTTGACTTGGCTGCGGAATTACATGCCTGTGAAATCTGTTATCTGAAGCCCAGGGAATTTAAGTGCTGCACTTTTAAAACCTAGCTCAAAGGCATTGGCATTATATGATTCTCAAAAGCTGAGAATAAAACTGGCAACCGTGAGCCAGGGAGATGAAGAATGTTAGAGGGTGTTGAGCCTGCCAACAACACCTTCGTCTAAATACAGATTCAACTTCGTTGGCCCTGGAAAGCATCAAACCCCATTACTGCTGCATTTAGTTACAGGTGGTTAACTACGTTGGCGTTGCCAACATGTTGGCTTCCCAATTACTGAGCCATAGTACCACACCACAATAATGTTGAAATCTCCAATTTCATGAAGCTCTAAAATCTTCCTAGTGTTCTTCAATAGAGTAAAGGAATAAATATGGATCGAAGACAATCTGGGTTTGACAAAGTTTCAAGAAACCCGCACGGGCTAGTCACAACCAGTTTTCTATGCTCCACGAAACCCACCTGAGTTTTACTTGGTTGATGTCAATCCAATCCAATGGCATGGATCAGTCACAATCGCACGAGCATTTTTGTGATTATGCCTTTATAGATAGAACCACATAAAACAAAAACAAGCTCAAACTAAATATCAATAATAGTTTGAGTCCACGGCAGACCTTACAAGCTCAACTAAATTAGTGTAATTTCAATAGGGACTATGCAGTCTTATCCTTACAATTTGCAGAGGAGAAAATTGCATTTGGACATCTAACATGTTCTACACCATGTCCCAAACCATGAGGACACATAGAATAGCCCACCAAAATGCCATCTGCAATCTGCTTTGCGAGCTCTGGAACATCCAATCAAACAACGAATAAAACAGTAATTTGGGGCTTTTAAACATCAATTTTGATTTCAGCATTGATTTTCGCCCACTAGCTGTGTAACAGCACCCCAGTTATCACCACTGCTCCACACTGAATCAGAAAATTTCATGTTTTTCCACAGTTAATGAGGATCATAAACAAATAATAGTGAAGAGAGAAATAGATTAAAGAGCATTTAACCTTTAGATGGCTGCTCGATCCAAGGTCCATTCATAATATTGAGAATGCTACATGCCTCACTGTATTCCAGATTTGATAGCAATTTTGGGGTGAGCAAGAAACACCTATGCATGATTCATGGAAACAAATAAGTTACTCATCAAGAACTTTTGCATGATGAACCAGTTGATCATTGTATGATGTGTACAAACAATTTTATGAGAAAAGAGAAAAAGGTAAAGGCCAAATACACGAGGCTTCCCATGCCATCGGGCTTGAGGAAGGGTTAGATGTTGGGACGTATCAGATGTATGCAGCATAAACCTTACCAAGGCCCGCTCTTCAATTTTATGGCAAGAAAGTGGATATAAATTGCATGAATATGGAAAGCAACCATGTGAACCACCATTTCAGCCCCAAGGGACCTAGGAGTATGACTTGATTT
Organism: Rhizophora apiculata; assembly: GCA_037832385.1. Taxonomy (NCBI): domain Eukaryota; kingdom Viridiplantae; phylum Streptophyta; class Magnoliopsida; order Malpighiales; family Rhizophoraceae; genus Rhizophora; species Rhizophora apiculata. The sequence goes on along the minus strand of CM075430.1, from coordinate 1,300,525 downwards.
GCCTTTAAATGAGACACCTTTCTACAATCAAAATCTAAGATTTATTCTTTAAATAGAAACATTTGATCATAAATACAAAACTGATGTGTGCCCTTCCATGCCCTGGTATAATCAGCAGCAAATCTGAAGAAGAGTCAATGAAGGGAAGACCATGATATACACACCAATATGATGCATGCAAAGCCTCTCCGTGTTGTTAACCTTGCAACCCCAAGAGATACATGCATAGACTTCCTAACACAATAAAGGAACAAAAGATAACCACAACAATTGAATATTCAATTATTGCAAAATTCAGACATTTATCCGTACTGTGATGTGTTTGGTTGGCTGGCAGCTCTCACTAATTGCTGAAACATTTTCCTTTCATTTATGGGATCCATTCCTGAATTAGAAAAAGTAAAGATCGGCCAATGAATTCTTCTCAACTTAATGCGCAGTCAGATTAAAGACTTAAAAATTCATATCTAACCCTGATTAATCTCATCAACAACTCTGAATGGGCAGTTTGTAAGGTCCTGAAGAGACACCAGATAAAGAATGGTTGAAACCGATCGCTCCTGAAGGGAAATTCAAGGACAGGAGTTAGTAACTACAGGCATCGTGAAAAGAAGAAATTAAAATTATACTATACCCCTCCAGATTGATGGTGGGCACTGAGAACTTGAAGTTGCCCTGCTTGCCTGAAGGTTCATAATGTGAAACTAAATGAGAACAAGAATCAAAGTGGTACAATACTGGTTAAAAGCATAAACAGCAGAGTTGGACACCAGAAATGAGTGTTTACACTATATTAAGAAGGTTAGACAGTATAAAGACTGCATCAAAACTATTGAAGAAAGGCAGACAAATGTAAGTGGTGGACTTTGAGACCTGATGTACTTGAGTCAACATTCAAACTAGCATAAAATGAGTTTCAAGAATACTCAATCATAAAACCAGGTTTATTCTTCTATTTACAAGTAAACAAGCAGTTAACAGGAAGGCTAATGCTTCAAAAATTCAAATGCCTTGTCACCATACAATCTATGTTTTGGACCTAAATAGCAGGCTTAGAATTGGATGTCACCTGAACTTCACTTTTATGAGTATTCCAAACTGATCAAAGTCCTTTTCATGCTCATCTATAAACAAAAACTCAATCAACCCAGGATGTTATCATCAACAGCATCTCATATGCAGCTTACTACACCAAAAGATCAAATTAATTACCCAGTGAAACTTCTCCTGCAATGGCCATCTCCTTGAAGTTACGACTAAATGTATCATTTATCTGAGAAACAAGACTCCTTAATGTTGGAAGCCAACTTGACTGCAAGAAAAATGGACAAATTTAAAGACAAAACAAGGTAATTATAACACAAAAACCTCTATAGTAGAATCAAGGATACAAAGAGAACCTAAAAAGAAGATATTAAATCAAAATAGTGGAAATGAAATCATTTACAGTTGATCCAATTAACTACTTCTAGGTAGCAGAAAATCATATACGGTAGGGAGTGGCTAGTTGCAGCATGAGTTAAAGATTCTTGAATTCCATGTAAATTCCAACCAGTATAGTCAAGGCTTAAAATGCAAACTAGGCTGAAATTTGGACCCAGTAAACTTGAGTTTATTTCATTCCATCTAGAAATAATGCCAGTAGCCTCAACAGGCTTCAAATAAGCTTGTCATTAAACCAAATAGGCCTTCAAGTTTCTTCAGTCCCATATAACCCTAACTAGAGTGATTCATAAATATGCAGAATCAAACCTATTACAAACAGAGATTCATTGATAATTCAGAGTTAGTTGAAACAAATAGATAGTAGACAAAATATCAAAAAACACTCTTCTTAAATTTAGTTGAAACAGACACAACAGAGCTTTTTTTAGATCTTAATTGCTCATCATTCATACTTCTAAAAGTTTACTCAACCTTGATTCTTACAGCTTTCCTTAAATGAAGGATTTCTTTTAAAAAGTAAATATTGTATCCATGGAATTCAGGAAAACAAAAACAGTAGCACATGAAGATTATTTGTTTGGAAGCATCACACCTTCAGGGCATCTATTTCAGCCAAACATTTTCTCATTTCTTCTTCATCCGCTTCCAATTTTTTGGCCATAGCTTCTATCTGCAGAAAGAAAAGTAATTGCAGATTATGGTTTACTGCATCCACTGAAGATGGGCTAGAAGAAAAAATGATGGCAAAAGATTACCTTCTCCTGCCGGTGTTCATATTCTTCCAATACGTTCTGGTTCAGAAAAAGAATGGAATTGGCTTGAGATATATTATCTTGAATGGCAGCCTCCAACTCCTCAATTGTTGCAGGCATCTGCACAGAGCAAGCTGGGTAACATCTAAACATGTTCAATAACACTTAATTCAACTCAATTTTTTCTCATGTTATAGTCTACCGAGTGCCAATTGTTTTACAAGACAACAGAGATAACATTTGTCCAACAAGATAACAGTGCTCATATATATATATATATACTTTTTTGGGTATTGGCTTTTTTGTCCCAGAATCAAGGGGTGATATTATTTATTTTCTGTGCTGGCCAGCACACCATATGGCTAAAGTTCATAAATGTAGCACTGGAAAGCATGCAATATCAGTTAGTGATTAGATGTGCATAACCCTAGCATTGCTCACTTCTAGCATTATGTTTTCTCAACCAATTTTGTGGCTATCCAATAACTAAGGTTTGTAAGAAAACACAACAAAACCAAGCTGATCAGGTCTTCTCTCATGAAGGTTGCTATCACAATCAAATTTACCATTCAAATAACTCCAATTTGTCTCTTGTGGAACCCAAAAGGATAAAAATTGACTAAATTTTCTCTCTTTATTTCTCTCTGTTTCAGCTAACTGTATGTTAAATATCTTGCTTCTTGTGATGCACCCTTCTGTGCATTCCCACGTGACAACACATGGAACTCTTGAATTCAAAAGGAATTTAACACGGAAAGTTGTAAGCAGCAGACAATTGCATCAGAGAATTGTGTGACCTCAAGAAATTCCTTCTCAAGTTCTGGAGTAATGGCAGCAATTGATTCTGCATGCCTCTTGGCTTCAGAGAGTTGCTGTCGACATTCCTCTACCTTCTTCTTGCCTTTACACAAACAAGCTCATATTCAGTGACACTTGAACAATGTTTCACAAAAGTAAGGGTGTTATCAGCCTATTTGGGATTTCTCATTTAGCATTTTACTTCATATAAGAAAATTACCTAGGAGTCTACAATAAATCAGAAGCCCTTTGGAGCAGCCCTAAAAGAGAGTCTTGAAACCCTAATTTAATACAAAGGTTAAGCTATCTGTAGATAATCTTAAACTTCTAGCTTACTCAAGCCATACCCACCACATATAAGGGTTGAATTTTCAGATACATTCTGCCTCAACAAAGGACTGCTGCTGTATGAATGAATATATATGCTAGGCATGCATACTCAGATTCCTAGTATGCGTAAAGCAATATAAAATATCCACAAGAAGTTAAAAGATGAATTGGTGAAAGATATTTCCAAAAGGAAAAGACAACCAAAAACTTGTTTAGAAAGTTACAAACTCACAAAACTCCAGCTGGAGGGATGCTTGTTGGGCGAGCTTTTCATGCTGCTTCAGATTAACTTCCAGTTCTCTAATCTACAAAATTTTGTAACAAATATTTAACAGAAGGTAAATATGTCACAGAATCTTACAGAGTAAACTAAAAAGCTTAGTTGCATGAAACAAAAAAGAAGTCAAACAAAGGTGGAAAATAAAAAAAAGGAAAAATCTCTCTAGTTCACATGAAAAATAATCCAAGTAAAAGGATAAGAATTCTAATCTAAAAGAAATCTACACCTAATCAGCACTAGTGAAAAAAAAAAAAAAAGACATCTCTCCATAGTTTCCATAAAAGGAGTAAAAGCAAAAGGAATATTCTCCTAATGTAGAAGTGTTGGATTTGCCTCAACTTGTTATCTGTTAAAAGTCCAATATTGTAAGGTGATGGAGCCACCGTTATAAATAAGAGTGTATCCATAGACTAATTACTAAAGAATGAGAAATTGAATTTTACTTCTTGGCATATGAATAAAGATTTAAATGCTGGCACACTCATTCACCGTATAGTCACGAAAGACAATGTCATTTAGTCAAAAGGCTAGATCTTGAAGATCAAAGACGAGATCATATACACACCAACATTTATTGCCAGCTGCTATGCATAGTTCTAGTTCCTATTTTGTTTTTTGTTTTCGTATCTCATGCATTTAGTATATATATGATGTTTTGTTACTGCTTTCAGTGTAAGGCCTGAAAGATTGCAAAATAAGCAGTTCTCTTAGCCATTAGTTCTTGGTATAACCTTTTGAAGTTGTGTCTTGTGTGGTTGTGAATTTTGCCAAAAAAGCGAGTGCTGATTCAAATGTTGTTTAATAGCCTGTAGTATTTATACCCAGACAACCCTCCCACATGGACCTAGGCTAAAAGCCAAACCACGTATATTTATCTATCCATTCATACTTCTTTCCACACTTGTCTATTTTGTTGCCCATATTTTTTTTGTACTGGTGGGTCCATTTTTTAACAAATCAGAATCAGAGCGCTGGATTGAGTTTGGTACCTTAATATGACAACATTGAAATTTGGCTAAAAGAAATTTGGTGGAAACATTAATTTTGAATTATGGCAAAATTAACTCTTTGTTCCTATTCATGTATATCCCACACAGATTATGGACTTTTGTAAATAGAGAAATGTTAACAAGCAAGCTAACAATTATCTCATATTGACACTTTTATAATCTTTATTGGCTTTATTTGGACAATTTATAATGTACCTACCTACTTCGATAAAATCAAATAGTCAATGACCCACTGGTGAAGTTATCTTAGTCACATAGAAGTGCTGCGTCAACAGCTAATGAGGCAAACTAATAGAAATCCCAATGTCACAAATCTTATTTGAACTAAGTGAAAGTTACTACCCCCTTCAACAGAATTGAAGAATTAGTGATCAACTGGCAAACTTATCCCCAAATTAGAGCATATCCATAGCCAAGTGACTAAAGCATGGGAAGTTGGACTTTTCTTCTTGGCATACAAATAAAGATTTGAATGGTGGTATGCACACACTAAGGCATGTGATCATGAGAAAAAATCCCACCGAGTCATAAGCTAGACTTTGAAGATTAAAGAAGGGATCCTAGGCATATAACCATTTATGGTTGGCTTCTAAGCATAGTTCTAGTTCCCATCTTCATTTTTGTTTTCACATCCCATGCATTTAGTATAAATGTGTGTGCTGTGGTTGTGTTCAAAGTGAGACTTGAAAGATGAAGAAATAACCAGAGCTCTTAGCTCCAAGTTTTTGGTATAACCTCTTGGCATGGTATCTAATTAGGTTTTTTAAGTTATGCAAAAAGAGTTACAATTTGGGTGTATTAGGCTTTTGGGGACCTTTGGTGTGACATCTTAATATCTCTTATTTTCTCTGTAGTAAATATTCCCAGACTGCTTTGCCCATGGATGTAGGATAAAAACCAAACCACATAAAATTTGTGTGCCCATTTATTCTTTTTTTTTTTTTTTTTGCACAATTCTCTATTTTGTTGTTCTGTATGTTTCATACTGGTGTGCTTATTGCCTCATAGAAGAGATTTATGTGAAATCTTTCCATGCGTGCTTTATGTTGTAGTTTAAGATAGTTAAAAACAACTTTAGAAGCATTCACAGAGATGCGATAGGAAAATTTTTGCACCTTCTCCCAAATGAAAAAGCAGATTCTGTAACAATAATGACAACCTCCCACTGCAAATGACTGAAACACTATTGTCAAAGAACCAAGAAGAAGGAATGTCTTTATGATTAGAATTTTCTTGGATTGAGACATATAAGTCCAATCTGGATTGTAGTCAGCTTTAGGGTGATTTGTAGTAATCTGGATTGTGGTCAAGCTCATATCTTTAGTTTCTTTTGTGTATAAACTAGTTTATGTTTAAGTCAAAACTTATATTTGAGTTCATATTTGATTGTATTGGAAATTTCTATGAAAGGATAATCCTTCTAACGGTTTAAGTCAGCATTTAGTATTGGAATTAAAACAAGAATTTGTATCAGAATTCTCTCTGCCTCTGTTCCTCCCATTCTCTCTCTTTTCTTCTACATGTTCTGCCTCTCCTTCTCTACCTCTGTCCTGTTGCTACTTTTCCTAAATTCTGCCCTCATTCTCTAATTTCTCCCCAATTATCTCATTCTATCTATTATAAGCCAACTGCTCAAGAGCTGTCCTACATCAACTATAAAGTGCAAGAACATGTAGCTGACAACACCAATATATTATGACTGATACCTTTGCTTCAAACTCAATCAATGCCATGTGTGCTTTAGAGAACTTCCATCTGCATTCAACAGCCTCAACTAGTACATTCTATCACAAGAAAAGGCAAAAAAAAGCAACATGGATCTAAGTGTCTTAACTTAAATAGAAGACTTAAACAAAACAAATATAAAAGTGCATGCTTATGCATAATTGATTGTCAGACAATGGTTGGTAGTAGAATAAAACTTGAGTGACATTCAAGCACAAAGGCTGAATCCAGAAGCAACATCACCTTAACATCAATTGCACATTGGACCCGTTGAAGGTTAAGATTGGCAGCTTCATCAATCAACTTTGCAATACCAGTATCCAGGTCACCCTCCTTCTCCATTAATTCTAGTTTCCTTTTCCTTTGAACTAAGTGTTACAACAATTATTAATCACTCACTTTAACAGCAGACAGGACAAAAGTACTTAACTATTATCGTTGAAAATAAGGAACAATTACTCTACTTACTGACAAGGTTCTCCATTGCACGCCGCTTTTTCTTCTCATCTTGTACCTCAGTGACTATATCCTCCTGTAAATGGTTTTAAGAATAACCTTTTTAACGACCCCAAAAATAAATTCATCTTGTAGGTTACATGATCAGTTATCAATCCTGGGGTTCAGTTGTATGCACATTAACATTTATGTAAAATTGGGGTTCAGCATAAAGCACAGTAACTCATATTGTATTGTTATCAGCATACCCGCTGTCTATGTAGTTTAGCTTCTTCTTCCTCCAAGTGCTTTTGCTCACTCAGCATTGATTTAACAGTTTGCTCTAAAGCAGCAACAGATACTTCCAGTTCGCCTTTCCTGGACCTCTGTCTTTCAATTTCCCCAGAATCTAGACCTACATGTGTTGAAAATTAAAATTGGATGCTCAGAAAATTAATGAAAATTATCAAATGAATTTCAAGAAGGATGTGAGAAAACATACTGCATAAAAGAAGACGTGAGCGACCAACTGGTTCAACAATTGCGGATATATGGCCGCCATATCTTGAAATTGACCACCGATAATGATTTTCTGGGGTCCAAAAATCTAAAATTCCCAACTTTGACACTTCATCAGCCTTCTTATCAGTTTGCTTTGATCCAATATACTGATAAAAATTGCATATACATCAGAACTATGAAATTATGAATATAAGAAAAACAGACAATACACTCAAACATGAGCCACAAAACAGTACTTGAATTTCCACGCCCATGAGGGTTCCAAGACTAAACATCCTAAAAAATACAGGAAAATAGCAAAGAATGTTGACAGACATACTGATTTTTCCAGTCCAAATTGGCTAATTAAAACCTCCTTCACTGCATCAGGAGCCTCAAAAACTCGGTCAAGTCGGGAATAAATGCCAAGCTGACGCATCTGCCAATGAAGATAGAACCAAACCAGACTAATACTTAAACTACTTCAAATGCATATGCATGCATAAAGTAATAAAGCAAAGACTGACAGAACCTGCTCAGTAACTTGAAAGGACTCCTTTGGACAATATTCATCCCTCACATAGTTTAGAATTGGAACATCAAATGACCTGAGGTTTCTAACCAGAAAGTCCCGATCACCAGGATCCTGGGTTATAAAAGACTGCAAAACAAGACAAAACAACACCAGTAAAAGAGCACATATCATATTATTGATCACAAACAACTAACAGATGCACATTTAAAACCATATGAAAATTCATTTTACTGAAAAAAAAAACAGAAAGTGAATTATCATACAAACATAACAATATATACCATCAAAGCCCAAAAATACATAAAGGCTAAAAAATGCTATTGGGCAGATGGATAAATAATGTAAAGCATAATGAGAGACTATGATTCATTGCCACTACATTCTGATGGAGGAAGTAATCCAGGTCTCAAGTAGAAATACCAGGTCCAAGAGAATAATAAATGATTTGTTTTACTGCTGGACATGTATCAAAAGAAGAAAAATAGAAGAATAGCATCTGACAAAGTATGGCAAATAATGTAGTAGCTAGTTCAGGTATACAAGAAAAAATATGCATAAACTGAATCTAAGTAAGAAGTGCAAAGATTTGAAAACATGAGATGTTGGCATGAGTTCATAAAAGTACCTTCCAGATGTAAAAAGGAACATGACCCTCTAAATAGTCGGCATGAGTCCGATCTGGGACATTGACCTGAGCTTGCAATCCAAATATAAAAATGCAAGTGAGCAGAAATGCTTATCATACAAACAGACCAGTCATACTCTAGATTGTACCTCAAGTAATACAGGACCATACACATCCTTGTTCAACTCATGCCGATGCTGCTGTAACCACTGATAAGCATCAAATATCTTATCAGCTCCAGAATTTCTTAATCCTGATAAAAGCTTATCATTTTTATGGTCCATCTCCTTCAACCTATAAAAAGTGAATCTTCGAAATCAGTTGAAGGACATAATTTTATAAAAACTGAAATGGCATGTAAGTAACAATCTTCATTGTTGGTTTGAAACTTGACCTTTGTAGGCACTGCCCCAAAGCTACTTTCTTCTGTATTAGAAACTTCTCTTGCTCTGACTTCTGAGTCCTCTTTTCGTTTGCAGCAGATTGCAGCTCACAAATTCGAGCAGTTAAACTTGCCTGGGTCAAAAATAGAAAATTTTAGCAAAATGTCCTAATTCTCTCAAAATATCACTTTTTCCAAGCAAAACATTTCCATTGATTATTACTAAAACAGAAACGTAATGGCTTTATTGTAACTAAAGACTTTTCTATTGACCCAAAAAGTTCATCATAGAAAGGCCCATCAATATCAAGTGCCACCACAAGAGAATATTTGTGAAACATCTGGATAGTCATCAAACTTACAATTCTTTCCTTGGGAGGTTCATAAATAGGCAGATTTTTAAGTTCTATTTCAGCAGTTGCAAGATCCTCTTTAGCTTTCAAAATTCTTTCTTGACGGGATTCTTCCTGCCTCCTCATGTCTTCCATTTCCTGGTACTTTCCTTGTAGTTTCACTCCCTTTAAACAAGTATATAAGTACCAATGGCCAAATTATAATGGTGAAAAATTTTGATGCAATTAGATGCTACAGCTTATGAAGACCATAACTTGTTCGGCATACCAAATGATTTGCTTTCTCCAAGAGTCCCATGCATTGCCTAGACTTGTCCTTCATGTGATTCATAGTCATTTTACAACTAGCATCAAGCAGAGCTTTCTCCTGCTTTTGTTTCCTGCATTAGATCACTTTCAGTTTACTAATCAGTAAGACAACTTCCTAAGATCATCTACGCAAGACAGCAAACAAATATCAGCAAACCAGGTATTAAGCCATCTGCCATTTCTAGCCTATGAATAAGTTTTTTTTTTTTTTGAGAACACTCTGATGAAAATGGACTCAGCACATAAATAGCAGCATATGAGTCATCTCAGGGAATGTTTCAAGAACTAGTATGGAAAGCCTTTAATACAACCTCCAACTAGTATCCACTGTAATTATATTAACAAATGAAAAAGACTGCAAGCCTAGCTTATGCTTCTCCTATGGATGCAAAATACCATGTTTTACAAAACCCAAAACTATATTGTGCCATCGTTACATAACATGAGCAAGAGAATGAAGTTTAATCCAAACAGCAAACTATGCGTCTAGCAATGTTGAATTGAGTGCTATGAGACTATTCTTATCCTAGATATAGATATAGCAAATGTCAATGGCATTGAACAAGAACATGACAGCTTTTTTAAACTACAATTATCAGTGCACATTTTAGGAAATAAATACCTAGAAGTTAGAGGAAATCACCAAATTTGAGTGACAAGTAATGAGAAGCAAAGCACTATGGAAATGGAGTTAAACAAATTACTCAATAGGTTTTCTGAAATCTATCAGAACTTTAGCAGCTTCATCCAGCTTCATTTTTGCATCTGTTTCCTGCTCCTTAGCTTCCATATATTTAGCCTTCTTCATATCATATTTCAGCCATGGCAATTTTTTTCGCATTTGATCAACCTACAGATGGCAACGAGAAAGTATCAGATAAACGCCAAGCACATCTAGCTGACAACTAACCTAAACAAAGACCTTTGCTAGAAGTTCTTCTCTTTGCCGGACACGCTCAACATCTTTTTCAAGTTCACCATTCAGGGACCTCAGCTGCTTGAGAGTGTCTCCATTTCTCTGAACAGCCTAATAAAGAATAGGCATATTTATGAGAATCAGCATAAAGCATTTGAACACAATAAGCACCATTTCTGGAGGAATGAAGAAGTAAACACTTACTACTTCAATATTCTTCAGTTCACGACTTTTTTGAACAAGAGCATTGTGTTGAATTGGAAGCTGAGGATCACCAACCGCCTTTTCGGTCTCTTTTAGAAGTTCCACAGGAGTTAGCTTCGCAAACTCACACACCTTGTCTTGTGGTAGAAACTGAAATGACAGAAAAAAGTAGGGAAAGGCAAAAGTATTAAGATTGAAAATACCCCTACTTCAGACATATAATCTCTTAAAGAATGTAAGCAATAAAGACATCAAGATTCATTGCGGATCAAAGGAAAGAGAAAATTAAATTCACCATAAAGTTACAGACTTTGAGAAAGACAACCAATATACCATACTGTACAACACTTTCCTCCACGAATACATACAACTAGCATAAATTATCATTGGTTATCTGATGGCACAATTCATAATTACAGTCAAGTGCAACCATCTCAAAATGATAGAAAAGAGAACAATTATCAGGGTATAAATTCAACTGGCAATTTGCCTATCCAATGATCTCAAATTAAGAATGACATTGTCAGTTGATCTACACATTATTAACAACACAGGATCCTAAGTGCAAATTGTAGAACTTACCTGAGTCAAATTATTGACTTGAATGTTGAACCTTTGGACAATTTCAGCTACCTCTTTTTTGGGTACAACTTTTCCTAAAACCAACAAATGCTAGATAAGAGAAAATTTGAATGCTGCTCTATTTCGGAATTATATACAAGCAATAAACCTTTCTTCATTTTGTTATGGTTCAATTCTTCCCCATTCAGATAAAGCATACAAGGGAGTAAAGGAGAGATAATTCAACAACTTTCCTACTTAACACAGTTGGCATTGTTAAAAATTTGTCACAGAAAATGGTGTTGATTGCTTATAGGTATGAAAAGCCTTACACCACCAAGTAGAAGTGCTATGTGCTTGGTAAGGATAGGAATCTTTTCTTTTGGTGCAAAAACAATGCAAGACCCTAAGTGAACTGTGTATATACACACAAGATAAGAGTGTATCACAATTGGAAATATCAACATTGGAAGCACTTTCTGGGGCAAGCAGAATGTTAAATATTGAATTTGCATGTGAGCTAGACAAATAGAGCCTTCTTGAGTTTCTCTAAGCTAAAAATTGGCGAAAACTTAGTCAAGATAATGTTCAGTTAGGGCTAACAATGACTTCGGCATAAAGATTGATGTTGTGGCACATAAATTTTGTGAAACCTTATTCAGTTAGGACTAACAATGACTTCAGCGTAAAGAGAGACATTATGACACATAAATTTAATCAAGATAATATTCAGACAAATCTAACCGTTAAACAACCACTCTGATTTGTTCCTTTTATCAATTCTGCGAGTGATAGTAATCTGCTCATCTTTCACATTTCCTCTCAAGGAGATTTTGACATAGCCAGACTCCTCTCCACGCTTCACAAAAGCTCCAATGCTTGTAGCCCTCCCAAGCAGCTGCCAGAAAAAAAAAAAAAAAAAAAAAAAACCCACGTCCATGAGGTCCACAAAGAAACTTTTATCTTACGATAAATCGCACTGTTGTACTTAAGACTGACCTGAGGCTCACCACCAAGACCAAGAGCAATTGCACACACAATAGAACTCTTACCCGAGCCATTCGGCCCAATTACAAGGTTCAAACGAGAACCTGGTTTGCAAGACAAGTGATCATAGGTCATGAAGTTGCAAAGTTCCAACTCAATGATGTTTCCAGGCATATAATCGTCTTCTCCTCTGGCAAAAATATACAGAAAATTTTAGTGCCCAATACTCTTCAAAAAATGGATAAAATAATTTTTTAAAAAAATGAATATAAAAAATAAAAGACTTTGAGCATAAACATACAAACATCATAGATCATAACAATCGGAAAAAAAAAAAAAAGGGGAAAAAAAAAAGAAGGATTGCAAAGAAAAGGTCCCAGCTTGAACGAGCCCAAGAACATAAATAAACAAGCCCAAGTTTCCCAAGAACCACATGCAGCCATACAAGAAGTATGCACCGTTGTACGATGAAAAAAAAAAAACAAAGAAAGAAAGAAAGAATCAACAAGAGATAAGACTAAAATGTGTGCAAAACCTGGTGATCTTGGGCCGTTTCAACGGCGGTTCTTCTTTCATATTTAACGAGTTCTTGGATTAACAAGTTAAGGAGTATGTGAGGCCCTGAACGAATGAAATTGGGGGAAAATTTTAGGGTTTTGGGGGTTGGGGGGAGAGAAACACAAGATAAATATTGTAGAGCACAAAAATGGCGGGTAAAGGAGAGAGGTGGGACCTCAAGACTTGTGCTTTCTTCTTCGTTTTTCTTCTCTTTATCACAAGTGCGGTGGACTCTCCGAGTGGGAGGCCTGTGGGGTAATCATTTAAAAGGATCACCTGCACGACTTGGGTACTCGGTGAATATGTAAATAATTTTCCCACACTTAATTTAAATTTGAATTCTCTCTGTTGAATTTTTTTTCTTCTGAATCAAGGATTTATCTCTAATAGATTTCAAATTGGACAATTGCCCTAATTAAGTGTAGTAAAAAAGTTGTTAAGAATCATTATTACTCTGATAATGAGTCCTTTTAAGAAGAAAATTAAATCAGAATAGTAATGAATTATCTCAACCTAAGGTTTGTATTAGTAAATAATTAATATTTTTTATTGTATTTTTTTAAAAAAATAAATTCACTATTCTGACCCTATAAAATTATTCTTTTGAATGAATAAAATGACTGATACAGCGTGGGAATTCAGGTCTTGACTGGATAGATAATTAGCATTAAGTTCTAAATATCGGTTAGGACTCATCCATACATGGTGTCCAATTAGGGTACAATTCCATGTAAACACTCAATTATCACTGGTTATTAATATTTTTAAGGATAGGTGTAATGGCATGCAAACTAATATTTTTAAGGATTTTTTTCTTTTTAGTAATTCAACAGATAATTTAATTCAATAATCTCTATTTTTTATAAATTTGTTATTTATATTATTAAATGAAATCTTAATATGATATGATGTTTTTTTTATAAATATATTAATAATTGTATTTGTAGATATTAAATTTAAATAATTTTTTTTCTTATCTAATTTTAGCGTTAATGTGTTCAACTATTAGAAAATTCAAACTTAAACAAACAAAAAGAAAAATGTAGTGAATTTTTAGCAGCAAGGATTTTTTGTTTTGCAAAACAACCCTGGTAATAATTTTCACTGAAAATTCTGCAGCAGAACTCATTTTCATACATTCCATAACCAATGAGAAATGGATAGAAAGAAGAGCGGAAACAGAAATCCTTGAATTGAAAACAGAAAAAACTTCTAGCAACGTAAGCTAAGTCAGTAACCAGACAGTTGCAGCTTTTATATAGTGATGTCAAACAATCAGCTAAGCTAACTTCGTTCCATTCTGTGTCACGGAGAAGTGACCTGCTTTCGGATCCTGCTTGAGCGTCTCACCGGAGTGATCACCTCTTCGTCTTTGCTTCCCTTCAAAACCAGAGGAAGAAAGTGTGTAGGCATAAGAAACAAATTTGGGTTCTTGGAAAAAATGGAAGCATGAACAATCATAAGGCAACGGTGTTATACTCACATGCTTGCTGGAAATTTTCTCGTATGTGGTGAAACTGCCATAAGAAGGTGACCCCATCGAGTAGTCTGATGAGGCCGAGGATTCTCGCCTGCTGCTCTTCTGAAGCTTCCTTTGACCACTTTGCACTTCGCTTGTCCTAAAAGTGCTCATTTCTGATGGGCAGGACTCTCCAACCATGTCAACCTTTGTGTCCGGGAATGTGTGCTCTGCACTGACTAACATGGGGCCGTCATTGATCTTTTTATTATGATGTGGCAATTGAGCCACAGCAGAAACAGCATTTCGTGTTATGATTTTCTGATTTTTCATGCAAATGAAAGCTCTGGCTGCAAGGAGACCCAAAGCAAGGAAGGACATCCGCACAGTGAACTTTGCTGAAAATGCATCTTTCACTGCATTAAGTGCCAGGCTCCCTGTCTGTGTATTTTGTGGACTCCTCAGTGCAGCATCCAAGTTCGAGCTTTCAGGAACTTCCCCTGCTAAACTGTACCCAGGTTCAGCATGATTCACATCAGCTTCAACTGGAGGCTGTTCAGTTTCACTAGGTTCCAGGATCGGATTTGGCTGGTCTTCTTGATATGTTTCCCTCTGAAGCTCAACATTGTAATCACCAGCTTCAATTCTTTCTTCTGTAGCCTCTGCCGCTGAATTTCCAGGTCTGATCACCTTAAATTCTGGATCCATATCTGGTTCTTCAGGTTCTGAAACACCAAATTCCATTAGGAACTTAAGGTTGTCCTCTGCTACAATCTCCAAATCTTCAACATACACTGCAATATCACTTTGCTCTTCAACTTGTTGGTGCTCATATTCTGTATAATTTTCAACTTCCTCTTCAGCTTCCTTGGATTGAAGCTCCACTTCCACTAAGTCAACACCATCTCCCTCCTTCATTGGCCCTGACACATAGTTTTCATACTTCTCTTGAGATCCTAAAGTTCTGTGATAAAAGGCAAGATCACTATCAACTAAGCCATCATTTAGCAAAATGCTCAAGTTATTGTACTGCAAGGAACCCAGTTTGTGTGGTTTCCTGAAGCTAGCAAACAGATTATCGGCAAAAGAGAGCAAGTGATTTAATTGTTGCCTGAACTGTTGACCTACACCCTCAAGACTTTTTTGGGTAAACTCCAAGATTTCAGGTGGGACATAGAGCGTGGAGCAGCTTAAATTATTAATCCCTGAAGAATCCATGACTGGAGAGTTAGCAAGTAACACCAACAAACAAGCAACAGCCAGGACTGGAAGGAAAGCACGAATCTTTGTTCTTCTAAAGAAATGTGGCTTAGACACACTTTTCTCTTCAGTCAGATCCACTCCTTCAGAAGTGCTAGTGTTGTTCAATTCAGACACAGGCAGCGCTTGGTCTTCTTCCACTATGGCTTTTTCTTCTTGTTGCTTCACCACATCAAGTATGGATGCATCTTCAAATTCTCTCTGTGAACCAACAGATTGGGAGTCATCTTCAGTAACTTCTGTATCCGAAGAACTCAAAGAAACAAAACTCTCCTGGAGTTGCACGCCATTTCTTTCCTTGTTAAGATACAGTTGAATTCGTGGATTAGGCCTATAGCGAAGAAACTGAGGTCTTGGTGAGAGATAATTAGTCATGGGATCATAAGGCAGCATTGATGGATCTCCATCATCGTAAGGAGGCATCGAAGGATCAGCATCAAGGGGAGCCAAAGTGGGACTTGGCAAAGAACATTGCGCCTTGGGACTACTATTAAAGCTTTGATCGAAATTAACACAATCTTTCTCCATGATTGCATGCTCTGATAGCAATACCGTACCATCTCGGGCTCTTATATCCAAGAAAGAACCAATATCTTCATTATTCTCGAGAGCTTCATCGTCATCGCTTTTTTGAGCCTCCGTTGCCCCCAAGTAAGTAACTGATAAATCAAATGACACCTCCTTCTTCTGATTCAAACCCTTTTCAGCCTTTAAACCCGAATCTTCAATTGAAGGGCTTTTCACGTCAGAAACTGAAACTGAAGTGCAAACTGGATCATTCCTTTCATTCAATACTTTTTTCCTTGGGGATGCATTTATTTTTGAGGCTGCTGAAGTTGTTAGAGACATGAAATTCTTGGTACTTGGTGAATGAATTCTGGCTGGTTTCCAGTTATGGTCCTTCCCATTTTCTTTGTCCTCATAGTCACGCAAAGCGGCAATTAAACTCTCTCTGCTAATGGACTTTCTTTGTGGAAAATCTGGTAAATCAAAGGTTTAAGCATGCAATTAGGACCAGGAAGACAATAAATCTACGAGGCCAAAACAGAAATTATGATAATACAGAAAAAAAGAACTTGATGTCAAAACATGAAACAAAACCTACTATCACATCTTACATTTTTCCTTCTCAATGCAATTTTTTATTCTGAAAGAGAAAATTTCTAAGGTAATAAGTTATCAAAGAAACTAGGTAATTAAACAGATTTCTCATTGATTAAGCAAAACAGAATCTTAACCTACACACCTCATCAAGTTTATTACTCATATAGAAAATTAGGCTCATCCTTACCATCTTTTTGTTATTCTCCACTTCTTACACAAGCATAATAATTAAGAGGAAACTCACATTGAATTTGATAAAAGACATAAAACCCAAAAAAAAAAAAAAAAAATAATTAATTAGAATTCCACACTTGAAGGAAAATCCAGACCATATATGTACCAAAAGTTCTCTTCTTCCCTTAATTTTTCTCTCAGTTTCTCGGCAACCAAACAAACCCATAGGAACATATAACCCCCAAGAAATATTCAACAGAACAGAAAAAGGGAAAAGGAAAAGCAATTTATATGGGAAAGGAAGGAAGGAATTTAACCTGAAGGGCTATTAGCAGGAGTGTTGGGATTAAAGCCGCCACCTCCTCCTCTTTGGCAGGCTATAATGGAGGGTTTAGCAAATGGGCTTCCACTAAAGCTCCTCCTCATGGGATCGATGGCCTCTGAGTTTCTTGCATTGGGCTTTCTTGGTCTGCTTGACGCCGTTGAGCATGAAGATGGGTTCTTGCTTGAAGTTGTAGCCATAGATTCCTGGTGGGTTAGTAATGATTTCTTTGAAGAAGAAGAAGAAGAAGAAGAAGAAAGATTCAATCTTTGAATGGAAAGGAGAAGTCTTGAAGGATTTTGATTGCGGAGAGGGAGAAAGAAGAAGAAGAAAGATTCAATCTTTGAATGGAAAGGAGAAGTCTTGAAGGATTTTGATTGCGGAGAGGGAGAAAGAGAGAGAGAGAGTAACGGCTACTTTTGGAAGAACGGAGGATTTTTGGGATTTGAATAATGGGGCTTTTTACTGTTGATAGAAGAAGAAAAGGTTAACAGCCGTTGGATAAGTCTTTGGATTGGGGGAGTGCAATGTGACCGTTGCATTTAAGTTTTGGACCGTTAAAAAGATTGGGGATCATTCTTTGATTTGAGACTTTTCTTTTTTTTGGGTAAATGACCCAAGAAAAAAACATGATTTTAGTCCTTTTTTTTTTCATTTCAAGTGTGAAATTTGAATTTGGTACCAAATACTTGTTATCTTGACACCCAAGAAAATAAGAGCTAAAAAAAATTTAAAATAAAAAAAAACGTAAAATATAAAATTCACTCAAATTAGCCCTACAACTCTTTGGACCAGTTAACTTTGTAGTTAATAAGTAATAAATAATTAATGATTAATACTTTTTAAACGAATATCTCAAATAATTAGGACAATTATGAAGATCTCCAATGAATGTTTTATTATATTTTTTATTATATTTATGTATTAAGATGATAATTTACATTTTTATTATATTTCATTTAGGAAAAATAAAAATAAAAGTACCCTAAGTATTGTAACCTGTGACTTTCTTATTTGGGGGGGGGGGGAATGCTCTTGCTATTGTGCTAAACTTATCCTTACACCACTAATTACCTAAAGAGCTAAACTCATTGTGCTTTTGTTATTGTGTAAATACATATTTTCGTTCAGCCATCTCTCTTCTCCAACCCTCATCTCTTCCACAAACAACCGAGCAATTGCAGTTGAATTGAAACCATATCTTCTTTTCCCTGTCTTGGGAAATTTTCGCCTGGAAATCCTTGACTCGGAATTTGGACCCTGAGTATTCTTTGAATTTCAAGAGTGTCCAACTCAATCTCATCCCGCCATATCTCTTTCCCCAAAGTCTTATCATCCTCAAGCCTGATCTTCTTTGACATTTGTCAGATTGTTCGCGGATCGTCTTTGTGCATCATTTGAAATCCAAATTCTCTCATAGAATTGCACTTACTTTCTTTTTTTTTTTTTCTTTTCTCATTGTATGTTTTTTCCAGGTTAGAATCCTGTCAGTTTTAATAGTTAACAAGGCGAGGGTGTCAGGCCGACCCAAACTCATCACTAGCTAGCAATGAGTCAATTGTCCTCCAAACTAAGTGTAAGCGTAAGAGTATTGTTGTACATTCGAAGATTGGCTTTCCTTATAAATTGAAGCATCTTGCTGGGTAGCAGTAGCATCATGCAAACAAGTAGCTTACAGGAGATCAGCCTTACCTACCACTTAGCAATGAGTCAATTGCCCTCCAAACTAAGTGTAAGCGCAAGAGTTTTGTTGTACATTCAGAGATTGGCTTTCCTTATAAATTGAAGCATCTTGCTGGGTAGCAATAGCATCATGCAAACAAGTTTGACTTACAGCACATCAGCCTTGCCTACCACTTAGAAACAAAGTCAGTTGTCCTACCCACCACCTAGCATCATCCTGCAGGCCAAGGCGTTCCAAATCATGCTGTCCAGTGGCCCCGCCCCCGTCGTTGCTTGTGAGAGGCAAGGTGATTGTCGTCCTCACAATGTCGCAGGCTGTAACAAATTAATTGGCAAATGTTGGAGCTGGCGGGGACTGTCATCCTTCCCTGCTGTTGCCGACACCGGAGGTGAAAAAAATCATGCTGATTATCATCGTGCCAATGCTATCTTCCATTCATACAATCCTGAATAAAATCACGAAATTTGTTAAAATATAATAAATAATTTATATTTAAAATTTTATTTTTTATAATTAAATAATTTTATATTTAAATTATATTATCTTTATATTAATTATAATTTTTTATAAATATAACAATTTATTTTTATTTCTTTTATATTTTAAAAAATATGTTAAAATATAATATATAATTTATCTCACTTAATAATTTAATCTTTTAAATATATATATATATACGAAAGCTTTTGATCAATATAAATAGAATTATGTTTTCCGTTAAATTCAATAACGACACACATTGTTGTCGTTGTTGGCCATCTTCCTTCCCTCGTTCTCTCCGCCATCCTGTTCCGCCTAAACACAAAAACAATGGTTGAAAGCATAACATCATCTCTTTTCTTTTCTTTCTTTTTTTTTTTCTCTCTCTCTCTCAGGCTCTATTTATTTATTTATTTATTAAAAAATAATTTATTTATATAAAATATATTTTTAAAAAAATATTATTAAAAAATATATTATATTTTTTAAAATTTTAATTATTATAAAAAAATAATATATTAAATTTAAAAATTATTGATATAAATTAATTATTATTATAAAAAATATATTAAAAAAAAATCAACACCCGCAATTTTGGTACCAAATAGTCTAAAAATATTATAAGAAAATGGTGATGAAATTAATTTATTATCGGTCATCAGAATCTCATGTCAGCGACCGGCGAATCCGATAACGATTCAAAAATGACCATTTTTCTTTATAACTTGTATTCTTTCTTTCTCTCACCAAAAGTTACTTTTACTTGTTTTAAGCTGAAGTTGTTTTGTTTTGTCAAAAAAAAAAAAAAAAAAAAAATCGTGAAGTTTGCAATTATTTTTTTTATTTACTGCAATTTTTAGTGCGAAAAAGAAAAAAGAAAAAAACAAAATTTTATAAAAAAAATATTTCTCGAGCCTAAGGCACATGTGTGTCAGCGTTGCTCCCTCTATTTAAACGTATCTCGGTCGGGGTGTCCGTGTACAGGAGTCATAACAAAAGTCTTGAAACTTAAGGCTGCATCTGATTTCAGAGATCATCATCATCCTATAGTCTATAGGGAGGAAGGTGGGAGGATGAGTGGAGAAGGGAAGGTGGTATGTGTGACTGGAGGGTCAGGTTACATAGCAGCATGGCTCGTCAAGCGATTGCTCCAATCTGGCTACGTGGTCAAAGCCACTGTTCGCGATCTTAGTAAGTTTATTTCTTTACTTAGTATCTTATTTGACTTTGTACCCTCAAATTCTTTTTTTGCATTTTCCATTTTTGAGTTCAAACCTCTAAATTTGTTCTAAAACATGTATGGTTTGTCAATCAACTCTCATAAAATCAGCTTCTTTTTTTTTTTTTTTTTTTGGGTTGTGTGATCCAATCCAGATGATTCGAACAAAACAACACACTTGCTTGCACTTGATGGAGCTGAGGAAAGGCTTCATTTGTTCCCTGCAGATCTATTGGAAGAAGGGTCTTTTGATGCTGCAGTTGATGGTTGCCATGGTGTTTTTCATACGGCGTCGCCTGTAAATTTCTCGGCTGCTAATCCACAGGTTCATATTGACCATTAGTCATTTATAGCCTTTGCAATTGATTACATCATGTTACTGCACTTTTTTCCTCTATCTGGATTGGCACCAATCTCACTTGGGACGTGGAATGGCGATATGCCTGGTAGCAATAGCAATATAAGGCCCTGTTGCTTTTATTTACTGCTGCGGACAATGCATGGATGCAATGGAAAGTGCTTGTAAGAGATAAATAACTTTTTATGTTTGTTAGCCTTTGGACCCTTGTAATTGCATATATCGTTCAAATTTCCCTTCTTCCGTTCCCATTTTGCTAATATTTTCCAATCTGACTTTTAAACTTAACACCTTTTATCTTCTTCCTATCCCTTCTTCAAGGTCCCCGTGTTTGCCTTTGGATATTAATCTTGCGAGAAAATACACTAATTGAATGTTTTCCTTTTCATTTTTAGGTGGATCTTATCAATCCTGCAGTGAAGGGAACGCTTAATGTTCTTAGATCTTGTTTAAAAGTGCCTTCTGTCAAAAGGGTGATTCTAACATCATCCTTGGTAACAGTTCCATACACTGGAAAACCTCTCACCCAAGATGTGGTGGTTGATGAATCTTGGTTTTCAGATCCTGCTATTCTTGAGAAACAGAAGGTATGTATATGCTAACATCTTGGTACTTTTCCCCTTAGTTTTGCAGCGTGCCTAATCTTATCTGTGCTCTTCCACTGCCACAAGAGAATTACCTAACAGTTTGGCCAATGAACCCTAATAGTGACAAAGGAACTTGGAAGATATATGGTGTTTTATGGACCCTTGTTTTCTTCTTCAATCTTAGTTGTTCTCTTATGTTATTCATAGTTTTGTTTACATTTGACAGCTAATTTAAGGGCCACAGGACCACCACTTACCATCCTTGAGTACATTATTCATTATATTTGCCCCTTTTGGAAGCTTAGCATGGTTAAAGGTCAAAAACTCAAAAAAAAAAAAAAAAGGAAGTCATATATCTGGTATCCATACAGCTTACTTTTGGAAGCTTGGCATGGTTAATGGTCAAAAACTCCAAAAAAAACAAAAAGGTGGAAGTCATATATCTGGTATCCATACAGCTTACTTTGATTTGATACATTGTAGATGTGAAGTTCAAAATATAAATACACCCACACCCGTTTTTTGTACGAGAGTTTTATTGTAAATTGAATAATACAACTGCCCATGCAATAGATTAGCTGCAGGGGAGAATTACACTTGTTGTTTCTGCGTCCCAACACATGAATTATACCAGCTAATTTTGAAATTGGGTCTGTTTCTCGTTCCACTGCATTGGTTGACAACTTAGTAAAATCATAGCTAATTTGGTCTTTCCAGCTATGGTACCATCTCTCAAAGACCTTAGCAGAGGAGGCTGCTTGGAAATTTGCAAAAGAGAACAAGATTGACTTGGTTACAATCAATCCAGCATTTGTGATTGGTCCTCTTTTGCAGCCAACACTTAATTCCACTGTGGAGATGATTGTGAATCTAATAAAAGGTGCTCTTCTGCAACGAGTCAATTGCAAATCAATATATTATTGTGCTGAAACCTTTTTGCCATGCAGTGTAGTCAGACTTCATGATTTATTGTAAAGCATCAAGTCAAGGTTATTTTGGTGCAGGACCTCAAGTGAATATGAATGCATACTATAGATCTGTTGACGTTAGAGATGTAGCAGATGCACACATTCGAGCTTTTGAGATTCCCTCTGCTAATGGCCGATACTGTTTAGCTGGAACCATTCTGCCTTACTCTGATGTCCTGAAGATTGTGCATCAACTCTACCCCAATTTGCACCTTCCTGAAAAGTAAGTGATTGTTTCTGACGATTTATGGCATGTTAGTCACGGTAGACCAGCTATTTAGATCACCAAGTTAAACATGAATTCTCCTATGAAATTAATAATGGGAAAGATCCGTCTGGTTTAACAACTTTTTGAACTGTGGGGTTACTGCTAGAAAACCAAATCTACCATTCCCGCATTTAAGTCCCTTTGCCATCCACGAATTGAAGAATTCATACGGCGCTTTTCATGGCAGATGTGATGATGGCAACAATTCTTTACTACAGTTTGATGTCTCTAAAGAGAGAGCTAAAACTCTGGGCATCAACTTCACTTCTCTGGAGGTGACTCTTAAGGACACCATTGAAAACTTGAAGGAAAAGGGCTTCCTCACCATTTGATTCTCACCACGAATGCGTAACAAATATATCAAGCATTGATTCGCTCGACCAAGAATTCCGCCATTCCTCCTTGTTTCTGTACTCTTGTGTTTTTTTATGTTCTGCTGAAATCTTTGCCGCACACGAGACTTCTAATGCATGTCTTGTAAAACACGTCTGCAATGGACGGACCATCTTGTTGTAAACACTACAATAGTTAGTGATTAGTACAAGTCTGGGTGGTTTTTAAGATAAAACTCATACTCTTTGGCATGTATGGCTACTTGCTTGTTAGATGCTAAGCTATTTTTGCTTGGCTGAGCATGGGAGACCGTAAGACTGTCAAATGAATTTGGCAATGTGTTCGGCTGGTAAGCCAAAGATCGTTGCTGCACCTCTGCCAGACTTGTCACTGACCGCACAACTTGACAATTCTCCTTTCAAATTACTACTTTTGGGTTCCTATGCGCAGAGTTGAACCAAAATTTAATGCATAATTATAAATTTGTAATGATTTAATGCATAATGCAGCTAAACCAGGCAAGAAACAATAAACAATTTTAATGGTTTTGCCTCGCTGGCGTCCCTCTTAGTCGGAAACTAAGGGTTTACGTGGTTAATTTGGATAAGTTTGGCACATATATTTAAACTAAATTGTTAGTAATAATTTGATAATTTTAAAAATTACAAATAAATTAATATAAGAGAAAATTTTATCAAATTATTATTAATAATTATAAATTAGTTTGATGATTGACGGTTTGAACTACAGTAATGATAAAAAAAATTTAAAAATTTAGATAACAAAACAAAGTTATATAAATAATATGAATAAAATTTTATTTTATATAAATTACTGAAAAAATTAACTATATTTTAATATAAATATAAATGAATTGAAGTTCTATATTAATTTAAGATGGCTGAATCTTTTCAAATAATTAATATTTAAATAAAATATAATTTTAAATTTTAATATTAATAAGAGAGAAATTTTTTAATTTTTTTAAATCACAATTAAACTCTAAAATACGATTTACTTCAATTATAAACTGTAATCAATCACCCTAGCCAAAGCAACCCATTATGGTCAACCAGAACTAGACCCGACATTTCCCTTGGGTTTTTTCAATCCGTTCTGTCTTTGAAACCGGAGTGGACCGCCGACGATTCATCGGCCACCGTCGGCCGATCTTTGTTCGGTCGGCCCCCAAACAAAATAAAGCAGCATTAGTATGTCTCCTCATATCTTCTCTCTGGTTCTTCTTGCAGCACTCCTACTGGGGCAATCACTTGCAGCTGGCTCAGATGCTATAGGGGGTCTGCTTGACCGTTTGGATTCTCAACGGTCGTCTCCTTCAGTTCAAGAATCGGCTGCCAAGGCTGTCTTGCAAAGACTGCTTCCTTCCCATACAAACAGTTTCGAATTCAAGATTTTAACATCCAGTGTATGTTCCTTTTTGTTTCGATTCAAAAAGACTTTTCTTTTTCAATCTTTTTCTTTTCTTTTTTTTCTTTCCACGAATTGGGATTTTTTTCGTTTTGGTTTAAATTGTTTTTATCTCTGTAAAATATGATTTGTCTTTTATTTATTATTATTATTATTTAAATACCGAGTTAGCAGATTTTGAGGCCAATGGTGTTGTTTGCTCTTGCATAACAGTTGTGTTTAGTTGATTAATTTTGCAATTGCAAATATTCAGGATGTTTGTGGCGGACACAGTTGCTTTTCGATAAACAATTACGAGCAATTGAGCGGGAATGGACCTGAGATAATGTATGCCTTATTGTTTTAAGTCTTGTGAAATGCAGAGGTGACAGTGATTTTGATTTTATTGCGGATGGAGGATAATTCTTACTTAAAATTTCCAAACGAAATCTTTCTATTTCTATATTTGATTTAACTAACAGGGTTGAACTTGTTGGCTAGTTGTAGTAATATACTCATAACATGCAAGTTCAAGATGTTTTAACACTAATTCCAATGACCGAGTTGGGTTTCATGTATGCAAGTATTAAATGGATTATCGTTTTTCTGTTATCATTTCCGAGAAGCATAGGAGGTGTGCCATCTCAGTGAAAGTGATGGCAGGTTAGTCTTAAAGCAGTTTATCTTTTGAAATGTAAGAATAAGTAAGATATATCGCAATAATATGAACGGAATAAGAGAAAACTAGCAACTGCCAATGTGTTGGGTGTAAAATGGGGATATGCTTTTGATTAAGGTTGAGGGACATTAGTTCCTAGACACCAGAGGGAGTTGGACTATGTTACATTTTTCTTTATTGATTGTGAGGTACTCTGTTGGTTTTAGCTTTTATATATCCTAATTTCCTTTTCTTTGTTAAAATGTGGATCCCCTTCAGGATCAAAGGCACCACTGCAGTAGAACTTGCATCAGGCCTTCATTGGTACATAAAATATTGGTGTGGTGCTCATATTTCTTGGGATAAGACTGGTGGTGTTCAGATAGCTTCAATTCCCAAGCCAAGGTCACTGCCTCCTGTAAAAGATGAAGGTGTAACAATTAAGCGGCCAGTCCCATGGAGCTATTATCAAAACGTTGTTATATCCAGCTGTGAGTTTTAAGTCTTGCATTTTGTTTTTGCATCTAGGTCTTCATGGATGTTTGCCTTATAGTGCATAATCAACTTACAGCAACCAGCACAAATGTAATTAGAGATTGAAAAAGAAATTTATCGATTACAATGCCAACATTAGTCTGTTTTGCTTTGAATATGATACCTTCTGATGTGGTATTCTTATATCACTCATTTGATGAAACAGGCACTTAGTTTAGCTCATTTTGACTTTTGAAATGCTTTGCTTGAAGGAAAGCCATCACAACTCCAACCCAGATGAGATCCTCCCTTATCCTAATTATGTGTAATTAGTGCAGGATAGAATTTCATGCAACAAGGCTTTCCTTGTGCACCCCATTTTTTGCTAACTGATATACATAGATTTTCAATTCACTCATACCAAGAGGCTGTTGGAGATAATCTAGTGTGACTAATATGTTGACATTGGCTAGTATTGGTAATACCTTTTACTACTTTCTTATTTGCAGATTCATATGTTTGGTGGAATTGGGAAAGATGGGAGAAAGAGATAGATTGGATGGCTCTTCAAGGGATTAATCTGCCCTTGGCATTCACTGGTCAAGAAGCCATTTGGCAAAAAGTTTTCATGGTTAGTTAATATTGAGACGCTACTGGTATCTAGTGTGGCCAGATTCTATGTAACCTGGATGCTATTTGAAGGGTTGACATGTATTACCATATGTGTAAAGTGATTGATCTTTAGCCTAACCTCTACAAGTAGTAAGTTACAACTTACAACTATATTCTTAATTCATGTGGATGAGCTGCTGATTGCTAATGAATTTATAAACTACTCCATAGTTCTATTCCCTTTTTCAATGAATTGATGTGCAGTGTATGAATTGGCAAGTGCTTGTTGTCCTATGTGATGATAAATTAGAGTTGCAGCCAAAATGCTGCAGGTTATAGGGCAGTGGTATTAGGCTGACTTGTTGGAAGACAGGATTGCTTTTAAGTTCTATCCTCTTTTTTTTTGGGTAAAAAAAAAGTCGACAGTTGTTTTTAGTTCTGTTCTTAATAGTTGCTTTTTATGGGAACATATTTCGATAAGGGCCCCTTGTTTGTAAATTTCAAGAAACCATACTTAAGGCACATGGCTAATTGTTTGAAACTAGAGCCAATTGCATTTCAGCCAGGATTTATCACATGCTCTATGTGCGGTGATTTTTTTTAGCCTTAGTGGGGTGCTCTCTCCTTATATTTTAATGTTACAAGCATATAGCAGTTCCTTAATAAATCAGGTTAGTGTAAGTTAGATGGATTTTCTTGCCCTTGAGCAAGTTGTTCATCAGATTATGATGTCTTTGTTGTGCATGCACTTGGCCTTATTTGCTTCCTAGCTCTCTATTATTTGACTAGTTCTTTTTTGTTGCAGAATTTCAATGTTACCAAACAAGATTTGAATGATTTCTTTGGTGGGCCTGCTTTCCTTGCTTGGGCTCGTATGGGAAATTTACATGGGTAATGATGTTCAATATCGCTATATCCCTTCTGTTGTTCCAAATAAGAAATTCTTGATGTTCCAAAATTCTAGTACAATTATTGCTGCTGAAAGCTGAGGGCATAGAAACTACATCTAAGGGAGACTAAATAATTTATCTGGGGTCTCATTATGTTTCTATGTTTTTGCAGCAGTTGAATTATGGTTTGAGTTTATAAACCCAGCATTTGTTTGCCTACAGGTGGGGTGGGCCTTTATCACAAAGATGGTTGGACCAACAATTGACTCTACAGAAACGAATACTATCTCGGATGCTGGAGCTAGGCATGACCCCAGGTCAGTTGCATTTTTCCACTAGTGCATGGAAACCTGTGGTTTGATCGTAATTGTCACCTTGTGTAATTTGATATTGAAGACCAGATCCTACCTTTTAGGTTACTTAAAGTGATTGAAATTTGTTTGGGGTTATATTGTTACACTGCCTTATCATTAATCAAACCTTTCCCATTCTTGTTTCCAGTTCTACCATCATTCTCTGGGAATGTTCCAGCAGCTTTACGCAAGATATTCCCTTCAGCGAGTATAACTAGACTTGGAGATTGGTATCCCAAAATGACTTGGAGCTTTACACTGCCTTATCATGAATATTCCCTTCAGTGAATTGTTTTACATTGTATTTTTTACAATAACAACAACAAAGTTTTAATCCAAAAATCTAGTTGGGGTTGGCTACATGAATCTTTTCTAACCAACTAACCCTTAATTCTGTTCTATTATGCCAATGAAATTGCTTAAAAGATTCATGTCATAAGGTTTTGGCTAGCTTTGTGCTTGCCGCCTACCAACCCTCCTCCTTTTTCTGGGCTTGGGACCAGCAACATTGAACACAAGGTTCGATCTTGGTGGAGTTAAATGTTAGTGTGGAGAGTGGGGTTTGAACCCATTTCCTTTCGGACCTGAACCTTAATCTGGTGCCTTAGGCCAACTTGGCCATCTTTACTTGGGCTTAGACTTATAGTTTCAGTTTTAAGTGAAAATCTTCCTAGTGTTCTTGTATTAGATTCTATTTGTAATTCCTGCCAGGAATACTGTGGATAAAAACCCCCGTTGGTGTTGTACTTTTCTTCTCGATCCTTCTGATCCCCTGTTTGTTGAAATTGGGAAGGCTTTCATAAGGCAACAAATTGAAGGTACCATTTGCAACTTCTTATCTAATTCCTTGATTCCTGGTTCTTTTTCTTTTTCATGTTATAGTGTTAAATAGATTTTGCATTGCTGTAGAGCATTGGATTAGCTGAACATAAAAATGATTCTAGTCTTGCAGTGACAAAAGTGTGTGGTGTTTTCTCAAAACCATTGAGAGCAGTCTCTTGATCACTGGTATTATAAGCAGTTAAGCATAAGATATTATTACAAAAATATCTTGTAATGTTTTTATAAAAACGATGATTTAAAGACCAAAAATGGTGTCTGTACCACTGCAGTTATGTTGGTTTGAGTGGAAATTTCACATTAAGCAAATTTTACTGACCTACGTGTATGTCTACACTCTTCTGCCCATGACATCATCTTTTAGCAATGTGGTCTTAAGTAACATAAAACTGGCAGAGTTTTGCAAAGTAGCAGGCTTACAAAGTTTATAAATCTTCCCTTTGATATAGTTATTAAAACTCAATATTCACCTGGTTTCTAAGATTTAACATTAAAGCTTTCCCATTTTTCTGATAGTTCTGGCTTCATATGATACATATGCTAAGTTTCCTAAAATACGATATTTCTATTGTGTTTCCATTTTGTGGATGTTGCTTCAGAATATGGGGACGTGACAGACATCTACAACTGGTAATTTTTTAAAAAAATTACTTTACTTTCCCAGTGTACATAATGTTGTTATGGGATGCATAAATTGACTTAGTTCAACAACATCTAAATAGTAATCTTCTCAACTTTTTTGAGACGGAATCATTCTATCATTTATGGACTGTTTATTCTGAAAATTTGCTGTTAGGGAAATAAATTGCTGCTGTAAGGCAAATGTGTAAAGAAAACAAATCTGTCTCTCTTTCCCTTTGTATGTTAATGTATATGCATCCTTACATAATTGCATTGCAATGTTTGATGTAGCGATACATTCAATGAAAATTCCCCTCCTACAAATAACACGGAATATATCTCTTTGCTTGGTGCTGCTGTGTACAAAGCAATGTCTGAAGGTGACAAGAATGCTGTGTGGTTAATGCAAGTATGCTTCCTGTTTCTCCTGATGTTCCTCTCTTACTTATCTTTCTTATTGCTGGAGATGATGTCAACTAAGTAAATGAAAGCAACTAGGATGTTTAATATCTTCAGTGGCTACACAAACATGAAACAAGCAGGTCTTATGGATTTATTGCTTTATGTCAACTTGTCTCTAGTAAAAATAGGCAAACTTTCTGCACTTTGTGGGGATTCCTTGACATATCTGACAAATGGAGACTGATTGTGAACTAAATTTCCTTCTTAAATACAGTTATCCAATGGCATTTTAAATTGCAAGATCACACTTCATATATTTTTCTCCAAAATTTGACTCTACTGGGCATGTGTGAAGATGTTGACATTTGTTAATCTTCATTATGACATTTGACATCAACAATGTCAGTCTACGTGGTTTTATGATATCATTAAATCACCAAGAACTTTAAGTCTAAATGTTTTAACCTCAACTTTAGCACATAAAATTGTCTTTTTATTTTTATTTTTATTTTTTTCCACTCTTCCTTGTTTTTGCTACAGGAATGCATAAAATAATATTAGTTAACTATTGTATTGATATCCAGGGTTGGCTTTTCTACTCGGACTCTGCATTCTGGAAGCCACCACAAATGCAGGTATGGGTTCTTTATGACAAAAATATGACCATCATCTTAGTGGTAACAATGCATCTTCTGACTTGGATTCTGCCAGCACCTTCTTAATGGTACAAGTGCATCATCTTTCTTGGAATGTTCCAAGAATATTGGGATTTTGGATTCTTAATCAGGTCCCCAAAAATACTAGGAAATTGATTAACTAGGAAGACTTTTAGGAACTTATCATAAGGAGGACAAGGATACGAAAAAAGCACATTTAGCTTGCATGGGGTGGTTATATTTTATACAAGAATGAGCTTTTATGCCCATGAAATCCTGTAAGCTCTATATTTAAGGTGCTTTGCTATTACTTGAGTGTTCATAAAAATTGGCCCACTGTAGAAAAAATGCAAATGGGATTTTGACAAAATGCATGATTACTTCAAAGTGAAAGAAAAACCGATCTTGATTAATATCTATAATAACAAGAATAGTTCAATGTCTGAAATACTTACTGGTAGATAAATATGCTACTGCATAGTCTTTGTCTTTCATAGCTGATATGTTATGTATGGTACCTTTGGTAGGAGTCCCTGTTGTGTTTGTTTCTCTTGGTTTATCTATTGTTACTTTTTTGTTGTCAAATGCCTGGCCCTAAGCTGCTGCAATGTTTATATGATTAATTTTATGTCTGATGGGTGTTTTACAGGCACTCTTGCATTCTGTTCCATCCGGGAAAATGATTGTTTTAGATCTGTTTGCTGATGTCAAACCAATATGGGAAACATCCTCTCAATTTTATGGCACTCCCTATGTTTGGTAATGAGCTATTCCTCATTCTATTACCAAGATGTTTTATGCTAAAGAGATCTCTCTTCAATATCTCTGTCCCTCTTTTTACAATCTTTTTTCTGAAGTTGGGTATCCATTCTAGTAGTAATTATATTCAGAGGTGATCACCTTGAATATTCATCAGGTGCCTGTTGCATAATTTTGGCGGAAACATTGAAATGTATGGGATATTGGATTCAATATCTTCAGGTCCAGTTGATGCCTACACCAGTGAAAATTCAACCATGGTATGCTGAAGCCATGTGTGTTACAGTTGTCATTCATGATGATATTTGAAGCATGTGAAATCCATGAACACTGCACCATACTGCAAGATTTTCTCTTTTTAGTGTAATGGTGTAGATGAATGGGTGACATGAATTGTATATCATGCTGATGCATGCATCTTTTGCTTCTTTATTAGAGCATGTTCATTTGTGTAACTTATGACTAATTGTATGTAGGTTGGTGTTGGCATGTGCATGGAAGGCATAGAGCAAAACCCAGTTGTTTATGAGCTAATGTCTGAAATGGCATTCCGCAATAAAAAGGTTCATGTTTGGGTAAGTTTTTGTATATCACATGCTGTTTGAGGTCTAAATATATATCAAGAATTCCAGTCTCTTTAGTTTTGTAAGTGCTAGATTGTTACAAGCATTGGTTTAGATTTTATGCTCGCTTTCTCTTCTTGCTTAAGTCTCTGTGAAGGTCAAATCATGAATGAGAATCTGAGTTCAAATACACGGTTGTTATTCTTCTGTATGGTCTTGGAATGCTTTTGCAGGATTGGTTGGAGTCCTATGCTCACAGACGCTATGGTAAAGTGGTTCATCAAGTTGTGTCAGCTTGGGAAATTCTGTACCACACAGTCTACAACTGTTCAGATGGAATTGCTGTATGTCTTGGCTTATGCTGATTATCTGCGATATCTTTCTGTCTTATCATTGCTGTTCTGGAAAATGATCTGTTGATCACTACTCTTCTTTGAAAGGCCACTTAGACTGATGTCTGTATTTCTGGTAGTGAACTCTTAGTATGGCCTCTAAAACAATATCCCTACCATTCAAATAGATGCCCGATTAGATATGGTAATGCTACATTACTATAACATATTTAGTTGTTATGTGCAATGCCAAATCTTCTAGTGAAGGCTAGCCTTTTGCATCAGTGTTTACTTGATTTTTGTTGGTTGCAGGACCATAATACAGATTTCATTGTAAAATTTCCGGACTGGGATCCTTCAGAAATTTCTGAATCTGATGCATCAAAGCAAGACATGATGCACATCCTCCATTCACATTCTCAAACTGGAAGATTCTTGTTCCAAGATGCAAGTTCGTATCTCCCTCAAGCACATTTATGGTACTCTAATCATGAGGTCAGTAATGCTCTACGACTATTCCTTGATGCTGGAAGTGACCTTCGTGGAAGCCTCACATATAGGTAAAATGTAAAACTTATTATTCAAATTACATCTTATTCTTTTTTATTTTCTTCGACTTTGGAATTTTTTGGCATTAACTATTTCCAAGGTTTCCCAAGTCAAAATACATGTCCCTAGTCAATACATGTCTGTTATTGCCACATTCAACTTGTGGTGATTCTTGACAAAATTGTAATTTCTTTGACTGGTTATTGGATAGAGTTCATTTTCAGCTTTGGAAATTGAAATGAGACACATAATATAATTATAGTTAGTTAAATGGTAGTTGAATTGATTAGGGTTTGGTAAATAGTTTTTGCCATCTTCTGATTATGAATATTAGGGAAAGAAAAAGTAACACAGCTTAATAGAATTTAAGTGTCAATAGGAATTTCAGCTTTTCTTCAATGTGTGCTGTTTCATTGCATTATATTGTCGTTTGTGGGCACAACCAAGATGTACATGTCCATGGCACCGTAGAATTTCTTTGGACCTTTCATGTATATTAGGTAGTAATCATTAAGTTGGCAGTTATGTCAAGATAATTGTGGCTGGAATGTTTTATATAATTATTAATAGGTTACATTTCTATCTTTCTTTGATTTTTTATATAATGACAGGTATGACTTGGTTGATTTGACGAGACAAGTACTTTCAAAGCTGGCAAACCAAGTATATGTTGATGCTATCGATGCTTTTCGGAGGAAGGATGCCAGAGCTTTGAAACGTCATAGCCAGAAATTCCTCCAGCTGATAAAAGATATTGATGTACTTCTGGCTTCTGATGATAATTTTTTACTTGGGACATGGCTTGAAAGTGCAAAAAATCTTGCAGCATCTCCAAGTGACAGGAAGCAGGCAAGAACAGATGATTTTTACATTTGGTGAACCGAGAGCTGATACTTCACCATTTTGTTAGGCACGTGAAGCAATCATCCATCATTATTTTTGTTTGCTTGCTGCAGAATGAATGGAACGCAAGAACACAAGTCACAATGTGGTATGATACCACAAAGAAAAACCAGAGCAAACTTCATGATTATGGTAATCCTCCAATCAACTCTTCAATTTACGCTCTATTTCTAGGCAAGATCATGATAAAAGAGGGACAGCATTTACCCTATTCTTCTTCTTAATTGTTAGCAAACAAGTTTTGGAGTGGGTTACTAGAAGACTATTATCTTCCGCGAGCTTCGACATATTTTAGTTATTTGATGAAAAGCTTGGAAAGAAATGAAAGATTCCAGATTGGGGAATGGAGGAAAGAATGGATAGCATTCTCAAACGAATGGCAGGCCGGTACAAAGCTCTATCCAGTGAAGGCCACAGGAGATGCCTTTCTTGTTTCTGAAAAGTTATTCAAAAAATATATTGTTGAGCAATAACTATGGAGGAAAAAACAAAACAAAAAAAAAAAAAGAAAAAAGAAAAAACGGATGTTTTCTCTCTTTGCTCTTGTGTGCTCCAAGTGCTATTCTGAACACATGGTTAAATGCCGACGACCCTAACATGGGCAAATTAAATATTTTCCTTTTTCTGAAAAATGATGATAATAAAAGTCCTCTACCTGCTTATTTCTTTCTAATCAATTTCTTGTGGTTGATCAAATCTAATCAGGCTTAATGACTGTACTGGTGCAAAATATTAACATTAATATCTTTAGTACGATAATCACAATGACTTCATAGTTTCAGGTGGGAGTCTTTACTCCCATTGTCCCAGTACAATTAGAATCCAAGAAACAGGTCTCCATTTATCTTTTAGCATTAACAGAGTTACTTGCTACTTTGGACCACCATTGTAGGCATGTCAAACACAATATCCTCCAAGGGATGGCTATAATGCCACTCCTCACAGCTGCACGGACGAAACTCTATGTACTTGCTAGCCCAAATTTCTCTTGCGGCATTTTCAGAGGCCGTTTATCTTCTTCACTTGATATTTCGAATGGCATCATCAGAGGTCTGAATTGTCTTGCCTTTTGAATCCTAGCCCCTCTGGCCACTTAATCTCACCTTTTATATCTTCCTTATCACGATCATCCAAGTGGGTTTCCTCACTGGGTCCATATAGTCATAATATCCCTTCTGGAATGCCAAGCTTGCCACTGAGATATAGTTGTGTAGGGATATCGCACTTGTGCAGATTTGAAACTGCTTCTGTCTGGGACATGGTTAATGACCCTGTTAATGCTAGCAAGGGCTCCAACAAAAACGACTGACTCTCACTTTTCCTTCCCTCCTCTTTTCTCATTTCTTCACATATGGATTTACTTGTCTCAATGCCTATTAAGAAACAGGAGCGTAAATGAAAGTGTGGACACAAAAATTGAACATAATAGTTAATTTCTCAAAAGAGGCAGTGTTATCACCTGCAAGGTATGCACCGTGGACATAACCATTAAATCTTTCACTAGTGTGTTCACCTGTGAAGAAGATGCGTCCTACTGGAGCCTGAAAATTGCAGAAAAACAGTTTTGGTTACAAAAAGATCAATTAGCAATACCCTATGACAGGCACCCATTGCAGAGGAATGCATAATATCTTTGTTCTTTATTTTCTTGCCTGTTCTTTGAGGATCGTTGCTCTGGTCAATCCACGTTGCTTGGTGCTAAATCTAGTTTCTCTTGAGTTTTGACACCATGTAATTTTTTTTTAATGCTAAAAAGTGAAAACTAGAGCAAAAGGCCAAACATTAATGTAACTCAATCTCGGCACTTGCTAAAACTTGCCATTCTATTTGCCAGAAGACTTGCTCTACTTAGAGAAGAAGTCTATGTCCTCAGAAATTTTCAGCGAGTAATTCTATGAATAGAAGCATTAAACCAGGATAAAATAGCTTGCAAACTGCAGTTATCATTATAACACTCAATGGGAAATCCATTAGACAATGCAAGACTAGAGACATTCTACTTCAATGAGAGATTACCTTAATGTCATGAACAAGTTCATTGTCTAAAATGATGGGGTAATTGCTGTAGCTGCCACACTGGAATCTGTTGTTCCACCAACGGGGCACAAGTATATCGGTTGCATCAGGTATGTTGGGCCCAAACATGTCCCTGAGGACCCCCATGGCTTCTTGTAGCGTCTCTTGATCTGACTGAGCTTCGATCCGCTTAGACTCTCCATTAGTCAAAGTTACGACCAGGATATTCGAACCGGGGTATGCATTTTCCATGTGCTGATGACACGGCAACAGATCAGAAGCCGGGATGGATTAGTTAGTTGGCATGTTAACCTTAAGGACATGATCAATTGAACATAGCCTCTTTGCAAACCAAATGATTTTGTCAAAGTTTCCACGTAGAGTCACGTGCTATCAATTATGTGTTTCAAATTCTCTCCAAGTCAACCCAAGAAGATTGAATTTTTACTCGATATGTTTTTCTGTGGGTTTGATTGTAGTTATCATGCATATGATAAGCGGTTTATGAGAGCGGGAGGAATGACCAAAGCCAGCCAGCCATCAGTTTCCCTATTACCAGATACCATTGCCAGCTCTAAAACAAGGACAGCAATATTAAATATATTCCACGTGAGAAAACGAGACAAAACAAATGATGCAAGAGAGCCCCATGATCCATTCTAGAAAGGTAATCAATATTTTCCATCCTATTTAAACACGTTATCGTCATGAATGGAGGCACACCCACAACCACAACCTCAAATGTAAAATGACAAGCGACTGCGAGAGGTAGCATTGATCGGCATGTCAACCCAAATTTATCAAGAAAGACATGTCAGACAAAAAACGAGCTATTATTGTCTAGGTCTGGTCATTTTGTGTTATATGTCATTTCAGCTAAAACCCCCCCAAAAAAAAAATAAAATTATGAAATTTAACATTACATATCAAAGGTGACAATATATATATTTATATATATATAATAATTAAAACTGATATATCAAAATTTAGTCGACTTTAGCGTATTCGTACGCAGTAAAACAGACCCACCCACCAATTAGTAGCCACATGCTTCCCAAGATACCATTCGCGCATTCAACCAAAGGGAATCAGCCAGTATTGATAATGTTGGACTAAAAATATCAAAAGCTTCCATTTAAGAAAAGCGGACAATAAGAGTACGTGAAAAGAAGATTTGACAATAATAATATACAAACCTGCCAAAACGTGTAATAACCTCTCCGCTCGTGGGCATAGATGAAAAACTCTTTCTCCGGACCGCATGGCCAAAATTTGTAGGGAAACTTCAAGAAAATCTTGGTGTACACCATGACGTCACATTTCTCGATGGCCTCTGTTTTCCATCTCTGCGAAATTAGTTTTTAATTTCAATTTTGTTAGTAATGCAAGCAACAAAGCACCATCGTCATTTAGCAGGTAGCTTTCCCAGAATAGGGACCACAATTTCAATAATTTAGAAAAGAAAAAAAAAAAAAAAAAAAAGCGTCTGGTGGGAGATTAACATTGGTCGGAAGTAGGGACTAAAAAATCTTGCATAGAACAACCTAGCTCCTACGCCACTCGAGTTATTCCCCAGCATAACTGCCCAAGCGCATCCAATATCTCACGTGAAAAGTTGGCATCCAGCTGCCCAAAATTTATTGATCCAGCTTTCGCCGTACAGGGACGGAATCACAATAATTGGGGCAATCAAAACTCAAAAGATTTCAAATATCTCTTTCGACCATAGTACCAAATAGTCTTTTTTTTTTTTTTTTCAATGAAAATCATCTTGTGGCAACAATTATTAGAGTATACGTAACATAAAAAATAATAATATGTGATTTTGTCTCACATTTCTTATATCTTTTATGTGTTACATTGTGGTTCGCCTTCTAAAACTAGTCTAGTATGTGAAAAAATATACATTGTTTATTTATTTCTAATTCCTTTTTATTCATTAATTTATATAAAAAACGTATTAGTGCTTAAAATTAACTAATTAAACCTCTAAAACTAACTTAAAAAATGTATATATTTTGTCTAAAATACTAAATATTTATATTTTACATATTATATATACTAATATTATGCAAAACATATGTGTTTAGTGTTTATGCGCGCGGGCACGCATAAACACTATTCCAAATCCAAAAATTTTCAAGTTGTTCAAGTTTAGATCGGCAGTACAATATACTAATCCTAATTATTTTATAGACAGTAGCAAAGTGTAGAATAAAAAAAATTCATTCCGAACATATAGTCAAATGGAGCTAAAGAAACTGTAGCTCTGGAAAAAAACAAAAAGGTCCACGTTACTCCTACAACCCTTTAAAAAAGAGCTTGCTTTTGTGGCCAAAGAATCTAACCCCAAAACGTAAAAAATGTGAGTTTTATTGAATTATATATAAAATTTTAATTTTTTTTATCCAAAATCAGTACAACTAAAATATCAACATGTGCAATTAGTAAAAAATTTTTTACAAAAAGTTATAAAAATATCACAATACATATGATTGTATAATTTTTTTAATTTATTTATAAATTTTACTGATTTAGTTTCATATCAGCTAATTTTAGATGAAATATTAAAAATTTCAAAAGCAAAAAAGATAATTTTTATTCAGTAAAATTAATGTTTTGGATTTTTTTTGGCCACAAACTTCTTTTATCCTGCAAAAATGCAACTTGTCGGCCTACATTTTCCACGTGGTGAAGTGGACCACTGAAGAAGGCTGTTAACATACAGATGGCCCCTGGATTACAAATTCTGTGGATCATCAATGCAATAATCCGTGTTATTTTGCAATGATCTTTCTCATTTCATGAAATCACATCGATAATATATTTATTTTCATTGAAAAAGGAATTAAAGCTTACACGATGCTGATTTTTTATGAGAAAAATTGAATTAGGGTATTAATGAATAATTTTTAATTTTGACTCATAAAGATAATAAATGATATTCTTATTATATTTATTTTTTATCGTTAAAAAATTATATTTAACTTCAAAACCACGGTGTCATAATTGTTTGACCTTTTTAACTTCATGATATTTAATGCTCACGGGCCATAGCCTGAAATATCAGGAAACACAAAAATCTGACAACTCCGACCTTATAGGGACCTATTCTTCAGGGTCACTCTCTATGTCTCTCATGCCTATAGATGCCACCGAATCCCTCCAAAACAATGCTAAGCACATTGAATGATTGGGGCCATGAGAACCATAGGTTTCTGAGTTCACAATCTAGTCACATGGAGAGAAATTTCGGGTTTAACTTCTAGTAAAAGGTCGTCACACTTGCCTCATTTCGCAAAATTGTGGACTGTGTTGAGCATTCCACTGTGGATAATTCCAATTTATCTATGTACGTTACTATGTGTAGAATGGCTACTGAAATGGAAGAAACATTGGTAAGGAAACCTTCCGGCTGCAATGTTAGGAAATGAAGCCATGCGCTCTTGCCTTACAGCTAAGGTAGCTACAGTAATAAAGTTGTATTTGGAAAACTAAAATGCATGCCTAAGTAGCTAAGTAGGTAGCATCGAGCATACTTTAATTAAAAATGGAAAATGAGACCCTATTGGCCACTGCTATTTAGAAAAGATGAAGCATTCCATGCAACGGTGGGCATTAATATATTGCAAGAAACAATTATTAAAAAGGGAAAGAAGAAAGAAACAAGGAAGAGGAGACATACAGGCAGGGTAGGCCTAAACGCAATGAGGTCGCTTCGGAGAACGCCAATGCTGACGGACAAAATCACATAATTGGCTTCGTAAACGCAACCATCCTCCGTTTTCACAGTAACGCCGTTTCTCGAGTGCTGCAATTCCCTAACAACCTGCCCCGATTCCATGCAATAAACTTCAGTCGTCTCTTACAAATATTTTCTTTTTTAACAAAAAAAAAAAAAAAAAAACAGAAAGATCACTGGAAGACAGTGAAAACAGTATCAGATTCCAAGACAAAAGCCACCTAATAAGAATCTTTCAGGTCAAACTCAAACCAAAGAAAATTTATGGAGTTCGGTGCAATATTAGAAAAGATAAAAAAGACAAAAAGCAGACGATTAAAGATGACCTGATTGAACATTTATGTGAAGTTTTCAAATCGAACAATTTTGTATCGTTGCAGGTGGGGGCGGGGTGCGGGGTAGGTTTTGTAAATTTATGATATGCGAAG
Organism: Rhizophora apiculata; assembly: GCA_037832385.1. Taxonomy (NCBI): domain Eukaryota; kingdom Viridiplantae; phylum Streptophyta; class Magnoliopsida; order Malpighiales; family Rhizophoraceae; genus Rhizophora; species Rhizophora apiculata. The sequence goes on along the minus strand of CM075430.1, from coordinate 1,261,397 downwards.
ATAACAATGAATATTAAATGAACATTGAGTTGACACTCGTGGGTAGGCCTCTTTTGAGTCATGAAAGTTGTTTGACTGGTTAACTCTAAAATTTGTACAGCATAATCCATTATAAAAAATATTCCACAAATATTCTAGACCTAAATAATCAAGAATATATTAAATTAGTTCTTAGCGACTCCCACGGTTCTTCCTTGTTGTGATTAACCAGAAAATTATACCTCTCACCAAAGTGGGACAGGAGTTAAAGGAGACGTTTTGAAGAAAATTAGCACATAACACGATTTTGATATGATATCCCCAAGAAACACAGAACACAATTGCGTTGAGGCCAGAACCACCTTTTCAAGGTCAATTGCTGAACCGAATGACGCACATATATGTCATTATCCGCGAACACCAAAAGTGGGACAATCAATCTCAACAGTAAAAATGATGGCAGTGCATGAATACAAATTACAATTACAGAGTTGTAGGATACTTTCACTATTTCTGCCCATTCATGTGTCCCTTATTAATCTAGTTGGGTTTCAGACCTTCAGGATTCAAAAACAAATAAGAAAACAAAGAGGCTCTCTTCGTACCTTGTTGAGTTTGAGGCGGCTGTCCAAGATTTTACCCTCGGATGTAAGCAGAAAATCCTCGGCCATTTTGTATAGCAAGTAATCGTATCCCCTTTCATCTGCCACTAGAAATTCCCTTTCTCCAAAGTCCAGGTATGTTGATATTGGCTCTACCTCTGCCCAAAACGACTGGCCACTTCTCAGTTTCACAAACCCAAAAAAACCAAAAAAAAAGGACAAGTAAAATTGAAAATCAGCTGTGAAATTGACCTGCCATCTCAAAGTCATGGAGGATGAAGTCAATGGCGAGCTCTATTGGCGTCTTTGGTATGCTGAGACAAAAAAGAAAACCAAAAAAATAAAGAAAGAATCAGGAAGATTAAAAATTTTAAAAGATTTGTTTTAGTAGGGTAGTAAAAGCCAAAAATTGGCTTTCCAAACAAAAAAGACTCTCCCACTCACCAAGAGTTTTCGATGACTTCACCGACATGGCTCTTCAGCTTCTCAATTGCAGAGGCCACCGCCTTCATGTACGAGTCCGCCGCCACCCCGCTTGGAAATATTTTCCCACTGCAAAAATTAATTAAAATACTACTCAGAATAAAATTTTTGTTATCAATTGTATCTTTTGCTCCTAGGGAACGATAACGGAAAAACTTCGCCATATCATAATGTAGAAAAAGAAAGAAACAAATTGCAGGAAAAAAGAAAAGAAAGAGAGAGATTGGCCGGAATTGGATACCTTCGATCATAAATGTTATAACGGGCATTGCTATAGTCAGAGAAGAAGGTACGGAGGCCGGATTTACAGGCAAGTTCCCAGACCGGATTGGACTCTTTGCCGCCAACGCCGGCGATCCAGCCGGCTCCGAGCTCCACCGAGACGCCGCCGAAATTTTCCTTTCGGATCCTTCCGCCGATTCGGTCGGAAGCCTCTAAAATCACCAGGTCCTCTATTCCATTCTCCGCCAGCACCTTTGCCGCCGATATACCTACGCACAATAGATTAAAAGATTTGTTAAAAAATTAAACCAATGCCAATCTCACGTTAATCATACAAAATTTATGTGAACGTAAGAGTAAGTTTTTGTTTATTTAGCACAGCGACTAATGGACGGAAGCGATTACCAGAGACGCCGGCGCCGATGACGATGACGGAGGACCGAGACGAAGAATCCATGAGCGTTGCAGATAGGAGAGAGACTCTAGTTTTGTATTTCGCTAGCGAGAGAATAAGTTATAGCGGGAGTCGGTATATATAGAGGCGATTTTTTCTTTTCTATTTTTTCTTTTCCTTTTGCTTTTTTCGCTTGGCACATGTGTTTTGATTTCGATTTACAGCCGGTTATATTTATTGTTACAGCTCAATTTTTACGAGTAAACCATAATCGAGCTGTCTCCTCCCAATCAAATTTTTGATATATAAAAAAATTATTAATATATATTACATAGTAATCAAACACATTAAATATAAATTAAAAATTTAACTTTAAATAATATCAATTAATATAAATAATAAATATCTATAAAATTTAACACTTTGGGTTTGATTTGACACAGGGGTGTCACACAACTTACAATGTTAATCCTTGCGGTGGTGGTAGGTAAATTAAATTTGTTAGGAATGCTGTGGTTCAGTCTGCTGAATTACCCTTGTGACGACACTTGCAAGGTTAATCGGCGACTCCACGAGGTTAGGCGAATGCTTCTGGAGACGTGTACGACGTTTGACAGGCAGCCAAGTGCAAGGCAAAGCCGCACGTGACATTGTTTTATTGTACACGTTTAGCATGAATTCCGCGGAGAGTGCACTGAGTTTACAACATTGGGCCTACAACAACATTGGGTCTTATTAGTTGGACAAGGGATTAGACTCAAGGAAGAACCATTTTTGCTTGACTTTGAGGGAGTCGAGTTTACCTCAAATAAAAAACATCCAATGTAGACAAAAAGGATCAAAAAGCAACACCGAGGGGGAAAAGTGAAGGACGGTGGGAATAATACAAATTAAGAACCAGTAGACAAGTGATCTAATAATAGTAAAATCACCCCACCAAAAAAATAAGTGTATTCACACCTGAAACACGCAAAAAAAAAAAAGTTACTCTAAGAAAATGTTTGATGGAGTGTAATTTAATGCACTATAATGAGGAATGTAATAAATGAAATAGTTAGATTTTAATGTGATATATTATTGATTTTCGCCTAATAGATTAACTTTGGCGTTGACCCCCCTTTTTTTCATTAATTACAAAGTTTTTTGCTTTGTTCACAAATTTAACTCAATATAATAGAGTTTAATATATAATTTGTTCTTAAGTTTTATTAATTTCTTGACAAAAATAATAGATGGTGATTGGGCAAACATTTAGTAAAGGGCAAGGAGGTAGAATTGTTACACTTTAATTGGTTGCTTTTGCTTTTTGGGGATTGTTTGTAATGTATAAAATGCTTGAGTCTATTTGAAATCTAGATGCTTTAATGTTGAATTTAACTAATTACTTCACTCTTTTTTTTTTCTTTTTTGGAATATTTACATTAATCTTAATTTTCTAATCATTGCATGATAATATTATTTATCCATGATAATATAATATAGTGTTTCTATCACTAGTTTAAAATAATGCTTACATTTTTATCACAATTTCAAAATTTTCTTGTGTTATTTAAAAATATTTGTGCAGGCAAATCGTGGGCCAACCTCTATTTGTAATATATATATAAACGTCATTACCATTCCTAAATGTTATAACTCTATGGTTTGACCCAAAAAAAAATTAAATATTCTTTATTAAAATGTTTACATCAATTGTGCCACATATATATTGGGAATTTACAATTTTTCATGATGGTAAATTTTCTTTGTGGTAAGTATTTATTTGATAAAATAAACTTAAATTCTATTTCGTTCAATTCATGATCCGATGGTCAAATCAATGATCTAATGATTTAGTTTTTATCCAATCAAAAGCCAAATTAAAGTCTAATATATATGACCTTGACACAAATTAAAATTTATAATTGCAACTTCATTTCCTTGAAGATCATTGTTGAGGTGCCTATGAATGCTTCCTTCTCTTAATTTGTTTTGATTAAGATCAGTTGTTTGAAGGTTCTTTTCACAAGAAGGTAGACGACATTAAATAAAAGGAAATCCCCAGTATTAAAACACCAACGTGCAAGAAAACAAGCGATTTCATGATTTGAACAAGGTTTTCAAAACCAAACCGATCATTGAACTAGAAAATTGACCAATTTATGGTTTAATTAGAATTAAATTGGTAAAATTAGTATTTAATATTAAATATATAAAAAAATTAATAATATAATTTTTATTTTTAAGAAATTTTAAATATTTTTAAATTTATTTTTATAAATTTTTTAAATTAATTAAATTGAAAAAACTGTAACCATTCACCGCTTTACTGTCCAATTGACCGTTTTATCGGTTTAATTACTTGTTTTTAGAACTAATAGTTTTTTGAGTGAAGTAAACCAGACCACGGTCTGATTCTTGGTTTTAGTGGTCCAACCGGCCGGTCCGGTCCTGTTTTCAATACCATGGATTTGAAATGCTCTCTTTATCCGCTCTTATGCACTACTATTTTTGTTCTAGAGTTTTGCTAAATAAGACAGATTCGCGAGACCTTTTGTACCACTGACAATGACTCCTACAGGATGAATTTCCACCCTTACAATTTTCCATAATGTCTATGTATCCATTTATTCTATATTGGCAAGTTCCGTCACAATGTCATATCAAGAAAAAACAGCAAGCCCTGAGTCATATGGATGTACATATATGTCTCTCCTAATTGTTTTTTTCCTGAACCATAGATTAATGGACCGTATGTTGGTTTGATGACTGAAGCACTTTTTTATTTTTTTAGCAAAATTTCTGAAGATACAAATGCCAAGCAACTTTGTCGTAGAAGCCGGATCAATTTGGTATTTCCAATTCTTTCTTTCAATTTGTCCATTTTACTTCATTTGCTACAACATGGATTGCCTGTTAATTGGTATGAGCTAGCATAGATAACCTAACAACCTATTAGAACATGGCAAAATTTAAGTGCAAGTAGCACAGCACTAGCAAGCACCTGATTAACTTGAGAAGCCGTAGCAACAGTTCATTATATATACCCAAATGGATGACAGCATCTTTCCAGCTGTTTTACGGGTTCAGTTCCTTTGGGACCAGAATGTGGGGAAACAAATGTCATGTTCAAACAAAAATGTAACTTCAGTGAACCAATGAAAGATGGTTTTAAGTTGGAATGTTTGCCGCGATATTTATCTCAATGCTATGAAGCAGTCTACTAGTCAGTCTGATGTAAGCAAAATTTATTGGGAACTCGCCACTATACTTTGTTTTCTGTAGTTTAATCATGTTTTAATTCGATTAGGACACAGAGCAGGCATAGCCAGAAGAATAATTACTATTGAGTTATTTACCCCGAATTGGTGGACCACTCCTCTCCCACCGTCCATCACATCAATAGGAAGTTTCCGAAAAAAGAAAATTTATTATATTTATTTATAAAATATAATTTATTTTATATTATATAAAATAAAAAAATAATAAGTATATGATTTAAAATTTAAATTTAATATAAAATTATACAGTAAATTAATAATTAATTAATTTTTAAATTTTTTAAAAATATATTGATAAATTAATTATTTTTAATTATTAAAAAATTTAATTATTATAATAATAAAATTATTATAACCGTTACTTATTATTTTTAATTTTAAATATTCATATTTATAAGAAATTAAATAAATATAATAAAAAAAATTTTTTATCTAAATATTTTAAAAATTTATATTTTTAATTTTTTTAAAATTTATTAAATTAATTAAATTAATATCATTTTTATTATCTCATTATTTAAAATACACATTAGTAAAAAATATTTATTTTATCATACAACTATAGTTACACTAAAATATTGACTACGAGAATAAAAATTATTTTTAAAAATAATGTCAAATATATTTCATATATTATATCTTTTTATTTAATTTAATTCTATTTATATTTATATTATGTATTTTTTTATATTTTTTAACATGATTTCCATCTAACAATTTGAGTTATTAAGTAGAATAAATTTTTAATATAATATTAAATCCTTTATGGTCAAGTTGTCTCATATTTGATTATAAATCTTTACAAGTATGGTGAATTTATGTTTTGTTTATGCAAGTGTCGCATAACACTTTAATTTTTTAAATGAAATAGCTTATTGACATTATACATGCCTCATCCTTTCGTTGAATAACATAGAGAGAGAGAGAGAGAGAGAGAGAAATGAAGAGAAAGAAAAATTCATCTTTTTTATATATATATATATATTTAAGAAATGGTGATGTAAAAGAAACTAATTTTTTTTTGTTAAAAAAGGTAAAAATAAAAAAAAAATATTTACTATACTAAAATTGACATGTATTAATAAAGAAATTGGGCATGAGTAAATTGGTCATTTTATAAATTAAGCGGCAGAATCAATAATGAATTTGGTGGGTCAGGAGGATTTCCTCTCTTCCATTGTTTAGATATTTTCAAAACGGAAATATAACTCCTTTTTTCCTTATGTTTATCTCTTTCTCTCTCTCTGTTTTTTTTTTTTTTTCCCTCTTCCAAACACAATGTTAAAGTGAAGTAAATTATGGTCGAATTTTTTTTTTTTTAAAAAAAAAACCATCATCGTCATTTCATCAAAGGAGCCAATCTTAGAGCTGCCCTTGCAAGATTGGCCGTGTGGCCCTTGCCAATGGGCTCCATGGTAGAGCACGGGATAGAAGTCCTAGCTATTTCACAAACTCATTCTTGCATTATGATTCCTAGGGAACAGTTACCAACCGGAAGCGAAAAAAAAAAAAAAGAATCGCGAACATGATTTCTCAATAATACAAATTCAAACCGTTCAATTTATTTTGCAATAAAGTTTTTTCAAGTCAACATGTCTTAGATTCGGACACACTTTTAATCTTTTGAGACACAACCACAATTAAAGATGAGAACAACACATATGTATCAAATAATCACGATAATGTAATGTAAGCTCATCAAGTTGACCGTGAAACCTTTTAATTATGTTATGTTGTTGGTGTTTCTCATAAACATGGTGAGTTGAAGGCTTGAAATCCTACGAAGCTACACGGACACTCGGGATATAGAAGTAGAACTTTAAGTATTAAATGATACAATTCAATGACAATAATGAAGGGAATTAATCAAGAAGAAAAAGCTAAATAATTTTGCACAAAACTTTGCATCTTAATTTGAAACGGTTTCCACCAACATGGAAAAAAAAAAAAGCTTGAAAGGATTGGCTCAATAAAAAGACTTTGACTTTGCTTCTTAGAGAGAATGCAAATTTGATTTTGCTTTTACCCCAGGATTCTTGAAAGGAATTTTAGGATCAAGCCACTCCTTGCATCATTCGAGGAACTCTGATTCCAATTATTAAGATCCAGTATCTATTACCACACAAAATGCTCTATCTGACATTTTTATTTTGGATCGAATTCAAAAGAAAAATGCTGGCCTACTTACCCAAGTTGCTTGTCTGCAAAGGCGTGGTTTTCAGAAACTCAAAAAACTTGTAATGCCGTTCTTCTCGGAGAACGTTGGCTGTTATTGCTTTGTAAATTAGACATACGACTTTAAATTTATGTTCCATTGATTGTTTTCTATGCGTACCGTGCTAACAATATAGTCACCAAAAGAGATAATGAGTCCCTGCTGGTCAATACCTTTAACCGCAAAGATGAAAAACAAGCCAAGGTGTATTCAGATTCAACCTTGTGATGTCAAAATAGGGTATGCAGTGGGTTTATGCAAATTTACCGAACGAATCTTGAGAATTTGACCCTTCAAGTGTTGGCAACTCTCTTCTACTTTTTCCTGAACTACCGGGCTTGGAGAGATGCAATTGTCTAAGTTCTAGCCTTGGCAGTTTTCGTTCGCACGTGAAATGATGTTATTGAATCATGTCTTTGAAAACCGGTGTACCATGAGGTGAGCATGTATATCCAATTCAAGCCATCGCGATTGCTCCGTCAAAACGTTCTGCTTTGTTTACACTAGGGGAGGTCCTGTCAACACTCAACAGCTCTGTTGACCTCTGGCAAAAAGTGGAAGGTGTTGACTAGAAAAATTAATGTTGTAACGTGGCTGCCATTGCAAAGTAGCGTGCGTGGACGGCGCGGTTGGTGCATGAATGTTCCGTTTGGGACAAATTTGCCAAACAAAATAGTTACAAGTAAATGAAAACACTTAATGAAATAGATGTCACGTAATTATAATTATTAATCATAATTAATTTTTACCTCGTCCACTCTTTTTTCACATTTTTTTTTAACAGAATTATTGGCCAAACTCAGCTCGACGGTACATTTTTTGTGGTGTACGGAAGTTTGAAAAGTGTCTCCCTACCCAGTTAATTGTTAACACATCAATAACTGATTACTGCCCGATTCCAGCCAAAAAAAAAAGGTTGAAAAGGTGGTATTCTCTTGTCACTTTTGATTTGAATTTTGGAATTTTTGCCACCCCATTTTTTTTTTTGTGGGCTCTCCTTCATTTCAATCACTTTTTGATTTTGAGACTCTAAGTATGGTATTTTATCCCTGCTTTCTCCCTACATAAACACTAATCACGTTTTTCAATTGAAGACTTTCGGTTACAAAGACGACTTTGATGCTACTGAGTTAAAATTTATTAGTTCTCTAAATGACTTAAATGATTTTTTTTTTTTAAAAATTTTTTTTAGTTCATTGGAATATAAAGTTCATATCTTACGAAAATTTGAAATAACTGGATTTTTTTTGTTAATCAATTGGCTTGTGAAAACTGGTTGTTTATTGCAATCTCTCCTACCAGTAGTATCAAAGTCTGATTAATTTAACAATAAAATCATAATTAGTAGTTATTCTAATAATTGTACCAGAACTAATTATTCTAATAATATCATTAGAGCTAATTACTCTAACAATTTAACATGCAAACTCCACATTCCGTATCCAAAGGAGATGGGACAAAACGACATAGCATCGGGGAAGGCCTCACGTAAAGAGTTGTTGGCTAGAATAGTAAGGGAGTTTTTGATCACTTGTAATCAGGAATTCAAATCGTTTGGGTTTGGGAGGCTATAGAAAGGTAAACTTTCATGAATTCGTCAAGTGTGAAGTAGATCGAGTACCTAGTTGAATTTTCTCGGAAAAGAGACTACACAAGAACCCTTCATCCCAAACACGAAAAAAGGTGTCTCAATCTAGCTAAAGGGCAATGCCTCTTCGTTTTTTCAAATGGGCGAAAGAAGAAACTTGAATCAATGAAAAGGAAATTGCAGGAAGTTGAAATTTGAGCCTCCATTGCTTTCCTAAAACCTTTGTTCTTGTTGCCATAAAGGAACATAGAGATCTTTAAGAAAGTTTCAATGAGACATCGGATAAGTCTTGCGTTTGTAGCGTAATGAAATGGTCAATTTCAAAATTGGCCTTTGTTTATGCTTAGATTGTAATGAACTTTGACCCCTATGCAGTTTAAAAAATAAAAAAAAAAAATAAAAAAAAAAAGAGCAATATGATACTAGTGATATAATGTAGCGGAAAGCATGGTCGTAAAATCTAATCGGATCCAACCAATAAAATCCAAAACCCGATGACTTGGGCATGGGAACAAGACAGTTGTTGTTATTGGACAATCTAGCGTCAAGTTTGGATGTGGTCCGCTCGATTTTTACATATACAGGTGATTTGGTTGGGTTTTAGCAAGCTAACCACAGTAATTAATTTTTTTAACTCAGTCGTGTCTAAATCTAAAGTCCGAGTCATTGAGTTCCATTTGGAATTAACTAACAAAAAATACGGTAAGTTATTCAGGTAAGCCTAAATATATTTCGTGTCAAATCCACATCTACAAATTGCAAATAAAATATATAAGCGCAGCCATAAAAAATTGCTGAAGGAATCCTATGTACGAAGGATGAGATCATCGTGTCATTTTTGGTTAATAAAGCTTTTCCTTTTGCTGTTGCAAGAACTCACTTGCACAAAAAATTATAAAATTAATTTTTGTTTCTGCCCCAAAAATCATATTCCATGCAAAAAGTTTGCCTTTAGGCCTTTAATATTATAAGTCCATTGAATTTCAACCAAGTATATATATATATATATATATATATATCATTAATCTTGATTAACTTTTATTATAAGTATTAAATAATTTAATTCCTAAATCATAAGAGCATTATTTCATTTTTTATTAATAAGTTTCTTTTTTTATTATTATTATAAATACTCATTCACACAAAAAAAAAATTATAAAATTAACTCATATATTTATATCAAATATTATATGTATTGTAACAAGTAAGTTCTTATAATTTTAAAACTCTTAATTTATTGAATTTTATTAAATAATAGAGTTATTAATCTTCTTCTTTTTTTTTTTTTACAAGTATTGAATGATTATATTCATTCAAAATGAGACTACAACTTCATTCTTTGTTAGGAAGGCTTTTCATTTCATTGTAAAAATTCAATTACACAAAAAGATTATAAAATTAATTTTTTTGGTCTACTAAATATTATATTTATTAATGGTAACCTCCATTCTCCACAAGATATCACGAAATTAATATATATATATATATATATATTCGCAAATGGTAACCTCGTCCATAAATTTGGCTTTCAAAAACACAGCACGGAAACGACACCATCATTGTGATTAGAATCCGGATATAACAACTATTCTGAAAAACTAGGGTCCTACAAGGGCCCAATCGTCTCACGGGCTACTCATAGATTTGGAGACTCCAGGCTCAAATCTCCAATTCTCCTCACGATTTCTTGTCTGAAAACTTACAGCTTGCAAATTAAAACACTTTTGTCATTTTACTTTTAGTTATCTCACCAACTTCGATTTCTACGAGATTGACTAGCCAAACGTTGTTGTTATTATTATTATTATTATTATTATTTGGCTAATTAATTCACCTGAGACTCTCGACTCTGCAAATGACTTCAATATTTATTGGGAGCCAAACAATGGCATAGACATATAGCTGAGGGATAAGTGAATAGCTAAAACGCCGCGTAATTGGAGGTCTCGAGATCTACCGACAAAAAACCCAACAAAGAAGTTACATTGGAAACAATGGACAAGATGACTTTTGCCGGCGGCCTCCAAGACAGGAAGGAGAAGCAGCATTAACCGTTGGAATGCGGCTTCCGAGCCGCGAAGAAAAAGTTTGGCGTGAAAATCCCTTTCCTGGCCATCACATCAATGTAATTTCATCAAAACAATCTCACAATATTTTAAAATAAAGTCGTTACATATGTAGTTTTATTTTTATTTTTATAAATTTTAATTATTTTTATTAGTTATTAGATGTAAGCTAACTAACCAAAGAAGCTCTCAGGCAGTAAAGTTCCACCCAATAAAAACCTTGACTAATAATCCTTTCATCCAATTCTATCTACCACCCACATTCCGATGTACCAAAAGAACCAAAAAAAAAAAAACAGTTTAATTCTATTTAGAGATTCAGACCAAGTTTTGGAAACTCTTAATTTGTAGAACGAATGTCATTTCACAAGGAAACTCACCTGCCACCTTCTGCTAAGCCATCTGCTGCCTTTTCGAGTACTACTTGAACCTGTAGACTTCCTTTTGGAGCAAGACCTACAAACTCCATGACCTTGACCTACAAAAGGAAAATTTTCTTAGGAAATGATTGATTGAGATCGAAAGAGATTTTCCAATTCTATTTAAATAATTAAGTACGAAGCAACCAGAACTACAAGAAAGGGCATGCAGGGTTTTACCATGGTTCTGGTAAAGAACAGTCCAATGGCTGATGAGTGGAAGTTGGCGAGTGAGAAGTGATTCTTATCTAAAGGCAAGTGCCATGGGACGGGTGAGTCCACTGCCATATCCTTTGACCATATGATCTTTAACAACCACAATAATAACAGACTTCATGTATTAGTTATATACAAGGAAAGCAAATTGAATAGAGAATGGTAGAAGCTCATAACACCTCATAACCAGCTTCCTTTAGAGCTTCAAGGCATTGGTCAGTCGTCCTGATATCCGGAAGGCCGCTTCCAACTTCTATCAATGCCTGAATCATTGAAAAACATGTCAATCCTTTACAATCAATGTCACAATTGTGGCATAAACAGGACAGCTGCTTAGGCCCGTTTGAAAACATTACCTTAATTTTTTTATGCTCTTCGTTGTGGGGGTTGAAAGAATTCGTCAAGCACCACTCATATGCTGTGAAAACTTGTCCGGGTTTCAACACTCTTAAAATTTCTCTGTAGCATGCAGTCTGTTCAGAAGGTACATAGAATTTAATTAGAAAAATAGTTCAAAGGCAGCAATTATGGACAGATTTTTGTGAGGGAATTCATAGACGTACTGCCTCTGGTGCATGACAGGTAGCTTCAATTGCATATGCAGCATCAAAACTATTATCCGGAAATGGCATTTCCATGAAGTCACCCTGAGAAACAGCAACATATAGATCACATCAAAAAGTCCTTAAGATATCTCCTTATACTTAAATGTTGAGACTTAATCTAGCATGACAAATTCACAGCAGAGTAAGCGAAAAAGAAAAAAGGATGCTTGAAAGATAAAAATTTGCGGATGGACTTAATCCGGATGATGAATCTACCTTCACAAAATCACAAGTCTTGTCCAGTCCTGCAATGCGAGTTTTTTCCTGTCAGGCAAGAAACATTCGCGGACTTCAGAATTTGAGGGGAACGTTCGAAATTGACAAGCAAAATAAATGGACTTTGGCTTATTGATCATCGGGTAAAATTCCACCGTCAATAATACTCCAATTCGACAAATATCAGGATTCACCTTCCCTCTTTCTATCTGATATTCATTGTTGTTCAGTCCTGTAATTGATGCTAAACTGCAGAGAAAATCACCATATAAATCATGATGCCGAGAGCCCACGCATGTAAAAAGAAGTACAACTTCATCAGGTGTCACCATGAAAAATTGAAATTAATTGTCGGAATCATGAAGCACAGTAGTTTTCAAAATCTGGCTTTCAGCAAAGTGTAAAAGTGTGTGTTATCAATATGTTTGCCAACGACCTGAATTGGGCAATTTCTCGGAGTGGTCCACCAATTCCGCATCCTACATCCAACACCTAAAACAAAACGGAAAAAAGTTCAAATTATGAAGCAAACTAATCAAATATGATAGATTTCTTTCTTTTTTGTTGTACGTTGCAGGAACAACCTTCTGTCCAGGTTTCAGTGCGAGTTGTAAAGCTATAAAGTGCTCGTGTCGTTTCAAGCTCTCTCGGAAACTTTCCCCCTTACATCTGCAATAATAGCATCATGGACATCATGTGCATTGCAATCAGTTGCTGCACTCAATTGAATATAAAGTGCAGAAAAAGAGCATTAGAGTGTACGTACCTAGGAGCAAAATGGAAGGACTCTCCCCAGCCATACTCGTAGAAGCTAGTGACAAGATCATAGTACTTGTTAGACTGAAAAGAGTCACCCAAGACAAATTGTCAGACATCTTAATATATTCCAGGAATGAAGAACAACGTTGTTAAGTGCAACCATCTTGCTAGCATTCACCCACCACGTCAGCATAATTAGCTTTTCTCTCTGCATCAGCACCTCCGTATAAATCATGATACTTCTCGTACCTGAGTGATTAAGCCATTATGTGATAAATTAACATGCATTTCCTCTTATGCAAGGAATTAAGGTGTCCACCATTATTCATATCATTAATTAAGCTTTTGATCAATGAGCAAGATTATCAGAAAGGTAAAGAGATATACTTTTCCACTGCTGCTCGAACCTCATTTCTCTCAATCGTTCCACCCACAGATGCAAGATGCAATCCACTGGCTTTCGACATTTTGGTGTCGTGGAAGTAAAACCGCTGCAAATCTTTGAATGAAAAAGAAAATAAAAAAGGAAAAAAGAAAGAAAACTTAAGAAAAATGAGAAACAAAATAAATAGCACGTAACAAACACTTGCATGCACGTATACATATACATATATATCAAAATTATCGATTAATCTATTTGTCAGGCTTTTCACAGGCATTAGCCAAAAGGGGTTCCTGAAAACATGTTTCCAAGAGAATATGTAAAATATTTTTGAATAAAACTAAATGGGAATTTAGGAAGGAGTTGTGGGATAGAAGCTTGGGACAAATTGAGGAGAAAGCCATCTCACTTTTGATCTGGAGAGAAAGTCGTGAAGCTTTTGCGTATCTGTAAGCTGGAGGGCAACCGAGTCATGTATATATAGACTTGAAGTCCAAATGAATGCGGGGTTGGACACGGTACTACATCATCCCATTATAACCATTAATTTTTATGCACGAGAAAAGAGGTGCGGAGTATACGTCCAAATCGGCGCCGTGTCTCCCAAACATTTATCCATAAACTTTCATTTCATTGTTGATTAATTACATAAACCATGCATTGCATGCGCGTCCATGACTGTTAGCTAGGTAGGTTGACGGACAATTCCTGACTAACAACAAATGAACATTGCTCGAGGGGCTCTACCCCGTGATTTCTGGTTTTGCACGCCCTTTTTTTTTTTTTTTTGTGGTTAATTTACGGGAAAGGGTGTTCAAACCCAATTGACTAGGATCAAAGAAACATGTGCCGTCTGCGTAACGTAAATGCAAGGAAGGAGACAAACTGAAGAACAAAACTCAAAGGGAAAGACCACTTGTGCACCGCTGATCAATTATTGATACTTCTTATGACCAATTGATTACGATTGTAATGGGCTGCGATTATATTTTTCTAGTCAAGGGCCCATATTTTACGCATTAGTTACAGGCACGCACTCATAAGGTCAAATGGCTTTGACTATTAAATGAGGCCGCCCATGTTCTCGCTAAATTGGCATTATCCAAGCCCAGCGCATCGCTCCCGCAAGTTTTATTTCTATATCATGTTTTTGCTCTCGTTCAAGACGATATACAACATTTCTCTTGGATGAATAAAGTGCTCCACCGACTTTACTCCAATTAAAAAAAAAAAAAAAAAAAAAAGGAAAGAAAGAAAGTTCGAATAGCTTGAACTTTGAAGGAATCAATTAATGCTTTTGCAGACATTTATAACCAGAGTAGATTGATTTAAGTATCTAGAAAAAATTTTATTATTATTAAAATTAAAATAATATTTACTTAATTTTAAAATAAAATAAAATAAAATAAAATATTAACTAATTTAAATAATTAAAAAATTACTGTTATTAAAAATTATCATATTTTTTACGTAATTTTAAAAATATATTATTTAAAATATAAATTTATATAAAATAAATTAATTTAAATAAAAATCTATTAATTTTAATAAAATTTAAATTTGAGGTATTTTAGATAAAATAAAAATTTAAACAAAATTATTTGACTTAATATTTTAAATTTTTAGATAAGGTGTCTAACTAATGAAGGATGCCAACAATTTTTGGTCCTCATTTTTACACATAAAGCTAGCTATCACAAGGGGAAAAAAAAAAAAAAAAAAGAAACCAAGTGAGTAAACTGTGGACATTTTATTAGGACAAATTTTGTCAAAAGAATTAAAGTTGCATTAAAAATTAACAAAAAGTAAAATTAAGTTTGTTTTAATTTAATTATTTGTTGAACTTAAGCATATACACTTATATTTTCAAGGGCTTACTTCAGCAATTGTTAGTGACTCTATTGCTAAAATTTATACATATATATATAGACTTGGGATTGGGAACCGGTTGCCCCTAAGATTTTTTTTTTTTTTAAAAAAAAGCTTTTTATGTGTCAACCTGTTCCTCCCTTAAATTTTTCTGTACGAATCAATTCGATTTTTTTTTATAAAAGAAGTGAAATTTGAATTTTTTTTTTATTTAATTGGTTCTCAATTGACCAAAAAGAGAACAGGAAAAATGTGTACTTTTTGGCTCTGACTTCCGGTCCGCGGACGTCACGTGCCAAATTTACCCTAAAATTGTAAAAGGAAAGAAATTAAAAAAAAAAAAATGTAAGAAAAGGCAACGGACTCCGGCGGGAGCGGGAAGAGAGAGAGAGATTGGAAGCAGAACGGAGCCTTTCCGGGAATTTAGTTCGATGAGTGAGTTGACTCTTTCTCTCTCTCTATTTCTGTCTTTTTTTATTATTATTCTTTTTTCCTTGCATTTGTTGGGTTCTTGAGAAAATTTTGAGGTAAAACGGAAAGGAAAATTTGATTTTACAATTTTTATTATTGTTTCGGATTCGAAGAAATCGGCAACTACAACTCAATTTAGTAATAATCGGAAACAATTACATGCACAATTGATCTAGAGAATTCTGCTGAAATTGAATCGCTCGAAATTAAAAGCAATCCGAAAATCTTGACAAAGCTGAGGCTGGGAATTGAATTTGAATTTCGTCTTGGAACGGGAATTTTAGGATTGTTGTTTGACAGTATTGAAATATATTTACTGGAAACACAATCATCTTACAAGGACAAGTCGATCCAATGGGTCAGAAATTGAGAATTCATCTCTGTCGCTGAGAAATTTGTAAGTTATGTTTTGTGGCATTTCTACAACTTCAGTAAGCTAGACTCTTCTTTATGTCTTCGTATTCACCTGTCCTTACAGGATATAGACATGGTTGAGATATTGTATCAAAATCTGATTGAACAGGAAAAGTGGGTGGTAATTGTACCTGCGGAGATGAAAGCTTGATTGAGCTAATTTGAACTCTACTTTCAAAATGAATCACGAAAATGATTTCACATTTTTCCGGGTAAGTCTTAACATTTACGTCCTCAGATTTCATGTCTTATTAATCTACTGCGATGCTTTTGATCTTATTAATTAGGTTTGAATCATTGTTTTCTTGGAATAGTATTATCTTAGAGGTTTTATGCCTTTCTTGGAATAGTATTATGAGATCTGGGATTCGTCATTTATGGAATTAGGTTGGATTTCCTGCTGACCAAAATGGTTTCAAGGCAAAGGTTCCTGCTTCAGCTATTGGCAGTATGACTATTCAAGATGGATGCACAAATGGCATTGGTAGTGGTTTGAATAGCGGTATATCTTCAAAAGATGGATTAACCAACACCTTTAAGAAGGAGGAAACTGTTGGTTCGTTGTCTTTCAATGTCATTGATACATCATCTTCAGAACATTCTAGTGAATCATCAAGACGAGTAGCATCCGGAGATACTGGAAATTTGGGTAATGATTCAAAAGAACAAAAACCTTTTGCAAGGAAGCCTACAGCTAGAGCCAAGGTTCCTTTTGAGAAGGGCTATAGCCAAATGGACTGGCTCAAGCTTACTCGTACTCATTCTGATTTAGCAGGTACTTGGTGATTGTATGAGTCTGACTTAGCATCTCATCCTTCTGCTGTGTTGAATGACATTGACAATGCTTAGTATTGCAAACTAATAAAGTAGCATTCATTCTGTTTTGCTAATTACCTCATGCTCAAAATTTTTTCAAAACTTTGATTTTTAGGGTTGAAGGGACAATCTAATAAGAGGCCTATATCTTTGGATGAAGTTAAACAACATCAAACAGAGGGTTCTATGTGGACTGTTCTGAAAGGTCGTGTGTACAATTTGTCTCCTTACATGAAGTTTCATCCTGGAGGTATGAACACACTTTTACATTGATGATTTTCCACATATAAGGCCTGCGGAATCCAACATTTTCAATTGCAAAATTTAAATTGACAAGATGGAAGTCACTTTTGTGCATAGGTTATGTGATATAGTGGCAAATAGGATTGTATGTCCGATTCTTTTTTGGTTCTTATTCAGTCATTACATTTTTCTTGTATGATGCACTCGAGTTAGTCTTGTGTGTGGAGTCCCAAACAGGGGCACACATTATATATCAATTAGCATAAATGAGAAGCTTGAATGACGGTGAGAATGCTAAATGTCTTCTTATTATATTGTGTCTTAAATTCTCATGTTTTTCTTGGCATGTACCATATTTCATTTCCATCTGTCGACTTTTCCTATAAAACAATGGGACTCATACCTGCAGATCAACTCCAGAGCACACTTATTGGTTTTTTAGAAACCTTTGTTTGAGCTTGCATCTCTAAAATAGTCTTTCTGACTATTGGATAGACACATCGAACTCTAATCTGTAGCATGAGGGCTTCGCGCCTCATACTTAGTCTGATATTACCATCATATTATTCTCCTTAACCATGAAGGAAGACAGGATTTACTACAAACTTAAATGTAATTTAGCTAATTTTGCTATGGAGGGTTGTTTTTATTGAATTAACTCATCAAGCCATACTCTAGCTACATCATTTCATTTACATCTTGAATGTCTGGAGCTTGCAAACATTGAAGATGTTTGTTGTTGACATTAGCTATGAACTTTTCCAATGCCTAATGAATCTATGCAAAAGTAGTGTGTGTGTTCCATGTCACAACTAGGAGAGAAAAATTCAGTTTGATAATAGAATCATCATTCTGTCTTTTGTGATCAATTACACGGCATGTTGTGTTCTTATAAGAAACCCATTTTTTCAGGTGTTGATATGCTGATGAAGGCAGTGGGAAAGGACTGTACATCTCTATTCAGTATCCTTTTTGTCTTTAATATTCTTTGGCTGTCTGTAGAGATCATTATTTTACAAATGTTTATTGCTTTTAACTCTTGCTGGTCTGCCATAAGAAAATCTAACTTTCCTGGAAATTATTTTTTGGGCGGAAAATGAGTAGGAACCAAAGATGGATAATGTGTTTCTTATGACAATTAATATCTGAGGTAATAGGTTCTCTCTCACAAACTATTTAAAGTCAGATGGCCGAACAAAAAGTGACTCTTTTTCTAGTTCAAGAAATAATTATGATAGGGAAATCTTAGTACACTGTGTAGTGCCAAGTAGTATTATATGCTTGAATATCATGCTTATGACTCGATTCTAAGAGAGAAAAAGAACAGAAAAGAAAAAACAGACATCAATTCTGGATTTGTGCATGTGATTTTCCTTTCTTAAGCTGTCAGAAATGGTGCACAAAATGTACTCCTTATACGATATGCCAGACAAGTACCATGCTTGGGTGAATGCTGATTTTTTGCTGGAGAAGTGCCTTGTGGGTATTTTGGATGATAGCAAGTGATGCGGCTGGGTTTGGATGTTTTGCAAAGGGTCCATAGCCCAGTGACTTGGTCATTCTTGCTTCATATATTGGCAGAGACCCAGTATAATGACAAGGTACGATGCAACTTGCAACTTTTTCTTCGGTGTAGTTCATCACCACATTCTAATACTTGTATGAAGGTGATATGTTTCAGCCGAGTTGATGAAATAAATTAGAATTTCAAAGATAAATCTAAGTTAAATTGCTTCCCACCCTTTATAATATTACAATAATGGTTTCTTCGGATCTTGTAACCAAGCAAAGGGTACCCCTTATTTTAAATACATAAGTGCATAAATCTGAATCTTAAACCGAAAAGACAAACACAATCGATCCTACTCTTGGGAAAGACCAAGCATGAGAGACCTTCCTACTATGTAAACTGTGCATGAGAGACCACAAGAGGCCGACAACCGACAATGAGAGACGGAAACTACCAACATTCTAATAACTAGTGTACTAGAAGGGCCGAATCATTTTATGGGCTACTCAGAAATTTCTAGATTCCTCAAGGTCCACATTCTCCATGATACCTTGTTTGAAACTTGAAACTTGCAAATGAAAGCACTTTTGTTATTTTATTTATCATTACTTTACCAATTCGTTGTCCGTGAGAATGACTTCATTGCTAGTGTGCTTTTTTTGTTAATTGGCTCTGATTGAATTCCAACTCAAGATTTTCAATCATGGAAACGATTTCTCTATCATTGAGCAACACTCTAATTGATCCAAGAGAGTTAGTTTAATCTTAAGAACAGAGTTGTCTTCTCTGGTAGTCACATTTATTCAAAAAAAACAAAAAAAAAAAGAAAACGAAAATCAAGTAGCCACCGGATAGCATTGACACAAAGCACCCAGAGCATAGAAAGTATACATATGAGTGCTAAAAACTTAAAAAAAACATACGAAGTAGATGTTTCAAGATCCACAAATAAACAGAACAAAGTGAAAATTACACAAGTTTTATTCCAGAGAGATGCAAATGGACATGAAATACACACAATCCCATCATGATTATTAATTTTAGTTACCAAAATTCGTATGAATTTGTAACTGACATTCATGATGTACTAGTGTCCATTTTGTGTCCATTCTTCCCAACTCCTTTAAAATTACAAACATTGGAAACTAAACGGAAATGATGTTATTCGCAGCCGGCCTCCAGGACAGGAAGAAAATGCAGCATTTAGGTGTTGGAATGCGGCTTCCGGGCCAGGAAGAAAAACATTGGCGTGAAAATCCCTTTCCTGGCGATCACGTCATTGAAATTTCATCGGTATTATTAAAAAACAGAGAGAAAAGAAGAGAAAACCAAAAAGGGATCAAGAATTCATGAGATCAATAAATTTCCAATGGTCACAAGCAAACTCACTTGCCACCAGCAGTTAAACTTTCTCCTGCCATTTCAAGCACTTCGTGAACCTTTAGACTTCCTTTTGGAGCAAGTCTAATAGATTCCAGGACTCTGACCTACCAAAGGAAAAATTTTCCAAGAAATTTAGAGGAAATAGATTTGGTGTGCTCAAGTTATTCAATCATAAATATGGATTGTCATACGTTAAAAGACGTTATAATTATAAATAACAATTATAATTATTTTAATTCTACATTTTTGTTATTCCAATTCCATTAAGCTAACTAAGTAGCAAGGCAAAGACAAGTACAAGAAAAGGCGTGCAGCTGATTACAATGGTTCTGACGAGGCTGATCCCAATAGCTGATCTGCTTAAGTTACCGAGTGAGAAGTGACTGGTGTCTATAGGCGAGTACCATGGGACAGGTGAGTCCACTGCCATATCTTTTGACCATATGACCTTCAGTAAACAGAATAGTAACTCCAATTATTCATAATCACACACTTTTAATGCGTACTAGGTTATATATGAAGAAAGCAAAATTAAAGAGAGAAAGGCAGGAGCTCATAATGCCTCATAACCAGCTTTCACTAGTCCTTCAAGGCATTGTTCAGTTGTCCTAATATCCGGAAGGCCGGAACCAATTTCGATCAATGCCTGAATCAATGAAAAACATGTTACAATTGACAATCATTTACGATCAAAGTCCCAACTGGGGCAGAAAGGAGTTAGGCCTGTTAGACACATGACCTTAATTTTTTTATGCTCTTCATTATGGGGATTGAAAGAATTCGTCAAGCACCACTCATATGCAGCAAAAAGTTGTCCGGGTTTCAGTACTCTTAAAATTTCTCTGTAGCATTCAGCCTGTTCAGGACACACATAGAATTTAATCAGAAAAATGGTTCAAAGGGATATTTTATATTGAAGTGTGCAACATGTAAGGAGGCAGCAATTATGGACAGATTTTTGTTGGAGAATTGATAGACATACTGCATCTGCTGCATGGCAGGTAGCTTCAATTGCATATGCAGCATCAAAAGTATTATCCGGAAATGGCATTTTCATGAAGTCGGCCTGAGGAACAAGAATATACATAACCCCATCAAAATCTTTTTCCTTGTACTACATTTGTTGAGACTTGATCTATGATGACAAATTAATAACAGAGTAAGCAAAGAAACAACAGAGATGCTTGAAAAATAAGAATTCGTGGATAGAATAAAATCAGATAGTGGAATCTACCACCACAAAATCACAAGTCTTGTCCAGTCCTGCAATGCGATTTTTTTCCTGTCAGGCAAGAAACACGGGCGTGGATTTCAGAATTTGAGAACATATGGACTTCGAATCATTGATCATCGACTAAAAATCCATTTTCCATAATACGCCAATTCGATAAAGATCAGTATTCACCTTCCCTCTTTCTGTCTGATATTCATTGTTGTTCAACCCTGTAACTGATGCCAAACTGTAGAGAAAATCATCGTCTAAATCATGATGCTCAGAGCCCACATATACAAAAAAAGAAAAAGAAGTACAACATCACAAGATGTAACCATAAAAAATTGATATTGATTGTCACAATCACGAAGCACCGTAAGAAGCTCATCTAGTTTATAAAGTAGGATGCCAGCAGCCTCTTTGCAATCTTATTAATATGATTGGCAATGACCTGAATCGGGCAATTTCTCGGAGTGGACCACCAATTCCACACCCTACATCCAACACCTAAAACAAAAGGAGACAAAGGGGTTCAAACCAACGAAGCAAACTAATCAAATACTGATAGATCTCTTAGTTTTTTGGTTGTGGGTTGCGATAATAACCTTCTGTCCAGGTTTCAGTGAAAGCTGTAAAGGTATAAAGTGCTCGTATCGTTTTATGCTCTCTCTGAAACTCTCCCCTTCATATCTACAATAAATAATAGCATCATGCATATTTGATCATGAGCTTTGCAACCATGCTGTACTCAGTTGAGTATGCAGAACAGAAGAAGAATGAATAATATTTGAAGTGTACCTGGGTGCAAAATGGAAGGACTCCCCCCATCCATGTTCATAGAAGGCAGTAACGAGGTCATAGTACTTGATGGACTAAAAACACTCACCCGGGTCAGATTGTGTCACCTCTTAATAAGCCAGGAATGAAGAAAATTGTTGTTAATTTAAGCGTCAACCATCTATCATTCACCTACCAAGTCAGCGGAGTTCGCTTTTCTCTCTGCCTCGTCACCTCCATATAAATCATGAAACTCCTTGTACCTGAGTGATTAAGCCAATATGTGATTAATTAACATGCTTTCTCTTTCCAGCAAGGGATTAAGGTGTCCACCGTTATTCAATTTCATTAGTACGTTTTAATCAACGTACTCTTGAACAAGTTTAGCTAGGATCAGATTGAAATGACATCGGTTTTGTTTGAAGACTGATCGAACTACGGATGTGACGAACTCTTAATGAGCAAAATTATATTAACGTAAAGCGTAAGCAATTGAAAAGAAAACGAGATGCTGTCAGGGAAAACGTAAAGGATAAGAGAGAAAGATATACTTCTCCACTGCTGCATGAACCTCCTTGCTTTCAATATTTCCGCCCACGGTAGAAGCGAGATACAATCCACTGGATTTCGACATTTTGGTATCTTACAAGTAAAACTGCTGCAACCTTTGGATGAAAAAGTCGGGAAAACAAAAGTTAAAAAGGGCAAGAAAAAAAAAAAAAAAAACAATGAGAAACAAAATGCATGGAAAAATTTATAATTAATTTGTCAAAAAAAACCAAAAAAAACAAAAATAAATATTAAATTAGACATAATAATTATTATATATAAATTGCAACTAAGATTACGATGATTTTGTGTCCAATTCAACACTCATTCCTTGTCATATCTCCGCAACAAAACTTTTTAATCCATTTGCCAGGCTTTTCACAGGAATGAGGAAATAGAAATTCCCGGAAACGTATTTCCATGAGAAAATGCAAAACGTTTTTGGATAAAACTATAAAATGGAATTGAGTAAACACTTGATGGACATGTAGAAGCATGGGAGAAATTGAGGAGAAAACAATCTCACTTGGTAGCTTATTGGTGTCTGTATGCCTGCCTGGATGCATCGGCCAAGTTACACACACACACACATATAGGAAAACACTTACTCTGCATTAATTAATAGAAAAGGGTGGACCGGTGAGAACTTAGATGTTTTTTTTCAGGGAAAAAGAGTTTCAATGATTGAAAGTGAACTTCCTTGCCTCACCCCTAAGACTGCTAGTCTCCCTTCTTTATTATTATTATTATTATCTCCATCCTGATTAATATCAATAGAATTGCTAGACTGGATAAAATTAATAAAATGTTGTGAAAGTCATTATTATAATAATAATATAGAAAATGAATTAAAAAAGAAAAAAAATTAAAAAAAAAATATTATTTTGTTACTTGTGTTCATATTTGCGTACGTGTAGTTACTGTTATATATATATATATATATACACACTCCGATGGATTGTTGATTACATGACATGGACGTGCATGAAAGTCAGCTGGACTGGCGGCTATTGTTAACTAACCCCAACGGGATTTTTATTCGAGGAGATAAGCCGAAGAAGAAAGCGCATGGCGTTACGTGAAGAATGATTTATTGCTCGCTAAGCCCCGCTCGTCCACTAGTACCAAAATGAATAATCAATTATACCGATTGATAAAACAAGGAGCAATGCCGCATTAAATGGGTTTACGAAGATGCGCAAAAACAAATATAAAATCAACACAATTCTATTTTAATTATTAATTATAATTAATATAATAAATTAATTCTTGTTTTAAAACTTTATTCGGTCAACCATTTTGAAGAGGTGGGCCGGGGGGGGGGGTGGGAGCAACCTTTATCGACGACCATCAATTTTGGTGGTAGAGAAGACGACGGTTGTACAATATGAATGCCAGAGCCTGCTACGTTCGGATAAGTATACTTATCACTCTATTTAATAACCAAGCTTCGCTTTGACTCACGGAGATCATTTGAGGTGGCCCCAATCTTTTATTGACGGCCTGCACCAATATATACATACACACACACACACACATATATATATATATATATATATATGCGTGTGTTTAGTAAAGTTATTTTTCACATTATTAATTACAAAATTATTTTAAATATTTTATTAAATTTTTGTTATAATATATAATTATAGTTATTTAAAAATATTTTTAAAAATTTAATTTTTAAATTTTTTTATGATTATAATTCTAAAAAATATTTAATTTTTTATATTTTTTTTTTAATTTTAAAAAATATAATAATTGAGAGATATTTAATAAAAAATTATTACAGATTGAAATTAATAGTTTAAAAAATTAAAAGTTAAAATTTTTTTTAAAAAATTAATATATATATATATATTATTTTGTTATTTGTGTTCATATTTGCGTACGTGTAGTTACTTATATATATATACACACTCCGATCGATCGTTGATTACATGACATGGACGTGCATGAAAGTGAGCTGGATTGGCGGCTATTGGTAATTATCCCCAACGGGATTTTTATTCGAGGAGATAAGCTGAAGAAGAAAGCGCATGGCGTTACGTGAAGAATGATTTATTGCTCGCTAAGCCCCACTCGTCCACTGGTGTACCAAAATGAATAATCAATTATACCGATTGACAAAACAAGGAGCAATGCCGCATTAAATGGGTTTGCGAAGATATGCAAAACTGAATATAAAATAAACACAATTTTATTTTAATTATTAATTATAATTAATATAATAAATTAATTCTTGTTTTAAAATTTTATTCGGTCTACCATTTTGAATAGGTGGGGGGGCGCAACCTTTATCGACGACCATCAATTTTGGTGGTAGAGAAGATGACGGTTGTACGACATGAATGCCTGCTACGTTCGGACAAGTATACTTATCACTCTATTTAATAACCAAGACCCAATCTTTATTGACGGCCTTAAAATAAATAAAAAATTAAATATTTTTTATAATTATAAATATAAAACAATTAATAAAAATTTAAAATAATTTAATAATTAATAATATAAAAAATAATTTTACATACGGGTGTGTGTATATATATATAATAATAATTAAAAGATATTTAATAGAAAATTATTATATAATGAAATTAATAATTTTAAAAATTAAAAGTTAAAAATTTTTTTTAAAAAAATTAAAATCAATTGTTGAGAATTTAAAAAATTTGATTAATTAACTCTCATTTTGCGAAATCCAACCCAATAACAAGGCAAACTTGGGATCAAATTCCACCCGTAACTTTATAAAGGGAACATCTCCCTTGCAACGGGGTAAACGCATGGCCTTGTAGCCATGTCCATGGTTATTTTTTGTTCTAACAAGTTGGGTCTTTCCGTCATGCAATCTTTTCGGTCACTCGAGGAATTGCCAGGTTTATAGGCAACGAACAAAGGATTCTCCTACAACCAATGTGTTTATCAAGGTTGCTTTCCTTCTCATCGGTTTCCATTTTTCCATTCTTTTGTTCTTTATCATTTTAACCTCCACCATGCCTGTTGTCTATATCACGAAAGCGTTGCAACTCGATCACTAAAGTAAACTGCAACTCTTGGCACAAATAAGACCAGAAATCTTCATACAAAATTGTCTTCCTAAAAGTATTTTTTTTAGTTTGATTTGATAATATTTCTAATTTTTGTTCAATATTTTTACTTAATTTTCTCTTCTTTTTTTTTTTTTCTTTTCTAATTCGCTTTCATGGATATATTTTATGTCATTTAAGTCGCACTATTTTAGGTTGCATTTTCCGCTTTTTGTGCATAACATCATTTTAATAACATTTACTTAAAAGGTAAATCTCCCCCCTCCCTATATACACACACGTCATTTCAATAACAATGACTTAAAGGGGTGGCCATTAATTGCCTTCGATTCATGTTCATCCCTCAAAAGCAATTGCAAGTGATAATGGATGAGGTTCATATTATGTACATATAGGGTGCCTTTTTTTTTTTTTCTTTCTTTTTTTTTTTTTGGTGAAATAGCAAGAGGCGTTTTGTTCATAACACCCCTAAAGAAAGAGGAGGCCGAAAAGATTTTGAAATAGGATCAAGTCAGTGAAACTAATAAAATTAAAAATTAAATTGTAATTCAATTTATTTTATTTTAAAAATTATTAATTTTAAAAAATAATAATTAAATAAATAAATAAATTATAAATTAATTACAATTTTTTTCACTTTAATTAATCAAAAAATTTTATAAAAAATTAAAAAAATTATATTTCAAACAATATATAAATTAAAAAAAAAAAAACCTAACACACAAAAGACAAAATTGTAACGATGAGTCAACGTAAACGCCGAACGGCTGCGATAAAAAGTCAAAATCTTCACCCGGCCCGCAGATCGTTCGACGGCAAAGGAAGCCTCCCGCTTATGACTAGAACACGAAATTTTAGCCAAAGACTGCCAATCTGCAACAATTGTATATTATATTAAGATTAATCTAACAAATTAAATATCGTTCTTATCTCTAATAAAGATAAAGAGATATAATTAATTTTTATATTATATTTAATATATTTTATATTATATTAATATTTTATATATAATATAAAAAATAATCATAATTATTTTAATTTATTATTTTTAAATTTTTTTAGTCGCACCTCTTTTTTTAACTCCGACTCCCATGGATATGAAGTGGTGTCGGTCTCATTGGCTCTCAATTGACTCGAGCTTTTATGTAATGTTGGTAATAGTTAAATAAAATTATTAGTTGTATATTTTTAATTTTTATTATTATTTACAATTATAAATTAAAAATTTATAATCAGTATCCATATACGTGCAATATGCAAATACGAGTCTATTATTCTGCCACAAGTTCATACTAAAACAGGAAAATAGAATTAAATATTAATGATAGGCCGTGGATGTCACGTGCAAAATTGAAAAAGAAAAGGAAAAAAAAAAAACTAATAATAATAAGAAAAGGCAACGGGCTTGACAAATTGACCGCCAGGAGCGGGGAGAAAGGGATTGGAAGCGAAGTCTTTTCGGGAATCTACTTCGGCAAGGTAGTGATTCGTTTGGTTTCTGAGAAAATTTGAGCGAAAGCGGAAAGGAAAGTTTGATTTTACATTTATATTGTTGTTAAGAAATCGGCAATAACAACTCAATTTTATTCGTTCCTTTTAGGCGATGAAAGTTTTGACCTATAATAATCTCTCTTGATTTTTCCTCTTTATTTTCAAACAACATGTGAAAATATTACTTGAACAATTGATCAAGAGAATTCTTTTGAATGGATAGAACTCGGAAAGCAATCTGAAACTCGGGACGAGGTTGAGACTGCTGATTGAATTTCTTTCTGCAACGCAAATTTTAGAATTGGTGTTTATTGGTGTTTGTTGGTGTTGAAATATAGTTATTAGCCATACAATCATCGTCCAAGGGAAAGCCGAGCTGATGGGATTGATAACTAGAAAATGTAAATTATGTTTTGTGCATGGCATTTCTGCAACTTCAGTAAGCTAGATTCTTTTAATGTCTACATTCCTGTTTAAGTGAGAATTCTGTTGTTCAGATTTACTTGTTGTTATTGGATATAGACATGGATGAGATATTGTATCTGAATCTGATTGAACAGGAAAGTGACTGGTAATTATAGCTGTGGAGACGAAAGTTTGCTTGAGCTAATTTGAACTCTACTTTCAAAATGAATGACGAAAATGATTTCACCTTTTTCCAGGCGAGTCTTAACATTTACATCAAAGGATTTCATGTCTTATTATTCTACTGTGATGCTTTTGATCTTATTAGTACATCGGAATCATTGTTTTCGTAGAATATTACTTATATTAGAAGTTTTGCGCATTTCAATTGCACCTTATGAGATCTGCAATTCATCTTTTATGGAATTAGGTTGGAGTTGCTACTGACCAAGAAGGTTTCATGGCAAGGGATCTCACTTCAGATGTTGGCCATATGAGTATTAGAGATGAATACACAAATGGCATTAGTAGCGGGCCAAGTAGTAGTATACCTTGGAAAGATGGATTGACCAACACCTCTAAGAAGGAGGAAACTGTTGGTTCTTTGTCCTTCAATATCATTGATACATCATCTTCAAAACATTCTAGTGAATTGTCAAGACAGGTAATATCTGGAGATACTGGAAATTTGGTTAAGAACTCCAGAGGACAAAAACCTTCTGCAAGGAATCCTACAGCTAGAGCCAAGGTTCCTTTTGAGAAGGGCTATAGCCAAATGGACTGGCTCAAGCTCACTCGAACTCATCCTGATTTAGCAGGTACTTGGTGATTTTTTGACTCCTGGCTTTGCTTCTTGTCCTCCCCCTTTGTTTATTGACATTGACAATGCTTAATCTTGCAAACTAATGAATTAGCATCAAAATTTTGATTTCTAGGGTTAAAAGGACAATCTAATAAGAGGCTTATATCGTTGAATGAAGTCAAACAACACCATACTGAAGGTTCTACATGGACTGTTCTGAAAGGTCGTGTATATAATTTGTCTCCTTACATGAAGTTTCATCCTGGAGGTATGAATGTACGTTTATGTTGATGATTTTCCAAATATTAGGCCTGCAGACTTTAAATTGAAAAGCTAGAATTGTTAGGATCCTAATTGCAAGATATAGGTCCCATGTCAAAAATATAGGATTCCAATATGGGGCTTTTAAGGACTTGGGCTCTCCCACCTCAATGACTAACTTTTGGGGTGTAGTTCTCCTAAGGTTCTTATCGATTGGTATCATAGTTATCCACTACTCTCCCAGTTTCTCATGTGGCATGTAGTGTAAAGCCAGCCACATGAACGTGGGACTGCAGAATGTGGTGGAATGTTAGAATCCTAATTGTAAGATATGGAACTTAAGTCCCACATCAGATGGAAGTATGGGATTTCAATGTGGGGCTTATATGGACTTGGGCTTTTTCTCCTCAATAGCTAGCTTTTGGGGTGTGGTTTTCCTAAGGTTCATATCATATATAGTGTCAAATAGGATTGTATGCCTCATTCTTTTAAAACGGAGTCCAGGTTCTTATTTGATTGCTCAGGTTTTTTTGTTCTTTTTTGTTTTGTTTTGTTTTTTTTTTTTTTTGTATGATGCACTTGAGTTAGTGTTGCATGCAGAGGCCCAAAGAAGGGAACATGTTATATACCAATTAGCTTGAATGACAGTGAGAATGCTAATTATTTTCTTGTTAATTTGTCTTAAAACTCTCTTCTTTTCCTTGGCATGTCCCATATTTTGTTTCCATCTTCTGTCTTTTTCCATAAAGTATGATTGGGATTCACAAATGCAGAACAACTCCAGATCACATTTCTTGGTTTCTTAGCAACCTTTGTTTGAATTTGCATTTCCAAAATGGTATTTCTAGCTACTTCTGTGTAGGCACATTGAAGTTTATTCTGGAGCATGAGGGCTTTGCCCCATGTATAGTCTAATATAACTATTAGATCATTCTCTTCAACCATGAAGGGAGACAGAACTTATCACAACCTTAAGTGTAATTTAGCTAATTTTGCCATGGAAGGCTTCTTGGATTAACTCATCAAGCCTTACTCTGGCCATATCCTTTCTTTTACATCTTAAATGCCTAAAGCTTGCAATCATTGGAGGTATTTGTTATTGACATTAGCTATGAGCTTTTCCAAAGCTAGAAAGTTATTTGGTATGAGTTGCAGCATTGGCAGCTTTGCCTTGAAGTGACAAACTGATTGATATATGCAAAAGTCGTATGTGTTCCATGTCACAACTAGAAGAGGGAAAATCAGTTAGGTCATAGAATCATCATTCTGTCATTTGCAATAAATTGCATGGCTTGTTGTGTTGTTTTAAGAAGCTCCAGTTTTCAGGTGTTGATATGCTGATGAAGGCAGCGGGAAAGGACTGTACATCTTTATTCAGTATCCTTCTTGTCTCTAATTTTCTTTGGCTGTCTTAGAGGTCATTACTTACAAATGTTTCTTCCGTTCTACCATAAGAAAATTCAAGTTTCTTGGAAATGATGTGTCGGACAGAAAATGAGCAAGAATGAAAAATGGATAATGTGTTTTCAATGTATAATTGCTATTAGAGGTAATAGGTTCTTTTTCACAAGCCATTTAAAATCAAATGAGTGATTAAAAAGTGATATGTTGCCGCTTCAATATATAATCTGATTGTGAAAACTTGATACATTGTTTAGGGCTAGTTAGTTTTGTATGCTTGAATATCATGCTTACAAGTCGAGTCTAAGAGAGAGAAAAAAAAAAAAAGAAAGTCCCTCTAAAGGTCCTCGATTCTAATATTGGAAAAGGGCTCTGGGACTTATAAAAATGGGGAGAGCTACCCTAATTGTATAGCTCATGGCTCAATGAGCATACTAATGGAACAAAAAGAGAAAAGAGTGAAAAAAAAATGCTGAGAGATCTATTCTGGATGTGTGCATGAGATCTTCCTTTCTTTAGCTGTTGAAAATTTTGTGCACAAAATGCACTCCTTATAAAATATGCCAGACAAATACCATCCTTGGGTGAATGCTGAATTTTTGCTGGAGAAGTGCCTCGTGGGTGTTTTGGATGATAGTGAGTGACGACATTTGAGTGGGGATATTTTGCAAGGGTTCTAGGGCCTTGTTTATGGTTTTCCAGCGGTGCCTTGGTTTTTCCTGCATCATATATTGGCAGAAACACAGTATTGTGACAAGGTACAATGCAACTTGCAACTTTTGCTTTGATGTAGTTCTGCACCACATTTTAATTCTTGTATTAAAGTGATATGGTTCAGTAGAGTTGATGTAATAAATTAGATTTTCAACGAAAAATCTAAGTGAATTATTCCCTCACTCTATATACGAGAATGGTGTCTTTGGATCAGATTGTCATTTTTTTCATGGGAAAATTATCATTGCCATGGATCTGTAACCAGGTGAAGAATGCCCTATATTTTAAATATATAAGTCCATATTAATCTGTATGTTAGACTTAAAAGATAAACATGAACCCTCCATGCGCCCTTCCAAATAAGATTTGGTTCAGCCAAACACCGCATGAAGGCAACATCATACCCTTGGAAAAGGTAAGTAATTCTCTATGTAACAGAATCTATATCTAAGTGACAGGGGAAACCATAACTTGGTCGAGCAGGGGACCACAGAGGGACTCGAAATCATCAATCCTAGTATGATAGAAGGAGCTGAAGAATGTAATTCGTGTCCTAGTTGAAATGGCCGTGAACTTGTAGGCTTACGGTCTTGAATTTGCCTTTTCCTTGGAAATTGAATGGAACTTTGAAGTTTTCCTTGGAGGCGAATGCCTCAAAACATCATGGACCCACGGCAGCCATTCCTTGCATCTCCAACGTTGAATGTGAGGCTATAGACTTTGTTGGGAACTGTTCTTATGATTTGAGCAATGGCATTGTCTCTTCTGGCGACAAGCACCACGGCAGTCAATCCAAAAGGAACATTGAAGTGCTTTGAGTCTATGAACTTGACAGCTTTATTTGATTCAATGATCCAGCTAGGAAGCTGGGATGAAAGATCTTCCCGTATTGCTGGGTGGAGGACACCGTTGATTGTGTTTACAAAACGATGGGGACCCACCTCAAAGCCAGAATTTTTTACCAACTTATCAGCGAGGGAGCATTTATGATACCGATCAAAACTAGGAACACTGGCAAGTCAACAAAACAGCAAGTGATCGGGTTGGAAAAAATGATATCATGGGCGCAAGTTCTTGATGCCCCAAATGCGAGGGCATAGAGAGAGCCTTGTTTCACTGTTATAGCTTAAGAGATTGAGGCCTCGTTACCTAGCCTGCATGGACGCCGTGAGCCACTGGAAAGTACATGCCACCTTGTTGTGGCCCGGGAGAGACGTATTCTACAAGGCCATTGATCACCCAGCCGGGTAATGGTACTTCCCTGTAGGGACTGTCTCGCTGAGGTCATTAGGCTTTAGTTTCTCTTCAAAATTGCCATTTTTTCAGGAAACCTGAAGAAAAAAAAATGAAGAGCAAGTTATACTGACAACGTGGACCAATTATTAGGCCAAGTTTTGTGTTGAATAAAACAAATTGAAAATCAAAGATAATCTTTGAAGCACAAGCCAAAACTGGATTTACATGGATTTTCTTCGCCTGAGACGACACAAAAGAACCGTATTTAACTGATATGTTCCTCAACACAGACAGACAAATCTAAATGTAAGGCATTGCCTTCCAGATACGTAGCTGCCAGACAATACCAAGAACAGCACGAAGAAAGCAAGAAGTGTAAGAGAGGCCACTGATGCCACTCTTTGCACAGGATGGATAAACGGGAAAGGAGCAAACAATGTATTTATAGTGAGACACAAGAACCGCATTAATTAGAGAATTAAGTAAAGTGAAGATGATGGTTAATTTTTATGACTAAAAGTTTTGAATTTTAATTAGAGTCAATTAATCAAAAAAAAAAAGAAAAGGAAAAAAGATAGGTATTATTACGTTAAGAGAAAAACCAAAAGCTACAGCACAAATCATCCTGATGCATCATTTTTCTCTCTGTCTATGGTTAGGAGCTCTTGCCTAGTGACCTTGCTCTTTGGTTTGACCTTACTCGGTTCAACCTGTGTCTCAATTCTCCATTCCCATTTCATCATAGATTTGTTGTTATAAATTCAATGTGGCCGATTGGTTCAACCAATGTATTGAGAGAAATCGAACGCTGAACCAAACCGGCTTTTTTAGAAAATCTGGACACGACATTGATTCGGCATAAAGTGACATTTAAATTTGTCATATGATATTCCCAAAGTTTCAGGTCTACGGTTTAAATTATAATCTTTTAATTTTTATAAATGAAAAACCCGTTGACAGATTTTCTTCCCTTAGATTACACGGATACTTAGATGAAAATGAATACAATTAATAAATAAATAAATATATATATGTATTTAAAATTTTTCCTTTCCTTATTAATTTATTTTCTGCATTATTTTTTTTTTTAACAACTACGTTAGTGTCTAATCGTTAAAAAACGAAAACAAAATGGTTGCAAGGACAAATACTGCATAACTATTATCCGGGGCCTTGCCTCGTGAACTGAAACGAATACCCACCGTACGATCGTCAAACCCGAAACTTAACGGTCAAGTTCCCAGAATCCCTCCCAAATTCAAATTCAAATTCAAAAATTTGAACTCTCCATTTTACCGTTAGCCCTCTTTATTGGCTATTATTAAATTTCTCTCTCTAGCACTCGTTCCGCCGTTCTCACCTTCTCTCTTTCTCTCTCGCTCTCATCTAGACACCATCTCTGTGTCACAAAAAAATAAAAATTAAAAAATCAAACAATCTGTGCAAGAAGCTCTTACTTCCTTGTTCTGCTTCGGATCCGAGCCTATATCAGTTGAATTGAAAGACAACAGCTGATTCTCTGTGCCTGCCGTCTAGAATCAACGATGGTGGTGATCGGCGCCGTGCCGTTGCAAACGAGCAACAATGCGAACGTGGACCCAGCCACCGGTGATCCTCGGAAGACGATCGAGCAGATCTACCAGAAAAAGAGCCAACTCGAGCACATTCTGCTTCGACCTGACACCTATGTTGGTTCGATCGAGAAGCACATTCAGAACCTTTGGGTGTACGAGAACGATAAGATGGTGCAGCGCTCGGTCTCGTACGTTCCCGGTCTCTACAAGATCTTTGATGAGATCTTGGTCAATGCGGCTGACAACAAGCAGAGAGACCCGTCCATGAACTCCGTCAAAGTTGTGATTGACGTGGAAAATAATTTGATCAGTGTTTACAACAACGGAGATGGCATTCCGGTGGAGATCCACAAGGAAGAAGGCGTGTATGTGCCGGAGTTGATTTTTGGGCACCTGTTGACGAGTAGCAACTACGATGATACAGTGAAGAAGACCACCGGAGGAAGGAATGGCTATGGGGCCAAGCTCACAAATATTTTCTCAGTCGAGTTTGTGATTGAGACTGCTGATGGGAAGAGGCAGAAGAAGTATAAGCAGGTCTTTTTTTCTAAAATTATTTTTTCAATTTATGGGCTTCGTTTTGATTTAGTTTTTCTAGATCAGGGAGTCTCCTTTCATTGATTATGCTCTTTACGATTCTTGATTTATTTGGGAGTTAGATGCTGCTGAAGAATGAACATTAGGTCATGAGCTGTTGTTACTATATTAGGTTTATGAGCATATACCTGATCAAAGTACATGACAACTGGGGCTATTTTATTGAATTATCAGTTACCTAATCCCTAGCATATTAATCAGCTCTAAGATGTGTGTACTTTTGGGAGATAGTTTCTTGGTTGACAATAGAAACATTATTGTAGTATCTGTAGAATGGGTGGGGGTGGGGGTGGGGGTGGGAGGAGGGAACGTTCTTATCTGCAATTTTATATGATCATTCCATCCCATTGTATATGTAGTCTCAACGTTAAGTTGTTTTTTCTGGCATGAAGGTTTTCTCTGACAACATGGGAAAGAAATCTGAACCTATCATAGCCAAATGCAAGGCGAATGAGAATTGGACCAAGGTCTCATTTAAGCCCGATTTAGCAAAATTTAACATGACCCATTTGGAAGATGATGTGGTTGCACTGATGAAGAAGCGGGTGGTTGACTTGGCTGGATGCCTTGGAAAGACTGTGAAGGTTGAGTTAAACGGGAAGCCAATCCCTGTTCGTTCATTTCAGGACTATGTTAAGTT
Source organism: Rhizophora apiculata (assembly GCA_037832385.1). Classification (NCBI taxonomy): domain Eukaryota; kingdom Viridiplantae; phylum Streptophyta; class Magnoliopsida; order Malpighiales; family Rhizophoraceae; genus Rhizophora; species Rhizophora apiculata. Next base: position 1,226,575 of record CM075430.1, on the reverse strand, counting down.
GTACCTGAATTCTGCCTTGGAACCTGAGTCAGAGCAACCCCAGAGGTCAGGTTTTGAACTGTCATATGAATATCTTAACATTTTTTATTACCTGTGAGGAATGTGCTCATATGTATTTCCTATTTTGATCAGCTTCTACCAGAAAGTAAATGATAGGTGGGAAGTCTGTGTGAGTCTTTCCGAGGGGCAGTTCCAACAGGTAATAAGGACCTCTTTGTTTGAGCTGGGTTCTTTCTTGAATGGCTTGTAGGGCTTTTTGCTGCAGCATTGGCGTGAGCAAAATTTTGGTCTTTTCAGGTCAGCTTCGTCAATTCTATTGCAACAATCAAGGGTGGAACTCATGTTGAGTATGTAACAAGTCAGATCACCAGCTATCTGGTGGGTTTTATAAATAAGAAGCACAAGAAGGCCAATGTCAAAGCCCATAATGCGAAAAATTTTTTGTGGGTCTTTGTAAATGCCCTCATTGACAACCCTGCTTTTGATTCTCAAACTAAGGAAACTTTGACTCTCCGTCAGAGCAGTTTTGGGTCTACATGTGATCTGTCTGAGGACTTTCTGAAGAAAGGTAAGTCACATCCCAAAATTTGTACAAACTAACAGTTCATTTCTTCATTGGATTTTAGTAGTAATTTTCTAATATCTATGCCTACTTTGTTGTAGTGGCAAATTCTGAGATTGTAAACCATCTGGTCACCTGGGCACAATTCAAAGAGGAAAAAGAGCTTAAGAAAACAGATGGAACAAAGAAAGGGAGAGTCAATGTCCCTAAGCTAGAAGATGCTAATGAGGCTGGAGGGAAAAATTCTCATAAATGTACATTGATTTTGACTGAAGGAGATTCGGCAAAGGCTCTTGCTGTAAGTTGTGCTCTTTGTCAGTGATTGTTGGTACTTTCTAGTTGAATGTGGAAATTTTAATGGTGGTGGATACTTACAGGTAGCTGGTATTTCCGCACTGTCCATTATTGATCGAAACATGTATGGTGTGTTCCCTTTGAGAGGAAAAATTCTTAATGTGCGGGAGGCCAACTCTAAGCAGATTAATGACAACAAGGAAATTCAGAACATCAAGAAGATTCTTGGATTACAGCAAGGAAAGGAGTATGATGGTCTTACTATCAAGTCTTTGAGATACGGCCGATTGATGATAATGACAGATCAGGTCTAGGACTCTAGGCATCGAGGGCTACTTTTTGTTGTCACTTAATTTTCTGGAGTTATTTCTGCAGAAGTTTGCTGCAAGTTTTGAATATTTTTGCTTTACAGGATCATGATGGTTCACACATCAAAGGCCTGTTGATCAATTTCATTCACAAATTTTGGCCATCATTACTAAGAGCACCATCATTCTTAGTTGAGTTTATTACTCCTATAGTGAAGGTTAGTACATATAATTACAAAATCTATACATGCTGTGGTACATTTGTACAGGAAGAAAGAATTTGTAACTTGCAAAAAAATTTTTGTGCAGGCAACACGTAACAATGAATGTATATCCTTTTTCTCCATGCCTGAGTATGAGTCTTGGAGGGAAAGTTTGAAGGGCAATGCAAAGGGCTGGGTAATCAAGTACTATAAGGTTTGTACGTTAAGGAAAAGAGTAGTCTGCTAACAATGATTCTTCATAGTCATTCTGTTAGTGATTATTTGTTCCTGCAGGGGTTGGGAACAAATCAAAGCAAGGAAGGGAAAGAGTACTTCAAAAACATTGAGAGGCACAAGAAAGATTTTATGTGGGCAGATGAGCAAGATGGAGATGCCATTGAGCTTGCATTTAGCAAGAAGAAGATTGAAGCAAGGAAGAATTGGCTCCGGCACTATGAGGTTGGCAATCTGACATATTGGTGAACTTCATTTTGCATTTAGATCCCCATGCTGAAACCAATAGAAATAGAGACAAAATGTCTGTTATGTGGAACTGCTTTTGAATACCCTGATCTGGACTTTTGCAGCCTGGTTCTTTTCTTGATACCAAGGAGACGACTATAAAGTACAGTGACTTCATTAACAAGGAGCTAATATTGTTTTCTATGGCGGATCTGCAAAGATCTATCCCCTCTATGGTCGATGGCTTCAAGCCTGGTCAAAGAAAGGTCCTCTTCTCTGCTTTCAAGAGGAATTTGGTCAAGGAAATGAAAGTTGCTCAGTTTGTTGGCTATGTAGGAGAGAAATCTGCTTATCATCATGGCGAGCAGAATATTGCTGGTACAATCATTGGCATGGCGCAAGACTTTGTTGGTAGCAACAACATTAATCTTTTATACCCAAAAGGAATGTTTGGCACTCGTCATCTGGTAAGATATAACATATGTCTCCCTTCTTTCTAGCTTACTAATTAAGTAGTGGTTTCATTTTTATACTGTTTATTGGAATATATTGACAGGGAGGCAAAGATGCTGCAAGTGCTAGGTACATATTTACTCACCTCTGTCCCATTACAAGGATCCTATTCTCAAAACATGATGATGGTCTTCTCAACTACTTGAAAGATGATGGTCTACCCATTGAACCTTCTTGGTAAAACTTTCATTTTGACATATAATTGCAAGTACAGGGATTTTGAAAAAAAAAAAAAAAAGAAACAAAAAAGGAAGTTTGCTGACATCTTTTACTATTTAGGTATATTCCAATTATACCGATGGTCCTTGTAAATGGCTGTGAAGGAATAGGCACTGGCTGGAGTACTTCCATTCCTAATTACAACCCAAGAGATATTGTTGCAAACCTGAGGCGTCTTTTGAATGATGAGATGATTGAACCAATGCATCCTTGGTATAGAAGATTCAATGGAACTATCGAGAAAGCTTCAGAAAGGGGAGCTGGTTTTAGTTACACAGTCAGTGGCATTATTGAGGAAGTCAGCCAGACAACTCTCTGGATTACAGAATTGCCAATCCGCATGTGGACAGAACCTTATACTGAGTTCTTGAATTCTATTACAGAAGGTAGCAAAGATGACAAGGGAAAGCCCAACGATTATATCATTAAGGTAAATGCTGATATCTGCCAGGTGTTGTTCTAGGCTTCTTCTAGTTTCTTATATGCAATGTTCTGATTGCAGGGCTTTAGAAAGTACCCTGAAGAACATAGTGTAGTTTTTGAAGTTTTATTATCTGAAGAAAGCATGACAAAAGCTAAGCAAGAGGGTTTGTTGAAGAAATTCAAACTAACCACAACAGTTAGCACAAGTAACATGCACCTCTTTGATGCCGATGGCAAGCTTAAGAAATATGATACAGCAGAGCAAAGTATGAGTTGAATTCTATTGTAATCATCTTTCATTCTGCATTACATTCTACAGCTTCAGTACTATATGTTTTTCCTTTTGCAGTTCTTGAGGAATTTTTTCACTTGAGGCTTGAATATTATGAGAAGAGAAAGGTGAGTTCACCTTTTAAGTGCATAACATTTTCAGAAATCAAGTCTTGTTTTTTCTCCCCTTCCATTGAAGCAATTTTTCTCTTGGACACAGCGAGTTCTATTGGAAGGTCTTGAAGTGGAATTGGTGATACTTGAAAATAAAGTCAGGTTTATACGTGCAGTTGTGGATGGTGAAATCATTGTCAATAACAGAAGGAGAAAGGATCTGCTCATGGAACTTCAACATAAAGGGTTCACCCCTTTTCCAAAGAAACCTAAAGTTGTAGAAGCTGTTGCTGGGGCAATTGATGATACAGAAGAAACAGAAGATAACTCTCAGACTACTAGTTCTGACGAGATACTTTCTAGTGACTATGACTATTTACTCTCCATGGCCATTGGAACCTTGACCCTTGAGAAGGCTCAGCAGCTATGTGCTGATAGGGATAAAGCCAACGAGGAGTTTGACCGTGTGAGAGGAACAATGCCAAAGGATATGTGGCTGCAAGATCTAGATGCTCTTGAGAAGGAACTTGATGTATGGACAAGAAAGCAACCCTTCCAATAGTAGTTAATCAATAATTATCATGACTCAAAATAATGTTCATATTTGCATTACATGAATAGTTTTTGTTGTTTATATTCTGACATTTAAGCTTGGATTCAGGTGCTAGAGAGAATGGAAGATGCCAAAGCAGATGAGGAAAGAAAGAAATTACTAGGTGAGCTAGCTGGTGAAGGTGGTCATAAGGTTCCTAAACAAGGACGGAAAATTCCAAGGAATCAAAATAAGAAAGCCACAAATGCAAAGGCGGCTGGGGAATTAGGCTCTGCACTGGAAATGGGTGAGCAGCCTGATGGAATAATTTTTATTGATTGATCAAATAATTTAAGTTTTGACACGAGTGATGTTTGTTAATATATTGTATCTCATCAGAGATTAATCCTGAGGTAGCAAAACCAAAAGGAAGGGGAGGCTCAAGGAATGCTCCTGCTAAAAAGGTTTGTCTTTGTTTCTATGTGCCATATTCTTCTCTTGTTGAGCTCTCCCAGTACTCTTGATTTTGAAATCCTCTATTCAGCAGGAAAAGCCCACTCCTGTTGCAGATGACATTGATGATGATGAAGTAAAATCACTGGAAGAACGCCTTAAATCATACAGACTTGAATCTTCACCTGATCAATTGGCTGGTAAGCTTGTCTTCTTCCGTGAAATATCTATTTATGCTTGAGGGGATTTTGTTTTAGACCCATGAAACTATTGGGCATCTTTGCAGCCCTTGCTTTTGAAAGAAAATATAGACATTCTTTTGAACCTTGGATTCTGTTTTTTGAAAATTTTGGCATATTTCCTTTCTCCTTCTCCTAAAAAGTTGATGCCTCCTGCCAAAGAAAAAATGAAATAGTGACAAACATTTGATGTTCAAAAATTTAGTAGGTCCACATGATTTTTAACACCAAAGTTGGTTGGTTTACTGGTTTCCCTTCACAGACATGGAAACTGATGTGCTCCAAGTAGCAGCCCCAAAGAAGAAAGAACCTACCAAAAAAGCTGCTGCCCAGAAGAAGCCTCTGGCAACTGTTACGGTGGTTTCTGATGATGATGACAACGACTTGGAAGTAGAGGAGGAACTAGGGGCCCCAGAAGCAAAGAAGGGTGGAAGAAAACTGGCTGCAACCTCCAAGGCATCCAAGCTCCCTGCTGCTGCAAAGAAGAGAGCGCCGAACAGCAAGCAGTCTCAGGTTTTGGGTCAGAAGCTACTAACTGAAATGTTGAAGCCTGCTGAAGCTTCGGGAGTATCACCAGAGAAGAAAGTAAGAAGAATGAGAGCATCTCCATTTAACAAGAAGAGCAGTTCCATCTTGGGTGGGCTTCCTAGAGATGATGATGATGATGCCATTGATATTGAAGAAACGTCAGGTTCTGCCTCTACTTCTGACAACACGCAAGAACACCTTGAGCTGCCATCAAGAGCTAGACCACAAAGGGCAAACCGGAAGAAAAACTATGTGTTAAGTGACTCTGACAGTAGCGAGGCTGCTGAGGATTCAGATGATTATGACTTTGATGAAGATGACGATTAAGTAGCTTGTTGTTTTCCTCAGGAAGGAGACTTTGATTAGGGATGGGAAAAATGCACCTCATTTCCCGCTCTAACCTGTTGTTCTTTCGTTACATTTATCTGTTAAGCGATTCTGACAGTAGCGAGATTACACTTAACTGGCTGTTCCCTCGTTCAATTACATGTTCCAAATAGAATTGCACTAGATAATCGACAGATTTCTTTTAAAAAAAGAAAACCTGTTCTTTTATTCATTTAATAGAAACTAGATATTGAAACTTGTGATTGACGCCAAGTAGGCACAGAAGCAGCTACCGTGTCACATTTCATACTAAAATTTTATCAGTTTTAACGACAAGGGATTGCATGATGTAATTAAGTAGTTTAATCAGTCCCGTTTTGGCAATAATGATATCATCGTCATATTAACCCAAAAGAGTGAAAAATGATCAATGATTGAGGTAGGCTCCCTTGTGTCTTTTATCAGTAAATCTTTTGTTGTTTGTTAATCAGGAGTCTAATTAATATTTTCGTTTCCGAGCTAAACAGGAATAAACAGAGCGTCATAAGTTTGCAGGTTTAGCTAGCTCGGCTTGCCGAAACATTCTCAATAAAGCTTACAAAGGGTCGCCATCAACTCGTTTTGCATGTGAAAAATGGAATTTGAACAATGATAGAACAACAGATTCATATGAATGCTGAGCAATCGTACACGCACAAGAATAGCCTCCAATAAAATACAAACGAGTTTAGGACAATCTTGTACACGGGATTCGGTAGGAACAAAAGTAATTCAAGAGGTTAATGCGAATGAATTGGGAAAAATAAATCACACCCCATGACCCCAGCCTTGCACTCACGGTGTCATATCATATCCTGAACATGAAGGTCAGATCCCTCTAAAAATGGAGAGGAAACGTGCTCTACTTACACCCTTCATACTTAGTTAAATATAGGAGCAGCTAATCACAGAACAAGGTTTGAAAGTCTGAGTACAAATCCAGGTTAGCGTTAAAAGGAGATAAGAAAAAGAAAAAAAAGAAGTTGCATCAAAAGCTACACCTATAATTTTCGGGAGCCACAACAGCTTAAAATCTTACATTTGGTGATGTGATGACAACAGTTGTACAAAAGCTCTGTTCATAAACCAATCACATGGCAAGGTTCCGTTTTGTTGCTTCTACCTTCAACAACAGATCTTTAATGTCTGCTTCCATCCTCGTCTTCATGCCAAAGTATTTAAAATGAGATCTTTCAAGAGCCTGAAATTCTTCATATTTTTGTTTGCGCATTTCCTCCGCTTCAATCAAGCGCAACTTTGCAATTCTACGAGTATATTCTTCTTCAATTTTTTCATTCTTTGCAATTGCAATTTGTTTCAGGCCCTCAGCATTTCTTCTTGCATCATCAGCACGTGTTTGAAACATTTTAGCTTCAGCCTGTTTTATTCTCACAACACTCTCCAGTTCATCAAAAAGCGGTTCATCCTGGGCACTCATCTGCAGCCTGGTATCGGTAGCATGTTTCTCATTCAAATTAGAATGCAAGCTAGGAAGTAAGCTGGCTGATATTTCCAATTGTGGAGCTTTGTCTGTACAAATAGATTTTCGCCACAAGGTATCCTGGCTAGGTCCAGCAGCCTCTCCCTCGGTTCCTTTTCCCTGTTCCTTCCCAGACAAAATATAAGTATTGCCAAACTTGGAAGTATCACTCTCTGCAACCAGAAGAGAAGAGGACGCTGTCAAGAAAATAACAGGAAAAATACGGTCCAGATAACACAAATCAATTCGTAAGTGTCATTTGGCATCACAGAATTCCAAATGTGAAGAACATACACTATGATTATTCCTTACTCAAGCAATGCACCAGCAGCTAGTGACTACTGTTTCCATGCTTTTCATTAATCACTTTGTAAATCTTGTAATTATCAAGCCCAACAAGAAAAATCAAGTTCCAGCACTTGAAGCTCACATGCCATGTAAATCTTTTGCACTTGAAACTGAATTATTGCAATTTGCATAAGGTCTAAATAAAAAGACATGTAAAGGGAGCCTTTATACTCGAAAAGCAACTGCAGATTTGCAGTTGTAACATGCCAAAAATCCCAGTAGAAAACCCCAGTTCAGAACACCAATCTGAAGTCCAAACCTTTCAGTAATCAGTGAGACTCATTCAGGACTAGAGCTTCACCGATTCGATGCTAGAAAATATTTAATGGCTTGGAAAAATTTTTCTCACTATAAAATACTTGGCCCTCCATAAAAAGAAATTTGAAACATAGAAAATACAGTATCATGCTGACTTGCTGATATCATCAACAATTTACCATACAGAATGGAGAAATGGCATTCAAGTTCACCACAATAAAATCACAATAAGACAATTTTGTATTTCTCAAAGGTATAACATTTGTTAAATTACTCTTTTTCCTAAAGAAAAAGGGAGAACTTACCAGTCAGGAAGCCCATGATATGGCTATAGACCTCATGAAGATTAGACTTTGTTGCCAATTTTGTCAACATCTGACCGGCCAGTTCATGAAGCAGCCTCCCTCTCACATCCTTGCTGGCACTGAAAATTCTCTTGACATACTGAAGTTCCTTGCAAAATGTTTCCACTGTCCATTCCTTTGCGGAGTTTAAGAAAACCTCCTTCACAAAGCCAAACATCTCAGAGGGGTGATCACAGGCAACACAGTGGAATTGCATCTCAGTATTTCCTTGAGCCCCAATTGCATTCCTCCCATTTCTGATATAAGATTCTCGTAATGCACAATCCGCATGGCACCAATGAAGACAAATGTCACAACCAATCCAACTACATGTATTTGATGCCATGTCAAACTTTGAACACACAAGACACATACAAGCACTGCAAAATCCATTCTTCTTGACACACACTTCGCAATCACATTCATCCACAGGCAAAGGACTTCGACAAGCAAGATTTCTGCATCTTAAGTTCAAGAAAACCTCGGCCAAATCAGAAGATAAAATACTGTTGTCTATTTGAAGGTACTCAGATAGACCAGTTTTTAGAGCAACCAAGATTTCCAATTGGGTTCGATGGGACTTCAATAGCATGTCCAAGGTCAAGTCGGACCTGTTATGCAACGCACTTTGAAGTGCATACAACTGGCCTTGCCTGTCAGCTTTTAACATTATCTCAAGAATGCTCTCCTTTAAACATGATGCAAACTGTGCTGTCATTTCATCAAATTTCCTAGCCATTACATGAATGGGATCAGAAACTATTCTGCTGGTGATAGTCTCAACAAAATCAGGCCCACCTATCATAAACTGTTCTTGATCCCTCTGGCTATTACTCCTGTATAGGCTACTGCCATGTTTATCTCTCATTGCTTGCTTCTTGTCTATACCATAATTGGAACCAACATCATGAGACCCAACGCTCTGCGAAGGGGATCTAGTGTCATCAGGATTTCTTGTCTGTCCCCCTGACAACTGTTTATAAAAGCTTAACTGCCTTTCAAGTCCATTGGACATTTTAGAGCTTCCTTGCAAAGCTTGACTGTTTGATGTACTGTGCAAACCTCGAGGCTGATGAAGAGAACCATTTCCATTTACCACAATTCTTTGGTACAATGGAATATCTTTCAGCTTAGAATCATTTTGAGCCTGGGCCTGCCAACCCCCTTGATCAACTACTTGAAATATTGGGCGACTGTGAACAGATTGTTCATAGTTGTCCATGTCAATTGAATTCTGCGTTAGAGAACAGCTTGGATTGTGAAAAAATGACTGAGAACCAGAAAGAGACATTGATGCAGTAAAACCATCAGAATTGCAAAATGTGCTAAAAGATTGAACACTTCTGCCTTGGCTAGGCGAGCCAGGAGCCTGCGTTGTATCTCTAGTAGCACTGATAGGTAACAGAACATTAGGTAAGCTAAGAGAGAGATCAAGAGGTTCTATCACTAGCTTTTCATCTTTTTGTTTTCCATCACTAGATTGCTCCACTTTCTCCCCTCTTAGAACAGGAGAGCTACTGAACAACTCAAACGCCCTAGTACTTCGACCTTCCATGTCATCATCCTTGTCCGTGCAACTTCCAATATCTCTGGATTCCTTTTCCAACCATAGACCATTTTGAGCAGAATCAGTATCATGGACTGGTGAAACAGCAACACCTTTGCCTTTATCCTTCAAACTTTGACCCAAATTCTCTGTTTCCATATCTGCATTGACTTCGGCCCCTGCAAACTCTTTTTTAACATCTTTACTTGACTCTTGCACTTCAATTACGCCTACCTTTACATCAAGATCAATCACCCTTTCTTTTCTAATCCCCCTTTCCACATACAATGGTTGCTCAGCAAACATATCCTCACTGCCCTCCTCCTTACCCTGAGTTTTTTCCTTCAATCTCTCGGCTTCCTGGTCTCCATCCTCGCTTCCAACATTCCCAACTTCATGATCATTAATACTGGTATTACAATTCATGTTCTCACCACAGTTGGGTGTCCCATCAACTTCCTTGGCCACATCTTTCCCAACAGAAACACTCTCTCTATGGGGCTCATTTTCTTCATCATTTACCTGATTATTATGCTGGGTGTCACTCTCATTAGCTGTTTGATGAAGGTTCAACTCGCCATTCTCTTCCATGGTCTTTTCTCTGACATTAACATCTTCCTCAACAGCTTCTTGCTCGGCAGCTTGAGGAACTGATGCAGGCTCTGGTTCAAGCTCTCCTTCTTCCATTTCACTACTGCTTCCACTCTCAACACTCTTTGCCTCAATTTCAACACCTTTTACCTCCACTTCACCCTTCTTCCCCACTTCCACACTCTTGGATTGCTCACTCCCAGAGTCCTTGGAGTGCGTTGGTGATGACTTTGACTTTGAATTTGATGACTTGGCCTTACCCTCATCTCTCCACCCTCCTCTCACCGCCCTAGTTTGCTCACTCCCTGAATCCCTCGACCAGGTGGGTGATTTAACGTAATCTCTCAACCCCTTAGGAGAAGACCTGCTACCACTCATTCTCTCTTCATTTCCAACCCTACTACCTCTGTTACCCTCTTCAAAATCTTTACTTCCATTACCAAATTTCCTCCACGACGAAACACTCCCTTCTCGTCTTGACCTATCCCTCTCTGACCTGAACCCCTTAGGAAACTCCCTCCGGGACCCACAAAAACTATCCGAACTGTGAGCACTCCTCTCAGTACCACCACCAGTAAAGCCTTCTCTGCTACTGTACCTGTCAAACCCAAACCCTAAGCCTTTTCTCCGATCAAAGCCTTCGAAACTGTGATCTGATCGCTTCCGGACCATCCTGGAAAGCTCTCGACCATCATCGTCAGCAGATCGATCGCGATCATAGCGGCTGGACGGAGACGAGTTGGATATCAATCCCTTGCGTACATTGTCTGATTTGTAATAGAAGCTCCGAGAAGATCGGCTAGGATTCGAACCTTTATCCTTACAGGAATCAACATCATCACTCGATCTAAATCTCTTCATTTTCCAAATTTCCTTACAACAACAACGACAACAACAACAATTAATACTACAAAACAAAACATTATAATAAAAGCAACAGCCCAATTTTCTTGTCCGAACAAGGACCATAGAACAGATTAAAAAAAAAAGAAATCACTAAAAAAAACAAAAAAAAAAAAAATGGCAAACCTGTAATATTTTCTAGAACTAGAGGGCAATTTATTAACGGAAACGCCGCACGCTGCCGTCGCCTCAACCTCCGGAAAAAAAAGAAGGTAACCGATTCTACTTAGCGGAAGCGCAACGGAGATACAGAAAAAGGATAGGGCAGCCGTAAATTCACAGTCATCGGCGATTCTGGCCGGCGGCGGAGAGATAAAAGGGACAGAAACGTTTGGTAAGGCGAACTAAACTAGAGAAAGGAAAAAGACAATTCGAAGGCCCCTCATCTTACTTTACCCCTCAAGTCTACTCTTACTTTTTCTTCGACAATCGGTCTTGCGCGTTGAATAAATACAGAGACGGGTTTGACCCGACCTCCCACTTTCCTTTCTAGTTCTCGCTTAAATATTTTAACTCTCCCTGTTTTGTTATAGTTAAAGTTCAAAATTTCCAACCAATAAATAAATAACCCCTCTTTTGGAATTGTTAACAAATAAACGCGTGATGTGATTTAAAATAAAAAGTGAAATTTAATTATAAAAATCTCGTGGGACTTAGATTTAGGAGGCATATATAAAACTTAGTATTTATTACTTTTTAAACAAAAATGTGAGTGCCTAATAATTTTTTTCAAGATAGATATAATAATATTAATTTTATTTTACTTTATAATTTATTATATAAAAAATATATATTTATATAAAAAATAATTTTATACATTTAAATATAAATTAAATTTTAAAAATATAACATTGAATAAATTTATTAATTATATATAAATTAATTTTTATATTAATATATTAAATAATAATTTTTATTTTATCATTATATTCATAAAAAATTGTATAAAAAAATAATAAAATTTGCTTCTGTAGTTATTTTTTTCTTATTTTTAAATATTAAAAAAAAACTTTTAATTTTTTTTTTTTAATCTTTTAATAGTTACCACTGATCCTGTAACATGACTACCTTCCGAATCACCGACAATTTATTGCTGTGGAGAAAGGAGGAATCATGATCCCCATACTACCTCGCAGTACTCCCTTCCCTTGTACGAGTTACCGCTGCCAAACCTATCATAGCCACGTCAAATATTAAATTTGAAAAAGCTCTTCGACGGTGCCTCTCACGTGACACCAGGAGGTCGAATCCCGTGTCATAGCTTATAGTAAATAAATATATATATTCATTTTTCTTCAAAAGTTTATTTTTTAAAGTTTATTTATTTGAATTTGTTGTCGATTTTGTAATCAGATGGCATTTGCAACAGTGCTCAAAACTTAAAAAGGAAGTTGTCAGAGCTAGAGAATTCTTAAGGAAATTCAAATTGTTAACGTTAAGCCATAATTAAGGCTAAAAAAGTAAATGAAATAAACAAATTTCTTCAGAAAAGATTGGAAGTTACCCACTTTTATTTTTTTTTTATTATTATTATTTTTTTTTGGTCTACGAGGGATTACTCTCTTTTTTCCCCCAAATCTCACGTCTGCTCGAAGGATTTGAATCCGGGATTTTTCAGAAAATAGACGTCCGTTATGCTTCTTCTTTTTTTTCTTTTTTAATAATAAATTATTAAACATGGAAATCCAAATAATCTTTATAACAAAAGAGGGAAAAAAAAAGGGGGTAAATTTTTGTTTAATGAAAGAAAATTATATATTTGCCGTCAGAACTTTGTCTTGTTGCCTGGCCTACACAAAATAGCAATAACGTCACCAATCAAAGATATATTTGCATTTCCTTCCCAATCGAAGATATTTTTGTACCTTTCAACCTTTCCAGGAAACTTGACATCGTCATTATTCTCCATCAAGCTTGTGCTTCTTCAATGGCAGCTGCTCTCTCAATAGGTCGATCTCTCCACAGCCGTAACGAAGCCATTCAAGGGCTGAAAACCAGAAGCTGGCCAGGAATTCTGGTGGTTGTATCCCGCCAAACTGACGAACCACTGGATACCTCCGGCCGAAAAGCGAAAAAACAAACCAAAAGAGATACCCAACGGGTAAGGCAACTGCTTGGGGGAGTAAAGAAGTTTGGTAAGGAATTTAAGGATAATTTAAGCCCCAGGCACAAGGGTGACTGGAAGGATGCGGCTTTGATGGCTGTTTCGTTTGCTGTTTATGTATATATTTCTCAACAAATTGTTCGTGCTTATTGTGCTTGGGTGTCCATGTTCAGGCAATCTTGGTAGGCTTTTACACGTTCGTCGCTGTTCTGCATTGATGGCTGCTGAAAATGATATCTGGGCTCTAACGCTTTTTTCCCCCTTTTTGTCATTTGGAATACTAGCGCCTGTGCTAATGCTGTTATATTTTGTGAATTTTGCTCATCACGCTTGACTTGAAAAAGTGCGCAAGCCAATTTGCTCGTTCATTGGCTGCTGCCCACCGTGTTCAAGCTTTGCACCTGAAAAGGGGTGAAAATAGAACATCAATTGAAACAAACAAATTTGGATCCAATGGGGCAGCTTGGTTTTCCATGGCTCATTGGCTACCAGATGAAAGCAAAGATTCTGAAGGGTGCATGGAGTTATGCCATTCCAAAAGATTCAGATAGTCTGTTAACGGTTGTCCTGTGAAATCTAGCCATGGGATCAAATTGGCTCAAGGGTCTTACATTTTATTAAGATACACAGAACATTAATTCAGTAGAACAACGTGAACAATGGAGTTCCTCTTTTACTGACATCTATTGCACTCAAATATTCAGCGATTATTTGGTACACTTGCCATCGTAAATTGACTTCACTTATCCGTTGGGATTCTTTACCTAGTCTGTTTTGTGCGTCCCTTGCTTAAAGAGGCGACCAAACAGTGATAAGAGCCATTGCCAAATGAGGAGTAGCCATTGATAAATTCTGATCAGTAAGTTAGCTGGACTAGGCTTCGGCTGCGGGGGAGTCCCAAATATTCCTTTATATAGCTCTTTTTGCTTCTGATATACAGCCTTGTCATGTTCTGCAAGCAAGCACAATTCCCTTGTGATCGCTTTATCTTTTGGTGCATAATTGCGTGCCTTGAGAAAGTCTTCGCGGGCAGCATCTGTTTGTCCAAGTTCGGCTCTAGCCTTCCCCCTTCTGAACAGTGCTTTGGCATTGTTCTCATCCTCTGCCAATACCTGCATCAAATATCAAGTTAATTAAATAGTAAACCTTCCAGAACCCCTAGTCACATTCCAGTTATTATTATTATTATTATTTATTTATTTATTTTTATGAACAATCTCACCTAAGAAATCAAAATTGTCTCTGAAATAAATCACGGTTTCCGCTCATAGCATTACACGTCAAATTGCCACTGATAACAAATGGTTAAACGCTCATGTCAATCTTGTGGAAGCAGCAACTTGCCTTTTAAGTTTCAGGAATATGCCGTAGTAAACTGATTACATGAATGAAAGAGGGGGAAAAAGGATATTAAGAGAGCAACCCTATCAATGAGTTTTCATTGCATCAATTATGTTCTCTTCAAAATTCCCAACCCCATAATGCTTCAATCAGACAGCATGCAGAGATCTAAGAAGTTAGAGAGAACTGTAAACTCAGAATTTTTTGTTTTTAAGAAACAGAAGAATCATCCAAATAAACTTACAATATTACATTGGGCAGTGGCATCTTCATGGCGCTTAAGCTTTATCAGACATGCGGCCATGTTAAGGTGGCATGGATTTTTAACCGCCAGCGCCATGTCTCGAAATTTTCCAAACAGTTGAAACATGAATTCATCGCCCAAATATGCAATGGCCTATATCAAAAAGAGCAACAATTTGTCAAGCAAATAAAATAAAAAAGAAAACAAGGATAATCTGCCAAAACCAAAGTTTCATCCAAGAAATATAGGGATGAGACCATTTCATACTGTTGCATGGCCTCCTCAAGTTTCTCTTCCTTGAATAAAGCATTTCCATCCATTTTTCTTCGATCTGCTGCTCCAATCCTCTCTTCCACAGTCATGTTACCACGATCTTTCCCCTGGAAATGCATCAAGCACAGAATTGTGGACAATGGATAAAAGAATACAATTTGAACTGAAATTTCTAAACAATCTGAACTATATACTTGCAATATCATTTACGTGTAACTTACTTCTTTGGTTTCATCAAATCCAATGAGCTCAACTTCATATACTATATTTGCCATGGGGGGAACATTTGGGAAGGAAAAGCTTCCTTCTTTCCCATAACCTAATTCCCAACCCACATGTAATAGTGCACGCTCACCAGCCTTCATATTGGCCACACCAATAGACAGACCCGACATTTCTTTCTTCTCTGCCACAGAACCCATCAATGCTTAATGATATGTTCAAAAGCAGCCAAACAACAATGTGACCACAGAAGTAAGAAGGCTTCAAATACATGCATAATATATCTGGGGATTCAACAATGCTAAATCTATGCTCTTCAATTATACATTGCATCATTATCAATGTATTGGAGAAGCCTTCAAGAGTTTTTGTTAATCACGCAAAGAGAGATGAAATCCCTCGTTTAAGGTGTCAGTTTGAAGTCATTATGCACATTGGACAATGAGAGCTCCACAAAATATAGAAGTGTAGCATGCAAAGGCTCCTCCAATATGGATTATCAGCAAGTTAAGCATTCACTTTGACATCAACAGTACCAATAGCTACTTTTTTTTTTTGAGGGGTGTGGGAGTGGGAGCAAATAAAATACCCAGAACAAAATATTACAGTTCATTCCAAGAAGAACAAGACAAACAAAGACTATTAACAGAAAGAAAATCTTGCACGCGGGATTCTAATATGCACTTACCTTTTCCTAATATCATTTCAATTGGCCGTTGTTCATGCCATGTATCATCAAACTTGTGTTGGGTGCTTTCAGTCCATGCCCTATAGTGCACTGTCATTTACACGCAGTTTGCTCACATTTTTAGGTTCCATACTACAAAGAATCAATAATTAGAACAAAACATCACACCACTTAGTCATACTATTTAAAGGGTTATCACACAAGGATAATTTGGAGAGAGCCCTACCCTTCAGCATTTTGGCATGAAAGGGTTATTCTAACATAAATCTTTTCCCCTTTGTTGTTGCAAGAAACTTCCTATTGGACCAGACATTAGCCTCCTCCCACATTTTCAATTTTGCCCAAAAAACATGCAAGTGCTTATATGTGACTGCCAAGAAGGACTGGATTCTTCAAGTAATCATTGCCATAAGTATGGATGAGAGTTTAAATTGGCCACTTCAAAAAAATCTAATATAAGCTTCCCAGAAATGTAGATATCCACCACAAATTTGACCATTTTACCAATAAATAACATAAATGTTTTGCTTGAGAAGCAGCCAAATTAATGAAACATCAAGAGAGTTTCCTACCCCATAAAAGACATATGATTGGCCATAACAATAAAATTTCATCATGTGGGGCAAAGTAGAAAATGCGTATCATACTGCTTGAGAAAGAAGTTGAAAGATCTAGTCATACGGTTCTATGGTATTATTATATTAGCCATTAATTAGAGGGGGATATGACAAGTCCCCAATTTCCAGGGACAAAAATGAATATGGCATATGCAATACATTAGTGCTTGGAAGCATTAAGATACTAGATACTTACAGAAGCAGGTTGAGTATTTGGATGGCTTCTGACCATGACCTTCCTTAATGATTTGCTTGGTAACTTTCTCATGAAGGGCTTCCACCTCAGAATCAACTTTTGGAGGACCACCACCTTGAGAGAGGTCACCATGCACAAATGCAGCACTTTCAGCAACAATCTCATTTTCTTCATCTTGCCCTGTAAAAAGTAAAGCATTTGAACAACTACTGGATCGTCTTAAGTTTCTTTCACAATGAAAGGGACTTAAAAGAGCCAAAGCTGAATTGTGCATCTTTCCCATTAGATGGCAAAAAACAAAGAACTACAATGCTGGCTAACTAAATATGCAAATTACTCTCAATTAAAGATGCTGTTATTGTCAATAACGATATCTCAACGAAAAAAGAAATAAGCGCATTAAGACAACATAGAAGTTCAAATTTGGTATATCATTCAGATAAAATGATACTTTGACTATAAATCTTGATTATTTTGCCAAAGCATTCTCCACGAGACCTGTCAAACTCCCTCCACGCCAAAAAATAAAGAATAACACACCTAAATTTCTAATCCACTCCACGGATAACCACACAGCATTGTAATTGATGCAATGAGAAGTTGTCCATTGGACGAGCACGAAGGGGCTGAAGAAATGTGTAAAGTTGTGCAACTAAGCAGATTGATAAGTTGATTACTCAGCTGTTAAGTGACCCCCTCATTAATTTTTGCATCATTAGCAATACCAACTACTGGCTGCAACCATTCATTTATGAAGACTAAATCCAATTCTGATCCCTCTCTCTACATTGGTTTTCTCTTCCTTTCTTCTGTGCTCTCTTCCATGTCCTTATCAAGTGGCACCCTCACAACAAGAACTGAGGAACCTTTTTCCAAGACAAAGTCCATTAATTTCATCAAATAATCACAGACCCATCAAAAAATTTCAACTAAAGAAGAGAAATTACTAAAGATTTCATGGCCGAGCAACACAAATTGGACAAACAAAATAAATCAAGTAGAAAAATAGCAAAAATAATTTAAAAAAAAAAAAAAAAAGAAAAATCAATTGTCTGAAGAAAAATTTTGAAACGCAACCAAAAAAGGAAAGAAATTAAAGGGAGATTGACCGAGTCAGTTAGTATTAGGCACCTGCATGCGAGATTGAAGAGGCCGTTGAATTTTCTGCGCTCATCTTTTTCCTCTGATCTGCCCTACTCCCGACTGACTACTTCTTATTGATCGATGGAAGAAGGTTCCAGAAGCGTTCGGTTCCCGTGTTAAGTCTAGAGGCGAGCGTAAAGCTGACTCTATTTTTAAAACTTGCAAGCATTTGCTAATATGTTGTTTTTTAAATAAAAAATAAAAATTGTAATCAAAGCAGCCAAACCAACGTGCAAAAATACCAAAGTCAATGGGTAATGTGGGAGCCCCATCCTCGGGCGAAGCAAGACGCCCCAGTGCTTTCTCTGATAGTTTTGCCTATTATGAATTTAATTAAATACACATACGAGATTGGAAGAATGAATATATGTAACACCGTGGAATCATTTTTGGGTATTTTTTACTAGACACAGAACTGAATGGTCTTTTTTCTTTCAACATTACTTCGTGAGCTCGATTGCACCAGACTCTAAGCAACACTTGAATACTAAACAGTATATGTTATTTTAAATTAGTATAAAAAAAAAAAATATAGAGAAAGAAGTAGGAAATACTTTAACTTGAATGATACGAGACAAGGAAGTGTTACTGCGAGCTTTGGTGTCATCGTAGAATATCTCCGGCGGAGTTTAGTGATTCCTGATTCCGATGGACCAGACATTTCTAAATTGCCAACATTCTTTTTTTTTTATTATTATTTAATAATTATTTTTTATTATTTATAAATTAATAATTTTAATTACTTTAATAATAATATACTGTTGAATTAAAATATATATATATATATATATATATATAATACTCTATAATTTTTTATTTAAACAATAATATATATTAAAATTTTTAATTTATTAAAAGTTAATTCATTAAAATAATCATAATAATTTTTTTAAAAAAATAATTATTTATCTTTTTATTTTTATAATTTTTTTATTTTAAATTTTTAATTTCTTGGTATAAAACGTGTGAAATCCGTAAGCAACACATCCATACATACTATATTAAGCGTGAGTTTTCAGTTTGAATTTATCTCAAATTTTAGTATTATCATTATTCATTTATTAATAAAATTATCTCTTTATTTCTTTGTATTGTATAAAATTTTTGAATGAATTAGTCTTGTTGCTTACCATTAACTTACTAGCAAGGTCTCCAATACATCATATTTTTCATACTTTTTGCTTAAAAAGGAAATTTAAAGAGAATGTGGTTAAATAAAATCAAAAACCTAACATTACTTCCACGTGAAAGGTTAATATTCAACTACAAATAATCCAAAGTCTTATTTAGTGATCTTTCCCTATTTATTTTCCTTCAACAACCACTTACAAGTAGCGGTTCTTGAAGATGTTGATGTTGCGTGAGAGTTTTATTATTCTCTTGTGCAATGATTTCTAAAATTTACTACTAATTAGTTTTAAGAAAAAAATTATTTTAAAATAGGGTAGAATGATATTATTTTTTAAATATAATTTCATAATTATTTTTTTATTATTTTAAATTTAATAAATTTAATTATTTTTTAATAATAAATTATTTAATTAAATTTTTGTATATATATATATATATATATATATATAATTAATAATATATATTTAAGTTATTTAAAATTAATTATTTTAAACTGATCATTACTAAAATTATATATATATAATATCTTATAATTTTTTATTTAATTAATAATATATATTAAAATTTTTAATTTATATAAAGTTAAATTTTTAAAAATAATTATTAAAAATTAATTTTTTAAAAAGATAAATTATATATATATATATATATATATATATTTTTTTTTTTTTTTTGTTCCTTTCAATTTTTGTTTTTTATTATATATAAAAAAAAAAGAATTGTTTCAGGAAAAAAAAAAAAAAAGGGATAGATGAGTTGTTAATTCCTTTTTCTATAAAGTTTTGAAAATAAAGTGCTAGGGGTTGAGAAATTGAAACAAAGATAATGTTTTCTTTATTCGTTTGCTCTTGGTTTTGATTTACTTAGCAAGTAGGTATGAGACTGAGATTTTAATACACGACTTATATGAATTGCTGGGGGTGTGGTTCTCCCAAGTTTCGTATCAAAATCCATCAGTCTTTCATTACTCTCTTAGTTACCTACTCACGTGACATTTGGATGGTGGGTCCCACATAAGAAACGTGAGATTCTTGTGAAGCCCGGGCCAATAGCCAGTTTTTGAGTGTAATTCTGCTAAGGTTCATATTAACAAGAAGTGAATTGAAAGACAATGCAAGCATTAATTTGTGAGAAATTCGTAGAGCCAAGCCCAAAAAAACAAAAAAAAAAAAAAAGCTACGACGAAAGAAAGCTATGTATCTTATACCCCTTGAGTGGCTGAGAGTAGGGCTCGCGGGTTTGTAATAACCACAGAGAAAGACAAAGCGAAGGCCAGTGGATTGAAGAAACAGAGGAGAAGACCGATTGAAGAATCGTTTCTAGCGAGTTTGCCAAAGGATATATGGATTCGGGAGTTGCGGGCTTGGTTGTCGGAGAAGAGGAGGACGACATCGTTATCTTTTTGCGTATAAAACGACATCATTTCATCTTCTCTTTGGGGGCTTTTTTTTTTTTTTTCAACATTTTTTAAACCCAATCGATTAAAATCAGAAGAACTGACTCCGATTCACCGCCATATCCGAATCCACCAATTCACCTTTAAGCATGGATCAAATCTCAGTTGAACAGGCTGATAGCTCTACATATTTTTTTTTTTCACAATCTTAGGTAATTTCACGTTTAAATCCTGACTGAAAAATTAAAATTACCCAATAGTTATAATGTGTTCTTGTTTTTAACACTCTCCCTCCATCTCTGTCTGGCATCACTATGTGTTCGATTTTGAAGTATCATGCAATCGATATGTGAAAATGCCAGAGATTTTTCAGGGTTACCTTATATAGTGAATTGATTGAGCCCCACAAAGCGCGAGTTTGTGAATGCTGACCCTCAACCCCCAAATAAAACTGGAGCTCAATTCTCATATCTTAACCAATGCCAAAGCCAGTATGCTGCAGATCTCCCAACAATGGCCAGTGCCTAACAACTAAGCTTTCCAAAACAGTACAATCAAGGAACAAATCCATATACATGTACCCACTGGAGAATGTGGGTCCAGTAAGAGCTCCTCTTTGTAGCATCAACAACCCGCTGCCTTGAGGAAGTGATCATACGGACTTGATGCTGGTAACTGAAAGTAGTGGTGATGTTGGTATGCAGTTGCACAAGGATTTGGACAAGGTGTACCGGATGAATTGTGCAAATTAGGACATGAATTTTGGTCAAGAAACGCATTTCCATTCTGCAATTTTAGAAAATCACAAAATCAAAACTGAAGAAGTGAAATCCTTCTGTGAGTGTGAGCAGTAGGGAAATACAGAAGTAAAACCTGGTCAACTTGAAAATCGGATAGCATCTGCTTTGCCCGGTTATGTTCATAAGTGGAGTTCCTAATTAAACTTTCTTGTTCCTGATGAGTGAACAAAACAGACATCTTTTGCTGCTTTCCTGAAGATAGGGCTTCACAGTGGCTAGCCATTTCAATGTAAGGCATGTCAGGTGGCATTGAGATTGAGCATCGTCCAACAGGGCGGGTAGTGTCAGATAGCTGCGCACAAATCATCATCTTGACTACCATGGTTTGCATTGAATATTTTAAAAAATATGCAACAAAGTGCCATGATCTCATAATGAAGAGAGAAGAGCATGTTCCAAGAAGGGAAGCTAGAATATGCATCCCTTGAATGCCCTCGTGTGTGTTTTCACACATGCATAAGCAAGCATGCATGTCTGCCTTCATACTTGTATGCACTTCATATTCAGTGCAGGAACTGAATGGGATAGAACTTACTGCATTCAAAAGTTCACCAATGCTCAGAAGGCCAGGAGGATCCGAGGCCAGTGGGATATCAGAATCTGCTTGACTATCAAGTATTCCAGGCAAAACATGTTCCTCCTGTAAAAAGAATGGTGGCTCAACCTGCACATGTAGACCACAATGTAGTCCAGAGTTCAATAGAGGAAAAGTACGGACAAGAATTGAATGAGGCAGTTACTTTGGTTGATTGTCCATTGTCTGCTGATCCTAATGCACATGTTTGATCATCTGGCCTCTCCAAGGATAAATTATGTCCAAGTGGGCATGCATCATCTGGTTTAAAATCTTTTAGCAACTGTGCTGTTACAATCGACTCTTGCTGTATGATAATAGAATGTCAGTAGTGTCATTGCACATATGTCAAGCCACTAATTGTTTAAGGCATTAAAAAGTTAATTACATGTGATGCTATTCCCAAAAATTTCACTATTATGGAAGCCAATACTTCTTTTGATTGACTCTCTGTCATATCTATGGCAGAAAGTGACTTCACAGCATCTTCATCATGTTCTTTGGATCCGTAAACTTTTCTCAGTGGATCCTGTCTGATATTAACAGCCTGTAACTTGCAATCATCAACCAAATGTAGGAATTGGTCAACCTGATAAGAGTCACATCAGTATAGATGTTAGTGAGAATCATGATTGACTTATGATAGTATAATTAACTTCCACATGCAACCAATATGCTTCAGCAAAAATGAAAATGAAGGTTATAAAGGCCTAATTGTTCTCCTATCATGCTGCTCGCTAAAGTTGGGAAGAAGGCAGCTTGCACAGTTGAAAAAAGGATAGCAACTAAAAAACCCCAATGTTAAACCTACTGTTTTGTCTGTGATTGCAGCTTTAGCACAGGGAATAAGAAGGGCAATATTGAATGCTTTTGATGTGAAGATAATCATAGATGTTGCCAAGGTAAAGAGGGACAGGCGACGTGATGGCTGCAGAGAGCCTGTAAAAGTGAGAAAGATTCAATAGCTCAAATGATGGGTTAATACAACAGAAAAACCAAATGACAGTTCATGAAGTGCCAGAGAAGTGATACACTGTGCACAACAAGGTGAGAATAATTTTTTAATGTTGGTTAAGAAAAAGAAACTAAAATTGTTATTGTAGTCACAATAGATTACTTATAATATCAAGGAAGGTCAAAAAAATGGGGAAAACAAAAAGACATGGTAACATGTTTGATTGATCAAATCTCATTTTCATACTAAGGGAATCTCCTAGAAACCAGCCCACCATCAAGGCCATGGATCCAGCTTTACCAAATTATGATTGTTTTTATGAGAGGTGGCAATTTGAGCAACCTAGCCTCTCACACCATATCCCATTAAGAGATATGAGGCAGTCAGCAGACTAAAGCCTAGTTGTTTATTAAATTATGATGTTTTATGCTCAGAGGATGACATGGTAAAATCCCATGGAGCCATACTTGTTAGGTCCATATTTCCATTACTTAAGAATCTCTCTTCATAACAAATTTGGATGCAACTAAACTATCAAAAGCTTTGACACCTATCATCTTATAGGTTGCTAAAAAGCATGCCAAGCCACTTGGTTATTTGCATTACAATGTTACAACTAGTACTGCAGTTTTGCTTAAAAAAATGAAATTTAGACATCTTCATCTGCTATGATTCTCAAAACTTCATTTATTTTCAACTCCTACTGAAAAGATATCTCCTCATTTTGACTACCAACTCTGCTTACGTGAGTCCATGAAATAGTGTGTAACTGGAGGAAAGGCAGATGCAGCATCAACCCCAATGTCATGACCATGCCTTATGGTACAAAACCATCATTTATCTGACTCCAACTCAATTGAAATTATTTCATTCAAAATTAATTTGAAAGCACACAACTATTTGTTCTGTCCACATGAACTGAAATTTAATTTTGATCTCTCTCTCTCTCTCTTTCCTTTTTTTTCTTTTAGAAAGAAAAAGGAGATTATAAGCACCTAAGGCAAACTTCAACATGGCTATGTGTGTTGCCTAATTAGAATTTACGTGAATTGCAGAGACAGAATAATCATTGGAAATAATTTCAGATTTGAGGGGTCTACCTCCACTAAGAGCAAAGCTCCTTAAGGAAAATGCTAGCTGAAAACTTTGAATCAAAGTCTCGTTGCAGGAGTTCTGCAAGACGCAAGAAGCAATATAAACTACATGGAGATAGAAAAAGAGCCAAATGCAAAGTACTAGTGACCTAATCTTTTAAAAGAACAGCAAAATGGGATAACCCTATCTTATGCCCACAAGACAAAAAACACAAAGGAAGGCCTAAAAAATAAATGACCCATCACCAATTTCTTAGGCAAGTAGTCAAATTAATAACAAATCAAGCAAGAAAGTGGCAACAATACCTTGGTCCTGGCAAAAAGCATCACAAGGCTGTAAGTATGAGCAATTGCTTCATAGTTTTCAGGCATATTTGAAGGTGAGAGGGATTGTGCCCAAATGGATGAAAGTAGAAGGGTAATCTGATGACTGCTCAACCGAAGTGATATCATCTGTAGATGGTTTCATCAGATAAACAAACATTAAATGGAACCAAAACAGAAAGAATGCACATTGATCCGAAAACAAACTTCATAACAATTATACATACATGTTCTTTAGCTGAGTTTCTCCCACTCATCTCATCTGCTGCATTTGATGATTGGTACCCTTTTGTGCTACTAGCTCGGCTGTAAGTTGATTTCAGTCTATTCATCATGGAAGAATTTGTGATCTTTACATCCTCATGATCCAGAGTTTGGTCCATGCTGTCTTCAGGCATGTTCTCTTGTGAGGAATATTTGTTCTTCAATTTCTTAAAGAGTGCAGCTGAAGAAGAAAACACAGATACACTTCTTGAGAGTGTCCTTTGTATCTCTGGGGCCTTATTTGAGATGGATGCAGCAGAACAAGGACGGGGATAAACAGAACATGGGACAAGAACGGTGGATAGTATACGATGTGCACCCACCCTGGTTTCATGATCATCAAAGACCATAGCCAAAAGCAATTGATGAAATAATGCCTCAGGAAATGCCTGCAAAAAGAAATTAAAAAGAAAAAAAGAAACAACATAAAAGATTGGGCAACTGGAAGCCACAACAATGAAAAATAGCACAACAATATTAATAACTAGCATATCAAAAAACAATCAGAGGCACACTCCTACCTTGTGCTGATAGGACAAATTAGGGATAGATGCTACAATTTGAGCAGTGCGATAAACTGCAGAAATCAAGGTTCTGGCCATAACTACAATATTTGGCATGTTCTCCAGCATCACAGCCATAGTATCAAGAATAGGACCTGCGTCACCAACCTATAAATTGGATACCTTTCAGCTTTAGACGCGCTTCTAATAATTAATCAATGTTTTAGAGAAAGTTATTTACTTGACATTATTTCCCAGTTGTAAAATTTGTGACACTTACTAATACAAAAAAAAAAAATGTATGGTCATAGCTTTAGCACCCATTAGAACTAAAAATGTAATGTACCTTGGATGATAACTGCACAAGGCACTCATCAACTGCTGCATAAATTTTGCGGTTCCACTCAATTACTTCAACCCCAAGATTTGAATCATCAAGAGAGCAGTGTATACTTTTGCGCAAATGTCTTATCATATCGCTTAGTGCACCAATTATGGCGATAGATGGTTGAACCTTAGCTTTTTGAGTGAGATAGGTAGCAACATGAACAATGTCCAGCTGCATTTTGGGCTTCTTAAGAACATTCTTGTGATCAAGGTGCTTAATCAAAATGGACAATACAAAGTGTGTATTTTGTCCTGCAAAACAATTGAATTATGCAAAAAGTTCCCAACAACTTCAATGTGAAGAAAACCTGCATAAACCCCCAAAGGCGGCAATTTGAAAGTAGTGTACAAGTTAAATACCAGATTTCTCTGTTAATGACTGCATATCCAGCAAGACAGAGAGAGCAAGACCATGTTTAGGAGACCATAGATCACTATTATCAAAATAGCGGAACAAAGATTCAAGAACACGTCGCACTGTTGTGGCTTCCTTGGCTAGACGGGCCATGTTATGCAAGCAAACCTTTGACCAAAATGACGGATTCTTCAAATCCTCTCTGTATATTTAAAAAGAAAAAACAGAACACGACAAACAAATAAGAGAGGTGACATAGATATTAGTGCTGACATGATCCCCAGCAAAAAACTGACTAATCCAAACAAACATTAAACAGTGAAAGAGAAATTACAGAGACATATAAAGTTCTCCTTTCTCACTAACAATCTCCCTCCAAGAAGGAACCCTTATCATGGCTTCTGGTAAAGGAGAATCCTCTTCAGTGCTTGAAACCTGGAAATTTTCGTTATCATGGAAAGAGCTCTTTGAAGTTTTCTTATGACCTCCATAATTTTCCAAGACAGCCAAAGCAACCTAATATTGAGAGAGACAAAGCAAATTGTTAGGTGAAACAAGAAAAAATGAAGGAGGACAGGGAAGAGTTATTTCAAGGGAAATGTATTAGCTCGATAATCTGGAAAAATTGGAACACTTGAGAAAATCTCAAAGGACGCACAGAGATGACACAGATATGACAATGGCTAAGGTATGCCAGTAAACTCTCATGCTGGGAATAAATGGTTAGCACAGAAATTTTTTTCTGCTGACTACTTCATTAGATGCAGTTTGACAATGGAGAAGACTGTCTATCTTCTAACTAGAGAATAAGTGTGAATGACACCTGGTCAATATGTGTCAGAAAATATTGTCAAACTGATAAATCTTCAAGCCCAGAAAATAATCCAAAACAGTACAACACATGCTGAGATGCTGTGAATGTTAACTAAAATTCTTTCAGCTTAACTTACTTCATCGAATTCAGATGACATGTGAGAGAATTCGCCCATGAACCAGACCTGCACGAAAACTATTTAGCAAAGCACAGAATGACACAAACAATTATACAATTAAGCAGGAGAAACAAGGAAAAAAAAAAGGAGAATTTGGACAAACAGCCATTGCTGGAACCAAAACTACAATGATGAATTACCATTGAAGAGAGGGCTTGAAGCCCAGCACAGTGCAAATGTTGTACCCGTTCTTCCTCCCCAATTTCTTGAACCAAATGACAAAGTTTTGGAACCAAGACATCTAAATTGAATAAGTATGTGCCATCTGTCTGCATAATCAAAGATGTCAATCAACTTCCCGCCTTCTACTGACAGCTTCATTTGGAGATGAGCAAGACATTGTAAGGTAGTTGTTGAGCGAAACATATATAAATATCAAAAGGCTCCCAACAGCACTGACCTGATTATTCACAAAGTCAAAAAGAGCATGGCATCCTAATATCCGTAACTCATCATGGCGTGTTTGATCAAATAGAATGTGTATGATGCTAAGCAAGCTACTTGCAAACAATGGCCTGCCACATATTGCAACCAGTCAAGACTTGCATATGTAAAATGTCAAGAGATAATTTGTTCATATCTATAGGATCATATATAAAGAGCCACAAGAACATGAAATCATTATGTTGCCAATATACATATCCTTTTATGAAAATTACAAGAAAATGAATAAAAGGAAAATGCTGTGATCTTGGATCTCCACACATAATCACACTAATATGGTCGAATAAAACTCACATTTGCTGTCTGCAAGAAATCATCAACTTCCTGTAGATACACATAACAACTTTTACAGATTGGAACTGCTCGCTTCTCAAATCCTTGTAACACCTTTGCTCTAGATAACTACTGATCTGCTTGGTTTTGAAATAAGTATCAAATGAATGAGAATAAAATGAAAACAAGATGAACATAACAATTTGATAGTTAGGTTAGCAGATTTGACAATTATTTAGCAACCAAAAATTTGGGAGCAAACAAAACTGAAATGGAAGTCCTTCAACAAATATTTGGAAGTCAAGAGTTCATAATTCATAAATCTCTTATTATTGTTTTGTTTTGCTTTCAGTTTATTTTCTCTGCCTTGGCTTATAAGTACAACTTTACATAGCCACTAGGCTGTTCCTTAATTTCTTCAATATCTTATTTATTTTGCTTAAACAGACAATAATTTCTTCCATATCCATTGATTTTATTTCTTCATAGAAAAGTACATTGAAATTAACTATCAAGCAATTATTGTTAGTGTCCTGCCTTATTCTGTTTTAAATTTGCACTTGGAAGGTTGAGAACTAATGTTAATATAGCATGCCTAGTGACACTTCTGCAACTGTAGCCCTTATGCCAAAATCACCTTCTTCCATTTCTTTCTTTTGGTAGAGTAATATGACAGCTATTTGAACCAGAAGGATTAACTATGATCAACTGTTTGCAGCATTAGCTCAATTAATAACAAGGAATAATGAATCAAAAATTTTTCTTGAACCAATACTCCGAGCTGTTTTCTTCACTTTTTAATCCCATGGAATTATCACTCAAAAGAGGAAAATCGGTAAGACCTGACATTCTGGAAAAAGAGAAGTGTACCTTTGGAATACGAAGAGGGTTTTTAGAAGCATATTCACACAGTTTAGCAATCTTTCGGTCATTTGGTTGTTCATCCTGACAAAATCAACACGAGGGTCCAAAATAAGGTTGCTAATTATTAAAAAAAAAGGGCAAAAAAGAAAAGAAATAAATAAACAAATAAAACACTTGGCCTCCCACGGGAGATGGTATTGCTGTAATGAGAAAAGGACTCACAAGCCAGACATGCCGTTTTACATAATAACTATGTAGCCTCAAGTAATGATGAGGACGTAAATAGCAATTACAGTGCGCAAGCCAGATAGTATAGTTACTATGCTTTTCAAATCAAAAGGCCAGAACCATTCAAATGGAGATTTTCCCACTTTTTCAATCCTCCACTGCTTTCCCTTTCTCTCTCAATTCTAACAAGGCAAGCCCGCGAAAACAGACAGAAGGAGTTCTGGTGCGCATAAGCAGCCAAAAACAACTTAACACCATAAAAGTTGAAGAACTGTAATAATTGACAAGAGTTACACATGACTGCTTGCTTACACTACCTATCCAGCAAAGCAATCAGCAGAAAAACCAAATTCTCAACCTCTCAATTAATCATAACAAACAACAATAAAGCTACCAAAACGATAAATCCAAACAAACAGAACATGAACATAATGCATGCATTCCACACCATACGGTAAATTGTACGGAAAGAATCAAAAGGCCTAACCGGAGATCTGGGGAATATATCGGCGAGCAATTTCTTGTATCGCTTGATTGGGTGCCTGGATCTTGTGCGCAAAGAAGGACAGAAAAAGCACATGCTCTCACACGCAGGAAACACTTTTCTTGAAACCACACCCATCATCATCGTCATCATTATAATAATTATAATTATAATAATAGCACTCTATCTATTGATTCCAACACAATCCCACAATTCCTTTTCCCCCAACTTCCTCAGAAAACAAGAATTTCCTTCAAGAAAACAGAAAATGATGGAGGGAAATTGATTGTGGGTGGGTTTGCCGAGACGTACTCGTAACTTATGGGTTCGGCCCTCTCTCTCTATCTCTCTCTCTCTCTCTCTCTCTCTGTGATTTCTCGGCCGTCTCTCTCCCTTTTCTCTCTCTTTCCTTGTAATGTAGGATGAGATTTGAATCACGAAGGCGTGCGTTTCTTTTCTCTATTTATGCGCTTTCGCGATGGGTTGTTTGGTTTGTTTTGTTGTGTAGTTTAACTATTCTATTTCCCTTTGCTTCCGTTAATGCCTTTGTTTTCAACCAAAAAAAAAAAAAAAAACTTTAACGGCTATATTTAGCTGGCAGGCAGATATCCCCGGGGCTGGCCCAAATTCAAATTATGACTTCAAAAGTGGGCCCAGCCCATTATGTGAAATTCTTACCAAAATCAATATATTTACATCTTTTGTAATACAACTAGAATGGTTCTTTCTTAATATTTATTCTTAAAAATATTTTATTAATATTTAAAAATTTAAATTTTTATATAAAAATAAAAAATTATTATTATTATATAATTTATAATTTAATAAAATTTATAATATAATAAAAAGAAAAAAAAATGTAAGTATTTGTATACATATAAAATGTTTTATTCATAATAATAATAGAATAAATAAAGTGATAAAAAATAGTAAGGAAAATATTACGCAGAGATAAGCTGATTTGAGTCCTTGTTTAATATAATTGGTAAAATGTAATCGATGTTTAATGCACAAAATGAACAAAATGGTTAATAAAATCAACTAAGCTATTTAATTAGCTATAAAAAATGAAATCTACGTAGCAATGCAATGGTGGATCTGAACAATTTTTTAGGGAAACAAAAATTTATGAGTGAGATAAAAAAAAATAAAAAATTTTACAGGAGGCAAAAACCTCTTTGTTACTAGACTAAATGATAATTTAAGTAAATTTTAATATATATATATATATATATATATGTATGTATATGTATATAAAGAATAACAAAATACTATCATTGTTACTATTTTTGTTCTCTTTGCCGTGTTTTCTACAAAATTAACTATTTCTTTATTTAGATAATATTTTTTTCTTCTACACAATTTTTGTAGAAATCAGTGTGATACTTTTGAAACAAAAGGAATGTGATTTCCCAAAAACTATTGAAATGTGGTGTAGGCAAAACTTCACTTATTGCACAATGTATCCATGCTAAATATGATAATTTTTTTTTAAAAAGAAATAAACACCTTACAATTATATGATATGGACATGCATATACAAATAAATACTTAGATTTTTTTCTTTTAATTTTGTTTCTTAAGTTTTCCAAAGTATCATTTTAAATAAATATTGCACTAAAATTTTCATATTCCATTAGATACAATTCTCATATTCCATTATATATATATATATTAGTTATATAATTAATTTTTTTTATAATTAAATACTAATCATATTTATTTAAATTTTTTATAATTATAATTTACTCATAATTTTATATCATATAAATAATATAAAATTTAATTGAATTATACTAAAACAAAAATCACAATACAAATTTTTTTAAAATTAATAATTAAAATCATAAATATACAATTAAAGTGATAAAAATACCAAGTAAAGCCCTTCTAAAAATTTTCCCTATAAAAGTCTATACATTCATATTTGCATGGCTTAATCTCCTCAGCTTACTCCTTGATCTCCTCGTCGTGCTAAGCAAATAATTACAACCATTTGACTCACCTCGCTGAAGAATCATGAGGAAAAGACAATGATGGCATTAACCATCCATTTAGACCATCGAATCAAGAACATAAAACTAAAGACTCCTGCAGTTGATCCGGCAAGAAAGGGACGGGCAAAGAAAAAGAGAGAATGGATGATAGCATCAGACCAATGCTGGCAACAGTACGGCAAATGGAGATTGCAAAAATTGCATTGTGCATACCGTTCAGAACCGGCCTGGAAAGATCACTGGCCTTGTCTTGGCCTACGTTTTAAGCTACGTACCATCTTTTGAAGCCTTTATCTCAACCACACGTAGCCTATGATATTGCTGTAAGTCTCACATACTCTCAATCTCATCAAGCATATCTGTCGTTTTCCTCGCACTTGACAAAGGGACTTTCGTAAGTCTGTCTGATCTCTGTGACATTCAGGCGGGGCTGTCTATTGGCAACATACCATGGATACGCAATTCTTTCAACGAAAAATTCATTACGACAATGAATTTTGTGTTGGAGTTTGGCATGATATGCTATGTGTTTGTGTTGGGATTGGAAACGGATCCGTATGCCATCTTCAGACCGCCCACTCAAGATGCAATGGTAGCCTATGCTGAAATTTTGTCCACTTTCATTTTAGCCTGTGGCATAACTCCATTTCTGCAATATTCTAGGCAACTAGATATAGGGTTCACCTTTCCCTCTCCATCACCTTATCTGGAAGTAGCTCCCATATACTTACTTGCATCATAGCCAATCTCAAAATAGGTAAATCAGATATAGGAAAGCTTGCAATTGCACTAGGGGTGCATTCTGATACGACATCCATGCTCCTTATCAGCATTGGGTACATTTTTTTCCCAACCAGGAGTGAATTTTGTTGATATCTCGGCGTGTATTACAAATGCCTCAACTTTGGGTGCTGGATTGATGCTTCAAACACTTTTCGCGGCCAAAATATCACCAATTTTTATGTACTGGGTTAACAATGAGAACCCAGAAGGGAAACTAATGAAAGGTTCACACTTGGTGCTTTGCCATTGCTTTTGTGGTACTGATTTGCAGTGCCTCACCAATTTATGGATACAGTCCCATTCTCAGTGCATTTATGGCTGGAATCTTCTTCCCAAGTGAGGGAAGGGTATCAAAATGAGCAGTTGGAAAAATCAACTACCTGCTAACCACCATTTTCTACCCAATTTTCTTCTTTTGGTTGGGGTATCATGCTAATTTTGGGCAAATTTGAACCCGAGCAGTGGGGGACAGAGGGAAGGTTGTTTGTCCTTACAGCAATAGCAATCCTTGGGAATGTGATTGCAACAGTACTCTGTGGAACAATGTTAAGTTTTCATTGGCGTGAATCTGCTGAGCTTGGATTCCTCTTGACTGCAAAGGGCCATTTCCATATCTTTCTGGCCGTTGCTGCCAGCGTTGTAAGTTCCATTAGTTTCTTTTCTTGGTATCTGTTCTTCTATTTCACAACGTCAACTACATCTAAAATTATGTGTCTGGCACCAATCATGAGATTTGAAGGTCGAATATATTTGATAATTGAACAACCTCTCCTGAGGGAAAAATGAGAGAGAGAGAGAGAGAGAGAGAGAGAAGGATACATGGGAATCTCTTGGGGAACAGCAGACCCTGAAATTCTGGTTTATGTCACGGACATGGTTGAACTTACTGATCAAACAGTTGCCACATTGGTGCAGAGAGAGGGAATGGAAACTGTGACTATGACAGACAAGGAAGTAACTGAATTGAGAGATCAAATTACCAGAAGAGTCCATTCCTATGTGAAAGAAAATGGGGATGGCATTGCACTGAGGAGAATGCTTGCTCTCTCAACTAGCAGTCATCTTCATCAGTGGCAAAGACGACTGAGAAGCACTAGCCTATGCAGGTCATGTCGCTCCACATCCAGGAGTAAAACTCACGGTAATAAGATTTCTGCTGGATGAAAGTGCAGAGAACGTCTCAAGGACACGAGGCAACTTCAGAATAAATGCTGCTGAGCAGGAAGAAGAGATGAAGCTTGATGACGAATGAAAGGCATGTTGCGGAGGGTTACGTTCCATATATGGAGAAACATTTCGCTAGTTCAGCAGAGACATATTCCACCTTAAGATCATTGCGAAGGCAGTACACGCTAATTATTTTGGGCCTCGTTGGGAGAATTAACTCAATATTGAGGGTGAGAATGAATGACTGGCAGCAATGTCCAGAATTAGGTCCGGTAGGGGATGTCCTTTCGAGTTCCAATGCCTCCTTGAAGACCTCTGTCTTGATCATCCAACGACATAGCCTCAAGGGAGAACTGGATGGTGTAGGTGATGAATTCTCTATCATGTAAATGACTCACAGGTGAGATTGTCAACATTGAGAGGATACCAATTGTAGGTTGGAACACATTTGTTGTAGAATTCAGTTGTTAGAATGGACAGAAATCATGCAAGTTGGTCTAGTCTAGATACGTGATTCAATATAACCCTCTTGCTCTATTGGCCATTTTTTATATTTTCTGTTATAACTATAATGGCATCGTGGATGTCATTTCCATTGTTTTTTGTTTTTTGTTTTTTTTTTTTCTTTTTCCATAAATCTCTTTCCTTTAATTTACGTGGGGGAGAGGATGATTCCTCAGTTACTGTAGCCAATAGGCCCTTACCCATTTGTGCATCCATGTGTTTGGCATCATCTTCTTTTCCTGTTTAATCTTTTTTTGATGATTACAGGAAATAGGTTTGTGTCTATCTATGACTCTGCAGATTTGGGTACAGTGTTGATTGATCTCTCTTTTCTGTTGTTGATGATGACCTTGTAATCCAGGCATAAAGGTGTAGTCTCCAAGATTGCCGAAGGAATGTCGATTCTATCTTTCGCTCAGATAATGGCAGAGAGAAAACCTTGGCACTTAGGAAGCAGGCAGTCTGCTTTGATCCTCTAAAGAAAAGGGGATCAAAAACATAAATGCCGGGGGTCTTGTATTGTTGATCATCACTTCTGGGGACATTTTCAACACTGGAAGTGAAGAGATTGCCTTCATTTCTTGGGGCAAGGAAATTCAAGTTGTGGTTCCTTGCTCGTACAGCTGCCGACTTTTCATGGAAGCATTTTCACAAGGGCTGTTCAGTCACCCTGACGAGATGTTTCTGTCCTGTGCAACCAAATATTATTGCTTAAGCGGCAGTCTCCATTTTGTTTAATTTTATTTGTTACATAATTGATTTAGGAATGCCAGTTTCCTTTTGTAATGTTTCCAATATTGTACAAAGCCTCTGTGTAATTTCCATGATTTAATTAATGGGTGGATGTTCAGAGGAAGTGCATTAATTTCCTTGCTAGTTATAGTTTGAGCTTTGCCAGGGTCCAGTCCAGATCTCTGTCCTTTATGCACTTATTGTAATAGAGCTTGAAATAAAATGATGTTATGTGAACTGCTCTAACTAGTAATTGTACTCAGATCTTTCAGATGGCAGGTAACATCGAAGAGAAGCTGGCCTAGAATCAGATGTAAGTGGGGGAGTTGCTAGTCCTGGATTGGCGATGCCAACTGGGGCTGTCACCAGACTTCGTTTGAACGTAGCACTTGCACAATTGCCTATCCTTCTGTTGCATTCTTCTTCTACCAGATAAAACTGAAAAGGCAAGGTAACAGTGCAATATGTGCAATTATCATTCATTTTGTAGAATCAGACACGTGGAGGTGGTAAGTCTAGTAAAAGCCAAAAGCCAACACAATCCTCTGAATCTAAGTCCTCTTGGATAGCGAGGAAATGTAAGCCTCCGCATGCCTTCTTCGCAGCTTCCCATGCTTCAGCCTCGGCTGTTGTTACAGGTGTTTTCTTGTAAGTAGCATAAACATAGCGTGTAGAGATTCCAACGGATAGAATCAAGCAAGCACGACCAATGTCAGCTTCAACTGAACATACTTCCAGTCCATTCATCCAGGCTGTATGGAAGGGTTTAAATTAGTGTTTCACAATCAAGTCACAGAAGCTGCTTTTGATGTCTAACCAAAAACCAAAACTATTCCAGGGTTCTTATGAAGCATGATAGACAAATTTTGCAGTACACAAATATGGGAAAGTTTGTACCCAGAACAAAACATGAAAGTTGAAACAATTAACAGCAGTAGAGATTTTGAGCAATGGCAATAACATTTGTTAAAGCTGCAAAATCAAGCACTTATAGGGTCCATAGAATGAAAAATGGAATCTAACAGAAATTGAATTTTGCCAGAATGATGGCAACAAAAAAACTGTTATCCCATTTTCCAACGCAACAAGCATTTTTCTGTTCCTAAACAACCAAGATCCAGTGCAACAACAACTATAACATAAGCAGAGACATATATGCATAATGAACCAGGAAAATTCAATCATGCTTCTCATGAATATACCACAACTTCAGATCATGCCTCAACATTGATGTGTTCAGACTGCCAAAAAAATTACCAGAGGACACACCTGCTAATGGTTTGGCACGAGAAGATGCAACAGCGAGTCCAGGAATCAATGTCCTGTCACTGATCTCAATTCCCAATAAATCCAAATCTAAACCAGCACCAAATACAAATTTTGTCTCTAGTGAAGAGACTTCTTCTTGAACAGCTGAGTATGGAAGATTGCATTAATATATGTAGGAGCTTCCTTTTGATTTCATAACTTTTCTGTAATTAAATCTACAAGTGAAGTTATTTTTTCGAGTCCACTAGTGTGGAGAACATTATAGCATCTGATAAAATATTGAGGATAACAGCTGGTTTCCTGTACCTGAGAAAGGTAACTGGACAAATGCCCATTTCTCCCCAAATAGATTCTCTGGAAGTTCCATAGGGAAAGGATCTGAAACCAGAAGTGGTTTAGATCCCTTTTGAAAGCCAGGATGGCATGTATATACAGTCTCATAGCGTTCTTCAAGCCATAGAAGTAGTGATAGACACTGTCAGATAAAGCACTGAGAGAAAGTGAGGATGCTAAAATCAATGGAAATAGAACTTAGTAAAGAAAAAAATTGAAGGCACACTGCAAATCAGTATACCAAAGAAACTAGAGAATCCTCCATATGTTACAGAGGTCCAAGGATGTGATCAATTCTTTTGAATTCGGGTATTATGCAAACCAGAATGCTTGGATGCAGTTGATACATCAGCTAGAGTGACTTGTTAATACAAAGCATAAAAGGAAGAATAAAATTTTCACAGGATGGACAAATTATTGATGAATTTGAGAAGACTAAATATTGTTTAAGGCCTGATAAAGATTCTCAAATGAGCAATGCTAATCATGCTTATTGATCAACAAACCAACATACTGAAGTTATAACGGTGCAAAAGAAGAAGAAAAAAAAAAAAAACATTGAAATTTCCTTATATATCATCCATATCTCAAACATTAATGGCTCCCCACCAGTGATAACATTGGAAACACTTGACAATTGACACCATTAGTGAAGAGCAGGGAAAACAATCCCATGAAAAAAGTATACAGACCCGTTTACTCGGAATAGGCTTTATGCCGAGCTCTTTGCATGCTTTGGTTATAATCGTCTGCATCTGTGACCTATTGTCCAGAAACACATCAATCAGCACCAACAATTCTACTCATAGAATAACTGACAACTAGAATATTACTAGTAGCATGCATACACTTGTAGCAAACTCTATATCAAAACGGAAATGTATAAGCAGGCTACAAATTGGGTGAGTTGCCTGAAGAAGCGGATCCTTTCTGGCAAAGGGACACCGAGATTCTCAGAAATTGAGAAAATTGCATCCTTCAAAGTGATACTATTTATAACATTATTTGGAAAATACTTGGTATACTGCAGTGACAGTGACTCATCACACACAACAAGCTCCCACACTTTTTTGCCTCTATCATCAAGAATAGGCCTCGAGCAAAAATCCAACTCCCAATCCGCAATGCTCCCTGGATCAGTTTCCGGGTCAAGGTAGCTCAATTCTGCAGTTGGGTCATCTTCTTCGTAGCCATCCTCGATCTCAACTTCTTCTTGTTGTGTTGAAACGGGGAGTTTAGGTAGGATGCTTGGTCCGCAATGATGTGGTTTCTGGTGTGGCTTGAATGGTTTTAGAGAGCTTGTGAGTGGAATATTGGTGGGTGGTTTTGAGAAAGAGGCGATTTTGGAGATGGGGTTGTGAGGAATTCTGGTGGTGTTGAAGCTAAGAGTGGCCATGGAAGCAGCTGAGGGAATGCAAAAGAGCTGCATATGAACTTGATTGGCAGTCCGTCCGTTACATTATCCAGTACCAATATCCGCCACTCATTCCATCAACGGTTGGTTGTCAAGAGCTGGACCTAAAACTGGACCTTCGGGATCTGGACTTTAATGGCTGTGTTGACATTTAAGCCTCAAATGATGATTTTGTCCACTTAATAATAATTATTAATTTTATTATTAGGTGTAATTTAATGGTCATTAAATATAATGTTTAAGAGTAAAATTTGAAGTTGGTACTCTAAACCTTACTAATTAAGTACATATAAGTCATTTTGGCACCATAGAGGCTGCTTTGCGACTAGCTTACTCTTGGGTCTGCGAGCGGAAGAGAATTGGGTTTGAACTCCACACCTTGTTGGTTCTACTGCTCGGCTTGGGCCTTTTAATAGCTTGTTTGAAATGTTAAGAATCTTTTATGGTTCAATTTATCCTCGAGAGTGGCAAGGATGGTTCTCAAGTTGGTGAAAAAAGCAACTTAATTTCAGTGGAAGATTGTGGAGCTGATACGGTTTCTTCAACAAATGGCCACATTTCACTAGATATGGACTATTACAATTTGACAGACATGCCTTTCAAAGCGGAAGGTGATAGGACTGGGGGAGTGTTATTCCTGCAGTGGCCAGGAAACGTCTGCAGCGAGCCTAGAATAAAATTGGGTAAGTATTACCGTGTGGATGTTATGTTGTGCATAGGCAAGCAAGGTTCTTACCACCTTGTACCCACTAACCTTTTTTTTTTCCTTTTGGTTATCAGGAGGTTCATCATATTTAATAATTATGTAGCACCATTGATTATGTTGCTGTTAAAAACAGTGGGGGATTGAAGTTCTTTGTTTGCCTCTTAATTAAAACTGAACTGAGGGTTTATGAGTTGTGTGCCAAAAAAAAAAAAACAAAAGAAAAAAAAAAGGAGAGGGGGTAATTCTAAAGCCGAAATACAATTTGTATACTAATGAAATGTGGCAGAAATAGAGGCATAACCCACGTACAATATCAACAAATGTTGAATTTATTCTGTAATTGGACTGTCCTAGATTTACATTCCAAACCTATTCACTCTAAGAATGCATGAAGCCTTTCAAATATGAGTGAAGTCTAATAAAGCAAGCTAATAAAGAAATGTATAAATTAAAAATATCCTGGACCACTAGAAAGAATTAAAGATATGGGAGTGTTTAAAGATATGGGAGTGTTCCTCTCTCTCTCTATCTTTTTTGTTTTATTTTAACGAGCACCGTGGAAAAACTTTGCCACTATTGGTCAATTTAACATTCGAGCATGAAGCTTGGACACTGTCTTGTTCTTCCCCGCTTGCCAAGCTAACGTCTTGCAGTGAAATTCCTTGACAAGGGAAGGTCTTGCTGCAATCAAAGTTCACGGCCACATTGGAAGCACTGGTTCCTTTGATGTTTTTGTACACAACATTGCTTACTCGCACGGCTTTAGCCTGCCATTTCGAATTTCAGAGCAATTTGTAACCAAGTTCACAGGAGCTGTTTGATACCAACTGAGGGCTATGCATACAAAAAAAAGGTTTTACCTGTTCCGGGCACGGTTCATCTCTGTCACAGTAGTTCTGGTTTATAATTATGGGATTTGTCACATTTTTTACCACCACATTTTGGAATACAATATTTTTGGCATATCCAGAGCCTCCCTACACATCAAAGGAACAGGAAACCGTCAGTTCTTGTTGTTATTTTCTTTTTTGCTTAAATATAGTAAAAAATACATCCCTGTGCACAAGATTACCAGAGGGTTTTATAATTTAATTTGCGTGCAAAAATATAAGTACAAAATCCATCATGCGTGTATCTAATTGTCTAAGGTCTCACGCAACATAACTTTAATAGAAAAGATATTTGATTTTATCATACCGAAGGAGATTTATGAAGCTTCAAAAAATGGAATATGGGTTAGATAAATAAAAAATTTGGTTGGCTTAGCACTGCTAGTCAAGTGGTCAGTTATGACCCCTCTTCTTTTAGTCAACACACGCACACGCACACGCACATACAAATTTTAAAAGATAAAGTGGCAATTCAGCCGATTGACGATCACTAGATTTAGGTGTGGTGTGTGCAGTTAATCCTTTGGTGCACCTACAAGCTGCAAATTGCAACCTTAAAAAATTGATATTTGAAAGATGAGGCTCACCTGCCAAGTCTTAATCCTCACCCCATTAGTGGTTCCAGAAAGAGTTGCTCTATTAACAAACACGTTTGAGACTTCAGCTTCTGAATTACCGTCTCCTAAACTACCAATACTGCAAATAGAGCATGCAAGAATTAAGTGTTTGAGAACTAGCGAGAAACCCACTTCGTGGAAATTGGTGATTTGTAGGTTTGAATAAAGTTTGATGGAGTTGAAAGTAGAGATGGACCTTATTCCGTGACCTGGTCCGCAAGCTATGTCCGTGGCATAAACATTTTTAGACCCACTTACTACTGAGATACAATCATCCCCTTCACGAAATAAACAAAGATGAATTAGAAAAATAATATATATATATAATTTGGGTATTAATTCAGCAAAGCTTGTAGTTTGGGTAAGAATTTATGTGCACCTGTCTTTATAACACAG
This sequence comes from Rhizophora apiculata, assembly GCA_037832385.1. NCBI lineage: Eukaryota > Viridiplantae > Streptophyta > Magnoliopsida > Malpighiales > Rhizophoraceae > Rhizophora > Rhizophora apiculata. The sequence goes on along the minus strand of CM075430.1, from coordinate 1,186,915 downwards.
TTTCTAATGCGAATGTTTTGGGTGCCGCTGACGTGAATGCCGTCAGTATTGGGGCTTTTCCCTGGTGCAGTAACTCTAAGTTTTAAAGCTCTAACGTTGATACATTTCCGGAATGTAAGATGCATTTGTTGTGAATTTTTGAATCTCAGGTTGGCTACGATTAAGTTCTTGCATTCATTGAACGTTACGGCCTGCAAAACGATAATTACCAGATTAAATTGGCATTTATAAAGCCAAAAACCAAAAAAAAAAAAAAAAAAAAAATTCAACAGGGAGCATTATTGTTAAATCTGAAAGGTGTGAAGGGCGATGAACTTACGGTTGGAGCAACGGTACAGGGCTGCATGCACAAGAATGTAAAGAGAAGTAACCATAGTCAGTCCATTATTACAGGGAATCAAGGCTCAGAAAAATTGATTTCCGGAAATGAAATAGAAAAATCTGTGACGTACAAGTTTTTTATTGATTTTGCAGGAGTTTTGCCACCAAATCCTGCCATTTCCATTGATGGTGCCACCGCCTCTAATTCTGAAATTTTTTACATTATCGAACAAAATCCAGTGTCTCCTGTCTTCTTCGTAGTCCCTTCTTTTCGCAGAGGCTTTAATTGTTCCGTAGACCTGCGGCCACGTTAACAATAGTATCAAGTTAATAGTTGCCCGATTCCTTACATTCAGGTTCAATCCTATAGCTCAATAGTATTCTCACCTTCAAAATAAGATCAGAGTTACAGGGGCCTGAAAATGTAATTGGCTTAAGATGGTATATCTTGTTCTTCGGAACAATGATGACAGCACTGTTTTCAGAAGAGCAAGCCTCCTTCCAAGCTTTCCCAAATGCCTGATAAAGTGCCAAAAGTAAAATACTCTGAATTGCACACACACAAATTCGTTAGGAGCTAATTGCATTTTTAACCAAAAACCGTACCTCACTATCATCGGTTCCATCTGCTCTGGCTCCAAAATCATCCACATTCACAATCTTTTGTGAGCGTCCCGAGGTACTAATGCTTCCCCGGAGAAGCCTCTTAGGAAGCTTATTAGGCTCAGTGCTACCGAGGAGGATCGGAGATGTAGGCATATATGCAGTAGCGACCTTTCTGACCATGGTTCTAAAATATGGATGGTATGCTTCAGAATTATAACCATCATGGTCAGGGTGATCGTGAGGTATATGGTTTGTTTTTGGGTTCTCATTGTAGGTGCGAAAACAAGAGACAAAAGGGGTTAACGTGATCAAGAAAACAAGCAGCAAATGACTTGGTGGATATGTTGGATGCATCTTGTATCTTTCACTTTTTAAAGAAAGGAAGCAGACAGTTGGAAGAGATGTGTTTGCCACAGCCGAGCAATATAACTATATGGGATTGTCGTGATGTGCACAAACATACATATGTATATATATAGAGGCAGAGGGAGAAAGAAATAAAGTGTGGTGCCTTTGTTTTTTTCCACCCCAAGAAGTGGAAAAAGTGAATGGCAATGGCCTAATGCTTAATGAATGTTGTTCACGACTCAGGGAGAGATGGGGGTATGGATTGAGATGGAGACTGAGACGGAATGACTATTGGGCCGGTGGCCTACCTTTTGTTTCAAATTTCTCTCCAGTCAAGAAAAATCGAAAATGGTGAGATGGTTATCCTTTAGACCTTTAGACTAAGAATGAGAACACCCAGTTTGCTGCACATCACGTACGTGCCAGCTTACCAACACACACCGTACGCATATACATAGTGGAAATTGTACTACCATTCCTGTATATAAAATTGCCTTTGTCATAAACTATACCCCCCATGGTTAAAAACTTGATTTGTATAGTATAAAATTTATAAAAATAAAAAAAAATATATTTTTTCATTGTATGGTATCCAGCAAAATTGGGAAATTAGCTTAAAGTGGGCACGATTTTAAATTAAAGCTACCAAAGTATGATTAATATAACTGTTTCTGCAGATACTAAGCTTTTAATTTGTGTGTCGATGGTCCATATACATAATATCCTGGTCATTGTACACTGTAACGCCCGGCCCCCGTTTGAACATAAGAAAAGATGCTTTTCTTGTGAAGATTGTGGCCTCCACTTTGCCAAAACGCAACACTTGTAACTGTTAGGTATACTTATGGATATTGTAGCAACAGAAAAAAAGTAAATTCCCTGGAGATTGGTCAAACAAGAAAAAAGGAAAAAGGGTTAAGTTCATGGAGTGATTTGGTAATCAAAGCCATTAGTTTTTATTTTTTATCATCAACAAGATAAAATTTACATAGGTGGTCTAATGTTTTCCATACTTGAGAATTGAACGTATTACAAATTTTGGTAAAAACAGAGTAAGCATATTGGATACTTTCCCGTATATCATCTTCAGTTTCAATCTCTCATATCCGATCAAGAATTTGAGTTTTCAAATTGGTATATAGTCTACCATCCAATTAAACTCCTCATGGGTTAGAAAAGAAAGAAAAGATGATTAGATTTTCTTTTGGCGGGGGGGGGGGGTTAATTGATTCTTACTGGAATTTAGACTCAAGATTTTCAATTTCGAAAAGTATTTATTAGTGTTATTACTTTGTCTATTTTGAATACAACGATGAATATCAGCAACTGAGCTTCATTATTAAGCCAGAAAATCAAATTGGTGTCTACAGTATCAACAATGTTAAGTGGCTCCAAAAATTTAAGTTGTTGGCATAAGGGCTATATCGTTTTCTTTAACTAGGAAAAATAAAATTTTCATTGCAATTTTGGGAGCGTTACGTCAAATTCGAGCATTTGTTTCTCTTATCACTGTGTCCTGCCTTCGTCACCAGTTGATCGTATTTGACTTTGTTGGCTCATATCCACCATCCGATTAGTTGGATGGTTCTCATTGAAATGGAAAGTTGACATTCTTGTGTTGCGTGATGTGAATCAAATTGACGTATTGTATCCAATGACCCATTAGGTCAAATAGAGACAACGTTTTCAAAAAAACAGCGCACACCATGACGAGGCTTACTCCGACTTTGTGTAGGGACAAAGCTTACTTTGACTTTGACATTTCGATTTCGTTGGGGATTCTTCAACGGAAGACATAATTCCACTTATCCTAAGACCAAAAAACTGAATTAACTACCGGGACGTTTAACTTCATAGAATGTCTTGGTGGTCATTTTGAATTTATGGGATTGTGGGTCTATCGCCAAGGAACATGATGTCAAAGATATGGGGCGTTTGGTAGTGAAAAGTTGGGGAAGTTAGCACCATTTTTGATTAGCCGAATTAACGGCCCGACTCATGGAGGATAGATAGAAGGTTAATTGTGGTACGAGAATAGGATTTGAGCATGTGCTTTCTTGTGGAGTTGAAAGAAAGCACGTAGAAGAAGTACAGCATCATCGGCTGACCCGCCGTGGAGGGTTGGCGAGAGTGGGGGAATGGCGGGCAGGCATTTTGTGACGTTCGGATGTTGCCAATTTCGGGGGTCTTGCTCTTTTCAACCATATAAAAAAGAAATAAAAAATAAAAAAAATAATAACAGTACTAAGAAAATTGAGTCGTCTAAAAATAATAATAACAAATAATTATGACGGAGGTAATTACTTTTGCAATAAAACTAAAAAAATAAAAATAGATGAGAAGCAAATGACAATATGTTCCGTACGGGCAATTGCGTGTGCCGTGGAAGTGATGCTTTGCGTCTAGCCAGTGGAAGAACAACGAACCAAAGTACAAGCAGGACAGGTGCTAAGAGGGCCAGAGCGATCTTTGTTGCTAAATGGTCTTTCTCCTTTTGACCTTTCGATTCTTGTATCGGTTGTCTATTTATTTCTCTATTTACCTATTTTCATTGGTGGATTAAGTTTTTTTTTTTTTTGTCGCGATGCACGTTTTTTTTATTTTCTCGACATTTTTTAAAAATTGTTTCGGACCTGCCATTGTGAAACGCGTGGCACTCTTTCATCCGCAAAGACAGGATTTTATTATTATTATGATTATTATTTAGGCTCCATTTCAGTTAGCTTCTGGATAGGAGACTCGGGCTTGGAAATGGAGGCAGAGAAGGAACAAGAGTACGCTGGCGGAGCAGGAGGGACGTCGGTCGTGGAGGTCAGCCCAGAGCCGAAGAAAGGGCTGACTTCGAGACTCGTGGACTTGTTGGAAAAGCTAATCGTCAAATTGATGTACGACTCCTCTCAGCCACTCCACTATCTGTCCGGAAATTTCGCTCCGGTCCCCGAGACGCCACCTGTCAAAGACCTCCCCGTCAAAGGATTTCTTCCTGTACGTAACTTTTGTTTATTTGCTTGTATTATTAAATTTTTATCAGTATAGCCAAAGAGAAGTCACTAAAATGTCAGCGATTAATTGTATGAGTATCGTCAGTCTTATGGAATTTAAATTTTGAAATGGGTTTCGGGTTTTTGCCAGGATTGCCTGAATGGTGAGTTTGTGAGGGTAGGTCCTAATCCAAAGTTTATCCCAGTGGCTGGATATCATTGGTATGTCTTCTGTAGCCATGTCCACGAACTTTTTGGATGGTTGTAGACTTGTAACCACGAGAATATTCATTCTGAACTCTGACGATTCTGCTCTTGATGCAGGTTTGATGGAGATGGGTATGTGAAGTTCCGATGCTTTTTTATTTTTGGAAACACTAAATGCCAATTTAATTTATATTTGTTTTTCTTTTTCTCCCGATATTTTCACTTGCTTTGCATATCTATTTTCCGTGCCATAATGCTCAGTCATACCCTCAGATGGAACTGGTCATGCAATTGAGTGCGATAATGGCTAATCCAGTTTTAATTGGAATGCTTAAGAGATTTGCGTGGTTTTTGTGCTTGTGCCTCTGATTCCACTCTAAAATTTTTAGATGTTGATGTTAAGGTTCAATAAAAGTTGCTTCTTGCTTTCTCTAAAATATCTCATTAGAACTCCATCTGGCAAAAGCCATGCCAAATACAAAACGTGGATCCTTGTCAATCCTGATCTTCTTTATGGTATTGGTGTGTTGGACATCTAAATCCCCAGTGAGGATGACACAGATTAGAACTCCATCTGGCAAAAACCATGCCAAATTCAAAACGTGGATCCTTGTCAATCCTGATCTTCTTTATGGTATTGGTGTGTTCAATGTCTAAATCCCCAGTGAGGATGACACAGTACAACTGCAGTACTGTTGTGTCTTATGGTATGTACACACAGGGAAACAGACACATTCGTGTTCCAGGAACAATTTGCCCAGTCACGATATGTATGCACAGAGAATCACACATTCATATTGTCAGAACACTTTGCCTTGTCATCAGATGTATACACAGAGAGAAACACATGCATTCATGCTCTAACGCCTACTCTTACGTGCTGAGCTTGGGATATCCATGTGAATAAGTTTTCTTTTGAATTTGCAAGTGAATGTCAATTTATTTAGAAATAGCATAGTCAAGATGGTTTTAATTCCACTAGGACTAACTATTCAATTTCCAAACTTGTTTTGGCATAAACATGTACTCTTTCTTCCTTCCATCACATTAACTTGCAGCATGTTTCACGGCATATGCTTCAAACATTGAAATGTGTCTGTTGAAGGCATCACATCTTAAACAAGAAGAATTCTTTGGTATGCATATATACTCCTTTATTCTTTCAAATGAATTTGCAGCATGATTCATGGTATGCGCGTCAAAGATGGGAAAGCAACATATGTCTCTCGCTATGTGAAGACATCACGTCTTCAACAAGAAGAGTTTTTTGGAGGTGCTAAATTCATGAAGGTACAACGCCATGTGGTACTGTTTTCTTTTTGTAACAAGAGGAAAAAAAAAAAAAAAACCATGCCTGGTGGTGAGCACTTTGCACTTATTATCATGTTAAGGTGCTGATGTGCTTGATATTGCATAATATACAAGTAGAATCCTACATTCTGGTCGTAACACTTACCTATGCATCAAGTCATCATATGAATACTCTTTCATTTGCACTTTAGCATTTGAACGAATTTTTGTGTAATCATGAATCATTCATGATAGTGCCAAATTAAAATGAGGAAGAGGATTGTTTAATTTAAATTATGAGTGCTTGTTTTATGGAATGGCAATGTCCAATTGCATATATTCTGCTGTCCTGAGGGTCATACGTTCAAGTTTGAGAAACATGTAAAAGTGGGGGGTAAGTTTGCATATACATGACTCTTCCCTAGATGCCTCAGCTTGGAAGCCTCCTGCTCTGGCATACCCCTTTATAATTCCCTATACCAATCATATCATTCAGCAGATGTTCTTTTGGTTTGATGTCTGTTCTGTGTACTGTTATTTGCAGATTGGAGATCTTAAGGGGCTATATGGATTGCTCATGGTTAACATGGATATCTTGAGAACAAAATTGAAAGTATTAGACATTTCATATGGGCGTGGGACAGGTTTTTTTTATGGATACACTAGTGCTCTAACTTGAGAATCTCCCATGGGTTCTATTGTTCTTTTCTTCTATTGGCTGAAATTTGGCCATCTTTCCTGATCTTATACCACCAGTAACATGTCTATCTTGGCTTCTCTGACTGTTAGTGGCTCTCCTAATAAAGTCTATTAGGTGTTAATAAGTTTCTCTAACCCTCATCCAGGTAACACAGCTCTCATTTATCACCATGGAAAACTTTTAGCACTCTCTGAGGCAGATAAACCCTGTAAGTTGCTGTAGTTAATTTTAGATGAGATCAAAACATTTCGAGCCCAAAGCTGAGCTTTGTTCTTGTAGGAACCAAAAATTTTGGCTATAACATTGTGCAGATGTTGTAAAAGTCATGGAAGATGGTGATCTACAGACTATTGGCTTGCTGGATTATGACAAGAGACTAAAGCATTCATTTACAGCTCATCCTAAGGTTGATCCTTTTACTGGTGAGATGTATTCTTATGAAAGAGCTTAGTCAAGTACTGCTATGGGATAAAACTCTTGACTTGTTAAATTGCTGCATGCAGGAGAAATGTTTACTTTTGGATATGCACATGAACCGCCATACATCACATACAGAGTAATTTCAAAGGATGGCTTCATACATGACCCTGTACCCATAACAATATCAGACCCTATAATGATGCATGACTTTGCAATTACTGAGAATTATGCAATTTTCATGGACCTACCTCTGTACTTCAGACCAAAGGTACAATCACTTATGATGGTAACTAGAGTACATGTGTGCCCTCACTTCCCACCCCGCACCCTCTAGGGTCAAAAAGAGAAGGAAAAACAACTACTTGGTGCCTTTTGAATGTGTTTAATGTTTTACTCATATCTATCTCAGTATGGATATGGAACATATGTCCTCTCAGTCCCACTTTGTGTCAATTCGTGTTTGACGGAAGGAACTTGCCTTTCATCTAATGAAGTGGAACATGGTACTAGGTTTCAAAGCCTTAGATAAATAAAAGTGAATTCAAATGCAATTAAGTGAGGTTCACACACTTTGCATTTGTCAGGAAGCTAGTCTACTAGAAAAGTTCCATGTTCGTAGAATCAAAAGCAAGTATAATGGAGGCAGTATGCTTTAATATTTTTGGTGAATTTTTGTTTCAGGAAATGGTGAAAGAAAAAAAGTTTATATTCACTTTTGACTCTACAAAGAAGGCTCGTTTTGGTGTTCTTCCACGATATGCAAAGAATGACAGTTTGATCAGATGGTTTGAGCTTCCAAATTGCTTCATATTCCATAATGGTACACCTATATTGCCTTTTGTTGTGTATATGTTCAAAGGGGAAAAAGAAAAGATAGAGAATTCCATTTGCTTGGTTGATCTCATCCTTAAGTTTCCTATCATAAATATCATTGTTATGGTTTCTATGTACATTTGACACAAGGTACATGGGGATCATTCATCCATGAATGATCATAAACTCCAACTAGCACTTGATTGTTACATTCTCAAGAACAGTTTGGCTAGAAAGTCGACAGGTGCCTTATAAATGTACCTCATAAAGTAGTTTGCTATTATTGTTCCGGTAAAAGTCATTGCGACAGGCTTTGCATGTGGGATAATGCATGTGTGTCAATCAAGGTTGGTTGCATTTAGAGAGATTTTGTGTACTTATTGTTTGATGGGTTTGCTTGTGTGGTAATTAGTCATGTTTGGGGAAGTCTTTTGAGATTAGTTGCTTTGCCTGGGTCTGTCCATCATGAATATATGCACAGTACTAGACTTACTACTGAAACTTTAAAGATTTTTAAGTTAACAAGATTAATTAAACAAATTTCATGCTTGATGTTTGTCAACCATTTAGGGTCTCAGAAAGAGGAAGGGGGAAAAGTCATACTTAATACAAAACTCCATGGCTATTTACTAGGAATTTGTACAACACTAAACTTTAATAGTGCTCTAGTTCCCTTTATTTAATTTTTTTTTTCTTCCATTGACATTTATATTCTATTTATAAGATTATGACACTGCTAAAACAGCCAAAATGAACTTTAAAAATTGAAGTTTGCAAGAAAAAGCACAAATTAGAATCATGGAGAGGTACCATAAAATCTAAGGGTTTTAGGTTGAGTGAATAAAAATAGAATATATGTTTTGTAATTTTACTAATGTTAGGAGAGTGGCAGGGCACACTATTAAACTAAATGATGCAGAAGTCTCTAAATGTGGCCAAGAGTTTTTTATTAGGAGGATGGAAGTGTAGAGCAGGAGCTATTTATAGGATGAGAGTGGGATGAATAAAATGGAGATGTTTGACCATAAAATTCCCTTTATGTTGAAGAGTAAACTCAAATCAATCCTCATTAGACCCGTGATGCTATACAGTAATGAGCGTTAGGTTGTCCAGAAAAAACTTGTTCATAAAATGAGTGTAACAAAGATGAGAATGCTCAGACGAAGTTGTGGTCACTCTAGTCAGGACTAAGTTAGAACTGAGGATACATGTAGTAAAGTAAGTGTGTGTAGCATTAATTAGAGATGAGTTGAGTGAAGGGCATTTTTGTTTGTTTAGACATTTCTAACATAAACCTATAAATGCTCCAATTAAGAGCTGCAACCAAATTCAGATTGAAGGCAAGAAGAGGGTGAGTACGACCTAAGATGACTTGAAAATATCTGGTTGGGAAGGATTTAGAACACCGACTACTGGCACTAAATGCAGTTTATGATAGAGCAGAATGGTGAGAAAAGACTGAAGTAGCCAACTCAATTTGGTTTGAGATCAAGACTTTGTTATTGATATTTTAAGAAAGCCACATAGCATTGAAAAAGGATCATAAATATAGAAAAAGAAAACCTATGCAGTGTGGTCATGTATACACATACAAAAAAAGTTATAGGTATTCTATTCTGATTCTTTGTTTTACTTGTTCTGGTAGCCAATGCTTGGGAGGAGGAAGATGAGGTTGTATTGATTACTTGCCGCCTTCAAAATCCAGATTTGGACATGGTCAATGGAATTGTCAAGGAGGAGCTTGAGAATTTTTCAAATGAGCTGTAGGATAAATATGACCTAGTGTTTCTGATATTGTAATTGCTTCTGTATGTGCTGCTGATGATCACTAATCCAAGCAGGTTTGAGATGAGATTCAACATGAAAACTGGTAGTGCTTCTCAAAAGAAATTGTCAGCATCTGCTGTTGACTTTCCCAGAGTAAATGAGAGCTACACTGGCAGGTATTTATGTAGCCTAGGTGTAGAGGGAACTGATGACAAGAGACAGAAAAGTGAAACAAAGCCAATGTTCTTTGCCTTGAACTTGTTTAGCTTACATTTTGTTAGTGTTGTTCAGTGACTTAGATGTCTTTAATGCATTTTTGTTTGCTAATTTTCTTCTGTAAATCCAGGAAACAAAGATATGTGTACGGAACCATTCTGGATAGCATTGCAAAGGTCACAGGGATTATTAAATTTGATCTACAAGCTGAACCTGAGACAGGAAAATCAAAGCTTGAAGTTGGAGGAAATGTTAAAGGCATCTATGACCTTGGACCTGGTCGGTTTGGTTCAGAGGCTATATTTGTCCCTCGCAAGCCAGGCACTGCTTCTGAGGAAGATGATGGCTACTTGGTATTATTTGTACATGATGAAAATACCAGGTAAATCACCTCTCTCAGTTCTTTTCCCAGCCTGCCAGGTAGTCTTTTGAGGTTCAATCATGTTAAAGAGAATAAGCTCTGAAAATTGGCTTTGCATCTTAAAATGCAGAAAATCGTCAGCTCACGTGATTGATGCAAAGACAATGTCGGCTGATCCTGTTGCAGTGGTTGAGCTACCCCATAGGATTCCATATGGGTTCCACGCCTTTTTTGTAACCGAGGTGAGTAGCATCAGTTGCTTGGATTTGTAGCTTATTTTAGAGCATTGTTCCTGATCACAAGTCATGGAATGTTGAACAGGAACAACTTCAAGAACAGGCAAAACTTTAATTGCTCAAGATAGAGAGACCCTTTTGTTTGTCAGGCATCTGCTGCAGTGGGTGCTGTATTATTCGTTACTTTCTAGTCCTACTTCGTAATTATAATTTCTTTCTCCAATGTGTTTATAATAAACATTTCCATTACATTCTAAAACTGTTTCGCAATTAAACATGCTAAAATTGGTTCATATTATTTGAATGCAAACTTCAAGTGATGCATTGTACGGTCTCTTTGTGACTTCAAGTGTAAATGCTACCAGCTTATTGACAATTAAATGATGCATCAATGCGTTTCCAGCAATAGGCATCTCAGTCGTTTCCTTCCATAAGCTTTGGTGAGATGGTGAAGGATTCTTTAGAACTGCATGCTACCCCTGGACAACCAAATCAACAAAGACTGGGAATGAAAATCAACTCAAAAACTGAGAAATCCAGGAAAAAAAAAAAGAAAAAATGAAAAAAAAAGAATAGCTCCAAATTTTCTAGATGTAAATATAATACCTAATGACGGACAATTCGACGCCAGACGCGGCAGCATGTGGTGTAGTTTTCTCCGAGAAGGAAAAGGGTCCAATGTACAAACATGTCCCCTTGTGGTGGACAGGATGTTTTCTGCTCCATGTCCAACGCATTGGCATCCCTTCATCAAGCCTCTGTTTTGTTTTCTACTGTTGCCGTCAAGCAGAAGATGCCAACAAGAATCGAATGTTAATAAAATTGACAAAGCCAGCAAAAGCCTATAGCCAGACGCAAATGCGCGTATAGCACTTAGAGAGGATCGACGACAATGGAAATGGAGGCAGAGAAAAAAGCACGCGTGCGGCGGCGGAGCAGGAGGAACGCTGATGGTGGAGATGAATCTGGCGCAAGAAAGGGCTTAACTTCCCCGTCAAAGTTTACCTCTCTGTAAGTAACTAGTTTTAGTTGCTTATATTGCATTATTAGTATAGTCAAAGATATTGAGAAACAGGATTGCCATGAAATTTAAATTTTCAAATGGCTTTGGTTTTTGGTAGAATTGCTTGAATGGTTAGTTTGTGAAAGTAGGTCCTAATCCAAAGTTTTCCCCAGTGGGTATCATTGCTATGTGCTCTGTAGCTGTGTCCACATTCTCCTGTGTTAATGGGGTTCGACTTATAATTGGCAGATGATCCATGCTAAACTCTGACATTTCTATTTCTGGTGGATTTGACGGAGATGAATATGCCAGGTTCTGATGCTTTGTTCAGAAACACAATTTGCATTAAGCCACTCAGAAATTTTGTAATGGAAATCAAAGACATGGCTAATGTTGTTTGCTTTTGTTTTTCCCTCCCGATATTTTCACTTGCATGGCGTGTCAATGTGCCGTGGCACTATGCTCTCTGCATGCATCCCCTTAAATGGAGTCAACCCTGTGTCTGATTATGCAACTGATGGAATGTTGATGTTTATGTCCCAATGAATTATGCAACCCAGGTACTAGACGTGTCATATGGAAATGGGACAGGTACTTCAAATAAATAAAGTAGTGCGCTAACATGAGATGCTTCTGTGAGTTGAATACTCTTTCGATTTTAGTATAAAGTGAAATATGAAATTGGCAACATGTCTGTCTTGGCTGACCTTACAGCTCACAATATTAAACAAATCTCCTGTGACCCTCTTCCAGCCAAAACTGCTCTCATTTATCACCATGGAAATGTCATGGCACTTCAAGAGACTGATAAACCCTGTAAGCCTTTCTTTCTCTTGTTGACGTAATTTTTAGAGAAGGTCAAATAACTGCCACACGAGCTTTTTCTTTTTGGGGAAGATAAACTTTTAGCTATCATATTTTGCAGATGTAGTTGAAGTTATGGAAGATGGAGATCTACGGACCATTGGTAAACTGGATAATGACAAGAGACTAAGGCATCCTTTTACTGCTCATCCTAAGGTCGATCCATGCACGGGTGAGATCCGCCTGATTAAAGAAGCCTAGTGTACTTCTGCTACAGAATAGTAATTCTGACATATAGAATGGCTTAATGCAGGAGAAATGTTTACTTTTGGCTATGCAACTGAACCGTCATACATCACATACAGTGTTACTTCAAAAGATGGTTTCGTGCAAGCCCAGTACCCATAACAATATCAGACCCTGTAATGATGCATGATTTTGCAATTACTGAGAATTATGCAATTTTCATGGTACACTTACTTTTGGAAAACAGAAGCAGAAGCTCACTGATTGAGTCCAGGGCTTGCAACAGAGAATGAAGAAGACTGGAGTTGAAATTTTAACATAAATCAGCGATTATTGTCTGTATCCATATAGTAGAAAAAACTAGAGGTTATTGCTGCAAAAAGGAGAAAAATTAACCAGTAGTTTCGTCATCTACAAACAATATCAAGTAGCCATCGTCTTCCTTAGAAGTGATGCCAGGCTTGCAAGGGACAAATATAGCTTCTGAGCCAAACTGACCAGGTCCAAGGTCATAGATCCCTTTAACATTTCCTCCAACTTCAAGCTAAGTTTTTCCTAGGTCAGGTTGCGCAAGTAGATCAATTTTAAGGATCCCACGACCTTTCAAAAGCTACCCAGAATGGTTCCATAGACTTATCTTTGCTTCGTGGATACAGAGAACACAATTATCAAACCAAAAATCCTTTGGAGGAAAGGCTTACACTAAGGATCAACCTTGCACAATAAGGATCACAACGAAAGACTTCAAAAAAAAAAATAATAAAAAAAAAAATAATATATATATATATATATATATATATATATATATATACATACAAAATAACAAAAATCACTATGGGAGCAGCAGAAACACCCAATTCTCTCTCTCACCATAACGTATACCAGAGAAAAGACTCTAATTTCAACTTTCTCCTGCTCTACTCGATTTTTATATGTTCAATGCAATTCAACATAGATGCTATTGCTGTAATTAAACCCTCACCCCAATAAACAAGAAAAGGAAAGTTTTAGGAAAAAGCAACATAGAAAGTGTATGTGACGTGAACCAACACAAAAAATCAGATGAATTTAAAAGGAAATCCCTCGGCTTTTCGCCTAAATCCACCTTCGTGCATGAAACCAGTAAGTAATGAATGGTTCCTCAAACCTCCCTGCAAGCAGATATATCACATAGTGCCCTGCAACAAGGGAGCGCCATACATATACGTTCACATAATGTTTCATGCACATGATTTCGGATTACTAAACTCATCGTCATCGGGATTTACAGCCTTTTTTTTTTCATTTTTTGCCTTTTGCTCTCAATTTAATGTATAAAATAAAAGACAACAAAAACAAACACAAAAGATCGAAACTTTTTCTTAGCTTAGTGAAGTATTGAGACAGAAAACAAATGGGATGCTTCTGAATCTGGGTATAAAACTATAAATCTCCGCTAGAAAGACATGACAATGGCTCCTTCATTGTAGACGGAGACCCAAATGTAAAAGCAGCAAAACGAAACCCAGAGAAACAAATTTAATAAAAAAAAAAAAAAAAAAAGTAGACAGAGATACGAGAATATTTGGCTTTGGTGTTGGCGACGGCGCCCGACAGAAAGTTGAAGTAAGGTAGGGCTTCTGAGTCTGGGTCCAGGATGGCAGTGTTTGCACATCCCCAACCGTAAACCTGTACTGTAGTCCGTGTCCGACCCAACATCCCCTTGAGTTAGTTAATGTTATAGACGGTCGAACCTAAAATCGGTAAACTAGCCGTAAATTCAGTTCGGTTTGGTTAAATAATCAGATAAAGGCAGTGAAACATACAAATCCGTTAATGGCCGGATCGATGAATCGAGTGAATTTTTAATAATATTTAGCTAATTTTTATATAATATAAAAGTATTAATTATATTTTTAAAGAATTGATCCATCAATTTCACGACTGACCCAATAATCAAGATCAATCATCTTAAAAATCATATTATTGTACGAGTCTAATTTCATTTTAAACAAGAAGGATGAACATTTGTAAACATACATATAGAAATTACTATATTACTGAAGTTGACGGCTCAACCAGAATCTCAAAATGCTTACATGTGGCAGGCCTTGAAGTAGCCAAGTAATCTTTCTTATTTGTTGTTGCGCGGTGGTATTTATATAAAATATTAAATATGTATTTAAAAAATGGTAACTAAAGCATTCATTACAGAGCATTCGCAGAGAGCATTCCATGACTGACTCTGCTGGGAAACGGTTGTGCAAAATAGGCCTCGGCAACTGGTGCAAATCAGAGAATTGCCAAACGAATTGCTCGTGCAAAAAAAAAAAAGCTTTTTTAGGGGATTTGAGGTGAACACCACCACTACAAGAATAATTTGGGTTACGAAGCAGTTTTAGTCAATAGTTATGGGTACTTCATTGTACATTAATCAATCTAATAATCAAATCTCTGCTTTTGGCAAGAAAAATAAAAAATAAAAAATAAAAAGAAAAACCCATTTTTGGTTTTTCATCATGGGACACTTCAGACTTAAAGAGTAGAGATGATATTACAATGGCGCAACTTTCTCTATTCTTTCCCTTTTTCCCAGCACATTTTTGGGGCACAATGCCAGGGAGATGGAGAGAGAGAGAGAGAGAGACGTGGGGGCTTTGATTTTAAACCAAAACAAAACGTCAGGTCCTCAGAAACACGCATGCGTGTCATCTTTGAATACCAAACTCTAATGCTGGGGGACTACATGTTGATGGTGTCTTTTAAAAATGGTCAACAGTTCAACAATATAATATAATTTAAAAACGTCTAATTCCATCCCCGGCTTCCTAATGCACAAGCCAGCATTTTTGTTTGACCACCGATTCCTCTTCCATCTTTTTCAAGTTGCATTATGTCTCTCTCTGTCCCCCCCCTCTCTCTCTCTAACGTACAAACATCACTCACACACGCGCGCTGTCGCTGGACTTCTGGCTCTAACGTTGTCGCCGCTGTACATTTGCTTTCGTTCGTTTCTCGTAAGTCCATTCCCGCCTACTATACGTGATGTGCATGTTCATTCTCAGCTCTACCTATATATATATATAACAAATAAAAAATAGATAATAAATATATAAAAAAATTATTATTTAAATATCATTAAATTATGTGCTTAGACTCCAATAAAAAGAAAAATAAAAAACTTAAACTCGTATCAGTATAAATATATAAAAAAAAAGGCATAAAAATATCAGCAAGTTATATAATATTGATGCATGTTTACGTAATAATCCTTTTTGTGGTGCACAGTCGTGACTAGATTTTCGGCGTGACTTCAGTTTCAGGGTCAATCTATTGTACAGTGTTAACGCGCAATCTTTTTGGCGTTACAGCCTGCATTCCCATTTTTGAAAAAAAAAGGCCTTTTCGGAGAAATACAGGGCGAAGGTATTGCTCTGCATTTGCATTGCTCCACTGATAGCGTTGAATCCCATCTCTCTCTTTCCCCAGGCCTCTCTGCTTCGTCTTCCTTCCCTTACGAGGTCTGTTACTCTTTTACTTTCTCTTTTTCAATCTATACATATATATATATATATCTCTCTGTTTGTGTGTACATGTTTTGTTCGTCTGTTCATTCTTATGACTCTCTCTTATAGTGTCTTGTGAGATCGGATAGAGACTTGACGGAATTATCCGACGTTGTTTTTTCGAAGCAATTGAATTTGATTGTTGGATGATCGGAAAAAAATGGCTAGAGTTACAAGGCAGAGTTTAGTTTATCTTTATCTTTTTCTTTTTTTTTTTAATTTGAATCGAACTTGAAGAGAATGTGGAATTGGGGGTTAGTCTTCTGTTTTGGCAGCCAGAAAGTTGTGAGTGTTTCGACTGGGAATTCAACATATTTGTTGCGTTAAAGCTAAAGATTTGGCTGTCGTTTTGTGTCAATTTTTGGCAACCGCGTCACTAAATTGCGGACAGGCATAAGACTTACCAGGTGTTGTCTGGCTAGTTGTGGAGGATTCCGAGGATAAGTAAGCTGCATTCGGTATGACTCTCGTTTTCCTTTGTTAGAGCTTTCTATCCATGGGAATTTGCAGCCTGTTGAGGAATACAATTTGATTCTCGCTTTCCTTTGCAGATGCGGAATTGAGAAGAGAGACAAATCTTTGCAACTCTTTTATGTGTTTAATGCATAGATATTATTGAAACTGCCCTACTATTTCTCCCCGGCATTCAAATCTCTCCAAGGAAAAACAGTGTCAATGGAATCAGAAGGTGAAACTGGGGTAAGTATCACAGACAATTGCCTTGCCTACCTTATTCAAAAAAAAAAGGGTTCAGGGGAAAGAAATGACTTGATCACTCTTTTTTTATTTTTGATTTTTGATTTTTGTTGCTTTGGATTATTAAATAAAGGCAAGGAGGTAGGAACCCAGATAAACTAATGGTGCATCAAGTTAAGTCATGGAAGATAGTTGTTATCTGAGACAGTGAACATACCATATCAGCTCCTTTTCTATGCTGTCTAAGAGGCTCACTTTTAATGCCTGATAGTTCATTGGTAGAATTAGATTGATGAAGATTCCTTTTGTGGATTTCTGAAGCTTGTCTATTGTATTCTATGTTGCTCAGGCAAAGCCCTTGAAGAGTGTAGGCGGACACATCTGCCAGGTCTGTGGAGATAATATTGGCAAAACTCTGAATGGTGATCCCTTCGTGGCATGCAATGTTTGTGCATTTCCTGTTTGCCGGCCATGCTATGAGTATGAGAGGAAGGATGGAAATCAGTCTTGCCCTCAATGCAAAACCAGATACAAAAGGCATAAAGGCATGTTGATTAATGTCATTAGCTGCATCTTTCTCAGATATTTGAAACTGAGGAGATTACATTAGTAACTAACCTTTACTTCATTTACTTTATTTATCCATCCAATTTCTTTGAATAATATAATTGGAATAAATATACAATTATAGTAATGGTTTTCTCATTCCAGGTAGCCCCACAATTTTAGGTGACAGAGAAGAGGACGGTGCAAGTATTGTCAATTACCATTCAGAAAATCAAAACCAGAAACAGAAGCTTGTGGACCACATGTTGGGCTGGCAAGTGAATTATGGACGAGGGGAGGATGCTGGAACTCCAAATTATGATAAAGAGGTTCCTCATAACCACATTCCTCTGCTCACAAATGGACAGGAGGTAGGTCCATCAGGCTTTGATGTGCTGCAGTTATTTGCTGGATAGGAATTGAAATGAAATTAATATTGAGCCATGGCTAATCTTAGGTCTCTGGAGAGTTATCTGCTACATCACCTGAGCATATTTCTATGGCATCTCCTGGAACTGGCGGTGGGAAGCACACACATCCTCTTTCTTACACAACTGATGCCAATCAATCTTGTATATCTCCCTTTTCCATTTAATGTGCATTCTGTCTTTGTGTTTGTGGTTGCATGCAGTTTAATTTTTAGATTTTGGATATATGCTTCTTGTAGCTAATGCAAGGGTATCAAGGGAGTTTACTTCCCCAGGATTGGGCAATGTGGCCTGGAAAGAAAGAGTTGACGGGTGGAAGGTGAAGCAAGACAAGAATGTTGTTCCAATGAATGCCGGACAAGCTCCTTCTGAAAGAAGTGCTGGAGATATTGATGCCAGCACAGATGTGCTTGTGGATGACTCTCTACTGTAAGAGTCAGTGAGAACAAAATTTATATTTCTTTTACTGCTTTGTGGATGTAGTTGGTTGTCAGTTGTAGTACTCAAGTCTATAACTTTAGTATTACTTTTCTTTCATTATGTCCTTGACTGAGCAGAGATGCTTGTTATTCTCATTATTCCCAAAGCAAATTCTGATACATGGAACATTGGTCCTTAGTACTCAGAGTTAACAGAGTGCTAAGAGCTATGCTCCATTATGCTACCTTTTTTGGCATATGATTTCTATTTGGCTTTTATTTCTTATTTCCATGCATTATCTTATGCCTTTGCCTTTGCCTTTGGCAGGAATGATGAAGCTCGACAACCTCTTTCAAGGAAGGTTTCCATCCCATCTTCTAGGATTAATCCATACAGGATGGTCATTGTTATGCGACTCATCATCCTCTTGATTTTCTTGAACTACCGGCTAACAAATCCTGTTCGTAATGCATATGCACTGTGGTTAGTGTCTGTGATATGTGAGATTTGGTTTGCCATATCCTGGATATTGGACCAGTTCCCCAAGTGGTTCCCCGTAAACCGTGAGACATACCTGGACAGGCTTGCTTTAAGGTTGGATGCTTTCTGTCTGGGTTTCCTTTTATGTCTTCCAGTGTAATTCATTCCCTCTGGATATGTTTCCAGTAGCTGAACATTTGAAGTTGCATGGCATTTCCATGTTTATGGCTCTTATTATGTTCTGTATGAGTAACAACTCTAATTATATTCTGTATGACTAACAGATATGATCAAGAAGGGGAACCATCACAATTAGCTGCTGTCGACATTTTTGTCAGTACTGTGGACCCATTGAAGGAGCCACCTCTTGTGACAGCAAACACGGTGCTTTCTATACTTGCAGTGGACTACCCAGTTGACAAGGTCTCATGCTATGTCTCTGATGATGGTGCTGCGATGTTGACTTTTGAAGCTTTAGCTGAAACTGCAGAGTTTGCAAGGAAGTGGGTTCCTTTCTGCAAGAAATACAGTGTTGAGCCTCGGGCTCCAGAATGGTACTTCTCCCAGAAGATTGACTATTTGAAAGATAGAGTGCAAACATCTTTTGTAAAAGATCGTAGAGCTATGAAGGTGTGAATCTTGCGTGCAGTTTCACTTGGCTGCACTAATTATATCCACACAGGGTGTTTCCTTATGTTACACTTTCCACTTCTGTTGCAGAGAGAATATGAGGAATTCAAAGTTCGTATTAATGGGCTTGTTGCAAAGGCACAAAAAGTTCCTGAAGAAGGATGGATTATGCAAGATGGTACTCCATGGCCTGGAAATAACACCAGAGACCATCCAGGAATGATTCAGGTTCTTATCGCCTCTTGACTAAGTGCTTGAATTATAAATTATGATACATATGCTCAAAACTTTTAAATTTTTGGTAGTGCTCAACATTTCTCTACTAGTTTAAAAAGTTACAGATGCAGGTGGTGTTACGCATGTTGAATCCTTAACTTGTTAGGTTTGTTTTTCTCCATGACATCCTCATCTACTGTTCCTCATCCCTTCTTTCTTAACATAGTATCTTCAGTTGTGTGTCATTTGTTCTGCTTCCATTTTTTTGCACGTTTTGGTTTTGATTTGCTGGGTCAGTTCCAACTCCAATATTTCCCTAGTGCAATTTTGTTTTTGAGACCACTATTGTTTTCAGGTTTTCTTAGGCCAAAGTGGAGGCCTTGATGCTGAGGGTAATGAGCTGCCACGGTTGGTTTATGTTTCTCGTGAAAAGCGTCCAGGCTTCCAGCACCACAAAAAAGCTGGTGCCATGAATGCACTTGTAAGTAGTTGATAAAAGCAGTCAGATGGCTTTCTTTTATGTGGGAGGCCATTTCTAATCTAATGACATGCAAGTATTGCAGGTTCGAGTATCAGCTGTCCTTACTAATGGACCATTCTTGTTAAATCTCGATTGCGATCACTACATAAACAATAGCAAAGCATTGCGGGAAGCTATGTGCTTCATGATGGATCCCAATCTCGGCAAATATGTCTGTTATGTTCAGTTCCCACAGAGATTTGACAGTATTGATAGGAATGATCGATATGCCAATCGCAATACTGTTTTCTTTGATGTATGTTCCACATCCTTTTATTGAGTATTGACTTACCTCTGTGTTGTGATGTCATTGAGTTATTTAGTACCTTATATCAGCAATAGCTTTGCTTAGCATTTAATGTCATTCATGAAGATACAATTGAACTTTGATGTTTAGGATTATCTGAATGATTTCTGCCATGTGAAATTCAGATAAACCTGCGTGGCTTTGATGGTATTCAAGGCCCTGTTTATGTGGGTACTGGATGTGTCTTCAATAGAACAGCATTGTACGGCTATGAACCTCCTCTCAAACCCAAGCATAAGAAGCCAGGTTTGCTATCTTCTCTTTGTGGTGGGTCAAGAAAGAAAAGTTCCAAAACAAGTAAGAAGGGCTTGGACAAGAAGAAATCTGGAATGCACTTAGATCCTACATTGCCAGTTTTCAGCCTAGAAGATATAGAAGAGGGCGTTGAAGGTCCAAATTTACCAGTTGTTTTGGTCAATTTCCCAGTTAAATGCTTTTTTTTTTTTTTTTTTGTGGAAAGCCTATTTCTGATTTATAATTTCATATTACATCTAAATTTGGTGCACCTACCACATAATGCCATTATCTCTCGATGTTTATGGACACACACAAATAGCTTACAGGAATGATTTTATGAAAGTTGGTTCTTAAGTTTGATTATGTGCTGATGTGTATCTATATTTGGTAATCAAGGTGTTGGTTTTGATGATGAGAAGTCATTACTGATGTCACAAATGGACCTGGAAAAAAGGTTTGGCCAATCTTCTGTTTTTGTTGCCTCAACCCTAATGGAGAATGGCGGTGTTCCTCAATCTGCAACTCCAGAAACTCTTCTTAAAGAGGCTATACATGTCATCAGCTGTGGATATGAAGACAAAACAGACTGGGGAAGTGAGGTATATTTCATTACTTTTGTTTAATGCTGCATCGCAACTGCAAAATGTTTTGCCTTATCTCTGCATTCATTGTTCCAACTGCTCATCTATATACTGCATCTAAATGGTTATAAGCCCCCCAATTGGGCAAACCTTACAGCTGTATATTCAGATAAAGTTACTTGGACTTGTTGCATTTGAACGTTAGTCAGTCCTTGTATCCCTGTTAGTGTTCATTTTCTTCCATTTCACTCGTTATGACTTCTATTTCTTTTATCTTTTTTGCTTCCGCTGGGTTATTTCTTAAAAAGCATCCATTGTTTATGTAATTTGCCAGATAGGATGGATCTACGGTTCTGTTACAGAAGATATTCTTACTGGCTTCAAAATGCATGCCCGTGGTTGGCGGTCAATATACTGCATGCCCAAGCGCCCAGCCTTCAAGGGGTCTGCTCCCATTAATCTTTCTGATCGTTTGAACCAAGTGCTCCGGTGGGCTTTAGGTTCTGTTGAAATTCTGTTAAGTCGGCATTGCCCCATTTGGTATGGTTATAGTGGTAGACTGAAATGGCTTGAGAGGTTTGCATACATCAACGCTACAATTTATCCCATCACATCTATCCCTCTTCTGATGTATTGCACACTCCCAGCTGTCTGTCTACTTACAAACAAGTTCATTATACCACAGGTATGTTGGAAGTATATTTTCCATCTGGCCTCCTTGTTGTTTCCGTTTTCATGTGGGTCGTGTTCTATATGCGTCCGTCATCTGACCTTAAAAGTGCTTCGACTGCTTACCATTTAGCTGCACTGAATTTCTGGCTTTGCTGATTCTGATTGCAGATTAGTAACATTGCAAGCATATGGTTTATATCTCTGTTTTTGTCAATCTTTGCCACTGGCATCCTGGAAATGAGGTGGAGTGGTGTTGGGATCGATGAGTGGTGGAGGAACGAACAATTTTGGGTTATTGGTGGTGTTTCATCCCATCTTTTTGCCGTTTTCCAAGGCCTGCTCAAGGTGCTTGCTGGCATTGATACTAACTTCACGGTCACGTCAAAGGCATCAGACGACGAGGGTGATTTTGCTGAGCTCTACACGTTCAAATGGACAACTCTTCTGATCCCACCAACAACTCTCCTCATCATTAACATTGTGGGTGTCGTTGCCGGGATATCGCATGCCATTAACAGTGGTTATCAGGCATGGGGTCCGCTCTTTGGCAAGCTTTTCTTTGCTTTCTGGGTCATCATTCATCTCTACCCTTTCCTCAAAGGTCTGATGGGTCGCCAGAACCGGTCGCCTACAATTGTTGTTGTGTGGTCTGTTCTCCTTGCCTCCATTTTCTCGTTGTTATGGATACGGGTTGATCCTTTTACCGTACAGGTAAAGGGTCCCGATGCCGAGCAGTGCGGGATCAACTGTTGAGACCAAGTGTGCAACACACACACACACACACACAAGACAGAAAAGTGACTTGAAAATTCCTTTTGGATGATGTTAAATTCTGTCAATAATACAACAGATTACAACAAACTGAAATTTTAAGATCACAAACTATATGATCCTCTCAAGCCAGGCATCAATCTTTCCTTTAAAAATCATCTGTACCCGACAGCGTTGCTTGTAGGTTGTTGTACCTTAGCTTCCAATCTCACTGTCACGCGATGTCCCCCATGATTTAATTGCCTATCCTCTGCATCCAAAAGATCACGTGTCGGCAAGGCAAATTACTGTCTGCATCCCCACTTCGGAAGGAAAAATTACTAAATTTCTACAAATTGTGAGTATTTGAAGAGTTCGGGAGTTCTCTCTTACATTTAAAGTACTGGTGTCATCCGGACAAAACAGGATGGGGGCCACATACTAATACATCTTGGAAGAGAATCCGTCTGCCTGCCCTACAAAACTGACTACCAAGACAAGAAAACAATCGTGCGGGAAGAGGTGCTCAGGGAACACTGTGGTGATTGGATGGGTTGTCTTGGCAGAATGTTGGGCACGGTACGGCATTTGTTGCGGAATTGTGGGGCCATCTACGATGGCTTGCATTATGCATGTGAAGCAGGGTACAGAAGAATCGTGTTGGAAGCAGATTCCAAAACAGCTCCATACTCCTTTGAGAGGAAGCCGCTGGCCACACACCCACAAGCAAATTTGATAAATTTGATAGATGGGTGCAGAGATTTTACGGCAAGAGATTGGGAAATTGGAATCCAACATGTTTGCAGGGAAGGGGGTATAGGCTGGCAGATTGGTTGGCCTCTGTCGCTGTTTAGCTGCTTCAACTTGTCCCTTCCTTCGACGAAAAACCCAAAAAAAAAAAGTAATAAACAATAAATAAAAGAATATTGGCATATGGCTAATATATGACAAAAATATGTTTAATACTATTATTCTAATAACATAAACTAGTCCAGAGGATATGCAGTCATGATTTAGCACATCCCAAATTCTCTTAATACAAATCAATTTTTGAAGATTGAAGATCCATCGTTTAATCCATGATTGGCGACTTGTCATATGAGTAAAGTCTGTAAATAAAAATTTTTTATACAAAAAAATAAATTATTAGAATTAACAAATAAAATTACTAATAATTGTTGAGAAGAGGAAGACCTCAATTTTCTTGTCAATCACAGTTTACTTATTGTCTATGAATAAATATTTGATTCTCTTAAAAAAAAAAAACAATTCTAAATTTAGAAACATAATGTCTTAAAGAGTAATTTCAATGTTTGTTCTTCCATACTAGTCAAGTATTAAGCTCATACCTGTAATCTTTTCTAAGCTAGTAACATAAATATATATGATGCACTCTTTTTTTTTTTTCTTTTTTTCCTTTATTGGGTCCTACATATTCATTTTTCCACATATATATATATATATATGTGTGTGTGTGTGTGTGTGTGTGTGTGTGTGTGTGTGTGTGTGCAAATTATAACAATAGATTCTGAAGATGTTCCAATAGCAAATAGGACTAAGAGATGTTGCAGGTGCTGTTATATGCTTGGGTTTGATGTTCTGCATCGTACGAATTGCCGAGGACTATCATACAGTCAGCCTGGTGATGGAATCGCGGCTCGATAAGGTTCCACACGACTCTGAAATCCGACCTCATGCTCAAACGGATTGCTAGTGGCAGCCCATTTCCTGAATCAAGCATGTCTTGCATATTGCTTCCTGCACCATACATGGGTTTGTTCCTCGTCCCCACGTACAATTTGAACAACGTTGAACTATGTCTTTCGGCGTAAAGTTTTGTACCCTGCCAAGTTGAGATCACCGCGAGGTTAACGTGTCATTGTATTATGTGAGGAGAACAAGCATGTTCTATCAACTCTTACACAAGAGGTCTTCTATGCAAGGTTGGGGGGATTTTTATTATTATTATTATTTTAATATAACTAACTCATATTTTACATTATGTGATAATTAGAGTATATTTCAATAAACTAATAAGATATTTTTGTATAGTGTAAAAATAGGAATAAATTATATTTTAAAAAAATAAATATGAGGGACACTTAAAATTTAATGCAAACTCTCACTGAACTTCAGAGCAATCAATGGAAGCAAACGGTGCTTGAAACTGGTTATTTCAACATCTTAAAGAAGGTAAATTTTAATAAGATGGCATATGCTTACACGTGAGAAGGCGAAAGGGAGGCGGCCGAAAGTCATTTCGAGTATTGGGGGACGAATGTGAAGGCCGAATAGCTTAGACCTGTTTTCAATGAGCAGATGCAGCGAACAATTGCAGGTGAGGATCTTGGTTGCGACTCCATATTCGTCCACTCCTTCTCCTAGTCCGAATTCTCCAACCCTGTTAATCTGCATCATGCGCAACAACCCCTTTTGAAGTTGATCATGGCCGTTACAAAAGCTTCTGAATTTTATGTATTTTTAATAACTGGAGTTGGCAGCCATGAGCTGGATTTCCAATTAAACTGCGGATGGCTTAATAAAGAAAGACATTGCAAAGCAAAAAAGTTTCATTATTTAGTTTTAGACTTGACTAGGGCCGACGTTCTCTTCTATCTCGGCCTTATATTTATCTCACCTCTCATACATCCTTAATTATTTATTAAAAAAAAAAAAAAAAAATTCCTCGGCCTCAACCCATTGCCAACCACTTATATGGCTCAAAGATTGGAGGCTCTCTGAACATGGGTTACAGGAGGCGGCTTACAATGTGCGCAAAGCACAAAGAGAAGAACACGCTGCCTTAGGAATTTGACAACACTATTTTTATCAACAAAAAAGTTACACTAGACAGGAAAATTGGATACAGATACTGCACATTTATAATTGGTATGTTGCTTTGATGAATGGTAAGCCAACTAGAGCTAAAATCTAAGATTCTATGATGTAGACCCACTTTAATCTCGTATTATACTTTTTTAGTAGTAAGTGTTATGGAATTTCGAAAAGAAAAAAAAAAGGTCATATGAAGAAATCAAGCACGAACCATGTGCAAAGGAAAGCACACACAAACCAATCAAACTGGTTTCGTTGATCAAAAGAGCAATGATGTTATGGGAGGTTGAGAGTTCAAACGTCATATTCTTCAAATTACCATAAAATATGATGTGTAGTCCTAATGCATCAAAAAGGAAAAAGCGGAACACTAAGAAGAGCAACAGCAACAAGGAGGAAGATGAGAATGTACCTGGATTGACATCTTGGGTGGTGGGGGTTTCGTAGCAATGTAGAAAACAAGCAAAGCAATGCCCAAACTCAGCATCAATCTCCAAATTAATTGCAAAGAGACCCAAATACAAGAAGAGCTCCTCCCAAAAGAACAATACCTCCACCACCATCCTCTTCCTTTCCTACCATTGTAGTACCCTTCCTGGCCACCTTCCTCCTCCTCCTCCTCCTCCTCCTCCTCCTCCTCATATCCAACATTACCACTAAATCCACGGTGGTCATCAACAATAACTAAACGGTTCACACCACCACTCTCGCCCCCAGTACTAACAACCTTTTTGTCATTCAGGAAAGAGTTGTTGGATCCACGAGAGGAGGAGTAGCGAGAGAGATTGAATCTCGAGATTTCGGGGTTAATCTTGTTAAGAAGAATGGTATCGGATCTTGTTGGCGAGTGGAACGTAGAATCAAGGTTGTTGGTTCTGATATCGACACTGTTTGCATGGGAGACGGTTGATGGGCTTTGAACGTAGTATGCACACGGGTAGTTTTGAATGTGATACAATGTTTCTTGCTCTTCACTGTCCATCCCTTGAATTTGAGCGGACATTGGACTGCAGAGACTCTGAGAGATGTGTTGCGGACTCTGACAAGGGAAAGCTTGAAGCTCCTTTTAAATGGGGCGACGTCTCTGACAGAACAGGTTGCCCCGTTAGCTTTGATTTATATAATTAATGATACTACATATCTACTGAATTGTAGACTTTTTTTTTTTTTTTTTTCTCATGATAGAAAAATTTTTAACAGATTTATTATTTATTACTTTCTCTCTTACTTGAAATATGAATTATAATGAAAAATTCAAACATAAAATGGTGGGTTAGAGTGTACAGTTTAAAGTTGACGACAGTGATTATTATTATTAATGTTGCTTGGAAGCCGGTGTACTGTCGTACAACGATCATATTCCTTCTCTTAATTAATCAAGTATTATTTGGAGATTTTCACGCGGGCATTACGGGGAGGTATTGTTAATTAGCTTTACACCGAATTGTCTATCTCCGTTACATCTCATGAATGATGGCAAAGTAAGCACGCTCTAACGTTACCTTTTCATTCTTTTAGCCTTTGTTCAAGCTTTTCTTAAGCCAAAAAGACCACGACAAAAGGCTCTAAGTTGACCAGCTTTGCCTGCTTTTTCTTCCTTTCTTCCGCCCCTTCCTCCCCATCCTCGCCCCACTCCCCCCAATATTCGTTTTCTTATAGCTTGCACAAGCTAGTTGCCCAATAAAAGCATCTTCCAAGCACGTTACTGCCTGAGATCTAAGTTTGAGGTGAATTTGAGTCGAGGGTCGCGACTGACATAGAACATACATTTTTAGAAGTGCTTGTTTGTATTCCATGATCCTTATGTCAAGTGTTAAATAGCCACCCCACATTTCATCTCTCTACTTTCTTTTAACTACATTTGGCATGTTAACGAAGACAAATTTCATATACTACTGTCATGTAGCTTATACATATAACTCGTGAATTTTTGCTGAAGGAGAGAGCAAATACTATATCTATGGTTTCAATCAAGCGGAGTTGCGTGGACGGAACGTGATACATATTAAATATAAGTCATCTATAGGTTTCGAATGAATGTTTTTCTTTTTAATAAATCTATTTTGACTTAATATTTTTTTTATAATGAGTTATTTGGATTTATTCAAAAAGAAAAAAAATCAAAATAACAAGCAGATCTCTAAAATAAAAAAATGTATAAAAAAAATTGAATGTTTAATTATTGAAGTGTTTCATAATATCTATTAGTGTGAGCCATTTGTCCACCGGTTTACTTTTGGTGATAAAAAATTTTGCTCGGCAGAATGAGAAGAGAGCAGTCGAGTGGAGAGGGAGAGAGAGAGGGGGAGGGAGGGAGAGAATGGAAGGGAAGTCAAGACGCGAAATGTAATTGAATTTCTCTTGCATTGGAAGAGACGATGGATTGAAATGCAAGTGTGTCCATGCAGGGTCAGGGTCATGATTAAAGGTAACAATAGGTGGAACATTGGCAACAAATAGTCTAATGGTTCTAGCTTTCGCTTTAATGGCAAGCATTATGGATGACACTTCATATTGTCATCATTGTCACATATATATATATATATATATATGTATGTATCTTTTTCCTAGCTAGAAACTAGATCTCGTAGACAAGGCCTACAGTAATTAATGCTCGGATTATGGGGCCCTCCCGGTTCATGGACACACACATTTTTTTCATTTTTTTTTTTTGGCCGGACATTTTTAGCAAATTTTTAAGGAGGGATGGCGACGTGCCGGGGAAGATTGGGACCCTTTTCTCTCGTCCATTGAACGAGTCTCCAGTCGTGGACCATAAAAATCCGAGGGTAGCTTTCTCACTCCCTGAAATCATCTAAATTTAGATATTAAAATGTTAAATCTGCCTTCACTTGTCATCGACGCTTTGGCCGAGTGGTTAAGGCGTGTGCCTGCTAAGTACATGGGGTTTCCCCGCGAGAGTTCGAATCTCTCAGGCGTCGTTCTTATTTTGTTAATAGTGCCTTTTGCTCTGTTCCATTTGTCAAGCTTTGGGCCCTTTGCACCAGTCTGTTTTTTCCACCTTTCAAGCTGACATCGCACACGAGACCTCACATATTTTAATAGCTGAACACCTACTTAAATGGATTTGAAGTTGGATGGTAGGGAATATCTATGCCTATTTAGTTTTTGCCTTTTGTGTGTGTGTGTGTGTGTGATAAGTAAATTAAAAGAACGGCTACACAATTCCAGCGGTAATTAGTGATAACAAATTGATTTTGCATAGATCGGTTAACTTGATTCCTTGTTAATGTCAAACTCCAGGACCCAAATCATGGTTATTTCTAAGTTTTCATTTTATTCCAAGCAATGTAAACTGAATTGAAAACTAAAGAAATTGTTAACTGATCAAACGGTATATCATAAGGCTAAGCTATAATTGTGTATCTTGACAATTTTACATATTGGAAACTTTTGAAACATAAGGAGAAAAGTATTAGCAAGTGAGAGCTTTTATTTACTTATTTATTTTTGTTTATTTTGACGTATTGAGCCACATACCCTTCCTTCTCTTCTCCTGCCACTGGCGCCACCCTCCACTTCCACTATGTTATTCAGATTTTGTACATGAAAGGGGAGCTAGAGAATTTCACAATCTAGTCTTTATTCCCTTCATGCGAATTTGCCACTATACACATTTTTCTCGCAAGGAACGATGATTATTGCACCAAGGCGTTCCAAAGAAATGACCAACACCCCAGACCTCTCCGGAAGACTGAACTAAGTGCACGAATCTCTAGCAGATCTAATCTCGAATTTGCAATGTTTATTTTTTTCAGCTAGGGGTTTACAGCCGAAGGAAACTATAACAAGACTAGTGGCTGTTGGGAAATTAAGATGGCCTAGAGAGACAGCAAGAAGAATGTAGCAACTTTTCTCCACACAAAAAAAAAAAAAGAAAAAAAGGAAGAAAATTTTGGAGCCTTAAAGCATGCCTAAAACTTCTCTAGGACATGGCATGCATGGAATAGCTTGGGGATTTGGGTGGCACAGAGAGAGAGAGAGAGGGGGGGGTCTAAGGGTGGAGAGTTATTCAGCTTGGAAATCAGGGAAAGGAGAGGAAGAAATGTTTTCGATCAAACCTTCCAGACCCCATTCTCCCATTCTTAAGCTTTCTCCTTGCCAATGATTTTCAACCGCAAACATGTCCTCTACATTAAAGCTCTCGGTGTTATTGAAGCAAGTATTGCTGTAGTTGTCGCTGTTGCTCTTTGTAGCATTATTCTCATCAATACTTGCACTAATCTCAAGTGGAGGAAGAGTAAGGTCTCCTTCTGCAATTCCCATTTTATTATTGGCAGGATCTAAGACCCCGTAATCTCCACACAACGCCTCTCCAATACCCACTTGTGCCAAGCATGTTGGCATGCGATGTAAACTAGTGGTTGCACCGGTCATCCCATAGCGGTTACTCAGAATAGGAAAAGGATCGATTTGGTTGCAGTGGTTGCCGGTGATAATAGCTTGCATGGACACAGATGAGGAGGAAGATGATGGAACTGTGTCCATGCACATTGGCATCATGATGTGATGAATATCATCATGCATGTGGGTCATGTTCCCTACGACGTCTATGAGCTCTGATGATTGGCTATCATTTGATGAGAATGTAGAAGGGTCATTACTGATCTTCAACCTTCTCTTAAGTGTAGAATTCCAGAAGTTCTTTATTTCGTTGTCTGTCCTTCCTGGAAGACGGGCGGCAATCTGGGACCACCTGAGGTTTTGAGGAAAATGAAAATATCCATGAGAAACAAATGTAACATCATCAGATTACATAGAGATAGGCAACCGATGCATGAATTCTCAACGTATGGTAGTAAATTTCAGACCACTGTAACAACAGGCAATTTCATCATAAGTGCATAACCTAGTGGTTGTGGTTGTGCTAGTCTGCAGTGCCAACAATGCCATTTTATCCCACAGACCTGGGAAGATAGCAAGCCCATATTTGACCTATAATTTGAGATTCAGGAAGGAATATGATGTAGAGTATATGTACATTAGTGGCTCAGCCAATTGCTCGAGATAGCAGAACATTCTAATTTCTGGCTTCTTTTCTTGTTGATCTTTGTGATTTATGGAGGGTTTGGTCAAAATGTGCTGAAGAGTTTTCAAACCCTTGTCCACCTGGTGAAGAAGGTAGATTAGATCCCCACACGATGGCTGGAGAGTTTTTTAATAGGTTCTGCCTATGTATACTCACTTGGTATTGAGAGTTATTAACCCCCCCTCCCCCCCCCCAAAAAGGATCGAATTAGAAAATTCCATTGAATATTTGTATTAATTAGCATTTATTATGGCAACTTAAGCAAGCAATTTGGCAATCTAATCATTACTCCATGGCCCTTAACAACTTATGCAGCCAAATTGACATTGGTTTCAATTGATCTCCTTTATGGCCAAGCCCCCAAAAAAAAGAATGTCTATGAAGCTAAATTATCGATACAGCCTCTATGTTGCAGAAAGCTCGCAGGGTTGCTGCAATTTTGTTGTATTGGTGCATGCATTAAATAAGTTAAGCTGATTGATCCAGTGATTTGGAAGAGAAATGAACTCTGGGGTTAGGCTGCATTGCTCCATGTTTTCAATTAACCCATAGGTATAGGACGGAGAGTTCCTAACGTGCATTTAATTCACACAATTTCGAGATTTTCCCTCCCATTAGGCTAGGTTGCTCACTTTTCATTCTTCCCCCAACTGTGTATAGATGGAAAAATAATAGTACACATGCAAATTGTACAGAAGAAAGTACGCATGCAGACAAAATGGCATTATCTTTGCAATATATTAATTAAGTACCCAAAAGCAACTGCACTAGATAGCAAGCTAGGAATAGCAGTGGGTGAGAGCTGATAATTAAGTTTAAATAGAAATGAAATAAAATTGAGAAAGAAGTTGAGGAGACCTGTTGCCAAGAATGGAATGCAAATGAACAATAAGCTCCTCCTCTTGAGGAGAAAATGCACCACGCCTGAGGTCCGGTCTCAGATAATTAATCCAACGGAGACGACAGCTCTTGCCACACCTCTGCAATCCAGCATTCCGAGCAATGTCAGTCCAACACCCTTGTCCATTGGTGAGCATGTACTTGATGAGCTTTTCGTCCTCCTCTGGTGACCACAAACCCTTTCTAAGCTTTGTCTTGTTGCTGCTCGCTTTGTCTTTGCCCACAACAAGATCTGGCTTTCTCATTGTCGTTAATGTTAACGTACTCTAAAACCTTGAATTTTCACACCAGTTATATATTGCTCTAGAGGGACGTTTGTTTTTTTTGACTGGTCTGATGGAGAAACGAGAAAGATATATAGATAAGTGACGTTATTTGTGTTTGTAGCAACACATACAAGGATACACAAAGAGAGAGAGAGAGAGAGAGAGAGAGAGGCCCTCCAAAGGTGGTAAGTGATGATGATGATGTTGATGGTTGTGGGGTTTGCTTAGAATTTGAACATGAGCATTGAATATAGGGAGGAAGGGAGAGGAAGATTATGCTAGTTTGTTGGTTGATGGGTAGAGTGGAAAACGGATTGGAAGGGGACCTCTTAGAGAGAGAGAGAGAGAGAGAGAGAGAGAGAGAGAGAGAGAGAGATGGTATGGTTGGTCTACTTGTATGCATTTTTCTTCACTCACAAGGTAATCATCATGTATGAGACAAACACATTTGCTTCCACTTCACATAATGCCCCCACACACTCTCTCTAACAAGAGTGAACAGCAGTAACATATCTACCTTTTCTAAAGAAGAAGAATTAAAAAAAAAAAAAATGGTACTAAAATACTATTTTAAATAAATATTAGATATAATGTGTGAGCCTGCATGTTAAGAAAAAAAAAATTAACTCAATAATAAATGTGTGGGGAAAAAAAAGTAAATGTGATCCAGATAAACAAAATTTAAGTAAAACTCATTGTTCAGTTAGGCTCCATCACTTAAACTCTCAGAAGAGTGATCCCCTCGTGGCCACTGGAAAGGCATACATAAAGCTTGCAGTGTCTTGCAAAGTGTCATGAACTAAACAATGGAGATGACCCAAAAAACAAAAAAAAAAAGAACAAAAATCCGTGCGTGTTTCTTTCTCTGTTTTTATAGAATAAAGATTCACATTTTCTCTAAGAGAGGCCGTGCCCAGTAGTGTTCCAAAGTTAAATAGGTTTTGGACAAAACTCAACTTAAGAGACTAGAAAGGCCTTCTTTCTTTAAACTTCTTATTATGCGATGGGTTGGCTTTAGAAAATGATGAATACCAGAAGAATGTTGTGTAAAATACCTATAGTTACCTTTTTTTTTTCATTTCTTTCTGAATAACTAATACAAATTTAAAACATAACTTAACAAATTATTAAAAATATTTGTTATATTTATTTATTTATAAATATAATTGATACATAGTTTTATATTATATAAAATTATTTTATTATTTTTAATTTTAAATAAACGGCCATTTATTATATAACATTATATTTAAAAAATTTAAAAAATAATAATAAAAAATAAATCAATCTCAGGAATTACAAAAACTGCGTGAGAGTCTATCATCTATTATACTTAGAACTAAAGAATCACTGAATGAACGAGTCGATCAGAGTACCAACAGGCAAGGCAATGGCCAGTGGTTACTTCAGTTTTAGAGAAGCCAAGATTGGTTTCATGAAATCCCATATGATCAAAGCCTAGCCAACAGCATCCCAGGAAGACTTAAAATAAATAAATAAAAAAGAAATGTTAGTAGAGAATTAATGTGTATAAAAAAAGAAAAATTTGGAATTGAAAACTAATATCGAGACTTTTGGAGCAAGAAATAACAACAATTAGAGTACCAACATCATGGCTATCTGAGGTAAAACACACTCCATTCAAACTTTCGTTTTCATGTGTGCTGTCACACTTAATAATTCTACTAAGCCTTTCGCTTTTCCTTACCCAACCCCCCATCCCCTCTCTACATGTCTAGAGGCCGCTGTCTGAATGAGAATTCCTTGTATCTATATAAACAAAACCAAATCCCCAAAATGCGTACAGTCAGAAGAAGTTTTACAACAGAGTTCTGGCCAATATGTCATGGAAAGCAAAAAGGGGATGGTGTTGCGACTTCTAATCAACATTATATCGTTGGTGTGAAAAGGACTGCCAAAATTTCGGGTAAAAAAAAAAAAAGAAAAGGCGACTGCGAAGCACTTCAAGTTACTCTAATGTTTCAAAAGCATCCTCTTCGCTCTGTCTACAGCTGTCCCCGGAAATATCGTTGTTCCATCCAACCAACACTCCCTGGCTTCTTTGTCAGGAAGACAAGAAAGACCACGTAGCCAAACTGTTTACTTGTTATCCATATATATGTCTATATATTTGATTTAATCCAACTACAATTCAAACTCAAGACCTTCAACACTAGAGATGACTCCATTGACATTGGACTATTTTTTTCATTTTTATTTTTTTTCTTGTTTAGAGCAAGAGCTAAAGCCCATTGGTGATATTTAAAAATATGTATACATCTTCGTCTGCCTGTGGATGGAAGGCCAACTGACCGAAAATGTCCAAAGCGCGATCCTAAATTACAAATGAAAAAGCGAAAACGAAGCCATGAGAACAATGCAAGATGAGTAAAGGTTTTTCACGTAAATTCCAAACAGAAGCGCAAACACGTAATTAAAGCTCTTCCAACCTCCCCCTTTATTGCAATTAATATTTCTTGCTGATTCGCCTGATTACCAGTCAATGTCGGAACCCAGAATTTACCTATTAAATGTTGAGCTCCTTCAATATCCCAGAAGGATTAGAAAAAAAAAAAACAGAGAAAGAGAAATATTCAGCTTCCAATTGCAGTCTTTGCTTGTATCATTACATTACGGTAGCTTCTATTGCTTTTGGCAAAGTAAGTTACCTTTTTTTCTTTCTGAATTCTAATCCTTTTGAATAAAATCACAATTATTATTATTTCAAAAGAGAAAATAAACATGTCAAATAGTCCCTAACTATCAAATTTTGATGTATATTCTAAATTTTATTTAATAATTTAATTTTTTTTTAAGGAAAATAATGTTTTTATATTTCTCAAAACATGCAGCCTGTGCGCGTAATTGTGTGCTCAAACAGCACCGAGATGATGATGCTCAATTACACATCCCCGACTACTTTTTCTAACCAATTCATATTGGAGTCCAATCGTTGTACAAAGCCAGGCGTGGCCGTCAAACGTTCGAAGATGGGTTTAGATATATCTAGCCCGGGAGTCCGATCAAGAGGTCAAAATTTTTTGGGGCCATTTTCTTTAACGATGTTCTTCAATTGCAACCTTGGGTATCGACGGTTGAAAAGAAGACAATTCGAAACAGAGCTAGTAAAATATCTCTTTATTGTTTGAAAGGCGGCCGAAGTACTCGAGTTCTAGCACGAGAACATTGATAGGGTCTGTGTTTGAATGCTTAGTAAAGACACTTCGCAACTTGTCTAAGCTACCATATCCTCTTGTAAGATTGGGTTTGTTGGTGAAAGTAAATCGTAAACAACAAACAATGTCACAAAAATCAGTATCGATTTGATTAAATAAATATCAAAGACGAAAGTAACCACAAAAGGCCAAACAAGAAAGTAATAATCCGTCAGAGATTACCCCGGATGAATTTTATTTGAGGATGCATTCCCATCACAAGAAAAGGGGATGGTACAAATGAACAAAACCAAGGTTTTTCCTCTTAACCTGCATTGGGAGGATATTCTGAGATTATAATCCCATCTAGAAGTCTGGAGACTGGCGCAAGAACCTCTCCATCTGCTTCGCCCTAGTCTTAATGGACATGTCGAACACCTTCTGCTCAAACTCTACAACGATCCCCCCAAGAATACTGGGATCAATCTGGGATAAATTGGACAGCATTAAATTCACAGTGCAAGATACCTTTAGATCTTATACAATAGACATGATGTCTGAGAGTGCCTACCTTTTGTTCAAGTCGAACCTTCTTCCCTTGTCCAATTATATCCTGGAGAGTTTCCTTCAATTCTTTCTCCTCTTCTGGGGGCAGGGACTGGTATGAAAGCATAAACAGTGAATTCTCTAAACCACGAGAAAAATTACAAGCAAGTTAAGGCAAAGACAGAGCCATGAAACAGAATTCCCACATATCACAAATAACCTGGCAATCTTTCTTGTGCCCAATATTAACTAACTATGAAATAGCAGGCTCAATTTGGAAGTGTACGGGCAGATTACACATGCAAGTGGGTAAAAACAGACAACAAAAAGAATTATAGCAAGAAAGGACAACACTATGTTTTAACTAGTGAAGAGACTCAAGTAGACCAAAGGGGGGAAAAATCTGTTGAAGTCATATCATCTATGATTGTGAATCATCTGCA
Organism: Rhizophora apiculata; assembly: GCA_037832385.1. Taxonomy (NCBI): domain Eukaryota; kingdom Viridiplantae; phylum Streptophyta; class Magnoliopsida; order Malpighiales; family Rhizophoraceae; genus Rhizophora; species Rhizophora apiculata. Next base: position 1,151,373 of record CM075430.1, on the reverse strand, counting down.
ATTTTCTATAAAAACGTACAATGACTGTTGTGACAATAGCTTTCACTTCTCCCTTGTCTGCCATGGTCAGCTCCACGAATCTTAATGCTATGTGATCTATGTGTCTTACTAACTAACTATGAAATGGCATGCTCAATTTGGGACTGTACAGACAAATTACGCATGTGGGTGGGGCAAAAACCAACAACAAAAAGAAATATAGCAAGAAAGGCCAACACTATGTTTTAACTAGTTAAGAGCCTCAAGTAGACCAAAGGGGGAAAAAAACTGTTGAAGTCATATCATCTATGATTGTGAATCATCTGCAATTTTCTATAAAAACTTACAATGACTGTTGTTACAATAGCTTTCACTTCTCCCCTGTCTGCCATGGTCAGCTCCACAAATCTTGATGCTATGTGATCTATGTGTCCTAACCTACCATTGTCGGCCAACACAACTAGTACAGAGGCAGGATAGAAATACTCAGTGTATGATCAATATAGATAAAAAATGTAAGAGACAATAATCACCAAACTTAAGAGTAAAATAAGTACAAGCAATTGAACATAAAAGCTAAGCAGCAAGAGATCAACTGAGACACCAGCTACTAAATATTAATATAAATTTTAGCATGAGATGACAAACCACTTACATAAATAGGAAACTAGAAGAGGATTGGCCATGATTCATCATGGTATATCAAGCTCAGTGTTGCAAACAATTGCAGCAAGATCAAAACAATGAAACAAATTTTAACTGAATAGAAGCATCATAGAAGTCAGATGTTTGGTAGGATGTAATCAATGGCATTTTGATCACACAGAAAGTTGTGAAGTAATGAGTTAATCACTATTTCCTCCAAAATCTGTATTATCATGCTCAAAATATGTAACTAATTCCCATACATTTTGTTCTCCCATCTATCCATCTGGTCATTCTTACATGACCATAATCATTAGCCTGTCTATTTTTTTTAGTAAACTGAGAGACCAGGTGATCAAGTCCCTCACTCGAACATTGATTAAACTATAAGTTTATTAAAAGTAGCATTTAAATATACATTCATTGTAAAAATTACAACAATGGTTATTTCTTTGAACTACAAAATAAATAAACAAAACAGAAGTTAATGTCATGACAAAATGTGGAATTTTTTTTTGGATGATACCATGGTATAAAATGTAATCACCATTACAACTATTCAACCAAACAAAGCAATAGAATAATCATTACATCTCATTCCTTATTCCTTGTTCCTCATCATATTGCATTATATTACATCCTACCAAACACCACCAAATGTACTTTTAATGAAGTATGGCAAGCAGGACAAAATATGACTATGCACATAACTTGGAATATATACACACACACACACACAAATCATGTATGATAGGTGAATGTGTGCGGGCACATAAACTTAATCAAAGTTCATATATAGGTAGTGCAAAAGGATCATCACTTTGCCTTATGTTGGACTATCCATTAACCACATTGAACATACATAAGAATTCCAATTTTCATCATGGATAACAAAAAAGAAAAGGAAAAATGGGAATCATGAACAAAGCATCAGGTTTCCATGGATCAAAATAAATTCTAGGGAGGTATATCTTACGCAAGAAATTCTTTGTAATATCTGAAAATTTAGCATTGCTACAAATATCCTTGAGGGCCTCAATTCTGGTAGGAGCGGGCAAAGACAAATCCTTTGTGAACTGATGAAATGTGGGACTTTTCTTCATAGACTCAACAAGTGCAAGAATCTCAGACTCAACTGCCTCCAATGCATTAGCTTTTTTAGCCGCAAGGAACAAAGCAGAGGCATAATTTCCAGATCCCCCAAACAAAGCAAGAGGCACCTAAATCTCAAGGATAATTTCCAACCCAAAAAAAAACAAAAAGAAAAAGAGTAAATACAACTGATTTCTAGCCACCAGTGGCACCAGGTGTACCTGAAAATAAGTCTAATGCTTAAAGCATCATTTTCCAGTAATAGATACATAGGCATGAAGTAAATTTCAACAATAAACATACATACTGATTTATATTAGCCAATTCACATTCATAAGCCAAGAAGCCTTTAAGTTAATTACCACAAGCACTCTTGCACTAACATGCCACACCAAGAGTGAGGCACAAAAAAGAAAAAATCTTTACGCACTTACTGTCTTATAAAATCCCCGCAAAAAAAAAAAAAAAAAAATCCATGAACAAGCAATATATATATATATATATATCAGATACAATATAAAGCACGATTGACCACAAAATAAATACATGTTTTCAAAGTGTACATGATAATACAAAATCAAAATATTCAGTAGACGCGTAAAATTATCAATTTACTGACCTTGATTTTATCCTCTTTCTTCCCAGATACACTGGAGTAATTTCTTGAGACCTACATAAACAGAAAAAAATAAAAAAAATAAAAAAAAAAAAGGAAAAACGCCCAATACGACATATAAATCTGAATAAACTCATCAACAGTCAACCTTGGTACACGCCAATATACAATTCAGGGGTTTTTTTTTCTACAATTTTTGAGGGCAAACAAAATCGATGTCCGAACGTTTATTGAATTTTAGGGTTTCCGATGCGAGACAGTTACCTCAGATGCTGTAGAAACAGGGCAAAGAACGGCGCGATGAATGACCGATCGCTGAGTGGAGAGAGAATCGGACTTGAGAAGTCTACTGAGGAGAGGAACGCCCGATCTGATTCGCCCAGCAGCTGCCATTTCTCGTAACGTCACTTTGTTTCTTCCAAGCTTCTCTGCGTTCTTCTTTTTTTCGGATTTGGACTGGGAGAGTGCGGAAGAGTAAAATGAAAATGAGGGGAAGTTAAAAAATATAAAAAAAAAAAAAAAAAAAAAACTCAGTCTAGGGTACACATGTCATCTTGGTCACTTGTAGTCGCGTGCTTTTTACGCGCCACCTATCTTTTCTTCTAACACCTCAACAATTTTATTTTTTTCTATTAATATTTTCGTCCTACCGTGTCCTACAAAACAGTACTTAAAAATCTTTTATTTTTAAGGATTGGGTAAGGTACCCTTAGGCATTCGACATGTCTACAATTTTTATTTTATTTTATTTTTTTTGTATTAAGAGGTTTATTTAAGGATTTTTTTATTTTTATAAATTTTATATTTTTTATATTCGAGACCCATCATTTGATGTAATATGTGGAAAGCGATGCGGCATTTTGTGTTTGACCCTGCTTCTTTGTTCACCTGTTGCTGACAATTTTCCTTTTTTTTTTTTTTTTTTTAAATTTCTTGCACTGCGTACCTGCATTTTGCTTAGTCGATGGGGCCCCAAAGTTGTTGCGATACATTTTGAAACAAGAGCAGGATAACCTATTTAAAGTTACGGGGCCATCTCTTTTGGGGCACCATGTCCATTTGCATCATCTTTTGCTCCTCGTTAGTGCTGCAAAGGTGTACGAAGATGAATTGTTCCGGGGATTCCTATCTAGGGAACCACCATTGCATTGACCCGGACAAAGAAAATTAAATTACCCGTTCTAGCAAATATGGCATTGAGCTGATAACCTGGCGGAAAGCATTAAGCTATGCCAAGCTAGTGCAGCGGTAACCTGGGGCTTGCCGCTAACGTATTTGAAAGATAAGTTTATAATTCCTATCTCCTGATCACCATTTTTTTGTGTCACGTGGTTTTGACTGATACCAGAACTCAAAACAAGTCCTGAAGATAAAACTTTAGTGCTACTGAATCAAACCTTTGATTAACAAACTCAGTTACTGCAGCAGTATCCTGATGAACAAGTATAAATCTGCAATTCTACTTATCAAAAGAAGAGTAAGAATCTGCAATTCAACACGGGGATCAACTCCCTGATCAAAAGCATCCATGGACTCGATCCAAATTAACGAATTGCAAGTAGGAAATAGAACAGTGGGCAACTTTACTAAGTTACTCCATCTTTATCCTACATTTCAAGGACTTTCCTTGCAAATGAAAGTTGTTTACACGACAAATTAAATGGAACCGAAACCCCCCACAAAGAGGACCATAAAGATTAATTGCCATTAACGGCTCATTTTTTGCTCAAGAGTATAGAAGGCAAAGACACAACAAATGAAGCGACCAAATCTCAATCACTTTCTGCCACTTATTTCCCATCCTGTGAGACCCGCATCGAAACCTAATTTTCTCTTTCTTTACCAATAGGACAAAGATACCATAATAGGTGAATATCCTAAAGCAGGCAGACCAATTCATTGATAAAAGACCCATTGAAGCAACTTCATTGATAAAAGTGCTGCTGTTTCATCTCATGAGTTTTCCTATGTTTTTGCAAGTATGAGAATAAAGGTTATAGCTGTTACATAAGCCTAGCTGCCTAAATTTGCTTCTAACGCCTAGTGGACAAAAGTTTGGAAACATAAAATCCTACAGATTGCACACCACATTATGAAAGTAGCATACAGCGATTGCACATTGTGGTGTCTCAAGCTTGAAACATTAGTAATAATTGAAATCCCAATTAACAGGCTCTTATCACAGCAATAAAACAGGATAGACAACATGCTCATTAACAGACTTCTAGATCCATGCTCCATGGTAATGAAAGCTATCAACAGAGCATGCAGATCATGTCCATGTCTGAAAACAAAAGCATATCTCACAGAGCCAAAAACATTAGAGTTTTTACAATAATGAACAGGGAAACAACAACTAATGCAAAAACAACACAGATAAATATGTCAAAATCTCCAACCATCTCCACACCCAAATCCTCATCCATCACAAATTCTCGCCAGAGCATGACAACCCGAATCAAATACCCATAAACTGAACCATACAGTGAGCGAGAAAGTCTCCCGTTCCATTTACGAAAATTGAAGTTGCAAAAAAAGCGAACCATACTCAAGAATGTTTCCACAGACTTTACACGATAGTTTGGCCTATGAATCACCTGCAGAACACTGGTGACAGTAACACTAAGAATGATTAGAACAGTAATCTCAGCAAAGAAAACATCCAAACTGCAAGTACACAAAGAACATAAAACGACCTAGGTTTCCTTTCCTTCAATTGAAACATATAAGCCTAATAAAAAAGGTGTCCGCTGCCAGGCTAATCAGCCAACAACAAGGCTTTCCTCATACTCTTCTTTCTCTCTTTATAATTAATTTCATCAGTTACATACCTACCGTATTACTAGATTCAAGATAAGTGGGGTCCACGGGGCTTTGTACCATGATGCCTCAAGGCACATATACTTTCTTCATGTGCCTAAATAAACATAATACGGACAGGGAGCAATGGAAGCTGCCTCATGCTTTTGGTCCATTGGACTACTATAAACATTTTCAGACCCTGCACAAGTCAATCCTATTGTCTTTTTTTGTTGAATTTCTCTCCATATCAACCATCTCCAACTTGATACATCATTAGCTTGTGAGTCATTTACCTAAAAACTGTACAGATGGAAATCTATGTTGCTTTTATTATTACAGCCCCAAATAAAGAAATAATCATAAGATTAAAATTTATATGGTACTCCAGATGCCACAAGAATAACTGAAAGAACATACTCTATTTGCAACAACAACAGGTCTGCTTCAAAAAAGAAACAACGGAAGAAAAGACTGCTTTCTAAAAGTAGTTGGATAATAATGGAGATGCCACAAAAGTGGAACATACATTACATACCTTTAGGAATCTAGTACTCGATTTTTCATGTCAAAGAGGAAATGAGGAATGTGAGCAGATTGCATTATACAACAGATGACATTCTCTTCAAACCTATTCCACGTGCTGAAAATTATGACCCCAGCAAAAGATAGCAACTACGTATCCCATGATGGCTTTCTTGTCAATACTTGGCAGCAGCAACTAGACCAAGCCATTCTACTCTTCCTCCTATCAGCATAATTACTAGACAGAAGTAACAACAAGCATACATAGAACATATATCTTCCCTTTACAAGCATAGCCATGCGCCTATTAATCAGCCAAGAAGCAAAGGAAAAACAGTCAAAAAGGAAAAAGCAGTGGCTTGGAAGAAAACAGTAAGAGCCACTTTTCATGTCACTAAGAGTACATAGAAATAGAGATGCTTTGCCAATGAAATTCCAAGTTGAAGGTTTCGGCAAAGCCCCTTGAAACTTGGCATGGATGACTACATGGAATTTAGAATAAAAGGGAATACCCACTACTACAAAGTTCATCATCTAGAGGGAACATGGATCAGTTTTCAGTAGTAACTTGGCAACTAGCATATTCAGATAAATATTATTTTATCACTGCAAATAATAATAATAATAAAGTACATCCACAAGCAGAGGAATTTTTTCGATTCTATTCAAGATACGATTCTGATTGAAAATTTGCAAATGCCGAGCGTTGTAGATAAAACCCTGCTTGGCTAGTCTTCATTCCATTCCATGTGCAATCTGGGGCGTCCCTGATTGGCTGTGCAGTAGAAGCGGGCCTGCAGGATTGTCAACGCAACAATCAAAGAATCAATATGTTGCGAGTATAAGAGAATCTTTAGTCGAGCCTCGAAAAATCAAAAATCAAAAATCAAAGACAATGAACATATGCATATGATTTCAGAATTATTATGGCGGGGTAGCCGGCCCAACTCCTCGGTGCCCCTTGAAGCGGTGGCTTGTCTGGCGGCAGTTGTGGTACCGGCTAATTACACGATCCATTCAGTAAACTTGCATATGCCGCAGGGTCCACCGTGTACATGCCACCCCCTCCCCCTTCCCGGCACAGACATAGAAAATAACCAGAAAGAGAGAACTCCTTTTGACACACTCAAAAACAACTTTTTTTTACAAAAAAAAAAAAAAACCGTGGGTTTTTTTAAATAAAAAAATTAAAACTTTCTATTTTAACTCTCTACTGACTCATTATATCACATAATAATAAATATAATTATTTAAAAAAAATTATGTAATACATAATTATCATTTTATTCATTACATTATAATTTATTTTTACTGTAATTTTATTTATCCTTTAAACTTCCTATAATTTTTTATTTTAATCATTAAAATTTGGTTAGTTTTACTATAAAATTTAATAAAAAGAATCATTTTACCTTTTTTAAGTTAAATAAATACACTTAAAATTTTTTCATTTAAAGTAAACTAATATAAAATTTTAATTGTTGAAATAAGCAACACAAATCTTATAATGCGTATTAAAATTACAGAAAAAAAAAATCACAAGAAAATTACAAGAGAACAAAATGCATTTAACCCTTCTTTTTCATTCCCAGTGTAATCCCTGAATCTTCATGAACCTCGAAACGAGAGTTTTAGGAACAGGCACACACCCAAAGAGAAAGCCAACTGTGAGAAGTAACACAAAACATTTTAAGAAAGAAATATCATATGTTATTTTAAAAAAAAAAACATAAACCAAATTTAATTTTTCTGATAAAATTGACTACAAGACACTATTCCTAAAAAGATAAAAAAAAAACAAAAAACAAAAAAGGCTTTTAGAGGGTAGATGCACAAATTCTCACATTTGATCAAAAAAGTAAAACAAAGAAACGAAGAAAGAATGAGAGGGAAAAAACAGCTGGCCCTCTTTTTTTTTAATGAGATCATTACAGATTTCGAGCCCCAGAGAACCAAAGACAATCTTATTGCCCCACATTCTCCATGGGAAAATCGTTTTAATTTCATTTTTAAAAATGGAAAAATATGAAGACTGAAAATAGTGTACAATGCATACGAGGAAACATCCTCCTGCAGCTGAGCTTTTCCTTTGTACCATCCTGTCTTCTTCATAGTCTAGTCTAAAATCTGTATGAGCATGTGCCTACACCCCAACTGTAACAAGTTATATTGACGAAAGATCAAAGACAAAAGACATCCGGGATAGTCTCATCTGACAGCCTCTGGAGCAGAATTGCAGTAAGGTGTGTGCAAGCAAACCAACTTCGTGCACATTAAGCAAAGCGCAGCAAAACCCGCTCCTAGTGCCAGCCCACAACTTCCCTTCTGTTTATCTAACCTCAAGGCTCTCTTAATTATCCTTCCAAACGTTGGCAGCAATCCCCCACATGCAAAAACCATTATGTGATCTAACCCACTGTAGTCAATTCCTGCAAGTATTGCTCCGATGGCGGATACTGGACCTGCAAAGCCGATTAAGGCAGCGGCTGTTACGGCACTATGCCAGCTGTCAGTGGCCCCGAAGATGCAGCTCGCAACAGCAGCACCCCGGGGAAGTCCATGCAGAGAAACAGGAAGGACCATGTGTTGACCAAGTCCATAGGCTTTTGGTGCAGCCACTCCTAGTGCAAGCCCCTCGGCCAATGCATGAAATGCAACCACCCCACATGACAGGAATGACTGAAGGGTGTGGACACTCAGTGGAAAGTCCACTGTCAGTAAGCTATTTGTGGATGCTTTCTTGCGTTGTGCAAGACTTAAAATACTGGAGCTTGAAAGATGGACAAATGCTGCCCCTGCTATAAACAACAGAAGAAGAGTAAAAAGTCCAATCTTCAAAGAGAGAAGCAGCTGCATTGGCCGCCAGGCACCAAGAACAAAGGCAATGCCGCATGCTGCACCCATAAGAAGGGCATGTCGAAGATGAAATGCCAAAGCAAGTGCAACAAGAAACGTGCCACCAAGCATTGGCCCAAGACCAAAAAGCAATGAAACAAAGAATCCTGAAGCATCCTCTGAGCTGCAATATGACAAAACTGGATATTAAGTTCCTTAAAGAAACCAAGCAGATGATAACCAAAAGAAAATTTGGATCACAGGGTTGCAATTGTGATTGGCCTACGGTATCAACTCTTGGCATTAACTGTATTCCAAATGCAAAAGAAAGGGAAAGGCCAGTTGGTGGGACCTTTGCCACCAATGAAGGAGATCATAATGACCTGGGGGTCCAAAACAACCTAAATCTCATGACAAAGCATGTCAAAAGATGTTATGATTTCCAAACAACTCATTTGAAAACTTTCATGCAGTTAAGGGATCAGTTAAGGAAATCATAGCAACTTTGACTTTCATATGCAGCGAAAAAATAAAAAGCAACCAGATGTAAGGTTTTTTTTTGTCACAACAAAGACATTGCTAGTAATCAAACAATAAGAATCAAAGCTGAATATCATATCTATGCTCCTATGCAAAAACCCGTGCAAGAATGCACAAACAGCTGAGAAAGCAGTTTTTAGTCAGCAACTGCAAAATTCATGCATTATGCCATCATGGACTTCAAGGCATAAAAAACCATTGTTATCAGACCTGGTGGTCATTGATAAATTATTTATGATTAATAAAATTTTTTACTAAATAATATTATTTAACCATGTTTATAAGCATAAAAATGTGATACAATATACTCAATAAAATGTAACATATTAATGTGATGAAAATTTATCAGCAAATTTTGGGGGGAAAGGGGGGAAAAAACAAGAACCTGCATCAACCCATCCAGGTCAGCAGGTTGATGGGTCACTGGGTCACTCAAAAACCACTGGGTTTGGCCATATTTTGATCAAGTCAATTGTGAACCAAACCAACAAATCAATCCGGCCTGTTGGGTCCAGGTTGCTGAATTTCTGGTCCAAATGGACCATTGGGCTGGGCTTGATAACTATGGCCAAAACTAGTGTAAGTCTGATCATTTTGATGCTAAAAAGTGAGTGACAACAAAAATCCAATATGAAACCATGTTGTTACTTCTGACTCAGCAATAAGACCAAAAGTTTGGTTGCTGCTCACTTGTAATTGTGGCTGAAATTCTCAAACAGAGTGTTCAATGCCTCCATAAATGCCACAGAGATGGTAGCTGCTGACGCCACTTGAGAAGGTGAAGCTTCCTAGAGTGAAAAAGGCCAGTGAAAACTTAGCATCAAGCTCTTTCAGAAAACACAGGTAGACTCATAATCATGTACAATCTGAATGCAATTCATATTCGGGGATTTCAGTCTCTCTCTCCCAACTCCAATTTAACCAAAAAAATAAAAGGACATGAACTTATGAAAAACAAAAAGTAGTAATACAAAGCCTATGTTCTCCATAATCTTCCTAGCCAGTTTCTTAAGCCCACTCTTTCCAAAACCTACCACTATAGTTTCTCTCTCTTTCAAGGTATGCACAAGCATTTATCACGTGTCTCATTTCAACACATCTGAAGATCTATGGAGGCAATTTGTGGCAAAAACCAGGTTCTTAAATCCAACATGAGCCCATCCAATTATCAAGAAATCCAGTATGAAAATATACCTTGAAAGCATCAGGTAGCACCTCAGCAATAACCATCCAGATCATACACCCAGCAGCAAACCCCGTGCAGAAAGGCAGGAATTTGTTGAATGCATCAGCACATATGAATGAAGGAACTGCTACAATGGGCTGCACCAATAAAAAAAATAAAAAAGGACCAAAAAAAAAAAAAGAAATTAACTTTTTGTCCCACCAAGCATTCATTATTTTCAACCATTCTGGTTCACTGCAAATTTAGATACATGATTTAAATGTCACAGAATTACGCTTAAAAGGTAATCTATTGGGAGAAAAATTGCAGAGCACTGAAAAAAAATATAAGGAATACATAGCAGTCGCCTCGACTCTATCCAATTGACAATACTATGACAATCAAAACATCTGTCTGGCACAAACTGTATCATATTATTATCCATAAACCACATAGATGTGCCCTGCGTATAGATTATACTATAAAAGCTGAGCTAGACACAATCTATCAGAAAGCACAATGTGTTACCTGAGGCAAGGATGTGATTACACTCCACAACATTGCATTCTGTGGAGAAACACCTCTTGATGCCAGAACCATACTCACAGCTAATCCTTCTGGGATATTGTGGACAGCAATCGCCAAAGTTACTAGAAGCCCTTGAGTAAAACCTTTGGATCCAGCAAAAGAAACTCCAACCCCTGAGCCCTCCCCAAATGAATGGAGAGTCATAATTCCAATAATAAGGACAACTTTACTTGCATCAGCACCTTTTATGTCCAGCATACTTACTTCCCCATATTGTTCAAGAAACTGAAACCAAGAATGGCGATCATTCTAAGAGGATATCCACATATAAGCACACTCAACCCGACTAAGCTGCAAACCTTTCACATGAATGGGAAATGCATGAACAAGCACAAAACCTTTGACAATTAAAATTAAAAAGAGTCTGTTCACTAAGTTAAATAATACTCCAAACGTAACATTTACAACGTACAAAGAAATTAAAATTTTCAATTCTATCTGATCTTAATCTCTAAAGTGCTTCATTCCCAGAGAGACCTCATAAAATTGACAAGAAACTAATAATTTACGAAGGTTTAAGACCTAGGAGCAATTTAGTATGCATAGAATTTGAAAAATATATAACAATGGGAAACTTTGCCACAAAATGTAGCTACAATAGAATCAACTTTAGGGTGAAAACACATTCAATGAAAATTTTAACTTTTGCTCAACTCAAATAGGGTGCCACAATGGCAAGAAACACATAGATAGAAGGTATCATAGTAGGCTGGGCAATGACCCTGTCTAGCCCCAAGTAGTTCCACAATGCTTATATTGTTTGAAGAATATGATTGTCAATCTTTCCATGAACAAATTACTCTCTCATTCTAGCTAGAAACTTTGTCAGAGTGTCAACTAAGTTGCAATAAATTTTCAATCAAATAAGAAAAAAATGTGAAAGAAAGCTTGTCTGTTTAATATCTTAAGAACACATGACAAACATTTTCATCAGGAAAAGAGAAGACTGCATGCATATATCAAAATCAATCATATTAAGCACCTACTGAGTTCATGTTTTATTGTTTTGAACAAGAAACTGGTGAGAATAAGACATCACTGCTATCTTAATGAAAATATATTACTAAACAAGGATGAATGACTCAAACCAAAATACAACACAAATTAGAAGGACAAATCAGTTGCTATTGAGATAGGAAACAAGATAATCAAATATGAACACCCAGAGCCATTACCATTTTACACAGCAAAATGAATATGCCACCAGATAAAATTCCGAACACAACCCAACTCCCAGCATCATGGCTCTGCCCCTCCTGTACAAGGTCAAAGCTGGCAGCCAGCATCACACCAGCAGCCATTCCGTTGCATAGGCCAGCCCACTGAGGATCTAGCTCAACAAAAAAGAATGGGACTGCTCCCAAACCAGTTGCAGCGGCCATGGCCAATGTAAATAATGCAACTGTAGACACAGAAACTCTAGTGAAACTGCCTTTCCTCTCACCTGACCCATTACCTGCACCCTCAAAATATGCACTCTCTACATTATTGCCACCTACAATGTTTCTCCCTACGTTCTTGTCTGGAGCTGACCGCAGCCTTTCCAAGCTTTCACTTTGAGACTCCACCAAAATGCAGCCAAAGAACAATGCATAGAACAGCAAAAGAAACACAGCTCGTCTGAATCCAAACTGCATTGTTCTTTGCTTGCACGGCCAACAAAATCACTTTGTCTTTTTTTTTTTACATAGAAATTACTGTGCTCATTTGGCAACAAGACTACCAGAGCATTCTAGCCCCAAATGAGTGCTAGGCAGCATAAAATAGGACTCCAAATTTCATACTGCAGCAATCAAAAGACAACATGTCAAATATTTCCTGAAATTAAATGTTAAAATTGCATTAATAAATCACTTCATTGAACAAGAAGAACATTAAATGAGTTCAAAAATCCAACCCCAACATTACATACCTGCAGTTATCACTGATCACAGCTGCTCCATGCATCATCAACCTTGCAATGGAGAAAGGCCACGTTCTTATCACCAGACCACTGCTTGAAATAAGAAAGTCACCGATGGGAATAAAATTAGTACAAATATAACCATAACTACCTACCACTATGCCTACCGGAAGCCTTATTATCCATATCTAACCGCCCTATCTTAGTCAAGAAAAATGTGGAAATAAAAGCCAATTCAGGACATTTGTTCACACTCTGACTGATTGACTAGGGTTTCCCTTTTCTTTTTCTTCATTTCCAAGAAAGAGGCGTTCTTGGAGGCTGCGTTAGAGACGATGATGATCAAGAATCTAGACGGTTACAATTTCAACCCAAAAAAGGTGATCCATAACAACACATAGAAAAGAAAAACAGAGAAAGAAAGAATTGCAAACACGACAATTGGTTTTAAGAGACAAAGGTCATTGTAATTTGATTGATCGTTGCAAAAGATTGTACATTTCCTCATCAACAAACAAACCCTAATTGAGATCAAAAAATACGTACCAAAAACAAAAGAAAACCCAACGTCGCTCCCAAGGAATCAACAAGCATTCGAGGAAATAGAGAGAAGATTCCAAAAGAATAAACCCTGACTTCGGACTTCTGACTTAGGCCACTTCGGGGGATTTTATATTAAAGAGTTCGCACGTTGTTTTCCTCGTCCTCTTTCCACCTCCTCCCCCGAAAACCAGCGGCAACCCACCCACAACAAGTCTTCCCTTTAACCATAATCATCTTCATAATCATAATAATAATTACAACAACTTAAATTTAAATTAATACAAGACTAAAATTTCGTGAAATATTAATATAAAAATTTAAATTTAAATTTAAATTAATAAAAAAAATACAAGACTAAATTTTTATTTTAAATAATAATAATAACGATAAACACTAAATATAATTGCCTCCTCCAAGGGGTTAGGAGAACGGCGTCAACGAGATAAGAAACGCTGCGTTTTGAGGAGATTTGATAATCCGACCGAAGTGGAGCTTTTGACGAAAATCAACACCTTAATCTCGTAAGTCTGAACAGTGTTGTGCTGTTATTATTACATTTATTTAAAATTCTGTTCTTTTTTTTTTTCTCCTTTTCTATTAACAAAATTAAAAAGATTACCTTCCTCCTTTCTGATTATTGATATTTTATTAAAATTTAAAAAATAAAAATAAAAAAATAACGACCTTCCACGGGTGGGATGATGGCTAGCTAGTTTACATGGTGGTGTGGTCCACGTAGGCTAGCACATCAATAAAGAGTCAACGGTCCACGTTAGAGCGCGTTACACTCGTTGAATGAAAAGCAAAGAAGTCCAATTTAATACGTCCGTGAGGTGTAAGGTCAATAACGTGTTTTTTTAAGAAAAATAAATTAATAATAAATCTTTTTAAATTCAGAAACAAGGAAGTGAGAATGAATCATAACGAGACTTGTGGGACAAATAAGTGAGTTTTAAAATTTCCTAATAATAAAATTATAGTCTTATCTAATTTTTTTTTATATAATAAAAAAAGAGTCAAGAAAAAATACAATTATAAATATTAATTGTTATGTAGGATTCTTTTTTATTTTTTTAATATTTCTATTTTCATCGGCTCTTAGTCTTCTCTTCAACTAAACTAATGTGATTGATATCTTCACTTTTACAATTATTTTTTTGTCTCGGTACATTATCTGCCAGAAAGTTCCTTCAAGATTAATTCCCTTTTTTCTTTGTTGTCTCTATTAATTTTATTTATTAGTAATTTCTTTTTTTTTATGTACAAATAAGGGAGAATAACATATTTGTATTTTATTAAATCTAGCCAATTTTTTATTTTGCATCAAAACCATGAGTAAAAATAATTTGGTCGGAGAAAGCAATCTATTTTTGCGATATGATTACAGATGGGATAAGCAAAAAAAATAAAATAATACTTTTTTATAATTAAATTCTAATTATTATATTTTTATTTAAATTTTATATTTTTAAATTCATTTTAAAATTAAAAATGATTAAATTACCAATAATTTTTATTTGATTAATATAAAATTTTATTAAAATTATGAATTAATATTTTTATTAAGAATTATTTTATTTAAAAATTTTAAATTATTAAATGAAATACAAAATATAAATTATTTATTATATTTTAACACACTTTATTATGCAAAAGATTCATAAAAATTTTGAATTAATATTTTTATCAAAAAAAAAAAAAAAAACATTCCATCTCAATTTTTTAGTTATCGAATAAAATTCAGAAAGAAAGAGGGGATCTTCGTAGCCATCGAAGGGACCACCTGCCATAGCTCCATTTAGAATACTTCCATGAGTATCTTACTTCCCAGCATGTCCGTCGTCTTCTTTCTAGGAGGCCATTCCGGGTCTTTCAACTAACCCGGAAAGGGCTAACTTGCCAATAGAAAGATAAAAAAAGAACGAATGGGATAGCTTCAAGCAAAGCCACAATTGAGGATATTGAGTCCGCCGTGAACAAGGTCCGCCGTGCTCCATTTATGGCGCTCTTATTGAACTGAATTGAAAGATGGTTGCACTGTACTCTGTCTGGCTAAACACCGCTGAGGAGACACGTGGCTCGCTGTTAACTGAAGGCCCCAGCGATTCGCGCTTGCTATTTCCGCTATGTTTCACTCTGCTACCAGGGAACCCTGTTTGGAAATGGTAGTCGTCGTCTATAACAAAAAAAAAGTCTTCTTAATATATCATATTTTAACAAGATTTATGAAGCAAAAGTCTGTTATGTCTAAAAGATAAATGAAATATAGGTATATTATATTTATAAAAATTTATAATTAAATATAAGAATAATATATGATTCAAATACAAAATTAGTTAATAATAAAAATATATGGTATATATTTTATTTTAACTATATTCCTAATTTAGACCAACTAAATCTAATGAAAACACTCTAATCATTTTTTATTGAAGTGTATAATAATTATGAAAAATACATCACAACTTTATGGGATTAATAAAAAAAATATTGTATTTATTTAACAATTTAAATTTATAAAAATGTATTTAATTTTATTAAATATTTTGATAAAAATTTAAAACTATAGTCTTTGATATAACAGCAGATAGATGTCGGTGGTAATTAAAATTTTCTTTTAAGCTTTTGATTTTGTTTGTTTATTAAAAAAAAAAAAAACCATGGGCGGTACCTATCTTGATAAGCAGGCAAATAAGACAACTTTTAGGTAATAAAAAACAAAAGACAACTGTAATTCCACGGGCTTAAGCAGGAGACTGCCCCGCGAGGCTTTGCTTCATTTATTTTCAGAGGTTGCAGTCTAACCGTTCAATGGGTTTCCAAAACTTGCCTCGATCGCATTGAATTTTCCAAAAATCTTATCTTTATTTTATCAGTTGCTGCTACTAAACCAAAAGCCCCCCTCTCTCTCTCTCTCTCTCTCTCTCTCTCTCTCTCTACATAACGCAGACAACACTTTTGTTTTTTTTTAAATGGTCCTTGTCTGAATTTCAGGACATCTCGTTAATTTTCCTCCGGTATCTGGTGGTGGGTTTGGTTTGAATCAGTTGCTTATTGCTTAGACGATGCTGCAGCTGTTCTTCACGGTGGCTTTCTCTGCACTGCCCTTGACTCTGTACGTTCCACCCATGAGAAGCTTGAATCTTTTTGTGGAGACCTTGGAAGATATTTTCAGGCAGTCCAGAGTCTATACTGATAGACTCTATCCTCGTGGGAGAATCATCTGGTCTAGGCTCTTAGATATCGTCATGCTTTGCAATTCCAGGTTTCCTTAACTAGTCTTTCGGACCTTGCATCCTCTTCTTCTTCTTCTTGTGTTGTGTACATTCTTTTTCTTTATCTATCTCTTGTGCTTTTCATCGGTGCGGGATTGTGTTATATACAGATCCATCCATATGGATCTAATGAGTTTGTGAAGACGCCAGATGAATAAAGAAACATCACTTTTTTTTTTTCTTTTATTATTTTTTGGGGTGCCATAATCTGTGGTTACAAGTAGAGATCTGAGATGTAAGGGTGAGGCAGGTTTTAGGAAATTTGATTATTGTTTTCAGTTTTAAAGTGCCCTGATCTTCGTATCGAAATCTTCCTTTCACCTATGAAAAGGGTTGTCACCAATGATACTTTTTTTTTTCTTTTTTCCTTTCCAAGTTCCTTTTTTTAGCAAGAGAAAACCCTCTGAATTAACTTTGGAAATAAACCAGAATGAGACATGAAAAGCTGGTTCATGTAAATTTTCTGGAAGTAGAGAAAGCCAATGAAATAAAAAAATGTTCAGCTTTGTGGATACATTTGTACTCTCATAAAAGGAATCCCTTTTTAGGGAAATGTCTAGAAAAGGCAAAAAAGGATGACACTTGAGATCTTCTGGTTCCTGCCTTCCTTCTGGTCAAGGAAAAATAAAACACGGCAATTAAGGATGATGCCAACGTCTCTTGTTACCGAACCTTTTATTTATTTATTAAAAAAATGGGAAGAGGAGGAGTGATGCCCATAATCCCGTCAAAGAGAAGTGCATGGAGACGCATGAGGGACAAATCCCATGACTGGTACAGACTACTCTGACACCCTTGATGCACCTTTTTATCAATTATGCAACAGCAAATGCAGGCGCCGCAATAGCATTGAAGATAGGTAAGTCTTGTCTTTTATTATACCTACAATGGCACAACAGGGTTTGGCATTTACCTACACTTCTTCCTTATCCAATGGTTCAACAACTGCTTCGCTTGTGGGTTGTTTTCTCATCAGAAGATTTCTGTAGAACAAAAGTAGTATGGTTCTTTTGGCTTCTTGAGCCTGAGCTACATGATTAAAGTCAACATCTGGTCAAACTTTAGTTCATGGAATAAAGAAGAAAGTAGGTATAATACAAGTTAGAGATAAATTAAGAAAGTAGCACACGTACTTTACTTTGAATAAGTCAAAAGTGTACAAAATTCTTGAAATAAAAGGGTGACCAAAACAAGTTGACTCCGAACTGACTTTGTAATAGAATAACATAATAGAATAACGAAAAAAGATTTATATAACACACTTTCGATTAATTTTGAAATTTAATTTTTTTTTTCTATTGTTATTGTTGTAATAATGCAATGAAGAGTAGATTATGCAAAGTATGTGGTTGGAACCACAAAAAGTATCATATAACACATGATTAAACAAGAGTTATATCTAACTACACAGCAGCTTGGACACAGGTGTAATTCTCTTCACGTGTTGGTTAATTGTTGGATTGAGTAGACAAGAGCGCTTTTCCCTTTCTCTGGATGAAGGATCAAATGCATCCTGAGTCTATATGCAATGGGGGGAGCAACAAGCAAAACAGTATGTACATGTTGCAAAATAATAGATGTAATCCTTTCTATATTTTGCTCATGCAACATTTTATTTGCTGAAATGATTCTCCTACAAGTATATATTTGAGTGATTAGTTACATATTCCTCATTAACATCAACGCATGTCAAGGTATAATAAGTTTTGATTGGAGAAAGAATGAAAGAATATATTTTGATCCCGTGCTACAACTCCACTTTAACTGGATTGAGTACAGGGCTTGAGAAACCAGAAGATATCCACAGCTCTTGCTTCTCTTCCATCCACAATCGAAAAGCTTCTGCCTTTGTCTTCAGTTTCCTCAAACATTTCCTTGTTCCCATTCACTTCTTGAAGAATTCCTGTTTCCTGCAAAGTTCACCATTGCATCAATGCAACATGAAGGAAATGTTTAGAGAAAGAAAATTATCTGAGCTTGGCCAGCGAGTGTGACACTATCACTATATGTTGTAAAATAGGAGTCGCAGAGCTTTCTTTCTCCTCAGAAAATCACTATCATATTAGCAGAAAGATGTAAAGCTAGGAAACAACAGTGATGAAGGTCATTGTTGAGGACAACAAAAATTGATTTAGTCTAACTTGCCAAGCCAAAAAAGGCTAGCTTTGAGAACTGAATAGTTCAGGTACTAGAATTTAGCTTAACAACTTCTTTGTAATTACCAGAGAGTTGACACGCTCTGATCTAAATGTTTTGTGGTGCAATCTAATATATGTGGAATACATAATGTGCTTCTCCTCCTTTCACTTATGGTTCATGTTCAAGCTCATGATTGGCTTCAAAGGTTTTTCATCTGCCACATAGAATGTTTCCTTGTACAAGATACATGTTAGTCAAGCCAGCCTCCACCTCTTGGATGAAAGCTTAAATTCAACCTTGTAATTCCTTTTATTCTTCTTTGGTGCCTGTCCAAAGCTAAATGAAAGCTTGTCATATCTAATGTTTTAATCAGGGATAAAATTAGATACTTTCCTCTGTTTACTGTCATTCTTATCTTGAATTCCTCTTCCAGCAGAAGATAAAAATGTAACAAGAGAAAAGTTATGCAACTAATTTTATGGCTTACCATGGCTCTGGATTTCAAAGCCCTTGAATGGGTGACTTCCGTAGCTGTGCGAGTGGCAGAAAAGCATTGAGGAGAAGGAGGATTAGTTTGAATTTGAAGCAAGGGTCCCTCACCCTTGTTCTTCACATTTGCCAAATTCAGAGAGACAGGGATGTTCTGTATATCATCAACTCTTCTGCACAATTCAGTTAAACAGACCTTAGTCACTCACTCATAAAGCTATCACCTCATTTGAAAAAGTAAAATAGTCTGTATTCCATAGCTTTACATCCTTAGTAGAGATACAGTAAAGGCCTTTGTATTATTAATTATTCTCAAAGAAAAGGGAGTCTTTTGGCTTACTTGTTCCTCCTTATGTTCTTCATACTTCCCTTATCCATTCCATCATATTTCTCCCTATCCATTTCGAGCAAAGGTTTCCTGTCTTTTGACTTAACATTCAACTCACTCAAAATATTTTGAGAGTCTTCATTCACAGTCACCCCAATTTTCTTCTCTCCCAATTGACTTTCTTGCTTTATCATCATCTTCTCATCAATCTCTCTCTCCCTTGCTCTTGTTGCCATCTTCTTCAGTTCATTGCAAAACTCTGCAATATGACCCAATATATCCTTCCCTGCAAACAAATTGCTCGCTGATAGAGTGCTTTTCAGCCTCGGTGCCTCATTGGTTTGCGATAAATCATCAACCAGCTTCTTCTTCGCAGCACTTGACTTCATCATTGCTTTCATGAAATTAGCTTGACGATTTGGTGGGGTTACCAAATTTGGGTTCTGATTTTCCCCGTCTTCATTGAAATGGGATTTATCGCAGGATCCAACCGAAAACTGAATTTGCCCTCTTCTCTTCAATCTTGCTTCCCTATATCCAAAACAAAGAAAAAGAAGCTAACCTTACCTCACATGCTCATCATAATCTTTCAGAATCAAGAACGATTCTTGATTGATTAGAAAGAACATAAATCTTTTAACTGAATTTTGTAATTCAAAACACTTCTATAATCGGCATTCTTTTTTGGTACCTCTGATTCCTTTGGCCAAGAGGGTTTCTGGCTTTATCAACCGAGATTGAAAGCTGCATCGGGATAATTTACCAAGAAAGTCAATCAAGACAAGCAGTATTGACAATATTCCAACTGAATACGAAAGAAAGTAGCAGACCCATCTCTTATATTCTCAATTAATGGGTTATCCAAGTGACAATGAAAGTCGAGAATAACAACAACCTTTGAAGTTGGTTTACTTTTAATGAAATCCTCAGCTGTCTTTGGATGATTACAATCTGCAAAAGAAAAAAATAAAAAAATAATAAAAAAAAGAGAGAGAACGAGCACTGAAAAGAAAATAAGGAAACAAGAAAAAGAGAGAGAGAGAGAGAGAGAACCCCATCAAGAAAAAGCTGTGAGCAAACAAATCCATACCGGGTCTGCAGAACCAGGACTGATCATCAACGTGATCTCCATCATCTTCTTGGGACAAGAAATCAACCCATTTTGGAGCATTTATATTCTCGTATAATTTATCTTCCACAAATACAGATTCTATTCTATTCCAGTCTATTTTTGCTGGTTCCATTGCAGCAGCAAACAGAGAGAAAGAGAGGGATTTTAAAAGGATAAAAAAAAAAAAAGAAAAGAAAAGAAAGAAACTGTTGAAACCCTCAAAATTAAGAGAGAAAAAGAGAAATATAAAATAAAAAAAAACAGAATTTTCCCGAAACTTAGAGCAGGATGTTAGAGAAAGAACTCAGAGAGAAGTGACCGTTGTCAGTGTACTGCACAGAGAGAGAACATGCGAGCAAACGTTGGTGGGGCTATTAAGTTTTGGTTTGGGACCGTTGGAGGAGCAGGAGGATAAATTAGTAATTTAATAAATAGAACCAGTTTATTTCGCAGTTTAGTAGGATGAATTGCTTTTATTGGCGAGGAGGCCTCACGCCCTTCTAGAATCTGGGAAAGGTGGGGATCCAAGGCAACTGAGTACACATCTAACGATGCTTATTCGGATAAAAAGAGACGGGAAAATAAAGTATTTCCTTGTGGGAAATTAAAAAGAAATAAAAATAGGAAAGTGTTTTTGCTGTTCTTTTTGGTTAACGGCCTGATGGCATTTAAGTGGCAAAACGTTCTTGTATTGTGCAAGGGAAAAGGAAAAGATTCATCGTTATTACTGAGATTCCTTACTAAATCTATAACAATTTAATACATATTTATGTTACATTATTATAACTATTAAATATAAATAACTATATATCAAAATATAAAATATATATAATTAATAATTATAACAATATAATATATATAAATTCCCGTTTTTGAATTTACTGGCTATGTACCTTAATGCAAAATCAGCATGCAGAATTCGAAAGTTGCACGGCCATGCCAACGTTTGAAATTTTCGAGTCTAGCTACAAATGACGTTGACTGAGGGAAGACACTGATTTTAGATGCATGAAGCGAAGGAGGAGGAGGGAAAAAAGATTAACTAAAATGATGACTCTAGTCATATACTGCAACTCGAAATTCATATTTTCTAGCGATTGAAACAACGTGCCTAAGGAAGGAAAACGAGGATACATCACCGTAGTCCTTGACTAAACTCAACCTATGCATACAAAAAGAAACAGACCATCAAGAAGAAGGGGAGCGGCGGAAGAGTTGGCAGGAAGCAAAGAATGGCGGATTTCTCTCTTGTTGATCTCCTAAGGCCTTGATTCCTCAACAAATACCTCGTTGTTGCATACTGGACATACCTGATACAATGCATACAATGCAATGAATGGAATAACCCCCAAGACCGCATGTGCATAATTCTAAAAGCTTTTGCGTAGAGTAACATGACACTTGCCTTGTTGATGCCAAGCCATTTGCTGATGCATTCAGAATGATAGACATGCTTGCACGGTAGCTTTGTTTGCTTGTCCCCTCTTTTGTATCGCATCTGACAGATTACGCATCTGTTTTGCAAACAATTTGCAACACCATAACAAGTCACAGCAGTCAACAGCCAAAAGGCAAAAATTAGAAAAGGTAAAGATTCCTTGCTAAGACAAAATGGATGGACTGGAAGGAGGAAAGACCGAAGCACAAACAGTCAGAGTCTGCAATCTCCATCCCCAACAAGAATATTGGAAGGGAGTCCTAAGACTCCCCAGGACTAAACATGTCATTTCAAAGGGCTAGGAGGTCAATAGGATGGACTCCTATTGCAGAAGGCAAAGAGTTTAGACGTGAGAAATTTGCCCCCAGAAAGGAGAAATGCCCTCCCACAATCTGTTGGCAGAGAAGCTTAAAGATACAGAAGGTTGCATCATTCAGCAACATATCAGTTTACCTCTCCCCGTGTTTTTTCCTCAAGAAGAAGCTTCCAAACTTGCATTTTGAGGTTGGAAGTAAGCTAATAAGTTCCTGTGAAAGCCCTCTATTTTGAGTGCCAACAGTCTCACCTAACTCGAGTAATTGCTGTAGCACAGAAAAATGTATAATTAATAAGTTAAGCATAATCTCCATCTAAAGATTTGGTGATCAAGCATTGTCATTTCTTGCTGGCCACAAAAATTGGCAGATAAAAATCAACACGCATGCAGAACATTAGTATTATCACTCTCACTAGGCATTCTTGTTAGACACTTTACAAACATTCTGCCCAGCCCCAAACCCCCCAAAACATCATTGGTCCAAGTTATACATATTTGGGCAACTTAACTTACTCATGAAGAATAGAATGATTAAGTCCACAGTACCACATTTACCAGCTTCAAAACACAAGAATTGGCTAAAAGTATACTCTGCTGCAGGTGCTTAGTCTGAGTCAGTCATGGTGCAGAAGAAAATTTCTGACAGCTTCTTACAAAAATTAGCTAAAAAAGGCTTGAGGTCAGTTATTCCAATTACCCCCAGATACCAGCCCACTGACTTAGATTGCTAACATACCAGGTTATAAGACTTGGTTAGACAATGCACTCATCTCCAAATGCTGCACAACCATGATACACATATCCAGCTCTACACAAATGTGACTGCAGACAAACGCAAGGAAAACAGTACAAGTTACATAAAAGCAAACCTCATAGGTCATGTTATTCAGATCAATTTCATCTTCCCAAACACCCTGGACCTGCAATAGGTATAAAAAACCTCAAGGTTCAATTGCTATTCTACAGCAATAAACACTAATATCCTATGCCTTAAATCTGATTTTCACTATTCATCTAACAAAGATTAAGCACAAATTCAAGTTGAAAAATAACAAACTGATAATGGAGCTCTCCAAATTGAAGTCAATATAGGAGTTTGACTCAGTAACAGAGTATTGAATCAGCCATGCTAAAGACAATATTGAGTATTGCCAGTTTGAAAATACATGACAGCAGCTGGAAATTAAATGGATGCAAGACATTCAGAGGAGCACATAACATCATACCTGATGATTGCTACTACTTGAATGGTTTGAAACACCTGCAAAAGTGAAGCCAAATTTGAGGGTCATAGAGACAAAAGATTGCCAAAACATAGATGTTTACAAAAGTTCAACAGGAAGATATGGAGTCACTTTAATGTCAATATTGCAGAGGCTATGGCTGCTAGGCCTTTCATCCAAATTGTATATTAAAAAGACATCTTGGACCTAAGATTATCAAAATAATTTATCAACTGAAAATAAAGTGAGACAATGTTTAAACTAAAATTCTTTCAAGCACAGAATGCACACCCATGTTTATATCTCCATTAGATGGCATGTCTCTGGTAGTAGATTCTTCAACATTTGCTACCAAGGGTGAAGGGTATTCCCAGGCTCGTCCATCCATTTCTATTCTTGACATGTTACCATTTACCTCATAGTAAGGACCATAATGAGCACTCGCAGGACCAGAAAATCCCAACTTGTAGGCATTCATATTCATCGACCAAAATGCGTTCTCCTAAAAAAGAGATAAAAAAGAAAAAGTTGTGAAAGGGTAACAACCATCACTTCATCTTCAAAGTAATCACAAAACATGGAAGACTGAGAACCTAACATTTCAACTAGCCCTAAGCATATGACAGAATCGGGCAATTGCACAGGCCAGTTACACAACAAAATAATCAGGCAAAAGCATTTTGGGCTATCTTTCTGCCCACCAACCTCCAAAAAAAATGCAAAAATGAAAAAATAAAAAACCCCATGAGGCATCTTTTACTATTTGTTATACAAGACCTTGCTCTTTTCACTAAATATTGCTTCCCCTTTTGCTTTTTTTTTTTTAATGGTTGAACTCAACGTATAAGCACCTGATCATGCACTGTTCCAGCATGAGTATAACTTGCAGGCATATGTGCTATTCCTTCAAAGAAGCCCATGAAGCTTTCGGCGCCAGAGTAAGCAAAACCAGTGTTTAAGTAATGCACCTCCATGTGTGCATTCCCATTCATTTTGAAGCCACAATTCTGAGAGCACAACTCAGACGAAATCAACCTGCAAAGTCCACAGTAATTAATATCACCAACATACTCACTATGAAACTGTAAGCCGTTGACCGGCATAAACAAGATGGCGATTTGGAAAGTCTTTTCTTACTTTTCAGACAAGAGCAAAGCAAGGTACGTTCAGACAGATGTGTACGTTATTATAAAAATTTCTTACAAGCTTTATAGCTTCTGGGTCCAGACAATATATGACTGCAAGCCAGATTCACAATTCCTGCAAAATGAAGCATTTTAGTACAACATCAACACCAAAGCATATATGAATATATGTGTAAATATATACGGCGAAAATATAATTATTAATAAAACTAATTTGAGAAAATGAATGGACTTAAATGTAGGAAGCCAAAACCAAAAATGTTACACCTCAGCTTTTTTTTTAAATAAAAAAAAAAAAAAGGAGAGAAAAGTTGAAGCAGAAAATTTTAATTTTTTCTCGTTAAATAAACCAAATCTGGACCTCATTTTAGCAAAATTCTCCGGCTTCAATCAATCTCCAAGAAAATCTCTGATAAAACAATAATAATTATAAAAAATAGTTAGGTAAAGAACAATGCAGCAAATTAGCATAATCAATACGTCAAAAATTTAACCCAAAAAAATTATCAAGTACCAAAACACGCACAGTCGACCTAGAGAAGTAAGCGAGAGAGAGAGAGACAGAGACAGAGAGGGAGAGAGAGAGAGAGAGAGAGAGAACTCGACTCTGTCTTCGTATTTGAAGAAGCCTCAAAGCCTGCGTTAGGAGAGAGAAAGAGATGCCAGAGTCAAAGTGAAAGAAACGATTTTTGAGGAGTTATTCTTCTGCACTTTCACTTCCCTCACTCACACTCTCTCTCTCCCTGTCTGTGACCTCCTTCTTTTTTTTTTTTTCTTTTAATTTTTATTTTTTACCAATTCACGTTTTCACATTACGGATTTGCAGTGACTCAAGAGGACGCACCACTCGCTAAGAAATTAGAGTTTTACACTTAAAGATGTCGCCGCCTCAGATTATAATTTTAAAAAAATATATTTTATTTTTATTATGTAATTTATAATTTAATAATTTTTTAAATAAATAGAAAAAAATTGTTCTTGATTCAGATAAATTCAGAAACAACACGATCAGAGCTCCTATCACTCGGGCAATTGTTAATAACTTAAAAATTTATCTCTCAATTTTATGAAAATAATAACAACACTGAGCTTTCTACCTTTGATTTTGGTTTTTATTTTTTGGTTATGGTGTAAAAAAAAAAAAAAAAGCAATGGTAGAGTAAACAAAAATTGCATTATTTGATAGGGTCTGAAATTTCTGCAGTGAGAAAGTTCATAAATCAAGATTCGACAAATTAAGGACAAAGAGTGATTCCGAAATGATTGAGGAAATTCATGAAAAAAAAAAAAAAAAAAAAAAAGCAGAAAATTTTGCAAGAGGACAAAAGGACAAATTAAGAAAAAAAAAAGTATATATATATATATATATATATATATGAAATAGAAGATCATAAAAAAAGGCCAAAACTGGTTATGGAATCGATAATGCAATGCAACAGACAGACCGCAATCAAGTGCAAAAGCGATGGAAAAAATCTGACCAGCCAATCGCATCAAACCAGAGAGCTGTGCCGGCAGTACAGTTGCAGACCGATCCCTACAGTAAAATATTGATCTGACGCAGTGAAGAGAAGAAGAGGCAGCTTTTAAAAGAGAACCCAAGGCCAATATTTTTTTTTATTTTTTAAAATTTTACCTTTTTTTTTTTTTTTTTAGGTGGGGGAGACTTGAGTAAGTTAGATCTAACGGCTATATAATTTTTATTTTTTTATTAATTCAATAAATATTTTACTAAATTATATTATATTATATGATCATCAAAATTTTTTCAATTTTTTTTTTTAAAAAGAAAAGCATAAGAAGAATAACAAGAAGATAAGGGTGTCTAACAAAAAGCAGAATAAAGGAAGCGGCCTCATCTCTCCCTTAAGAATATCAATTTTTTCTCAACAAACACAGAGAGCAGCAACTCCTACCAAACTGACAAGGTTTAGAGAGTTAGCCCACAACACAAGGAACTGTGTGGGCTTTGCTTATGAAAGCAATCCCCACCAAGAAGTGGGGGGTGGGCATGCACTAACAGGTGTCAGGTTCTTGAATGCATGTATGTTTGTTCATTTGTTAAAGATTTAAATAACTCCATGACTTCGTGCCTTGTGGGGTTCTAAGTTTTTGGCCCCTTCTTATGATTAAGGGTTGCATTTGTTTAAAGTGCCACTTAATCCCATTGAGTTTCTTGAAACTTGCTCAACTCTATTTTTATATTTATTTATAGTATAATAATTAAATCTATTTCTATATAATTGAATCTATTTTTGTTTTATTTTATATAATTTCATTTTTAAAATTTTTATTTTTTTTTAGTATTTACGTGAATAGCATTCTTATCTTTTGATCACGTTGTTAGTTTGATAACCTCTAGTGAAATTGAACGAGATTTAGGAAACTCAATCGCATTAAGTAGGATTATTCATCAGTGATAATGACAGTTAATGATGGATCACCAAAACCAGCTGACTACTTGAAGAAAGCAGTTGCTGCTCTACGGATAAGTGCCAATAGAAGGTCAATGGTCTCGATTAGGTGAGAGGCTGATGGCAAGTTGTCAATTTGTCTAGCCTACTGCTACTTGCACACATGTTTCAGAGGTGAATCGAGGTCATGTCTGCTGTAGCTACTGCTACTGAATACCAAAGCACAGTTAGGTTGCCGTTAGGTCTGGTTGGCTTGGCTACGTACAAATAATGGTGTCAACAACTTGATTCCCCTCTTCTAAATTCCAATATTCAGCCTTTTTTTTTTTTTTTTTATAACTTTGAAGTATGATAAGTTGGAAGTATGTGATTTTGTTAATTTAAAAAAAATAATTAAAAAAAAAAACTTCAATTATCCTTTTACAACGTTACAATTTTATATTATAAAAGAATATCCAAATTATTGCAAGGTGAAAGGAGACATCTTGACATTTCATGTAGTCGAATTTTATTCAAATCAAATCTTCTCCATTTTCATTTGCATTTGTCATTCGTTTTGCTCTTGTAAAATCTAACAGCAATTTCTTGACCCCTCAAGCTTGGGTTATAAGGTTGTGTAAAGCGATGGTGGTAGGGTGGCATTATAAAAAGAGTAAGACCTGCAATGATAGGTGCAATTTCATATTCCTACCCCCCTCCCCAGAAAGAAAAAAAAAAACAACAATAATAAAAAAAGATACGGTCACATGGATGAGAGTAAAGCAGAGCCCTCCGTATGAAATGAACAAAGTGGGAAGAACAATATTTAATTAGCGATAAAACATCAAAAAATTAGTAAAGCAAGCCCTACTGTCTTTCTTTTTTCTTTGTATTTGGAGACAGTGGATTGCTGATGAATATCAAGGTGCATAAAGAAGCAATTTTTTTTTTTTTTTTTACCTCTCTCGGCCCTGAAAGGGTGACCTAGTTTGCAAGCGAGGAATTGATCTATCTTATCCTTACGCCAATTATCTTCACATGGAAGTGTCTTCCAAGCAGTTAGACAAATAGAAAGATTATGCCATGATTAGCATAAGAAAAAGGGTGGGAGCCTGCTTCTTTAAAACGGTTATGTCATGATTAAGCCCAAAGGGGTGTTCTTTGTTGTAATGCTAAAAGTATTCTATTTACAAGTTTGACTTTGAGTAACAGAAACAATTACTCCAAAATGGCATAATCGGAGGCAGCTTCTTTAAACCCAAAATTGGGCTATTTTGAAGGTTCGAGATTTTGAAATACTCTGGACCGGTATCTTGCTGGGCCCATTTGCCTTCCAATTAAAGGGGAGGTAACCCAAAGGATGGGTTAGAATTCAACTTCCGTACTGTCGTTTTTAGATTTTTCAGTGATACAAAATCAACTTCTTGTTGCAGCATCGGCTTGCCACCAAGAATCAGTGTTCAATTGTTCGACCGTGACTTCAAAGGTGCCGTCTGTATGTCTTGGAAAAATCTCGACGCGTGCACCAAAAGTATAAACGTAACGATGTTGCCTAGCCCAACTTCAAAGTCTTCATTCGTGCATGCTGCTGCTCTATGGCGAGGTGGCTCTTTGGCGAAAGGTAAGCCAACCGGTCAGGCAGGTCACAGTGCTTTAATCAAGAGCATTGTCAGCAAAGCCAAGCAAAGCAACTTTGAATTTTTTAAGTAGCTGAAGGCTCAATGTCCGAGGATTCAACCACTTACAACACCTGAACACAAAAATGAATTCTGATTTTAGAACAACAAAACCCTTCGAGCAGTTTCCCATAATGTCTTTTTCGGGTGCCACGAGAAATGCATATCGAGTACGCCAATTAGCAAGAATGAGAGGATTAATGTCTGTGTTTGGCATTTATTAGAGTTAACAAAAGAGTTCTTTTCCTTACAGTTTTATTTTTTGAGATGAGAAAACACTCTTGGTTCAATTCAACAGAACATGAATTTCCAAAACACAATGTCATAGGTTCAAATTATTGAATGCAATACATTTATTCCGATAATGTAATTATAATGCAAAGGATAAAGAATAATAAGACCTTGAAAAAGAAAGAGGAAACCCGAAGTCCTTAAATTAACTTTTCAAAATGGGGTCTCTAGTAGGGTAAAACGTAGATAATAATTGAATTAATAACTCGATATCAATAAATAAATACCGACAGAAAGTAATAGGGCATCCAAACCAAATACAAGTTCGAGCATCATCGAACAACCCAACTCCTTGTCAACTTCACTTTATTTCAATATGAACTACATTTATGACATTAACTAGGTTAGATTGACTAGAATAAGAGTGTGTACTTGCCACCACTCTACTGCTTAACAGGCTTTAGAGTTTTTGAGAAGATCTAAGTACGATTTTAACGGAAAAGCAAGTCAAGAAAATGACAAATACGAGCAAACAATTCATTTGGACTTGCACAGAAGTACACCATTTCGGAGAGCTATGATCAAATGGCAAATGCAAGATCAATATCAAAAATTCCTGAAGTAAATTAACCAACATCCTAAGCCATAAAGTCAAAACCAAGAATACCGAGTATAACTCCAAAAGTCAAATAACATAACCTTAACTCCAAAAAAAGCTGCAGTGGCCTTAGCCACAGCTGATAATTGAGGTTTCTGGAATCAAAATTCCAAACAAAAATGATTAGTTTGGGGAGTGACTCCCTCAAAGAATCAATTATTTCAAGAAAATTCCGCCAGGATTATGTTCTCAGCAAGTGAAATTTCATCAACATCTAAAGCTTGATAGAATGCCAATTCTCGGAGACAGTGCTGCTTAAGCACCACCAGATCCATACTTCTTCCCAAACACGATCAGCTGCAACTTGTCGTAACCAGCAAGCACACCCGCACCAGCAATGGCACGGAGGATGTTTGCTCCAGCACCCTTGAAGAGAGATTTAGCACCCTCATTCTTCAAGATCTGAGCAAATGCATCGAAAGAGCTATTATACTTGACAGCTTCACCAGAAGTCATCATCATTCTTCTGCGGACAGTGTCAATGGGGTAGGATGCAAGACCAGCACCATTGGTGATAAGCCAACCAAGGGCAAAGCTGGCGAAGAAACTATCCTGCAATCATCAGAAGCACAAAAAATAAATGATGTCACATAACGAAAACAAAAAAAAAGAAAAACATGTAGCTGATAGTTAGCATAACAGAAGTTTCTTGCTAGCAATGACAAATCTCATTGAAAAACCAAAAATAAATAAATAAATAAACCCTCAGAACTTGAAATGGAAAAATTGACCAAAAAAAAATGGCATAAGATGGTAAAATGGATGAAGCTTTTGTTAGAATTGTTGAGAATAAACACTCAGAACACAACAAAGGCCATCACTGTAATGTGAATCTCTAAAAGATAATTGCTTGGATTTGCTAACCCTGTATGCAATAGGGCCAGAACTTGCAATCTCATGATGATAAAATACAAATGAATTAATTAAGTATTTCACTAACCTGCAACTTTCCAGTCAACACCACTGGCTTCAGAGAGTCATACATTCCAAAATATAGGCCACGATAAACAATAATTCCTACACAAGAGATGTTAAATCCACGGTAAAGCCCGGCAATGCCATCGGATGCCACCGTCTTCCTGTAGACATCCACAAGGCCATTGAACTGCCTCTGTCCTCCCTTCTTTGCAGCCTTGGCATCATTGGCCAGACGGGTCCGAGCATAGTCCAGGGAATAGACAAAGAGCAGGGAAGAAGCACCAGCTGCACCTCCTGATGCCAAGTTACCAGCAAACCATTTCCAGTAACCATCTTTGTCCTTCTTGAAGTTGAAGAGCCTCTTGAAGTAATCCTTGAAGGCAAAGTTTAGGGCCTGGTCCACACAGCAATCAGCATAAATTACAAGAAATGGCAAAAGACAAACATTCATGAAGAAAATACTATTTTCTATTTTCTATTTATTAATTATTTATCATTTTCTCAACAGAAAATAAAATAAGAAATCAAAGTAGTTAAATAATAACCTGAGTAGGAAAATAACGAATGACATTTGCAGTGTTTCCTCTCCATAATGAAACAACACCTTCATCTTGCATTGTTCGCTTAAAACAATCCGTAATACCTTTGTATGGTTCAGAAAGTCTGCCACTCTTAATCATTTCATCCTGGTTCTGAATCAAAAGCTTAACACGCTCAATGGGAGCAGCAGCTGTTTTAGAGACAGCAGCAGAGACTCCACCCATCAGGAAGTCAATGGCAAAGCTGGTGAAGCCTTTTTCAGAAGGGGCCTGGACTAAAACAGGAGATGCATTTGATGGGATGACAGACAAGTCTGTGGTGACACCACTTGCACGCACCATGGGGTATTGGAATGCAGGATTGGAATTGTTTCCATATGCATGCCTTTGGTAAAGAGCAGGCTTATGAAAAGGCCCGTCAGATCCCCAGAAATCTTGGGAATGGCTGGAATGAAGGAGCTGGCCAGCTACCTTGCACATGACAGTAGGGTGTTGAACCTGATCAACCATTTTGTCTTTCCCTGCAACGGATCCAAGTAACTCTCAAAGCCGCTTTTTCATATTCAGCAAAATCAAGGTTAGAATACATATAAGGGTATTGAATATGTAAATAGCATCCACTTTTAAGAAAGTTGACTGCAAGTTATGGTAGCAAAGCCACAAAGGTGAAACAATATCTCATAACTTTCACTGCAGTAGTGTCCAACCTGACTCTCCATATTTTCAAGCAAGATGGCAAACCTTCAATGCACTACAAGAACTGCAAGTAATAGCATTTCCTGGAATAATGGTCTAGCTAAATCTTCATGGAAGTTGAGCTAAAAATGGTTAGAGTTAATTTCACTGGATGCTCACCTGCCATATCTAAGTCCAATCTTCTTTGGATAATGAAAAGAAAGGAAAAAATATATATATATTTCCATTGACATGGAATCAAATCCCATCCACAACCCAAAGATAAGGGAAGAAAAATTTCCATTGCAATCAATGACTGAAAATTATAAAAATAAGTATGCGAAGGTGGCATAAAATGGCACTCAATCTTTATTTTTTCTCATTTACAAGTCGCATTTTCCATTCCAGAGTTGCATATTGACAAAATCAATTAGAGAACAAAGGATAAAAGACAAAACCCTTCAACAAACAAAAGAATTGCAGTTCTACAATGAAGACCCTAATAACCACTCATGAACCAATCTTATCAAAGCATGGTGGCAAAACAGACAGGTTGTTTGACAGGACCCCACATGGTTGTGATAGACTTAGCCCCCAATTTTGAGTCGGCCTAGCTTACAACAAAAATCCCAATAAATAGAAATCATATTTAAAAAAAAAAAAAGTCAGAAAGCAGAAAAAATATTGAATGGGCAGGGCCCCGAGAGAGTGGACCTTCATCACAAAAGCACATGCCAAATTGATAACCATCATTCACGGCCTTTGAAAAAAAAAAATATATATATATATATATGAAGAATTCACAAAAATGGATGAAAAAGGAATCGTGATAAATTGGAGATGGACATAAAAAAAAAATAAACAAATAACAAGTAAGGAAATCAAGCAAGTCCAAACAGACCGTTGTATGTATCACACGCACACGCACACGCACCCACACACACAAACACATTCTCGCAATAAGCTGTACCCTATGTCCGAAGATCTAATTCCTGTTTTGTCTTTTTTCGCTTTTATATAGTCTGTTCGATGTTAAGAAACAGATCTAAGCGATAACATCAAGGAAGGAACATATGAATATTAAATCGGACGGCACAAAACAAATCGATCAATCAAAGATAGAGATCAAAGAGTTGATGGTTCTTAAAATAAAAAAGAATCGAATACGATCAAAACAGAAGGAAATGATTTCCGTTTGTTTGCTTTGCTTTCAAATTTTTTCTCTCGCTCTTTCTTTTTGGTTTTGCATTACCTGATTCGTGACGGCGATTGGATGAGACTGAGTTTCTCCGCCGTTCGCTGACCGTTGAAAATAGGGTTTTTTGGCGAACGCAGCAGAGTCGACTCTGGGGGTTTTGAGTGGAGCAGAGAGCGCTTTGAAACGTAAGCGAAGTCCGCCTTTTATGGCCTCTAATTCCGCCAGCGTTTGCGTCTAGCGAAGACCACCGAGACCGAAACGACATCGTTGCTTTGCGCTTGTTTTTTTCCCTTCTTTTTACCTCAAACAAACCTAACCTCACGCATGCATTTTCACATCACGCTTTTACGTAAAGATTTATTTATTACTATTTGAGGTAATAATGTAATTAATAATTAGATATATTTTATATTATATTAATTTAATTTAAAATTTTTAATTTATTTTGATAAAAATTAAAAAATATATATATATGTATAATAATAAAATTAAGTATAAAAAAGACTTATTTATATTCAACAAGACTCAATTGTTGAGTTTTTTTTTTATAAAAAAATTGAATAAAAATTTTTAGATAGTATGATGGACATTTTCCTATAATGTAGTAAATAAAAGGAAAAAAAAAATATTTCTGGAAATGGACATAAAATTAAGATTTTAAATTTCGGTAAAATGCAAGGGGTGGGGCGAATAATGTTGGGCTTAATGATCTTTCCTTTTGTAATACAATTTTCTTGATT
This sequence comes from Rhizophora apiculata, assembly GCA_037832385.1. Classification (NCBI taxonomy): domain Eukaryota; kingdom Viridiplantae; phylum Streptophyta; class Magnoliopsida; order Malpighiales; family Rhizophoraceae; genus Rhizophora; species Rhizophora apiculata. The sequence goes on along the minus strand of CM075430.1, from coordinate 1,117,651 downwards.
TTCCTTCTAACGGCGCCTCTACTACCTACCAACTCCACCCCGACATCGAATGGCTTAGACTTTGACTCGAACAAGACACACTCACGTGTCTGGCGATGGAGGCAAATACATTTAGCATGTTTGTGTCCAGGAGTACCTTCCTCTTCTTCCCCCTTAATTTTCAACATCTACAGTGCTCCTGCCCAATTAATTAATTAATTATATATATATCAAGCGGGTCAAACCGGGTTGAAGAAAAAAGCCAATGGAAAACAAAGTAAGGACAATGACCCAATTTAGGAGGGAGTGGCTGGCCGAGTCTGCGTGTCTGTTACTTAGAAGAAGCAAAAAAATAATTAAAATAAAATAATAAGTGACAGATTTTTTTTTTTTTTAATTGAATCCGATTAGATAGATTCGAGGATGATTGGTTGAAATAAATATATATAAAATAATAAATATATAGTATAAAGTCCTCGTTGAATTTATAACTCAAAATTTTTGGACAATTAGGATTTGCAATTTTCTTGCGATCGACCCCTCTGTCTCTCGACTATGGTCTTCCTGTCTCAATTTCTGTCTTGCTAGCTAGAGTTTCACTCTCTCTCTCTCTCTTTCTCCCCGATAAATAGGACGACAAGGAGAAGGAATAGAGAGAACTACAGGAATTACGATCTCCATGTCTAAAAGGTATTATTTTTATTGTTATTTTTTTAAAAATCTTTTTAATCAATTTTCTTAAAATTCTTGGTGTGTTTGTTTTTCGTTTCTTTCTGTTCTAGGGTTTCGATTTCCGTTTTGCTTTTTGCTTCACACATATATATACATCACTGTGTTTGATCTGTGGATGGTGGCGCTAGTGATGGTCGCGTGTTGACCTTCGTTTTCTTTTAGAAAGGCTGGGATATTAGGGGGATTTTTAAGGAGTGATGCGAAGATTTTATCAAATTTTGTGGTTGATGGGGTTTGAAATGGTATATTCCCAGTCGGCAGTTCATAACAAGATTTTGAATTTTATCTCATTATTAATGTTTCTTTTTGATTGATGAGAAATTTGATGATTTGGGAGAACAAAATAGTTTTGTTGACCTCTGGAATTCATTCCTTTCTGGCAAAAAGAATTTCCCTTGATGAAGAATAATGAAAGGCTTTTCATTTATAATAAGTAGATTACACAGATTGTGAGTCAAATTGTATCTTCTATTCGTTGCAAATTGCACATTTAAGGTTATCATATAGTCTTTTTGTTTTATTTTTCTAATAGGGTGCTGTGCAAATTCTTTGCTCATGGGGCTTGTTTAAAAGGGGAGCATTGTGAGTTCTCACATGACTGGAATGATCCACCAAATAATGTAAGCACGGTTGCTTTTTTGTGCTTTTTTTTTTCGCTTTTTATGTTGGCTCACTACTATTTGTAACTATAATTGTGGGAATTTATTGATTGTTGTTTTTATATTTGTTCATCAATACAGATTTGTACCTATTATCGAAAGGGTATTTGCTCCTATGGGAGCCAATGTAGATATCAACATGTTAGACCTTCAAGCTTAGATACTGGCACCTCTTCTTCATCAGCAATTCCTCACCGATCCTCTGCATCGCATTCGGGTTGTGTGACTCAACCTGCTAGGAATGAAAAAAATAGAGTAACTTCCATACTAGGTGTTCCCCCAGAGTTTTCTAGTCCAATTTCTCATCTCTATCCTTCTGGTAAGCCAGTGAGGGATGCAGATTCTGGGAGGCATGAATTGTTAGAGAATGCTGAGGGTATAAGGCCACCGCATGGTAGACCAGCAGACCACCCTCTCTGCTCATTTGTTGCTGATGGTTTTTGCCACCGTGGGGATAAATGTCCTCATATTCGAGGTGATTTATGCCCTACCTGTGGAAAACATTGCTTGCATCCTTTCAGACCTCACGAAAGGGAGGAGCATTTGAAATTATGCGAGAAAAAACAAAAGCATCTTGAGGCGTTAAAGCATAGTCAAGAAATAGAGTGCAGTGTATGCCTGGATCGTGTGCTTTCAAAGCCCACAGCAGCTGAACGGAAATTTGGGCTGTTGTCAGAGTGTGATCATCCATTCTGCATAACCTGCATCCGCAATTGGCGTAGCAGTTCTCCATCCTCTGGAGTCGATGTGAATACTGCATTGAGGGCTTGCCCCCTATGTCGCAAGGTGTCATACTTTGTGATTCCAAGCGTCATTTGGTACTCTTCTAAAGAGGAAAAACAGGAAATTGTTGACAATTACAAAGTGAAACTCAGGTAATTTTGTGTTTTTCATGCATGCTTATGATTTAGTTGCAACCTGAAATCTAGATCATCTATTTAATCTTTGAAGGCTAAGCTGGAAAATTTTGTTACTTATTAGTATCTCACAATTTTGATTTTGATCTTTTAGTGGGGAAAAAAAGATCAGAATCATCTTCGTTAATGTTGGTGGACAATATGGTAATTTGGAATAAAACAGTAGCATAAGCACGCCCAGAAATGTCTATTGATGTAGGCTTAAATAAGTTTTGACATGTTTGAAAAACAACATCAATAACAAAGAACTCAGAAGAGAATTCAGTATTTTTATTGCCTTTGTTTTTGCAGTTCAATAGATTGCAAGCACTTCAATTTTGGGGATGGGAACTGCCCATTTGGTACTAGTTGTTTCTACAAGGTATTGCCAAATTGATTTCTGCTAGTTCTTTTTTTTTTTTTATGTGGTTGAAGTTCCATTTGGAGATTATACTTGGATATATTTTTTCTTTTTTTTTTTTTACATGTTTTTGTGCTTCTTGAGGGCCGAGCACAACAATTATTAAGGCTGGCAATTATTCCAAAAATTATAGGTTTCTGGAAAACTCGAGGAATCCTTTTGTGGTCTTGAATGGCTTTTGTTTTCTCTGTTGACCTTTTTGGGACCATATACACCATATGTGTTGGTGGATTTTGGCTTGGAAGAGTGCTATGGGAGCCTTGTGGTAGTTATGCATGGGCAAAACAATTGGGTCCTCATTACCAATCCTGCGGAAGCTTGGAATTTGTACTAGGTTTAAGAGCAAATTCTTTTTCCCTTTTCCCCAAATGTTTATGTTTTTTTCTTTCTCGAAATTTTACATATTGGTGCGCCTTGTAGCCTGACACCTCTTGAACCTACCTTTGCAGTCTCCCTTGAGTTCATGTTGTGAGCAAGTCTCAATTTTGCGTAATATATTCATGTTTTTACCAATAATCTAGCTGGAAAATGTGATAGTGCCTAGTCAAAGGAGTTGTAGAAAGGGAAAGAAGAGGATAATAGTCATACAGGTGTTAAACTGTTTTCAAACTGTTTCATATTTTATTTTCCCCAATTGAACCATGCATCTGTTTATGCTTGCTGATCATAAGGGGGGTATTGTAGCTATCATACCTTTGCTTTATGTATTTGGTTGATGTATGTGCAGCTTACTGCTGTGAATTTGCATTGCTGTTGACCCGTTGGCATGTGCTTCCATCTGTTATCTGGTTTTATATATTATCATGGGTATAAGGGCCATGGATAGTAGTCTAATGTGTAACAAATGTTTTACATGCATTTAATGAACTCAAACAGCCACTGGCATTTTGGAATGAGTAAAGCTTATGGGAAACTTGATATGTATCATTGGATACTGCTTGATCCCATAAAATGTCACCATTCACCATTTCCTATAGTCATTTGCGCTCTAGCTTGGTCAGTCTTCTTCCTATGGGGCCCTTCATCATTCACATGGAGACCTCAATTTCTTGCAACTACCTCTCTTTTTGTCTCTCTTAAATAGTTGTGGAGATTGCACTACTATTGCCCTTATCAACTTGTTGCATTGCTAATGTTCTTGAAGATGCTACCCAAATGGCCTCTTCTTAGTAGTTTTCTGACTGCATCTGGTCCTCAGAATTGTGCACTCTTGTATTCATTTACTTTCATGGTGGAGAGGTTAGCATTGTGACTCCTTTAATGGATGGAATATTGTGTTGTGTTCCAGCATACCGTCAAGCCGGGCTCATATATGTGGAGATATCACAGACCCCCTCCACGGAGGCGAGCTACACGCAGATCCAATGTCGTGGATATGGATGCATTTTACGATATGTTTGAGCACTTAATTGGAGACGATGCTCTAGACATCTTTGATGCTGAGGACTTTTTTGATGAAGATTTGACACCCATGGACATGGCTTTATTACTAATGCAGATGAATGTAGGATCAAGTGATGACTCTGGCGAGGAGGATAATCATCTATTTTAAGCTATCGGAATGATTAAGACTATTGTTTTCGCCAAGTTAGGGGTCCAGTCATATTGCAGATGCTTCCTTCTTCTGCTGGACCTTTGGAAATGTAGTCATTTGGCTTTGTGGAAGCCAATAAGAATGTAGGAGAAATCACTTCTCCAGTGCATTGTTATTATAATTGAATTTTTGATTTATTTGTCAGGCTTCTCGTTTATTCTGTACAATTTCATGTTTCCCGAGTGCATCAGGCAATTATGGCTTATTGATGTTTGTTCTGTGTCACAATAACTAATAATTACTTTTAACACTTGTTAGTGAATAAAATTGACCAAGAGGAGACTTGCTTCTGTCATATGATGGTGAAGATAATTATCTATTTTCCATAGTTTAACCACTTGTGTATGCTTGTTGGAGCCGTTTTTGTTGCCATATGTTTGGTCAAGTCGCTGATGATGTGATGTGTTAGTTGTTGTAAAAGTAAGTCTCACTGCTGGAGAAAATTGTCCATGAGCACAAATCCTTAGGATCTGTTTTTGGGGTTAGACACAGCTGGACATTTGCAGAATCTTCCAATGGGAGCGAAGCATTATTAAAGCATAAAAATTTAATTAAGTTGAGTGATGTCTGGTCAAAAGTCTCTTTTATAAATTTCAAAGCAGAGGTATCAAGGCATAGACAGCAAGAAGGGAGTAACATTCTGAATCTAGGAGTCTGAAAGTTGGACTGTTACAAATGGTGAATTGTTATCATATTGGGACCTTTTTTTCGTGCGTGTATTGTGACCTTACTAGATTACCAATTGCTGGTTCTTTCCTGATTTGTGAATAAGTTCATACAGAGCCTTGTAACCATTTTGATAATGAGTATTGTAACTTTGCAGCCTGCATATCACGATGGCCATTTGGAAATGATGCTTCTGCGTCATCTTAGTTCTGAAGATGTAAATACTATGACAGCTAAAGATATCAGGTTCATTCATCTTCCTCTCTGTAGATGTCACCGTTGTGTTTTGATCTCTGCAGTTAATAATTTTTTTCGTCTTTGCAGGCTTTCAGATTTCCATGGTGGTTTGCAAATTGGGTGACTGGTGCTGTTGAACCATTCCAGATTGTAAGTTTCCCACTGTTGTTGATTTTTCTCATGCAATGTGGCCTCATTCATTAAAATGCAGCATTCGTGTGCATAGAAACTGACCTGGTTCCCTCATATATTGGGTTATATTGCAGCAGTGTGATGCCATCAATCTTCGTCCTACAATACTGTCCTGCCCACACCCAGCACGATTTTCAGCTTTCTCTTACCTGTTAGTATTTGCTTTGGGTACACAATGTTTTAAATGATCCTTGCATGTTTGATGCTGTTCTTAACTGCAAGATTGTATGTTGTAAATTGTAATGGCTTCAATCAGGAGGAGAAGCTTGAACAATATCTTTTGATCATCGTCAATGGATGCAGTTAAAATTGCATCCTGTGTATTATTAGAAACACATGCATAAAGAAAGATCCAATCTAGAAAAAAATTGATTATAAGTAGTAAACTTGTGAGGAAACTGAATCTCCATAATGTATGATTGCCAGTATGGTGCTTTCCTGACATGTGAAGTGCTGCTGAATTTCCATATCAATAATTGCTTGACCTGATACATGTTGCAATTATTAATACCGCAGCTTCCCTTGAACTCCCTAGGCGCTTGTTGTCATTTTCAAGAAGTTAATGAGTTATATAATAAAAATAATTTTTTTTTTTTTTATGTTGATAAATTCTATGTTCTTTCTTAGAATTAGAGTATGAGATTTGTAACTTAAAAATCTGAGTACTTAATCACTTTGAAGGACAATTCTTCAATTTGTAGTAATGCTTTGTGCATTATGACTCCGAAATCCGGATACCGTCCTTGGTTTAGCTTTAAAATGTTTTGATTTATGATAGAAGGATGCGACAGAAATATACACAAGAATACCTCAATTTTTAAAAATCAAAACATATATATAATGTAGATATAATAGCATAATACATGTTAAATATACTCAACATAGATATATTTGTGCATTTTTAATAAATTTTATAATTTTTGACATATAACTTAAAATGGTTATTTATTATTTCATATTATAATTTGTATTTCGTTAAAAATTTTAAAAAATTGTATTAATTATAAATTAAAATATTCAATATAATTATAAAAATAAAAATACTTTTATATTATATAATTTTTATAAATAAACTATTAATTAGTATGTTTATATGAAAAAAATATATATATAATGTGTATGACTACTAAGAAATTTAAATAAATTTTGTATTTGATATATGTCTTATATATTAATTAAAAATATTTAATATATTAACTCTTTTTTTTTTTTGTTAGATATATTTTTACATGTTCAACATGTTTGATGCGTGTTAAGCGAGTATTGTGCCCCAAACTTAATTCCAATATAATATACACACACATCCTTCCTTGTACTACATGCCCTTTGATTGAGACTAGAATGGTTGAGTTAGCCTTTCCTTGTTTTAGAACTAAAATAACATAATGTTGGTTAATTTGGATTATTAACTTTAAAAATATAAAACAATTGAATTTGATGACACAGTCACTCGTTCGTGTGTTTCAAAATACTTAATTTACCTGTTGAAAATGTCTGGCTATTTTTATTCTAGAAGTTAATTGTCCAAATTTCCAAACGAAGTTGAGATATCTGCGCACAGGGACACAAAATAAGCCAAAGAAAAAAGCATACATTAACAAAAAGGAAATGTTGGGTTATTACTGTGTCCCATAAATGGAATATCCCTTGGATTCTGAGACGTAGCCTGCACTTGGCACGGTTAAGAGACCAAAAAGAGAAGCTTCCAGGAAGTTGCCTGAATTTGCTCTGATTAGCTAATCTTCTGTTCGACTTCTGTCTTTCTGCGTGCTTCTCACCAAATTGTAGGCAAAGCTATTTTTCCTTCATTTTTTTGAGCATCAGCAGCTTTACTGTAATGATTCCTTCTGGTAGAATATTTAGGTGACATGAATCTTATTTGCGTAAGCATCATGCAGAAGCATCTTAATGTTCATCTCGTACCATAATATTCTAATATTCTGCTTGTAGTTATGTCCTCCCTTTTCCCTTTTCAATCGGTAGATTATACACTTATGCATATATATTGAACACATGCAACTGCCTTTTTGTGATGATCCTGTGATCCTTTTTAGCTTCTTGTATGTAAACAGTTCAAAATCCGAAAATGGGGTTCGTGGTATCATGGAGTTTCTGAATCTGGGTATGAATCTTTGTCGACATATGCCAGAAATATAGCATCGAGTTTTGTGCTGTGCTGCGATTTAGTAATGAGCCAAGATGTTGTTTTTGATCATTTGCACCAGCTTGGTGTTCTACATCGGTTTCATGTGTGCATTTCTCTTGTTGTCAGCCAAGATGGTGTTTGTGCTCATGTGTCTTTTCGGCCCGAGACTGTGTCGGTTTGTTTCCATGTTCGTTTGTTTTGTGTTTTTCTTCTTCTTTTTCTTGGGCCAAACCGTAGACAAATCCAAGTCGGCCATCATCTTTTCTCTGTAGTTAGCTTGCGATCAAGCTTAGTTGCCACTACTGCACAGGCCACAAGTTCCCCTGGGAGAGGGATACTTGCCATTTGAAGCTGTAAACTTAAAGAGGATGAAGTGAATTGCAATCCTTGTATTTTTATTTTTATTTTTTAAAAATTTTCTCATGTGAATGTCAAGAGTTCTACTGTATCTTGAATATTCAAGTTATTATATTGTCACCCAAAATCTTTTTTTTTTTGTTTTTTTTTTTTTTTGGTCTTTTGACAGATGATCTTCCATGAATTTCCCATTTCTCCCTCAATGACAGAACTGTCTTTATTTATCTTTTTTTTTTAATTTTTATTCCTTGAGATCAACTAATGAAATATTCTTGTTCCAATTTTCAAACTTTTTCTTGTCACAATATTTACTTCCTATTAATATCATTGAATCAACTCACGTCCTAGATTAAGGAGAGACTACATCGCGGTTATGGATTCTTTTGCGGCACCGACTCTTAATAAGATTTTATCAAGTTTACCGGCTCTCTCTTTCATTTTCTATGGAGGTGGCATAAGTTGATCCAATGTCTTAAACTTAAATCAACTTGGTTAATATCAAAATACTCAAAATTAAAATAATTCAAAATGTGAATAATCCAAATACGAAATAACTTAAAATTTGAAATTTAATTATTATTCAATTGAATGATGTAAATCTAAAATTCAAGAAAATTTAAAATTAAATATACCCAAATAAGAAATAACTCTAAAATTTTAAGATTAACAATAAAATGTTTGAATTTAAAATAATTTATTACTAAAGCATAACAAAAATATTGAAATTTTGGCTTAAAATGCTAGATATAAGGGCCGCTATTAAGAGTTTGACAACAGATGAAAAATTTCGAGGCACAAATTACCTTTCAAAATTGTCATTTTATGCTACCAACTTCTAAAATTTTGTACTTAAGATGCCATGTCGAATGTCACATCAATGCTAACAAACTAGGAACAAAGGGAGCGATGGTACAAGAAAACTCCTCGTAATCTTTGCTTGTAATTTACCATTGTGGAGAATATGACGGTATTTGAAGTGCACAAACATAGTAATGTCGAATTTTTCATAATTGCATGTCATGCCAAATGCTCTTCGATTTCGAGAGTTGTTGCGTCGATGACACACACACACACACACCTACTTTATGTTGGACCACATTTTTTTTTTTTTTAACTCTTTATTAACAAAACCCATAATGTGGCTTACACCAATGATAATCGATCAGGAAGTTGTTTAAATGATGCACCAAAGAGGAGTCTAAATGTACATCAAGAATGCATAATTCATAATTTTGAAAGAGACTGAATTTTCTTGTTGGACACTATGAATAAACTCTTTCAATGGGCTCAGTTCATATGTATAGAGCAATCGCTCCTAATAACAAACCAAATCAAAAAAAACAAAAAAAAGGGGGGGGGGGGGGAGTTGCTTAAACATAATAATGTATGAGCTGTCACTTGCATAACGTTCTTTTTATTTATGATTAATCAGATGAACAGAAATAAGGCAACGTTCCATCATCCATTGTATTTTCTTTTCCTGCCTGACTTCTACTGAAAACTCGTTCAAATTAAGCAGCCTGTCCACCAATAACCTCTACTCGAATCGTTCACATGTTTGACCACCCCACCTAATAATATCAACCTAAAAATAGCTTACCATCGAAAACAAAGATGCTGTCTTCCAAAAACAGCTCAACGCCGAACCCTATAAATATCATGCCAATAGCAATCATGGGCTCTCAGGCAGCAAACTACATTGATCAAAGGCAGGTTCGGCAAAGACTTGCAATCCGCCCCCCCCCCTTTTTTTTTGGTGTCTCCGAGGTTTCATTGCCCGTACACTGCCTAATCCAGCAATGGAGACGAAGAAGGTTGCTTGTGCCGTCTTCTTCGCTGCCGCCTCCCTGAGCGCAGTGATGGCTGAGGAGGCTGCTCCTGCCCCAGCACCAACAAGCGGTGCCTCCGCCGTTGTCGGGTCATTGGTTGGTGCCTCCCTTGCATCATTCGTTGCCCTCTTCTTGCAATAAGTTCACCAAAAAACCAAAAAAAAAAAAGGCTTCAACAGCTGAGGAAGAACAAAGATTTCTCAAGAGATGCTGTCGCTTCATTTGGTTCATTCGTTTTATTCTTGAATGTTAGGAGCTTGCTTGCCATAATGAAATAAAATTGTCTTCCTTTGAAGTTATAATTTGTGGTATATAATCTACCATTTCGACTTACTTCTCGTGTTTCCTTATTTTCCCCTTTTCATTAACAATAAAATGCCAAGAAAACAAAATGACTTTACAACTATTACATTACGAAGCATATTATGCCAGAAAATATGAATATAATTGATTCAAAGATTGTGAAAATAATTGCACCAAATAATTTTTTCCCTTCTCCTTACTTGCTTCGTTTGCACGATCATTTGTTTAATATAAATGCAATGAAACGACATGGCGCATATTGTTTCTGTCATACATTTCAGCACTGAGACTGTCGTTTTGTTTCATTTAAAAATCAGTTTGGTTCATCTCCCGACATAGCTCCATCTTGTAGGCCATTGATGTTATTGACTTATTGTCCATTGAGAATAATTTTTTAAATTATTCAGGTTAAAAAAAAAAAAACAGAGAGAAATCCTTTAGAAAATGCCAATGGCACATCACTCTCCGACACGGACGTTGGATGTGTTGTTCGACACATTGTGTAAAGCAACTGATTTTAGTTTAGAATAGAACCTGAGCTGTGAAAAATGATCAATTTTATTTGGTACATTGATAAATATAAATATTATTCACAAGATAAAAGATAAATTTATCATTCAACGTGAGAATTTTGTGATAATTCAATGTATCTTTCCTCTTATTGGCCAAATTCAAATCTTAAAAATAATATTTTTTTTCTTAATATATATATAATCCATTCAGAATCATCACTATTCGGTTGTAACAGAGTGATAATATTAATGGGACAACAGGACAAACCCAAGTAACAAAAAGCTAGGCCCAGATGTCTGCAAACAGACCAGTTCGCTATGCTCAAAAAGCACACCGCTTCACTCTGTCGTCAGTTCCGCTTGCACTAGACAACAATAATAAAAGACATACAGGGCAACTCTAAACAAAGAAAAGAGTTAAACCTGTCGCCGCGGCTGCTGCTGAGAATAAGAGTCAAAAATGGCCTCCACGGCGATCTTACGCAGACTCTCTTCTAAATCTGTGAAAGCTTGCCATTCTTACTGTGTTTCCTCACATCTCATCTCCCAAGTGCCCCAAAACCCAATCTCCGGACCTTTCAATTCATTCTCTCGCACCTCCATCTTTGAATCACATGTGTCGACAGATCCAAAACACACCTCAAATATCAATCTTTTTCGGTTATACTTGAAAAGACCTAATTTTGAGAATCCCCTAAACCCTGACATCAACAGGATGCGACAAGAAATGTCTGTCGCTGTTCCCACCAGAGACTTCGGGAACAGTTGCCCCAATTTGTTGTTGTACCAGAAACCCAGATATTATTCAAGCTCAGATTCGCATCCACCCAAGGATTCTGAAGAATCTCGAAACCAAACTGAGTATCCGAGCAAAAGCCCTGATTTCAAGCACCAAGAAATCGAGGGACCAACAGTGGAAAGAGACCTGTCGGCTTTGGCAAATGAGACTAGAGGAGTTCTTGAAGGGATGATGCAGAACATTTACAGTCTGAGCACAAGTGTGGCTCTTCTGGGCCTGGTCCAACTCGGACTTGGAGCCTGGATATCTTATGTTACCAAAGCAACACCGTTGGCTGAGGTATCGATTCAAAGCTTTTTGGCATTCGGGTTCCCCTTCACATTGGCTTTTATGTTGAGGCAATCTCTGAAGCCGATGTACTTCTTCAAGAAAATGGAGGAGCAAGGTAGGCTTCAGATTCTGACTCTTACTCTTCAGGTAGCTAAGAATTTGAATCTTTTCTTCGTGCGGTTTCGTGCCGTTTCTACCTTGTGTCTAGCTGGGACGCTCGCTGGATTGCTGTTTACCTTGTTGTCAAAATGATTTTACCAGTTTTTTTTCCCTGTTTTTCCGGGCATTGGTGAATGTCAGCTGTTCTCGTTTGTTATTACAATGTTCTGTAATCCCTTTAAACTTGCCGGACTTTGCATCCCTTTTCTTTCTCAGCGGTTTCCAGTATATTTTACTAAATAAAAGAACGAGAGCGTGATTTCTCTTGGTATTGGGCGATGAATGCTAGAATTCTACTTTTCTTCTTCCCAACCCTTGCGTTAAAATTGGATTAAAATTATGACTTGAAGCTCCAGAAGCAGGCTTAGTGTAACACACCCTTGAGAAGCCAAACCATATACAAAATGGCCGTGGTTGAAACTTTTGATAAGAACAATATTATGCTACGAACTCAAAAAGGAGCTAAGAGAAAAAAAAAAAAAAAAAGTCAGTATCATTGAAAAAAGAAGACAAAATCATTCTGATTAGTCTAATTCAAAATCTTGGTTTTTCAGTTTCTATTTTCCCTTCTTCATATTTTCTAACTCTTTTTTCCATCAAAAAAACTGAAAATAAATAAATAAATAAAACCTCCCCAACAGAAATCAGCTACTCATCCATCCTATTCCTCGAACTTCCATCTGGACCTATATATAATTCAAGAGCAGGACAACTCTGATTTGGTAACCTGGGATGGCTGCCAAAGTAAAGACCTTCCTACTAACTCCACTTCTTTAGATGTTCACCAATGATGGGAAGTGTCCCCCAGAGCAATTATAAGAATCATACCCCGGGAAAAAGAAGCGTAAATTGTTATCTAAGTGGTCCCATAATTCCCATCAGGCTTAGACTCTGTCCGAACATAGGTGAGACTACGAGCAGTGGGGGAGATAACACTATTCACAGAGGCTGATGTGCTACTCTCAGCACCAATGCCTTGGGCCTCTCGTTTCCACTGTAAGCTTCTGGCTCCAGGTTTCATGGGAAGCCGAGGTCTAAACATACCAGGGATTCTCCTTGGAAAAGGAGCTCTCGGAAACCTAGATGATGCATATAAAGAGCCACGAGCAATCTGAGACCAGGTCACGGTAGCAGTAGCTTCTTGGTTTGTAGAGCTTCTCTTCACAACCTACATTAAGGAAGACAATGCTTAGAAGCCACGGTATATTTAAAAGGAAGGAGGTATAAAATGGCCATCCTTCTTAATTAAATTGCTCTAAGCAAACCAATAAATTCGATATAAATGCATTAACTACCTTGAGAATTCTTGACATGAATGAGGTTCCATCAAGGGTTAATGCATTGTCTGCAGCTTCTTTTCGCATGAATTCTACATAAGCTGACCTGCATCCAAATTATTACTTCATGACAAGACAGAATAATGAAAGACAAACAGAAAGCTTCAAACATCGCAGAAAAAGGGCAGAAAAGCCTGTTGATCAGGTTACCCTTTAGGTTGCCCTGTTGCTGCATCAGTAACTATGACAACTTTGAGTACTCCACCAAATTTATTAAAATGTCGAGAAAGACTATCCTTGGTAGCAGCAAAATGAACCTGCAAAAATGAAAATGTAAACCATCAGCCAAAAGAAGCCAATTCTAAGCTAGGGGCTAGGAACTAAGGGGGCATGCAAGTAGGCAATTACATTGCTAACAAAAATGGTTCGAGAATCAGCATCTTCCAAAGGATGACCAGGTATAAATGAACCTACAAGAAAAGAAAAAGAATTTAAAAAAAACCATTAGAACTTCTAAAGATGGCAGAAGCTGATCTTCAGAATGCTGTGGAAAAAATGTCATGCCATGAGCTTGACAATGCAATCAAGACACAATAAAAGAAGAAAATAACACTTCAGGTCTGACTTGGCCATACATGCTATTATGGTACCTCTATGATATTAAAACCAGAAATTTAATAATTCAGAAGATAGCAGGACGAACCAGACACTTCCGGTAGTGTGTTTTGAGATTCTTTCATGCTATCAGTAGTGTGTCTCACCTGTTGATGATCATCAGCACATCACAGCAACCAATAGGAATTAAGAAGAATGCTTCACGCAGATAAATGGAACACAGTGCCCAGACATACAAGTACTTACATTTCTGTTACCAACTGCGATAGGGTTGCTGTTCTCTTTTACTAGTCGGACAACAGATTTCTGAGCATCCATTTCTGCAAGCGCTTTTGATGCTGGAAACTGAGGTGGTTTCCAGGTATTTACATTCACAGAAATGTTTACAATTTTATGAGAAGTGTTTGCAGCTGAAACATGTTCATCCTGACCATGTTTTTGCACTACTTGAGTAATGTCAGCCAGATCGTTAGCTACACTGTGTTGCAGCAATGAATTTTCATTCCTGTTTCCACCAGATGTGCCAATGTTCATAACTCTATTGCTCATAACATGGACATCATAACCTTCATTGTCAGACATTGAATCAGATGTCAACCCAGTTCCACTTTCCCCCTTACTCATTTTCTGTCCATGCCCTCTATACTCACTTCTTGGGAGAAATCTTGAATGGTTTTCGTGCTGAATTTGGCTAATTTCATCAGGTTCATCCTCAACAGAAGAATCTCTATATTCAACCCCTAGTTCAGTGGCCTCTGGAATATTCACGCTGCGACCAAGTCGGTCAAACACGCTTCCAGCAGATTTAACTTTCATCACATCTTCAGCAGCTTCTTGCACGGCTTTAACAACAGTGGCCATTGCATTCGGAACCCTTGCAATTGACCGAATCCTTCTAGGGTGACCAACTAATGATGAGTCACCAGTGGATGTGGAGACCACAGATCGAAGACGCTTCATTGATGACTGCTTTGCTGAATCAGATTTTTGAGAAGTTGCTACAGCATCTTTCACTGCAAATTGAAGTAATCTTCGAGAAGCATCAATAGTTGCCTGAGAGACTTCCTCCCGCTGCAAACAAGTTTGTGGAAGGAATGACAAGTTTGGAAGTGATGAAAATCAAGACATTTGGTTTTCATGGAGAAGAGAAACAAAGAGAAATTTCATTACTATGCCTCTCACTACAGCCTAACATCATAAAGAGAGAATTTATACGAGCATTACTCTTTTATCTAATGATTGCCTAATCTTATCGCAGTGTACTTCATGCAAAAATCTAATTCCTCTACCAAAGTTGTCCTTAACAAAGAAATACAGAAGGCTTCTATGTCATATCTAAGGGCAAAGAACCTTTTCTTTCAGTCAACATTTAAAACATTGCAAATTCTTCAACCTAAACAAAAAAACCCCTATAATTTATCATGAAATAAGGACTAACTACATCTACATTTCAATCACAATTAGACACTTACAATCCCCAAGCAAATACACCTAATATCAAATGTGACATTTTGAGAAATCAAATCACTAGGATCAGAATCCTTTTAGTGAGGCTATCAGATAGCAGCTTCTACATCAGCAACGTACAAATAGCACACAATCCTTTCGTGGTCTTTTTAACCTTTGCAACATGTATCTAGCAAAAATTTTGGTCTACATCTTAGAGGCACTTAAATGATTTCCCAACCACAACCACGATGAAGGGGGTTTTTTTTTTTTTTTTCTTCCATAGGGTGTATAGAGCATTATCCAAAAAGAACTGCAGTAAGGAAGATGGAAGAACCATCCAAACCTTCATTTGCTGTTGCTCATGCCGCCTTCTTTTCTTCTGTTGTGGAGATTGGGGAGAAGGAGATCTTTGCAGATGATTAACTTTGTGATCAGGTTTTCCGTCAACATAACTAACATAAACGTCAGAACTCTGAAAAGGAGGTGGCTCATTTCCATCCCTCACCAATCCTTGCCATTCTCTTTTGTGCCGACTTCTAGATAAAGCACCTGGCTTGTCCTTTTCCAATTCAGAATCTATGTGATGAGATCCATTTCTGCCAGCCTGCTCTTCCAATGAAAGTTTTATTACGGCTTCATCTTTACTAGGCTCCTGGGGATGAACATGCCGATCCAGATTTGTAGCATGGTGGCCCCACAACCTGTTATGATGATAGATAAAAGTAAGACAATCCATGATGGAATGATATCAAACAGAGGCTAACCACATATTTCTCACAATTGCAAGTAAAACAAGCGGCAACTTACCAAGACACAAAAGAATCACTATCATCCCCAAGGAAGACTTCCAATTCTTTCCTTGCTTCTTCTTTGCGTCTGCCATTTCTCAGCAACACAATCACATATTCCTATCAATGTAAATCAGCCATTGGAAAATTTTGGTTGCCAAAGCTCTACACAAGTGAAAGTATTTGCTATTTCATACATAGTATACAATGGAAACGATCAAGCATCCACATTGGAAAGTCAAATCTGCTAATTTTAGACTCCAGATGGTCAGATTCAAACAAAAAAACTTTTCAGCCAGATAAAAGTTGCAATGTTTTATCACTCTCCAAGAGGCACACTGCATGCGTTCCATGATTATGAGTCACATTATCACCACCAACTAGCAACCACATCCCACCCTTAGTTACAGTGGCCGGCAATGCACAAACGAGGATAAATTAACCAAAACAGAACAGAAAAGAAAGCAATTCAAAGTTTATTTGCCGTAGTTACGTAATGCTGAGAAATAACATAATCAATTCAGAAAAACAAAAAAACAAAAAACCAAAAAACGATGCACAAACACAAAAATCAACCCTTCAAAGTAAATCCCAGAAAAAAAAAAAAAAAAGGAAAACTCCAGTTGCAATAGCTATAAACATTCCAAGCCTACCAAACAAATAATAATAATAATAATAAGACTTATATACTTTTTCCACACAAAAATGTGTAATATTCAAAAGAATTGAGCATATACACACCACGAGAGTATCGTCAGTATAATCGCCCATGAACTCTTTGAGTTTATTCGTCACTGCAGCTCTCAGCTCAGCAACTCCATCTTCAGTGAAATTAGCCCTAAATGTTCGATCCTCAACACTTCCCATCTTCTCTCTAAAACTTTCAACCAACAACCCAAATCGTTTGCGTTTTCAGTGCCTCTTCCGATTCGGTGCCTTTTCAAACCAGATAGACTGGATACAGAAACCCTAGACTCAATAGTTCACAAGACCGAGGCGAAGCTTCGGATTCTCTCGGGAAAGTAACGGAAAATTGCTGGCTTCATGGAAAACTCCAAGATTTTAGAGGGAAGATGAAAAATACATAGTATTATTATCGTTATTGTGATTCATTTCTTATAAATTATTTTTTTTATTTTAAATTAATATTTAAGTATTAAAAAATAAAAATTTAAATTAAGTGGAACACAAGTATTGAATTGAACCAAAATATTAAATGACCCAGGCCGAAAAGGCTAGAGGACGTTGGGCTCGATGGAATGGTGTAAGACTGTAGCACGGGCCAATGTTTTAGTTTAGTTGAAGCACAAACCAGTCGAACCGGTCCTTGTTTGCTCAGTCTGACAGCTACTATATCCCACGTGACACACGGCTATGACATGACATACACAGGAGGATACATAAATTTTTAAAAAAATTGAAACACAAATAGGATGGTTAAAATATATATATTAAATATATTTAATAAATTTAATATTTTTTAATATATAATTTATAAAAAATATGATATTATTTTATTAAAAATAATTTATTATTATATTATTATAAAATTATTAATATAAAATTAGATAAAATTGTATTAATATGGCATTATATGAATTGTAGTGTAATAAAAATAAAGATAAATTGATAAAAAATATGTAAAAGAATTATTTAATAAATGTAAATAATTAATTTTAAATATAAAAATGAAAATAAATTTTAGTTTTTTAATGTTAAGATTTTATAATAGTTAGGATTAAAAAATAGGTGTAAATGTATTTTTTTAATAATAAAAATATAAATAAATAATTAAAATTTAATCATTAAAACATATGTTATAATTAGAAAAAAAAAATGATAGAGAGAGATTGAGCAGAAAGATTGGGAGATGATATTTCTAGGCTTAAAATCTGATTAAAAAAAAAAGAGTCGTTGTTTCCTTTTATATTATATTATATTATTTATTTTGACTGTGAGACAGTGTTAACTTGGACCAATAGTTGCGAATCAATTCTATAGCTAATTACACTTTGATTTTTAGAAAAGACGAATCATAACCAGACTACACGCTTTCAAGATTGTAGTTTTCGATTCAATTTTCAACAGATTCGATTCAAGACTAATTCCAATTCTAGCTGAAATCCTGGGTAGCTCCGGCCGGGATTCCAAGAGTGGTAGCATCGTGCTTCAAAGGCACATTTTCTGTTGTTTAGACCACCAGGCGATTGTGGTGTTTTTTTTCCCTTTTTTTTTTTTTTTCTTGGGGTTACACATGAGAGACAACTGTTTGACAAAATGAAATGTACTTTTTTAATAATAACAAAGAAGAATGTACATTATCTTTTTTAATTTTTTAATTTTTAGTAATAAATTTTATTATTTGTATGTAATTTTGTATATATTTTATTATTTTTTTAAATTATTTATTTTTAAAATATTAATTAAAATATATTATATAAAATAATTTTAAAATAATTTAATAAATTATCTGATTTAATATATATTTTTTTAATTTATTACATTTATAAAAAAATATAATTTTATATTTTTAATTTATATCTTATTAAAAAATATATAATTATTTATAATTATTAATATATATATAATTAAAATTTAATTTGATATAAATTAATTTTTTTATTTTAAATTTTTTATTATTTTATTAAAAAATTATTAAATTTTAAATTATATAAAAATATTTATTTTTTATTATATATTTTTTTATAATAACATCAATATTATAAATTTTAATTATAAAATTTAAATTTTTTATTTTTTTAATTTAATAATTCATTTAATTTAATAATATTATTTTAAATTAATTTTTATTAAAAAAATTAAAATTAAATAAAAATAATTTTAATTATTTTTTAAATTAAATAAATAATTAATTTACATAAATTATATTATTTTTATTAAAATTTTTATTTTAAATAAATAAATTTATTTGTATCATTGGTAATGATTTGAATTTTTTAATTATTTTTTTTGTTATATAATTGTTATTATTATTATTATTATTATTATTATTTTGTAATTGATAACGCTGTAAGTTGTTGTCTTAAAGCTAAACAAAGGGCGTCAGGCGCCAGGAGGGTGGCACATACGCGTTCGGTGGACACACGCGTAGGGCCTGAGGTGCTGACGAGGTCGAGGGCGACCTTGTGGGGAAAAGGTGCGCGGAGGACGGTCAGATTGGGCGGCTGTGGCTCACATCAGAGACTCTTTTTGGCTCACCATTACCTCCGAGTGGGTTTACTGTGTCTCTAAATATCTTTTGGATTTGATGCTTTCCACTTTTTGGCTCCACGGCCCCAATCCACGTGTGTAAAAATAACTGGAGACGCGTAAAATATTCTCCTTCCTTCCAAGATACCTCTTCCACTAGGCCGTATCTATAATCACCGGCCACGTGGAAATTTAATAGTTATTTTGTATAATTTTTATACGTTCATCTTATGCCGAAAGATTTTTGTGTAGAAATATATGTATTGAAATTTAAATTTAATAATTATTGTGATAGAACATAGGTGAAATTCGTCAAGAAGGACTATAATTCAGATACTGATTTTTTTATAAAGAAATTAAATTATGAAATTAATATATAATATTTGACCTGAATTTTAACTAATTTTTTTTTTTATTGTTAAAAAAAAAAGGCATTAGCTCTATATATATATATATATGCCTCGTATGATGCGCCAAAAACCCAGCGCCGGCGGTCTGGTCTCGCAGACGCGGTGATTTATACAGGAAAGATTCAACTAGCCCAACTAGCCCATCAAATCGTTGTTATTCCAAAAGCAAATAGTGAAAATACTGTAAAATCCAATGGTCGCATCCCCAGTATTCCTTTTTTTTTTTTTTTTTTGACCAGTTTTGTGTGCGTCCGTCCCGCATCAAAATATTCCATTCCACGAATTATTTGAAGAATTAATATTAAAAATTAATACTTAATGATGATATTTTTATTAAAAAAAATAACATATAAATGATAAAAATTAAGGTAAATTTAATCTACTTATAAATATTTTGACAACAGCCTAACAACGTAGAAAGAAAGTTATCAATGCCAAGTCTAATAATTTTTTCTGTTAAAAAGGATAAATATTTAAATTTTCTTTATATACTCATATTCATGTTATAGAGAAAAAGGTTTACTTAATTTTATGTGATGATTTTAGTTCTGTTAAATAAAAAAAAAAAATTGTATCTAGTGAATTAGAAAATAATTTACCTATGATAAAGTGCTAAGATTCATTTGATTTATCTTTCATATTAAAGAAGTTACCACCAATTAAGTGTTCTGGTGACAGAGCTATCTGATTTCTTAATACTAAGTCCAATTTAAATTTTAATTCTTATAAAACCAAAAAAGAAAACAAAAATTGTAGGGATTTTTGCTAGTTAAACTGATACATCGAATAATGTAAAACCAACAAAATTGGTGAATTAGAAGGATCTTTTGCTAGATACAATGATACATCGATTCTTGTAAAACCAAAGAAAGCGGTGAATTGGAAGGATCCTATGCCAGATACAATGTTCCATCTCTACCAAGTAGAACCGTTCAATTTGTTCAATTTGACCAAGCCCACTAAAATTAAATTAAAATTGCTAAAATTTTTAAAAACAAATTAGATATGGATTGTAATTTAAGTAAACTATATTTGATTATTTGGTTCTAATTTTACTCATTCAAAAACTGCTCAAAATTCAACTGAACTGTTTTTAAATTTCAAAGGCACATTTTATAAAGATATTAACTACACAAAAATATCCAACCATTGCCCGCGGCGGACAACTCACCCATATCCAATACAGTGAACAAAGGCGCATTGCTCATATATTTTCCCTTACCAAAATTTAAATGCACCGTCCTCGCGTATAGAGTATATTATTAAAATTTTCAAAATAAGATTTAATTGTGCATAAGTTGGCTAAAAATAGCCTTACACTAAAGAAAAAAAAAAAAGCTATGGCATTGTCAGCAAGTAAAGCTAATATTAATATTATTGGACAACGTCGCTTAAAATGTTAAAGCTATCTAGATTTACATTTTATTTTTTTTTAATAAATTGCCATCAAAATGTTCAAGTCCGCCAACCAACTCACATGTGAATACGATGTAACTTCTGGTTTCTCCACACCTTTTTCCCCCAAATCCTGCAATTCCTGCCATAGATAGAATAGAGGCAGAAAGCCAACACATACGCAGAAACCTATAAAAGAAAATAAAAATATAAATATAAATAAAAGACATCGAAATTGGCATTAAATTATCAAAAAGCAAAGATCAGCAAATATGAACGTTGATTTTCTTTTTTTATTTTGAAAATTAAACAAGTTTCAGAATTTTTAATTTTAATAAACATTTTTTATATTATTTTAGGGCACATCTTTTTTGAATTAGTCACAAGACCAAAAGCCATTTTTCTTTGGGGACGGTGATAGTATCGTTCAAGGAACAACAAGCCCTCAAACTCTAAAGTGGGTGGGGAGAGGCGGGTCCCACCGGGTCATAAATTTGGAAAAAAAAAAAAAAAGTAACCATAGTATTTTGATGGGTGAAATCTATTTTGGGCTTCACGTTATTATATACTTTTTCTGGATAATCACGACTAACACGTCAGGAACGACCTGGAGACAAACAAAAGAGAGGAGTAATTGGACCGACATAGCGAGGGCATTTCGGACAAATCAGAGAAGCAAAAGCAATGTTTGACACGCGTCTCCGTGACGAGGTACATGTCCCATATTCGATGTCGCCATTGCCTACCTCTCAATATCTTCATAATTCGTAACCCCCCTTTCGTCCTTCGCACCAAACCCCCTCAACCTCCTTTCGTCCTCTTCTCTCTCTCTCTTTTTCGATCTCGATCTCGGAACCGTGTTTTTTTTTTTTTTTCTTTTCCGCTTAGAATTTAATCCAGTTTCTAAGATTCAAATGGCTCAGAAGACAGAGAAAGAGGAGACCGAGTTTAAGGTACCAGAAACCTTATCTCTGTGCGTTAACAATTGTGGGGTTGTAGGAAATCCCGCTTTAAACAACATGTGTCAGAAATGTTTCAGCGCTTCTACAACCAGCACTTCCAATACGTCGCCGTCGACGACGGCTTCCACCGCCATCAGTACCAGTATCTCTGGTGGCGGGATCTTAAAATTCTCTGGGAAGAGGTTGCCGAGATGTAGCTCAGCTCGCTCGCCGGAGACCCATCAAAAGGCGGCTTCCGATCGGGATAGTTTGTCAGACGCGGCGGCGGTTTCGGCTAAGAGGGAGGTGAACCGGTGCTCAGGATGCAGGAGGAAGGTGGGGTTAACTGGTTTCCGGTGTAGATGTGGAGAGCTCTTTTGCTGGGAACACCGGTACTCGGACCGACACGACTGCAGCTACGACTACAAGGCGGCGGGACGCGAGGCGATCGCCAGAGAGAATCCCGTTGTCAAGGCTGCTAAGATCGTCAAAGTTTAAATCAAGGAAAAGCAGATATTCGGACGAAAAAAAAAACAAAAACAGCACGTATCCTCTCCATCTTTCTTTGTCATCTCTCAGATATGTCTACTACGTGTTCCGGTGCCGTTTTAGGGAGAGAAATAGAAGGGGTCTTTGAACCACGAATCATGGCGTTTCCGATGGAAGATATTGAAGATCAGGGTCAAATCCCTCCGGGCTAAAAAAAGTCCATTACTTTCCTTTTATTTTCATCTTTTTTATTTTCTATTTTTTATGAGAAATGAAAAATTATTATTATGAATATAATATTAAGTTGCTGTTGGGTGTGCTTCTTGTTGGCCTTCTTTGTTTGTTTGAGGTTTGTTAGGGATTTGATTCTCCAGCCAAGGGCATGTTGTTGTGAATTCTGGGCATTATCGTGGCCTTTTCCGTCGATTAACTCCCCTGCAAGGCTGCAATTTTTTTTTTTTATATCTAATTGATATTATTATCATTTTAAAATTTTTTAATATTTTTTTAGGTGAATAATTAAGATTGCTGATTGAGCGGGCCTACCCTATATTATATTGGCGTGTGGCACATGTTACCCTTTTTTGTGAGATTCTAAGAGTTAATGGGCAAAAAATAATTTTTTTATTAAGAAAAAGGGTAGGATTAGTTTACTTTCTGTTTAGTTGATTAATTAATTAATTAATAACTTATATACTACTGGCCATGCATAGGTCCGAAGAATTCTCCACTTGAATATTGCCACGTCGAAATTAATTGTGCTACAAAGCTACATCAGAATGCGTGGATCTCTAGTAGCGGTTGATCGGGCGGCTGTGAAGGAGTTACGTGAATGACGTCCGTGGAAGCTCGCGAGCAGTTGAGCTTGTACTTAGATTTGAGTGGATTCCGAGTTTTAGGTTGTCCTTTCGAAGCCTTCAAAGGGCCATAGGAAAGCGAACCAAATGGCAGATCACAATCGTCACTCAGCACGTGGCTTTGTGATGGTGATATTTAGCAATGGTGGCTAAAGTGAGTTGAACCGGATTAGAATTGGACCGGGAATCCAACCGAAGGGGTTCGGTTACTCTTCTCCCTCTCTCTCTCTCTCTCAAAATGGAATCGTAATTGTCAACGAACCGGCACAGTCAAAATAAATAATAAAAGAAATGTCAAAAGGGTCATTTTACCATTCGTGTTTTCAAAGAATTTTAAAAAAAGTGGAGCTGCCGAAAGCGTGTCAGAGCCAATACAAAAACAGAGTGAACTAAAAACCATAATTAACCCAGCACTAAAATGAAAATCCAATCATCTAGCGCCGTTCTGATCCGATTCTTTCCAACTGTAAAACCGGGACCGTCAGCCACAGAGTGCCTGAGGGGAGTGGTAATATTTGAGTTGTTAGATAATATTCAACAATTTAATTAAATTTTTTTATTAATTATAAAGTCTAGTAATAAAATTATTTAAATTTTTAATTTCAGATTCTTTTATTTTTTTGAAATATCAAATGCAATTAGAGATTAGGATAATGTATGTATCAAGACATTCTAAGTTCATGTAATGAAGGTCTTGCTTGTGTCTCACGGACAGTCCAATAGTAAAGAGTTTTAAATTTTTATTTTAAAAATTTTAGGTTTTAATTTTGGAAAAAAAAAGGATTAAAGAAAATAAATAAAAAAATTTATTGAGAACGAACAAATAAAGGCCTTGCCAAGAAAACGATTTTCATTGAGAATGAATTGGATAGACAAATTATTGTAATAATTAAATAATATTATATAGATATATTCATTTTATATAAGTGATAAAATAATAATTTTATTGGAAAAAAAAAAAAAAGGAAACCTAACACAATGAATAGTATAAAATATTATTTTTAACCCTGTTTAAAACTTGAATTTAAGACTTTTTGTTTAGAAAATCAATTCAATGCAATTAAATTAAAACTTATTCGTACTCGCCTGTTCCACTCTGAAACTCATTGGATCATCTTACGAAGGAATGGGTGATAATTGTCATTACCGATTTCGTCTTCGTGAGCACAAAATTTGAGGAATGAAGAATAGAAATAGTTCCCTTTGATAACAACATAATTTGAAAAAACATTTAATCTCAGATATTTTAATTATTTCTCAATCTTATCTTACATTAAATTTTAAATTATGGTTAATTAAATCTATCAATTGTAGTATTTATAGTAGTATTTGTAAAACTTATATCATATAAATTACCACATTTTATACATTTATATTCTATAAATAATATATATATATATATTAAATTTTATATATTTATTATTAAGTATTTCAATCTCTAGTTTAACTGATTGACTCTTAACGCTGTGACTTTTCTTGGTTCAGTGGCTTGCTCGTTTTGAAAACATCGACACAGACATGCTACTTGGAGAAGCTTCTCAGATTAGTCCCGGTCAGGTGGGAAAATGTATGGGATGAGCCGATTTGTCTTATAAAACTATTACGAATTTTTGACGATTGAGTCCCTCAATGGCATTCAAATTATAATAATGTGAATAATTTAATGTACCCCAGAATAAATTAAAATGTCAAATAAAATTTTCTCTTTGATTGAGCTAAAAACAATTCAGCTAATTATGCAAATAATAATTAGGGGAATCCGATTAAAATAAAATGTCTGGTAGTCTTGAGTAATGCATTGCTACCAAACCAAGCTGCTCACATTCACCAAGAAATGATTTATTATAGAATTAAGAAGAATTAACCCATTGAAAATATAAACAAAAAAAAAAAAAAAGAGTTGATTCAATATTATCATAACATTTGAACAAGAAGAGTGGCCTCGAAACAGTGTGAACAACAATATTCGATTGCTCGTACAGTTGCAAAAGAACCGAAAGTTTCTGGTTGGTGGTTTTATCTCTAAGATACATGTGACACCTTCAGATTCATTGGGACAAAGGCATCAAGGGAAACTATGTTTGCCAGCACAAACTTTATTGCAGATGCCTTTTGCCGGAACCCCACTATTTCTGGATGCTTTGCTAACCATGACCAAGAGGAATGGATGCCTCAACTTTTGGTTACGCAGAGCCTAACTTTTGTGGGATTTCAATTCCACGCCATAAAAAAAAGTTGCACATGGTTCTGTAGCAATTCAGACATTAACATGGTTTAAAATACACCCAATGATAAATACTTCTTGGACTCAATTTCAAGAACTTCCTTGCACTCAAAAATAAAAAATTAAAAAAAAAATTCAAAAATCTAATTTTTTTTTTTATAATGATAGTATGTTCAATGTTAAAATATTATTAAAATAGTAATTACATCAGACAGAAAATTATTCATGCAGTATAAAATCTCAATTTTTGTTATAGTATACCAGTACCTACTACATCACTATGCCATGATTACTTTTAATAAATTATTGCTGTCATTCCAATATTTTAACATTAACTTTTGCTGGAATATTTAAAACTCCCAATTTGACAAATTTTTGTTATATTAGCAAATTTACTTTACCATGTGTGAATGAGTTCATGACATTTATGTTCATGCAGTCAAGCACTTTTCTTATTATCATGTAGATAAAATTTGAGCAGGAAACTGAAAAAAAAAAAAAAAAAAAGGGCACGTAAAACACAACTTAAACAAAGAACATAGAGTTTCCAAAAATACAAATCAAACTTGCACAAGAAAGAAGAGAACTACCTAAACAGCAATTCAACTTTGATAGTATCGAACCAGATTGTCTTTCATTGACTTGAATTAACGGTGCAGAGAGCACTCGACATAGGCACAACCAAACTCGTCAGTTCTCGGCAGCATATTGCATGGCATCTTGGAACAATCAAAGTGAGAGAATTTACAGTCTTATGATTAAAGGTCAAAAGGTACACTCCAAAATGCGAGGTAGCCATCTCATATCCAGGCTATTAAATATAGAATAAAACAAAGATTAAAGTAGTACCATTACCATTTTTTATATATATATTATAATTTCACCGACATCAACTAAGAATTAAAACTTAAAATCCAACAATTTCAATATTATCGGGTAAAAAACTCACTATTAGTTTCCCCTCTCAGATATTTAATACAGTCCATGCCTAAAAGTTATATTCAGGGGGCCGGGCCGTTCCCTAAACCTTAGGCTGCAAAAATGTGGGGTCGGGCTAGGCCATAAAAAAAAAAAAAAAATGAGACATGGTCTTGACTGCTCTGAAAAATAAATAAATATTTAATTGTATGGGTTTAATGAGGAATGGATCCAGCCAAGGGGCCCATGCTGACCTTTTAATTGATTGGTTTTTGTTTTTTCGTTCTTCAATTCCTTGTCTCCAGGGCAATTCTTGCATTATTTTATTTTATTTATTTTTATTTTTATGGGGATAAGTGGGATCGGCTGATTCGGTACTCCTGCAATTTAGGTGACCCAAGATTGACGGGCCGGAAAGCCCACAGAGTACGTCAATATTACTCATCAAAACTCTTGTAATTGTTTCCTGAGGAACCCCAAAGGGTGAAATTAATGATCTCTACATTCCAGACGAAAAAGCAACGAATCCTGATAGTCCTGATGAAGAAACACTGGAAGTAAATGCTGATCCTATAGCCCAGAAAAGGAGGAGATGCCATTTTCAGTGGTTGGCAAAAAGGGCTTCAAGTATGTTGACCCAGTCAGCAAGAAAGCTAAGCTACAAATTTTGAAAGGAGTTGAATGAAAAGCATTGCAAAAAAATCCTACTCACGCGCTTCCTCC
This sequence comes from Rhizophora apiculata, assembly GCA_037832385.1. Taxonomy (NCBI): domain Eukaryota; kingdom Viridiplantae; phylum Streptophyta; class Magnoliopsida; order Malpighiales; family Rhizophoraceae; genus Rhizophora; species Rhizophora apiculata. Next base: position 1,090,604 of record CM075430.1, on the reverse strand, counting down.
CTGATAACGGAGGCAATGGATGGTGATGGTAGCAAACAGGACTTTCGATGTGAGTGTCGTTGTGGTGTAGCGGCACTCGATGTTGTTATGCCTGTTTCACCGTCAAGTTTGCGCTGGGGTCGTAGACAATTAATTTAATTTTATAATATTAATATAAATAATTAAAATTATATATTATAAATAAAAAATAAAAAAAAATTACTTTGATAAATTTAATCAATTAAAATAAAATATTTAATTCTAGCGTATAAATATATATATATAATATATAATTTTGAAAATAAACATAATAAACATAATAAATATATTTTAATAACATAATAAAAGAATTGTTTAACAACTATATAAATTAGCTTTTAAAAGATTATTCACAAGTTAAAATGTACTAAATTTAATCTCATTCAACTTTAGCTCATTTATTAAATAATTTAAATTTATTTTTACCACTCATTTATTAAATAAGTTTTAAAAATTAGACTTGAATATTACTCATGAATGTAAACGAACGAATTAACTCAAATCACGAAAATCTGAACAAAAATATCAGCTCGTTTGCAGTTGAACATTATCACTTTAAAGTATATAAAGAGTTACGTCACGATAATAATAAAAAAAATAATATAAATGATATTATTATTATTATTATTATTTAATTTCTCGCTTAACAATTCAGGGCTACCTCCACGTATTTGAGGAAAAGCCATTGGCGGAAGGGAGTGGCGGGGGGGGGGGGGGTTCCTTCCCATACCAAAATTGAGAAACTGAGTTTCGCTTCTCTCGACTGACGGCACGAGTCAGAATTAAATATGTGATGTCGGTGCGGTTGGTGGGGCCACAATTATTTACCCTTCGGAACATGCGTTGTCGTTTGAGATTTCGACACTTGCCGGAGCCCCGACAGCCAGCTGGTCTTGCCCAACACCCCATTAATGTTATTTCGAGGAAAAAGCCCCTTGCGCTCGCTGAATTGAATGCGGGCCAGATTTGCCGATGCACAAACTTCCATAAGCAGTATTAATCATGTTCACGGGTCACTTGAATTCACATGTCACTTTTAATGTCTCTCTCTCTCTCAATCTCATCATTCAATTTTCAATTTTTAGTACAACTACCCCAAATTAAACTGTTAATACTAAATATTATAAAATAATTTTTTTAATTTATTATAAAAATAAATTTGTTTCTTTTTTTTTTTTCTTAGTTTGGGTTTTTATGAAGTTAAAAAGAAAAGAAAAAAATTTACCTTTTACAAAATGGATTTCTAATCACTGAAATTTATAATACTAGCACATAATTGTAAATATATGATATCTACTTTACCCAAACACTTTTGAACCTTTTTCTTTTTTAACAAGTTTGTTAGAGATACTCGAGAGCTTAAAGGAACTAAAATTGTAATTATTAAAAATAAATGTATGCAAAATAATTTTTATCTCAACGAGCCAAACTAATACTGAGTTTCTCTTGGCTCACAGTAGACCGCCCAAAGAAAGTGTTCAGCGATAAAACGGTGTCATCTCTTTCATCGAATTTCCTTGACAGTATTCTCTTGACTTAAAATAAAAAGAAAATTAAAGAGACTTATGATCGATGGATAATTAAATTTCCACAAAGACAACGACTAACATACTATAATATATATATATATTTTTTATGTGCTAAAAAAAAAGTAACAAGAAAATTAGCATTTGCACTGGTCAAATCATACAGCCACGTTTAACAGTAGATGTAAGAATCACGGGCACAGCAAAGAAACATGAGAATCACCCGATATTTCGGACGGAAACTTGAACGGAAATGATATTTTTGCACCGTTAATGCAGGGATATAGCTAGCTTAGCAGGTGCTGAGTGGGTTTCCGCAGAGGCAATCGTTGTAAGTAAAAGAAGACGCTTCGAGGCGATCGAAGGGCGACCCTGCTGGGATGGATCCACACAGATGGTTGTGGCTCAAGTCCAAGTGTCCGACATACGCAACCGAGGACAAAGATTTCGGTATCGGACCCCTCAAGTTGTTATGAGACAAATCGAGAGCCATGAAATAAGATTTCGGCCCGAAAACGTCCGGAATGGTGCCCTCGATAGCATTTCGGCTCAAATTGAGGATACCCAGACCAGTACTACTCAACAAAGAAGATGGCAGTTGACCGGAGATGAAGTTGCTGTCCAGATTAAGAGTAGAAAGAACACGCATATTGCCTGCCCAGGACGGAAGACTATCTGAAATCCGGTTCATGCCCAAATCGAGGTCGGCAAGCCGGTTCATGTTGGCTATAGAGCTGGGCATCGAGCCGGTCAGTTGGTTTTGGCTCAGCAATGCACGGCTAAGCATCTTCAAGTTACCGAAATCGGCTGGCAAATCGCCGGATAACCCGTTATTCCGCAAATCCAAATGCCTTAGGTTGGACAATTTTGTTATGGAAGCAGGAATGGGTCCAGAGAGATGATTGTCGGCGAGGTTCAAAACGGTGAGCCTCTGTAAATTTCCGATGCCGGCGGGGACCATACCAGAAAGTTTATTTCCGACTAGATCAAGAACGCGAAGCGAAATGAGGGAGGTAATGCACTGGGGGATTTCACCGGAGATGCCTTTCCAGTCTGCGATGATCAGAGTGGTGAGCTGCTCGAGTTGGCAGACGGATGGGTTGATAGTGCCGGTCATGTATCCACCAGACCTGCCGGCTTTTGCAAAGATGGGGTCTTCAGACTCGCCGCGGAGGTTAATCTCAGCGACACGCCCTGTGGCAGGGTCGCAGCTGACGCCGTACCATTTGGTGCAGTTGGTGCCGCTCCATTCGCTGAAGATGCCCAAGTAGGGCTCGTTGAGCGACGACTTCACAGCTGACAGAGCTTCCAAGTCCGCCGGCGTGCAGGAGTTAACGGAGGATATAACAGAGAGAAGCAGAGTGAGTGGAATAATTAAGACAGCAACAGCAGCCATCGATTGAGAGTGTATGTATGTTTGGCGAATGATGTCTGAGGCTCTCTCTCTCTCTCTCTCTCTCTCTCTCTCTCTCTCTCTCTATATATATATATAATATATATATATATATCTTGCCTTTTCTCTGGATGAATTATAAAGATGAAGGAAGGAGGCTGGTGTTCAGTTGCTAGCAGCTGGAATGGGCATTGTCACGTGGAGGTTGTTTCCTACAGCTCTGAGAGAAGTAATTAGCTTTTGAAAATCTAAGAGAACTGAGCGAGCAGGGGATGGATATATCCTTCGTGTAGACGGATATGGCCTTCATTGCAATGCATAATTACAAGTTTAAACTGCCACTTAAGGTTTTTTTTTTTGGGTTATTATTGATTTATTAGTTTAAATTACAAGTGTAAAACAAGGTGACTCTATCAATAGACAATAATTGTCTAAAAGGGCTATAACTTAATATTCAGAGGCTGACAATTCATTGTGATTTCTTGACAAAACTTGAGTGATCCAAAATTGTCAAATATAATTATAAAATACTTTGGAAGTCGTTCAAAGTAAAGTTCGAAGCCGAAATTTTGAGTTTTAACGTCAAATCTCATTTGTAATTAATTCTCTTTTTCCAATTTAACTTTTTTTTTTTTGGAAAAAAACAACACAATATATAATTGAAATAGACTTGGATATCAAATTGCGTAAGTACTAAGTAAAGGGAAAATACACCCGACTAAGTAGGAAAGAAACATGGTTTATGCTTGCTTTTAACTTAATCAATGTGCCATCTGTGCATTGTTATTGAGACAAGTTCATAAAATTATGCACGAAATCATGTTACTTCTCCAGGTCTTTTGTGTCTTCTCTGCTGGTCTGAAGTTGAATAATAAATTAATCTCTGCTTGACATTGCCCTTGTTGTGTATTGTATCGATGTGTGTGGCATGTTTCCTCTTGTTTTCCCTTTTTTCTTTTTTTTTTTTTTAAGGAAATACAAGTTTAAGTTATCATCTTTTTGATTTTGTTAATTTGAATTGCCTATTTTAATTTTAATCGATTTGAGTTATGAACTTTTAAAATTCAATCATTTTTGGTTGCATACATTGTTTTTAGTCAATTTGATTCTTAAAGTTCTTACAATTTGAATAATTAGATTCAATAGAAAATCGTTGTTATTATTTCTTTTATTAGTACTAAATTGACTAAATTCTGAAAATTTGTGGCTCAAATTGACAAAAATTAAAATATACAAACTGAATTGACAACATCCAAATAGTCACTAGTTGCTTAACGTATTGCAAAGCTACTGGACTGTTGTCCTAATGTCAAGTTCCAATGTTCGCACCCCAAAAAAAAAAAAAAAAAAAAAATTCCATTTCGACATATACAAAAATGTAACACTAATAAATAAATCAGTATGGTATCTTTATAAAATTGAATAATGAAATGAGCTAATGAAAATAAAAAAAAAAAAAACTCTACTCACTAAAAATTATATATCAAATCACTAATTAAATTAATATAATTCGATGATACATTTTGTATTACTAGTAAAAACAGGATTCATAAATGGCGCACAAGTAGCGACAACTTGCATGTGCGTGACATGTGATAAAAGCAATAATGATATGTCCATCATGTGTCTGATGCCCCCACATTTACGGTAAGTATATCCACATGTACATCACGTGACAGGGGACGCATGTGTTCGGACTTTGTCATCACCGTATCCAAACATAAAAGGTTGTACAAGTTGATCTTAATTTAATAATTTGATGAGAAAATTTAGGTAGACTTTAATTTTAAGTAAAAAAAAAAATATATATAATATTTTTTATTTTTATATTGTATTAATGTAATATAAAATATAAAAATATGGTATAATTTTTTTTTTTACTCATTAAAATTCAACAGATTTGTGTTATTGTAATTGGATCTTAATTAGATTTAAGTTGTTTGAAATTTAATTCGATTTTATCAATAATGATTGAAAATATTAATCGTTTGTGATTTAAAATATTTAAAATTTAATAAATTGAAAATTCGATAAATGTATATAAAATTTTAAAAAACATGAATTTTAAGAGAACTTGACGAACCGGTGGTTCTCACTTTACTGAAATTTAGTTTCATTCAAATCTAAAGGTTTGGTTTATAGTCCTATCAACAAAAAATTGTTCCTCCAGACAAAAAGTTTACAACTTAACAAAATTTTTTACTCAGATTTAGAATTCGGTTTATAATTGAGTATTTGTATTAAGTAAAAAATTATTTTTTTATTTTAAATTTTAAAAATATTTAAAATGCATTTACAAAAATTTATAGTTATAATTTGTAAACAATTAGATGAGATTTTTTTTTTTCATTGATTAATGGGCTTTGAGATAATTCTTAATTATTAGTTTTTCTTTCTTTTTTTTTTCTTTAATTTCATGCATATAATTCCATTTTCTCTTATGACTTATATCAATTAGATCTTGGCATGTGACGACTATCCACCTAAATCTAATATATATTTGATAATGATTGGTATAATCTGCTGTAACGTTATAAACTTTTATCTCTCTAATCATTACTTTGTGAGAAATTTTATTTCTTGTACGTCAACGCGGCAAGAAAAAAAAGGAAAAGGGGACAAAACGAGCAAGATAATTAAAAGAGTAGATTGGCTATAAGACCAAAAAAATATTTTTGGTTTAATCCTAGCCATAATTGTCATTGTGACTAGTATCATGCTTTTAATCACTCGTCAATGCTGTGATAATGGCTTCTCTCTCTCTTTTTTTTTTTTATCAGTTTGTCAAATGGCGAAGAACAAACAAATAATGCTCGGCAATGGTTAAACTGGAATCATTTAAAAAATTAAAAAGTGTCTGAATTTAAATTTTAATCGGAATCAATTATTCAAATTAAAAATTGTAATCCACGTGGCCTGGATCAAAACCAATAAAAATGGGCCTCCCCAACAACAGGCATTAGGTCGAGAGGACGTGGGGTTGCTTTGTCGTGATTTGAACTTCGTTTAGGTCTTCCACGTGACAATGGTCCAACCTTTAATTTAAATTAGATAATGCCATCATAAATTGGATTACAATATTTTTTTTTCTTAAAGAAAAATTTTGTTGGGATAAAAAAATTATAGATGCAGGAAATATTAAAAAAATAAATGATATTTAATTTTGATGCAGAAATATTAAATTAAATTTTATTTAAATAATTTTTATAATTTTTTATATGAAGCTTTTTTTTTTATTTCTTTATTTTTTATAGCACTATGGTTTTATGTTCACTAAGGTGCCTCTTGATTCTAAAGAATAAATTGCCAGAGTTCCCTTTTTAGGTACATAAATTGTCATAATTTCCACAAATAGATAAATAATTAAGCTTTTTTAGAAGTCGGTGGCACCTTACAGATATAAACAAATCAAATTTAGGCCCACAAGTTGTGTGGGTTTGCGTGAATACTCTATCTAACGTACTTTAATTTTTCGAAAAATATACTTAAGTAGTTAATTGAATATAAAATAATACATATTGCAATGTTTAGATAATTGAAAATTTTAATAATCTCCATGAAACATCTTACTTGTGTGGCATTTTAGCTTAAAATTCGATTGGTTGAGGGATTGATTTACTTTTGCAACCACATTTTCGGTTAATTGTGTAAGATAAGAATGAACGTTGTGACCTGACCTTGACCTTGTTTCCTTCATTATTAGGACACTATCCGGGTGATGCTTGAGCTTGGAGTGAACTAGTGGCAAAAGTAAACAATTCCTTTTGTTTCATTCCAATTCCTCTCTCGGTTTACTCTAAATCCGAGCTTTTGAGATTGGATGAAACTGAAATTGATCAATGATCATTTCGTAGCAGCAACCAAAACCGTGACAAAACATATGAAGTTTAAACGAACACAAACTTGGATGTTACACTTGTGCTTAACTGTCAGCATGTAACCACAGAAAGCTTGAATTGTTGGAAACTATTTAGTGATCAAATAAAATTAAGCAAATATATCCTCGGTAATAACTAAATGTTTATCGCCATTGATGGTTTGGGACGAGGTTAGCATCTGCTCATAGTTCAACTGCCTAGCAGCTTCATACAAAGCTATGCCAACACTTACAGAGAGGTTAAGACACCTAACATAAGTTTCCATCATCGGTATCCGGACAGTCCCCCCGCCAAATGTTTTGCAGTTGCAGTCTAGCAAGACATCGGGTGCTAGGCCACTTGTTTCTGAGCCAAATACAAGATAATCACCTTTTCTGTAAGAGAATTCCTGCGAAGTTGAATGAAATATTGCAGCTGACTTGAGACATCTTGTTAGTGGTGTCAAAGGAAACAAAAATCGAGAGATGGGCTATATGATGTAGTGAATCAAGCAATTGATATAAAGATCAGATAAGAAGCCCCAAAGAGACCACAAGGATGACAAACTTACTGAATGTATTGTAGTTCCTCTTTTGGTAAAGGCCAGCAATCGCTTATCCCCTTCCTGTGGCAAAAGAAATAAATAAGTCAAAGGGAGAAGTTGAGGTTTCAGGGATTCATCAATTTTGACGCAGCAAGAACCTGTTGCATGAAATATTCTTGAAACTCTGCCCAAGAGTCATGAACTTTCACAACTACATATCTGGCATTAAATTGTTAGATTTGTGAAAACAGGGAACTCCTCCACTGAAGGTTCAAGAGAATGAGGAACAGAATTCCAGTAATTCGACGATTGATGCAAATAGGAGAAACTGGCAGCTTAGCATGTCAATATGGGAGATCAATTCAGCTGAATATCCTAGGTGCAGCTTCAAACCGCTGTATCAGCAGCAAATGCTGTCAAAGTCCAGAGCAAAGAAAAGAGAACTATCTTTTCCTTTCTCCATTTCCTTTTCTCTTTGATTGATTACCAACTTTTGTTTTCTTTCAAGTGCCAAGCATCAAATGATGAACCAACCTACTTGTACCCCACTTGATTGAATCTCTAAAGACAAAGAATTCATGCTTTGTATCTTAGTTGCCATATTAGTTGACATGTTACTGAAAAGCTAAATGAATTGTTGATACAACAGAACAAGCAACTGGTCAAAAGAAAGGAACAGAAAAGAATGGCATTTGTGAAATATGCAAGGATACGGCCAATAATCAAGTCCAGCACGCTTAAGTTTTGTATCATCTATTTGGAATCCTAGAGGCTGCAAATGAAAGAGAAAAACATCATAGGGCCAAAATACCAATAAGTCAACGTGTGAAGGCGCAATACAGCAAGAAAAGTAAGTTTTCTTTTTCTTTACTGATATAAAATCAATCTGAAAATAAGTTTGATTCAATTGTCAATGTTCAGTCTCCACCCCAACTAAGTGTAGGCCAACTGCAGATGCGGCACATGTTCTAGCAATGCAACCTGTGTTTCCAGGAATCTGCCAAGGACAACAAAAATCTCAGAGCCAGTCTCATGAAATTGAGGTTGTCTGTAACCCAAAGGAAACAGAAAGAAATTATGCTTTGATATCAACCAAATCTAGGCTGATTCCGTCACTAACAGAGAATACTAGAAGGGAGAAGGGGAAAGATATAGAGTGCCAATGCCAACAATTAAGCAACCACACAAATAACTTGGTGCAAAGCATTTAGTTCCTTATTTCTGCAAACACAAAAACATGCTAGATGTCAAGAAAGCAACAATATTTGTTCCATGGCCATAAATAGTTATGGGCTAGTCAAAAGATGCAAACAAACAGGACAAAAGCGAGGAGCATTCATGCTTAAGTAATAAAAAACTCCAGACAACTAGAAAATTGAAGCTACCTATCTAAGATAATTGAATGATCAATGTGAAAAGAAAAAACAACTTGAGGTAAAACTGTATTAAGTTAAATACTGCTCAACATATCTCCTTATTGTCCAAGAGGACCAAGAACACTGAAACATCATCATTTCATTTGATTAAAAAATCAAGGATAAGCCAAAGTTCCAGCATCCAAACTACCATCGAAATTAAAGGATGTTACAATTCTAGAAGTAGAGTAGCCAAGGGATTCTTAATGGGAACACCCTTCCCACATGTCCAGACCACAGGGTGGAAATCTGCTGCAGTAGACAGGGAACCATTCCTTCCATGGCACCAAGTTTTGCTTAATGCTTAATGTGTGATCATGTGCGTACTCACATTGGAAAATGTGGCGTGATCGGAACCCATTTCTAACTATTTGCCTTGGGTTAATTGACTCTAGGCCCCTGTTCCAGTAACAAATGGGACAACATAGATGTTTCAATTCATCAGCTTTTAGGTCTTCAAAGCAGGGGGTCTGGTGGCCATATATTTGAGAATTCTTTGTCAGGGCAAGTGGAGACGCAATTCAAACAACAAATCATCAATCCAGAGACAAAAGGCCAATGTTAAATATTGATCGAATGTCGCTAGTAAACCTCAAAAATGCAAATGAGGAAAGAATTTTGAATCTTACAATAACAAACAGTACCTGAGGAGAAACTAAAACCACTTGAAGGAGCTTATTTCGCAAAACCTCGCCGCCGCCATCATCCCCGGCTCCAAGCGGCAAAGAATTCCCATTACCTCTCTCGGCTACACCCACAACCACGAGAAGTTAAAAAATGCAATGTATTGTAAATAATGAATAACTACTTTACATTAACCTTAAAAAACAAAAAAAACAAAAACAAAAGTGAAAACTTTAGACTTCAGATAGCCAGAAAAGAAGGATTTACAGAGAGAAACAAGAGAAGAGGAACGTTGAGAGAAGGAAAGAGAATGGCGTAACGGCTTCTTGTTCCTGAATTGTGCTGAGTAGATATGCCGGAATAGAGAGGTTCTTGTGCGGAAATGCAAAGGCAAAGATAAAGGGGTTATGGCTTTGAGGGTTTTAAGACAACTACAACTGCCTCTGCCTCTGCCTGCATCCATTAAAATCCCTCCCTTCCTTCCTTTTCTCTAACAAAGCACAGTTTCTGGCTTTTGCACTTCGCGGCCTCCGCTCCCCTCCCTTCTTCTACTGACAAGAACGGGGTTTAGACCGTCGGAGATAGAGAGGTTCTGTCTTATTATTATTATTATTATTCTTTCTTTCCTTTTTTTTTTTTTGCTTTTTCTTAAAAACGAAAAAACATGATTGGAGAAAACTACATAAACTTCCATTTAATCTCTCTTGATTATTTGATGAAAAATTAAATTATATGTTTAATGTGATAATAAACAAATTTTTTATTAATAAACGTCTAATTTGCTTTTGGGTTGAGTTGATGAAAAAATTAAAAAAAGAAAAAAATCTCACTATCAATTTTTTTGACTTCTTTCTCCTAAACAATAAAAGTAGATGGACAGAAAAAAATGCATATTCAACTAAAATATCAAGTACAATGAGAATATATACATGTATCAACAAATATAATATTTTGTAATAGCTTTTTTTTCTTTAAAAACATTTTACCACATTATATATTTTTCAAGAAAATCAAGAAAAAATATTTAATGTATAATTTATATATTTCAATGCTTGTCCTACATGAAATAAATTAACTGTATAATGAAATTTATAATATATAATGTTTAAATATATATGCCTTAATATAAAGATTTTCTTTCTCTAAGTTATATATATATATTCTACAAAATCTAGGTTAAGTTTTTAAATATTTTTATTTTTAATATGTTGCATTAATTTTGTATCATATAAAATTTCCTTAATGTCCGTACGATCATATAATTATTTAATTTTTAAAGTGTACAATAGAAGTGTATTGAATCGAGTCAACATAGCTGCTTGGAATTCGCGGTTGGGCAGGATCATTTCGATTCGTTTATTGTTTGCTTCGAATTTGATTTTTCGATTAGGGTTTATGCATGGACAATTTTTTATGGCTGCGATTTTTATTTCGTTTATGCGTTGGATTGTTGGAATGTGGATGTGAATTGAGACTATTCTTTTTATTTATTCAATTAGCTCTTTCTGTTTTGCAATTTAGGACATTTTTCTGTTATGGTTCTGATTGGAAGAGTAATTAGTCACCAATAGGCTAAGCAGGAAATTTGATTTAGATTTAGGCTCGGGGGAACTCCGTTAGGGTTTCTTCTGTGGCTATGCTAATTGCCAAGCTTGTGCAAGTTGATGTTGCAAGCTTCTTCTCTACTGAAATCCTTTGACTATCAATAATATGATTGGGTTTATTGCAGAGCTTGACTTCTCGTTTGAGGCCGATGGCATTTTTCAGGGAGTTCAGTTTCATGAGAAAAACCAGGCTAACGGTGCTCTGGCTTGGCAAGTGATTGTAATTGTGGTTTGCTATCCGGCCAAATGACATTCTGACATCCAAGTCAAGATTCTCAATTGTGAAACTGCTTACTTGTATGCCAATAGCTTAACTGGGGAAGCAGCAGTATGCAAGGTGAAGTGTGGCCATCTCTGTGAACTTGAACTTGTCTCCTTCTTTGAGAGCATTTGTTGTTACTTTGCTTGTTGTGAACTGCGAGGCAAAAGACTGGTAACGTGGTGTGTGGTTCCCGGGAGAGGGTTTGAGTGGCTCCAGGAGTGGTATGGCGGATCCCATCATGCCTAAAAATGTAAAGAAAGACAACCTTGGTGTTGGTGCTCACAATCCGGGAGATGTAACCCCTGACGAAGTTTGGCTAAGGGGCGGATGATCCTCTGGTTCTTCCTTGCTCTGCTCCTTCATGCCTGAGATACTAATGTTCACCACTTCAGCCTTGTTTTGATGCGTCTGTTTTGTCATTTCCCGAATAACCCTTCAAAAGCATACTGCCAAGCTTTCGTGCAAGCCACATATTTGTCAGAATGTCTCAAAGAAGCAAGTAGGCTTGCGCTGGGCAAACAAACATAGGGTTGCATCCTAAAACAACGTAATTATCTTGGGTTTGTGAAGCGAGGTTTAATATTGAGGACCAGCATTTTCCGTTTGTTTCCCGTCTTCCTTTCAAAATCCCTTAGAAGTAACATTATAATTAGGATATTGTTTTATAATTAATAATTTATTTTATTTTTATAATAAATTATTTAATAAATTTATTAATTATTTATATATTTATTCAAATATCTCAATATTTTAATTTATAACATCGATTACTTTCTTTATAATTTAAATAGATGAATACAAATAAATATAAAAATATAAATTTTTATAAAATTAACATATAAATATAATATAGATATAATTATAATATATATATATATAAATAATTTAATTTAATATTTAATTTAAAATTTTATATTATAATTAATATTTTAATAAAAATTTTAATATTTTTTTTAAAAAAATTTATAAGGATAATTTTATAAATTAATAATTTAAATAATTTAAAATTTAAAATAAATTTATTAAATTTATTTTTTAATTATTTTTAAATAAATAATAAATAAATTAAATAATTATAAAAATTATATATATATATAGCCTAATTTAAATAAAAAAAATATAAATTTTTTTACATTAAATTTAAAAATTTTAAAATTTAAAATTTTAATTTTATTGTATATTAATTTAATTTAATTATATATATAAAAATAATTATTTTAAAATAAAAAATTAAATTAATTATTTTTTTAATATATTAAAAATATTAATATAAATTATTTTATTTATTTTTTTATTAAATAAATAATATAGATTAAATATATATATATATATATTTTTTTATTTTTAAATTAATTTTTTAAAATTTATTTATTTTTAAAAAAATTATTAATTTTAAATATATATAATTAAAATAATAAAAAAAAATAAATTTATGTGATTAAAAATTAAGAGAGTGAATTAATATTTTTTTTATTTATTTGGGTAAAAAAGCCCTAAAAACTCGTGTTTACGAGGGTTCCGAAAAACAGGAGTCTTCAGTAACTGGAGTCCATGTCCGAAGCGCAGCCTCTCTATTGTTCCTTCCTCTTTCCCTTCGCAACTTCTGTCTTGGCTATCGTCAGACCCGCAGAGCTTATCTTTTCTGAGGTCCAGGAGTTGTAGCGAAAGAATAAGCTATAAAACATATTTATGTACATGAGATCAGAAACTGATGACAGGAATTTCTTGATTCAGCGTTCGAGTAACTCTGTTATCCATTCCTGACCTTTTGGTCTCACTTATAATAAAAAAAGTCTTTTATTTCTAAAAACAGAAAAGCTGAGGCAGAGAGGGAGAAGAGAGAATGGGAGGGAATTACAATCAAAAGATCGACTACGTGTTCAAGATCGTACTGATAGGTGACTCTTCGGTTGGGAAATCGCAACTACTGGCTCGATTCACTAGAAATGAATTTAATATCGATTCCAAAGCCACGATCGGTGTCGAGTTCCAAACCAAAACCCTTGTCATCGATCAGAAAACCGTCAAGGCTCAGATTTGGGATACTGCTGGTCAAGAACGGTACCTCTGTTCAGCCATCTTAATATGATTTCGTTTCTTTGATGGTGATCTGGATAAATTGATATTTATCCCCCCCCCCCAAAAAAAAGAAAAACTTGAAAGAATTTCTGCTGTTATCATTTTTTTTTTATTTTATCATTATTATTATTATTATTATTTTGTAACTAGATATGTTCTGAGATGTAGTATGTTTGACTTGGAAGAACGAGATGCGAGACCAATTGAAATATAATTTATGTTAGCGATTTGGCAGACGAAGAATCATGAGATTAGAATAGCAGCAAGTATGGTTTGTTGATGTTGACTGAGATTGAAGAGTACGAGAGCACTTAGAGCTAGTTTTTCTAGTTAATTGTGTGCTGACTTAAGGATATTACATATGCATTACCATAGTATTGGTGAAGAAACCATATCTTTTGCAGCTAATGTTATATATAGGAACACAGCAGAATGCTGCCCAAATGATGAGTGTGTCAAGGTTGATATAGATGCTTGAAAACTGAAACTTCAGTCTGCAGATTGAACGGCGGTTCCATTCACGGAGCTGGGGTTATACCATGCCATCAGTTTGCTCATTTGGTTGTGTAGTTGACTCCAGATGTGTTGCTGCAATTACCCTTTTTGGTGGAAATGCATGTGCCATTCTTATGTTTTTGCCTATATAATGAACAAAATTCTCAGATGATAATGCCTGCTGTTTCTACTGCATCATGTTGTCAAACCCAATTTATTCCTTGTGTCCATCTTGGCTGGCAATGTCAGGTATCGGGCTGTTACAAGTGCATACTATAGAGGTTCGGTGGGGGCAATGCTTGTTTATGACATAACCAAACGCCAATCATTTGATCATGTGGCTAAATGGTTAGAAGAATTGCGGGAGCATGCTGATAACAATATCGTTGTCATGCTCATAGGCAATAAGTCTGACCTGAGAACACTTCAAGCTGTACCGACCGAGGATGCCAAAGAATTTGCCCAAAAGGAAAACATCTTCTTTATGGAAACATCAGCACTTGAGGCTACTAATGTTGAATCAGCTTTCCTTTCAGTATTGACCGAGATCTATCGAATTGTCAGCAGGAAGGCCCTTGTTGCCAATGATGAACATGAATCTGGAGGAGATTCATCTCTGCTCAAGGGAACTGAGATTGCTGTCCCAAAACAAGAGCCTGAGCTAGGAAGACGAAATCTCGGTTGTTGTGGGGCATGATAGCATTGATTCGAGATGTGACCTACATCATGTTTGTCAGCGTTGGCATCTGTTCTACAATGGAATCAGTCAGGTCCTCTTGGAGCTTTGAGTTTCATATGACAGTTTAATTGATTCTCTCCAGCTAATTTGTGAACAGAATTTACGAAGCTCTAGCTGGAAGGTTGTGATATAATGGTATGCATGAAGTTACATCGTTGTAACCTAAAGTCACCAACCTAGCTGATTGTGAACCTCAAATTCGCAAGCTTGTGATATGCATTTACATATATATATGAACTTTTGTGATAAGTTGTAACCCAAAACTAAATAACCTAAATGCTTTATAGGATTGAAAACAATGGTTTTTGTCTTTTGGCTACTCATCACCCTGCGAAATTCAAAATTCAGTATATTGCTTATTCTGGGGCTGAAATGTAGAACCCTTATATTTTTGCACTGTGCATTACCTTTTACCTTTGTTTTGTATCAATGAACTGTTTGGTAAGTCGGAAATTCAGAATATGGCTCATTCTGTTTTGCCTTTTATTTTTTAGGCACCGTGCATTGCATTGCCATAACTGTCGTGATTGTTCTCTGGCTGAATGTGTCAAATTGATGGTATCCTTTTTCACTCTCCATGGCCTTTGCTTCATATTTACATCATCATACTGGATTTTTACATTGCTATTATATTTTTATTACCTTTTCTCTGCGGCTCTCTGTTTCTCTCTCTACCATCTGCCTTTTCTTTTTTGATGTAGAAAATATTTACATCATGCTGAATTATTATTATTATTTTTAATGCTAAAGATTACACCATTGATATTACAGGAGTCTCATTTTTTGACTGACTATTGCCATAAATTTGAACAACTTAAAATTATTACAAACATGGAAAATGAAATTGTGAAACTATGTGATTTTGATTCCATTGAATTTTAAGAAAATTGATTAGTAATTGAGGAGGCATCACTGAGGAAATTATCGACTTTGGGCTTGGGATTTATAAGATTTTCATTAGCCCTCCGACAGTTGAGTCATTTTCAAGAATCACTGGAAAATCAAAAAGATAATTAAGAATGTTGCAGAGTCGTTACCTTCCAATGTTCCGTGGCATGGACTTGTTGGCATTGTAGCAAATGAACTTTAATAGCGAGAATACAGGTGAAGAGACCCAATCTTCGCGGTATGGGCTGGCTTAGGCCTGCAGCTCTACGCTCATAAGGGGAATCTCCTGGCCTCTAGCATGTTGTTCTGAACCCGTAGTCTGCGGGCCTCCTTGTCGACCCAGTGCGGGGCTTTTTGGGCGTTGTCCTGACTTGGGCCCAAGAGCCAGCTTCGGGCTCCCTTTTCACCGTTGTATTTTTTGGGGTCCATATACCCATTATGATCCACCGAAGTCACTTACGAACGGAAGTTACATACTTACATATTTTTAATATAAGTTAATAAATAAAAAAATAAAAAAATTATTTTTTTAAAAATAATATATAAATAAAATATTATTTATATATTTTTAAAATTTAATATAATTTTTAAAATATAATAATTTTATTTTAATAAAAAATTTAATATAACATTAATTATTATTAATATAATTTATATATATATATACACGTCAAAAATTATTATATAATTTAAAATAAATAAAAATATAAAAAATAAAAAATTTATCAAAATATAATATTCATATCTTAAAATTTTTCATTGAGATTTAAAGTAAAAATTAAAATTTTTTTAACAATCTAATTCAAATCATTTCAAATTAAACTCAAAATTTTAAAACTCCCCTTCATCAATACAAAAATTTTCAATTATAAAATTAAAAAAAAAAAGAAGAGAGAAGTCTTTCCTCCCAAAACTACAATTTTGAAAACCCTAAAGCTAAGATTAAATAGTTAACGGCGAGATGACTGTTTGAGAGAGAGCTGCAAAATATAAAGCTGAAGCCGCCCTGTAAAGACGACAGAAGGTGGAAAAAGAGCCAGTGATGCAACGGAGAAAGGAGTTGAAGAAGCAGTGGAGCAGTCTGTAGGCACATGGGGAGGTGCGCATGTGGTTGATTTTGCGAAAATAAATCGATAATAATGAGCAAAATGACTCATGGGTTGACTCTGAAAGATCTCTCTAAAGCCGTTGTCGAAAAGAGAGGTCCACTTCTTCTCGTGTCATGAATGTTTGATTTGAAAGAATGGACAATAGCTAAAGAGAGGGAGGAAAAGAAAAAACAATTTATATATTTTTATTTAATTATTTTTACATTCATTAAATAATATATAATATATTATGTAGTTAATTTTTAATGCGGAGAGATATTTCGCATGTATACCAGAGGGTTTCATCAATAGTAAGTAAATTTTTATAGACAAAATTATTATTGTTTTAAAATTATACTAAATCTAAAAAAAATGTAAAAATATATTTTATTTTTGTATATATTATATATATATTATCATAATACATAATAAAATAAAAATTATTATCACAATGTCGAATGCGTTGCAAAATCAAAACCACCCCCCGGCGGCTCCCCCACTCCCCAAAAAAAACAAAAAAAAAAGATTGAGAAACAAGTGCAATGTGTGAACAAAAATTTAGAATATTCATAGCCAATAGCCAGGATTTCGCTTTCTCTCACTTTAAAAGATCTCAATTTGTGGCAATAACATTTCCGTTTTTGTTTTTTTTTTTGGTTTTAATTTACAAAAAGACACTCGACACCACACAAGCAATTCCCCTCGCAATCCTCTTGACTTTTTGCTGGATGAGATTATTTTGTTTGCATCTGCCGTTGTTTGCTTTGTACGCACAGTGTAAATGTCATTACATGAAGGAAAATATCGAGTAGAGATATTATATGATAGATACAGTTAAATACAGTATAATTATATTATATAAATAATATTTGGTATTATATATATATATAAATAAAACTTAGATAATATGTGATACTATAAAATAAAATTGTATAAAAATAAAATAAATTTTCAATTAAACTTTGTATTGTACCAAATTAAAATTTATGTAACATAAATTATCTGGTGCACACCAAATCGTGTCTACACAGTAGAGTCATTAAATATACGATTGGTGATATTATCATTCCTTATTTTATAATTCGAAACAGTTCATGCACACCTACTTATAATTATTATTCTCACCATCCCAATTTCCAACCACCAAATTATTAATCTTCGAGGTCAAATATTGAACAAAAATTGGTTTAATATATTAATAATATTTAATTTTACACAATACAGTTGTGTAAAAATAAAATAAAATAAAATAAAATTTATCATGAAATTCTTATAATACTATTCATATGGTATATAAATCATAATATATTCATCAAATAATGTGTCTACATAATGCTCACATAAATTCCTTATTGGATAATTCTTCAAAACATTTAATGCCCAATTCTGATAATTATTATTCCCACCGCCCCAATTCCCAACGACCAAATCATTAATTAATCATTGAGGTCAAATATTAAACAAAAATGGCTAGTGGGGCCCCGATAACCATCCGCTGGATAATAATGGAAGGGGAAGCTCCTGTCACATCGTCCGTTGGCATTTCTCTTTCTTCATTGCGCTTAAACTTCCCCTACCCGAGCCCTGCACCCACGGCCAGTTCGTGCATGCAAACGAGTCCATGCCTGTCTGCATTAATTCATTCAATGCAACCCAATTTTCAGCCTATCCGGTAGCATTGTTATCGTGATCGTTATCTCACAAGTTAGCAGTCAACAATAGCAATGAATTGGTGTCCAATTCAGCGAAAAAGTTAGATAGATAGAGAGATATAGTTGAGAAGCAAGTAATCGGATTGATAACTGAGGCAGGCGGGACTTCAATTTCTTGCAAAAAAAAAAAAAAAAAGGAAAATTGACTTTGATTGAGATTGAAGCCTCAGTTCTAGTTAGCTCTGTGGTACAACTTTCTGACGATTAACTTATAAGATAAGAAAATACAGTGGCTGGTAGTTTGAGTTTTGACACAGATTCTATAAGCTGCCTACGAATCCCAGTTGAGAGAGGATCTGAGTTGATCTGGTTAAATAAGAGAATGGACTCAAAAAAAAAAAACTGTTTAGCTCCAACGATATAATTGGATCTCGGACTAATGAATGAGGTGGTTGTTTAAAAAATTTTATTTTTCAGAAGAATTATACATGATTATATCATTTTACTTACACAATATATGTGTGTGTGTGTGTGTGTGATTTTATTTTTAATTAACAAAATACAGCTACAAGTAGAACAAGGGATAGCACCTTAAAAATTTAATCAATTTTTACATACTATAAAATATTAATTAATTTTTAGAAGGAAAGGAATTGATCTACCCAGTAGTCAGATTGACAAACCCAACCAACTAAATCCTTATTATGTTATGTCTAGTTCGATTTTAAAAAGTAGGCATAAAAGGTAAAATTTTTGATGAGTCGATATTATGAATAAGATAATGGAACTTTTTTTTTTTTTGGTATATCTTAATTCTTTTTTTTTTTTTTTTTGTCCAATTGAATTTAGAAGGAGAGTAAATAATAAATAAGATTTGTAGTTTAAAGTTTAGATATAGTGGCTGCTAGATTAAATATCTATAGGAAAAGAGAGTTGATAAATATAAGAGCCTAAAATTATATATATAAAACAACATACTCATAAATTTAATATCAATTCAAAATTTTAGAGTATTAAATTTATTAATTATTTTTACTTATAACTTATTTCCTTTTTTTTTATTTTTTTTTTAATATAAAATTCTTTATCTACACAACTTACACACCCTCTCTTAAAATCCCAACAAAAAGAAAGAAATCCCAACAAAGAGAAGGCAAGCTTTCATATTACCCCAAGTCCAAAATCATATTTTGCTCCTTGAGGTTTAAATCCAGTTTTAACTGTATCTTTAATTTGTTTATAGAGGGAGTTATTTAATTAAATTTCTAATCATTTCTTAGAATCGCTTAATGTGTGAATTTTTAAATTAATGAGACCGTGCAATTTATGAATTTAAAATAAGAAATCACTTTTCCCGACCATAGAAATTTGAAGGTTTTAGAGATGGTTAAACATTTCCATTTCCTTTGCATCCGAAGGAAATCCCAAATCCATCCTTTACAATAATCAATCTGTCTTTACATGTCCAAATGAATGATCAAAGGTCACAATCTCTTTTGACTGTGAATACCAAACAAGAAGATTCAACAAAATCCATGAAATGTGTAAAACTGCTCCTGCCAAAGTCCTCTCACCAAATGCTTAAATAGAATTGTATTTTTTCTAGTGCAACTAAAATAGAATTTAATGTGATAGGCGGGATGACTAATCCCCGTCATGCGAGTCAGCCTTAAAATGGAAAAACAAGAAACGAGAAACCAAAAACGAAAAAGGGCAGAGAATGAAACGACCAATGGCAGTTGAAATCAGTACACATGGACAAACGCTAAACGCTAAAAATATAAATAATCCATTAGATTTATAAGCACCAAACCGTAGTAATGAATAAGTTTGGGCAAAGTATATAATGTATCAAAAAGTATGACTATAACAATTAAATAATTTGCTGCTGTAACACTATCATTAAAAAAAATAATAATAATGTAATAAATAATTTGACTCTAATATTTAGTTACAAATGGGTTTTTCTTACCCTTGATAAGTGAAGAGTAATTTAATTATTTTTCTTTTTATGACATGTATAATGATATTTTGATAATTATTTCAAATTTTAATTAATAAAAACTTAATAAATGAAGTTGTTATTAATTTAAATTCAAATACTAGTATATTTTTTGTTATATTTTAAAATATGAGATATCAATTATTATTAAATCTAAATTATAGTATATTAAATATAAATTTATCTTAAATAAAACTAAATACAGACAAATCGTTATCTATGAATTTTTTATATTTTGAAAATCTTTTTATTTTATATGTTGATAACTTTAAGAAGGAATTTGTGTAGAAAAAGAAATATTGATGGGACAATATTAAAAAATAAGTGTAGTAGAAAATAAAAGTTAAAATACGGACGAAAAAAAAAACCCATGAATAAGAGGGGACAAATGGGGTAGTTGGCCCCACTCAAACCTCCTCGGGCCGCCAATTGAAATAAATTATATTCATTCTCCGTCTTTATTGACTGAAACTTTATAATACATTACCACCTTATCGCCCTTGTGAAGAGGTCGGAATAGGACTCCCATCTCCCTCATATATCCATAGTAACGTGAGATTAAAATGGAGTGCTGTGTATTTTTACGATGTGTTCTGATGGGTTACTCTTTCTATTAGACTAATTTCCAAAAAATATATGAACTTATCAAAATTTTCTAAATATATTACGTTTTGTTTTTTTCTTGTCATTTCAAATATATAATGAATTTTCTTTTTCTATCTAAATTTAGTATACAGTTAATTTATTTTAATAGATTCTGTTAATGTATACTTTTATATATATATAAAAGAGTAAAAATAATAAACAAACATTTTTTAAGACACTAGCCTTTTCCGAACATTATATATACACGGTAATGGAACGTACTTGGGACTACTGCATGGGATCATTGAGAACTGGGAAGAAATACTAGAGAGAAGCAGTGGCCACCTTGCGATATATCTGAGTCCTTTGGCGGCATCATTGTGATTGAGTGCTGTAAGTATAGCATGGCTGAGTCTCATTACATGAATTACTGCCTGATGCTGTTTCTCCTCTGGCTCACCCCAGCCTTGATCCTCCGATACATCATCAAGAAAACCACCAAGTCAACTGAGCCTAACACCCACCTCCGCCGCCGCCTTCTTCTTCCCCCAGGCCCCACGGCCATCCCAATCATCGGTCATCTTCACCTCCTCAGACCCGTGGCATTCCACTGCTTCCACAACCTCTCTTCTAAATATGGCCCTCTCATCTATCTCCGCCTTGGCTCTCGCCCCACCGTTCTCATCTCATCTGCTTCATTTGCCACCGAGATCTTCAGGACCCATGATGTCGCTTTCTCGGCCAGACCCCAAACTCCTTTCGAGGATTTCATATTGTTTGGCAACTCTAGTTTTATTAATGCCCCGTATGGAGATTACTGGAGGTTCATGAAGAAGCTCTGCGTTACAAAACTGCTTGGAATTCGACAGCTCGAAAGTTCCCGTGGCGTTCGCCACGAAGAGCGCCTCCAATTTGTACACGTATTGCTGCGGAAAGCTTGTACGAATGAGGTCGTAGATGTGCATGGTGAGTTGACGAAGCTGACAAACAATGCCATATGTAGGACGGCGATGGGTACGACGTACGTGAACGAGGATGACGATACTGAGAGGTGCAGAAAGCTGGTGCAGGGAACATTGATTACGGCTGGAAAGTTGGCCGTAGTTACTATGCTGGGTCCTTTAAAAAAGGTTGGATTTTGGCTGTGTGGGAAAGAGGTTATGGATCTTACCAGGAGGATCGACGAGTTGTTTGAGAAGATAGTGAAGGAACATGAGGAAAAAAGGAGAGATAGCAGCTCCGATAGCGAGTATAAAGATTTAATCGACATTCTCTTGCAAATACAAGCAGATGATAATGCAGAGGTCAAAATCACAAGGAATCATATCAAGGCGTTTATCATGGTAATTTAAGTTGTTTTTTTTTTTTTCCTTTTTTTATTACTATATTTAATAATTAATTTGCAAATTTAATAGATAAGATAAAATTTAATCTTATTTCTTCTTTTTTTTTTTTCATTTTTGTAATATAAATCTATATTTTTATTTTTTTTAATTCTCTAAGTTTCTAATTTGTTTAAATTTTAGATAAAAATAGTTAAGTTCTTAATTTCATAATTTGATTATATAAAATAAAAAATTAAGATTAAAATAAAAAAAAATTAATAGATAAGTTGAGATAATTGGACTAAAATAAAAAATTTAGACGAGAAAACTACGTTGCAAAATTTGAATATATTCGACACCAATTCTACATGCTTTTATTTGAGAGTGCAATATTCTTTGTGCCAAAAAAAGTATGACCACAACATTTTATTTTTCTTTTTTTTAAGAAGATTTTAAGATCTAATACTAACTCTGCTGCCGTTACCAGGATCTGTTCTTTGCAGGCACTGGTTCCTTGGCAGACGCAATGCAATGGGGAATGGCAGAATTAATAAATCATCCACATATATTCAGGAAGGTGAGAGAGGAGACGGAGTCAGTTGTCGGAGCAAATAGAATAACTGAAGAATCGGACATTCCAAGGCTACCGTTTTTGCAAGCAGTTGTAAAAGAAGTGTTGAGACTACATCCACCAGGGGCTGTTGTTCCTAGAGTTTGCCTTGAAGATTGCAAGGTTGGAGGCTTTGACATACCCAAAGGAACAACCATTATCATTAATGCATATACCATCATGAGGGATCCAAGTGCATGGAATGATCCCAATCAGTTTCACCCAGAAAGGTTCTTAGTTTCCCCAGACAAGGAGCAGGAATTTCAAATCAACGGACAAAATGTCAACTTTATTCCATTTGGGGCAGGGAGGAGAATGTGCCCTGGTGCAACCTTGGCATTTAACACGATCGCTGTAACATTAGCGATTATGGTCCAGTGCTTCGATTGGAAGGTTGATGGAAATGAAAAGTGGGGTGACAACAATAAGGTCAACATGCAATCTGGGCCCGGAGTCAGCAAAACCATGGCTTATCCACTCCGATGTCGTCCAGTCATTCACTTCAACCCTTTCGCGGTCTAAGTGCAATTAAAACTACCCACGAAACCTATGCAGCCAAGTTGACAGATCTATTTGCATATGTGGAGCGATATACTATGTTATCTACCGATGTGTAAAACAAAAATGAAATAAGATATCCCAGGCTTCTGTTGGAAGATAACCGGGAAATTAAGTATTCTAGTTGCGTGCGAAGTCCAAGTTTAGATAAAAGTAAAGTCATCATCCAGTATGTTCAAAGAATTTAATGTTTCGAAGTGGTGTGTTTGTATTTCTAGAGTATTTAGAGCACTATAAATAAAAAAGGGTGATGCGCTGGGTTATGTAGTGTGGAGTGAACTGTCGTTTTATAATACTACTTTGATATTTGTGTTATCCTCCCGCATTTCTAACTCCCAACATCCTGGTGTCCCAGTGTCTAAAACATGCAACAGTTTCGGCCTTTGTTTTGTTTTGTTTTGTTTTGATACATTGTGTCTCAAGCACCTTTTGGTTTTGGAGGGAGTGAAAGGTTTCATAATTGCACTCTACCATTCCATTTGATGGTTAGAGGCTAAAATTTTGAAATAATAGTTAGCCAGCCTCTTTGGATTTGCCTCTCAACAATGTCCTGATCTCAAACTTAATTAAAATTTATAATACAGAAATACAAAAAATTGATGCGAGATTAAATCACATCATTTAATCAAAATTATTAATTATTAAATACAAAAAAAATTGAATTATAATTAATAATTATGATCATGCACATTTCTTTCTTTTTTTTTTTGGGTGTCTTTTTAATATTTTTGATTATTTAGAGAGGTATAATGCAGTGGACTCAGCTTGCTTTGCTTTAATTGCGTTAATTATTATTATAGTTGCTACACATGGGGGAAGTAATCAACTCGGCTTATTCTAATTGCCCTACCTATCTACATTCATTGCTCAGGGGTGCTGTGGATCTAGATTTCCTTTCTTTATAGATTGTATGTGATTCTCTCCAGGCCATTAATGCCATTTGCTCTAACTAACGCCAACCCTCTTGAATCTGCTTCTTTTTGCCAAGTTGACTTGATGCATGTTGAGAAAGAGGACCCCTTATGACTGCTAATACGCTGTGAGCAATGAATGTCAATAGGAGTGATCTATATATATATATATATATCACAAAAAAAAAATATTTGGTGTATAATAAAAACAATAACATGTGTAATAAGTTTTATAAAATATACAATAATATGTTATTTTATCTTTTAATACCTAGTTATATATTATTTCATGTGTCTTACACTTTTTTTTTTGTTTTTTTTTAACAATACATCGTAGACATTTTACTTTTTTTTTTTTTTATTTGCATCATGTAGTTTTGGTGAGAAAGTTTACAATTAAAAGAACAATTATTCTGTAGGCCCTGCTCCCGAGTTCTCTCCTTTGACCCATTCTCTCTTCCCATTAACCTGTCCTCATGTAATGCCAGTAACTTTGTTGTTTGTGCTGAGTGAACCTCAAGTTGTATTATTAGTATAGTTTCTACATATTTAAATGCATATTTTCAATACTAATGAATAAAATTTTAGGTTAATTAACAAAAAGTACATGAACGTTTCGTTTTTTTTTTTCAAATGTAGCATTAACTTTGTTTTTTTCTTTTTGGGGGGGGGGGAATTATGCCCCTAGTTCTTACCTTCGTCATTGATTTGGCCAGCTTGGGACTTTGTCCCATAGATGATGTGTGAGTTTTACGGGAGAGCTCTCTTTTGCCATAATGGGTTTTAGCTTGTAAGTTTGATTTTGAACTGTGAATTGATTGATTGAGTGCAAGATGGACATGATCCTAGTTGCAGAAAATGAAGCTATAAAAAATATGGTTCCACTTTTTTTTTTTAAATCTTTCTTTTTAACTTTACATTCTCTTCGTTTCTTCTCTCTTGTCCCTGTTGGGGATCATCTTCTAGGATTAAACAAATTCGAAATTGTCAACAAAACCTTAAAGAAAAAATGTTTCGATATTATTAAATGCATATTTTCAATATTAATGAATAAAATTTTAACTTTAATTAACCAAAGATACATGAACTTTCCATTTTTATTTTAAACGTGGCATAAACTTTTTTCTTTTTTTTTTTTTTTTTTGGCAGTTATGCTGTGAACTTTAGGTTTAGTTTCAAATCTTACATGCCTTCAGTACAGTCGGATGAAAACTATTATCTTTATTACACGGCTTGCCAACACGACATTAAAGACCACATAAGCATGCCACATGTCCTATTAAAAAGCTGACTTGTAATTTAAAAAAAAAAAATGGTAGGGAAATTGTCATCCACAACCACAATAATACAACGGCGAGGATAGAAGTTGCATTTTTTTCAATTGAGATGACACTCCACATGGTCTCTAATGCCAGATAAGGTAATGTTTTTGGTCCAACCACGTCGACAGCTTGCTAGATTTGAAAGTAAACTCAAAGTTCATAATATAATTAAAAAAAAAAAAGTTCACGAAACGTTTATATATTTTTTAATGATTAAATTTAAAGTTTATTTATTATAAAAAATGATAATGATACTGTATTCAAGAACACGAAGGTATATACCTAACACAATCTTCACAAAATTATAAAAAAATAGATATTATAATTTTCTATTTATATCCCTTGGATGAAAAATCATAAAGCCTAGGGTAAGTACATGATTAGTGGTGAAACTATTATTTATTTATTTTCCCCTTTTTTTACCCATGCCTCGGCAAGCGTGGACTTTGTTTGTTTTTTCAAAGGAAATGGTTATGCAATTAAATTTTAAAATAGACGTTGATAAAATAAATAACATGAAGCTGAATGACCTAACCTCTAATACTTAGGTTGTTAATAATTCTCCCAGGAATTATAAATATTGAAGTACTATATATTTTATAAGAAAACATTTTAAATGAGATGGTCTAAAATTTATAATAAAATGTATATCATGAGAGCATGATCATTAAACTTTTTTTTTTTTTTTGAAAAAAAAAAATGTTATTCATGATATTTCCAAATAATAACTCCATTTTTTTAAGGATATGCATTACTGTAATCGGCAAATGCAACAATTCAAGATCCATCGCTTCAAAGGTATGAAATCATTCATTTCCACAATATTGACCTAAAAATTTGGTGTCTTGTAGTTCTAAAATAATTGGTTAAAATATTTTACCAAGAATTTCTCAATTTTGTATTAAAATCTTAGAGATTCTATTCTTTCTTTCCAACCAATCAGCCCCATATAAAAGAAAACAAAGAAAGTCCAGAAATTTGGTGTCAAATGTGTGAGGTGAAATCGGTCGCTTTGCCCCCATGCAGTTGACTCAATGTCTGAAAATTGGGACAGAAGTGTAAGCCGCGACATGAGTTCTACTCAACACGCTTATAAAGGAGAAGCCAATCTAAGTTGGGTATAAACATGTTTTTTTTTTTTTTTTTTTTAAATTCTGGTCCATTGGGTAGAAACATTTCGGAATCACATCTCGCAGGACGCGGACGTGAGGGGGCTGAGCTAAGTGGGGGAAAAAGAACTTGAAATCGTACCGTGGAATGGAGAATTAGTCAGCACATCGAGGAATTGAGAGCATTCTCGCCGTACTCGAAATTCGAAACATCAATAATTTAAATCTAACCGCAGGTCGACGTGGTCTAACAATTTAAAGTATTTGTTTGTTTGTATCGTTAAATTATAAATTTAAATATTTATTAAGATAATTAATAAAATTTAATATTATATAGTATTATAATAATTAATAATTATTATCAATTATAAAATTTATTTCCTCATATTTTAATATATTAATTCAATATATTTTTTAATGTATATTCAAAATAATTTTCTTCAAATAAAAATTCTTTTTATTTACTAAAAACAACTAAACTTAAAATCTAAATATAATAAGCTAAATAAAGAGTTTTTTTTTTTTTTTTTACTCTATCGGTCCGACAATGGAAATACCCTTTTGTTTAAAAAAAGAATCTTAATCAAAATTTCAGTTTATAACTTATATCTTAATAAACTTCATGAGAAACTAAACTAATAAATAAATTTTAATTATAAAAGGGCCAAAAGAAAAAAAAAAAAAGAAGAAAAGAAAAACCATACTATACCAAACAGAAAAAGACACAAAACACAAAAAGTTGAGAAACAAAAGAAAAACAATCTCCTCCTCGGAATTCAAGATTTGAACAGATTTTTGATTTTTTGATGTCAAGATTTCAACCCAAAAAAAAAAAAAAGGAGTGGAGACGGAATGGGGAAGAAAACCAAAAGAACTTGGAGGCCCAGGCCCAAGGGCTGTGCGGTTGGGTCTCGAAATGTTCACTCTCTCGCTTTTGTCTGCTGCTGGCCCCGCAATAAATTGGAAATTGGAAGCAATCAAGACGAAGGCAAAAAGGCTGGCCGCCTCTCAGCCACTTCTGTCACCCTTCCTAAAACCTCAGCCCTTCTTGCCTTTTCTCTCTCCCTCTCTAAAACCCTCCGCCCCCCCCCCCCTCATCTCTCTGTCTCTCTGTGTGTGCCTATCCGTATCCCCTTGTATTATTCCCGCGATTGGATTGGGGGACTTCTAGCTTGCTTTTTTTTTTTTCATTTAATTGGTAATCAATATTATCATTCATTCTCCTACGAATTTTTTTTTTGACCTCGTATTTACTAAATTGCCTAGGAAATTATATCAAGTTTGATTTTTTTTTTTATTTGGTACCTTCCTTGTGTTTTTGGCTGTTGATGCATGTTGGAGCCAATTGCAGTGAGCTCGAATTTCTGTGTTTTGTGTAAATTTTTATGTTTTTGGGCAAAAAGGTTCGGTCTTGAATAAACTGTGTTTTGGGTTTGGTCTCTTCTGTACGAATGTGTCTTCGTTGTCCTCGCTACCTCTTCTGAAACTGCCCTTTGTTCTGCTTTGCTCAATTTTGATGGGGTCTTTGGTCTTGCAATTTGTCAACCCAACTTCTTGGGTTTTGAGTCGTGGGGTTAATCAATTCTTGGGCTTGTAGAAGTCTTAGCCTTTGTGAAAACTGGCAAGAGTAATATATGCTCATTCCCACGTGGAGGCCTTTAATGATTCTTATTTCTCTCTTTTTCTTGTTCGAAAAATTAAAAGGTAGTTACATGAGAAACATTTTTTATTGCTTGTTTAGTCAGTTCTTTTGTTGCTCGTGTCATTATGTCCTTTTCTTTATCAGGGGAATATAATCTACTTATGAATTTGTGCATATTTGCATATTCTGGTCCCTGTGTACTTTGCTAGAGTTGTTGAGCTTCCAATTTTTTTATTGCTTGTAATAGCTATACATTCTTCTCAATCTTGGCAACAGGTGGTTGAAATGGCAGGCAAATCTAATAAAGGGCGGAATCGGAGGGGTTCAAATAGCAATGTAAACTCTTTGGGGCCAGAGGCCTTGGCCAGTGCTGCTGTAAAAGGTGACTCAGATGCTTCAGATTCTGGCAAAAGTCATGTAAATAGAGTAACAGATTCAAGTCAATCTGCTAATGCCAGCCCAGAGGTAGAAGAGTCTGCAAACACAAATGCAGCAACAGAACCAAAGCAAGGTTAAATTTTTATCCTGATTATTTTCTTATGCGTTTTATACTTGTCATGTCTGGGGCTTCTTTTTTGTTTTTTTGGTTTTTTTTTTTTTCTGGAATAGACTGTAAATTATGTGGTTCACAAAGTAGCATCCCACTTTTCCAATGCTAGCCCATTGACTACCGTTTCATGCATAACACAGTTTAATGGCACTACCATTGGTTATTTTTTTTTTAGATAGTTTTTCAATTTTTCCTTTAAATAAAAGAATTTAAATGTTTAATTCATACCTTTCTTACTTCTTAAACTTCTATTAGCAGAACTGCTTCATATGACCTTTTGTTCAACAGTTTGCTTTAGCTGTTGACTCATGGAAAATTGTTTATTCAAAATTGACATTTATTGGCAGTGTAATGCAGGCTTCTGTACTTAATCCCCTGCCTTGGGTGCAGGTGAACTTCATCTCTATCCTGTCCCCGTCAAAATGCAAAATGGCGAGAAGCTTGAGCTACAAGTGAGCTAACTTGATCACGGAGCTATTTTTCATGGCTTGCCACTGACAACATGAACGATAGTGCATGCACATTAGATTAGTTTGCAGGATGTTCCAAGTTTTCCATGGTTGTCAATGAAATGGTTTTATGAAAACATTAATCTTCTGGGAAAGCAAATCCTTAGTGAAAACTGTTTTAAATGTGCTGCACTTGCTCTGTCATGATATGGATTGACAATTATCATAAATGTTTGCAGCTGAACCCAGGGGATTCTGTCATGGATATAAGACAGTTCCTTCTTGATGCTCCTGAGACATGTTTTTTCACATGCTATGACTTGTTGCTGCACATGAAGGATGGATCAACTCACCAACTTGAAGATTATAATGAAATTTCTGAAGTCGCTGACATTACTGTTGGTGGATGTTACTTGGAGAT
Organism: Rhizophora apiculata; assembly: GCA_037832385.1. NCBI lineage: Eukaryota > Viridiplantae > Streptophyta > Magnoliopsida > Malpighiales > Rhizophoraceae > Rhizophora > Rhizophora apiculata. The sequence continues at coordinate 1,060,936 of CM075430.1, read as the reverse complement.
GGTTGCTGGTATATTCACCTTTATTGTTCTTCTGTAGTGGAGGGATATTGTGGACTTTATCTAATGATGAATATTTTTGCAGCAACTTATGATGACAGATCAATCAGGGCCCATGTTCATCGCACAAAAGAACTACTTTCACTTTCAACACTTCATGCTTCATTATCAACATCTCTTGCATTAGAGTGTGATGCAGCACAAAACAAGGCTACAAGTTCAGGTTGCTTGCTATGTACATTTTGCAATCATTATTATTTATCTTTCTGTGGCAGATGATAACATATAATGTAGTTCAGGAGGATGTTTATGTGACGAAGGCTTTTCTATGTTACTAGATGCTGTCAGAACTGAGGTCCCTGAGCTTGAGGGTCTGGGATTTATGGAGGATGTTTCAGGCTTCCTTAACAGATTGCTGTCATCTGCGCCGAAGGAGATCAATTGCGTGGAAAGCATTGTTTTCTCTTCTTTCAATCCTCCCCCAAGATACAGAAGGTTTGCATCTCTCTCTCTCTCTCTCTCTCCCTATCTCTTCACCCACCTCCACGCTTCATCCAGTTGTGCTGTATTTGTGTTTGCTAGTTTATAAATTAGTAAGTTCGTAACCTTTTTATTTCGTGATATGTTATTGTCTCCAGGCTTGTTGGGGATTTGATTTACTTGGATGTGGTAACATTGGAGGGTAACAAATATTGCATTACTGGAACCACAAAAATGTTTTATGTTAATTCAAGCACAGGAAATATCCTGGACCCAAGTCCTAGTAAAGCTACTTTTGAAGCAACAACTCTTATTGGACTTCTACAGAAAATTAGTTCTAAGTTCAAAAAAGGTAAAGGAAGATGATTGGTATTTCATTAATTTGTTAGTTTAACTGCGATCTTTCTATTATACAAAGAAAGAAGTCTTTATTTATGCTCCTATGTGAAGCTTTTCGTGATATCTTGGAGCGGAAGGCTTCTGCACACCCTTTTGAAAATGTTCAATCTCTTCTACCACCAAATTCATGGCTTGGAGCTTACCCAATTCCTGGTAAGTTTCAACTCTTTTTATGGTTTATGATTTGTAGATGGTGCCCTTGCCCAAATATCATTCATGTCAGTTTCTGCCATAAAAAATTAGGTCAATTTTACCAGCATCTTTTCTGAGTTTCATTCATATTTCACCCGAATGAATTATATGGAGTTTCCATTGCCAGATCATAGACGTGATGCAGCCAGAGCAGAGGATGCTCTGACCCTTTCATATGGCAGTGAGTTGATTGGGATGCAAAGAGATTGGAATGAGGAGTTCCAATCTTGTCGGGAGTTTTCCCATACGACCCCTCAAGAACGGTAATTGTGTTGAGTTCCTTCTGTGGAATCTGTGGTTGCTGTCATTTTCTTTCATTCTGAATTGCTTATTAGGTTGATTTTGTTGCAGGATTTTACGTGATAGGGCTCTTTACAAAGTGAATTCGGACTTTGTTGGTGCCGCAATTAGTGGTGCTATTGGAGTCATCAGCAGATGTATCCCTCCCATAAATCCAACTGATCCAGAGTGCTTCCATATGTTAGTGGCAACAACATGCTCTTGAAATTCTCTTAGTCTTTTGAGAAATTCAGGATGTCTGCCTTCATACATTTTGTTGAAGCATTTCTTTATATTTTTGTTGTCTCTTCTATTTAAAGGCTTTATTGTCTAAAATTCTATATTATTTTCATTGTGGGTTATTGTTTACTTTTCTGCTTCCTTTTGACAGTGTTTTTACATTTATTTGGTTCCAGGTATGTTCACAACAATATATTTTTCAGTTTTGCTGTGGATGAGAGCCTTGAAAAGTTGTCCAAGAAACGCATTTCGGATGCTAATACAAAGATTGAGAACACTAGTTCTTCACTCAGTTCGTCTGAAAAGGACCCTAATGATTTGTTGCATGGGGAAAGTGGAACTTCCAATGGGAGAAAATGTGATGGAGAAACTTTGGATGAGGTTAATGATGTTATGAATTTGACTTTGCAATCATCTGCAGAGGCGCAGTTATCTGCAGAGGCACAATCAGCTGACAGTGAGCAGGCCACATACGCTTCCGCAAATAATGATTTGAAAGGAACTAAAGCCTACCAGGAAGCTGACATACCTGGACTCTATAATCTTGCCATGGCCATAATTGACTACAGAGGCCATAGAGTGGTAGCCCAGGTGACTGCAATGATGTGACCAATTAATCACCTCTGTCTTGTACTAATCTGTGGTGTCTGTATACATCATTGCCTTATTGGAGCTCCCAATATGAGGAATTCATTCTACAAAGTGCTTTTTTAGTTACTATGTTACTTGAGAAAGTGGTGTATGCCATATGTCCTGATTATATGCTGCTAACTTCTTGCAAGCCCTTCTATAATATCAATTTTTTTTTAAATGATTAGACTTTTTTTTTTTTTTGGGCTCTGTTGTAGAGTGTTTTACCTGGTATTCTTCAAGGGGACAAATCAGACTATCTTCTGTATGGTTCAGTTGACAATGGCAAAAAAATATGCTGGAATGAAGATTTTCACTCCAAGGTGAGAGATTAAAATTTGGTTATGTTTGGTGTTAATGTTCATTGTTTGGCTGGCTATGCCATAATGGAAATGTTCTCAATGTGTCATCTAATTCATTATGTTGTATGTACTATTTTTGGCACCATCTACATTATTCTTTCTTTGGAACCATTATCCATACAGCTTTGGGTTTCCTATTTTGCAAAGCTATATAAACAACTACAAAGTCTTAATCCCAAATTTAATTGGGGTCAGTTACAGGAATCTTTTTTCACCATTTTGTTCTATTAAGCACTAAGTTTGGGATGAGATCTAATTGTTCCAAATCCCTCCTAGCTAAAGATTCCCAAGTCTACCTATTTTGCGGTGCTATATCAACTAAATATTTTTGTAATGGTTTTTAAGTTTTGCGTGTCTTAGGTATTGGAAGCTGCTAAACGACTTCATCTAAAAGAGCACACAGTTCTGGATGAATCTGGAAGTGCTTTCAGATTAGCTGCACCGGTGGAATGCAAGGGCATTGTTGGTAGTGATGACAGGTAATTATTTTCTTAGTTTGCTGTTCTTTCTTTATATATATATATATATATATATATATATATATTAGCCATACTTTGTTTTTTGCACTTTTCTTCTTTCTTTCTTTCTTTCCACCTTTTTATTTTTTTTAATTTTTGGTCCATTGCCATTGGTACAATTAGTTTTACATGTATCTAGCCAGACTTCTCCTTGTACTTAAATAATAACAATGATTTATTTCTGCTGCTGTCTGACACTAATGCTAATATAATTCCATAGTTCCATTGGCTTTCCTTTCTGTCATTATAATTTTTTTTCTTGCCATCTCTCATTTTGTGCATTTCTCTTCTTTCTTTCTTTCCTCATTTTTTTTTTTGACCATTGTAATTGATACAATTAGTTTTACATGTATCCAGCCAGACTTGTCCTTGTACCTCAACAATAGCAATGAATTATTTCTGCTGCCATCTGACATTAGTGCTAATAATTGCATAGTTCCTGTGTTAAATGCCACAAATATTTAGTCCTTTTATTTTACATATTTGATGTTGTGCTTTGTATATTTTGATGCCGTAAAATATTTGGTTTGGGATGAAGTGGTTGTGTGTGTATTTTACTTCATCAAATATGGGTAGTTTGAAATTGTTTGGCACTATGCAGAAGCTTTATTGTATATCAGCTTACTATTCTCAAAAAATCTAGGCATTATCTTCTGGACCTGATGAGAGTAACTCCTCGTGATGCCAACTATACTGGACCTGGCTCTCGATTTTGCATTTTGAGACCTGAACTGGTAGCTGCCTTTTGTCAGGTTGTTATTGGGTACTTAACAGGCATAATCTTGGTTTTATTTCTGTTATTCTTTTTCTTATATTACTCTCTGCTATTTGTCAAGGCTCAAGCTGTAGAAAGATCGAAGAGTAAGCCCAAAACAGTGAGAGAGGCTTCAAAAGTTGCTGGTGATGATGAACAGTTGAGACCTGATGCTATCCTTTCTGCGGCTTCCTCTGACAATAAGGTAAGACCTTTTTTGTACCTTGTTTAAACAGCCATCACCATCTCAAACCATTATAGGATTTGAAGCTGTTGTTTGATCGATATTTATGCATATATGCTCCAATCTAGTAGTTCATCTGCAATTTATTTACTAGCCTCATCATAGGTTGTTGTCTTTTTGTCTAAAACAACACACTGTCCTTTAATCAGCCCAGCTAGGGAATAATTGTTCTCTGGTGGCCATTTGTTTTGCAAAAGGAAATGTGTGGAACCTTAGAACTCTTGGCCAAATATGTTTTGTGGCTACTGATTGTTGGCCATACCTTGTTATATAAGATTTGATGGATGAAGCAATGGAGCTGTAATCTTAATCCATATGGATGATCTATTTGTGATGTTGGCAACATTTCAGAAATTATCTGAATTATGAAGCTTACTGGATTGCAGGAAATAGCCAAAGATGGGAAGGAGGAGGATGTTGAAAAATCTACCCCAATTTCTGAATCATATGATGAGATACTTTTCAACCCCAATGTTTTTACTGAGTTTAAGTTGGCAGGGAGTCCAGAGGTTAATGTTTAACCAATTAGACTTATTTTCTTGTAAACATCTCTGCATTTATCAACTCTTGATTTGTTAGTTGTCTTTGCTATTCACCAGGAGATTTCAGCAGATGAAGAAAATGTGAGAAAAGCTAGTGTATACCTTGTAGACAGTGTACTTCCAAAGTTCATCCAAGACCTTTGTACCCTTGAAGTGTCTCCCATGGATGGGCAGACACTTACAGAAGCACTCCATGCACATGGAATTAATGTCCGCTACATTGGAAAGGTAAGATATATGTTCAAGTTAGGTATCTTTTGATTATTTAATTGCTTCTGATCTGTATGATTCTGTATATATATATATATATATATTGTCCATGGGAGGTTACCAAATGATTTATTTCTTCAGGTAGCTAATGGGACAAAAGATTTACCTCATTTGTGGGATCTTTGCACTAATGAGATTGTTATCAGGTCTGCTAAGCACATCATCAAGGTGATCAGCACAAGATTACCCACCTTTATAATGTTAAAGAAGTTTCTTGCAGTTTTTCATTCTTTTTCCCCTTCTTGCCTCTGCTCCATGGCCTTTAACTTTATGCCCCCCTGCAATAAGTGTTTTTCTTCCTTCCATGCACCTCTGTGCAGGATGTTCTGCGAGAACCAGAAGATCATGATCTTGGGCCAGCAATCTCACATTTTTTCAACTGCTTCTTTGGAAGTGTTCAGGCTGCTGGCATGAGAACTATGTCAAGGACACATAAGAAGGTATGCTCAGAGAGAGTTAGTGGTGCCATGAATTGATTTCTATTCTTTGGGCATGCACTGGTTTTTGGTTTTAAGTCTACCAGCTCCTGCTTGATGTACCACATTGTATGCTTTGAAGTTTGATGGTAAATGTTCTGAATCCATTATGTATCTCATGGGTAGAGGGAAACACATATATCCAATAATTTGAATGATAGTTGTAGTTAATTCTATTCCATGTTATCCATGATATAATGTACATGCTACCTATTCTCAAATATTTACAGGATCAAGCTGCTCACCAACCTGCAGGAAAGTCCTCTAGGAGCCATTCAAAGTTGAAATCAGCATCTGCAATAAAGAATCAGTCATCTTACATGAACATTAGTTCTGAGTCTCTATGGTCTGACATTGAGGAATTTGCAAAACTTAAGTATCAGGTATCAATTATCTTTGACCTTAGGATGGTCTATACGAAGCTTTAGATTTTTTCTCCATTCCCATAAACCCCATACTCTTCTACTCAGGATTAGAACCCAAAACCTCAAAATAAAAGTCTTAGTTTTTAACCACTGAGGCATGTTCTGAGGAACCTTATAAGTGTTTGTATGTGAGCATGTGCGCATACATACAGACTATAGAATGCTAACAATAAAGCCCTAATCTTAAATTAAATTTAATTAGAGTTGTCTTTATAAATCTTTTCTCACAGCATCCATACAAGCTACATTGCTTTCAATATTCCATGCAACTCTCTTACTATAAGCTTGTGTACTGTTTTGCTACAATTTTGGTGGTAGTATTTGCTGTTTACTAGAAGTTTTCATTCTGTGCATAGTTTGAGTTGCCGGAAGATGCGAGGTCCCAGGTGAAGAAAGTATCAGTTATACGTAATCTTTGCCAAAAGGTAATGTTGGTTCTTATTTGATCTAATGATACCTGAATATCAAATTGTCTGTGTGCGAGGATTTTAGCATCCATTATTTTCATTAATCCCATGTTCATCTCATGCTTCATGTGCTTCTCCCAGCCCTTGTTTTCAAATTATGCGTTTTGACACCTTCTAAACCTCTGAACAATGGAACTGAGTTTTGTTCCAATATGGTTTTTGTTGTTAGAGGCTTACCTTTTGTTGTATGCTTAAGGCTTGTAATAGTATTAACATGCAGGTAATTTATGTTAAGTTCACTGAATTTGCTTCTCCAACTGAGCGTGAAAAGATTATCTGTTAAATAATCTGCATTGATTTGGCTCCATTATCAGGTGGGCATTAGTATTGCAGCTCGGCAGTATGATCTTAATGCTGCAACCCCTTTCCAGACATCAGATATCCTGGATCTCCGGCCTGTGGTGAAGCACTCAGTGCCTGTATGTAGAGAAGCAAAGGAACTTGTAGAAACAGGAAAAGCTCAGCTGGCCGAGGTATGCACGAGGCTTAATTGTTTTAACCTAAATGTTGTCAAGGATTACACAGCATTGAGTTGCCACAGCCAGTGGTGAATAGTGTTGTTGAAAGCACTTCGGGCACTTGCCCAGGTGGCCAGGTGAGGCGAGGTGCAGCCTAAGCACATTACATGGGTTGAAACTAGGTGCCATCAAGTGAACCAAGGCAATGCCTGGGTTCCAATTCAGGTACCGTCAATCAGGCAGTGCTGAGGCAGATACTTGCCTAATGCCTTGCGGGATGAGGATAATAGGCCCTTGTTTTCATTTCTGGTTGTCTGCCTATTTTTTTTTTCCTTTTATATCCTTCTCATAGATACTGAAAACTATTGTAATAGGTCCAAAGTTGTCAGATATACTTCGATACTATTGAAAATGCAAAGATAGCTGGCCACTACCACTTAAACTTTAGGGTGAAAAGTAAAACTAGTCCAAAACAGAAGAAAACTAACACACGCCACTCTTTTTCTGGTCCAACAGTGTAGGACTGTACATATGTCTTATTTTTTTTCTCCTTTGCTTCTATGTTGTGGTTGTTGTTGTTGTTGTCATTGTCTCTTCCTGCTTCCCAGAAGAGGGAAAAAACTAAAAATCAATTCCCTTTTATACATAAAACAAGGAAGAAAGGCATATTGGGACACCTAGTTTTGACTTATTATCAGAGCACATTGGTAGAGCTAAGAATTGTCCTTAATAGACTCATTTTAAAGAGCTAAGAGTCCTCAATTGACAACAGTAGTCAACAACTAAAGTAGTCATCCTCAATTGATAAAATACTGAAAGTGAGTCCTAAATATGCTTTTATTCTCATCTTTGGTCCACCCTCCTTTTATCTTCGATTGTGGTAAAATTTCTGTCTTGTCATAATATCATCCATTCCTTGTCTTACTCAAGCATTGCCTAGCAGTTTGGGTGATAAATTCACATTGTCTTAAGACTGCCTTGTGCTTTGAACGACACTAGTCATGAACAACTATGGAAATATAGATCTTTTTGAATCCTGAAGTTTTGCTAGCAAATGTATCTAAAGTCTTTTCTGTATTTAGAAACTAGATCCAACTTTGAGTTAGATGAGAGCTGAAGCATATTACATTATGTGAAAGATGTGTCATGAATTTGCAGTGCTTAGTTTTGTAGAAACCTTAACAGTATGAGTTTAATATTTTAGTATCATGGAGTAATTCCTGATGGCAACTGGACATATAGTTTTTCCTTTCCAGCATATTTTTGCAACCATATTATTTATGGTCTTGAAGGTAGTAGCATGATTATCTTGTGGTATTTTTGCTTCAGGGTATGCTTAGTGAAGCTTACACATTATTCTCCGAGGCATTTTCCATTCTTCAACAGGTATTGCATCTTTAGGTCTTGTGAAAATCTTCAAGGTACCTGTTCTGATCATTTTGTAATGTCTCTCAGGTGACCGGTCCAATGCATCGAGAAGTTTCCAACTGTTGCCGGTAATAATCCTACTGCAGCTTTTGAGGATCTGATATCAATTAATCTTATTGAATGGCATCTAGTTATGTTCTTTTAAATTAGTCTAGTGAAAATTGTTTTACCAAGTCAACTGACTTGCTGATTCTAACCAATTTTTGAGTATGATCTGTGGTTTCATTTTTGTGTACTTGATCCAAAATTTTCAGTTATCTTGCCATGGTTCTGTATCATGCTGGGGATATGGGTGGAGCAATAATACAGCAGCAGAAGGAATTGATCATAAATGAGCGTTGCCTGGGATTAGACCACCCTGATACAGCTCACAGGCTTGTCCCTCTGCCATCTTTCTCTTTATAAATTCATTTGCCTCTGCCCCTTCCTCCTTCCCCCTTCCCTTTTCCTTTTCTTAACCTCTTCATCATTTTCCTTCTTTCCTTGATGAACAAAAATATATTTTGGTCACCATTTTTTTGGAACAATGATGATTGTCTCTAAATGCTTAAAATGCAAATACATATGTTTTGGTTTGTTGATAGGTTGTTGCACAATATATTTGTGATTGTAATTGCTTTCTTTCTAATAGAGATATTTTGATTCCGAGTACTTGATTGAACAGTTGGACTTTTTTAATTTTTAATTCTTATGTTGTTTTCCTTTCATATTTGACTCCTGTTTTGAACCATATGCCCAAGAGATATGGCTCATTTATTTTGCAACCTCATTGCTGTAGCTATGCCAATATGGCTCTCTTCTACCATGGGCTTAACCAAACTGAACTTGCACTGCGGCACATGTCTCGTGCCCTGCTGTTGCTGAGTTTGTCATCTGGCCCAGATCACCCTGATGTAGCTGCAACTTTCATAAATGTTGCAATGATGTACCAGGATATTGGAAAGATGAACACTGCTCTTCGTTATTTGCAAGAGGCATTAAAAAAGAATGAGCGACTCCTAGGCAGGGAGCACATTCAAACTGCTGTCTGTTATCATGCACTTGCCATTGCATTTAATTGCATGGGTGCATTCAAACTCTCACATCAGGCATGTATCGTAGTAGTACTAATTTGAGTCTTGTGCTGCTAGAAAACAAGCATCCATATGACTGATTGTGCCTATTTTTGTACACAGCATGAAAAGAAAACCTATGATATTCTTGTCAAACAACTTGGTGAGAATGACTCAAGAACACGTGACTCCCAAAACTGGATGAAGACTTTTAAGATGCGTGAACTTCAGGTTGTTGCAGTGTCACAAAGTTTTCCTTAAATTTGGGATAAAGGCTTTATGGTTGTTGTTTTAGGTCTTTGAATTTCTTACTTGATATTGGCAGATGAATGCACAGAAGCAGAAAGGCCAAGCTTTGAATGCAGTTTCCACCCAAAAGGCAATTGATATCTTGAAGGTGAATCCTAATTAAGTGTGATGAATGTGGTTTTTATGATTGGTATTGTCGGTGGTGGTGTTCATGGATTGGTATAGTTGAAATAAATGTTTTTTAACCTTCAAGTTACCTAACGTTGAAGTTTGTTCAAAAGCCTTACACATGCTTTTGACCTTTCTGATGTACCGGCACTTGTAGCATTGTTAAGTATACATATTGCAATTGTTTGAGTCCATTAGAACCATGTCTGACCTGTTGTTCTGTATGATAGGCTCATCCTGACCTGATGCAAGCATTCCAAACTGCTGCAGTGGCTGGAGGATCTGGCAGTGCCTCAAATAAGTCCCTTAATGCAGCAATTATTGGTGAGGCCCTTCCCCGGGGCAGGGGATTAGATGAACGAGCTGCTCGTGCAGCAGCAGAAGCAAGAAAGAAGGCAGCAGCCAGGGGCCTCTTGATTCGGCCACACGGCGTTCCTGTGCAAGCGTTGCCACCCCTCACTCAGCTTTTCAACTTCATTAATGCCGGGGTGACCCCCGACAATGAGGAGGCAACTGGAGTGAATAAGGAAGCAAATGGAGTGAGTAAGGACGCCAATGTCCAACCTTCCAGCGGCCCCATTGATGCCAACAAAAAGGAAACGTCGGGTCAAGACAAGGCTCCTGTTGGATTAGGGAAAGGCTTAGCATCATTAGATGCCAAAAAACAGAAAACAAAAGCTAAGGCTGAGGCATGAAATTTTCAGGCAGAGATTATCATTTATTGGCAGTAACGTGATTTTTAACTTTTTTTTTTTTTTTTTTCTTTTACTGGGCAAATGTGTTTGCCATTGTTGTCAAATTAGCTTCTTTCCTGACAAGTTCTAACATTAAAGCAGCCAACTAGTTTTGACAGTTGGAAGGGCCCCTGAGAAGGTAAAAGAAACCATCTGTATCCATTCTTACCCTGCAATAATCTTGCAATCATGGCATGCAAGTACTACAGATGTGATTCTAGGTGCTGAACACAATTTGAAAAATAAATTGCAAGTATTTGCTGGTCTTTTTTTTTTTTCGTTTATTTATCTGGTAAATGTTTATAGTTCAATGAATCTCTTAACGGATAAAGAAAATTTTATTATAAAAAAAAAAAATTCATTTTGATGGTTTGACTTTGCTTTTTGACTAAAGGTGAACTGGACCAAATTTATTTACAAAATTTAGATATTTAAACAAATATTAAGTTCTCCAAAATTGAAGATAGGATTGCAGTTAAAACTTGTACATGAGCATGTAAGTGAATACAATCTTATGGAATTGGGTCGTAATTAGATTGTAACGTGATTTGCAATGGGAATTAATAAAATGTCGGTACGTTTCGCATGCATGGCAAAAAGATAAGATATTTGACCAAAAGATCAAACACATACAAAGAAAAATAAATTGTTCCATAAATTACATGCTCTATTTCTCACTTAAAAATGCAAGGATCAAGAGAACTTGGGACCGCTAGGCGGAGGTCATTTTGTTTCTAAAAGAATTGGTGTTTCCGGTCGAATCCAAGTCTCATTTGACATTGGAGTTGAACCTCAAATTCAACCATCCTTTCACCATTGAAACACCAAAGAGAGGTAATTGTGTTCAATAAAATCAAATGGCATATTGAAACCGAATTGAGCACGGTGGATTAAAAAGAAAAGGCAACCATGTGTATTGTTCGGTTGCCCAGTGGCCGTGCCGTGTTCAAAACAAATCCTCAATGAAACTAGCACAACAAAAGAAACAATGAAATGGGAGAAACAATCTCCAATTTGCAAGTTAACCCACTTATCATGTTCTTTAAAACTGTAGCTTTCCTTCGTTACACTTTATTCAAAGAACTTGATGAACTTCTTCTATTATCTTCCCTTGAACGAGAAGTTTTCTCATTTGGACCTCTCAATATCAGTGAAGCTATCATGTTTATTGTATTACGTTTTGTTTCAGGGAGGAAAAAAAGGAAGAAGAACAGCCAGATTTAGGGTGGCAATCTTTAAGTAGATGCCGTTAACACCCCCAAAATCTCTCAAAACCACCAGAAAAGGTAGGCAGCCATTGCCGACCAACCCCAAAATCAGGTCACAGCATAATGAGATATAGATAATTGGATAATTGAATGCTATAAGTACGTTGGTGTTGAAAATTTAAGAAGACTGGAGATTTTGAAGGTGAGACATGCATCTTCCAGATTTTTCAAAATGGACTTGCAGAGTCCTAGCACGCCATTCCGAATGAAGGGGGGAAAGAAGAGGTGCATATCTACATGCAACCCGCGTATCTGCATGTCGTGAATTACATTATTAACCGAATCAGTATAAGGCGCTCAACTTATTGAGACTTCTCAGCCCTGGTAAATCAGGGTTGTCAATCCACATCAACGATATTTGACATGGAACGCAGAATGAGTTGAACTTGCAAATGCCAGGGAGGGATAAAATATTCTAGATTCCTTCAAAAAATAAACACGTCAAATACAGCTAAATAATTTTCCTACCCAATTCCCAAAAAGGCAATGATCGGTTATCATTCTGGCCCCTTCTGCTCTTCTTATATCGCTTCCTGTTACATTCTCACTGTTTTTATGCATGAAATGGTATGATCACTCCAACCTTGGCCTTTCACCCAGATGCTCCAGCAGCACGCCTGTCACACTCACCTTGTTCTTCTTTGGCAAACTCTTCGATTAATTCGCGTTGTCTCGGGGTTAAAGTCCTGTGAAAACCCGTTAGGTATTTTTCTTAAAGAAGATGACATCACCGAATTAAAGCAGCCAAAAGACAGGATGCCTTTACAACAGTTGTATTTCACCCATGATTCACAGAGAATTAGTTCCATCACAATATAAACACCTGAATCTTAAGTCTGTTTATTGATACTGATGGAGTAAATGAGGAGAAAAAAAGGCCAAGAGAATAAATGCCATACGTTGGAATGCTAACAGTGAAGTGCACGAACTGATCACCAAATGAAAAAGAGCCCCTTGCTTTGATCCCTGTCAAAGAACACAAAGGAACTCTTTATTTACTTTAGATCCACATAAAGCAGAGAGCCCTTTAGTGCTAAGAACAGAGTACCACATGTATGATGCAGCAAAGAAACTCCCATGGAGTAAGATATTAGCTTCTACAAGTCATACAGCATTTTTGAAATGTCATCATGCAAGCTGTCTCGTGTGGGAGAAAAATAATTTAAGACGTGCAACGTAAGCAGAGTGACCCAAAAAGCACAAAGAGAAGCACTAATACAGCCAACTGTGACACTACCCACAGGAGAAGCTTTGAAGCTAATAATTTCCGTGTAGTCCTTGCATGCTAGATTTAACAAATTTTTGCCATTTTTGCATCATAGAGTAATTGCATGTAAGGTCACCTACACAGATATGGTAAAACAACACAATTCAATGGCAAAATGGTTCAACAGAGAAACACAGACAGATATTTCCCACTCAAAGTACAAGACAAACAAGGGTATCTAGTGGAACCAAACACACACAATTTTAAAACTCAATGACCAGTGGCATCTAACTGAGAATCCATGAGTAGTAATACTGCACACCAAGGATCCAGTAAGGATAGCAAATAACTAGAGTCTCACCTTTTTTCTTCAGAACGACCTTCTGACCTGGTTGGGTCCCAGGTCGGACCTGAAAATAGAAAACAAATTACACTGCATACTGCTTGCCCTTTTTTGAACAATAAGTGAACAAGATGGTGGTTTCAACTAACCTTAAGCACAACATCTCCTGTGATGGTCGGGACCTGAATGGTTCCACCCAAAACTGCCTGCAAAAGACCAATCCAATGGAATGAAGACAATTTGACTACCATGACATGATTAGCTAAGAAATGCAGCATAGTCTATATGTTTGTTGAAGCACATGGTCAAACTATTAATTCACTCACCAAAAATAAACAAATAGACTAAAATTATTGCAAATGCAGTATTTTGCAAGTTGAAAATTGCTACCTGATGATCTGCCAACCACATATTATAAATTTCTTTGTATTAGAACCTCTAAAACTGTCTTTACCTGAGTAATACTCAGAACGGCATCTACATGAATACTGGAGCCTTCTCTTCGGAATACAGGATCTTCTCGGACCTGAGGTTAAAAAAGGAAAAAAAGAAAGTGGATGATATTGACCCTCAAGAACATCAAGAACAATGTTTTTGGTAAGGAAAACAAATAACAAAGAATTGACAAGCATCAGAAATAAGCAGAACAAAAACTTAAGATGAAAAGCAAAAAGTTAACAGATATGGAAAAATTAATACAGAGAAAAGCGTTGAAGACTGAATAAAGAAGCAAAACATCATCAACATTGTCTGAACAACTGAAAAATGCACCAAACTGTTGCACAAATGGGTTAAAACTAAATGATAACCATCCTTATCTATACTAAAATCTCTGCTCTAAAAATGCAATATAAAGTGGTCATCCCTTGCGTCCATGGCGAAGACTTTCATTTTTTTCGGGGCAAGGGGGGGAGGGGGGGCACGGAGTTCAGAGGAAAAAATAAAAGAATTCTTGGAAAAAAAATCCACATCTGATCTATTCATCAGACGAGATATAGCTTCAACTTTTCTGACAAAAAAGGCTTGCGAAATAATTTTAACAAGTTATTGATTAAGCTCTGATGCCAAATTATTAGATCTTTGCATAGAAATATCCTTGCATCTTATCCAGTTAATTAAACACTTCATGAACAGCAGATATAAATATAGAAACATAAATATACAATCAAAAGGAATTGGAGTTACCCTAATGGTAACAAAAAGATCACCAGGTTGATTTTTATCTGGGTCTGCTCCACCACTTCTAGCCACTTTTATAGTTTCATTATCATCCACTCCTGAAGCAATAAAGAATGTGTAAAGAAGATGACTGAAAAAATAGAGGGATACTCTGGAATGAAGAAATTATAATCCACAGGCATAACTTAGTAAAATGTTACTGTAAGAATCAAAGTAGGTGGCTCTACTAGTGGTCTACTAGCCAATAAAAAAGTTCCATTACTAGGAAGAAATTTATGCCAAGAACAAAATCAAGACAAGAAGCCTTTATAAACATTCTCAAACAGCTATAGAATAAACCTGAAATTATGTCCAATTTGATTGTCTTTGATCCCCTCTTGACTTTTCGTCCACTACATGACCTGCAAACACTCTGACACCGATGGTAATATTAGAAACTGTAAGTAAACACATCAAAAGCCATGAGGAGATCCACTTACTTTATCAGTTTTATACAAGATAATACTAGTGTCAACAAACACAAATTTATGTGCCATGCTAGAAAATCCCCATGGAGAGAGTCACACTATCACTATGCAACTAAATTTCCAGCAGAATGACCAATTCCACAATACAATCCATCATAAACTGAAAAAGAAAGAAGGTTGACAGACAAGAAGCAGATGTCTAGAAACAAGTTGCACAAGTTTGTAATATTTTGATACATTTGGATGAAGCACCAAAGAAAAACAAAACAATTCCATCAATCAAATTGAAGCAAAACACCAAATAATCTCCCATCCAACAAATTCATACCACATGGAACAGAATGGGCAATATATAGAGTTTGGGGTACACACCGAAACAGTTTGCCCAGTCCCACCACATTGATTACAGGTGTGCTGAAGACTGAAGAAGCCTTTTTGTGTAAACACCTGTAAATTCACAGAAAAAATATGTTACCTATGGCTAGCACCAAATTTTTCTGATATAGCGATTCAATTGTTCATGTGTATCTTACAATGCCTGAACCTTTGCAGCGCTTACAAAGTTCAGGTCTTACTCCGGGAGGAACACCTTCACCACCTGCAAAAGACAAAAACAAGCATAAAGATTAGACTTAGAGATCAACAATAGCAGATACCCTCTCCAGATCCCAGATAAGACAACAATAGCAAGCAGTTATGAAGGTATAAACATACGGCAAGCTTCACAAGGCAGATCCGTTTGAAATGTGATAGTTTTGGTACATCCCTGTATTGCTTCCATAAAAGATATTTCAATGGTAACCTATTAAATCAAACCAAACACGGGGTCATCAAAATGAGCCTTAAAGAATAAACTTTGATCACAAATGCTGGAGCTGCAAAAACCTTGACATCTTGGCCACCAAGCTTCTGTTTGAACACATTGCCAAATATCTGATCTCCATTGCAGTAAGACCACCATCATGTGCATAAAAACAACATGTCAAAATTGATGAAGTTAAGTGTGCAAAATCTAATGCCCATAAACTAAAGACTAAAATGTGGAGAAATAACTAGTTTTTGAAAAAAAAAATTAAGAGCAAGAAGCCTAGAAGGAATCTCATACATCATCCATTCTGAAGAAGTCTGCAAACGGATTATCGAACCCTGGCCCACCAGGCTGATAACCGTTGGTAGTCTGTTGTTCGAATGCATCATGGCCAAGCTAAAAGCATTGTCAATATAACCAGTATCAGAATAGATATCAAAGTGAAAAAGCATGCTTATGAAGAAGAAAACACCAGCAAGTAGAAGAATATTCACCATACACCAATAGAAAAGCATGTGCTGAGTGAACAAAATGGGGGCCTTTTCATGTACATAAATGGATAAATGGAAGATACAGTTAATCACACAAAATAGCATACTAAGCAAGGTATCTTCTTTCTATTAATCAAATGAGATTAAATTTCCCAAGCATCAATGCTTTACATTCTGATGGTCATCAAAACTCACATGCAGGAGCAGTCCCTTTATGCTATAAAGACGATAAGCAAGATAACATATGAGGCTTTGGCCTGGTGAGCACCTAAAGCCCTCAAGGGACATCGGAGGAGAGATTGAGGACCAAATCCCACCTCTCCTTAGATAAAATAAGTAAATAACTATATAAATAAATCATTTATCAATTGAAACAAAATGATCAGCAAGATAACATAAAATAGTTGCAAACCTCATCATATTGTGTACGCTTCTCCTCGTCCTTCAAAACCTACGGCAACAGCAAACAAAAAATGAGTTCAATAAGACATGTAAGAAGGCAAAAGGACAGGCAAGGTCTCTGATCTTAATAATTCACCTCGTATGCCTTTGAAACTTCTTGGAACTTCCTTTCAGCTTCAGGATCATCCTTGTTGGTGTCTGGATGAAGCTTCTTTGCTAACTGTGGAATTAAAGCATAAAACATTCCAAAAGAGAAAATAGTGGAGTCAAAAATTTAAATTGTAAAGCAACGGATGGAACCAACAATGTGAAAATGACTGCAAACACCATTTACAAGCAGGGCGTGAAGAGTGAATTCACCGGAAGAGAAACAGGGGCAAGTCAAAGCCAGGTTTTTAACCAAGATATTCAGATTAAGATAAGGAATGATAAGTAGGAAACCTACCCCATAATAAGCTTTCTTAATTTCAGAGGAACTGGCATTCTTGCTAACACCAAGTACATCATAATAATCTCTCGACAGATAAGCTGACCCAGAAGGAAGGAGAGAAAGAGAGACAAGTCACTTGATAAATTCAGTAAGAATGACATCATAAATTTATACAAGAACTAGAAGAAGCTATAAGAATTTCCAGTAACCAGTTTGGGTTGAAATAAGCTATTGTACAGCAACACAAAATGTGAAGAAGAAGAAAAAGAAAAAGAAGAAGAAGAAAAGGAGTAATAAAATACCAGTGCCATGAATCAACCTTGCTGAGCCCAAATTGGCAACAAAAGCATTTAATAGCAACCAGCTTCTTTTGTTAGCTGCATAAGCCAAAAGCATTGAATTGAGTGTGATTAACATTCGAGAATAAAAAAAGTTCTTTTTTGCTGCTAGCCTCAACCTATGGGATGATAAAAGACTATTTTGTAAGAGATTCAACAACGTTTCTAACATCGCTCGTCAATTATCTTAGGAAACCATCCAGAAAATGTTGATTATCTTCACAAAGTAGAGATAGAAAAGAAAAGAAAAGAAAACAAGAAAAGGTACACTTTGTTGGAAAGCAATTGGCAAAGGATGGAACAGGGTTGCAAAACCCAGTACTCAATTTCCTACAACTCCCACTTAACGAGCCCTTGTACGCCTGCAAGCCAATCAAGATCACAGAAATTCAAAAGTATGATCAAAATAGAACATCAAACATCGCACTATAATTACACACAATTGATTGAAGAATTATTAAAATGAGGAAAAAAAATAACAAAAATAACAAAAAAAAAAAAAAGCAAAATTAGACGGATGGGATCGTACCGAAGAAGACAGAGAATCTTGAAGAAGGGAGAGGCGAGCCACAGAGGCAGCAAGCTTGGCGCCATGAGACCGAACCATTTGGAGCCTTTCGCTTAGAGTTTCCCCTCCCCACCCGGATTGTCTCTCTCTCTCTCTCTCTCTCCCTCTAAAATCACTGGACAGGACAGGACAAATAATGAGGGCTTAAACCCTAGGAAAGCCCTAAACTCAGAGATTGGAATTCGGTGTGGAAGGTTCTAGTCTTATTTACTAACTAGTATGCCTGCGAGCATGTGTGAGAGAAGGATCGAGTCCAATCTCGCTCGGGAGACATTTACATGTTTTGCCCTTTTTTTTTCTTTTTGGCCTCTGTGTGTAAGTGTTTGGTTACGATAGACAGATGTGTGTCCACGTGCGCCGGCCCAAGTGTTTTGTTAAATTTTATTTGTGACGTTCAAGATTTTAATTTAATTTTTTTTATAAAATTATTATTTAAATAATAATAATTTTTAATAAATTTTATTTAGACTTAATTATAATAATATATAAATTTAAAATTTAATTTATTAAACATCACTTAACTTAAAATTTAAAATAATTATTTGATATATTTTTTATAATTAAAATAATAAAAAATATAATTATTAAAAAATATGTTAAAATTAAAAAAAAATTAAAATAAAATTATTTTTTTAAATAAAAAATAATAACTAATTTAATAATAATTCATATATTAATATATTTCAAATTTTATAATTTTAATAAATTTTAATATAATTTTTAAACATATATGTAGTTATAAATTTATTATACTATTTAATAAATATTAATAAAATTTATTAATAAATACATTTAATATATTTATTTGTAAATTTAAAAAATTTAAATTTATAAGTCAAATAATTAATTTAAAAAAATATATATTTTTAATTATTTATTAAAAAATTAATTATATTATAAATTATATAATAAAATAATTATTTTTATTTTTATTTTTATATATTTTATATTTTATTTTTAAATATTAAATTTTAAAAATAAAAATACAAGTACTTAATCGATTAGAAACAAAAACGGTAACGTGCTTCAAGAAACCAAAAAAGGAGTCAGCAACGATCATTTGAGGCAGAACGAGGAAGCGAGAGCATCGAGATTCATGAGAGGGAATTGAAAATAAATGTGTGAATTTATTAGTAGAACACTCGTAGGTTGTTATTGTTATTCATTCATGGGAACTGGGATATCGAGTTCCAGCATGGAGCTAGAGAGCACTAACTACCGCCGCCGCCTCCGCCATCACCACCAAACATTTCGCGAAGAGTCCTTGTTGTCCAATAAGAAAGCCAACTTTCCCAGAGTGTGATTCCAAGACTCTTCAAATTCAAGTGGAATTTGAATTAAGAGAAAAGAGTTGATTTTTCAGTAGGAGAGAATTTTATTATAATTTTTTTTGTACATTTTATACCATATATGTAAGATAATGGAATTCATCGACATTTGTTAACATTGTACTAGACGTATAATTAAAAATTGTTATAAAATAAGTAAATTATATAATTTATTATTAAATTTTTTATTTATTTTTATTTTTATAATTAAATTATTTAATTTTATTTTTTTAATTTAATTATTTAATTATTTTATTTTTTATAACTACTATTCTTTCTAAACGTTTGAAATTAAAATTCCAAAAGTTATAAAACTACTAAATTCTTAATTTTAACCACTGGAGATCAAACTTTGGTACCAACCAAAAAAAAAAAAAAAAAAGATATAAATGATTAGCACCAGTCACCAACAATTTTACATTTCAGAAATTAACAAAAAAAAAAAAAAAACCGCCGGTTCATATAAACCGGGCGTAAAGAAGATAACCAACTGGACTTTCGTTCTCATGCTAAGAGAGGCTTCTCTGGCCCTTTATCCCGTGGAAAGTCCACGGCCATTTTGTGCCATCATATTCCTTCAATGGCCATGACTCTCTACTTCTTAGCAGATTCAGTTGACTTAAACGTACGCCTATTGAGCGTTTTTTATTTCGATGAAACAGAATTGTGAGATATTCTTGTTTTCTCGCTTAATGAACTAAAAATAAATATATTTTTTATATTAATAAATTATGATTAATTAATATTAAAATCATATTCAAGTTTAAAATTTAAATTTAAAATGAATTACACAAAAAAAATATTTGCCATTAGAGTAGGACTTTTGGAATGCTCTAGATTTTAGAAGACCGTTTAATAAAATAAAAAAGGCCAAAGTGTAGGCTGAGTTCAACTCAAAACAAAACTCGTGTCTCTAGGTAAGTTATTCCTTTTGCTTTTTCTGGAGATCAGATTGAAAAAAAAAGGCTTTTTAAGTCTTTTCTCCTGCCTTTCCATTTCTTCAAATAGGTCTTGCTTTCCGGAGAAGAAAGGGATGTGTGCGAATTTTAGAGGGTTAAAGAAAATACTGATAATAAACCCTTGTAGTAGTAAGCTTTCCTTGTTTTATAATGCTGCTAACTTGCAATAAGCATATTAGAACATTTTTAAAATGAAAATAAGTTATATCTTTTCATTTATTTATTTAGTAGTCATAAAAAAAAAATAAAAGAGTGGGTTCTATTAAATATAAAAGAGATTTTTCTTGATCAAAGTGATATTTAGACTTATATATATATATATATATATATATGTATACACGTTTTTATAAAAAAAAAAAAAAAAAAATAAAAGAATGATAATTTTGTTTTTGATTTTATTATAAAAATTTAATAAATAATTTAAAAAATAACTCTTTTAACACAAATATTTTTTTGAGAAGTTGAATTTAATAGTATAATATACAATTAAATGTATTTTATCTTATTTTATAAGGAAATTTATTGTAATTTTATTTTTACAATTATAAAAACAAATTTTGTTTTTTAAAAAATAATATTAAATAATTATTTTAATTTTTAGTAAAACTTTATTTTTTGGGCCAACTAACGTTCGGGGGGAGGGGGGGAAGGAAAGAAGGTTAAGCTTAATTTTTGAGAAACCACAAGAAAAGAAAAAAAAAAAGAAAAAAGAGAGGAAATCATAATGCTAGACCAGGAAACAGTATGTTTGTTGACTCCCAAGCTTTCCCACAATTTTGCAAACGACCATTCGCATTAACTTGCATGATGTATAAGTTTCTCCAGTAAGTTACCATCAAATTCTCAGCATGAAATAGGAAAGAATTCTTTGAAAACAAACACAATCTGGTAATCTGCCATCCCTATGGCTCTGTGGGGAAAATAAAATACTCGCAGACAGGAGGCTTCCCCGTCAAAGCATTCCTTGCTTCAGAGAAAAACTGAAAAATGCAGCTATGTCTGAAGCATCTTTTCCGATCATTTGTTCCTTTTATACCCTGCTTTGTTGAGTATAACTTCCTTGCTTCCACTTTGAGTTTCAGATTACTTGCAGGGAGCCACTTCTTTCTAGCTTCTTCCAAATAAAAGGGGGATGAAGCTGCTACTGGTGGAAGTAGTAGATGCTCACCATCTTATTCTTATGCCAAAAGATGAAGAGTCAGCTAGTCCATTTCATTTGTTGAAGTTGATTTCCCAAACCGTCTAACCAAGCAATACCATTACCATTACAAAGAACCTGAATCCTGTCTGGAACAAGAAACTTAGGTGTACTGCCATCACCAATTCATTGAGAAATCAGTTTACAAGGGACACCAATTCCTGGCCAAAGCTTCCTTGAAGAATTCCTCATTCAAGTATCATCAAGAAGTCAGATTTTCTAATAGAGAAGCAGTCTCTGTCATCTGCCTTGTTTAAACAGTTTACTCTCCCCCAGCTTCTAAAACAAAGCCTCTGCCTCCATCCCAACCCGCAGCTCCCACACTTACTGCAGACAATGCCAAGCTTGACTGCAAAACTCTAGTTGCTCTTCTTAAAGCAGAGAGGATCCTAGAGCTATTACACACAACTTTATAAACAATTTTCTAAAGTTGCTGTGATTGAAACAATTAGATCTCCTATTGCCATTCCTGAACCCCAAGTGGTGGTGCCCCCCTTTCTGCCCCGCAAGAGAGCCAAAGGAGCACAACAGTTGGCCTGTTTGAGTTATTAACCATCCACACCACACAACAGCAGGTTTTGCAGCAAGGCAGTGTATACTTGGTGGTGGAGAAGCAAACCACAAAGGGCCCCTCCCATTCCAATACACGATGCGCTCTTCTGCTCCACAAGCTAATGTTGGCGGTGAAGATGAGTACATTTTGAAGGACACCAACCCCGAGCTTGGGGAACGATGGCCAAGTGGTGGAGCATACGGGGGAAGAGGATGGATCACGAATGGTGATAGATTTGCAAGCACCTATGATCTTGTCGAACAAATGTTCTATCTGTACGTTCGAGTAGTGAAAGCAAAGATCTTCCCCCCAGCTCCATCACCGGAAACTGTGATCCTTATGTGGAAGTAAAGCTGGGGAACTACAAGGGAAGAACAAAGCATTTTGAAAAAAAAATGAACCCAGAATGGAAACAGGTCTTTGCCTTCTCAAAGGACCGGATTCAGTCAACAATACTTGAAGTTTTAGTCAAAGACAAAGAAATGGTGTTAAGAGACGACTATATTGGAAGGGTGGTTTTTGACCTGAATGAAATTCCCACAAGAGTTCAGCCCGACAGCCCACTAGCTCCCCAGTGGTACAGATTGGAGGACCGTCGAGGAGGGAAATTGAGGGGAGAGATCATGGTGGCAATTTGGATGGGAACACAGGCTGATGAAGCCTTTCCAGATGCATGGCACTCGGATGCGGCCTCAGTATATGGTGAGGGTGTTCTAAGCATTCGCTCTAAAGTTTATGTATCACCAAAATTGTGGTATCTGAGGGTGAACGTGATCGAGGCTCAGGACATCGTGCCTAATGATATAAGCCGCCTCCCTGAAGTATTCGTGAAAGCTCAGGTTGGAAATCAAGTTCTCAAGACCAGAATACACCCAACTCCAACAGCTAACCCAGTGTGGAACGAGGACTTGGTCTTTGTAGCAGCAGAGCCTTTTGAGGAGCAGCTTTTCGTCACCGTCGAGGATTGGTTGCACCCAACAAGAGATGATATTTTGGGGAAGATAAGCCTACCACTCTCCATTTTTGAGAAGCGGCTAGATCATCGGCCAGTTCATTCCCGCTGGTACAATCTAGAAAAATATGGCTTTGGTGTATTAGAAGCTGATAGGAGGAAGGAGCTCAAATTCGCAAGTCGGATTCATCTCAGGGTTTGTCTTGAAGGTGGTTATCATGTGCTGGATGAATCAACGATGTACATCAGTGATCAGCGGCCAACAGCCCGGCAGCTATGGAAACAGCCTGTTGGGATACTGGAAGTGGGGATTTTAGGTGCGCAAGGTCTTCTTCCAATGAAGATGAAGGATGGCAGAGGAAGTACGGATCCTTATTGTGTGGCTAAGTATGGCCAGAAATGGGTTCGGACCAGAACTATTCTTGACACTTTCAATCCCATGTGGAACGAGCAATACACCTGGGAAGTTTATGACCCCTGCACAGTTATAACTTTGGGAGTTTTTGACAACTGCCATTTAGGGAGAGCTGAGAAGCCAACTGCAGGTAGTGCTGCAGTGCGAGACTCACGGATAGGAAAGGTAAGGATTCGATTGTCCACTCTAGAAGCTTATCGAATTTACACACATTCTTATCCTCTTCTTGTTCTACATCCCCATGGGGTCAAGAAAATGGGTGAGCTCCAACTAGCGTTCCGGTTCACTATCCTTTCTATAGCTCAAATGATACATGGCTATGGACATCCCTTGCTGCCAAAAATGCACTACTTGCATCCATTTACTGTGAACCAAATGGATGGTCTAAGATACCAAGCCATGAGCATTGTAGCGGTAAGGCTTGGGCGGGCTGAACCACCTCTCAAAAAAGAGGTGGTGGAGTACATGCTTGATGTGGATTCGCACATGTGGAGCATGAGACGAAGCAAGGCTAATTTCTTCAGAATTATGTCACTGCTTTTGGGTATCATCTCCTTGAGCCGATGGTTTGGTGATGTTTGCATGTGGAGGAACCCAATCACATCAGCTCTAGTTCATGTGCTGTTTCTGATACTGATTTGGTACCCAGAGTTGATTCTCCCAACAATCTTTCTCTACATGTTTCTCATTGGAATATGGAACTATAGGCTCCGGCCAAGGCATCCACCCCATATCGACACCAAAATTTCATGGGCAGAGGCAGCGCATCCAGATGAACTTGATGAAGAATTCGACACTTTTCCAACTTCTAGACCCCAAGATTTAGTCCGCATAAGATATGACAGGCTTAGGAGCATTGCAGGGAGGATCCAAACAGTGGTCGGCGACGTAGCAACACAAGGGGAGAGACTTCAGTCTCTGCTCAGCTGGAGAGACCCCAGAGCAACCAGTCTTTTCATCGTGTTCTGTATTTGTGCAGCGGTGTTGCTCTATGTCACTCCATTCAGAGTAGTGGCTCTAGTTGCTGGTTTATACTACCTGCGGCACCCCAGGTTCCGAAGCAAGCTCCCAACAGTGCCCAGCAATTTCTTCAAGAGATTACCAGCACGAACAGACAGTTTACTGTAACACCATTTGTGCTCTATCTTGTGTGCCTTACTTTACGTGAATCCGCCTGTTTCTTGTATGAGTGCCGAATAAATGCTCTATTTAGTTTTACACATAAACACGCGCTTCCCTGGCTGAAACTCCCTCGCTCATTAAAATGACTTTAAAAAACAAAAATTCCTCGCGACCATGGTTTCACAGGCAAATCTCATCCTAGTTTGTATCATTACCGATCAGTCAACCATAATAAAAAAAAATCGTTCCCAGGGACCACCTTGCAAGGTTAAATACTCCTGGGTGACCGATAGCGAAGTAGTACCGTGACGAAAGGATGAAAAGAACATGAAACCATAAGCTCCCAAGCAGTGGGAGGAGCCCGGGGCTCTGACCGCGTGCCTGTTGAAGAATGAGCCGGCGACTCATAGGCGGTGGCTTGGTTAAGGGAACCCATCGGAGCCGTAGCAAAAGCGAAATCGTTCCCATGGGAAAGAAGTCGCTTTCAAATTATAGGAGACAAAACCAAAAACAAAAACACTGCCGTAAATGACAATTCCACCAGCCTTGTGCTGGTAAGGCCGTCCAACCTTGACGTCTTCTCCAGTTTAAGACGACTACAATTTTGGAGCATTAATGCCACATGTTATCAGGAACACATTGCGCAAATGAATTGGTCGATAAACATGGATCATAAGCTTTCACACAACCACAAATCATAAGCTTTCGCACAATCACAAATAGAGTGTACCACATTGCTTTATCACACAACTGTTAAGTCTATAATAGGCGCACCATCTGTTGGAAGTAAAATATAGCCTCATTACAAAGAAAATGCAAAGCCATGACTCTGTGGCAAATCACATTGAAGAAAATTGGGAATGGGATAATCAAAATTCATTGCACAATGCATAAACTTTTGGTAGGTTTACATAGCTATTGTCGGCTGTAAAAAATATTAGAGAATGGAAGAGGTAAAACAAAGTTCTAACAAAATCCAGGAAGATAACATGCCATCAGAAACAATCCTAACTAAACCCTCTAGAACACAAGCTCATGAGGCTTCATTCCTGACTTAAGTGAAAACCTTGCAGCCAAATAGGCCTTAAGGTCTGGAACTTTCTCAATTGAACTTATTAGGGATGCATCCACAGTCTTCTGATCATCCTTCCTCTCCTGTGGAAGCACGCTCTTCTCCTGCAATTTGGAATGAAAGTGAGAACTGACAACATGAGAAAACAACAGTAGCTGCTCAATAACATAAATTTGAGATAGAGCACACAGACCTCTCTCTCAGCCTCAAAAAACTGGCCCTCTCCCTTCTTCTTCTTCTTCTCAACTTGCTTGGCAAAATATTTGTCATCAAACTTGTCAACATTGATTCCAGATATGTCAACCTTAGTGGAAGTTGCAATGACATAAGCTTGATTCACTCGCCTCAGTGGGACACCATTTATCTTGAATGGTCCTGAAGCAGAGTCTCACATGTCATATCAAAGATAGTAACACATAAACACAAGGGGTAGGTATTAGGCACTGGAGGAGAAAAAAGCAGTCAAGAGGGAAAGAGGGTTACAAAGGACTGTTATACCCCATCTATGCTAAAGCGCCTTTATGGTATGAAATTGGAGTGTTGCACTACCATGCATCATCATAAAAACCAAATCCAACAGTAGCTCAAAAGAAAGAAAATGCCAAATCCAATGATCGGGGACATCAATAACCATATTTGGAGTTAAACACGTCTAGCACAACAAAGCCATAATCACGATCACTTCAACAAAGTATGCTTTTGCAGAAGGCAGATAAAGTGAACCAAGTTGACATACATAAAACTAAGTGAAGAAAAAAAGTTAAGCAATACTCACCAGTAACCAAAAGCAAACCAGAAGACAGCTGCTTCAGGAATACAACTCTCTTGCCCTTGAACCTCCCAGCAAGAATAATCAGAACAGTACCAGGTGTAATATTAGCCCTACAGGCATAAGCCAGAGAAAAACAAACAAAAAACAGAGAGAGGGTTAAAGCCTGTTCTGCAGAGTTGCATATACCAAGTATACATGTACAGTAAAGTTCTTAAAGTGTTATATTTTTCGACACCAGCACCAATTTCATTTGAAGAATTTAAGGTAGGGAAGCCTCAGATCGCTATTCGTATATTTTTCCATCATTTTAATTATTGGAAAGTTCAAACGAGGCAATTCATATAACAATAATAATAAAAAAAAGGGAATATGAAGCAAATGGAAAATGGAATGTCAAATTCATAGAAAAGAAAATGAAAAATATATAGAAAATTAGTGGGAAAAAAGGGGGAGGAGAAAGAGACCTGAGCTTGGTTGGTTTGGGTTTGCGCTTGTTGGGTAGTGGCTTCTTGACATCTTCAGCCGGATAAAACTTGGGCGGCTTGTCGGCGGGGGCAGCGGCGGGCTTGGGCTGAGGGTCGTGCTTTGGGAAGACGCCACCGTGCTTGGCTTTGATAGCCCACAGACCCCTCTTGTGGTACATCTTTGACCTCGAGTACTTCCCCACTCCTCTAATCAGATCTGGGTTCCTGCTCACTTTTGGAGTCCTCCTTTGCTTCGGCGCCATTGTTCTCCGTCTCTCTGTCTCTGCCCCTTCTTCTGCTTAGCCACCCAATGCCACCAAAATGGAAGAGATGATGCTACTAAGAAAGCTTACTTATATCATATGGCAGGGAGACAGCAAGCAGGAGCAATAGCAGAAACCCTAGAATTATGACAATTGGGTTTGGGCTTTTTTTTTTTCAATGACCTTGGGCTTGGCGATAAATGGGCCCCCAGTTTCATCAATAAATAACTTATAAAATTAATAAATTATTAATA
The DNA here is from genome assembly GCA_037832385.1 of Rhizophora apiculata. Taxonomy (NCBI): domain Eukaryota; kingdom Viridiplantae; phylum Streptophyta; class Magnoliopsida; order Malpighiales; family Rhizophoraceae; genus Rhizophora; species Rhizophora apiculata. The sequence goes on along the minus strand of CM075430.1, from coordinate 1,033,719 downwards.
TTTATAATAATAAATTTAAAAATATTATTTAAATTTAAAAATATATTTATAATATTTAGTGTTATTTTTAAAAATATTAAAAAAGAAATGGTAGTATTTTGGGTTTGGGCTTGAGCCTGTGATGAAAGCGAGGGGATTTCGAAATTTCCCAGAATTCCCTCGCTCTTTCTGGGGTGGCGCCAATTACACCCAAAAAGCAAAACAAGAAAAGAAAGTTTCTAGAGACATGAACCGCTTTCAAGATTGCGTCTTTCTGGTTTCTCTCTCTCTCTCTCTCTCTATCTATATGTATGTGTATATGTATCTCTGCACGGCAGTCTCGAGTGAGTGGGCTTCTCGTACTCTCAGGCACGGAGTGTTTGTGTGTGTATTTATATTATCCATTGAAGACAGACTGAAGCAAATTATAAGTTGAATAAAAACAGGAAGAAGAGGGATGTTCTACTCGCAGACGTTCTTGGCGAGGAAGGGCCCACTTGGGACAGTTTGGTGCGCCGCTCATCTGCAGCACCGCCTCAGGAAGTCTCACTACACCTCCACCGATATCCCCTCCACCGTCGGTCTGTCTCTCTTCCTTTTGGACAAAGACCAATTCTTTTTTTTATATATATATTTTTTGTTTCTCTCTCTCTAAATTAGGGTTATTTATCAATTGGATTTTTGTTGATCAATTTGATTATTATTTTTATTATTTATTTATTTGTTTTTGGTTTTGTTTATGCGGATGTGTTTAGATCGCATCATGTTCCCAGAAGTTCCCATTGCGCTGCGATTGTCGGGGCATCTTCTGTTAGGTGTTGTTCGGATATATTCCAAGAAAGTTCATTATCTTTTACACGATTGCAATTTTGTTCTGATTGGCCTACGAAAGGCCTTTTCTTCCGTTGAAGTGACTATGCCGGATAATGCATCGACTGCCAAGTTTGAGTCTGTCACTTTGCCCCAAACATTCGACCTCGACGCCTTGGATGTGAACTATGACTTTTATCTTGATGGGTAAAATCAATTTTTTTTTACCTGCAATTTTGTTTTTTTCTTCGTTTTTAGCAACATTCTTTTCTTGTCTCGCTATGCTAACGCACTTCTTTTGGTTCTTAGATCTCCGGACAATCATACGAGGAGTTCCGAAGAAATCACGCTAACAGATCAAATTCCTACTGGCAGAGATCCTTATGTTGTTATATCTTTTGATGAGGTCATTATTCTCTTTAGTCATTGTTGTTTCCTGTTTAACTTTACATCTTGCTTTGTCAGAATTACGCTAAATTGATTGAAATAGGTACAATTTTAATTAGAAGAAATGTTTTTGTGTAGGATGTCTCAATGGATACCTTGCCTCCGGAACAGGATCCTAACTCAAGGTTTAGATCAACAGAGGAAGAGTATGTTTCTTGTCATGTCTGAATGTTCTATCATAATTTTTACTTGTAAAATCAATTGTTAATGATCAGTGTTTTGTAACTATCGCAGGATTGCTCCATCGCCTCAGGTTGATTGTGATGTTGGTTTTCATACTGGTCTTCATAGAGAGACAGAAACAATCGATGAAGCCAGTGTTTTTGGAGACTCGGATCCAAGTAATCAGATGGAGGTGCTAAGAAAACATGTGGATTCTCAAGACCCTGGCCCAAGCAATCAGACAGAAGTTCTTGATTCTTCAACACCTAGAGATGACAATTCCCCTCAAGCCATGGAGGTTATGCGTAGTGCTTTCAATGATATTGGCATAGAAAATGCTCCTTTAGGTTCTCCAGATCATCAAAATGATGCACGTGGTCCTAATAAAATTTTGGATGATGTGCTGAATGAGGAGAGAATTCTTTCCCCAATTATGGAGGATGCTTTGCAGCAACATTCAGAAGCACGTGCTTCTGCTGCTTCACCAGATGCTATTGGAATGTTTCATGCAGATGTTTCACTTGGTGTGTATACTTCCAATGTACATTGAGATTTTACCAGTCTTTGGTACTTTAGTTGAACCCTTTCGTCTTCGATTTTCAGGTCATACAACTCCAGAACTTACTCTTATACCATCTCCACCAATTCAACGGCCACAACCAAGGCCAAGGAAGAGAAAGCAATTCTTTGACAAGTCCACAGTGTTGACTAATAAGTAGGAATGTTTTTTCTTTTGTTGAATAATAATTATGATTTGTCATCTAATTACAACACAGGTTTTTTTAGGTGCTGTCTCACTCCTATCCTGATATCGGGAATTTTGTAGGTATATGAAGAAGACACTGGAAGATTGCAATGATATTCTGCGAAAGAGGAGGGAAATCCCTTCCTCTGCTTTGGGCATATGGAAGTTGAACAACAATTTAAGAAGGGAAAAATTCCATTATGAGCCTTTAGTAACTGGTGAGTGGTCTTTTTCCTAATGTACATGTTTTGTTCTCTTTATGTTTAATGTTGTGGAATTGATTAAATGAGAGCAGTGGCATTTGTCCATCTCCAGGGTTGTGTCCTGATATATGCAATCTTTTCAAGGAGGGTATTTTGTCAGAATGTTATTTTACTCTTGAAGAGGAAGCTATTCCAGAAACCAGGACGGGGACATCTCCCACTTCTGCAACTGAGCCCAGTAATGCAGCGTCTCATGCTCCTTCTGCTAAAGCCATCCCAGAGCTAAATGTAACTTCTCCTGGTCCAGCAGCCGAGGCTATCCTAGAGCCAGGGAGCACGACTTTTCCTGCCTCTCCAGCTATAGACCTTGTGGAGTCTCTACATGCACAAAGTCATGCCTTTGAGCCAGAAATTGACATGGAAATAGAGCACCTTCGACATGATGAAGGCGATTATGGAAATGAAATTTTCTCTGAATTTTTGCCTCCTACAGGATTAGTGCCTTCTCCTTCCACAAGAAATGACTTCATCCCTGATTCAGCAAACAATGCTGGATCAGGAAGAGTGTCCTGGGCAGGAGTTCCCTCTGGCAGTTGCACACTGCCAACACCAGACATTGCAGCATCCTCTAGAGCTTATGCTTATGGGATGGAAACACCCAGGACTTTTTTGGAAGAGCAACATGGTGGAGAGAATGTGGGGCTTTCGGATATTCCTGAATGGGTATGCCCTTATAGCATCTTTTTTTCCATTGGCTTTTCGTATATTACTCATGTCTTGAGGCAATTTTATCTAGGTATTTCAAATTCTTTTTTCCTTGGGCATCAACTCATGCCTTATGTTCTGAACTAATTGACCAACTTTGTCTTGCTTCTGACGGCATGAACTTTGCGCATTGTATGGTTGTAGGACCTTTATTTTCTGGAAGCAGATAATACACCAGCTGGTAATCTGATTTTGCTTGCTTCCTTTAGCAAATATTCCTTTATTCTTTTCCTTTTGATGACTATGATTATGCAGCATCCCAAGGCACTCAAGGAGCTAAGTCATTGTCAGTGAGAACAAGGTACCTTCTCTCTTGAATGGGACAAGCTTTGCTCCTAATAGTTTCTATTCTGTCAGCCTGTTGATATTCTATGTTGGCAAGCAGGGCTGTGGCTCAATGTTTGAAGGAACATTCTCCTGCTTACCCATCTTCAGAGGATCTTAGTCTCAACAAGATCCTGCAAGGGAAAACAAGAAAGTTATGTGCTCGGATGTTCTTTGAGACACTGGTAAAGCTTCTAGATCTTTTTGATGCTGTTTCTTGTTTTCATTTGCTAGTTAACCAGCCCAAATTTTTGTTGAACGACAGAAGATTCAACATCTCTAGCATTGAGCCAGTATTCATGGTTCTATATTTTTCCAAGCATTATAATAAAGCCTTCCTTCGGTTTTTGTTATTGGTGCTCATTTTTAAGCAATTATTGGTGAACTGCAGGTTTTGAAGAGTTATGGACTTATTGAGGTACAACAAGAGCAACCTTACGGTGATATTGTGTTGCGGTTGACACCTACACTCTCGAAGGCATGAATATGACAAGGTATAATGTTAAACAACCAGCATCTGACCCCAAGAGTTTGTGTCTTTTTCCTTCTCCCATTCTTAGTCCCTCTTTTGCTTTGCTTTATATGAGATTCATAAACAGTAACTTGGCCTGTTTTCTCCATACAGCTTATTAGGCAGGCACGATTCATTTTTGGGAAATATAAAGGAAGGACCTTGTATACCAGTGGCGGCAATATGAATGCCCAATTTTGCGGAAGATCTGCCATTGTTAGCATGTTCTTGTAATGATAGAGCTGGAAGGCATGGGTTATTTAGTTAGAGGTGGAAGTTATTTATTGTAATTACGGCAGCCTACTGTTTCTCTCCCTAGATGTAAGGGATACGACAAGTCGTAACAAAATCTATTCTTTTATCCATTTTGCTGACATTGTTAGTCGATAATCTAATGTCCCCACTCAATAGTGTGTGCTATTGCTATCTCGTCACCTCCCACCTACGGCTCTACTCCGAAAATGAAATAAAAAAAAAAAAAAAACCCAATAAAAGGAACTCCCCAAAATGTCCACGACCGTTGGAAATGTTTCAGAAGTCAGCCTCGCCTTATAGACAAGCAAACGTCCTTTTTGCTATCTGTATGTGTGTATATTTATTTAAGTTTACATTTATACCTACTTTCAATGAGCAGCAGTCCCAACCCTTTGTTTCAGCTATTTTTCGACATTGTTTTTATATAATTGCTTTTTGAAGTGGCAATATTTGTGATATAGACATACACGGGTGCATGCTACCTTCATATCGAACTAGCATATTTCAGGGCTCAGTGGGTTCCGATGTGTGATACTGCTGAATCCTTGTAAGCAAAAAGTAGCTGGCCAGCTTAGACTTACTATAAATGATATGTAGGCAGGAGCATGATAAACAAGAAAATTGGGACCATGTTAAAAGAGATAAAGAAAAAAGTGGGGAAAAATGAAGTTATTCCCCACACAGTAGGGCGTTGATTTTGTCTTCAAGGTGGGCTTCATTGTCCTCGAGGCGACCTTTGACCGCACCATTCTCCCAGGAGATGAATGTTGGGACTCCAGTGAGCTTGAACATTGAGGAGTCCACTCTCCATGGGTGCTGGGAATCTTGCCACGTAGGTCTATCTCCAACATAGGCCCGCAGAAGTGCAACATCATCCGGTGATGCTTCCAGTGTCTTGTATATTACAGGTTCAGCTCTTACACAGTCTGCACAAGAAACATATCAGTAGTTTACACGTAAAGAGGGCTTAGTGCAAGTGACCAAAAGTCCCTTGTGCTTTCCAGTTTTAGTTGCTCCTAAAGAAGGATAGCCAATTGGAAATGTGTGTTGATGGTCCTTCTATCAATAAAATCACAATCAAGATATCATTTCCCCATACCTCTAAGATGAAGATATGCCTGCTCAATTGGCTAAGTCTATGGTGTTTTCCACTATTGTTTTGAGAAGTGGTGACTTGGCACTCATACACATACTAAGGTGAGAGTTTCCATGGAATATTTGGGCATTGTAAGATGTTAAAGTTTAGTATACGATTTATTTGAGATTTCACTTAATAGTTTAAACTTTTAGATTAAATAATTTTTTTACACGATATCAAAATCTTTGTGTGCAAGTACTCGTGAATTTCTTTATAACCAAGTGATTATGAGATTAAATCACACCATCCTCCTTCTTTCAATTAATTGTGAATTTATGGTTTGTTCATACTTTAGCCTCGAAAGATCCGGAAAGCCCTAGTATGATTCATTCCGGGGCATTATTTAACAGCTTAAATTTTTGGATGAAATGATTTCTTGACTGTTGGAAAGAAGATGCATCATAATGTTAACCTGATAGAGCAACACCTAATCTACAAATTAACAGAATCTTCAGTGCTTCAGATTTGTAAATCTTATGAGGGACTTCATAAGGAAGTGACTGTCATTGAGGAACAAGTTTGCCAATGGCCAAAAGTTCAGCAAAGGACTGTTAGGTGTTGCGGCAGTGAAGCCAACGAGAGACCACCACCATTAATTTTCCTGATGAAAATTCGAGAGGTTAATCCTAAATCCTAACCGATTCCAATTCCATCTTCAACTTCTATCCTGATTTCGGCTTTTTATTTAACATCTTCAAACACTCAGATCAGAGATAATGGCTTCAAATAGGCCAAGGATAGCAGAACAAAGCTCTTTATTCGTAAAATATGCAAGCGAAGCATTGATAAAAGTAATCTTTTGCAACAACTTCAAAATTCAAACAACAAAAATCTATTGCAAGATATTCAAAACGAATGATTCATCCCAGAGTCAAAGGATTAAAAGGAAAAACAAAAGATAATGTTCGGAAAAAAAGAAATGGAAAAGGAAAAGAATTACCGGGGCACCAACTGAGATTGGTAGAAGGATCTTTGTCGGCCAAGAAGAGGATGAAATTGGCCTTATATTTGGCTGCCTCCGATTTGAACTTTTCAAACACATCGTCGAAGGTCGACAGGGTTGCGTCCGCCGACATCATCGGCATCTCTTCTTCTTCTTCGTTTTGTTCGTTCGATGTCTCCTGAGTTTTGGGACTTGCGGAATATACGCAGATGTTAACTCTGTTTATAATATTTATTTATTTATATTTAATGGTAATTGTGGAAATTACGAATCGAACCTAAGTTATTTGGGCCAACATATATAGCCTTGGCCCAATGATAAGTGGGCCTTAGGTGGAAGTAAGGCTGGGCCATTGCTATGTCAATTTTGAAGCTGTTGTAATTTGTCGTGTATCGTCTTTTAAATATGATTTTTTTTTTTTTTTTTTTTATTGGGAGTGGGGAGGGGCAGGGGGAGGGTGTTGCGACATTATCTTTTTTGTGTTGTTGCGGTTGCATTTTTGGGGTTCCACATTTTGATGGTATAAATGGAGTACTTTATTTTTTGTCTCTGACTTTTAAAGATGTTGACACAACGAGTGGTGGCGAGGTAAACAAGAAGACAAGATAAAGAAATTTTAGTTTTCGTGGTTCTATTTGTTTGATTTGAAGGCTTATGGTCACTTTAGGGATTTGTGTTGATGGTGTGCCTAGACGAATTGGATATTTATTATGTTTTCATTGATTTTTGGTTGTTGATTTTAGTTGAATCCCTGGTCTTCGGATTGAACAAGTTGATAGAGCAGTTTTGCAAATGGCTTTTTATCCGAATGGTATAAGGAGGAGCAGCTTTTGGATGATGTCTTTACAGGAGAGATACCCCGAGCTAGTTACTGTTGTTTCTGTTTTTTTTTTTTGGCTGCTTAAATAGGGGGTCACTGTTGTCAGACTTAAGGGACGCCAGTGGTTTTACATTTAAATGGTTGGTGTAATTGGTTTACAATAATGCAATGTGATTTTTATTTGGTAATTAGTAAAAATAAGATTATTATTTAATTAAATTTTAAAAAAATTATTACAAAGAATGATTTGATATATGTAATATGAAAATTATTTAATTAAATAAAAAATTTTAACAAAATAAAAAAATATTTAATAATAAATAAAAAAATAAAATTTAAATAATTCATATAATTAAAGAGTAGAGAAATAGTATTAATTTTAATTATATTTTGCGCCTACGAAGTTTTGGGCTACTTAAGTTAAAAGTTCTTTCAAGTATGGCTTTCTAGACTTCAGTCTTCAGAGTTCTATTATGATCTAAGTAAAGAGCGCAATTGGCATAAATATGCTTGCTAAACTATTATTAAGTTGTCAATTGTGTGCAGGATGAATGAATGGATTTGGAAACTTGTAGACTATGTCTTCCTTCAAATGGATCCACTCTGCAGCTGACCCTGAATCAACATTGATGAATTATATGGGCTTCATCAATGCTCGCTTCTCTTGCTTTGACGGACCACACCCAGAAACGAATGGTTAAGTGTTGTAGTGGTCGAACTCTGGATGTAGATAGCAGAAAGCTAATAGCCGAATTCCTGTGAATGCCCTTCTATTATGTAGCCATGAGATGTGCTTTAACGTTTCTGTTGTCGACTGATAATAGTATTTATCTGTTGATCACAGGGATCTTTGCAGAACTAAAGGACCTTGCTGACAAAATTGCATTAGCCGAGTTAGTTTCTCCTGCATTGATCATAGTAGGCAAGGGGGTCCAACTGTCACCATTCTGGCCACATTCTTCCAATACAACATCCTGCTTGGTAGAGGCTGTGCAGCATTCTAGCATTATTTTCAGACATGGAACCAAGTTATTTACTGCAAGTTGGATAATCAGTAAGATCAAACACGACGCGGAATCAGCTGCTGCAATCATCAGAAGCCACAAGTTATCTGTTTTCTTTATGTCAATAGTAGCTTTATATTAACAGCATGGCATCCAAGGTGAATTCCAGGGGGCATTTAACTAACACCAAAACACATGTCAGTTAACCTAAATGGTCCGGTCGAGTTTCATGCCAATGTACAATGAAGTTCAATTGTAAGACGATAGAAACGCTCAATATCCAGGTAACATGTCGGATTCCTTTCTTGACCTAAACGTTAATGACGGGTGACTACTGCAGCAGTTGAGAATTCTATGTTGCTTGGCGGGGTAATAGAGACAACGGTATCAGAATACGCACGAAAGAAAGAAAGCTGCAAAAGTTTTGTGTTCATAAAATGGTTAATTCCATTGGTCTTCTGGATGAGATTATGCATTTTCAAAAGAACAAAAAGGGGGCATGGATGGTGACAAGTGAAGCAAATACACTTCATAGAAGTTTTGCCTTTCATATACATACAGATACTATACAATACCCATTTGACAGGCTTCGAATAAACGGAAGTGTTCCACAAGAAAATAAAAATAAAAATAAAAAAATGGGTCGCACACTTTCAATTAGTATATCAAACATTTATGACGTACATATAAAATTAATTTATAAATTTTTAAATTTTGTCATTATAATATTTTATACTATGAACATATTAATTAATATTTTGTTAACAAAAATACTAATATCAATAAATATTATTTATTTTAAAAATAATATATGATAGTATCTATAATGCGTTCTTTTAAAATTCATCTTTTTAAGACATTCTTTTAAAGCTCCTAACAAAGTTACTAATTATAACATAATTAATTAAACTTCATTTATGAGTACTATACACGTATCAATATGTGTTACATTGTCTTTTGATACAAAGAATGAATCTAACAAAGCAACAAATCTATTGTAAAAATAAACAGAACCAATGAAGAAAGAGGTGGCCTATAAGTTAATAAATTATTTATTTTTTTTTTTTTTTTTAAAAAAAGAATGATCCATGTACTCAATGTATTCTTTCCGTATTGACTTTGCCATGTACCTATATTGAACGCTGAGCAGAGAAGCATGCTGATAGATGCATGCAGAAGCCAACTTGAAGCAAAACTTCGTTACCCAGATTTGCACTGTCAAATGGTCAATTCCCAAGAACCATAAATGCCTGAATGCAGAGTAAGTATCAGGATTATTTGATTATCCAAAGGGCTCAAGTTCAGGAAAGCTGCTGATGAGGTTCTCAATCTCTCACTGATGCAATCCGTTGCAATGGCGAAATTCAATCAGGAGGAGTTGGTGGTATGGGAATTGTCGCTTCTGCACATGCATTCAGGGACTGGAAACTTTGTAACATCTCTTCCAGCTTTGCTGGCCCTAAGTTCTGGTTGCCCCAAGGATTCACGGTGCAACTCCTTTATGATCCTGTTGAACTCTGCTTCAGGAAGAGAAGAATTGAGAAAATAAGGAAGCATATGTCGTTTGTTTGGGGTTATGTACTTCTTGTGCCCTGCATAGGCTCGTTCTCCCTGCATCAACAGCATATTTGAGCTCACGTAAAACATTTGAAATTGTAAATCATCACTACAGATCCAATTGACTTCTGAAAAGATGATCAAGCAGAGATCATTTTCCAAATACTAATGTATAACCGATTGAATATAATCACGGTGGACAATACCTGAATTGCATGCCCCATGTTTCCACCATGAGAAGGCATGAAAACATCACTTTTCAATGAAACTATATAATCAATGGCAGCCATCAACGAAGCTCGCTTCTCAAATGGCTCCAGTTCACCAGTCAAGGCAAGGTCTTCCTTGTTGTAGAGATGAGGAAATTCTCTAGTTAGGGGTTGCAAAGCATTTTTACCACCAAAAGGCTGCCCTCCAGCCCAGAATATTTTGGCATCTTTTGGAGCACCAAGAGCTTTAAGAAGCCTAAGATATTAACCAAAAGGAAAAAAGAAAATGACCCATTAGTCCATCAGGAAAATCAGATGCATTTTAATAAAGATTATCAGCAACAAGACGACAAATTGTCTCCTAGGATTGAAATACCACCTGGTCACCTCCATGGCATTCAATGGGCACAGACCAGAAAACTTTCGCTCATGAAAGCTCATGTTTGATCGTGCAGTTAGGAGTTCAGGCCGTTGCTTCCTCTCAGTGCTGATCATCTCATCATATTCAGGGCTTAAACCAGGAAGGCACCCAGTCCTCACCCATACATCTTTTTCCATTCGTAGATGAAGAGCGAGATAGGGTCCCTTGCTCTGCATCCTCTCTGCAAGCTTGTTACCAAGCTCCAAAATTTGTGGAGCAAATTTCAGGGCATGAAATGCCACCTGAAGCCAAACATATGATAGATCAAAGCCCGCTACATTGATACATTAAGTCATTAGATTGAAAAATTGAGTTGAGAACATGATGGATTTTTTTGCACAAACGTTACCATATCCATAAGTACTTTGGCATAATTCTTACTTTTCAGGGTATGTTAGTCCAAGGCTTTTTAAGAACTAGAGTGATAGAAGCGTCAAATAATGAAGGAAAAACATTGAATATGGAGCCTATGTTACCTTGCATCTAAGTTTCTGGAGATCAGAAGGAAGATCTTTAGACAGCCTAGAATCCAGACCACGTAAAAGCAGAACTCCCTCCCTGTTAAGCTACAGAGACCGATACAAATCTCTAGTAAGATACTCATTGTCAATTGGCAATCCTATAGGAGTTGCTAAGAACAACTCAGTAACCAGAAAAACACAAAATATTCGGCAAAAATGGACAAAATGAACATTGATTTGAGGTATGATCAGATACTCCTACAGCATGCCAAAATACAAAAAATAAAAAATAAAAAATAAAAATAATAAAAACACACAATCATGACCAAAACATCCAGTAGATATTTGATTGCAGCAAATTAATCAACATGGATGGCTGGCTGAAAATGTTTAAATTGATTTTAAAATTCCCTTCTTGGAATTCTCCCCATTGGGTTTGCAGCCAATAGATACATCTAATAAAAGATAATCAATTCATGATATCATCTTCTAACTACCATGACAAAATAAGTTAACAGCTACAACAAGACAGAAACCAACAACAGGCATCAATTCAGGCTCAAAAGCACCAATAAAGTTTGTGGGCCATGGAAGCCTGGTTGCAATCTAAACAAGTGCTATCTAGTCGTCTGAGGATAAGCAAGCAAGGACCCTCAGTAACGAACAAGAACAAGAAGCTAAAAGCATTGACTCAAAAAGAAACAATTGAACATGAAATGGTTGGCCTAGTTAGAAAAGTTGTAGGTCTTAAGCCACAATAAGATAGTTCTTTGTGAACCTGCCAGTCCCAATATCCAGATAGCCAGCCTGTAACTATACCAGGAGATGAACTTAACACAAAAAAGGTATGTCTCACTCCTACACTTTGGGGTTTGGGAAAGGGTTAAATGTACTTTTAATTTGTCACAAAGTATCAATGGAGTAACCTTGCCGTGATGTGCGGAAATTAGCTTTTGATGCCTCCTAACTACAATGGCAAAGAGGATAAAAAGGAACTTATTGTGAGATCATTCTTACCCGCCTGAGATAACGCGAACGGATCCATTGAGGGGAGACATGCAGCGGAGTTCGTTTCTCTTCCACCGGCCTTGTCATTATATGTGTAGAAGGCAATGAGGAAACTATCCTCACATCATTTGCCAGAACCCTCTTGAAGTGCTCCAAATCAAATATATCGGTAAATTCACTGCATTAATTCATTAACCACATAATAAAATTTAGCCTATAATACCAAATGAGCAATTTCCAGATTCAGTCAAAAGTGCAATATACTAATATAGATGAGGACGCCAAAGAAATTCTAAACATTGGACAAATCCTTTTAGAGAACAGGACATCATCAATGTAATGAGCATTTGCCCTTCAAGCTTAATTAAGATGTCAAGGGCATGACATCAAAAGTCATGTTGATTACCTTTTTCTTCAAATGTACATATAAGACTTTAACTCTGTTTTTTTGTTTGTTGATATTTAGTCGCTCAAAAAAAAAAAAAAAATTGTAAACAACTCACGAGTCATGAGCTATGAGCAGAAGATGGAGGCATTTTTTTTTTTTTTCATTTTTTTCCTCTCATAAACTTCCCGAGAGGGAAGATGGAAAAGTTGAGCTTTTTTACCTTTCATCCCCCCAAATTACATTGACTTGCAGGATTGGAACAACCAAAGCAGCACCCAGGATTCTTGCTATGACAACAGCATCCACAATCTGATTCTTTTGCTGATTGATTCCGCCAGAAACCACCACTAGCAGATACTTTCTCCTAACACGAACTATTACCTCGCTAGATTTTTTATACTCTTCGCTGAACTTTAAGCATGGTCTGTACCCCAATCCATCCGGTTGTTTCCAAAACTCACCCATCTGCTCATTCCCCGCTGATTTCAAACCATGATTTGAGATAAGCAGTTTTGAGTCCTTTTCCTCACCAACTTTTGCACTGTTTGAAGGAAAACCCACGTCATCAGATTTTAAACCATTAGCAGTCGCAAACCAACCCCTTTGATCACTTAGTTCATTGATTGCAGCATCTGCAGCAAAAGGAAGTTGGGATCCTGGGTACTCATTGGAGAAAGGGTCTTGATGGGGTTTAGTTGTCAAACATGGGTAGGAAGAGAATGGCACCAAACGATCAAGATTGAACCATAACCTGATCATACCGAGAAAACCAAAAAGAAAGAGAGCAAAGAACCAAAATTTCGGGCTTCTAATGGAGTTGAAGCCAAAAAACTTGTTTCTTGGTGCTTTCTTGGGCGTAAGAAGCAGACATTCCAGCGAAGATGAAGACATAGAATTGATTATCTCGGAGGGAACCGATATATAAGACACTACTTTCTTTGCATTGTTCTTCGATTTTGCCATGAAAAGGAGAAAGAAAATTTAAGCACTTCTCTCAACAAACAGGGAGAGACGGCGGATTCTTGATTAATTTTTTTGAAGTTTCCTCGTCGGGAGAGAGAGAGAGAGAGAGATAGGGAGAGAGAGCTAACGCTTGACGGGGGAGAGAGAGAGAGAGAGAGAGAGAGAGAGATAGGCGGCGGGAACGCGACTTGCCGATGTCAGAAACAAAGTCTAATACGCGTCGTCAGGATGGATGGAATGCTGAACCTTCATTTTAACGGGCTATTTAAAGAGTGCTGCTTATTATATTTTAAATATCTATTCTAAGTGGGATCTGTTTAATTTCATTTAACGTTCTTGACGGTTTTGATTTATTATAGTGGAAACTATGTGGTTTTTGTAATGACCATTTCGTCCTTCCCACTGTTTACTCGCCGGCAAAGTCCATGGGTGGAGTTGACTATTGGACCCAGCAAGTACCTGATGACTTTGTCCACCGTACCCCGCACCCCATATTAAATAGATATAGAAATATATTATCTCTCAAAAAGCCTGTAGTCTTTAATTTTTGTCGCGAGAAATGGTTAGGATCGATAAAATTATTTTTATTATCTAATTTAAGTTTCCATGGAGCACTAAATTATATATACATATAAAAAAAAAAAAAAAAGAAGTATATGACTATTGGAATTTTTTCCCTTAATCGCACTGATGAAAACAGCTTGATGTTTTGTTTAAAAAACCAAAAAAAAAAAAGATCTTTCTAAGAAATTCGGGAAGAAAACCAGAGTTGTGAGGAAAAGGATTAAAGGGATTTTTTTTTTTTATTTCTCGAGATTAATTTTTGCATCAATTTTCTAATTAAATCTCTACAAACAAATAGAATATTGGCATGGGAAGTCGGACAAGCAACTAAGTTAGATAAAAGAGTAAAGTTTTTGAAAAAATTTTGGAGGCACAAGGACCAGCTTACTCAAATTTTCAAATCACGTAGATAGGTAATTTTTGCTAAGATTACGTAATTTTAAGAGAGAGAGGTAATTTGATTGGGTATTATAAAATTTATTTATTTTTTTTATAAATTAAGTCAAGTATATAATATAATATAATTAATATATTTTTTAATAAAATTATAAAATTTTATCGCTGCTTTTTCATGTTTTTGACTAAAAAAAAGAACAATAAGAATTAAATAAAGATATAATCTTTCAAGCAAAAATATTTTTTTGTTGATGAACTTAAATTAAAACTTGAACACAAAAGTTATCATCCAAAAAATAACTCTTTCACCGTTGAGTCGATAATTAAATATATTTAAATTATTAAATATGGAAGGAATTGACTTGAATTAATGTTCTTGCAGATTTTTCTTTTCTTATTAATTTAAAATTGAAGGTTAGATTCTTGTACATGTCAAAAGTATTTAAAATTAAAAACATTATATATGATTTATTTTTGCAGAAAAGGACAAAAGCGCCCGTGGGTGGGCTTCTGATTACATCGAGAAAGAGGAAGGAAGAGGAGGAGTCGTGTCTTGTTGTACAGAGGCCAGCTGTCCCAAATATTATAATATAATTTGAACTTGACATTCATTGTGAGTTTCGCCAGTGACAGTGTTCCCCTCCTTCTTTCTCTTCCCCCAACATCCTGTGATGTTTTGGTTATCTCGACATTTTCATTCAATAATGTCTGAAGATGACAGCTGGCACTTACTCACCATCCACGCTGGCTTGCAACTTCTTCTACGTGGAGAATGTTACCTCTCATTGTGTGCCACGTCGATTTGTCGATACTCACAGTTTTCTTTTCTTTTTTCTTTTTTTATATAAATGAAAGAAGGAAATTTCTTTATTTTAAAAAAAAAAATTCAAATCATTATGACTCAAATGTACTTTAAAAAATGTTATATTATATAACAAAATATTTTATGTTATATAAATAACATTTTATATAATAAAAATTTAATAGTAAAATAAGAGATTTACAATACAGGAAATTTATAAGGTTAAATCGAGAGAGAAGATTTAACAATTAATAAAATTTCAAATTTCACTCTAAATGTTATATTTGATAGGAAAAGATGACAAGAGAAAGTCCTGGAGGCTTTCCTCAGTTGAAAGGAATGGACCCCGGTTCAAGTTCCTGCCCTTGCCGAGTCTTACGAATATGGTCTGTAGTTTTGCGGCATCCCATCCATCAAGTCAGGAGGCTTTTTAAAATTCAAGTCCAGTTGCGCACTATCGCTCAAACAGCCTTTCCAGGTTATGCCGTAGAGAATAAAAAACAATCCGATCTACCCCATGGTTTGGCACATACCCATGTATGTGTAAAATTTTTTTTTTTTTTTTTTAAAATGGATATAAATGCAACCCAAGGGAAAATCCACTCCAACTAAAATGAGCAATAATGTATGGGAAAGAAACAAGTTTAAGTTCTAAAACAACACACGTAAGGTTAACATAACTAGAAATAACGAAGGCTTGGATAAGAACAATTACACTTAATAGGGCTAGAAAATATTTTAGAGCAAGTTAACAAAACTACAACTTAACTATATTGTGTTTCATATATTTATAATAATTATTTCTATAAACCAAATTTTCAATTAATTGAAGTACCTCCTTTCTTCAATAAACAAAAACAATGCTTAAATAATTTAAATATATTTTTTTTTTTTTTTTGCAATGACCACATGAATATTGAATAAAAAAATTATTGTATAATATGGTATTTCATATTCATATCGATATCAATAAATTATTCTAAAGATATCTGTGATCCCTTTAACTTAATTTTTATATTTCAATTTTAATATAAGGTAAAGATAAATATTAAACTTAAATATTATAAATATATAATTTTAATTATATTAATAATAATTTAAAAAATTAAATAAAATGTGTGTATAACAGGTTAAAAATATATATATACATATGAAAAATATATGTAACGATTAATTAATTAGATAGACGAGTTAAAAATATGTATTGTGAAATAGTATCTCATACGGTCATACCGACGAAAGTCGTATGTCCATATGATAGAGTTGAAACGAAGATTTCACCCATTTGGCAAAGGCAATCATTAATGGCAATAAGGAAAGATTGCTGGGTCCCACTCCCACCGTTACCAAGAGGAAATTAAAGCCTTTGGTGATGAATATGTATTTATAGTTGCTTGTGGATTACTGATGGATTTATCATCTAGAAGATTGAAACTCTTCAAGAAAGAAACGGCAGTTTTAGTTTTCGCCGGTAAAGTATCGTTATATATAGTAAAGTAATATAGTAAATATAAAAAAAATAAAAAAAATAATTTAATATTTAATTTTATTTATTTTTAAAATAAGCAAAATGTTTTTTTTTTTTTTACTCTATCTTCTATACGTTGCAAACTAATTTTTCTCTTATCTCTGATTGAGGTATGACAACCACCACTATAATAATACAGCTAACTAATGATGGATGAGTGTAGGGTTACGACCAATTGCGTATCATTCTGATTTTCCTTTGGCCCATCATTTTCTTACGTTTTCTTCTCACAAATCCCAGTGCGAGGCGAGCCAGCCATTGGCCGTTCTCCATCGAATGTGCATGGTAGGTGGATTAAAGGACGTGTAAGCGATTGACACTTGCCAACTAAACTACTTCTACTACTTGTAAACAAAGGCATTTTGGATCTCTTTCTCAAAAGTCTCAATTGTCAACGGGTTCGTAACACCTTCCCCTAGGGGAGCCAAAAAAAAAAAAGGGGGGGGGGGGGGGGCAGCTTCCAAATCCAAATATTTCTTCTGCTTTCTCATTAAAATTTGTTAAATTTCAATTTAAAATGGCACTTTAAAAAAACGCAGCCTATGAGTCATTGTTGATTTCTCAATCGGGTGGTTCAGGAATGCTCGAATGAACTTTTGAACAGATCTGAAAATTAGTAATCATTCACCATCTTATACGTACCAACTTCACGAATTTCTCTTTTATAAATCGTTGTTAGTCAGCGAAGTTGGAGTTCTCATAATCTAACAACTTCATTTAAATTTCTTGTTTAGTTGCTTGACGAGGCCATCGGGGTTGGCCAACTTCACGATTGTATGCCCTTCCTACGTGGTAGGAGGGGCTGACTTTATGGGGTCGGTTCGAATCAAGAATCGAATCGGCCTTATCAATCGTGTCATGGAATAAACGTCAGGGTGCAGGTGCAGATTTGATTTTCAAATCTTCTGGGCAGATTTCAATCCAGAATCGAGAATCATCGTAAACTTGAAGCAACAAAAACCCATTACCTGCTTCTAATTATTTTCCTCAAATTGTACCTGCTCTTTGTACAAGTTATACCAAGACTCTTAATCAATTGAATATTTAATTAAGTAGCAGGTGGCAAGTGCCTTTTCTCACGAGGCAACTCTGCATTTACAGACCTCTCTCTCTCTCTCTCTCTCTCTCTCTCTTTTTTATTTTTTATTTTTATTCTAGTATATCTTTCTTGCTTCTTAGTCATTATTCGATCTTGTCGCATAAAAAGCATGAGATAGAGGATTTGTTGGCATTTGTCAAAATTTGGTGTTGAAGCAACAAACTTCTTGAATAAAGAGATCAGAACAACAAAAACTGAAATTAAAATCTAAATTATTAAACTGTCACGTTGAGGGTGATTTATTTAGTATGGTTAAAAGTTATTTTGTTTAGATTTTTATTATATTAAGTCTCGGGTACATCAATTATTAATTTAAGTTATTTGAAATTTTAATTAATTTAAATTTTAGATAATTAATTTCTTAGTGAATATAAATTAAATTGAGTTAAATTTTAAAATTAATAAATAAATGGAATAAAATTTTATTATCTTTACTTATGGTTTGGTGATTAGATTTCTCCCTCCTCCCAGTAAACATATTTTTCTTGTGCCTTAAGCGTTGTCAACTCCCACTGTGTGTTACTGTTACACTGTGTAATGATTGGTGTTTCTTGTAGTTGACACAATGTAACTATGATGAGATTTTCCGATGAATTAAAAAAAAAAAAAAAAAAAACTACGACATGACCATGTTATTACATTTTCTAGTGTAGAATATTTACATATCATATAATCCTTCAGTAAATAATACAATTTTTCTTTTTTGGTAAAAAAAAAAAAAGGAATGACTAATATTGAAGTTAATGTGTAATCCGTATGATCACTGTAATTTTTGTGACATTTGCTAATTTTTGTAATCTAAATGCTTTTTGTAATTGATTAGGTAGTCATCTCTGTAATCTTTTCCAATTAGGTATGTATTTAAGTGATTTAGATGAGTCTATATTAATTTTCAAGATCATCTTGGTCATTTCTTTTTTAACATATATACTAATCGATATCAATGAAAATGTTTCGGGTTCTTGCAATCTGAATTTGTATAGCTCACGTACCTTAAAAACTGAAATTTATAGAAATTATATCTTATATTCCCTCAAAGACGTCCGACGTTTAACTTTTGTGCAATACTATAGACTAATGTCTATGAGACATTAGTGGTTTTACATCAACTTTTTTGTTATTATTATTATTATTATTTACATGCTCGTGTATATTTTAATTAAGATGATAATATTTTCTATTAAAATTATTGTTATTTTTCATACAGGAGAAAACCTTTGAAATTTCCCATGCTTTTATTTAAATTCTTTCAAGTGAGCAGCCTTTCGGATTTGACCTCTCTAATTATAAGAGACGGGGAGAAATAGATAAGCGGAAGTGGGTCTCCCACTGGACGCATTTTCTAGGAGAAGAATGGCACAGCATCTCTTTTGAATGGAATGGGACCAAGAACAGAGCTTGTTTGTGATTGCTAAATCAAATCAAATGGGCCGGTAATGGGTCCACAAATTACGACCCCGTATGAAGTTGAAGTACCACCACTTTTCTTTGCGGGCATTTATCACTGAACTGTTTCATTAATAGTTCTACAAAGAAAATGCCACGTTGTTTCTCAAGAAAAAGTCAAATTAAATAAAAAAATTAAAATGTTATATTTTAAGTTTTAAGTTTTAATTTTAAAAAGAGAATATAAAATTTATAGTATTACGGTTCAATAAATTTTCGAATGGATCCGATAGAAAATAAAATAAAATAAAGAAAATGCCACGTTCCTTCCCCGCGGGTATTGTTTGGCTCTCATGTGCAATCATGTTCGGCTTAATTTTGATATTTTTTCCCTTTCAAATCACACATCCATATGGTTTGACAATTTGGCTGTTCAAGGCAGGTGAACATTCCACGAGGTTTAACGCAGGATACATTTTATTTTATCTGAATTGGACCAACTAAGATTACTATAATAATGCATAATCATTTTAAAGTTAATCATTCGTTATCGCTGATCAATTAAACATGCTTAACAAAAATAATTGATACATGGTGAATAAAATGTTTTGATGGGATGTCCAATAGACCAAGAACAAAGCCTTAACAACTCATGAATGTGAATCCTAAAATTCTTAATTAAACCCAACACCTACAACTCAGGAGTCTTAATCAAATAAGTTAGAATTGAGTTCAAACCCGCATTAAGAAATCACCTGGTAATTGCCTTTTGAATTATTTCATATTACGCTTAAATGAGGTATCATTATGGTGCGTAATATAACTTTCATGCTCCTCTTTTTCAATACCCAAAATGAGAAATACAAAAGAAGAAAGAAAAAAAAAAGCAAAAAAAAGGATAATCGTGAAGCAAACAACATCATGATGATGATGATGATGACGACGATATTAATATTAATATTAGTAGTATTAATAAGAGGCATGTTCATATTGATACAATCCATCTCATTATTCTCTATTGTACGGCACTACAGTAATTTTTTTTAAATTATCATATTTATCTTTGAGTTTAGTTTTAATTTAGATTTATGATATTTTAATTTAAAATTAAAAAAGAAAAATAAGGATATGGATGGGTGTGTATTGTTCTCTCCCTTTTCTTTTTTCAAAAAAATTATATCTCCTAGTTTCCTAAGCCTCCCATTTTAATAAAAAAGAAAAAAAAAAAAAAAGAGCATTTCCCCTCCTCTCGTATGCCACGGGTCAGGTACCCGTGTATCCCCGATTTAATTATTCATCGCAGATGAATTACAATTACTGGCTATAATTGAAACTTTGGAAGCAAAAAACTCTTCGGTTGCTTGCAATGTATTGTTACTTGAAGATATGACATTGACGCCTTACCAACTCTTCCTTGGCGTACAAGGGAAGATCCGGCAAAGCTTATCTGCGTAGTGGAAAAAAAAAAAAAAAAAGAATAGGAAAAAGATAAGTAGAAGGAAACAAGAGTAAAATAAAATAAATTTAAAAAAAAAAACAGAGAAAATAAAAACGAAGTGTAGCTCGTCACTATGAGGATACCTGTTTTTTTTTTTTTTCTTTTCTGAATGAATGAGTCAATTCATTTATCAAAAATGAATAAAAAACAGGGAAACTAATTCCTGCTACAGTGTTTGAAGGGGGAAAAAAGGGCTGAAGAATGCCGGTCAAGATAATATAATGTTTAGCTACTATATAATTAAAATAATTAAATTACTTTCCGTTATTGTTCGGTGCAAATGAACAGCAAAGCATTCCAGGGTCGGTTTTTTTTTTTTTTTTTTTTTTTGGAATAAGGGGTTCGTTCTTTTTGGTCAATGTCCATTGTGAGAAAAGACGTGAAGTGGGTCAGTAGATAGGGCCTTTTGGCTACAACAATACCACAACTCTTGCATATGGCAAACTGACAAAGTCATACATACTCCGAATTAATTAATATTTGCTATCATATCGCTCTTGTTTTAAATGCATCAACGGCCGAATGATCTTGACACCCCCAAAAAAAAAAAAGGAAAATCAATGGCTGAATGAATAATTTGAAAATAGGGATAAAGGGTAGGATTACGTTATGGCGACTGCTGACCAGAAAATGAAGAATCAAACAGAGATTGTTTTGTATAGAGGAAGCACGGAAACCGCAACCCATTTGCTGTCTTCGGAGACCTTGTCTCCCTCCATGTGAACTCCATTAGAAATCGAATTTTAAATTTGAAATTGAGAATTCAAATAATCTTATTATTAAACTTTATAATTAGTGACATTATTTCTTATTGGAATGGAAATTAATAAAACAAAAGTTCAGTCATTGTCTTTGGAGAATATATTTCGTATTATTAATCCACAATTCTGCGTGGGAGAAGAAATAGGGTTGAGGGACTCAGGCTTATCACTCTGCATGGATTGTCCAATACGTTGGGCCGCTTTGACTTGTTTAGCTTGATGACCATGCCAACAAAGACACTCAAAAGAGTTGAGCTACATCTGGTTAGGCTCGTCCCAGCGGGTGCCATACAAAGAATATTTTATCGCATTTGGGTTTGCTTTAAGTTCAGCCAATTTGTCGGCTTTAATTTATTCCCAATTTTCTATTTTTTATAACACATCCACTCGACAACACTCATCCGCCGGAAGCGCATTCGCATTGAGGGGCTGATAGGTCCAGCACATGGCTTTGGTATATGGCTGCCCTCAAGAGGTCGGCCTGTGAGTATTTTCAAGACTGATATTTGCCAGATGGTCGTCCATTGGGTGAGTTTCCCCTCAAGGGCGAATCTTAGCCCCTTAGCTCATCAAAGACGGATCAGTTAATGCGGCCCTTGGGCTCCAGGGAGAACAGAGAAGCTTCGTTTGGTGTGGACCCGTTTAAAGCCCTGGGGCTCGATGCATACCAAGCACTGTTTTTCCAAAAGCTCTGGGACCTTGTTGGAGGGTCACTGGTTCAGTACATATTGATTACAAGTCAATACCATTCTTAATTTGTTGTTGATTATTAATTTTATTAATACGTACTTTGATGTATTGATATAACTAATTAAAAATCAAATTTTAATTTGTTACTGATCAAAAAAATTATAAAAAAAAAAGTGGGGACGAATAACCATTTAGAGGTGGATCCAACTCGAAAGTTGTTAATTAAGTATTAATCATCACATTTTCGCAAGTGGCAAGTTAATTGAGTTGGTCAAACCCTCTGGCCCTGCAAGCCCAGTCGGATAATCCCATCACCTAAGATTCATAACGCACGAAACAATGAATGGTGCAACACACATATTTTCATTATTATTTATTTTTTTTATTTGTGAACAACAAACGACTCATTTTATTCACAGCATCCAGAAAGAGCACTGGACACCCCAAGTAGACATTATTTCTTGAAAGTAACAAGAGGATAAACCTTAATGCAGCAGAAACATCTTGAACCAGTACGCAGAGTACTTGAGATATCTCTTCAGATTGTTCTTGAAATCTACAAAAACCATGCCAAAGCGAACAATATATCCAGTAGCCCATTCAAAGTCGTCAAAGAACGCCCACACGTAGTATCCTTTCACATTGGCTCCCTTTCTGCCATTCCATGCCATGTCAAATACAATTTTCACGACCATTATCAAATGTCATTTTTTTCTATCTGTTTTTTTTTTTTTTCTTTTTTTTTTTTTTAATTTGTGTTATATATATATATCTTATGGTTCAGCTCATGGAGTGTCTGAGGCAAGGGACATGCTTCTAACTAGTAACCAAGTAAAGCTCAGTATAATGTTCCAATTCATTAGCCGTAGCACTCACTTGATGGATTTGAGGACGTAGTATAGATGGGAGTGATGGTATCGTATCCTCGTAGCATCTTTGAGAGCGTCTTTAATGGGCAATGAAGCATTATTCATATCAGCAACACCTGTGAAATTTTCCAAAATTTAAAACTAAAGGAAAAATTTCGATTAAGATCAAAATGAAAAATTATTTTGCCAAATCTTGGGATGCGAGGAAAGGTCGATTTGACTCCAATCCTAGAACTAATTTTTTGTTCGAGATTATTTTTCATATTTTCAACAATTAGAGAACAAAAAGTGATATATTTGTATTTTAATTGGAGTCAATTAAAAAAATAAAATATTATGGACACATACTCGTGTTGTTTAAAAAAATAAACATAATTCTTTGGGTCACTGATGCACAAAATATATGTGTTTATATATGTACAAATAAATGAAAATAAAGTGAGCAAGGATTAGTCTTATTCTTGGTTCTTTTACCGTTCTCTGTGATGTAAACTGGTGGGTTCTTGTATTTGTCTTTTACATGCAGCATCAGATAGTAAATGCCCTTTGGATAAATGAATAGCCAATCCAACGCTGTCTGCAACAAAATCCAACACCCTAAAATCAGTTTGATTTTCCTTTGCGATATATATATATATATATAAATGCACACACGTTTGCAAAACACCATGGATGAATTGTGAAGCAGAGAAAGTACCGGCGTCCCAACAGGAACTCCAGCTTTGAAAGCTGCGCAACAAATTAGCCAATCGAGATTAGGGTTCAATGAATATCGAAGAGTAAATTAAAATATGTAAAACACTAAAAATAGGAACAGCTACCCCCTTACCATTGGTAGCCACAGAGGACCATTGAGCATCCAATGGCCCAATCCTAGAAATTAATATTTAAATTACATTGTATGGACACGTGTTACTTTAATGTTAAAATTTTTACATATTATATTATTATAATTGTTATTAACATAATTATGACGCCCATTGTTAGGTTTTTGTTTCGTCCAACACGCATCGTAAGTTGTGATGAGACATCGACCGCTGCAAATTGTAACTAACAATATAACAGTGTAATGCGTTACTTATAATTTTATATTTGTCCTGAGCCAAGAAATCTGTAACATTTCCATTTTTTTTTTCAGCATGATAAACTTACTTGAGAGGGTGGCTTTGAAGTCTGTGCTGTAACTTCGGTTGACGCTGTTCAGAGATGCATTGTCTGCCACAAAGTTTGCAGTGTAGTAATTCACGCCGAGGAAGTCAAGGGACCCTTTTACCAATTCGGATTGCTCCTTGGTAAATTTGGGCAATCGGTTTCCTACGTAGAATTTCATAACCTCTGGATAATCACCGTATGTAATCGGATTGGCAAACCTGTACAAATGAAGTAATATCGATCGTGAAAGATAGGTAAGATGTGGAAAAATAATGGGTTGAAATCGTTTGCGACGGTGGATCACCATCCAAAGAAAAAATCGAGCACTCTGTCAGCTGCCTTCTGGTCGGCAACTGATGCAGGGGACTTTGGCAGGAACCAGTGGCTCACAAGTGTGATCCCAATCTGACCCTTTTGAGAAGCCTGCAATTAAATTCATTTTAATTTTTTAGACCCAAAAAAAAAAAAGTTACGTAAATCTCACTGAAGTAAATTCAAATGTGAGGTCTTCAATTTTGAAAATTAAAGTTCCAAGTTAATCATCTTTTCCAAGACGTGTGTTTAGGTGCGCGCGCAGAGGGAGGGATGGAAGGGGCTGCATGGGGGGCCTCCCCCAGGCATTTTGTTGTCCATGTTTCTTATTAGAATTAGAGTTTGACGTCTATAAATATATCTCTCTTAAAATTGTTACATAACCAAGTTTTGGACAAATCAAACATAACAGGTGAACAAACCTGGTATTTTTGCTTGTACACTTTGACAGCAGTGGCATGAGATAGAATCAGGTTGTGAGCCACGACGTAGGGTTCGGTCCCAGAATTACCAGAAGTGCAATTTCCAATATAGCTGGAGCATCGACCAGGTGGAAATGTGCCACCATTGTACCCATTGTAAGTATAAATGTAAGGTTCATTAATTGTGCACCAGTTCTTGACCCGATCCCCGAATGTCTTGAAGGCAAAGTCGGCATAGTCTCGGAAATCATTCCTAATCATTTATTTATTTGTGAACATGAGTTTTAGTAATTGCTAGTTGGGCAATTAGCCCGAAAATTTTCCAATCTTGAGGATGTGATAATGATGTGAGATTTCATGTGAGATGCACTGAAATGAAAATGCTTGTTTGATCATCTTCGAGCATGCTCGAAAACATGAGAGCTCTTCATTTTACGGGCTGCGTATAGGACCCACAAAACCAACGGCTCCCGTAATTTTGAGCATACCCAAAATGGGACAATAAAGCATTGCTCTTGCTGAAATGCAAAGAGGCAGGTAATGTGTCTTACACAACTTTGGAGTTCAGGAAGCCGCCATATTCATCATCAAGTGCTTGTGGGAGATCCCAGTGAAACAAAGTTACAAAAGGTATTATACCTGCATTACACACACACACAAATCAAACAATAATTGGCTAGAACACATTAAACGAAGCCACTGTGTCAAGATTAATTTGAGGAAAGTTAATTAATTAAAGGTAATCACCGTTGGCTAGAAGCTCGTTGATTAGATCATTGTAGAATTTGACTCCCAGAGGATTCACTCCACCTCTAATTTTTCCCTCTGAAATTCAAGGAAAAGTAATGAACATATCCATTCTGTTTAACTTGCTACAACGTACGGAAGATACAGAATCAATTAATCATCCTCTTACTAGGTAGTAGTCTAGGCCATGACAAGGAAAATCTGAAGGAGTCCAGACCAATCTTTTTCATCAATTTTATGTCCCCCTGTAACATTGAGTCTTACCGAATGAACAAACACGGGATTGCAGAATTTTAAGCCGCAAAAATTGAAAGGAACGCCCCCAACAGTGCTGCAGTACGAAAAATAATTAATGCATGTAACATACGAACAGACAGACCTTGTACCGATGATAAAAGTCATCTGCAACATTCCCTGTGCTACGGTCCCGAATTTTTTCTGCCAAATCCACCAATATACTGTGAGGAAAAGACTATTCGGCTCAAGCCAGTGACCTGAGAATCTAACAGTCAATGCCGATTTAAGTTTCCAAACAACTCCTCTTTATTAACTTAGGACTTATTAGGTCACGTTGTTAAACTTTTTTTTATTATTTTTTGTAATTTTTTGTTTTTATTGTTAATTTAATATTATTTGTTATTTATTTTTATTTTTTATTGCTAACAATTTTTTTTAAAATAAAAATTTTAAAAAGACACATCTCAATAATTTGATCAAAATAATATAATATAAAACTAAATTTTACAGCAACAAATTCAAAATTTCATATAGATCAATAAATGATTAAAATATAAAAAAATAATTTTCATTTTTTCAAAGTATAAACAAAATTTAATTGGAGAATTAATAAATTCAAGGTGAAAAAAATTAAAATTAAAGAATAATAATTCTAAAACTGATGAAAAAAATGTAATTCAAGATTAAAAATTTGAAAATAGAAAATTTAAAGTAGACGTAGAACAATTTGAAAAAAAAAAAAAATGGAGATGAAACTTGATTTTAGAAAAAATAGAGAGGAGAAGACAAGAAGAAAGGAGAGACAGAAAAAAGGATGTGGCGAAAAAAAAAAAAAAGAAAAATAGAACGAGAGAGTAATAAAGATGAGAGAGAGAAAAATAAATTGTTCCGTACTTAAATTTAAAATTAAAATAAATTTAAAATAATAAAAGTCTCTCTTTTATTGTTTGAGGGGTTTATTTTCTTCTTAATAAATATTTTTATTTTTTAATGAAAAACAAATTAATAATGTCATTAAAATAATTTTATGATTTTTAACTTAGTAAAAATTAAGAATTAAAAATTTCAGTTTTGTCGAACAACCTGCCTTTTTATATTATTACATATTTTATTAATTATATTTATCAAATTTTTTTGTTTACTAAATATTTTTGAAAAAACCAAAACAAACTTTTTTCATTTGTTAACTTAATAAAGATAACTGTGGTATGTTTCTTACAGCAATCATATCTAATGTCAGCATGCAAAACCTAGAAAATTAATATCATTTTCATCTTTCAAATTAATAACAGTCAATGTTCATTGTATCATCGATTTCATCAACCCTTTCCAATTAGATGAGAAAGCAGTCTGGTGCAGCTGTTTGTGTTCAATAAAATGTCAATCGGGCTGAGTGACGCAAACGGCTTTCGTAGCCAAAAATCTCACACATCTGTTTCCAGAGATTCAAAGGTAGTTCACATTTAAAATGGGGTCTTTAACACTTATGGACAGATTGATAATACTTCAGAGTTAGAAACCTAATACAACAAAGGTATTTCACGTTTAAATAGGTCTTGTAAATGCCCGAGAATTAACCTTTTGTCGTGTGACAATGAGTCCACTGTATATATTTAACAATCTGTAATTTTGTGAAGCGGATCTGTTTTACAAGTGCTTTTTGTAATTTTATTTATCAGATTTATTAGTACAATTCACAATTCACTTAATAAAAATGAAAGGGTTGTGACGTGGATTCATCTTGGTCAATCATAACCATTCATAAGCTGAAGCCAAAAAAAAAAAAACAAAATCCTTTTATATATCCGAAAAAGACTGAAATAATATGAATTGGAGACCTGGGTGGTCCTTAGTGAAAGTGTCCCAAATACTAGGTCCCTTCCCATCCATATACGCAGCTCCTTCAGACTTGGAACAAGACATAAAATGTGAGAAAAGGTTGGTCAAACACAATCTTAAGCATTTGGAACTAAAATCGCAACATTGGCCGGCTGCTGCTGATATGAGCCTTTTTATATATAATGTTAGCTGGGCGTACCTGATAAGCAGCTGAACCAGATCCAAAAATGAAGTCAGCAGGAAAGGTGCTTCGATTGAACGCCATTGTGTAATGGCTTGGCCTTTTGCCATTGCTCACAGCCAGCAGCTGGCCACAAGCAACAATGGCCGAGAGATAGAAGATGAAGGCACCTTTAGTTGTCATTTTTTCCGATGCTCCTAAGTCAATTTTCCTCTCCCCTTTGTATACTCTCCACTTTTAGGCACAGGCTGCTTTTCTGATTTTACGACCGACAGTCACCAAATAATTTTCGGTCCTACTCTTACAATCTTATCCTCTTGGCTGTCCTGGGACACCTGAACGTCATATCTATTAACGAGTGATCGGCCCCTTCCATGTTATATATATTAAAATTTATTTAAATTATTATTTAATCTAACAATAAAAAAATTATTTTTATTATGATATATAAATTATTTAAATATTTTATTATATTTTTTATTAAAAAAATATTATACAAATATTTAAATTAAAATTAAAAATTATTTTTTTATTTAATTTATTTAAAAATTTTATTTTTTTAAATAATATTAAATTTAAATAAATTTTTTATACTTAATTTTAATGATAAAATTTTAATTTTATTAATATTAATATTAATATATAAATTTTATTTTTATTTAAAAATATTAAGATAAAAATTTTACCTAACTTTATTAGGTAGCTTATGAGTGCAAGTTGATCTGACGTAGCTTCCGTGTGGATTCACTGGAGAATAGGTGAAAGAAGATGTCAATGTCATGTGTACGACGGAATCACAAATATCTTTACGTAGGACAAAAGTCATGGTGTTCAATGTGGACATTTGAGATCAATTTAATATGCCAATGTAAAAGACATTCATAAGAACAGTGAAAAAATTTATTGAGAAGAAGACGGTGAAAATGGAAAATTAACATTTTTATCATCGAGATCGAGTTTGTGGTAACATCGGACACGATATAAGGGGCAAGCCTAAAATAATGATGAAATTACTAAACCGTGATTTAAATATAATAAATTTAAATTACAAAATATTATCCATTTGTAGCACAAAAAATAATAATAATAAAAATATGTGCAGTACTACGAATGCCCTTAACCAAAAAAAAAAAGCAGAGAGAAAACAAAGCGAGCAAGTTGTTGATTTTGCAATTTGAAAAGAATGAAATTTATGGTCAATTATAAGTGAATTTACAATGCAAACATTGATATTTAACATTAATAAGAAAACAAAAAACTTGACACTTGCCATTTCTAAAGACATTACATTGCAGATCAAATGGTCTAACCCACTGTCAAAACTCTAACTGCATGAAAAAAAAAAAAAAAAAAAACTCCAAGAGAATTTATTCCAGGACACAAAATTTCACATCAAACGTCACAAATTGGGTACAAAATAGAATTTTGTGGGGAGAAAGGAAGAAAAATGAAAAAAAAAAAAAAAACCAATTAGAAGAAAAAGAATCAAGTCATAGCGGTGATTGGTCAAGTGATTGACTATACGCACGTATAATCATAGATGAATTTTTAAGTTAAGAATAATTAAATAAAAAATTGAGAATATTTGTAATATAGACGTAGTTCTCATTAAAGATAAGTTAAATAAATAATATTTTTATTAACTTAAATATATTTAACATAATGTTGTAAATACTCTAATTAAAGGCAATCGATCAAATTCATGTAAATAGTAAAAAGGAAAAGATTGAAAGTTCATTCAATTTGATCGTCGGTGTCTAGAAATGTGAGACAAAACATACACAGAGAAAGTGCTTACGTGAAGAGCCTGATGCTTTGCTTTATTAAAAGAATTGACCAATAATGCAACTCCTTTTCTTTTTTTCTCTTTTTGAAATAATGCAACTTTTTAAAGTTTGGTCAGGTAAATTTTAAAATAATATATTTCAATCAAATGGTCCCCAGCAACGTAATTAGACCGCAAGTGGAAAAAATGGATAGAAAATATGGACCATCCCAATCGGCCAATCAATGCCCCGGAGTTTATTTGCTTTTATTATATATTATATATTAATGATATTATTTTATATTTTATTAAAAAACATAAAAAATACGTCGTATTTATATTTTTTAATTTATAAAATTTTAATTTAATTTTTATAAAATTAAAAATTAAAAATTTTAATTTTTATCCATACATTTAAAATTTATTTTTATATTTAAATTTATTAAAATTAAAATTTAATTTTATTTAAAAAAATTATATTATATTATTAATTAAATTATTATTTTAAATTACTTAGTTTATAAAATTTTACACTCATTTCAAAATTTTAATATTAATAATTCAATTAATTAATCAATTATTACATACCTATAAATAAATATCTATTTACATATAAGTTAAGGTGTTAATTTTTATTATTTGACTCTAATTAGATTTTTAATTCAAAAATTTCAGTTATTAAAATGACTTTTATATTAATAAATTAAATGTTAATTTTTTATTTATATTTATTAAAATTATTAAAATTATAAATTATATAATAAAAATAATTTTTTTATATAAAAGAGAAATTTTTTGTTAAAATTTATTGAACACTTTTATTAATTCTATTATTATAACCATCAAACTTCTTTATTAATATTTAGGCATAACTATTTTATGATATTTTTCATTTTTTTTGTATTCCAAAAGCCTTTATGTATTTATCTTGCAACCAAACACTTCAAAGCCTGACTTATAACATTATTTGTTGACTTTGTCTATTAATATTTCGCCTGTAAGGCCAAATCAAAGTTACTGATGCGAGCGTGACAAAGGTAAGGGAGAAGGGAGAGATAAAGTTAGGTTCAGTTTACAAATTTTTGATTTAGGTATATGAAAATAAACGAAAAATTTGCTGACAAAAGCTTGAAAAATAACGTAACATGTAGCTATGTTGGTGATGAAATATCTGTAAAATTTTTGTATTAAAAGATAATAGTTTTGTGTCAATTTTTTTTAGAACATGGTAATATTTCGTTAATGACTGAAACATCATAAATTAGAGGCCTTTGTGATCCAATCCACCCTTTGCTTGCTAGCTTTTTGATAACTTTGTGTTTTTTCATTACAATTACATAATAATACATAAAAAAAATATCATTAAAAATAATGAGAGAGTGATATAATATTTTTTTTTGATATTTAAATTCATTTATTTATGAACCTAAATAAAATATAATTAATTCAATTTTTGACTACTACCGTAATATTCTTAAGCGTTGCGGTCTAGTTTTTCAAAATTATATACTCTTGGTTTTGCAACTTGGAATAGAAAACAGGCTTCTGGCTTCTCCCACAATCCTCCATCGTTGGGCCAATCATTCATTGTTGCCTTTGCTTCTCTGGTCCAAAGCAGTTTGCGAGTTGATAATCTCTGCAACTTCGGTTCAGACTGTTGGGGCCAATTTTAGCGGGAGAGGGGGCCTAATTCTTTTTTCGCCGATATGTGGCTGGTGTGGTTAAAATCCCAGGAGAGACCATGAACCCCAGATTGTTAAAATCGTGGCCTGACCTATCATCGATTGGAAGTATTAGGAATCGGATCGACAATCGTTATATTTGGGATGCTCACGCTTAGCCATCTCGACTTCGTCACTTTATGGTCTTCTATCAATTAATTTTTTTTTTCTTTTTACTCATGAAAAGTAGATTTTACTGCAATGACCCCTTCTATCAATGCCTAACCGGAGGAAAGAATGAAGTTATTTTTGTTACATTTTTAGTGGCTTTTGGACAATAGTTACTAGTTGGGGTTTGTTGTGCAGAATCTTATTCTCTCTTCACTTGGCTTTTGAGAAAATATTTAATTGTAATTGTTAAAATTTTGTCATTTGGATCATACTTTGTTTTCAATATTATCGTCTCGTCCCTTCTTAATCATTTTTATTTATTGATTTTGAAATTTGAATATAGTGACTTACAATCAAATCTTCTTTTTTACTTTATATTTTAAAAAAATAATAAAAAAAAATATTATTATTTTTTCAGTTTATTTTAAAATTAAATTAAATTAATTAATCAAAATAATAAAATTTAAAATTAAACTATAATTTAATATAATTTTATTTTAAAAATTATTAATTACTTAATTAATCATAAATTTATATTTTTTTTAGTTTAATTAATTTAAATTTTTTTAAAAAATTAATAAAATATTTTTTATATTTTAATTTTTTAGAAAATAAAAATAATATAATTTTATAACTTTTTTTATATTATATATATTAAAAATTTTTATATATTTAATATTAAATATAAACAGTCTAAATAATTAAATTAATTAATTTTTAAAATTTAAAATTTTTTAATTTAATTACCGGATGTATTTTTAAATTCGTGTCTTTACAGTTACCTTGTGTGCCCGTTCTATTTTGTTCGTTGGGTGCTTTGCCAAACTTTCTGTAATCTCGGCTCTCCCTCTTTCTCTCTATCTAGATCCTGACTCGCTCATAGGGGTGTGGAGGTAGAGAGGTGACGGGGAGATAGTAAGCCGCGGTCACATGCTGTTCGGGTATCGGTAACTCGTAATTTTACTGAAATCGTCATTTCTGATCAACTTTCCCTTTCACCTAACGTTTGCCAGCACGGTCCACCTCTCTTCTCTTTCTCTTCGCGCGCGCGTGTGTAAAATACAGTATAAATATTGTTTTCGGATTGCCGTCCACTTTGTTTTGGATCTAACGCGCAGAGGACTCGATCTTCAATTCAAAGAGCTTCTCTCTGTCTCTCCTGTCTTCGCTCGTTCGATCAGGTACCTGTGTTTTTCTATTTTTTTTAGTTATTTATTTATTTTGGTACATAATGCGAATTTTTTTGCTTAATTTTGACTTATTTTATTATTGATCAAACAAAAGCAAAGAAAAAAAAGGTGGGGACGAATAATTATTTAGAGCAGGACACCACAATAACACTGCCCATCTTCACATTCAAGGAGATCCTAATCGAAAGTTGTTAATTAAGTGTTACTCATCACATTTTCGTACGTCACAAGTTAATTGAGTTGGGAAAACCCTCTGGCCTTCCAAGCCCTGTCAGATAATCCCATCACGTAAGATCCATAACGCACGAAACAATGAATGGTGCAACACACATTTTTTCATTATTATTGTTATTTTTTTTAGTTGTGAACAACGAACAATTCATTTTATTCATAGCATCCAGAAAGAGCGCCGGGCACCCCAAGTAGACATTATTTCTTGAAAGTAACAAGAGGATAAACCTTAATGCAGCAGAAACATCTTGAACCAGTACGCAGAGTACTTGAGATATCTCTTCAGATTGTTCTTGAAATCTATGAAAACCATGCCAAAGCGAACAGTATATCCAGCATCCCATTCAAAGTCGTCAGAGAATGCCCACCCGTAGTATGCTTTCACATTAGCTCCCTTCCTGCCATTCCATGCCATGTCAAGAACAATTTTCACAACTATTATTAATTGCTATTTTTTCCTATCTGTTTATATATATATATATATATGTATGTATCTTATAGTTCAGCTCATGAAGTGTCTGAGGGGATGGACATGCTTCTAATTAGTAACCAAATAAAGCTAAGTATAATGTTCCAATTCATTAGCTGTAGCACTCTCACTTGATGGATTTGAGGAGGTAGGATAGATGGGAGTGATGGTATCGTATCCTCAGAGCATCTTTGAGAGCGTCTTTAATGGGCAATGAAGCATTATTCGCATCAGCAAGACCTGTGAAATTTTAAAAAAGATAAAACAAAAGGGAAAAATTCCATTAAGATCAAAATGAAAAATTATCTTGCCAAATCTTGGAATACGAGGAAATTTGACATGAATCTTAGATTTTTTTTTTTTTTTTTGAGACAATTTTTCATATTTTTAACAATCAATATATTTGTATTATAATTAAAATTAATTAAAAAAAAAGATATTATGGACAATAGACTGAGTATTACTATAGAACAAAATCACATTAATTAAAAAAACAAGAAAAAATCACATCAATCCCATTTTTTATTATGCCTTTTCTCAGTCGTCGTGATGTTTGAAAAATAAACATAATTCTTTGGGTCACTCGTGCACAAAATATATGTATTTATATATACGCAAATAAATGACAATAAAGTGGGCAAGGATTAGTCTTGTTTTTGGTTCCTTTACCGTTCTCTGTGATGTAAACTGGTGGATTCTTGTATTTGTTTTTTACATGCAGCATCAGATAGTAAATGCCCTTTGGATAAATGAATAGCCAATTCAACGCTGTCTGCAACAAAGTCCAACACCCTAAAATCAGTTTGATTTTCAGTTGTGATATATATATGAACACACATTTGCAAAACACCGTGGATGAATTGTGAAGCAGAGAAAGTACCGGCGTCCCAATAGGAACTCCAGCTTTGGAAGCTGCGCAACAAATTAGCCAATCGAGATTAGGGTTCTATGAATATCGAAGAGTGAATTAATGTATAAAACACTAAAAATAGGAACAGAGACCCCCTTGCCATTGGTAGCCATAGAGGACCATTAGGGGTCCAATGGCCCGCTCCTAGAAATTAATATTTAAGTTTCATTGTAAGGACACGTGTTACTTTAATGTTATAATTTTTACATATTATATTATTATAATTATTATTAACATAATTATGACGCCCATTGTTAGGTTTTTGTTTTGTCCAACACGCACCGTAGTGGTGATGAGACATCGGCTGCTTTCAATGCGTTACTTATAATTTTATATTTGTCCTCCGTCAAGAAATCTGTAACATTTCCATTATTTTTTTTAAGCATGATAAACTTACTTGAGAGGGTGGCTTTGAAGTCTGTGCTGTAACTTAGGTTGACGCTGTTCGGAGATGCGTTGTCTGCCACAAAGTTTGTAGTGTAGTAATTCACGCCGAGGAAGTCAAGGGACCCTTTTACCAATTCGGATTGCTGCTTGGTAAATTTGGGCAATCGGCTTCCTACATAGAATTTCATTACCTCTGGATAATCACCGTATGTAATCGGATTGGCAAACCTGTACAAATGAAGTAATATCGATCGTGAAAGATAGGTAAGATGTGGGAAAATAATGGGTTGAAATCGTTTACGACGGTGGATCACCATCCAAAGAAAAAATC
Source organism: Rhizophora apiculata (assembly GCA_037832385.1). NCBI lineage: Eukaryota > Viridiplantae > Streptophyta > Magnoliopsida > Malpighiales > Rhizophoraceae > Rhizophora > Rhizophora apiculata. The sequence goes on along the minus strand of CM075430.1, from coordinate 999,008 downwards.
GAGCACTCTGTCAGCTGCCTTCTGGTCGGCAACTGATGCAGGAGACTTTGGCAGGAACCAGTTGGTCACGAGTGTGATCCCGATCTGACCCTTTTGAGAAGCCTGCAATTAAATTCATTTTAATTTTTTTGGACAAACAAAATAAAAAATTTACATAAATCTCACTGAAGTAAATTCAAATGTGAGATCTTCAATTTTGAAAATTAAAGTTCCAAGTTGCTCAATCATCTTTTCCAAGACGTGTGTTTAGGTGCGCGCGCGGAGGGACGGATGGAAGGGGCTGCATGGGGGCCCTCCCCCAGGCATTTTGTTGTCCATGTTTCTTATTAGAATTAGAGTTTGACGTCTATAAATATATCTCTCTTAAAATTGTTACATAACCAAGTTTTGGACAAATCAAACATTACTTGTAAACAAACCTGGTATTTTTGCTTGTACACTTTGACAGCAGTGGCATGAGATAGGATCAGGTTGTGAGTCACGATGTAAGGTTCGGTCCCAGAATTACCAGAAGTGCAATTTCCAATATAGCTGGAGCATCGACCAGGTGCAAATGTGCCACCATTGTACCCATTGTAACTATAAGAGAAAGGTTCATTAATTGTGCACCAGTTCTTGACCCGATCCCCGAATGTCTTGAAGGCAAAGTCGGCATAGTCTCGGAAATCATTCCTAATCACGTATTTATTTGTGAACAGGAGTTTTAGTAATTGCTAGTTTAGGAATTAGCCCCAAAATTTTCCAATCTTGAGGATGTGATAATGAGGTGAGATTTCATGTGAGATGCACTGAAATGAAAATGCTTGTTTGATCATCTTCGAGCATGCTCGAAAACATGAGAGCTCTTCATTTTACGGGCTGCGTATAGGACCCACAAAACCAACGGCTCCCGTAATTTTGAGCATACCCAAAATGGGACAATAAAGCATTGCTCTTGCTGAAATGCAAAGAGGCAGGTAATGTGTCTTACACAACTTTGGAGTTCAGGAAGCCACCATATTCGTCCTCAAGTGCTTGTGGGAGATCCCAGTGAAACAAAGTTACAAAGGGTATTATACCTGCATTACACACACACGCACACACACACACATCAAACAATAATTGGCTAGAACACATTAAACGAAGCTACTGTGTCAAGATTAATTTGAGGAAAGTTAATTAATTAAAGGTAATCACCGTTGGCTAGAAGCTCGTTGATTAGATCATTGTAGAATTTGACTCCCAGAGGATTCACTCCACCTATAATTTTCCCCTCTGAAATTCAAGGAAAAGTAACGAACATATCCATTATGTTTAATTTGCTACAACGTACGGAAGATACAGAATCAAATTAATCAATTAATCATCCTCTTACTAGGTAGTAGTCTAGGCCATGACAAGGAAAATCTGAAGGAGTCCAGGCCAATCTTTTTCATCAATTTTATGTCCCCCTGCAACATTGATTCTTAATGAATGAACATCACGGGATTGCGGAATTTTAAGCCGCAAAAATTAAAAGGAACGTAGAACAGACCTTGTAACGATGATAAAAGTCATCTGCAACATTTCCTGTGCTACGGTCCGAAATTTTTTCTGCCAAATCCACCAATATACTGTCACGAAAAGACTATTTGGCTCAAGCCTGTAACCTGAGAGTCTAACAGTCAATGCTGATTCAAGTTTCCAAACAACTCCTCTTTATTAACTTAGGACTTATTAGGTCACGTTGTTAAATTATTATTATTTTTTATAATTTATTGTCTTTATTTTGTTGTTTATTGTTAATTTAGTATTAATTGTTGTTTATTTTTATTTCTTTATTGTTAACAAATATTGTATTTTTTTTTAAAAAAAAAAAAATTAAAAAGACACATCTCAATAATTTAATAAAAATAATATAATATAAAACTGAATCTTATAATAATAAGCTTAAAATTTCATATAAATCAACAAATGACTAAAATATAATAAAATAATTTTCATTTTTTAAAGTAAAATAATAAAATTAAAATTTAAAATAAACCAAATTTGATTGGTTTATTAATAAAATCAGGGTCAAAAAAAATAGTAAAATTAAGGAATACTAATTCTAAAATTGATGAACAAAGATGTAATGTACAATTGAAAATTTGAAAATATAAAGTAGAAATAGAAAATTTTCAAAAAAAAAAAAACAATGTGGAGATGAAACTCGATTTTAGAAAAAATAGAGAGGAGAAGACAAGGAGAAAGGAGAGAGAAAGTGAGAGAGGTGGGAAGGAAAAAGGAAATATAGGAGAGTGACAGAAATGAGAGAGAGGAAAATATACTGTTTTATACTTAAATTTGAAATTAAAACAAATTTAAAATAATAAAAGTCTTTTACATATCTAATGTCAGCATGCAGAAAAGAGAAAATCAGTATCCTTTTCATCTTTCAAATTAATGACAATCAATGTGCATTGTATCATCATTTTCTTCAATTCTTTCCAATTAAATGAGTAAATGAGAAAGTAGTGTGGTGCAACTGGTTGTGTTCAATAAAACGTCGATTGGGCTGAGTTACTCAAACGGCTTTCTTCCAGTGATTCAAAAGTAATTCACATTTAAAATGGAGTCTTTAACTCTCATGGACAGATTGATAATACTTTAGATTTAGAAACCTAATACAACAAAGGTATTTCACGTTTAAATAGGTCTTGTAAATGCCCGAGAATCAACCTTTTGTCGTGTGACAATGAGTCCACTGTATATATATTTAACGTTCATTAATTTTGTTAAGCGATGTCTATTGCAAGCAAAATTTGAAAATTTTGACTAAATTAATCACCCAAACTATTAAAAATTAGTTTATTTTATTATCAAAATTACTAATTTTAAAAATTAATAATTTAATTAATTTAAAAAATTTTAAAAATTATTTTTTATATTTTATTTTTTAAAAAATTAAAAATATATTATTAATTTTTTAAATATATTTAATATTAAATATTTATTTTATTCATCTAATTCTAATAAAAATAATTAATTTTAAAATTTTAAAATTTAATAATTAATTTAATTCTTAAAACTTTAATTACAAATATTTTATATAATTTTATTTATTAAATTTATTAGTGCAATTCGTACTTCACAATTCACTCAATAAAAATGAAAGGCTTGCGATGTGGATTTCATCTCGGTCAATCATAAACATTCATAAGCTGAAGCAAAAAACTGGAAATAATATAAATTGGAGACCTGGGTGTTCCTTAGTGAAAGTGTCCCAAATACTAGGTCCCTTCCCGTCCATATACGCAGCTCCTTCAGACTTGGAACAAGACATAAAATGTGAGAAAAGGTTGGTCAAACACAATCTTAAGCATTTGAAACTAAAAACGCAACATTGGCTGGCTGCTGCTGATATGAGCCTTTTTATATATAATGTTAGCTGGGCGTACCTGATAAGCAGCTGAACCAGATCCAAAAATGAAGTCAGCAGGAAAGGTGCTTCGATTGAACGGCATTGTGTAATGGCTTGGCTTTTTTCCATTGCTCACAGCCAGCAGCTGGCCACAAGCAACAATGGCCGAGAGATACAAGATGAAGGCACCTTTAGTTGTCATTTTTTCCGATGCTCCAAAGTCAATTTCCTCTCCCCTTTTATACTCTCCACTTTTAGGCACAGGCTGCTTTTCTGATTTTACGACCGACAGTCACTAAATCATTTTCGGTCCTACTCTCACAATCTTATCCTCTTAGCTGTCCTGGGACACTTGAACGACATATCTATTAATGAGTGATCGGCCCCTTCCATGTTTTATATATATATATATATATATTATTTAATTTAATAATAAAAAAATTATTTTTATTATGATATATAAATTATTTAAATATTTTATTATATTTTTTATTAAAAAAATATTACACAAATATTTAAATTTAAATTAAAAATTATTTTTTATTTAATTTATTTAAAAATTTTATTTTAAAATATTATTAAATTTAAATAAAATTTTTATATTTAATTTTAATGATAAAATTTTAATTTTATTAATATTAATATTAATATATAAATTTTATTTTTATTTAAAAATATTAAGATAAAAATTTTATTTAATTTTATTAGGTAATATATTAATTTAATAATAAAAAAATTATTTTTAAATATAAATTATTTAAATATTTTGTTAAAATTTTATAATTAAATTTTTTTTTATAAAATTATATAAATTAAATTTAAAAATTATATATTATTATTATTATTTAATTTTTTTTAAAACAATGTACCACTTAAATTTCGGTTGAATTCAAATAAATTTTTTATATTTAAATTTAATTATAAAATTTTAAATTTATTAATATTAAAATTAAAATATAAAATTTACTTTTATTTAAAAATATTAATATAAAATTTTAATTAAAATTAATATAAAAATAAATATAATAAAATAATAATTAAATTATTATTATTTGTGTCACCTGTTTATTAATAATTTACGAGTGCAAGTTCTGAAGTAGTCGCTGACCTGCGGGGTCACTGGAGAATAGGTGAGAGAAGATGTTGATGTCGTGAGTACGACGGAATCGCAAGGTAGGACAAAAGTCATGCTGTTCAATGTGTACCAACGAGGCATTGATTTAATAGTTAAAACTGTGACCTCACGTTTGTTAGGTCAAAATTTATTTTCTCACCTATAAAAAAGACATTTAAAAGAAAAATGAAAATATTTATTGTATATCTATAAGTATAAGTATGGATCAGAGAAGAAGATGGTGAAAATGAAAAATTAACATTTTTATCATCGAGATTGAGTTCGTAGTAACATCGGACACGATATGAGGGGCAAGCCTAATATAACGATGAAATTACTAAACCATGATTTAAATATAATAAATTTAAATTACAAAAAATTATCTATTTGTAGCACAAAAAAAATAAAAATAAAAATATGTGCAGTACCACGAATGCCCTCTCTATTAAAAACAATATGTTGACTTTAGTTATGTGCTGCCGAGAGACATGTTGGCATAAATTATATTCCTGGAGTTTTATATCACTATAAAATCAACTTGCACTGAAACCACACATTTAAAAGTGGGCAACCTGTTTTTTCTTTTTTTTTTTAAATTTAATTTAATTTAATTTTTTATTTTTTTATTTTTTAACCAAAAAAAACAGAGAGAGAAAACAAAGCGAGCGGTGATTGACAATTAGAAGAAAGGAATTGGGTACAAAATAGAATTTTGTGGGGAGAAAGGAAGAAAAATGAAAAAAAAAAAACAATTAGAAGAAAAAGAATCAAATCATAGCGGTGATTGACTATACACACGTATAATCATAGATGAATTTTTAAGTTAAGAATAATTAAATAAAAAATGAGAATATTTGTAATATAGATGTAGTTTTCAATAAAGATAAGTTAAATAAATAGTGTTTTTATTAGCTTAAATATATTTAACATATTGTTATAAAAGAACAAGATGAAAATTTCATTTAATTTGATTGTCAGTGGCTACAAATGTAAGACAAAACATACACAGTGAAAGTGATTCTTGTTGTATCCCACGTGAAAAGAATTGACTAATAATGCAAATCCTTTTTGTTTCTTTTTGGAATAATGCAACTTTTTAAAATAATATATTTAAATCAAAAGGTCCCCAGCAACGTAATTAGACCGCAAGTGGAAATAATGGATAGAAAAATATGGACCACCCCAATTGGCCAATCGATGCCCCGGAGTCCATTTGCTTTTATTATATTTTGATGATATTATTTTATAATCTATTTAAAAAAATAAAGGATACGCCACACTTACATTTTTTTGACCTATAAAATTTTTAGTTTAATTCTTACAAAATTTAAAATTAAAAATTTATACTCTCATCCGTAAACTTAAAATTTTTTATCACATTTATACTCGCTACAATTTAAATGTAAGTTCATTAAAAAAAGTCACATTATATTATTAATTAAATTATTATTTTAAATAATTAAAATATTTAAAATTTTTTAACTTAAATATTTATTAATTTAATATAAATAAATATAAATTATTATCAACATTTACTTAATTTATAATTTTTTAAGAATCACCTTTTTCCATTGAGATTTTTAATATCAATAATCCAATCAATTAATTTATTATTACACACCTATAAATAAGTACATCATATAGCCGAGGAAGATCTATTTACATACAAGTCAAAATGTTAATTTTATTTTCTTTATTTGATTTTAATTAGATTTTGAAATCAAAAATTTTAATTATTAAAAAAACTCTAATATTAATAAATTAAATATTAATATTTTTTATTTTTATTTACTAAAAATTATTTAAATTATAAATTATATGATAAGAGTAATTCTTTTTATATAAAATAGAAAATTTTCATTAAAATTTTATGAAAATTTCTACTAATTCTATTATTATAATCATCAAACTTCTTTATTAAAATTGGTCAGGACTATTTTATGATATTTTTCGTTTTTTTTTTTTTTTCTCTTCCAAGAAGCTTTATGTATTTTTCTTGCTACTAAACATTTCAAAGCAAGACTTGCATTTATAACATTATTTGTTGACTCCGTCTATTAATACTTCACCTGTAAGGCTAAATCAAAGTCACTTATGCGAGTGTGACAAAGGTAAGGGGTAGGGAGAGACAAAGTTAGGTTCGATTTACAAATTTTTGATTTTGGTATATGAAAATGAAAGAAAAATTTGCTAACAAAAACTTGAAAATTAACGTAACATTTAGCTGTGCTGGTGATGAAATGTTTGTAAAATTTTTGTATTAAAAGATAATAATTTTGTGTCAATTTTTTTAGAGCACGGTAATATTTCGTTGATGACTGAAAAATTTTAAATCTAAATCCAAAGGCAAACATAAATTTCGGACTGGGCGGGGGAGTTTCAACCCAATATGGCGAATACATCATAGATTAAAGGCCTTTGTGATCCAATCCACCCCTTGTTTGTTAGGCTTTGGACACCTTTGTGCTTTTTCATTACTGTTACATAATAATACATAAAAAAATATTATAAAAGTAACGAGAAAGTAATATAATAATTTTTGAATATTTAAATTTATTTATTTATAAAATTAAAAAAATATATAATTAATTCACATTTTTATTATTACCGTAATATTCTTAAGCGAGGTCGTCTAGTTTTTTAAAATTATATACTCTTGGTTTTGCAATTTGGAATAGAAAACATGCTTCTGGCTTCTCCCACAATTCTCCATCATTGGGCCAATAATTCATTGTTGCCTTTGCTTCTCTGGCCCAAAGCAGTTTGCAAATTGATAATCTCTGCATCTGCGGTTCAGGCTGTGGGACCCAATTGTAGCTGGACTGGGCCCAATTCTTCCTTCTCCTGATATGAGGCTGGTGTTGTTCAAAACCCAGGAGAGGCCATGAACCCAAGATTGTTAAAATCGTCGTCTGATCTATCATCGATTGGAAGTATCACGAATCGGATCGACAGTACGCTCACACTTCATAGTCTTTTGCATCCCGTCGAGGGCTTAATAGAAAGAATATAAAAAAAGTAAATAAATAAATAATTAATTAATTAATTTTATATAATAATAATAATTATATAAATATTAAAAATAAACTTTTATATTAATTTTTTCTCTTATTATTTTGTGATCTTTTAAAATTTTTAATTTCATATATTCATCTAACACACTATGATGTTAAAATATTAAAAAAAATAATTAATTTTAAAAAATAATATTTTAATAAAAATTATTTTAATATATTAAATTATAATAAATTTATAAAAATTTAAAAATAAATATTATTTTTTTATAAATAAAATTTTTATTATTAAATTTTTATATAATATAATATAAATTAAAAATATATTTTTTTTATAACTCATAAAATATAAATTTTATTATAATAATTATTTTTTAAAATTTGTTATATTTAATTAAGTTCTCTTATAATTTAATTTTTAAAAATATATTTAATTATAATTATTAAAATTATTATTATTTAAATTATTTTTTATTTTTAATATTATTTATTCATTTATATTTGTATTTAAAAAATAAAACAAATATTATTCTTTTAATTAATTTTAAAATTTTTAAAAATAAATTAAATTAATTATTTAAAATAATAAAATTAAAAATTAAATTATAATTTAATATATTTTATTTTAAAAATTATTAATTAAAAAAATTAATAATTAAATTAATAAATCGATTTGATTAAATTATAAATTAATAAATAAATTATATTTTTTTATTTTAATTAATTTAAAAAAATTATAAAAAATTTAAGAAAATATTTTTATATATTTTATTTTTTAAAATAAAAATTATATTATTTTATAATCTTTTTATTTTTTTTAAATTATAAATTTTAAAATTTTCTTTAAAAATTATATTATACATTTATTTTAAATTTTAATAAAAATATATTGAATTATATATTATATTAATATTATTTTTTAAAATTTAAATTATTTTATTTTTTAAATAAAATTATATAAAAATAAATAAAATTTTATAAATTATAATTTATTATATATTAAATTTATTTAATTTAAAATTATTTATATTTATAAATGTATAATATTAATTATTTTTTAATTATATATATAATTATTTAAATATTATAATATATTATATATATATATATAATTATATTTTTATATAATTATATTTTATTTATTAATATTTTTGTAATATATATAAATAATAATATTTATAAATATTTAATATTAAATATTAATTTTATATATTTTAATTTAATTACCGGATGGATTATTAAAACTTTGGTTGATTCGTCTCTTTACATTTGCCTTGTGTGCCCGTTCTCTTTCGTTAGTTTCTGCGGTCCTTGGGTGCTTTGCCAAACTTTCTGTAATCTCAGCTCTCGCTCTTTCTCTCTATCTAGATCCTGACTCGCTCATAGAGGTGTGGAGGTAGAGAGGTGACGGGGAGATAGTAAGTCGCGGTCACATGCTGTTCGGGTATCGGTAACTTGTAATTTTACTGAAATCGTCATTTCTGATCAACCTTCCCTTTCACCTAACGTTTGCCACCACGATCCACCTCTCTTCTCTTTCTCTCCGCGCGCGCGTGTGTAAAATACAATATAAATATTGTTTTCGGATTGCCGTCCACTTTGTTTTGGTTTTGGTTGTTCTGGATCTAACGCGTAGAGGACTCGATCTTTCAATTCAAAGAGACTCTCTCTATCTCTCTCGCCTTCGCTCGTTCGATCGGATTTCATCAGGTACTTGTTTTTCTTTTTCTTTTGTTTTTTATTTTTTTTGGTAAATATTTAGATTTCTGTAGCTTAAGTTTGGCTTATTTTATTTTATTTGAATAGAAATTGGAATAGAAGAGAAAGCTTGTAATTTTCTACTTGATTGATATGCTTTTGGAATTAGATCCTTGTTTTTTTTATCTGTTTTTCTTTTAACGAAAATTTAATTTGCTTATTAAAGTTTGAGTTTGCGGGATTGTTTCAAGATTGAGTTGCATATTAGTAAGATTTGTTTGCAGTATTTGTGCAGGTCCAACATGTGGAGGTTCAAGCCCTTTATTCAGAAGGAACCAGTGGGGCTTGAAGGTCGCTGCATTGATGTTGGCAATCTTAAGATTCATGTACGAAATGCCATCGCTGAGGGAGGTTTTTCTTGTGTTTACTTAGCCCGTGATGCACTGAATGTGTCAAAGCAATATGCCTTAAAGCACATGATGTGCAACGATGACGAATCTTTGGAACTCGTGATGAAGGAGATCAATGTGATGAAATCACTCAAAGGACATCCCAATGTCGTCACGCTTTATGCTCATACCTTCTTGGATATGGGAAGGACTAAGGAGGCTCTCCTTGTAATGGAATTTTGCGAGAAATCTCTGGTTAGTGTGTTGGAGAGCAGAGGAACAGCATACTTGGAAGAGAAACAGCTTCTCTCCGTATTTAGAGATGTGTGCAATGCTGTTTTTGCAATGCACTGTCAGTCCCCACCTATTGCTCACAGGTAACACATTTGATACTTTTTTGGTTCCATGACTGCAAAAATGTTTTGTGACCCAACTCAACGGAATTGACTGGATCCTAATTCCACTGTACTTAAAGTTATCTGTTTCCCTGATAGATGATGCTTTCATTTTTCTTAACATAGCCATTAAATTTTTTGTGACAAAGTTGTTCTTCTTTGCCACTTCAGAGATTTGAAAGCTGAGAACGTTCTACTGGGGCCTGACAGATTATGGAAGCTGTGTGATTTTGGAAGCACCTCTATTAACCACAAGCGCTTTGAGAAGCCTGAAGAAATGGGCATTGAAGAAGACAACATTCGGAAGCACACAACACCTGCCTATAGAGCCCCTGAGGTTGAATGCGCTGTTGTTATTTAAGAAATATATTTCTGAATTTGGTGGTTTAGATTTTCGATTCCTGCCTTTCTTCCTATTCCTTGTTTCAGATGTGGGATCTGTTCCGGAGAGATCTTATAAACGAGAAGGTCGACATATGGGTAAGTTTCCTGGATTGCATATTTCTGCTGGCATCTGGAAACATTTGGAAATTCTCAATCTAAAAGAAAACTGAAGTTCTCTTTATTTTACAGGCTCTTGGGTGTCTGCTCTTTCGCTTGTGCTACCTGAAAAGTGCATTTGATGGAGAATCAAAGCTTCAAATTCTAAATGGGAACTATCGAATTCCTGATTTGCCCAAGTACAGCTCCTTGGTGACAGACTTGATTAGAGACATGCTTCAAGATTCACCTGATGACCGACCAGACATCACGCAGGCAAGCGCTTTGCTTGATTGGCAATTCATCTCCATGAACTTGGGTTAGTTTTAGATCACCTATATCAATGGCAATGTTGGGTGCAGAGATTCTAACATTCTGCTTACTGATGCTGGGATTCTTCCCATGGTGACAGGTGTGGTTTCGTGTTAATGAACAATTACCCGTTAATTTGCAGAAGTCGTTGCCTGATAGGCCACCTGAAATGCAGCCCTCTGGTATACATGAAGGTGAGCTATCCCATTATGTTAAAACTTTGTCTCCACCATCAAGTTTAAAACTATTTATTATATATTGTTTAAGCTCAGTTATAAACTGTGTAGGGTTCAAATGCAAATCTTCAAACTTTAACAACTACTCGAATTTTTCATTTCTTCTAGAAGTAAAAACAGAAGATTTAGTTTGAGTGATTTTTTTTTCAAGATTTTTTTTTTTCAACTGTATTTGCTGGAGTAGAAAACTCGTATGGGGAAAGAGGGCTGATGTTTTACCTGGTATAGGAGGGACCATTGCAGCCCTTTTCTTGAGGAGATGTAAATTACAATGGGAATGATTCGGTGTCTTCTTGAAAATTCAACAGGTATATCAAGGCCTGCAAATAGGTCACCTCCAATGCCTCGTAGAAGTCCACCACCTCCCCCTTTATCTGCAGTGGGTGGAGGTGGGGGACAGCTTGGTGCATTCTGGTCTACTCAACATGCAAATGACTCACTTTTCGCCGAAGACAAGAACAGACCTAAATTTGATGAAGAACCTGGCCATGGCATTTTAAGACAAGAGAGGGGTCGGCCAGAAAATAATGCTTCACCCAAAAACAGTATCCCTGCAAGAGAGGAAAATGTTCAATCTCTTTCCAGTCGGAGGAATGCAAAAGGTAAATCACATGTGCCTGAGGATGGTGCTTCCAAGGACTTTGAAATAAATTTCTTTGGGAAAGATGTAGAAAAGGTCACAGAGAGGTCAAGGGCATCAAAGACAGAAAGCACTCCATCATTTCAAAATGAGGCTTTTAATACTTTTATGGCTGAATTTGATAGTAGTAAGCTCAACTCCAGAGTTATTAATCTCAAATCAGGAAATGAAGAAGCAATGGAGGCTGAAATAGACGCTCTCAAAGAACAGCTGAGACAGGCAAATTTTGAGAAGGCAGAAATAACTTCCAAATTTGAAAAGCTATCTGCAATTTGCCGATCTCAGAGACAGGAGATTCAGGAGCTCAAGCAAGCTATTGCTGCTAGAACTCCATCACCTAATAAACATCGAGTTTCACCTGGAAATCGACAACCTGCTTCTGTGGTATCATTTTTGCCATTGCATTTACTATAAGCTTCTATCTATGCGAAAGTCTCCAAGCTCTCAATGTTATCTATTCTTTTTGCAGCAAGAAAAACCTGACTGGAGTAGCCCAACCCTCGAGCCAAAGCAATGGCATGCTTTTGCGGATGATCCTGACCTGCAGCAGAAGCCTTCTTCAAGGGGCAACATTCCCCGTTCTGTTCGAAGCAGAAATGCAAACCAAGGAAAACAGGCAGGTCAATTGACTTCCGATTTTGACTCTTGGGGTTTTGAAAGCGAGAGTTTTTCTGCAGCCCCTGCCGCCAACACACGGATATCAAGGTCAATTGGTGAAGGAAATAGTTCTGAGCAATCAGGTGGTCCAAAAATTGTGGAGAGCCAGACAGCTACTCAACCTGCTGGATGGGCTGGTTTCTAATTCAAGCCATACATGGATTATGTTGAGGAGGTAATTACTTGATTCGTGGCATTCTTTTTCGCGGGGCAAACATGCTTAGAGCAGACACGGGACATGGAGAAGTCAGAAGTACTTCTGGGCCTGTTTTGTTGTATCGAGAGCATCTGTTTGTGAGATTCACTTTTCCTGTCGAACATTTTCACTGGCATTTTTGTTGGTCTATGGAGCAAAATGCAAGTGTACTCTTCTTGCATTTCTCAGTCACATTGGGTGAGAATTTTCAATTTTCATCTCTATGCTACTGCTGTTAGTGGGAAGCAAGTATTGTTTGGATTTTAATCTCATGCTGCATAAGGTGAGATCTAATTATGAACAGGCACATTACAAACTTAATAAAAGGAAAAATGACCGTGATGAAACACGCCGATTAGAACAAGGTTTTACTTCCAAGAATTACTTTGATCATTGTCAACGAGAGCATATAACGTAAATGGGCCGCTGGGAGAAAAGCGCCGGCTAGCAATAAGAGCATGTCACAGATGGGGACCGTTGAAAGGAAACACTGGCTAAGCACATTCAGCAGGCCATAAGAGGCGAGAGACGTCTCAAACACAGATCTCGACAAGTCTCTTCCAAGAGCAAATTTTATTTTCTTTTCAGTTCATCTAATTAGATTAGCTCGTTGGTTTTCCTAGCATTTCTCCACACTTTCTAGCAAAAATCGGGGTATTTTCCCTCGGTTTCTTGTCACTTGAACACTTAATTACTGATGCCCTTTCGATTCCCAATAACTGCGACCCAGGATCGGCCTCTGTTCTTTGCCCTGTAAATATTCTAGGGCAAACTGAGTTCCTCCACGATATCTTTGGTCCATGTACATTGGTTCCTGGGCATAAATTGTTCCCCTGAATTCTTACTTGAATATCTTTCTCGGACCATGGAGGACGCTTCTTTATTTATTATTTGTTTTTGCTGGAAACAGAATGACACAACAGATGGAAATGAATGTTTGGTTTGACGATACATCATAACTGACATTAGGATTGAAATCAGGATTACAATTTCAATTCGAACTGCAATAGAACTAGAAACGGAATTATAAGGTACGATAAAAATAAAACAGTATAATGGTGTACAAACAGAAGCATCCTTGAACTGCCTGGCGCTGCCATGAAATGGAAATTGTAAGAGCATTGCGCAGAGACCAATGATAGAATGATTTTAAGTTTTTTTTTTTTTTTTTTTTTGAGAAAATTAAAACGTTTAAAAAAGAATTAAATAGCTGTTGATACAACATTACAGAGACACTATGTTATCCAGTAATCAGAAGCTACAAGACATATGTACAGAAACAGCCATACATGGAAAATAATCACCTCCTAGATCGCTTTCTTGGCCTCTTAACCACATCCTCTGCTTCCTTTCTGCCACCTTCCCTTGCCCGCTTTGATGATGCCTTGCTCGCCTCTGCCACCTTCTTTGATGGCCCTGCAGCAGACCTCCTCACCGGACTGCTCTCCTCCTTCACCTGTCTTCTGTCGCTACTCTTCCGTGAAACAGTTTCTTTTCCTCGATCTCCCTTGCCACTATTATCCCTCTTGGACTCTCCACCGCCATCTTCGCCTCCCCTACTGTTCTTCTTCAACTTCTCCCCAGGCATTATTTTCTTCAAGAAATTTGCTACACCTCGTTTCTTATCCGTTGCTGATGGCACTATTTTCTTTCTCTCACTTTTAGAAGATTCCGTTTTATCAACTGTGTTATCTTTCATACGAGGGCTTGTACTTTGCCTCTTACCTAGGGTACTCGTAACTTTTGCAAAATTCTTGTTGCTTCTCCTTGAGCTCCGCACACCAGTCACGGGCTTCTCTTTTGATTTCATGTTTAGTGAGGCCTGTTCAACAACAGGCGGCTTTTGCGCACAAACTGCTTTATCATCCTTGCCTTGTTGTTGCTGCTCATTCTTTTGGCCTAAGTTAGAAGAAGTGGAAGGCTTGGCTGACATTGAACTCCGTTTGCGACAGACTACGATGGGAGCAGAAGAATTATGTTTTGCTAGCAATGAATCTGATCCTGATCCTTCGTGCTCAGCAGTGATCACGGGCGGAATACTAGATGTGGGCTGTTCCAGAACCGCATCAGATTTTAGGGATCCCTTTCGTAGTTCTAGCAAGACAAGTGATCGGAGTTCCTGGGCAGCGAGTGATTCAACTGACGATTCGGGAAAGAAAACCACGGCATTGCTGAAGAGAAGCAGGAGATCCCGATGGAACAAGAGTTCTGAAGTGTAGAAGCCCTGGTCTAGCCTTGTTTGCAATGTTTCTACATCCATATGCTGTCTGACCATGTTTTTATATGTTTCCGTTTCCTGAAATATCAATTAATTTCAAATTAAGCAGTGGAATTAAATCTTAACTCACTTCTTATGATCCTACATTCATTCATACATACATACATACATAAAACGAGTCATGCACAATTTCAATGGGCATAAAACGGAGGGGACAAAGGAGGGGTGGAGGGAGGTAGTTCATCCTAAGTTCCCAAACTCTCTCTCCCTTTCATATGTAAACAATAAACGTATCCTCTAACAGCACCTCAAAGGCTCCTGTCGGATTTTAATTATACTCATTCGAAAATTAAATTAAATTTCCAAAATTCTATAGAAAAAGAAAGTAATAAGAACAAGAGAACTATGGCAACTCCCACGAATATGATGTAGACAGCCTCACTTTTATCTTTGACTCGTAGAAAACATTAAAAAAATAATAATAATAAAAACTTTTATTGTTGCCAACGATTTAATGATTAATTAACTCTTCTAAAATAATAATAATATTATTATTAATTAATTATTAATAGTAAAAATAATAATAAATATAATTAAAAAAAAAAAAGGCCGAAAACTTAAGATGGGCCAGGGCTCAAGAAGCAATACCTGGGTTTCGAGGCGGCTCTCGAAAAGGGAACCATGTTTGTGGGCTCGTATCAACTCCAAGATGCCAATCAACGGCTCAGATTGGACGAGGACTTCCTTCCCCTTGAAACCATCGCCGCCTCCGCTTCCAACCTCCATCCTCCGCTCTTTCCTCCTCCTTTTCTTCCTCCCCAGACTCGCTGAGCTCTGCGACTGCGCCTCACTGCTCAGCTGAGTCACCGAGTCGTCCAATTCGTACGATTCATCTCTCCCGATCTCGGTTGCTGGAGTCGCCTGCTGAACTGAAGCAGCCTGAACCGTGTCAACTTCCAATAACTTGACGGCGCCGCCCTTTTCCTCGGAAGCAGTGGAGTTAGACTCGTTCACAGACCGGTTTTCGCGGTCTGATTCGTCCGGCGAAATACATGGCTTGAGTAGGAAACGGTGGTCGTCTGATTTGTGGTTATCCGATCTATCTTCGTTCAGATCTGGTTGCTGTTGTTGTTGCTGCTGCTGTTGCTGCTGCCGCTGTGGTTCTGGTGGCTTCGTTTGAATTTGGATTTGGATCTTGTTGTCTTGCGAGTTCACGATCTTCTCGCGTTCTTCTTCCAATCGTTTCACTTTTAGTTGCAAAGAACTGTTGAGGCCCCAAAACCACCAAAAAAAAAATAATAAATAAAAAAACAAAATTAGTATGACCAGATTTTTCTCAATCTCATTTTCCATTTCTTTCTCTTTTTTTTTTTTCTTAAAATTTTCTTTCTTGCTTTCCCAGATCTACAAGGAAATATTCAAAAAAAAAAAAAAGACAAGACAAGAAAAGAAAATTGAAGATTTTTACAGGATTGAGACATCGTAACGGTGAACCTCTTGTTTCAGTTCAGCAACACGGAGTTTCCGGAGCTCTTCAAGCCAGGGGATATTAGCAGCTTGTTCACCATGACCGCCACCACCTGCGCCGCCGCTTGTTGTTGTGGCAGCAGAGGACGTGGTGGTGGTGGGGGTAAGGGCGTTTGTGTCGTCAACGTCTTCGTTGTTATTATTATAATTATGATTATTATTATTATGATTATTATTATTAAAATATGAGTCTCCTCCTCTTCGACCTTCTTTCTCTTTTCCTTCTCCTTTTCTCCTATCCTCCTCCTCTTCGTCCCCCTCTGCCTTCACGGCCGCCGCGGCTACCGTGGTTGTGGTGGTAGCCGAGAACCTGCGATTGAGGTCGTGGTACTTCTGCTGGCAGACATCGGCGGTGGTTAGGATCTGGGGAAGACAGCTTTTGGCCTGTACTTCCATGGCGACCAAGTCCCAGTTCTTGAAGCCATGACGCTTTACTGCACAGGCTAGCAACAGCTCCTCCCAAGTTCCCCATGTCGATGCTGTGTTTGTGGTGTGATTTGGGTTTTGCTCCTCCTCCTCCTCTTCCTCCTCCTTTCCCATATTATTGATTGATTTGGAATGGGTCTATTCCATCCATTTATCTATCTAATTCGATTTTCGTCCCCTCCATCCGTTTTCAAAACAACACCCACACACACTATTCAAGGGCTTACTTTTCAAATTATATTTCTTTTTTTTTTTCTATAAAACACTTATTTAATTATCCATTTATTTATACATGATATATGATATTTACATTATTAATCACTAAAATTACAGTAAAATTTTTATTTTTCTGTAAAAGTAAAAAATATAAAAAAAATTGCCAATCCATCCTCTCGCATTATATGTATATATAATTAATAACGATAACATTTGAGGTGCCCTGCAAAACCCGCAGTAATATCAATTTAATACAGAGTATGAGGCAATTCTATTTAAAATTATTACCATTCAAACAATAAATTTTCCTTGGGCATGAGACAGTGAAAGTTGACATTTACAAAAATAATAATTATCGTATTCAATTTTTTTGACATCAAGAAAAAATAATAAAAAAAAAAAAGACTGACGGGCTGCATTTGGAGTACTGCGAAGTTAACTGGGATAAAAGGTGACTTCATTAGCAGCACCCCGTACGCTGGGTGTTGTAAATTTCCCCCCAAGAACTTTAGGTGACTGCCCCACCCATGGGGAGAGCCATCATGCCCACAGCACATCGGCACGTGGCAGCACCCCAATTCCTCAACGGAGGGGGATTCCCACTTCCGAAAATCTTCATCAGAAGCGGCCCCGACATTAGTCAAGAAAGTCCCCTCCCGCAAGGCGTGTTTTGTATGTACAACTTACCAGGCAAAAATGGGGGAAACGATACGAGTCCAGCTCCCTGTGCGATTTGGTGATTTTTCGAATAGCAAGCTGAGAATCTGTTTCATCAACACAGATGGCCCTTACTAGCAAGTTTAGTTTACATTTGCTGCCATGTTTTCCGGAAGATGAAAAAAATAAAAGAAAAAAATGTTTGCTTATACATCGTCTCTTATTGTCCAAGTATACAAGTGAGCATTGATTATATCAAGATTTTAATCATCAGAATGTTAATTGATCATCTAAAAATATAAAATCCAATCAATTTAATTATTTTAAATTAAATTAAATTAATAAAATTAATATTAAATATATAAAAAAATTAATAATATTATTATTTTTATTTTTAAAAAATAAAATACATTTTAAAAAATATTTAAAAAAATTATAATCTTAAAATTTAACTAATTAATTTATTAATTCAATCATTAATTTTCAAAACTAATCTAATCCTCAGTTTCATACGTTCGATCAATCGATTGAATCCGATTTTTATAACTCAGGACCATGTACAGCATGGTCCGCTACCATCTTTCTTCTCTTATGAAATTGATAGTTACCTTTCAGAGATCGGATTCTGCGCATCCACCGAACACATCTGGATCGATTCCTAACACCGGATTTTCCACATCTATTAGCTTATTGCCAGAAGATAGCTTATTGATAGCACAGGAAAGAGAGACGATTCTCTGCATCTAGGTTCTGCTTCGATGGTGCCAGGGAGAATCTGAAATTGACTCGATGTTTGCCAGGCTATCGAGTTTCACCGCGATCGAATTCTAATTGCAAATTTTTATGCGCCTGAACTGTTTACCGTACAGATAATCTCTGCATCCACAATCAACAAAAACTCGTAAACTGCATTTTTTTTTTTGGTGCATCAGAACTGTACTGTCTTTTCAGATATCAGATTTACATACTGGAAATGAATTCTAAAGCCCAAAGTCAACAAGCATTTCTGATATACAATATATAGATGAGCGCTAGCTTCGATTCCCATCATCTACAACCAGCTGGGCACGAACAAATGGAAATAACATGTGTATCATAGGCATCTCGACTGCGAGCCAAATATAATCATACGAGCACAAGGGGAACTAAAGAGCTTTCACGAAAGGCTTTGTGATTTGTCACTCTTTGTTTCCGGAGGAGCGGTCCTTCCTTTGTCCACCAAGAATACGAGAAATTTGTAGACCTCGGCTAAATGCTTGGTTGAACAGCATACGAGTCTGGAACTCTGAAACAAAGGGGAACCAAGCCAAGAACGCAACGGGGGTGAATAAAAGCAAGCCCATCACCACTTCATAACCCCGGGCTACGGTCCGGACTGATCCCCAAAATCCAGCTCGATGTATAACAGGCTTAATGGCTTGAGCAATCTGGTGAAACAACAATTAATAATAGTTGGCTATCAAAATACAACCCTGAAAATTAAAATAACAAGTTCATCCTACTCAAATGATAAATGAGGACAGAAACACGGTTCACTAACCAGCAGCAATCCCCATCCAGTAGGCATGAATGCAAGGATGCAGACTACGATGTCCCGAATTGTCATGTGGGGAAATGTTACCAGAGTGATGAAAGTTGTTACAAATGCCACAAAAATAAGACCCTTAAACAGTCGAAACAAAAGTTGAAAGTTTGCACTCAGCCGTCTCCTTCCAACAGATACAGTCTGCACAATTCAACCAAATGTCAAGTGTAGATGCTGCTTTTCATGCTTCAATTCACTTGATTAAATTCTTTAATTAATGAAGTTTTATAAAAACCAGATACTGAATTTTACAAGATTGCTACCACTGTACCACACAAAGAATTCATGATCAAATGACTAGAGCAAATAAGCTTTTGTAACAAGATTAAAATCAATGAGAAAATATTTATCCAGCTTTTTTGCCTCACTTTGCTTAAAAAACATGAATATCACAATACTGAACTTTATTGGCAATGCATGAGATAGGGGAAGGAAGATTTCTGCAACTCACCTTCATAATTAACAAAATGAGGATGATCACAAGCCATGAAACACCATAGACCTGCAAGGCAAGAGGATGTTAAGTTGAAACCAACTATGTTTTCATTCTTTTTATTTATTTATTTATTTTTATCATCTGAAACCAACTGCATTTAGGTAGAGGAAGAACACAAGCAAATTCTCCAAAAGTAAAGGGGTGCTAAAACAAAGAATATACCAGAAAATTTGTGGACTTATTAATAATGCTGAGGTGGTAAACAAGGCCATACTGAAAGAGGAAAAATCGTAATGCCAATAATATCTCCACAGTGATCCCACGTGTTCCTGAATGACGGAGATGTTCTTGTTCCTTCTCCCACCAGGATTCCCAACTATTTTCTGGAGGTACTCCAATTCCTCCGCGGTTATTTATCCATTTAGTCCAATCTGTCCAGTCATCAATAATCTTCTGCCATTCAAACCCTGATGGATTGAAGAGGAACGGAGCAAAAAGCCATGTCCCCACCATGAACCATATAGATATGGTAATCAGGACATTTGCTACAACACCTTTATATGAATTGCCTAGAATATGGTATACAAGAAGAAGAATCATCAATTCAAGCCCTTTGACAAAATGACTGCGAGAATACATCCTATAGTTTTCAGCAAACTTGACATGGAACACCACAAAACCACGACCGGTACCCCTATATTCTGCTCCACCATGAAGTAATGTCCTTCCATAATAATGTGTCTTTGTCCCAAGAGCAAATGTAAAAAATACAGTGGCCAATTGTAATTGCATCAGTATGAAGTCACTAAGTGCATTACGGAATCCTCTTTCCAAGCCAATTTCCATCATCATAGGCAGGGCCATCAAAAGACCAATTTGCACAATTGATTGAGAAGCAAGGGCAACTTGAAGAGGCTTATTGTCCCGAATCGCAGGCTGAGTATTGAGCTCTTTTTCAAGTCCACTAAGAACGAGATAAAGGCGGCCGTATAGAAAAACATAAACTATAAGCACAGTTAACTGTCAAAGAAGAATAAGAGCTCTTGTTCAGCATAAAGGATGCTATTGCATATGCAGTAAATCAAAGTATATCTCATACATACCAGCGTACTGAAATAGAAACCAACTGTAGTGAAATAGCATGACAACATCCGGAAAAAATCAAATCGATGCCCAAGCCTATATATATCACGACTCAATGTCTGTTCACCATTTCCATTAGCAATCTTTGCCTCAAACATAGATATCTGATTAAGGCCAACATCCCTCCCTTTACCAACTTGAATATATTCATGGTGAGTGACATTTCCTTCACGTAAAGTAGAATTGATACCTAAAAGAAATGGAAACATGAAATACATGGAAGATAAGTTGCATATTCATCAATGCATAGAAAAAGACAGGGACAGTGCCTGCAAATATGTCCTCGCTTAAATTGATGACTTTGGAAGCCTTGCTGACACCCCCTCTAGTCAGGTGAAATAGTCGATCAAACACATCTGGATGACCATAGTGGAACCGTACTCTGAAAGTGATGAAAACCATGGAGTCAGAAAATTATAGATGATTGTAGATAACAAGATAAAGAACAATGTCTGAGAAGCATGAAAAGTTAAAAAGAAAGGCAACTTAAGATTGTGATTTTACTTCAGAGGGCTGGCCAACAATCTCTGCCCAATGGTAACAAAACTGGTCTCCTGATTTGACATAAACCATGCAAGTGATGAAACACTGCATAGGTCAACAAAACACAGTAGTGAGGGTGTGTTTGAAATCTCAATGTACCAACACCATCATGACACCATACCAATTCATGAGCAACACACAAACCAAAGTACCTGCCAGTGAATATATGCTCCCTAAGCCCAAGTATTGTTGGACATCTCACACCATCATGCTTCTTGAGAAATTCTTGGAGCAAATTCCTCATTTTGAAGGCCTCTTCCATATAGTTATCCTATCAAATGAAAATTTATAAATAGAATTTATGGAATGTATTTCTTGTGTACTACCTTATTCTATAGACAAAGTACCTGGTTCATATCTATTGCTTGCAAGCCTTCCCCACGTGTGAAAATAATTGCATGGTTCTGGTTTTCTGGCTTCCCCTCACCCAATATTGCAAGTCCAGGAAGCTTAATGCGATAAATTACCTGCACAAGGGAATCCAACAAGCAATTGCATGGCATCATGTTACGAATACAATGCCTTTGGTTGATGGCAATTATTTACAGCCGGATTCAAACAAATGATCATATATTCTCCACTCTGTCACAGTGTCCACACATGGGTATGCAATCTCTCTAAACCCACAGATAAAATATCATTGATTGAAAATGGCAATCCAAGTATCAAATGCATACGCATAAGACTTTTTCATTTGTGATTTTCTGGAAAATGAAAAAGACAAATTAAAAACTTCAATAAAATATATATAAAAACTACTACATAATAATTCTTTATTCAAATACTATGAATCAGAAAACACAACTATATTACATTTCTTTGTTCCCATACTACAAATCAGAATAAAGTTTAAAAGACCAAATTGGCTTCAACCCCACCCAACTTCATAGTTATTCTCCTCCTATCATCACAAAAGGATTCCAACACGTTTAAGAAGGAATTTTGGGAATGATATGGTAGCTCCCTCTGATTTGTTGTGTCTTACGACCAGATTCAATAGGAAATTATTGAGCAGAAGCTTACCACATTTATAAGTAACTGGAGAAAGTGTTAAAAAAACTGGCCCCTCTAAAAATCAAAGTGATAAAGACTTGCCCATGCTATTTAAAACTTAGAATAAGATCCATACCTGATCTAAATTTTGAACTGGCTCCGAAGAATCAAGAGGTTTGGTAGGTGGAGCAGCTTTCACAAGAGCTGAATAATAAACTTTCTCAACCATCCTTTTGGAGTTATCCTTACTAGCTTCTTCAACTTCATCAATATAAGCTACACGAAGAGATGGGTACCTATGACCAAGAAAGAACGTAAAAGATACCACCAGCTCCTAGAAATGGCAACAAAAGATTAGAAAGAACAGGGATAAGGAAAAGAAAGGAAGAAAAA
The DNA here is from genome assembly GCA_037832385.1 of Rhizophora apiculata. Classification (NCBI taxonomy): domain Eukaryota; kingdom Viridiplantae; phylum Streptophyta; class Magnoliopsida; order Malpighiales; family Rhizophoraceae; genus Rhizophora; species Rhizophora apiculata. Next base: position 976,379 of record CM075430.1, on the reverse strand, counting down.
GGGAAATATACTTTGTCATGAGCCTTAGAATGTCCATGGCACGAGCATCACCAGATCGTTTGTGAATGCCATATTGCTGGCAGGACACTATGTATGTAAATTTCATGTCAGCTGCTGCCTGACATTGTGCCCAGAGGGACCTTTCACTCTTTGGCTGCTCTTCATTGTCCAATTCAGCAGCCTTGTAGCCCTTCATCAATTCTGATGGAAGCAAAAATAATTAGCAGAACAATTTGCTCTAATAAAAAGCAGAAATAAGATAACTTTAAATATAGAACTAGGCTTTCACTAAATACCTTCATCGTTTGCCATATCAAGGAAGGCCTGAAGTTCCAAAGCTTTACGGTAATACATCATGCCTCGTACTAATATGTAGAAAGTCAAGGGTAGAGAAGCAGAGTCAAAACATCAGTATAATGGAAAATGCTGCACAATTTCCAAAGTCCATCAACCATGTGGCTTTTTTTAGTGGGGAGGGGGTCAAAAGAGAGGAATTGTACCAGTTTTAGTCAGCGTTTGGCCTCTGTATGATGCCCACAAGCGAAGTTGCTCTTCCAGGTCATCTGTTTCTCTAAGTTCTTCCTCACTAGAGCATACAACACGTTCAAGGAAGTTTGTCCACTCATCTGCTCATATATAAACACTTGCAAGAGCACATCATTTATAAACAATCTATTTTCTGAGGCGCAATTCTATGGAGAGGGATATAAGAAAGAGGAAAAAGAAAAACAGAGGAAGAATTTGACCTGGAAAGATTTTTTGCAAGTAAAAAAGGATTGAAACCCCATCTTCATTTGGCTTTTCAAGGAGATTTATGGGGTAAAGAACATCCTCTGAGTAGTAAGGAGTTAGAACACTAGAAAAAGAGATGTGTCACATATACAATAAGAAAGACATCTGTACACAGACATTTAGAATAAGATATATCTTGACTCCCAGCCAACTTATTAAACTCAAAGGAAAAGTGGAATATCTCTGAAAAAAACAAAAAGTTATATGAGAGCCTACGAGAAAGAAAGCATGTTTCGAACTTTGGGTGCTGTAGGCATGTCCATGAACAATGAGTTGGAGAAGAAAGAAATTCGCCTTCTGGCTTCCAAGTTTGAAGGCACGTCCATAGCAGACTCCTTTGTTGTCAGCAATAGATGAAGCCTTCTGATCTATAAAGAACATCCATTTTACATTGAAGGGAATCAATGATTGTATTCTTAACCCCTTATTTAAGTCATAAAAGAATGGCAAAAGAAGGAAGAAAAAAAAAGAAAAAACATGAAGTACACAAATCCTCAACCCTCTATTGTTGCCAGAGTGGCCATAGACACAACAAAAGGAACTTACCTTTTTCTCACAATTAGTTTACATGACTTGGTCAACTCTTAGTGAACAAAGTAGTCATGCTGTGAGGAACTTACTTTTTCCTTCCAAGCTTCTTCCTCTGGCACTGGAAATTTAAGTGAGCCAAAAAACTGATGCTGTTTATCAAGCGGGGTCATCCCCTCCTGTTTTCCATATGATTCACCGTGGCTTGAATCCAGCAAACTATGCATAGGATATAAAAAATACATGGTATGATGTGAATTCATTGCACAGTTGAAACAGTCTCTGTAAATACAGCTGAAATAGTCACATTCAAATAATTTTACCTTGGAGGCTCCTCCTCCATTATGTCTCTGCTTACAACCTCCAGCATGTCAAGTAAGAGAATGACAACTTTATCCTTGTCTTCTTTCTTATTTTCCAACTGTAATAGTTACACTGCTTGAGTTAGGAGAGAATAAAGCCTTTCCATAGGTACATGAAAATCTTTTTGGTCGGGAAAAGATACCAAATAGCCAATTAGCTCCACAAATTGTTTATTGAGGGTTGGGAGGGCACTCATGTTTAATTCGGTAATCAGGGTGTCCCCCTCTATATAACGATCAACTTTGGAGAATATATCATATATAACCCTGAAAAATATGAAAGGACAGATAATAGTGAAAAATGAAATTAAATTATTCTTTTTGGAGTGTTGAGAAAACACTTCATACAGTCAAATTTACCTCCTTTCCTGAACACCTAGAACCAGAATGTTGATGATATTTTTAAGTGAAGCATAGCACTCACGAACTGCGCAAAGCATATAATCATCTGAAGCTAATCTCTTTTTCAGTTCGCGGTCATTTCGATTGCTATCTTTTGCCATATCCACTGCTATTGGAATCTGAAATGTAGACAATGTAACCAATTGTGTTTTTGATTATGGGCTAACCTGAGACTAAAAAGACATAAAGCTGCAAAATAAGTGGACCTTGCTGGCAAGTAAAAATGGAGGCCACTGTATGAGGGTCATGTCACGATCAGCCGAGTAAGGGACAAGCATCAAATTCATTTCCCTGCAGATGTGATCATGGCAGTCAAGCAGTTTAACACACACTGTTTTAATGAGCCTAAGAACACCCACTGCAGAATCCTCACAATACCTATCACTGATCAAATCCTCCTCCCTAAAGCTGCTAATTATTTTGTTCCACATTTGAGCAAACCTTGCTTCCTCCTTTTCTCCTTCCTTTTCTTCCTTGGATGGGATCTGGATATGGCCAGACAAATCATTAGCAGCTCAAAAAAGAACTGAAAAACATGTCCAAATTTGAGGAACTGTTGGTGCTCTTAATTGTAGTGGTTTCTGACAATGAAATAAACAAACCTTGGTAAATTTATGGGAAAATATTGCTTTCAGTCCCTTGTTCTTGGTCTTCTCACTTTTTTCTGGTGGGATCAAGCCCTCATTAAAAGCACCAGGTAGTGATTGGAACCGAGACCTCAACATCACCAATGTCCGAATCTGAATACAAAAAGAAACATAAGGTAATGCTTTTTTGCTTCCAACACATTGAAATGTGTGACTTGTATTCAACAGCCGGTATGGTATTGTATATACTGGAAGAATTATTAAAAGCCAAAACCAGCAATTATCTGCTTACATAAAGTGCACATGCTTTGTCTATTCCCTAACCTGGGGAACTGCTATGGACTAATCACATCTGCCCTTAACCACAAAAGATTAATCTAGAGTTGCAGTCACATCTTGGACTTACAAATGCACAGCCAATATAGATTTTCCAGTTTCACTACTCTATATCACAGGCCTCACCACAAGATGATTTCCATCTGGGGGTTGTGATCAGGCTCAGGCATTAAAAAACCACATGAGCACAACAACAATCAGGCCAAAAGCATGTACCCACAACCATAAAATAGTCCACAACATACCCCTACAATGGTGAGCACCAAAACTATCACACATCCACACATAGTTATCCGATTATTAAGGGAATAGACATCTTGATTTCAGCAACAGTTGTTATCAAAGAGTTTAATTTTCTATATCTGACAGATGAACTCCAGAAGCAGCAGCTTTACATTCTGGTGAATTGCTCAAACATCATTTTAAGGAACTTTCAAATCTCACCACTTTGACAATAATGGCCAAGCATGAGCATATTCATCATATTTAATAGGGTATCAATGAAAAAGGGGGCAGACAAATATGAAAGTTGTCCACATGGCCACTTTAATTTGCACAAGCTGATAAATTGAAAATTTCTAATATCAATTTTAATATTAAAAAATATCAGTGATAGATGTGTTATGCAACACTGAAATATTAATAAAACAAAAAGAAAATCTGCTTATATATTTCCCTCACTTTGACATGCCACCAAACAATATCACTAGTTTGGCACCAGGCATTCAACGAGAAGATGCTAAGATCAATACCAACCTCTCCAAGACGCCGAAAAGCACCATATATCCCTCCATATATAGTTGAGTAAATGGCATACCATATCTGAGTATCCATAAAATAGACCTGCAAAAAATGCATTAATGAGAAAAGATAACAGCTGAAAATTAATCTAAAATCTAGAAAATCTTAACTGTAAAACATCACAAACATACCAGGACAACAGGAGCCCACAGCGCAATGACAACACCAATGTTGTTCTTGGCTGCCAACAGCAGATGACAATGTTAGAATTCATTAACACTCTAAATGAAGAATGCATTACTCTCTATCATTACCCTGAGGAAAGAACTCATGCCACTGATACTTAGATATAGGGACTTTCATGATAGCTTTTGTTGGACCCACAAGAGGCTTGATCTGCAAAGCAGAAGCACCAGTGAAACTCTACGGAGGTAATATCAAGAGCCATTGCTTGTCTAACAAAACTCTTTTTCAATAGTTAGGAACTTTGCTATAAAGACCAGCTCAGGTTCAACAATCTATTACTTTTTAAGACTTTGTTCTCCAATCATCATTGTGAACCTTTTGTAAAGACGGCAATCAGAAGTTGAGAAGTAATAGTCTGCCATTTGGCATTAAGAGTTTCATCAAGTGTATAAATCTTCACATCAATTACAAGACTATTTCTCAGTGTTAACAAGCATTTTAAAAAACAGTACTCAAAGGTGTTAAAATTATTCGAAAAGGTACCACAATGAAACATCTTTTTTTTTTTAATAATGAAGCACTTATTAATGGAAGATTGAAATATGTGTTTTTACTACTGAACATATTAATCATCCCTTCATTGTTGGGAAAATGTTCATCCCACTTCATCTTATTGATCCAATCTTCCATTCCACTTTCAGACATCCTAAGGCACTATTATTAAAACAGGAGCATAAGTTGTTAACCTTTCAGTCTACCAAAGGTACTAAGAAATTAAGGAAAAGATAATTTATATTACCAGATATTTAGAATACTGCATATTTTGAATACTGCATTGAACAAGATCTTCCAAAGGTAAGCAAGAGACATACCTCTACGTAATAACTGAATGCCAATTTTGACACTAGTAGTAAAACCCAAAAGGTGGTGTACCTAGTTGAGGGAGGAGATTTTATCAATAAAGAGACCAATAACCTCTTCAAAAACACAAGAACCAATGAATCTAATTCTTAAATCTTACTTGAAACATGAAATGAAGCTCTCATGCATCCCCCTTCCAACATAAAGTCGAGGCTATCAGAGGACAAGAGTAAGATATGCTGAGTCAGCTATGCAATGAAGAAAGTATTACATTTTGACTGCTCCATTTTTATTGGTGCAGTTACCGTAAACAATACTTACAATGAAGAAACCTCTATCATAAGCTTCTACATACCTGAGACCACCACATCAGGAGTCTCACAATCTTATAGTGTGACCGCTCAAGAAACCGAAGAATAGATGGGACGAGAAACAACAGTGCAGAGACAATATTTGGAGATAAATAAATAAGGATGGCCAAAATGAACAAAGAAGGTGAACCAGCACTATTGCCAAACCATTTCTTAATGGTCTGTCCAAGTCCAGGAGGATTCTTCCAACTGTACGCATAAGTTACTGGTAGAATTATGACCCATGCTGCAGCCAACAGAGCCTTCAAAATGTATCTTAGTTTGACAAAAAATGGCATTATCTGCCTTGCCTTCCAGTTTAGAACTATATCAAGAACAGCTGAAACAAAAAATAAATAAATAGGTAAATAAAATTGTTCACAACTCCTATAAAAGCATAAGATTGAAACTAGGATAAATGATGAGATGCATGGTGCAGGATGTGACAGCTTCTTCAGAGTTGCATGAAACTCCAAGCATTTTATCTCACCAGAGAGAAGAAGTGGATGCCAACATAGAATATGCTAAGTTAAATTGGAGTAAGGCAATAGATGTTTGAAACTCTGCAAGAGATTTTGTTCTCCATTATCTTGCTTTGGACCAGTTTTACTCCTACTTGTTAGCTTATCAATGACAAAATGGAATATCCAGAATCTCATTATGTCATAAATTGCATATCTTGACCTAGAGAAAAAGAAAAGAAGTTTTATGTTCATTGAAAATGGTCAAATTCTTATTATGCATTACTATAACATGGTCCTGTCAAATTATTCAACAATACAAAGTTATCTTTCAAGTAAGGACACAATCCTTGCTTGTCATGTTTTCACTATACAATTCATATGAAAATCAAATCAATGAATCAAACCAGTTGTGATTAATTATATCAGAGATGTTGCGATTAATTATCCAAAAACAAGCTGCAGTAATTATATGGTAACCATGCTTACAGCTAACAGCAATTGTCCTATTTTAGACAGCAATAAGTTCTGTCAGAAAATTTAATAGAACTCTAGGCAGGAAACCATGAATAACAATGCACTACCACAGATTCTCCGAGACTGATCACTCCTCTACCTTGTACAAAGTTCAATATCGTAGAAGTTATGAAGATGCTCAGAACTTTCTTGAAAACATCACTGTCAAATATGGAACTCAAGTCTCCCGATCCATTCCAAGCAATGATGATCATCGCCTTATTTTGCTCAGGCCATGCCAACAAATTATTAAGAAGAATCCAATATAACAGACATAAAAAAACATTAGAACAAACATAGAGTTACCTGTAATGACAAAATATAAAAGCTCCACATTCTATCAAAACTTCTGAAGATATGCCAAAATGATCTTATCTCAACAAAATTAACTTTACCAATCCATCGGTCACCAGTAATTGGTTTTCTCTCCTGAACACAGTGAAATCCATATGAGAAATTACAAACAGACTGACCAAATGGTAACCACAATGCTTGCATAGCTATCAGTAACAATATACTTTTTACTGAGAAAATTCACAAAAAACAACTGTGTTAAAGCAATGACTAGGATTGAATTTTTATAAAGAGAAGTGATGATTGCTACACTTGCACAAAAGAGTCAAGGAACATCTAGATATTCAGAGGGGAGGGAGGGGGAGAGAGAGAGAGAGAGAGAGAGAGAGAGAGAGAGAGAGAGAGAGAGAGAGAGAGAGGGGCAGTGATTGGTACCATTACACAAGTGAGACAATGTACATTTAAGAACTTAAGAAAGGAAAACAAAGACAGTTCATATTTACAGCCAAAAGAAAAGCATAAATCCAGAACTCTGAGGGCAATTTCAATCATTCTTTTGCTTTACTCTTTTCTGTGCCTCATGAACTCAAAATATGCCACAAACTCCCAGGCAAAAAGGCTCTGGAGAGTGAAAAAGATAGAATGGGTAACAGAGATTCTAAAGCTGACTGCACTAATGGCTTACAAAATTAAAATATTAATATGGTCACCTATTCATGCATCCCATACTGACCAGAAGAAAGTGTAAGTTGAAGAAGACCTCACTAGAGGGATAACTCTTCTGCCAGTTAATTGAAGTTTACTTGAGCATGAATGCTCAATTATATAAGGAATCAAACAGTCAAAAGTTTAAGAGAAGTCAGACTACTAAAGGGAAAACAAAAAAAGAACATGGGCCCAAAATCATAATCTACCTCATCTTTGTCTTGCTGATGGCCCTCTGGAGGTAGACAAAAAAAATCAGCATCAGCACGCATGGGCCATCCTAATCGAAAACAATCAACTGACCTACGATTCCACAGCAGAGGAACAAAAATAAGTCAGTGATGATGGAACATTGCTGACCAGAGATAGAAAAATGCCATTACCAAAAATATTCATTTAAATCATCATAGTTTCTCCATTGAGAATGCTTTGACCTTCCTCCTTTGCTTCTTTGTGCTTCCTACCATAAGCAGTCAAGTAAAATGTAGGAAATTATTCAAACTAAAACAAAACAAGGGAAAAAAAGACTCTTTAATGTGAAGGAAAGAAAAGCAGCAGACCTTTGCTATGGTATCATATATAGGTTTCACTACTTTCCTTAAGAAAGCCTCCTCTTCACCACCATAGGCAGGTGTTATGTGTTCACCTGTCATTGGAGACACCCTCCCAGCCAACATTCCATATAACTCGAATGCCATCTATCCAAAAAAAAAGTTCAAGAAAAATAAACATCTAGTTTCCATTAATATTCTTACTCAAATTGGGCAACTGTGGTTGAAGCAATTAATATTGTCATTAATTTATACTACCTACTAAATTGGCATAACATTTATTATCATATGTATTCTATTAATCTTCCTTAAATTAATATCATGTGCATAGATATAAAAAAGTTAATATTGAAGGATATTATAGAAAATATAAGGATTAGTGTGAGGGTTTTAAGTGGATTATCAGAATGCAACCACTCTCTATTATGTGTGCTAATACTCTACCTCTTAATTGAGGACTTAAATTAATCATTTGCAAGTAACAATTTCTCTCACAGCGCCCACCCCCCCCAAAAAATAAAAGATGGGCAAGAAACAAGTAAAAGAGTCTAACTATCCTAATACTTTGTCATCAAAACATCAACTGTTACAAGCTAACTTTCCTATTTTGCCCAACTCCCATTCACCACTTGCATATAATATTGATTGATCCCTCCTTTGATCATTTTTAATTCATTGTAATCAAGTGATCTATTCCTCTATGTAAGATACCTCCATGAACAATATTCCAGAAATCAAATAATAAATAAATCTCTCTGTCTAGCATATCCCTTCTGCATCATCCACTGAAGAAGAGGAAAAAGCTACAACTTTACACCAAATCAAATGCCCTCTCCATACTGTAAAGGAAATAAGATCTCAATAGGAAGGTGAACATGGACCCGCCAAAGATAGGTTGAGAGAATATAATCTAAGATTGCTTGGAATTATTCAAGAAATTGGATTCAACTAGTGGGTGTGACCCAAGGAAGAAATAGACTTCTAAAAATCAAACGAGTTCAGGAGGAAAACACAACTTTGACCCAAAAAATGGAAAATGAGGCCAAAACACTGATTTCTTTGCCCTGAAGCTAACATGGTCCTCATTACTAATGTTTGTACATTCCAAGACTTAATGTAGTCTCATATAGTGCTTCTAGTGCACATACAAAGACTTAATGTAGTCTCATATAGTGCTTCTAGTGCACATACAAAAACTTAATGTAGTCCCATATAGTGCTTCTAGTGCACATACATGTGGTAGCAGACTTCATACACAAAACTAAGGTATTTATAATGGGGAAAATAAAGAGCTGTTAGGAATCAAGAAAGACTAAAATTTTGAAATAAGAAGAAGCTACGAGCTTATAGATAGAGAAGCTACATCTCAACACATACATGATGATATATATAGCAAAGGCATTCTGGCATGAATCTCAAGTTTGCTGCTTCTCCCCAAATAAGAAGGTATAGACCCATATAAAGTAACTTTCTCTGCTGAACTTCCTGCTGAATGCTAGGCAACCTGCCAGTTCAAGACACAGCCACAAAGTATGACAGTGGAGAGGAGGACAAAAAAAATGTAAAAGTGCATGCCAAACATAAAATGACTAAGCATTTGGGACATAAGACAATAATTATGGAACACTAAAAACTTATTTGCTGGTTGGAAGTCTCACCAGAGGCTACTTTTGCGCCCCAAATATTTGCACCACTTTTTGTAGTTTTTGAAGAGTTGCTTCATAACATAAGTTATTGAACGCTCATCCAACTAAACGGGAAAAGCATGCAGCCAATTTGCACAGATCGGGGTTAGTTTGGTGCAAAGTAAACAAAGAGGAGTCAGCAATAATAGATGACCTTTTGTTGCTGATCAGGCGTTGAGAACCGCTGTATGTGCACATTTGCAAGTAACATAATCAAATGTTCCCTCTGATTTGCCACACTATCTTTCTGCATGTGAATGAGGCTTTAATTTAATAGTGTATACTAATAATACACAAACTACAATGCTGTGCCAATGAAGCTTTAATTTAATGAATTAAAGTTGAGGCCTGAGACGTAATCTCCGGTTCAAATAGCATCTTTCACTTATTTAAAAAGAACAAAAGAAAAAAAAAATCTACAAGACGAAAGCAACTCAGCCACCTGAAAACCAAACATAGACTGAAGCCAGTCCAGAATGTCTTCATTTACTTGATTCTTGTGGTCCTTTGGCCATGGCAAACCCCTTGTGTTTCGAAGTGCAGAGACAGCAGCTTGAATCTGCAATTTGAGTCAGCAACCAAGGCTTAAGCTCTTGGCTTAAAAGGAAAAAGAACAAAATTAAATGTAGCAGACTAGGGAAATGGGATCAACCTCAGGATATCTCATAATAGCCTGATTTTGGCTATCAGGATCAAGAGGAAGAATATTATAAGGCAGATATATTTTCTTCTTTTCTTCAACCTGAGTGTTGGCTTGCAGGATCTACAAGGAAAATAAGGAAGAAATAAAAGATATTATATGAGATGTCTTAGAGATGATGACCCAGCATATGAATGCCAACACCTGCAAACATTTCTTAGCTTGTTTGAGCCTGAAATGAAAGGGCTCCGGTAGTCATAATGGTAAAACAGTCGCTCTAACCTCATCAGCCACTTTCAAGTCCTCTGTCAGGTTGACAGCCTTCAACACCTCAAATAGAACAGCCGCAGTATGATATGCTTTAGTAAGTTGGGCACTGCGATAGGAAAACAAACTTATTTTCAGACAGCTTCAGGAAAGCCAAGTTGAGCCATAAGTAAGTAGTTCTTAAGCGACTTACCGATCAGCCTTATCTGCAGCACTTTGTAAAGCTTTAATATACTTTTGAAAGAAATCTCGATAAAAGTCCTGCATTTCTCGAGCATCACTCTTTGTCCTTCCTTCCATTGTAGCCACATTTTCCTATGAAAAAAACCTCAAAAAGATAAATACTTTCCCACTCCATCCAAACAAATCATTTGAGGAAAATAATAAAAATGAAAGATGAAAATAGAGGTGTTAGGCTGGAGCATAAAAAGGAAGGATGGGTAAAGGTGTTGAAGCAAACATGCAATGAAACCTCACAAAATTCGCAGAAATTTTTCTGGGCAATATGGAAAAATTGTTAAGGCAATCAAAAAACACTGAGCTTGCAATCCAAGCAAGGAGAAGTTCAGGAAATAGGAGCTCACCTTCTCCAAACGCTGTAGAAGTGCAGTTTTAAACTGGCGAACACCACGCCCACTAGATTTGGGATCCAATCGATGAGCTTTCTCAAAGGCATAGAACCGACCTATTTCCAGCACCCACATGCAAAAGCAATATTTCATTAGACAATGAATGCGCAAAAAAATTAAATATTATATTTTGGCATTCTGTGCAGCTAAAGCCCAATTAGCAACAAAGTTAACTACTTAGAAATTCACAATTCACGAAATCAAATTATCTTGTAACATTTCACAAATAAATAATCGCATCTCTTTTCAATCATAGCATACAATAGTTTACCAAGAAGAATAGAGAATGATACAGAAATCAAATCTTCTATAATTTCATTTAACAGTTAAAAGAATGAAGTCGCTTGAAAACCATGCATGCATATACACATTCAAGTAAATCATAAAATGCAAAATCAACTTACAGAGATAAGCAACACGGCGGTTACTGTTCTCCACTTGATTAGCTACACGGAGAATTGGAGCAATCTCATGGAGGGAGGAAGGCACCACCTCACTATCCAACATGGAGTCCCCAATATTACCAGCAGTCTGAGTCCGCAGAATCCGTCTCTGCGGCAGCTGCTGATCAGAATCCCTACTGAAAGACATCTTTTACGCTTACCAGCAATCAACTAAACCTCTTCGCTGCCTGCTCAAACCCACAAAACAATCACCATGATTAGATAAAAGAATAGGAAAAAACAAAAAAAAAAAAAAAAAAAAAAAACAATCACCATGAGCCTCCCAGCCACTAGATGACCAAAATGATTAAACAACAATCAAATCAAATTCCCATAACAATTACTTATTATAGTCAGTCTTTTCATTTCGTACCCAGAAATTGATCAAGCAAATGGACAGAAAGGTAACAGCCACGAAAATACCTTAACCGAAGATGATAATCAACAAGAACAAATTAATCAAAATAGAAGCAAGAAAAGAAAAGCAGGAATACAACTTCAAGAAATTCAAGTTCAATCGGGAAGCTTTTCATGCTTTATCAAGTAGTATCATTTATATCTTTCCACACACACACACAAAAAAATAAGAACAGCAAAAAGCAGAAGATACGTTTGACAAGAACCAATATCAAGAAAGCACAAAGAAAAGAAATCAAAGAATCAAAGAAAATAAAAGTACATAAAAGATTACCAAGTCGATTTATTGAGCAGAGAGACAGAGAGAGAAAACCCCCTCCCCCAAAAAAAAAAAAAAACAAAATGCTTCGCTTCACTTCAAGAACCAGCCATGTTGCTTTACCCACTCCGGACCAGAGAAGCAGTGAAGTGAAAAAAAAACATGTGTTTGGACCTGCAAGAGAAGATTTTTGTCAATATAACCTTAAAATCTTTTTAAATTTTCATTTGGATTCTATTTCTTTAAATTCCATCACAATTTAATCTTTTTTTAGACGAAAATTATTATACACATTAAATATTTAATAAAATACATTTATAATAAAATATTTCTCCAATACTCAAACTAATAAAAAAAATTTTTTCTTCTTTCGAAAAAAATTAAAGCAAAAAGATGATAATGGTAAAAAAAACAAAAAAAAAAAGAAGAAGAAAAATTTGAAAAGTATTTCAATGCATATTTGAGGTTTTTTTATTTTTACTTAATATTTATAATATTTTTTTCAATTAAAATAATATATAAAAAATAAAAATTTTAAAAACTGAAAATTATATTGACAAAATTTTGAAAAATTTAGAACCGACTTGAGTTTTTACTTGTGCATGTGCAAAGCCTAAAGTCCACGAGACAAAGACATGGGCGGCCGCCCCAAATAATTGACAGAAAGAAAGAGTAGGAAAGAAAACGACAAACAGCTTGCTTAACACTCACGCATTGTACGACGATCACTGTTCAAATAGAAAGTGTGTCTTACTTTATTTCTTTTTATTTTTCCCAAACTCCTACTCCCTACTCGGGGAAAAATGAAAAAAAAAAAAAAAAAACCTTTGAAAATTTTATTTGATAGTCAATTAAATGAGTTAACAATAAATGTTTTTGATACCTAAACAAGATCATCATTAAATATTAAAGTGTAAAAAAAAAAAGGAAAAAAAAAAAGCTTAATTGTGCATAAAAGATTGTGTCTTAAAGCCTCAATTTACATTCCAATAACAACCGCAAATATTAAAAAAAAAAAAAGTTGCTCAATCCATCGCAAAAGGTGCTATCACTTTTTATCTCTCAATTGTTATTTTAACTTAAAATTGCCCTCTTGAAGATTTTGGTTTGTTTTCAACGTAACATTTTATTTATTATTATTTATTAAAAAAATCTAATAATATAAGTAGAACGTGAAAATAAAGATTTAAAGGATAATCGTCCTGTTTGTAATTTTTATTTTTAATTTATCACTCTAATAGATATGTTGTGATTCAAAAATTCCATAATACAAAATTATAATTCATAAAAATAACTCAATAAAAAAAATTATTTACCTCTATTATTCAATGTTTTTTACTCTAGGTTCAAATGGAAATTAACTAACTTAGAGACTACTTGAGGTGAAAATTAATTGGGAAAATATAAATTTGACAAGGTTTTCAAGAATTCGTTTTTCTCAACTATAGGATAAAACAAAATTCCTAAATAACCTAAAATTTGAAGGCTTTGTGTTGAAATTAAATAATGAAAGATTTAATTCAAAATAAACCTTTTTCTTTTTTTTCTTTTTGTGTGCGTGCACACAACGCAATCAACAGATGATGTAAATCTCAATTATTGCAATCAGAAACTTGGATGGAGAAGTTCTGATGAAGCGAGTCGCCCCGTTATGCTGAGCTATTTTTTTAAGATAAACCCAACAAAAAAAAAAAAAAAGAGGCCTCCTTTAAGCTTAGGTTGGAAGTTGTTTTCAACGTCTTGATTCAACTTTTAGTATATTTAACAGTAAATAATTTCACGTGGCCCCCACGAATAATATTAAAACGAATTTTATACAATATTTTAATTATTTTTTTAATTTATTAAGAGGTGGATAATATAAACGACTTTAAGGTGGGACGGCAATTTAGACAACTCTTCCTTAAAACGAAAGTTCACCTTATGCAAGATTTAAAACAAAAAAAAAAAAAAGGGGAAAGCTCGACCAAAAAGAATAAAAGTAAAAATGGGAGGAGAAAATGAAAGAGAAGAAGAAAGGAAAGCAGCGGATGCGCCATTGTTTGAGCTGCTTTCTTCTCTCCTCCAGCAGGTCCTTCCTTCCCTCTCTCTCTCTCTCGAAATTGTTAATTTGGCATGGAATGATACTGAATTTATATTCTATTTGCTTTTGGTGATCTTTTTATTCCACGATGATCCGGGTATTTGATTGTCCTTTTGCTTTTTTTTTTTTTTTTTTCTTCCTCGTTTTCACCTTTTTCAATGTTAAATTAGTGTTAATAATTAATTATGTGAAAACCGAGAATGCTGCCAGTCTCCGTGTTGCGCCTATGATGATTAATGGCCATCATGGTGATTAGTCCCTGGCTTGCTGGCTGGCGCCGACCTGTGTGCTGTAGAGTAGTCTGAGTGAAAATTGAATTGAGAAACAGGGAACGATGATTTGTGCTGTAGACAGCCTACACTAATCAACAGTTAAAGCCCTCTCTCTGTCCTGAAAATTGTGGCCACTGGGTATTGATTATTGGGGTGGAAATCTTGATAGAAGTGGAGAAGAGAGAATTTGGTGAGGTGGGTTGTTGCTGGAGCCTGAAACCGAGTTGTTGGATCTGCGAGACCTTGATTTGTTTCAACTTTCTTTGATTGGGCAGTGGGGTGGAGGGTTAATTACTGTGGTGTCTTAGTAAAGCTGATAGCAATTCCAGAAGTGAATGGAAGCCATTTCTTCAGTTCTTGTTTCATCACTTGTAAAATCAATAGAGTATAACAATTATGACCATTGGAAGTGCTGGACAGGGATATAGAATTTCTTGTTATGAAAGCACGAAAATGTTGGCCTTTACCACAGATTTCCATTCTCCAACTCCCTCTCGATTTAACTGACCTTTGTTCTCTGATCCAAGTAATCTTGCCAAAGGAAGCTTTAATCAGTTCATGGATGGAGTTTTGACAAAGTTTCAGAGGGCTGTTAGTTTAAACTCGAAAAAATAATATCACATTGGGAGGATGCATTTGGAGTTTACTGCATTGTTATCATATCTATTAATTATTAATGCACTTCTTCTCAACGGCCAGCCTAGATGATTAGAATTCCTTGGGTTTGAATAGCTCAGAATATTCCTGGAACTGCAATTGTTGCTGTTTGACCCTTTTCAGTTTTACCGTTATCAAATGGAAAAATATGATTCAACAACTTCTAACTTTTTGTTATTGTTTTGCTTCTTAAGATTTCTGTAATTATGTCAGTTTGACTTGTTGAATAGAAACAAAATCCAATTCTCAATGTTGAGGAACTACCTTGATGTATTGTATCAATTACATGTGAATTGATTAAATTAGACCTTCACCATTTGAATCTTTCATGCTTCTTTTTATTACTTTTTTATTTTTCTAATAAATTTTTGCTTTTTTCTGATTGACTATTGTTCAGGTGGAAGCACTGACCAATGAGGAGGAAGTTGAACTGCGCTCCAAAATTGAAGCACTTGGATTGGAGGTTAAAAAAGTTCCCGCAGAATCAAGCAGCAACCTGAATGAGGTAACTATTGCTTAGTTTTTACTAAAATTACGATCTTTCAATCTTTTTGGTTCTCTATGCTTCCCCTAAACTCTTTATACCTTGAATGCTAAGAATCAGAAAATTTTAATTGCCCAACATGCACGTGATATAGAGTTTGTTTATGTGTTTCTGAGTACTTGTTTTTGGTTCAATGTTAGATGGAAATAGCACAGGAGTTGGACAAATTATCAGAAAAGCTAGCAGATGTGGATGAGATGATATCATCAGCAATTGATGCAGATCCGCAGGTGCAATCGCTCTTGAGCAGCAGCGCTGAAGTATGGATGCCGGTTATAACTGCAACCACAAATGAGCGGCGTGACTTTAGGGCCTTGACTGGGGTTGGAGATGGCATTCCTGAAGATGAAGGAAAATCGTGCAAATAACATGGAGCCCTATTCAAATATAGGGTCTAAACTGAAATCTCATGGAATATTGAGCTACCAACTCTTATGCCAGTTTTTGTGTTTGCAGTATGTTTCTAATTTTTACCAGAATAAGATTTTTTTTTGTCTCTTTAATGTGAACTACCAAAACCAAATAAATTTGTGTCTCTAGATCTTCAAAACCAGAACTGGTTGCCAGCAAGTGCCGTTACATAGCAACGAATCCAAACAGATGTGGCACAATTGCGGGGCCATTGGTCAATGGAGAAAAAAAAGGGCTT
This sequence comes from Rhizophora apiculata, assembly GCA_037832385.1. Classification (NCBI taxonomy): domain Eukaryota; kingdom Viridiplantae; phylum Streptophyta; class Magnoliopsida; order Malpighiales; family Rhizophoraceae; genus Rhizophora; species Rhizophora apiculata. The sequence goes on along the minus strand of CM075430.1, from coordinate 960,162 downwards.
GCACCCAAAATAATTTCCTTGCGAAGAAAAATAAAGGCAGTCTACTGAGTCCCACGTTAGATGGTCACAAATCTTTGACCCAGCTTGCACTGGATGTTTATCAAGTACAAGTAATGTTCTTTTCTGTAATGCCAACTTATTGTGAGTCTGCTACGAAGCTGCTCTTTCTTGTCTCATCGTTAAGATTTCTGTGTCAAGTTAAACACCGGAAAAGAAATTGAGAAATCGACTTGAAAAGGACTGCAAGAAAGTGAGAAAAGTTGCAAATACAGTTCCCGGAAGAGCATCAGCTAATCACTTTTTAGAAGCGTCCTAGCGGACTAGTCTCCTACACTGCACGGTGTAAGGTAGGATTAGTCTCCCACACTGCGAGGTTTAAGGAAAGATTATTGCGACATAAACACTTACACGAAGGATCATCATTCAAGCTACTTCAACGGTGGCACCTTAACAATGAGACCATATAACCACATTACAATAGACCCCAAAGCCCAACATACTAGTAAAAAGACAAGAAATCCTGCCAAAATGGTCAGAAATGGAGGACCTTGAGCACCATCACTTTTAGTGATCCTTTCTGATCCACCAGAAGGATTAGACTTGGACGCAAAGGCAGTTAAAATCCTCTGCCCCATTTGCCATCTTCTTCTAAGTTCACATCTGAGTGTTAAAAATAATAATAATAAAAATAAAATAAATAATAATAATAATAATAAAGACACAGGGAAAAAGAGAGAGACTTCAAAATAGTTTAGACACAGACTCAACTTCCAGCCAACTTCCAGCTGGAGCAGCAATATATAACCGTTAAAAATTCCCTTTGCCCTTTGGCAGCAAATGTGAAATTTTTGCAGTTGTCCCAAGTTTTATATACCATCCGTACATTATTCCATTAAAGACGCCCCCACAGTTAGGATCAAGCACTCTCAGATTTGAATAATTTCCCAATTCGCCATTCCTAATTTGCGACCTATGACTCTTGTAATCTAACGATATAAATGCCAAAAAAATAAAATATAAAAAAGAAAAAGAAAAAAGAAAACCATCAATATCCACTTAATTCGGCTGGAAAGAGAGATCGAAAAGTTTAACGATACCTGAAAGGGCGAGGTAGAGTGAAAGGAAGAGCTACTGAATCAGTGGGATTGAGAATTGAAGCAGCGCCCCTACAACTACTGCCAATTGGAAATGGACGAAGACGACGTCGTTGATGATGTACACTCAGACGTCCTCCTCCGACTACTACTTGATTCAGCTGCAAAAATCCCGGTGGTACGCCGCTTGAGGCCATTTCTACTCTTCTTTGGAAATATTTTGATTCGAGCACACTGCCACTAGCTACCTATTGGGGAAGTTAAATGGCCCTTCCTCTCGGCCCCCTCTTTTTTTTTTTAATTATTATTTAATACTAATTAGACGAACAAACGAGAGATGTAGTTTACAAGAGACAAAGATAAAAAGACGAGCGGGTTATTTTTTTATTATATTTTTTATGTGATATGATGGTCTCACTGTTGTGCTATTTATCTGCATTCTTTACACGCATAATTAAATGATTATAATAAACTTATCAAGGAAATCCTTTCATTCTATCTCGGTTTATGTTTTTTATTCAATAATAAGATGTATAATCCTAGATTACGTTTAAGTATAATGAAACATTAATGTAAGCAGCCACAAATTTTCTATCAATCCAAATTCTGATGTTAAAAAGATTTTAGCTTATTTTTTATAAAAAAAAAAAACTTGGGAAAGATAAAGAAACCTTTCCACAATTAGAAAAATACAAATTTGTGAAAAAAAAAAAAAAAAAAAAGGGAACAATAATGCTAAACTTTCCTTGACAAATGAAAAAAATAGATGACAATAAAGTTCCAGCAAAAATGCTGCAATGACTGAGGCGATACAGGACTTACAAGTCATTTCACGGTTGAAGCCTAAAACAGAACATGGTAACAAAGCAAATTAACAACATTATATCATCACATTCCCACAGAACACGTCGTTGCACAAATGGAGCATTCAAGATGCCATTAGTAGCCAAAAGCAACAGCTGAGATCTCAAAGCTACTCACAGCTGCATGCCACCGAAATGGCGGAACAAAAAAGAGCACTTTATTATTCAAATGGCTCAATTGGACTATCTAATTGCTCTCGATCCTACGATCTGGCTTCAAAATTTTGCCAAAAAGGATAGAAAAACAACAGTAGTAAGGATGCCCCCAATTTCACTACATTACTTAAGTTCAAAACTTTACACCACTAGTCTGCCCAGCACGGCCCATTTTTTGAGCTATTATTACTGAAGGTAAACGTCAAGCCACTCCACTAATTTCTCAGGACGAAGATGCTTTCTTGCAGTGATTCTCAAGCCACCCCATTGTAACACTTTTCGGCCTCTCAAGTGGCAAACCAAGGGCTCGGTCCCATATCAACTGAATCATCAAAAGGTCTGTGTTGTTGCATCATAACCAAGAGACGAATAAAAAAAAATAGATAGGGATGACAACAGAACAAACCTGAGAACAAATGCCGATACTCCTTGATACACCAAAAAGAACCGTGAAGTATCTGTCCACAAGTAAATCAGAATAATGTCATCTTTCTTTAAAATAATAGACTGGCTATGACAATACAAAACTACATGAAAAATTGCAGACATAATACCTAGCTTCAGTTAAACCATAGTAGTTCAGCAACACTCCACTGTGAGCATCAACATTCGGCCAGGGATTTTTGACCTAAAAGATCAGAATATCAGGATTAGATGGCAGTATGAACTCTAGTTCGGACTGGACCTAATGGAACAAACTTCCAAGTGCAGTTATTAGTATCTCTGCGGCATTGCAACTTAAAGATGACCCAATGATTGTCTAAAACATAAAAAGATGAGCAACTTACTTTGCCAAGCTCGGTAAGAATTGGAGGCACAACTTCATAAAGCTTAGAGACCTGTTGAAGTTGGAAGTAATTAATATTTAGCGCACCAAACACAACTAAAGGCACAGCTAATCAATGCCCTCTACTCAGGGAATAGTAACAACCAGCTGGAAAAGTGGATCATCAGGTAAATGCTTCAATGCAAACTCTCTCTGGCACATGTATCTTGGATCAGTCTTACGCAAAACTCCATGCCCAAATCCAGGAACAACCTGCCATTTTTTTTTTGGAGGGGTGGGCAGGGGTGAAGGGGTGACAGGGGGGGTTACAGAGGGTTGGAGGGGTGACAGAAGGCACAAAATCAGAGTAAGAACAGTGAGACAAACACATACACATATGAAAAGTGATCATGAAAGGATAGTCACACAACATATTTACCTTTCCACTATTCAATGTTTTCCAGACATAGTCTTTTAGTTGTTCTGTGGTTATGGTCTCTCCACACTCCTTAACCACAGACTTGATCCAAAGCAGAACCTCCTGCCATCACAATATTGGCAAATGCAGACAAGAAGCTATGATGGTTAAACCATAGGCAGAAACTAGGCAATCCTAAATTAAGGAACACTTAGTGCAAATAAAATAATGAGAATCAGCGTGTTAATGCAAATTGCCATAAGATAATTGCAAGGAGAAAAAGAAGCAGCACATTCATAAAATGAGCACACTTTTATTCATAAGCACAGTTAAGGAAGCCGGGAATGAGAGAGATGGAAGGAGGGACAAAGTTGAAAGAGATATTATAGATAAGACATTCTGATACCTGATTAGCCAAGCCATGAAGTGGCCCAGCCAAACCATTCAATGCAGCTGCAAATGAAAGATAAGGATCTGACAGTGCACTCGCTACCTGAACATAGCATGACATTGATTACAAGAGGACATATGTATCAGCATTTAGTCAGACAAAACACAATCATTCTCCCTTGCTCTGGGAGAGAAAGAGAGAAAGAGTGGTTATATAATCCTGAATTTTCCTAATGTGAGTAACTCACCAAGTGGCCAGTATGAGCACTGACATTCCCACCTTCATGGTCACTGCAACATATTAGAAAATAATAAGATATTTAGATAAGAACTTTATCCCTCCTTGGGCAATGGTAAAAATGCCATTGTATCTAACTCTTGTCATAACATAATATGTCTCCAAGAGGGATATACAGACCTGTGGATTGTCACATAGAGCCTCATAAGCTCTTGCATCTGAGGACTATCAAATCCCAACATGTGTGAGAAGTTTGCACCATAATCCAGAGATTCATCAATGGGAATAAATTTTCCATCCTTGTACATCCTTCAAAATCACAGCAAACAACCAATTGCCAGAAATAATTTCGTGTGATGAGACAATTCAAGTAAATTGGACATGCACCTTAATCATGAACAAAAAGCTAACAAACCAGATATTTGTGTGCGTGTGTCTGAGAGAGGGAAGATGTAATGGCATTTTTGGGTAAGAAAGTATCCTAAAGTAGAAATGATTATGCATAAATTCGGTACTCCAGAAACCACTTGCACCCAGCTCTGTACAGTACATTTTTCACAACCAAACATAGGAATAAATATAGTGATAATTTGATTCTTTGTTGCCGTAGTAAATAGGAGAGAAAATAGAACTTGTTTCTTTATCATTTCAAAACAAAGAAAAAAGGAGAAATTGACTGTGGCACTTTCCCTATATATATCAACTATTTCTAGCATAACCTCAATTCACCATCAAAGTTTGTAAACAGAGAGTGATGCTCATTCAAAATCTGCCTCCCCCACTCTGCAATAGTTTGATCAGAATGTATTTTTCAAAAAGAAAAAAATCTACCAGAATGTGTTATCCTAGGAATATTCTTGTTGAATCAGACCTCATCTAGCTTTCATGTGACACCAACACATAAACAAGAAGCCATTTAATTTACACTAGTTCTTACTTGAAGAAAATGTAGAAGTAAATTCTTCAAAGGAGTCACAACACCAAAATAGTTTGGCACCAGAATGTTCATTTTTCTCTGCTAGTTGTTTCAAAAGAAATCCTTCAAATTTGGAGATGCTTATAATTTCTATAATTAGAAAAACAATCTTTAGGCTTTATCAGCAACTTGTTTTAGCATCACCTCAGTATCACCAAAAGAAAAATGGAGTGATATTCAAAATCTGCCTTGGCCAGACAACAAAAATTCTATCAGAATTTGTCATCCCTGTAATATTCCTTGTTAACCAGAATTCTCAGCTGCTAAGCTTTATTATCTCTTGTTTCTGCTCCTATTAGATGAGTTTAAGATTTGGTTCATTTCTTTTATTAAATCATGCACAAACTCTTCAAGCACAACCAAATCAAAAGTACAAGGTTGAATGACTACAATATGCTCACTGACCTTCGATAAACATATGCTGCAACTGTTGGGACACGAGCAATTAGATTAAGTGAATCCTCATATGTTGGCTCCCAGTACCTAAAAGTGTCACCAAGTTATGTTTCTGCCATTACTGATGGAAGCCTGAGTTGTACAAGAAAAACCACGCAAAAGCCTTACTTTGATTTGTGAATCCCCTTGTCATATGCTTTCTGGAATTCACTTTGAACCTGAAAGACACACATAGTGAGTTTCAGAGTAGTTTGTACACATATCATATGCAAAAGTCTAATAACATCAACTATGATATTCAAAGTGTCTCTTACAATGTCTAATTAGCTTGTTGCTAATCAACATCAAGAAGAAAAGGGGTTGTCTCTCCAAATAAGAGCTATGATAGTCACTTTATCGTTGCCAAAATCGACCATATACTACAGAACCTAGAAGATGATATTTTTTGGACAATTTCCAAACAAGATTATTATTTAAAATACATGGGCAACTTAGAAAAATCACATTACTTTATCAGCCTTAGTCACCCTTTTTACTTATGATCTAATTCCCAGCAGCAAACCATTTTTATTTTGGACAGTCTATATTTTATTAACTTTTATTTACGGTTTATTCCTGTGGCCACATGCAATCGGCAACCCCCATTTTGAACAAGCCAAAAAAATAGGAGTCGTCTCCTAATTTCTTCCTTTCTTATTCCCACTCCACTCATCCTCCCTAAAAGATTGTAGTTTCCACAACACATCCCAACAAAAAACTGGAAAAGGTTTCTTCCTCTCCTTTTTCATTCATCTTTTCTTCCTCTCTGCCATCCCAGTTCAGATTCAGTGGCCACATGTAATCAGCAATCCCCATGCTGAACAAGCAAAAAAGAAGGGGAGCAGTCTCCTAATTTCTTCCTCTCTTATTCTCACTCCTCTCATCCTCCCTACAAAATGTAATTTCCACAACATGCCAACAAAAAACTCAAAAAGGTTCTTGGTTTATAATAATAGTAATAAGTAACAATTACACCTCTCCTTGGGAAGCTGATAACATAGTCAGCCACACGCAATCATTAATGCAGATTCTTATTATTATAGAGCCCAAATTTGGCAATCAAAGATTCATATAAGCTCCTAAATGAAAAAGGAAGAGATTAACAGTTAAATCAAATAATATTGGCCGTGATGATTGAGAAAATATATAAGAGAACAGTAGAAATATAGAGCTTGAAACCTAGTTACAATAAATTTAGTCAAGATAGTAAGTCAAGAACATTAATCAACCTGAAGGGCCAAAACACCAGCTCCAAACTGAGTCATTGGGTGAGCTGTGACAGGTAGAGCATCAATGGCCTTGTACACGTAATCTGCAACCAGGGGAAAAAACAAATGATTTCAAGCACAATTGAATAGCATGAGCACAGACAAGGACAGAGACTAGTTCCATGTAGGCAGATAGTGAGGAAACCTACCAACACCAATGGGAAAATTAACATTGAAATCAAAAATAAAATAAACAGCACAACTCAAAATTAAATTTGTAATGTAGTTTGCCAACATAGAGAAGTTGAAGGCCTTGAAGGAGTACAATTGAATTCATAGAGATAGTTGCAACAAGAAGAATAAACAATATAGCAGAGAACCTATGCGCAGACCTGGAACAGTGGCACGATCACATAATTCCTTTGACAGGGCATCAACCTGCTCTTTGCTTGGTACCTCAATTTCGAAAAAGGAAAACATAAGTTGATAACTTCCATTTGGAAAAAAAGCTAAAAAGGACAACAAGAAGATCACTGTAATAGCTTGTTTCAAATAGTCACCATACCTTTCCAGTCAGAAGAAGCCAGAGAAGACCCTCAGGCAAAGGCTCCCCACCAGGTTTTGCAGCTGGTAACAATTTTTGGCATTCAGGTATTGACAAACCGCGAAACCGAATTCCCTACAAAACAGTAAACCATCTTTCACCCCTATAACTAGTACAACTTATTGACAGCCCCAAAAGGTTTCATCAAAACACAGCTTGTCAATTTCATCAATAAAATTAGTTTGTAATAATATTTCATGGCTGAGTACATGAGTAGAATACCTCATCTGGATCAAGCAATGAGGTTTCCCACAGTAGTCCTGTCATTCCTCTCATTCCGCCAAGTACCTTCCCAATTTTAAAGTGTTATGAATAACATTAGATAATACAACAACAGGTCATGCATCCGTAAATGGCTTCAGCAGCAAACTAAGCTAAACTCTTACTTTGACAGTGATTCAAAGGTATAGGCACAAAAACCAATAAAAAAGTGTATCTGCACATATACATATGTAAGTGTTATTGTATAAATACACAAATTTACCATGTCCACGGTAATATTTCCCAACTGAACTTTCCCATATTCTGACTTAATTTTCTTCAATCGCTCCTGCAAGGAAGCAAAAAAATAATAATAATGATAATGATAAACTAGACAGCAATCCATTAAAAAAAAAAAGACAGAAGTCTTTTATGACCCTGGAGTTGAAGCCCTAACTCGTACAATCACAAATAAATCAAATTGTAAAAATAAAAAAATAATTGAAAAAAAATTCCTCAAGAGAGAAAGGTCAATAAGTAATTATTTTCCCGCGCAGCAAAGCTCATCCACTTTGCTGCAGGAAAGATTAAAAAAAAAAAAAAAACAAAAAACAAAAAAACATAATAATACATACCTGTTGCTCTGGGATCAATTCCTTCAGCTGAGATTGAAGGTCCTGTATGCCCAAAAGGTAAAATAAAAATTAAAGACAAGGACTATCATAAAAGACATACTAAGAAACAGTTTGCGCATATTTCAGTAACATGAACAACTAGTAGCTGCCTTGCCTTAATGTCGGGTTAGAGAAAAAAGCTAGCAACCATTTACATTTGTGACATAAACATATGATAGCAAAACAACAACAACAACAACAACAACAACAACAAAAAAGGGAGACAAGAAGAATGGTTACAAGATCTGAAGAAGTAAGCGTTTGAAGCCATCTGGCGGAATTACGGAGATTAGACTGCTGAACCTGTTGCAATTAATAATTAAAAAAACACATCAATTACACAACTACCGATTTTATTTTTCTTACAATTTTCCTCTGAGAACAAAGATGGAACTTACGGCACGAGAACGAAGTCTCGTAGAAAGTAAAGAAACGGTTCTTCTAAAGAACACCATTTCTCTCTCTCTCTCTCTCTATTTCTTTCTCTTTCTCCCTGCAAAATTGTAATCACTAAAACAAAAAAATAACAATCAAATCAATCAACTAACTGCTGATCTTCTTAATCCAACCAAAAGCGAAAAATAAATAAATAAACAGAAAAAAGGAAAGACGGAAAATAAATAAGAGACGTACCGTACAGTTATTGAGGTCTCGAAAATTGGAGTAGTCGAGAAAAAGAGAGAGAATGAAGAAAGAAAATTAATAATAATAATAATAAGAAGAAATGAAATTATATAAACAAAGAAAATGTGGGGAGGGGAGGGTGAGTCAGAGATGCCCGATGTTGAATTTTCTGAGTGAGGGAGGGTCGTGGCGATAGTTGTACTACTTTTCTTCCTCTACTCGCGGATCGAATTTGAATAAGGGTGCCCTTGCCCTTCCCTTTTTTTTCTTTGTCAAGAAAAGTAAAAATAAGTTCGTTAGGGCTATATTTATTTATTTTTTTTAATGTTTGACTTTTATGTTTAATTCAAAAGTTTGAAAATTTGACGAGATGAACGAGTTAGGTTCAGAATTAAATTATATTTTAATTTAATTTATTTTAAAAAATTAATAATTAAATTAATTAATTAATTAATTAATTATAATTTTTTCAATTTAATTAATTTTAAAGTTTTAAAAATAATTTTTAAAATTAAAAATTATATTATTAAAATTTTTATATATTTAATATTAAATATTAATTTTATTAATTTAATTTTAATTTAAATAATTAAATTAATTATTTTTTATTTTTTATTAAATAATCAATTCTTAAAACTTTAATTTAATTTATATACCAATAAATTCAAAATTTTAAACATAAATTTATATTTTATTATTTAAATTTAAATTTATAATAAAATTAAATTATGAATTATATTATTATATAAAATATTATAGTAAATATATTAATTATTAAAATTATTTATTATCATTTTAATTTAATTTTTATAAAAAATTTAAAATTTAAAATTTTTTTATTTAATTTTAATTTATTAATAACATTAAAAATATTAATAAAAAAAAAACTTAAACTTGATTAATGCAGAGGAAACACGTGGGACAATATCACATCCTGTGGTAGTTGTCCTTTTTCATCCTTCATCTTCTTTTTCTCCTCTCATTTTCCCCTCTCATTTAATTTCTCTTACGAGTAACAATTGGGGCACTTGTCACGTGCGTCCCCCTCCGGTCCCATAAATAAAATAAAATACTTAAACCCGAAATTGTATTCGTTTAAATTTGTGAAGCTGACCCGGCAAGAAAAAGAAAATTAATTACTAACATGCCTATGTAAATTAACTTCTTCCCACCGAGGAAATTAAAAAAAAAAAAAAAGAAAAACGGTGTTGATGAACTCGATAAACTCCGAAAATCACTCTCTGAAATAACGATGTGGCTCCCAATGACAACTCCAAACGAAACCGAAAGTCAATACCAATTGGGACGAAATTAAGAAAAATGAAAATAAATTGATAGTCATATAAAAAAGTAAAATATGTTTCAATGTTCAGTCAAGTTCTTAAGCTCATGAATGTATCGCATTATATAAAAATAAATTCGGAAAAATGACCATTTTGTAAAACGAGAAGGACCATCTTGATATTTAAGCCTAAAGTTAGCCCTCCATTAGGCGCTAATCCAGTAATACCTGAGGAGATTAAGCTTACTCAACACATCGCAAAACAATGAGCAGGCAACAAAATTAAACCCATTTTCCTTTGCACAGGGTAGTTCCTTCTTTTTCCCGGGAGCTCATCCTCGGTTTCGTGAGTTCATGCAATCAACATCAGAAATCTTGCGTTATACTCTCTTATTTAACAATAATAGAGGTACCCTGCAATTCATTTATGCCATAAAAGCCGCAGAAATTCACTCTACTTCTCTGACACATTCCAGAGTACCCGACATCACGCAACACCTCTGATGCATTCCCCAGAGCAGTCAAGTTTTGTGACCACCAACGAGCCCAGCAGAGGCTTAACATTTTAAAGCTCGACCCATTTAATAATCGTTCCTGAACATAAAATCCAATGTTTTATGTCGTTTTGGTCACGGGAGCAGAGCTAAGCCGAACCGAGACTAGTTTTTTTCAAGCCTAGTCCTCGAGCCCTTGCATAAATATGTCAGCAGGCCCACCAAGAATGATTGAGAAATTTGCTGCGGGGAAAGAATTAAATAGAAAACGTTGTTTACAACCCGACGACAGCACATAGCACAGAACAGGATGATTCCAGTAACGTGACGAGTTAGAATTTTCTGTCTAGGACAGAAAAGTATAGCTACAAAATTGTTGAGAACAATGGAGCCATCGCATGAAAATTTTATCAGTTTGGCTTTTAACATCAAAACTGCAGCACCATGCTAATCATTAAAGTACATCTTCACTAATTATTGAATCCCCTCTTGTGATAAATAATTTGTTGTCTCCAAATCCATCTAGCAACCAGTTCAATGCAACCGCCCATTCTTTGTAGCAAAACCAGGGTCTTAGTCCACATTATTATGACATTTAAGAAACCATTCGAGGAGTACAAGGAGCCGGATAAGAAAAATGGAGAGACCTGCATAACAAATAAAGTCAATAATAAAAAACCATTAACAATGGAAGTCTTCCAGTTTCCAGACAATGAATGGCAACTCGTGGGCATATAAACTATCCTACCACCAAAAAAATTAATCAGCAAAAAGCATTACATGCATGCATCGCCTACATCACAAGTGAAGCTAAAGATCTAATACAAGTATAGAATCACAAACTTGTTGAGTTACACTAATTTGCTACCGGGAAGAACCAAGTTTGCAACAACATCAAAGTAAATTGACACAAAGTAAGACTGCATCAATTACCATTTTTGTTCTAGGAAAACTGCTATTGCCTCTGCATATCAAGGAGTTTGCTGGACTTGCCGATGTATTTGCAAAATCCAATCAACATAACCATTGATGCCGCCAATCTGGTCCTCCACAAGATTTGTGAGAAGAAGGAAGCCTTCTCTGGGCTGTTCACCCTGCCTCACAAGCTGACACAGCTGGTAATAGGAGGGATCACTTTCCCTTAATTTCTTTAGGATCCTTATTAGCCTTTTGGACATTTCGGTATTGCGTTCACTAAGTGTAACCTGAATTAGCACAGAAAGAAAGGATATCAATCTTACACTATTCCAAGAATCATAAAATAAAGACATCAAAACCTAGTCCAATATTAACATCAATTGACTTCTGTAACAGATTTGAGATGCATCCATCACTCTTTTCATCTCTCACATTGACAACCTTTACTAAGGAACAATAACACCTTAGCTTACTTTTCAAACAATTATCACTGCAGATGCACCTTTCAGAAATCCATTCAGCCCAAATTCTATTGGAACTGAGGTACTGATACCCCACTGTAGCAATGCTCAAGTCTAAAAACGGTATCAGAATCTTCTTAGAAGATATGATTGCTCAAGCCAACCCCAACTTATTAAGAAGGTATTGAACACAAGACGTTACAGCATTATTGATCCCAAATAGACTATGCAAGTGACGATGTGTACCCTTGATAGCTCTGCTGCTGCATCTGGCCCAAGTAGATTCATAGCTACATCAGGTGAAAGCATTCTACCAAACCATACAACAAAGCGAAAACCGTCATCATATATATAAAGGCCTCTAGAATCTAGGCTATCTGCCGTCAGCGGTAGTCTCCCTATTACATTTTTTAAGTGATCAACATGGGCAGATCCCTGCATCAAGAAGAATGAAATGGGACATTAAAGCTATATACGTAACCTTCATAGTTCCGATAGAAGTGTAGGAAAATATTTTACCTTCAGAAGATAATCATCCACTCTAAACAAGCTAGGATATAATAGCTTCAACAATTTTTTAACAGGCAATGCCATCATAGTGAATCCTGCTGCGCATCGTTCATCAAGCTGAACATCAGCATACCCTCCTCTCAGAGGTGCTGATTTACAGAGTGCTAATCCATACAAAGGCAAAAGTTTTAGGCTCTCTGGATATATCATCCTGCCTCCCAGGCGATGCTGCACTGCATATAGGTTTCGATAGTCTTTTAGGGCTTTTACAATCCTTAACTGCACCGAGTTTCGTGCATCTTCAAGCTTATGGGTCAAAGTCTTCTCAATTGCTGGAAAGTATTAAAGTTCATAAGACGAATATAATGTTTCTCCCAATATCAGGATCCAGGACAGAATCAGTGTAAAATCCAATTTAGACCTACCTAGCCTAGAAAGTACAGAAATAATGGCACCAATGTCAGCCTGGCGATACATATCCCCTAAATCAGCAACTATGGGAGCCGCTGCTGTGTGTACCCTTATACGCCTCTCTCCACAGGATGCAGTATATCTTTTGATAGTTAAGAAACAATTTGTCATTTAAGGTCTATTTGCACTCCCACAGCATTAGATCGCCAATTTTTTTCAACAACACAAATGCACACGGGTTCAACTATCAGAAATCCCTGCACAAAAGTGAAGAGGTAAAGGCAAAGCACAGCAGGTTATTGTGGGATGCATGAGCCCACTCAAATCAGTTTATGAAGAGATTGGCAAAACAGAGATAATTGAAAAACATAGAACAATTAGATCTCATACCAAACTTAATTCATAATAGAATGGAATGCTAAGAAAAGATCCACGTAACTGACTTCATTTAAATTTGGGATTAGGGCTTTGATGTTACCATTATTGTTTAAACAACAGGGATAATTATATCAATGTAGAGTGTTGCAGCTCAATGAAGATTTTAGATTCCAAACTCTGCTCAAAGGATACAGTAAAGCCACTTGGAAATACACAGTCTGAGTTGTCAATAAAGTCTCTTCAAGTGATAACTGCATCGCATATGCCTTATCACAATCAACAGCTGGAAGTGCTAATAAATCAGTGGACCTCAGCATGAAGTTCCCATGATAAGATGTAAAACGAATTCCTGGGTACAGGGCAGAAGAGTATGGAAAAAATCAGCTCTTTGTCCATCCACCCACAGCCACAAGGGAAAAATGATAGAGCAAAACCCATTTAAACAGAAATAAACTTGATAAGATAGATGTTCTAATATTTTTAAGAGTTTCTTCCAAAGAAGAATTATTTAGAATAGGGATATAGATAGACCTTTTCCACATCTTATTCGCATGACAGCTTCCCAGGCAGTTTCCCTTGTAAGATCTCTGGTTAGCTCATGTCTCAACTTCTCCCCATGATTGGCTGATTGGAAACTTGGATAGTAATATACCTGTCCACCTGTATATTTTGCCAGAGTTCCTACAGCAAGAGAGTGTCACTAAGTCACATCCATGATCTATAAACTGGCGGAACAATGTTCTGAAAGTTTCATACATATGCAAACAAAACAAGAGATGAAGAAAACTTGTATGAATTATTGTAAGAATAAATTGGCAGCTAATAAACAGAAAAATAAGAGACAAAGAATGAAGATTCCTAAACCTACTAGAAATTGAATATACTCTACGTAGCCATTAAAAATGGGAAAAAAAAAAAAAGGAAAGAAAGAAAGAAAGAAAACCAAACATGAGTTTAATAGATGACCACGAATGCTATGTTAATAAAGTAAACAAATTTTACAATAGAATATAGTGAAAGATGCTTTAATTCTCATTTTGTTCAGTGAAAACATGCTACAAGCCAAAAAATCTACATACCTAGGGAGGCTATATCGGTGTACTTATCGCTAAATGCATATACATTGATTCCTATCTGATACTTAGTGAAATCGGCAGCCATTTGTTTATAGAATGGATCCTCTGGTATTCTTAAAGCATGTTCCTTATCTGTTCCATGGACACGAGTATCATCTCCACGCAGCTTTAATCGACCAACACCGAGAGATGGCATTGTGTTCTGAAAAATCAACAATTTCCCACCAAGTTGACTCTGTGAAAAGGGAGCATGGTCAGAAAAAGAAACAGAAGTTGATGCACAAATAATAATGGAGGAAACTACTTTACAAATGAACAGAGACACAAAAACAAAAAGTGTTGCTTAAAGAAAGCACAAAATACCGGTATAAAGAACTATGAAATCAATATCATAAGCATTGTAAGCACTGCATAGCTTATTTATCAAATAGAAAATTAAAAACAGAAGAAACCTAACAATTATCCCCAAGGCAAAGTCAGAACCTATGTCAAGTATAGAACACTTATGGAACTAGCTGTTCTCATCGTCACAATGTCACCTCACTTTTCTGCTAAAAGAATTATTCATGGACAAGAATTATATTTTAGGGGAAAATTGGATACTTTTAACTAAAGCACACACTAAATAAACGATGTAGCATGTCTTGGTATAAGTAACACACCATAACCATGAATGCAGCCTTTAAAGCAGAACCAAAAGCAGATTCCAAATTCATACTGTGCTGAAACATGGAGGGCAGGCTATCTAGGAATGCTTCCACCACATTTCTAGATTCAGACAAATTAACAAGGAGATCATCGGGCAGTGGAATGAATATATCATCCAGATCCGAAACCACCATCATTTGAGGCTGTGTTAGTGATGACTGAACAAAGGAAAAAAGAAAACTCAATTTATCAGCTAAATTGCTAGATAAAACCTGCTAAAAATGAAGTATCATTTTTGATATGACTGCATAGCACTTGCCTTCATATTGTAAAAATGGATCGTGCTGTCATAGGTGATAAACCCAATCTGCGTTCTGGGGAATCCAGGCAAGTCATCCAAACAAGACTTAATAGTTTGGGCGACAATCTATAAAGTTAAAGGTCAAACTTTATGTTAGACAACAAAATATACATATATGTAATGTATGCAAACAGAGGCACAGGTCAAACAACCCATGCAAGGAAGTCAAAACATCAATAGTGTTCTAAATAAAAGGTGTGACACACCAACATATAGACTTAGTAATTGCTTAGATGAAAAAAATCATTTTCTTTCTTGATTTAACTAAAGAAAGTTAGGTAAACAAGAACAAAATAATCAAGCAGTCAGAGAGAGAGAGAAATTATTTTTTATTTCTTTAAAAGATAGCTCTGATTATTTTCTTTACTAGATTTGCTTGCAAGAATCACACGTCAAACATTTCAAAAGCCTTGTGTTTACCAGTGCAAAACACATCAACATACATCCAGATGTAGTTTTACCCAGCAGACCTATAAATGAAGCACCACAATCTGTCAACAGACACTTTCTTCAAGCAAGTGAGAAGCACATATGAGATATAATGTCATTATTGCAAAAAGCCCTGCTTAACATACCACAACCAAGATATCAGGGAGAGGACTCTAGTCCTTAGCTGGAAAAACTCACCTCAATCATACCACTTTGAACTGCCAATATTGACACATCAATCAGAAAGAAATATAATGGTGGCATTGGTGGCCGCACCATATATTCAGTTGGAGCAACAAATTCCACGCTACCCTTTTTAAGCTCAGGTCTCTGATCCAAATCAATTCTTCTTCCAGTGGCATCTAAATGGGCAAAATACTCTCCTGGAACTGAACATGAGGGCTTCATCAGTTCAGCAGATATTATGCTTACAAAACAGTACAAGACAATGGAAACAGAATATGTTCAGCAATACCACACATCCAAACAGCAAAGAAAATTTATTCCCAGAGAAAGTAAGAGTGATACAGGAAATCCACATAAAGAAAGAAAAAAGACCAGTAGCCAACCATCAATTGGCCACACTACATAAGATACACAACATTATGCAACTCTTTTTAATTTTGCATTAAATTACAGCCATTCCCAAAAGTTGACAGGAAGAAAATGCTAAACAGCAGAGAAATAAGCTAGGGATAAGAGTTCCATGGAGTCATATTAGGCACATAAAACCAAGGTATATTTCCAATCATCAATCAAGAGCTAATAGTAATCAGATATATAAATTCCCTTAGGGAACACACCAATCGTTAAAAGCTTAGACTGCTATTCTAAAAGTCTTGAGTTCTAATGTTGGGAAGAGAGAATGGGATTTATGAAAATGAGAAGAACTACCCTCATTGTGTAACTCACGGCCCAATAGGCCTTCTAATGGACTAAAAGAAAAGTTAATCAGATATATAAAATTTGATGCTCGTTCACACCCTGAACATCGTCCTATGGGAAGCAATAAATAAAAACAAGTAAATAAGCATCATGAAAACAAACTCAAAGGATCTAAAAACAATTAAATGAACTCAAACTAAAGATTACTAATTCCGGTTTTATGGTGATACAAGCAAGCTAAGCAGTCATAAACTTTCTAACTGCCAACTCAAACAGTACAAGAACATGATAAGGAAGTAGATGACAGATTAAATGCCATCCCCAAGTCAGTTTTATCTTCTGGTGCATAAATTTGCCTCAATGACTATAATTCAGTCCTGGTCAAATCGTAATAATTTAGCCCAGGGTAGGTCTATACTCAGGACCTGTATCTGCTAACTGCAAATAGAGCCTTTTGTACTGCCCCACAGTTTGAAATAGCACAGTTATGACTGAATAATTATTAGAAAGCAGTTTTGACATACCATCATTAAGTAGAGAACAAATGTTGCAACGCCACTTTCTCCCAGCATCAGTAAATGTTATGAACGGATTCACATATGTGCGACATCTTCTACACCGTATAATGCCAGTTGAAACAAAATTAAGCACCGGTACCTCCTCCTGAAAAACAACAATATACAAGGAAGATAGAATTTGTTCACATAACTAGAAATAACAGCATTCCCAAATTTTCATTTTGATTTGATGGCAAAGACACTCACCCCATCAGGAGGCTGGGCGAGAGGACAAACCACTGCTCCAAGAGGCAAATGCCACCTTGAGAACAAGGAATGGGAATTTGGTATTGCACTAGTGGTCAGACGTAAATATCTAGGATCGCAATTCATGGAGAAAGCATCACCCAATGAATTTGGCTCTACATCTCCGTCCAGTGGTCTCGGCAGTGCCTTTGCATCAAGACCAAAGTCCATTGTTCCTGGAACAGACCCAATAGACAGTGAGCTGAAATCTTCTGCCAAGCCTTGGATACCACCCACTGGAGTCATAGAGGCTGGGTGTTGCATTTGATCCCTTGAATGCAACCCAAAGGGGTTTGCTACAGGTGGAGGTTGAACATAAGATCCTTGGTGAGAAAGAAAAGGAGGAGATGGTGCTGGCACACTAGGTGCATAATTTCCTTGTTGGAACTGAAAAGGGGACTGCATGGGAGGAGGTTGCGAAACTGCACTTGAGTGCTTCATATATCCAGGTAAAGGTGAATTTAGAGTGGCCCCGGCAGCAGGAAATGAAGACTGAAAATTGGGCCTTGGTGGGACAAATGACAAGTCAGAGGAAGACTGAGTAACATTCATACTTGATGGTGGAGATCCCATTGGCACAGATGGCACCTGTGCTTGTGAATGAAAAGAAGGCACAGAGGGTAATTGACTGACCGGAGGTTGAAATGGTGGTTGAGCAACAGGTGAGGCTCGATCGAGTAGAGGTTGAGGTCCAGAAGGAAATTGTGGTGTTGGAAAACGCAAGGAGGCTCCCGCTGAGGGCAGAACATTTGATGTCGGCGCAGAAGGCACAGATGGATCATTAAACCTAGGAGGCACAGTAGGTCTAAAGCCAGATGTCTGTGATCCAACTGGAGGCCCATAAAACATAGAAGACGTAGTAGTTGGAGAAGTAGATGAAGTCAGTCCAAAGCCAGGTGCACCTGATCTAACCATTGGGCGAGATGTTGAAAATGGCGTAATCGTTGGAGGTGCAGAAGCAAAAGGAGGAGAATTCGGACCACTGGGATTTTCAGTCCCCATGGCTTTCAGAAAAACAATTATGTATGTCTAGTTGATATAGCTATGCCTCCTCAAATTACCCTGCCAAAACAAACATTCAAAGTTTATATCCAGTAAGATCACCAAAACAAAAACTATAATGCAGCCGAGGCTGCTTCTCCTCATATTTAAAGTGACGCAAATGAAATTAGTGCGTTTAATGGACATAAAAAATAAAATAAAAATAAAAGTGCTAGAAGTTACCAGTTTGATGGCCTTAAAATTTATAACAACAATTCATCAAAAAACTATGACAGAACACCAGAAGTAGTTAAGAAGAAATAATATCTTGAAAATTTTAACCACCAGAATCAAGCGAGGCATAAGGGGCCGTGGGGTAGGGAGTGCCAGTCCCATACCCGACTCAACTAGACCCGACCCGACCCTGATGCTTAAAACAAATCCCCCGCCCCCATCCTCGATTTCGGCAGGGAGAAGTTTTCAAGTCCCATCCGCCGCGCCCTGCCCCGCCCCCCGGTGGAGATCGCGGATCCCCGTCCCATCCCCGTCCCCGACGCGTCCATTAAATTATAAAGTCAAAATAGAAGCCAATCTTGGAAGCAATTAAGGAGAACAAAGCACCTAGGTTGGAGAACAACACATGGAAACTAAAAGGGAAATAAATCAATCCAACCGTAAGCAGGAGAGCAGGCAGCTTCAAATCACAGCAGAGAACCGGCGGCAGGAGGAGTGATCAGGCAGGCAGCGTAACGGCTCCAAGGTGGAGATTGACGGCCTGTATAGCTCGGGCAACTGTCAGCGGCGATGGTTCCAATCTCCTCTGCTCCTTGCTTCTCCAGAGTCTCCGCGTTCAGATTTGTCGGTCACCGATTGCGCTCGTCGTTTCGCCAATCTAGGATGAGTATTGTTGGGCTCCGGAGATTGTAAAGAAGAAGCCCGGGCGGTGATTATGGAGCCAGGTCAAGCTAAAACGGACAAAGAAAAGGGCAAGGACGGTGTTGGCTTTCGAACCCGTGAGATCGCGCCGGTGGTTGGGGGCAAGCCTGACGGGATCATTAGGGATTTTGGTTAATGCGTGTGGGACAGAAAACAATAAAATAGCCAGCCAGGACCTTTGGTTGATTGATGTTGCAGATGGCGCTATTCCGGTTCGGTTTTTTATCGTCCCATCAGCTAGTGTCAATCTTGTATTCTACAGTCACTTCACTTCTGATTTGAATTATAGACTACTTCTAATTTTGATTCTAATTTTTCGTTTTATTTCAGTTTTCTCCCAATCCGTCTGTTTTCTTTAAAAGATTCATGTATCTACCTATCGTCTATTTTTATTAACAAAACTGAGAAGAAGCCATTAAAATATTTATATTAAATTATATATATATAATTTAATATTATATTAATAATTAATTTATAAATATTTTTTATTATTTTAATAAAATTAAAATTATAATAAATATAAAATTTATATAATTTATTTTATTATAATTGTAATATAAGTTATAATTTATTAAATTTATGATAAAAAAATTTTAAAATATATTTAAAATTTATATAATATAAATATTTATAATTAAAATATAAAAAATAAAAATAATTTTTTTAAAAAATATAATTTTAAAAAATAATATTTTTAAATTTATATTTTTATTAAAAAATAAAAATTTTATTTTTTACTTTTAAAAATTATTTTTTAAAAAAATATTTATAACTTTTTTTTAAAATTTTTTTATTTAAATTATAATATAAATATATTTTTATAAATATCATAAACTTATATGTTATATGTATTTAATATTAATATTAATTATATTAATAAAATAAAAATAATAATAATATAATTACTTATTAATATTAATATTAATTTTAAAATTAATTTATAATTTTTTATAATTTTAAATTTTTAATATTTATTTAATTTATTTAATAATAATTTAATATATATTATAATTTAATTAATTTATATTAATAATTTTTATATACATTTAAAAATAATAAAAATATTAATAATTAAAAAATAAAAATAAAATAAATAATAATTTTTAAAAAAAATTATAAATTTTTATTTTTATTATTTTAATAAAAATTAAAAATAAATAATTTATAATTAATTTTTTATTTTTTAAAAAAATTAAATTTATTTTTTATTTTCATTTAAACTATTTATATTATAATATTTGATTAATTTTAAAAATATTTAAATTATTTATTCAAATTATAATTTTTAAAATTTTTATAATTTATAATATTTAATATTAATTTAATAATTAATTTTTTTATATTTTTAAATATTTTAATATAATTAAAAATTTTAAATATATTTTATTTATTTATTTATTTTAATTATAATATAATTTTTATTATAATTTATTTAATTTATATTGATAATTTTTTATACCTATTCAAAATTTATAAAATAAAAAAATTAAAATAATTTTAAAAAAATAATTTTTATTTTTTTTTATTTTTATATAGAAAATAAAAAATATATTTTTAAAATTTATATTTTAAAAAAATATTTATAATTTAAATATTTTTTTATTTTTTTCATTTAAATAAAATAAAAATAAAAAAAAATACTTTCTATAAATATAATAAATTAATATTACTTATTTTTTTAATTTTTATTAAATTTTGTTATAAAAAATTTTAATCACATGTATGAAAGTAAAATAATAATAATAATAATAAATAAATAAAAAGACATCATCACAGTTCGTGCAATGGTCGAGCCAAGAATTTCTGGAATATAAAATAGCAATAAAATCAAACCAAATTCTAATTTTCTGTAGGTGTACTTGCTTCTAGTGACAATTTTTTGTGGCTCCGTTAGTGTTCGCGTATAATGCGTCATATTCTAATCGTCGCCGGCGCAAGCAGTTCAGATTATTATTTCTTCCGTTGTGAACTTACATAACCTTTCATTGCTTTCTCGAATCATTCCTTGTTGTGGAAGCATCGCGTTAGACCAATTATTAAGAAAAAATCAGATTGTTCTGTCTAGTCAAAATACGTGAATTTGAAGCTTCTGCCATGTCCCCTGAGTGCTGAATCTTGATAGTGGAATGAGCATGTCTATAGGTTAAATGTGAACACAGAATTTTTGGGTAATTATGACTAAAGCCCTGTCGTTTCCCTTGAGAATGTGATTGTTGGTCTCTGCTCAGATGGCATCCGGAGGCTCGCCGACAATCGTGCTGGCCCCGAAGGATTCTTTAGTGTTCAATGTTGTTGGCTTACTCACGATGTCATTACTCATTGCCCTTTCTAGCATAATGGAAATGTAAATGTGTACTCCAAACATCAATAAGGGTGTAATTGGATCGATTTAAATGAATTTCATATTTATATTCAAACTAAACTATTATTACTGATTTAAAAATTTTTTAAATTGTTATCAAATTAAAATTTAATATAATTTATAAATTTATTCACCAATAAAAATTTGATATTATAAGGTGATATTTGACATGATAATAAAATTAAATTTTTTTTTATTTATATTTATTATTCAATAATTTAAGTATTTTTATATTTTTACTTTAATTAAAAAAAGTTTAACTTTATTAAATTTATTATATGACTTAATTTATTTAATTTAATTTCATTTTATCACATATTAATTTAGTTTAATATATATATATTAAAATAACGTATTTAGACTATAAAATTTTACACCATTAAATGATATAATATAATTTATAATATTTATAAATTATTATATCTATTAAATTAAATATTTAGGTCAACTTGAGTTTATAGAGTATTATTTGACAGTTGTGATATCTAATTTTTGTAAAACCACGAGGATTTGACTGTTTGCTGTTACCTATTATAAGTTTCAAATGAACATCTAAATGTCTCGGGTTTACCAAAAATAACCTCCTATACAGGCAACCAGTTAAAATAGCTAGTTTACTAGCATTTAGAAATATATAAAGAGTAATTAAATAAATAAAATTAAATATAATATAATAGAATCACAATTTTTCTGTTGTTATAATATATTATTCATTAGATATTAACTTTAAAAAAAAAAATCTGGTACGACAGCGACACCTTGAGTGTTGTTAAAAAGAGCAGCAGCACCATTGTTTCATAAAAAATTAAAGAACACAGAACGTCCCTTCTGGTTCTTCCAGGTAGACCTGCACGTCTCTCGCAAACCAAACCCCATAAACACTTGAGAGTACGAGGGGCAACGAGTGGTCCCTCGACATGACAGTGCACTCAAAATACGGGACTTAGTACGGGTGAATTGGTCTCCAGTTGGACCTAAACCGTAGTCATTGAACTGAACCATGAACACGACACCGTCTGGTGATGTAAATCCACTGGTTAACCGCAACCCCTTGTGACCTACCCTTTCGTTTTCTTAGGTCACGGCAGTAGCAAAATTGACCATTCTTCAATATTCATTTTTAAATGTCAATGACAAATCCATTTTAATTACAGCACCAGCAGAAGGGGTAATTTTTGGCTACAAATAAATTGGACTCCAAAAATAGGCTACAAATAAGCTGACGATCTTGACATATTCAAGTTCCATTTATTTACAGTTTTGTAAACTAAACCGAATCTAGTTTAAGAACAAGTCTCCCAACCTGTATTTTTAACAAAAATAATCAACCAATTTGTTAAATTTTTAATTCAAATATATAGTTATATTTACGTAATATCTAATTTAAGAAACAGTCAATTATTCATAAATCTTGATTAGTTGAAATTAAAATTATTCAACCTTGACTCTCTAATAAATGAATTTCAAAATTAGACATAAAAACTCTACTTCAAATAAATGAATAAACTTAAACAAACTCATATAAAGCTAAGTTACTAACATTGTGTTTGAGAGAGGAGAAAAATAAGAGAATTAGAAAAAATTAAAAGTTAAATTTGTGTTTAAAAAATTTTTGAACAGATCAAATGGGAGAAAGAAAATTTTTTTCTTTGATTTACCAAATTCATTCCTTTCAATTTTTAAAAAAGAATGGTTAATTTTTTTTTATTTTATTCATAAAATAATTAATTTACTCACATTAATATTTTTAACACCCATCAATTTTAGTTTAAGAATAAAATAAAAATTCTCACATTATTTTTTTCCTCTCACTTTCCACTATTTTCAAATAAAAAAAATTGTAATTTTTCTTCATCACACTGCTCTTTCCTAGACATAAAAGTATAAAAAAGTTTCTTTCCTCCCACCTTTCATTCATCGTTTTTTTTTCCCCTACGTTATCATTCCAATAAAGAGTAGGTTTTTAGTAAAAGAAATGATTGATCTGTCACTTTATCCTCAATTATTTAAAAATCAGCCTCCGTATAATAGAGTTTTTCGTTTTTTTTTTTTTACTAACTTTTTAAATTCATGAATGAGTACATAGTTAAATTTTCCATATCTCTTAAAAATTGAGTAGCTTAATTATCCATTCGGAGTGTGGATATTCGCTGAAAGGCATACCCGACCCGTTTAATCAAAGAAAACAAATGATTGCATGTTACAGCTCACAAGCATCATCATCCATTGTGATTTGTCGGGGGGTTGCCTTTCTTGACTTTTAGCTTCGTGCACGTTCCTTCCATTAGCCATTTTCCATAAGTATCAACTCTGTCTCAATAATTAACAATTTTAAGATATATATATATATAAATTATAAAAATAAATATCTAATTCACAATTTAATAATTTTTTAATAAAAAAATTATCTTATATAATATTTATATGCCTACAACATCATAATCAGTAGAAAACCCCCCAGCCAATAAAAAAGAAGTATAGAAGACGAACACTCGAGATATATTTAAATTTAAAGATAAATTTAAATATAAATATAGTAATCTTTAAAACTGGTCGTTTGAGGACGGCCGTCCAAGGGGACAATTTGATTTTAGAGTGGAGCAGATTAATGGAGAACACATGGTAATATTATTTTTCTAAGAATTTCATATCACCATGAAAAACATGATAATACCACATTAATCTCACGATATATATATATACTAAATTGAATATATATTATGTACAATATTTGAATTAAATGTATATTAAAAATAACTACTTAAATTTCCGTGTTGCATGAATTTTATTTTTGTTTATAGTATTTCCGGGACTTGGTATTTTTTTTCAATGATGTGAATTTTTAGAAACACAAGTTGCAAAATATTAAAATAGAAAATGAGATACGCCTGAAAGTTTTTGCCTAAATTATATCGAAATGCACTTAGTTTCCTTGAAGAGATTGGGACATTCGAATGGGGGATAACAGTCTGGTCCTTCCTCGATAGTGACTAATAAAGGGATATATATTTTATGGATTGTTTGAAAAAAGAACTTTGAAATCCATAACTTAGTGTAATTTTATAGATTTCAGGTTCATAAAATTTGAAATGAAAATTGTCCATACAAAATTATGACAATTAAATTTATTTTATTGGATTAATCTAAATTTGTAGATATTGTGTATAAAAGTTATTATGAACATACCTTTAAAATGTAATAGATAAAATCTATTAAGATAATATTATGACAATAAACTAATTAGTCAAAATTTCTTTCCAAAACTTACTGATTCAAGGGGTTTTCAATTTTAACTTCAGTGAAAGATTACAGTTGCTTCTCTCTCTCTCTCTCTCTCTCTCTCTCTCTCTCTCTCTCTCTCTCTCTCTCTCTCCCTCATAATCAAATTCAAATGCCTTTATTTTCTTTTGTTTTTTTTGATCCCTCGAAACTTTAGAACCAAAACTATTAGTTCAAAATTAAAACAAAAACTGAATCGGACCGTGATCATGTCTTTACTGAGAGACCATTTGTAAAATGTCTTCCAAATAACGAGCTCAACCTTCCGTGATACACAAAGGGGTTAAGGCAAGAAAAAGACCGTCTTGGTATTTGTCAGCGTACTTGCGTGGCAGGAAGCGGGAAGGAAGGATTGCATTTTTGGGTCTCTGGAGGGAGGGGGATGGAGAAAGAGAGAGAGTGTGTGTGGGACCCAGTTTCGGCAAGCCCAAGCAATCCATTTTCGGAACTCTTCGCTCTGCCCTGTCCGGAAGACACACGATCTCCCAAAAAAAAAAAAAAAAAAGGGAAAAAAACAGCAAAAGGATTTTGGGTCCCAGTCAGTCAGTCAGTCAGACAGTACAAACATTTCTCCATCCTTCCTTTATATTTCTTTACTTCTAGGGCTTTTTTCACATCTTCTTTTTTTTTTTCTTTTATTTTCTCTTTTATTTTTATTTTATTTTTATTGTGATTCTCTCTCTCTCTCTGTCTCTTCTGCCTCTTCTTCTTTTCGATCTTCCCTTTCTCTGTCAGAAATCAGCGTTCCACTGTTCCTCTGATCCTCTGTTCGAATCCCTTTGGGTTCTCTGTATATTTCATTCTAATCCAATGGCTTTTTTGGGGTTTTTCTTTTATTGGGTCGTCGTATTTAGCGTCACTTAAAAATTGAATACTTGTTTGTTTGATCTTTCTTTTTTATTTTGTTTTGTTTTGTTTTTGTTTTTGTTGTTCTGATCCTCTGGGATCTTCCTTGGAATTTTGGATTCCAAACAAGGTCCTCTTTTTAAAAAAAAAAACAAAAATTTAATTTCGTTTCCACTCATGGCTTATCAAACGATTCCGGGTCCTAGCTCCGGGTCGAGCTCCAGTTCGAGCTTTCAATACTTGAATTCCCCTTTTGGAGATACCACCTACACCAAAGTCTTTGTTGGGGGACTTGCCTGGGAGACGCACAGCGAGACCATGCGCCGCCACTTCGAGCAGTTTGGAGATATTCTAGAGGCCGTCGTTATCGCCGATAAGAATACCGGCCGATCAAAAGGCTACGGTTTCGTGAGTATTTTTGTTTCCTCTTTCTTTTTCATTTTAGTATTGCTTTAATCTGTCTCCCCCATCGATGTTTTTAATTATTAGGGTTAATATGCCTATTTAATTTAAGGATCGGAGCGTTTTTGCTGCCTATTGAAATGAATAAATTTTAGTTTATTCATATGCCCTTGATTGGTTCCATTGTGAATGGTGAATTCTGGCACATCTGATACTTAGTGAATTTGAGAATGGAGTTTCTTTCGCTCAAAGTTAGGTTATTTTCTGGATGGCGTTAAAATAACTTGGTCATGGTTTGCATTTGTGTGGAGGGTGTAGGTGACTTTCCGAGAACCAGAGGCTGCTAGGAAAGCCTGTGCTGACCCTACTCCATATATTGATGGCAGACGTGCAAATTGTAATTTGGCTTCACTTGGTCGACCACGGCCACCCCCGCCTTATGGTATTGTATTGCATTTATGTTTTGCAAATTATGTTTGTCACCTTGATATGTCTGAACTTGGACATGGATTCTGACATATCATATATTGTGGTGTCTGGTTGTAAGGGGCTGTTAATTTTCAATACCAGATTGGTCTTGAAGAGCCAAAGTCAATTTCATGTTTGGAATGTTGTAAATATCATCTTGGATTTGAGTTTCATGGAAGTGAGGTGTTTTAGTGAATTAACACTTGTCCTGTGTATTCTTTCCTTGCTGCTAGTAGCATTCAATAGCCATCCTTGAGTTCTTGTTGCAGTTTTATGTTTTCATTTTCCTTACTGTTTTTGCTCACTGCTTTTTGGTTGTAGGACGATTAAGACCAACTGCCCCATACATTGCAAGTATGCAAGCTGCTCGAGGGGCTTATGTTGGAAGTCTTGGCTATCAGCAACCACTTTCTTATGGCTACCAACAAGGATTAATGTACCATCCATATGGGTGAGTTGCTTATATTCAGTGTAATGTAGTATGCCAGAGAATGAAAACTTTCCACATTTTGCAATATCAATCATTTAACCTGGGAGCAGTTGCCCCCTCCCTTTCAGGTTCTTGTTCTGTCTGTACAGATGTAATGTGGAGCACTCCTTATCAGTATTTTGCATCATTAATGCGCTCATTGTGCTTTTTGTCATCACTTGACTAGCCTAGTGGCCTATTGTCAGCTTTAGGAGTTGTGTGCCAATTAATATGCTTGCATTCCCTTTTCAACTGTGTTTTGCCCATATAACTCAAATAAGGAGGCAAATGGTAGGCTTTTTGTTTTTTCCTTTTATTAAGATTGGGTACATATCCTTTGCAACTACCTTCCCTTCTCTTTTCTTTTGGTTTCTGCAAAAATGGCTATTCATGTATGTACCAATCACATCGTCGACCTTTCAGTTGCTCTAGGAAGATTTAGACAGTTTCCTAGAATTCGGGGTTCATTTTGACAAAACTACAGTGATGTGACATGGTGTGATTGGTAATTGCAGGAATGCAAAAACCGGTAGTTGCAGAGGATATGTGCCCCGGCTCAATGTATATTGAACAGGCAAGATCACAGTTGTGGTTATATAGAAACAGGGGTACAATAGAACAAAGTCCCTAAAGACTCTTGGTTTGGGTTGATGGGTTCTCATATTGGCTGATTTGTCCCTTTGAAATGCATAATGGCGAGTTGAATATAGGATGGATTTTCAGTTTTAAGAAGCTTTTTATTGTTCTTTGCATCCAGCATCATGCTCCCCGAAAAAATCCTGGAGATTCTGTTAATCTTCTCCATATCTTTAATTATTTTTTCCCTGTCAATGCAGCTATGCGGCTTATGGACCTGAATATGTGTACCCACAGGTGAATTTTGGCTGCTATATAGAATTTATTTCCTTTTGTATTGAAATTGCAATGGATTGCAAAGCTGATACCTGCTTGGCTGCTCCTGATTGTTGTTATACTTGAAGGGTGTCTACAATCCTTATGCTGGCCAGCAGTACCTTCAGATATATGGGATGCCTGGGGCAGTAAGCCCTACCATTTATCCTTATGGACAGATGGGTCAAACTCTTCCTGGAGGTCATGGCTATACAACAGTACAGGGATATACCATTCCACATCAGATTATGCAGTTTGGCGGAAGTGTTAATGCCATAACAACTTCTCCTATGGCAACAATTCAGGCACCATATCCTACAGGTAAATGTATCAGGTTAGAAACTTCCGCTTGTTTGACAAAAATGTGACACACTGATAAAACCTGAGATCAAAGCTTGTTTCGTTATCCTCTTACTGTGAGCATCACAATCTTGTTTTGCATAGAATCATCATGAAAAAAATGTAAAATATCCATGAATCTAGCTTTGATTTCTGAAATACGTTCACTGGTACATGTTGTTACTCAAATGATTGCCATGCAATTGAAGCCTTGTTTGTTTCAGGTATGGCACCACCTGTTCCAGCACAATCACAGTTCATTGTTCCCGCTCCTTCTCCTCAGTATGTGCAAGGTAGCGGTTCTGACCAAACAGCTGGGTGAGGAGTTGATCAAGGTGATGCATTTGCCAATACTTGTGTTGACGATTCTTATGCATTGGTTCCACTGTGATACAATGCAGACAGATTTATTCTTTCTTTTACAGGTGTCCTTAAGACTGCAGCAGGACTAAGAGCAGCGGTACTGCTACTAGAGTGGCGGGCTTCGAATCTAGCCTTGCAAACTATTTAATTTGCATTCTAGAGGTACAAATCATTTCTTCATAGGCATTATTGTAACAGACTGAATATCAATCCAAATAAAATTGATGATCGGAAGGAGAAAAGATAATTGTTTTTAACTATTGAAAAATATACCAGAAAAATAATCTGAACTATAATTTTAAGGTTCCTTTTCTGCACATTGTCGTGCTCTACTATTTAGTTCAATGTACCAGTGTAAGATCATTGAATAAAATGCTAAAAGATGAGGAAAATTTTGGTCAAATTGGATGAACTTTTCCGTTGTGCATTTTTGGTCATTTTACTTGAATGTTGCTTGTTACAAGAATAGGATGTGAAACTGATTCCTTAATTGTATATGATATTATCCGCACATTGGCAAATTTATTTGAAATGAGTTTTTACGATGATTGATGCCATAATTAATTGTGTATGTGTGCGCGCGTGTTTTCTTTGTGCAGGTCATATGTAGTCATGCTCACCAGAGAAGTCGATGTCTGGAGTCGCTCCAGTTGGTGGAGAAGGAACGTGGAAGACACCATCTGTTCTTCCATTACCATTATGTATCTGGAAAATTTTTTTTGAGAAAAAAAAAACCACATATGCTAGGGGTGCTCAGGATGAGTGTCTAGCAGTGGGGTGCTGGAATCGGTTTTCGGCACCATCATCATCATCATCATCAACATCATCATCGTCATCGTAGGATAAGACTTTGTAGAAAAGACACAGTAGAATCAAGGTATGATTCTTTTTAGGGCCTAGTCCCAGCATTTGGGTGTGCATAGTGTAGTCTCTGGTGTCATTTGTGTCTGGCATTGTGTTTAAACGTCACCTAGGTTTTGTGCATACTAGTATAGGACTTTTTCATGGATACTTTTTCTAGCTTCTCCCTTTTTAGTCTCTTTTCTCTTTTACACACCCACCCGTCATTTCTTGTTTAATCGCCCCACCTCCTCAACGGGGCTACAAGCGCTGGGCCATACAACGGAGTATGGCCTTTTCAGCTCCTATAAACCCTTTCGATTTGATGTTCTATCATCCCTACACCTTTGTCCCTGTGTAACTCTGACTGTTTAAAAGGTCAACCTCAAAGCATGGGGAAGCAGTGATGGTTCTGGGCAGATTATTCGCGGATCGGCCACGGCGATGATCCGATATAGAATTCAGCGATGCTTCTCTACATGAAATCTCGACTTCAAGGGAGAGAATTGACTGGTAATTTTAACCTGGGTCAAATTTGTGGAGACTGCTCAGAATAACTGTCAACCTCTCGCGTCATGTGGTGTGTAATCATCTTTACAAGGTGATGGCGTTACGAAGGGATATTTCTTTGGGAGACATGGTCACCAGTGTTCCTCCTCACTAAAAGTTTCTATTTGACCTCGCCAACTTCATTCTTCCCTATTTCGGTTTTACCTTTAAACCAAAAATCATTGTTGCTCTCCAACGCTTTTGAAAGAATTCTGAAGAACTAATAATTAAAGATGCCGATAAAAGAAAATTAGAATACTCTATGGACTTATGTTCAAAAAAATGTTGTTAACCAAAACTCAAGGATTTTCCTTAAATTTACAAAATGCTAATTAGCTGCAATTCAAATGCCTCTAATATTCGTAATGCTTACCTTCGACATCTATAAATTTTTAATTTTTTGACTGCAAATAACTGAAAAATGAGATCATTTCCATGTGGGTGGGACTCATTTTCGGAATTTAGTGTAACAAGTAAAAGAATTTAATAAAGATTTAAAGCAAACAATTAGAGTCATACTCTGTGAATAGGCGTTCTGGGAATGCTAATGGTTTCCCCACAAGTGAATGAACTCTCGAAGTTGACTTTTCTGTTCATAAACTGAATCGTCATTGTAGGTGGTCAATTGCATCTGATAAGATTGATGCTGGTTTCGAGTATTTTATTTGCCGAACGTAGGGGATTGGATAAGTTTTGTACGCCCATCTGTCGCATGAATGTTTATTGCAATAATCGTCGTATTTATTCAATATTTAGGCTATCGAATCTCAATTCATTAAGCTTGCATTAGTAAACAAAAATTACCAGCACACAATAGGCGCTGGTGCGATGCATGTACCCTCCCCACCCGTTACCCCCCAGCCTATATCTGACGATCGCAGGATTCCCAATCAACCCACCTTAACTCAGCTACGGGCTACGGGCTGCTCCAATCATTTCTCATCGTATTCAAATTAACCGAATATAACATGCAAATTTCGAGTTATGTAATAGACGGAGAAAAGAATTAAAGGGTTTGTAACATTTCTCACATTTCAGAGTTGTAAGATCGTTGTTGCAAGTAATTGTTTTATTTATCAAAAATAGACATTTACTAATTTTTCATATTCCATAACGTGTAAATAATTCTACATTGTAGCCAGTGACACAGCAGACGTCAATGACTATAATACCATAATATCTAGAGTCAACGTCAACGGAGCAAAAAGTTAAATTGATTCGCATCTTATTAAAGGAATCGTAGACTGAAGCCACACAGGCAACCCTTCTTCCACGGTACATGGTCCTCACGTCAACTCCACCCTCCGCGAAAATTCTCATGGAAAATTCTATGGAGAGGTCTCAATCATAAGTATCAAGTCCAGAAGGAAAAAAAAGAAAAGAGAGAGAAATACGTTTATGTACTTGAATTCTACTAGATGCACACCGAATTTGAATGCAAATATTCCACGGAGGCCCCACTATTTATAAAGACGTAACAAATTATTAATTAAAATTCACTGATATAAGTCTGCGTTTAATCTCCAGTGTTTTTTTATCGTAATTATAACCCAACAATCTCATGTGCTCTGTTTCTCTCTCAATTCCTTTGAGAGAGTTGGATTGAGTAGAGTTGGAGAGAGGACAGAGACTTAAAGTTGCAGGAAACACGAGATGCCGCTGAAAGTGCTGTTCGCCCTTGACACGGCAAGAACACAGTTTTACCACTTCAAAGCCATATTTATAGCTGGTATGGGCCTATTTACTGACGCCTATGATCTCTTCTGCATCCCTCCAGTCATGGCACTGCTTAAACATATATACTACGGGGACGAACACCACAACCACAACTACACGGTGGTTGCCTCCACCATGGTGGGCATAGCCCTTTTGGGAGCAGTGATTGGCAACCTGGTGCTCGGCAGGCAAGGCGACATAAGAGGAAGGCGAAGCATTTATGGGTTCACGTTGACGCTGATGGTCCTCAGCTCCATGGGATGTGGATTTTCCGTTTGCAGGACCAAGAACTGCGTACTGTTCAGTTTGGGGTTCTTCAGATTCCTTCTGGGTATCGGGATCGGAGGAGACTACCCCTTGTCGGCAACGATCATGTCCGAGTTTGCTAACAAGAGGATACGAGGAGCCCTCATAGCCGCCATGTTTTCCATGCAAGGTTGGGGAATTCTGTTTAGCTCAACGGTCACCATAATTGTGTGTAAATGTTTTGAGGCTGCGTCCAAGGATCTTACAAAACATCATGCGCCTGAGGATGCCGACATCGCGTGGAGGTTGATACTGATGCTCGGCGCGATTCCAGCTGCACTCACTTATTATTGGCGAATGATGATGCCCGAAACCGCCAGGTAAAATATATATCTCTAGACTTCTTTTTACGGGGACTTGGCAGAGGCATCCTTACGTTATATCCATCCTCTCCCTCCATTTTCCTTTTCTTTTCTTTTGTTTCATATTTTCCGTTCCTTTTTCCCTTTAGTTTCTCTTTTAAATTCTTCTTCTTCTTCTTCTTCTTCTTCTTCTTCTTCTATTTTTGACTTACTTTTCTCCTTCCTAGAATTAAGGAAACAATAAAGTAGAAGGAAGGGAGGAGATGTACAGGGCAGTTGCGGTGGCGTGGGCGGTGCGTTACGAGGGCCAGTATAGTACAGGCATAATTTTAAACAAATAAGATAAAATATATAAATAATTGTCAAAAGTCCTGCATGCATACTATTAATACGTATTTGTACATTTTATTTTAAATGTATACGTATTACTGTATTGGATGGCTCTGTCCAAGAGCCCGTCCATCTAATGGGGCTCTTTGAAAAAAAAAAAAAAAAAATCGTGTACACGTACAGAGATTCGTGGAATTTCTGGTAAATTTAATTGACGAAGACTCAACCGCAATTTTAACAATCCAAGTTTTAACTCTTTCAAAAGTAACGTATTTTTCTACAAGATTTAAATTGAGTTGCAATTTTTAAAATACAGAGTCAGTCAAACCACCAAATATTTGTTGACTTAGAAATCAATGTAGAATTTTATCATAGATTCTTAGAATAGGATTGAAGATGGCGAAGGTTGGCCAGATTAAAAGTATTGGCTGGGGTCGTTTTCCCAAAATATGTGGTTTTAGGGCATCGTTATATACAAACAAGATTAGGTCGGCAAAAACTAAATCAACAATTTCTTATCCTTGTTTATATTATTATTATTATTATTATTTTACGTCAAAATCAACACTCACGTCTTGTGAAAATCTGAAAGAGTTAAATCAACTCTATTTTCTTGTCCTTGTTTTTTTTTTTTTTTTTTTTAAAGTTACATGGATATTTTACATTCTGATTTAATTTTTTCTTGGCAGTCAATATTAGTAGGGTTTTGAGCTCGTACCAATTTAAAAATTAAAAAAAAAGGGGGGGGGGGGGTGGGGTTTCAGCTAGTCTTACATTTCAGGTGTTTAGCGTAAAAGAGAGGAAACTGTATAAAAGTCAAGGAATGCTTGTAGTCTAGGCAAGAAAATTCACTTTGATATGATGTTGCTCCGTTTGAAACGTGAGTATCATCTTTGCACTTAACAGGGTTGATAAAATCAAAACTAGAAATCGTTGCTCTGGAGCTTTTTTGTAAAATCTGTAATTCTAACTTTTCTCGAATCTTATAGTTAGAGAATTTCGTGCAGTGAGACTTTTCATTGATGAATTGTAAATTTTTTTTCAAGAGAAATTAAATTTGATGCATGCATGTCAGCATGGTTATTAGTTCTTTGTTTTTTTTTTTTTTAATGTTTTTTTGGGTTCATTTTACAGGTACACTGGCCTGGTGGCTAATGATGTCCAACAAGCGGCCAAGGACATGATGAAAGTGCTAGACGTGCCGATGAGTCGCATAGAAGAAGACCAGCCATTATCACCAGGTAATCAATCCTCTTATCCCCTCCTCTCCAAGCAATTCTTTCGCCGCCATGGCCGCGATCTCTTCTCTTGTGCTGCGACATGGTTTCTCCTCGATATTGCCTTCTATAGCAGCATCCTATCCCAGTACCATATTTACAATCGTTTCGTCAAAACGGAAAGAGCCAAAAATGTGTATGAAGAAGCTATTAAAATCGCTTATTTTCAAGCCATTGTCGCCATATGTTCCACAATTCCAGGGTACTGGTTCACTGTGTATTTCGTGGATCGCATTGGAAGAAGGAAAATTCAAAAAATGGGTTTCCTCTGCATGGGCGTGGCCTATTTCGCTCTTGGATTGCCATACTCTTATTGGCACGAGCACCAAAACGTGGCTTTCTTAGTCCTTTTCTGCCTGACTTCATTCTTTGCAAATTTTGGGCCGAACACAACCACATTTATGGTGCCCGCGGAGCTTTTTCCTGCGAGACTCAGGTCCACATGTCATGGGATTTCTGGGGCCATGGGGAAGGTGGGTGCGTTAATTGGGGCCCTTGGATTTATATGGGCTTCAGATGATCGGGGCTCAGAGGATCATTCTCCAAAATCCAAACCAATGACCGTAGCTTTGGCCATACTCGGTGGAGTTTGCCTTGTTGGATTGGTAGTGACTTGCTTCACCATGCGCGAGACTATGGGAAGGTCACTCGAGGAGAATGAGAAAGAAGAGGAAGAAGGAGCAAGCATCTCCTCGTTTGGATTTTTCTCTAACGCGACAGTCACACCAAATTCCCGTGGCCTCCAGCCGTGAACAACTTACATACATTTTATCCGAATCTCATGTACACTGAACGCTTCAAATTCTGTGAGTTACTAGGTTCTTTGTGTTTTTTTTAGCATTTCCCAGTTATTTTTACTCCTCGTACTTTTAGGCCTATGAAATGCTCTAAATAGCCTGTGTGTTTCAAGGATCGTGCAGCCTTTGCTAGCTATCAACTAGAAGTGTAAGCGAATCAGTTTGAGCACACTTGCTTGTATTCAACTTCAACAGTTAGTGGTGGTTTGAGAAGCCAAATTCTATTTCGCATTCCATTTGGGACACGAGGAATTCTTTTGCCAAAGAAAGACGTATCAAACGTATAAAGAAGAGCGATTAGAGCACTAAAAATCATTTTCACTAATTGTCAAAACATTCCAGAGGTAGTAGAGATTGAAAGGGACTATCAAATTCGCGCACTGGTAAAACGCATCCATCCTTTGTAAAAACCAAAAAAAAAAACAAAAATGCCATCCAAAAAGACTTCTTCAGCATGATCGCACTCAGTAGGATTAAGAAACCAGTAGACACGTAGACGTAATTACGTAAACGAACTTTCCTAGGACAAAAAGAATGCACACCCATCTGCATATGGAGGCGGCGAAGGAACCATTTTTCCCGGAGGCCAAACATCGTCTATATGACAGAGAGATAATCACGATTTTAGTTCGTATGGCGG
This sequence comes from Rhizophora apiculata, assembly GCA_037832385.1. Classification (NCBI taxonomy): domain Eukaryota; kingdom Viridiplantae; phylum Streptophyta; class Magnoliopsida; order Malpighiales; family Rhizophoraceae; genus Rhizophora; species Rhizophora apiculata. The sequence goes on along the minus strand of CM075430.1, from coordinate 924,766 downwards.
TCAATCTTCTAGCACCTTTACATATTTTTTATTAGACGTCTCTATCGGTACGCTTCTTTCTTCTATTTTCCTTTTTCATTTATCTTCTTAACAGCAGCACCTTGACTTAATTTTTGTGCTTTGTTTAAACTAATTATAATTATGATTTATGTCAAAAACCAATATTTGATTAAAATTTGACATGAAAGTTTAACTATAACAGCAGGGATTAGAAACTCCTGGAATCGGGGATGGCCTCTGAGTCACAACCATCTTGCACATGTGGGTTGGTACAAATAATAGAGTGCATTATGCCGACATAAATGCCAACAAAAGCAAAAAAAATAAAAAAATGAAAAAGAAAAAGATACATTGACGATTGGGAGACCGGGCAGACTGGACTAATGCGACGAATGTCGGGCTTGTGCTTTTGTTTTTGTTTTTTTAAATAATAATAATAATAATGCTGGTATAATCAAGCGAAATTCACTTGAAAATTATAAAAATATGCATATATTTAATAAAAATATATTATTTACATATTATTTTTACGTGTATACATATTATACTCTAGACCCTCACCCTGTCTTTCTAGCAAAGTCAAATAAAAAGAAGTGCAAGTAAAGTACCAAATGATAACTTGTTTAATATATAAACATATTTGGGTTTTATGCAATATTCAAGATTTGTTAAAAATAATAAAATTAATATTTGATCGAAGACTCTTATAAAACAAAAACCTGACTTTAAATTTTCTCCTCGACAGTGATTATTATTTGGATGATAATTATTTTGCCGTTGAAAGAATCAACTTGGGAAAACGCCAACAAAAAAAGGCACCATTCATCTCGTCTCGCTAGATGAGAAAAACGAAAAAAAAAAAACAGTAATGATTAAGTTAAAGGAGCATAGCATCTGTGGTCCCCTAACCCTGGGCCCCGTACAGAATGCCTGCAACTCTATCTATCTAGCTACGAGTATCAGAACAGGCCTACACGCTCTCTTCAGAAACAATGACTTTTTGTGAATTCCACCCTCAACAAGGAGTTGTCTTTTAAAAAAAAAAAAAAAATTTAGTCTGTTTTTTTTCTTTTCTTCTGGTGTTTTTTCCGTCTGAGCTCTGGCCGTCTCTTGTAATTGGAAAAAGAGTAAAAAGAAAAAGAGAGAGAGAGAGAGAGAGAGAGAAAAAAAAAATAGAAAATGAAAAAAAAAAAAAAAAAAATCATGGCTGTGTCTTTAACTGTACCAAAAGAAAATCTATTTCTTTCTCGAGAAGTGATTCGCTATTCAATTAACTAGCAATTTATCAATTTCACATTCTTTTTGCCTAAATAGTAACATGCTATAAGATGAGTAATGTGAAAAAATTCCATGAAAAGGAATAGGAAAAAAAAAAAAAGATTCATGTGTTGGAGACAATCTAATTAGAATTTTAGATACATCATATATCTCAAACATTTCTTAGACATGTAAGAAATCAATCTCATAATTTTTAAGGATCATTCACATGAATTTTTTTTTTTTTTGCAAGTAGTTAATTAGTATTGAAATTTGGAATTATTTATTTTATTTTATCATATATTTGAATAATTTATTTGACATTTCATTCAATATAATTTTATATGGTATTGAAAACTTAATATTTTTAGTGAAAGTTAAAAAAAATTAAAATTGTTAATAAATATTAACTGGAAATAAAAAGTTAATTTTTTAGGTTATTTGAATTTAAAATTAATAATTTTTTCAGGTTATTTATGTTTAAAAATAAGAATTTACATACATATTACATATTAGGAACACGTATAATGTTTTCGCTGTTATGTCTTCGCTGTCCTAGTTTTGAAAGAGTTGAAATATGTCCTCCTTTGTATGGCATGTAACGATCGTGCTTTATATATATATATTTTTTTTCTCTTCCTTTCATTTCTTTTTGTGTCATATATGAGAAAGGAAAATACCTTTATGATAATTTGAAATAAAGATATTCACTTCATATAAGCAAATTATATCTCTGAAAGTCGAACTCAAAATATAGATATTCATGTTAATTCACATAGAACTGAGACTTTTATCCTCTGGAAAATTAGAAAACTAGATTATTCATTTGTTAAAAATATATAAAACGGTGAAATTGAAAACACCTTTTAGCAATAACTAAAGTAATATTTTGTTTTTGGTTAGAGGACAAAAAGAAGATGGGGATAAAGACAAATAATATTTTTGATTGAGAAAATGTTGCTTGTGATGATTTCAAGTCCCACGAAACAACCCGATGTAATTTCCTACATAATTTCTAACCTTTTTTTTTTTTTTAAATGTAAACATATATATATATATATATTTGACGTAACATCTCCAAAGTTTTTATTATAATTTTTATTGTATTTGTTGCACCATAAGTATAGCTTTGATTATCACCATGTATACTAATAAATGTAACTAGAGTTAAATATGTGTTTGAATTGAGAGAAAATGATAGGAAAGAGAGTGATAGTAAAAGAAAATGAAAACGATGAAATGAAAGCTTATGAAAATTGACTGTGACAATGGTTTTAATTAGATGAGATTGCCACCAACTTTATCCATTATTATTGTTACGCTAACCAACTATCTATTCCTAATTAATTTCACCAACCAAGGCATCAGGATTGAGCCATCCGGGAAGAATCTGGTTTTTTTTGTTGTCTTTTTTTTTTATTATTAAAAATAAATTTCCTCTCGAGGAAAAGCCTTTAAGTGCCAGCAAGGTCTTCAGAGCAATCCTTTCACCAACAAAGTAGTATTTGCCTTATCTTTTTGCTGATTTTGGTTTCAATTCATTCTTATTCCTGTTTGCAACTCTGATTCCACCATGAGATATTATTATTACATCTAATCTTTTTCCAGCACCATTCTGATTTATTTTTCCCATTCCAGTTCTTCTTCTTCTTTTTTTTTTTTTTTTTTTATGTCTACATATATACCTATTTACAGATTTTACTATTTACACCAGGAGCTACTGTTGTTTGATGTAAACTGATTCTCGTTTATTTTCTAATTTTTACACTCATTTTTAAAACCCCAAGAACCCCTTTTTCCTTTTTTTTTTTTTTATCACATGGTTGGATTTAGACTAGAAGTAGTTGTTAAAATGTTTGTCAGAATTCTTAGTTACTTAACAGTGCAATTATGGTTTTTTTTTCTAATATTTTTAATGTTTGTGTTGGATTTATTTGTTTGTAATGCCATTGGCCTACCAACTAACAATTTTGGGCCAATAATTGCCTCGGAGTCGGATTCTTTTTCTTGCCTACTCTGGGGTTCTTGGATGCCCGTGTCTGTAGCTTTTCTGTTTTGGTAATTTGGGAAATTAACCATTAGATGACTCAGAGCTTTCCAGTATTTTTTTTTTTTTTTTTAAGTTTTCACCTACGCCGTGTCTGATTTCTGCTTCTATCTTTTAAGGCTTGGACCTTTGAGCCAGCAATGGTACACGAGAACTAAAGTTTTGCAGCACAACCACGCCAGGACACTTTGGGGTATGGCTGTAGCTACAGAAGCTGTGGTCAAGATGTTGTTAGAAGATGTTGTCATCATTCTGTAAAGTCAGTTTTGGTCGGAAATCGGAGTAAGATTAATGGCGAGGAAGAGAGAGAAATTTACAGTGAAATTGCACGGCAAGCCGGGTACTTTAATTAGTTGAAAAACTTACTTTTCAATGTCTATAATCATGAGGCATTGCCTTGAAATTCGAGTTCCCAATTTCGGCCTTTACTCCTTGAATTTTGAGACTAATTATAAGTTTTTTTTTCCTTTTTTTTTTTTAATTCTCCTTCACTTTACGCTTGTCCATGAATTGCTTCAACTAGTATGAATAATTCCCTTGAAAAATTTGTAAGTGCAATTTAAGCATCACCTCATAAAGTTTCTCCAACTTCGAGTGTGTAAAGACTTCTAATACTAATAATTATATAATTATTTTTTAATACCTTGTCAACAATTTATTACAATGTTGTTTTTTTTTCTTTTTCTTAAAGATAGTAGGGATAAGTACTTCAGCGTTCGAATGATTAAGAATGTCCATCTGTTGTTATGTAATTAATCTGTATTATAACAAAAAAAAATTAGTTAATTTAATATTAAAGAGTCATAGAAATCACAAAAATAAAGTAATCAATTAAATCTCAAAAATAAAGAGTCACGGCTTGTTCATTAGCAATATGTTGTTTTCTAGCATGAATTGAAGCTCAAATGGTTATGCTTGCAGCATCATTCTTTTACGGTTTTGTGTAGAAAATTGGAGAGTCCAATGAATTTGTTGATGCGGCACATGCCCCACCTCTCTCTTTCAGTCTTGTTTTTGTGTTGGATGCTCCATGTTGCCTACGCTTTTGGGGACTTCTCAGAATCACTTTTTGGAATCGTTTGTCAAATTCAACGCCCCATGGTTCAAAAGGGTCAAATGACAACCCAACGAAAGGAAAGTAGCTGTGAGCTGAACTTCAATGTTGAGAATAATAATACTAGAAAAATAAAAAACCCCCACAAAGGTCGATGGTATCAATGATACTTAAAAAGAGTGCCGAGAGAAGAGGCATACAAATACGGAAAACTTTATTTAAAAAAAAAAAAAAATTCCGCACAAATCACCAAAAAGTGACAATGTAGTTAATAATTTGTGTATTTCTCTCCCTAATTGCCCAGATTTGAGTCCTTTCAGCAAGACTTGCCTTAGAAGAATAAAAGTTTGAGATTTGAATTGAATGCGACGTTAGATTTTAAATTTATTAATATTAAATTTAAATTTAAAAAATTATATAAATTTAATAATAATAAAATAATATTTTTTATAAAAAATATAATAAAAATATTAATAAATAATTTTAATCTTAATATGAAAATATAATAATAATATATTACGACAATTTTTTTTAATTAAAAAAAAGAGCTTTCAACCGCGTAAACTATCATTCCACTCTAAAGTACCAAACAAAGGCATGTAATTATAAATTAATTTTTATACAAAATATAATTATTATTTATAAATCTTAATTTTTTATTTTTATTTTTTTCAAAAATGTTAAACAAAAAAAAATAATTTTACTTATCATTTTTTTTCTATTTTAACTTATCTAAAACATTATTTTTTTATTTTTTATTTTTTCACAATTTTCTTTTTCACCTCACTGCAAAGCCGAATGAGAGATAAATGACTTCAAAAGGTGCGGGAACCAAGGCATGTGGCACAATGAACTTTCAAGGGCACAGCCCTTAAAAGGAAGTTCATAAGACCAGACGTTATTAAATGCAATATCAGAACTAGGCTCTGGAAAAGTGAAAAAAAAAAAAAAGAAGGAAAAAGTAGGCTAAGGCAAAAAGATGGCTACGTTTTTCATTTTTGGGTGCTGGATAGGACGTAGGCTTATGTAACATTTCTCAGGACGTGGACAAACAGCGACACAGGTTATAAAAATCAGCACAATTCCTTAACAACACATTTAAAAAAAAAAAAAAAATATATATATATATATATATATATATATATAGAGTTACAAAATAGGAGTAAAATTTTTTCTTATAATTTTATTTATTTGTGATAATAAAAAATATACAATTAATTTTTTTTTTTATGGATCAATAAGTATTACTAACTAGGTCTTTTTTTATTTTTCTATTAATTGATTCTGACATTTTCTCCGTTTGAGACTTTACAACCCTAATATTGTTGAGTTATAAAACATTGGTTTTTTTTTTTTTTGTTAGTTGAATAATGTTACCGAAATAGCATATGTTGTTAGAATCAATCGTTAATCAAGAACAAAAAAATTTTTAATATCCATAAATATTATATGTAAGGTACAAATATAATAATATACATGATAAGAGTTTCACCCGCGTTACAATATTATAATATTATAATTAATAAATATAAATTATAATATATTTTATATTAAATAAAATTAAGTATAAAATATATTATAATTTAGATTTTTTAATGTAAAGTAATTTATGTGTCTTCTTTTTGTAAAGAAGAAAATATTTTATAGACCAAGAAAATAAATTATCAGTTGAATACCGATTTCACTTGCATTGACAATACATGAGATCCACCTAATAATTTTTTTAGTAAAAAAAAAAAGAATTACGAGTGATATCTTTTACTTGGGGCAGTCACTAAAAATCTAGAGAGGCTACACATGGTCAGGTGCAGCAGCCTACGGCCTACGAACAGTGATGTAATAAAATCTTATTATCACCTGATCATGTTGCACGTGCAATGCCGACACGTCTTATACTTTATTATTAGACATTAGATAGTTCCTTCCTTCATCATAAATGACTCCTCCTCTTGACCGCTGTCTTTTGCTTTGTTTGACATTTAGTAACAACTACGGAAATACAAACTTTTACAGACACAAATAGTTTTAAATTATTTTATATTTTATAAAAATTATATTATATTATAATAATAAATTTTTATACAAAAGTATAAAATTTTCATGATTTTATATTATTTTATTATATATTTTTTATATATATTATATAAAATATTATTTATTCAATATAAATTTTTTTATAATATAAAAATATTTTGAATTCATTCATGAATATGAGATGATGTCTAGAAAAAACGAAATATTTTATACGAAATGGAAAATCATTTTTTATCTTTTCAATTTACCTTTCTCTTGTTCCATAAATTATCTTTTTTCTTTTTTAAAAAAAAAAAGAACTTACCTTTCCCTTGTCGAGGGCCACCAAAAGAGATTGCCTAACTTAAATTGACATCTCAAAATATCCAAGCTTTTTTCTTTTTGAGCTTTCAACTTGCATTGAGGATAATTAAAGTAATTTAAAAAATGAGTTAACTTAATGTTATATATAAAAGTAAAATATTTAAATTAGATTTAATTGAAATAAAAAAAATTGTAGAGATTAAGATGATAACTTTGTTATATTTATAAAAAATGAATAAATGTGATAATTACCTTATTTAAATTAGCAAAATAAGAAATAAAAATCTTAGCAAAAATATAATGACTACAAAGAAAGAAGGTTGTTGATTTTGATAATTCATTTATTTATTTTGGTTTTCGATTTTGATAATTTATCCAAAATATGCAAGAAAAGCAGAAAGTAACGACAAAAGTAAAAGAATAATAATTTATTTTATGGGGATGAAACATAGCAGGCGAGTTGTGTTAAAAGATGTCAAAAGAATGAGGTGGGAGCAAAGTGGCAGTTTCTGGTTACAGCAATCGAGTGTGGGACTAACAGCGGGTTCGAAATAATTATTGCAATTTAAAAATGTATATTTTAAATTAAATATAATTTTATTTATTTATAATAAATTATAAAATTTATATTTGACAAAACTAAATATCAATATAAATTTATATTTTAAACATATAATATTTTTATAAAAAATGTAAAAAGTATATTACAGTATAAGAAATTTTTAAAACAATAATTTTATTATTATATAAAATATTTATAATTTAATTGTATAAAATTTATTTTTTTTAATTATTTTTATTTTTTAGATGTTATAAATAATTATTAAATAATTAATTATATTTATTAACAATAAATTTTATAAATTATAATAACAAAATTCAATTGTAACGTACTTTATTTTAATTTGTTTGAACTGTAATTTTGACGAAAAGGTTAGCAATGGAATTGGATAACCAAATCAAGCCAACAGAACTCGGAAGCGCGTACTTGATTCTGAGAAAGATGGAACTCCCCACCAAACAAAGTAGAGAAGAAAGATTTCTAAACCACCGAAATGCTAAGCCGACCCCAATTTTTTCGTAAAAAACCAAAGTATTGTATATTTGAAATAAATTGTATGACATTATTTTCGAAAAAATTTATTACTTTTTTTTTTTTTTTCAATTCAAAGACAGACTGCGTCAATCGTTCTATAATAAGAAATTATTACAATACTAAAAAAACAATAAAGAATAATTATAACAATAAAAGTAATAGCACAACTCAAAAATTCTAAATTCTCGTAATATAAATCAATTGTTGAAGAGTGAAGATCCACCATATAATCCATATTATTGGCAACTTGCCATATTAATTAAGTTTATAAATAAAACTTTTTGATGGAAAAAATAAAATGTTAGGATCAAAAAGTGAAATTACTAATAAAGGCTGATGAGGGAAAGAAGTCAATTTTCTTATTAATCAAAGTTTAGTTTTTATCTATAGATAAATATTTGAACATTGTTAAAAACAATTCTGAATTCAGAATTAAAATATCCTAAATAATAACTTTAATATTTAACAGCATTAAGTAATATTAGTTTAACCAAATATTATAAATTGATTTTATTGATCAACAACAATAATCATTAATCAACCATGACAATTACCAATCAACAACAACATTTAATAATTATCAACAGTGATAATAACAGACAAATCAAATAATTTTTAGTCTTAACTATTCATAGTTAATGCATTATTTGGTTTTAAGTATTTAACTAATTTTTCTCTAAGTTAGCAAACTGTAGAGAATCTCAATACTTGCTAGAACAAGTGCTTTAGCTGTGAGATGGGATAAAAGAGGTGAATAATCTATTTATTTTATATCTACTATTTCTATATGGCAAAAATTTGTCAAGTGACATACTTTTCCTCTGTCATACTCTTTTTGGTATTTTAATTCAATTAGAGATTCAATTGTATTTTATCCATCCAATTATGGAGATTTATTGATTTGCTTAATTTATGTAATTTCTTATCTCATTGCAGAAAATAAAAATCATCAGTGATTCATTGACCCTTTGTTATCTCAGATTTATTTAAGATTTCTCATCTAATTTAAGGAAATAAAAATCGCGTATCTCACAATCACAATCAATCTCTCTTATTTTGGGATTTATTGATTTTTCTAATTTTTCTAATTCCTTCTCTCATCTAAGGGAATAAGAATCATCTCTTGCGTAATTAATTCCTCAGAGTCCTCAGACAATTCCTAGATTTAGACTAATCTAGGTAATTAGAATAATATTATTAAGGGTGTTTTGGTCATATATTAATAATCAGTCACTGTAATCCTCTAAATGTAGGTCAAAGCTATTTTTCCCGTCAACTACTTTTTAAGAGACCAATCAATAAATAACAACACTTAAAAAAATTTACCAAACACATGCTCGTGCTCTGCTGTTTCAAAGTAAACTACAATAGCAACCCTAAACAACAAAAACAAATACCCTTTAAGATCATTTTTTTGGTACCAAATCTCTTCATCATTTAATTTATTTGCTTGTTTCTTTATATTTATAAGCTTCAAATCTCTGCTCTCACAATGCAAAATTTAATAGAAAATGTTACAACTAGTGTGCATTTTTTAAAAATACTTTCTATAAATTAGGTGAAATTTCTTGTCTTCCAAATTACATGAATTAATGACTTTTATCTTAATTAATTCAAAAATAAAGAAAAAAAATAAGAGAACTTTTTTTTTTTGTGCAAGAAATGTCAAATCATTATTAAATTAATATCGTTAAGTATCTTTTATTATAAACAAATAATGATGTGTCTTAAGCTCTTGATCATAATAAATAAAAAAATAATGTTAAATAGACTGATTATCTTTCTTAACTTTGGTCTTTATTTTGATAATGCGAACGAGTGGTTTAATTAAATTTTATATTCACATTGTTTTTTTTTTTTTTTTTTTAAGCTAGATGACTTTTATATTCACATTTTAAATATATAGGTGAGTTCTCTCTCGTTTTTCTTCTTAATGTAGATGAGCCCACCTCCCCTGCTCCTTTCTCACTCTACTCGTTCTTGTGTATGCTTGTGTGTGTGTGTGTGTGTGTGCCTGAGCGAGGATGTTGGCAGTGGAAGATCTTCTTGGTGAACTACAAGGACAAGATACAACAAGTGTGAACGGTGGTTTGCCCCCAGGTTTTAGATTCCACCCAACGGATGAAGAGCTTGTAACATTTTATCTTGCTTCAAAGGTATTTAATGGGGGCTTTTGTGGAGTAGAAATCGTTGAGGTTGACCTTCACAAATATGAGCCCTGGGAGCTTCCTGGTACATGCATTTTATGCCATTCCTGTGCTAAATTGGTTAATTATTTCTTACCATTTTCTCCTTACTAGCAACAACGTCATGTCCACCCTCCACTCTTGGTTACTAGCTTTTGTTATTGGTTTGGTCATGCTCGCAAGCTAAACCCTTTAAGATTTATTTTGCATTATTACTTAATTACCGCAGTTTTTTTTTTTTCTTTAAATACTTTTTTTTGTTATTGTTGTTGTGAATGATCATCTCAGATGCGGCAAAGATAGGGGAAAGAGAATGGTACTTTTTCAACTTGAGGGACAGGAAGTACCCAACGGGGCTGAGAACAAACAGGGCAACGGTAGCTGGTTATTGGAAAGCCACAGGCAAAGATAAACAAGTCTACAGCAGTAGTAGTATAAGTGCCTTCAATTCCAATTGCAATGTTGCTTCTACCACTTCAGCCTTACTGCTTGGCATGAAAAAGACTCTCGTTTTCTACAAAGGCAGAGCTCCCAGGGGCGTCAAGACCAAGTGGGTTATGCACGAGTACCGTCTCGACGGTCACTTCTCCCCCCGGCACACGTGTAAGGTACACGTGTGCCCTCTCGATCTGTCTTTTGTCTTTCTTTCTTTCTTTCCCTTTTTTTTTTTTGTCTCTTCCTGGGTTGACTTTTAGCTGCTTGCAAAGTTGTAATAACTGGTTCAATTCTACTGTGATATCCCGACTAGACGTTTCTCACCCACCTTTGATCAAATTTAACTTGTGGGGTTAGTTTCTGACGTGATTGGTATGATTTGACAACCCCTCTTTTGATATCAATGTAGCCGGGCATTCGTTTGATTCTCCAGAGGAATTATATATATATTTTTCTTTTTGTTGTTGTTCGCATTTATTTTTACGATGAAGGCAGAAAAACTCTTGGTGAATCTGACGCGGTATGATTTAACAAAAGATTCTTTTTTCTTTCCTCTCTCTCTCTCTCTTTTTTGGTCTTTTGTGTATTAGTCGCTTTAGAAAATGAACGCCAGTTTATTGATAAACTCTTGTGACTGAAATTGTAATTATTGCTGTTTGCTGGTGGGAAATGGTTGTCTCGCAGGAGGAGTGGGTTATATGCAGGATATTTCACAAAAATGGGGAGAAGAAGGGTGATCTGCAGGTTCAAAGACAGGGCTACATAGTAGAGGAAACTTCACCACGCACCTTCAGCACGTTGCCTCCGTTGCTGGAAGCCCCAGCAGCTTCTCCTACTCTAGGAGATGGTCTATCTCAATTAAGCGCTCCTCAGGAGGCAACCCTCCAAAACCCTTTTATGATGATTGATCAGCATGAGGAAAATAATTGCCTCAAAGGCCTTCTCCACCTGAACCCGCTGTTCTCCGACTCCAACATCTGTGCAGTAATTGGCTCCTTTCGACAACCGTCACCTTCAGCCACTGCCATCTCTACGCCCATCACAATCGGCACCAGCAGGGGTGGTGCTGCAGCAGCAACAAACAAAAGCATGGGAACAAACAGCAGCTCGTTAGTGTCTCCTCTACTCTCACATCAAGCTTGCACTTCCCAGGAACAATACTCTGTTCTCAAACAGTGCAAGACAGAGGCTACATATTCCCAATTCCAGCTACCTGTTTGTGATGCCGATTACCTGAACTTGAAGTGGATGCATAAGTACTGCAGTGACGACCCCAGCCCCATTCCGTGCACAAATCCCATGTTTCTTGAAACGGATTGCAACGTTTTGAGAGTCTCGTCATCAGCATATTCCAGTACTACTCCTGCTGTAGACACCAGTATCGATGAAATGTCCAATTCAATTGTTTTCTACGGGAACAGCTTTCAAATCCCATCTGACTCCACGGTGAATCTTGGCCCTCATCAGATTCTTAATTAAAGATCCACCAAGTTTCATCATCTAGTTACCTTTACTACTGTGATGGATCGTATATATATGTGTGTGTGTACGAAATACAAATACGTTACTGCCTATATATTACATTCCATGGGGTTCGTTATTTATAAGTTTGCATGTGTCTGTGTGCGTGTGTAAAAGTCGTACCCAGTGGATCAATGCACTTAGGTTGGTGTCAGGATGCGAAACACTGCCGTTCAATTCATTGGCTAATTCCATGTAAGCTCGTGGTTGAATTGAACCTGTGCTTCCATTTTCTCAGCACTACTAAATAATCAGCCAGGACCATCATCCCAACAAACCAGAACTGAAAGGATGAACATACAACCATGTATTTCAGCTCACGATGCAATTCATTGCACGTTCTGTTAACACAATTAATGTGGCAGCCTATCAGAAAATGCTTGACTGCATTTGCAGGCGAGCTTTAAGAAGAAAAGATTTGTGGCTCAATTCCTCAAATAATGGAAACAGACAATCAATTCACAAATACCTTCTCACGAAATCCAGCATTTACTACGTCTAGAGTTCAGAAAAATTACATGCCAAATTACAAAGGATAAAACACACTTGCAGTCAAACAATGCCCCTGTGCCCAACAAAGGAAAAAAGTCAAAGCCCGTGACAAAAATATTAGAATTGTTATTCCTAATTCTAGCAGAAAGAATGAATTGGCGTACAGTGTTAATCCCAGCAATAATTAAAAGCCAACAATGTAAAATTTTCTTTTATCACTGAAACACCACGTTTTAATTTACTCCACAATACTGATTTCCCTATCCCGCAAACCCAAACCTGTACTAATAGCTCACTTTCAAATAACAGACAAGAACACTTTTTCATTTAGTTGAAAGAACACAATGTCATATGTTCTGCATGTAGAGCAGAGACAGGGCTTTCTAGTATCATCAGTATATACATTCGACAGGGAAGAAGGCGGAGCCAGTAAGGGATATGGTGGCTGCAAGAAACCCATGTAAACCTAGTCCATGAACTACATGGCGGAGCAGACAAATGCCCTGAAACAAATTTGCAGTAACCAAGGCAACAGAAGACCGGATTCAATTTCCATACCTTATAAACTTAGGACCAGATGATTGCGGCGTCTGTCCTTTTTCAGACAAAGAAATAAAAACCCGGGCGAGGACGAACACGGTCGTTGATCAAATTATACATCACCCCAAGCAATTTTCTTGATTTTGGAAAAAAACAAGCATTTACCACTAACAAAAGTAATAACCACAGAAGAAAAAAAAGGGAAAAATGTGAGAGTGATGAAAACTGTATTACCTAACTTTATAATGAATTTTTATAGAATGATCTTTTATTGATAGAGTTGTACTTATACAATTAAATAAGTAAATAATTTATAACAATTAAATAATTATGTTGTAACGGAAAGAAACACTTAATAATGGAAAGAATGTTGACTAAACAGTCAACTTCGATGACGTGTTGTACACGTGTACCGACACATATTCCTGATGTGGACAACATGCGTTGCTGACTTGGCTCGTCTTTTACCCCAGGCGTCCGCGGGCGCGTGAAATGCAGAGACGACGGCCTCACGGTGCATGGCCGCCCCACAAGTAGAAAAACTCCAAAAACTGTTTGTCTTTTTTTTTAAGGGTGTGCATCGAACTTGAAGCTTTGTGCAAAAAGGTGCATAGAAAATGAGGAAAGCAGATCAAGAGAAACCCCATCAAATTTATATTGAAGGGAAGGGAGACTCAGGAGCGTCTGCATAATTCCACAAGATTTTAACATATTCAAAATATATTACTAATAAATATTGCAAAAATTGTATGCATCATTACATATTAAATTGCAGACTAAAAATATTTATCAGACCTATTAGGGGATAACACATGTCTAAATGTTCCGTTGATTATGAGGATTCTTATAACAAGTTTATGAGATTAAAATTTTTTATTTTAAGATGAATTTTTGCCACTAAATATTTATAATCAAATATCCACATTCATCAAGGTAATCTATCACATAAATTATATACTTGGTTTACTTAAAACGTCTCGAATTTTAGTTCTTCTTGAAAGACAATGCCCACCCAAATAATAAAAAGAAGAAAAAAAAGGAAAAAAAGAGAGAGAGAGAGAGAGAGAGAGAGAGAGAGTAATTATCCCTTTTCTGTTTATAAATTAAAAGGGTGTTTAGTTTAATTTTTAGGTGCTTCCATTGCTATTAACCATCATCGGCACTCCTAAAAATCTTTGGTAACTTTTTCAATGTTGCTGTTGAGTTTATTAGTTTCCTTATATTATTATCCAATAGCATATGATCGAAAAAGTATCTCAGTCCGTGCTTTTATAATACTTTTTATATTTTAGTATTTAAAAATAATTTATATGGAAACAAAAATACAAAGAAATAGAAACAACACCCTTATTGTGAATATTATATACAAAGGGATTTTAAAGGAAATGATGTAAGCATTATGGTAATATGCATTCTGTCGCCATCAAATATTTAACCAATATTAGATCTGCGATTGGTGGTCTTAAAAATAATATAATAATAATAAATTTAAAGTATTTAATAAAATATTTACCAATAATTACTGGGGGCTGACAGATCACTGTTTGATAAAATTTAATAAACTATTTTCCTGACAAATACACTACCTCAAAATTATTTATATAAAATATACAATTATAAATTAAATAAATGTATTTTAATTAACAAAACATATGTATATATAGGAATATTCTCTAGAATGTATCGATTTTAATTACCAAACTTTTCCTTTTTCCAAGTTTGTGACCGTTGAATTTTAGTGGTGTCCAGTTATTTTGTTTGTCACCAATTAATTATTTCTTCACGGGCAGTTTCTTTTATTTAAAAAAAAAATTTATTTTTCAACCTGTTGGAAGGAGATTGGATGAAAAATTGAATTTAAGTGAATATCAAAATAATAAATACAAATAAATTTTATATTATATATAAAATATTCTATATATACTATAAAGATTTATTTTTTATTTTTTATTTTTTATTTTCGGTGTATCTTTAAGGTAGATATGTTGACTCATTTAGAGTGAGGGAATGTGTGGGTGGCGGATGTCTGAGGGTCTTGGGAGCAGCTAGGTGTTGTGCACTGCTTGAAGGTTTGTTGCGGGGAGGTAAAGTTTCGTGGGATCCCACTTTCATTCCTCTCTATTTACAAACCTTAAATCTTTTTGGCTCTTTCGGATCAGTTGTCTATATGTAAAGGATCCTTAATAACTCAGAATACCCTTCTTCTTGTTCTTCTCCCTGATATTCCTGTAAGCTGTTTTCTTACTTTAATTAGTTCCTTGCTGTTAAGCTTTCGCGGACCATTTGGTTATCAGAAGGTGCAAAAGTTGTTTACTCTCTGATCTTGATTGATTATTATTGCATGAACTTTGTCCTTGATTGATTATTATTGCATGAACTTTGTCCTTGATTGATTATTGTTGTCAGCTTTGTTGTGCTTGCTTTGAGATTGGAGTCTGGAGATGTTTCGATCGCCTAAGAATGTTTTTTGCTGACATGGGTTGAGTTGATATGGAGAACTGATATGGTTTTAAAGATGAAGAGAAGATTTTTTTAGATCTGAAATAGTTGTGTGAACTGTGCTCGTGCATCGTGTCTTGACATTTTTCTCTTCTTCGTAGGATTGCTAGAGGCTGGAAAATTGATTCCTTTTGTTCAAAGATGAGCGGAGCTGTACTAGTGGCCATTGCTGCCTGCATTGGTAACTTTCTGCAGGGATGGGATAACGCTACCATTGCTGGTACTCCTTCCTTAAAGATTGTATCTGTCATTTTGATCTTCTGATGTGTGGGTTGAGACATTTTTTGATTTAATATTGCTGATTTCAAATCTTGAAAATTAACGTTTTGTCCATTGGGATCCTAACTTTTAAAGTTTATGCTAATGGTAATTGTGCTTGGATCATTCATGCATTAGAACTTTTTGAATCTTCTTCTGTGATATTTTCATTTTTAATTGTGATGTAACATACTCAGTTTGTCTTTAGTTGATGATGAATATTTTCAACTATCACTGGTGAATCTTTTCATCAAAGAAAATCTGTGATTGTTTTTGCGGTGCTACCAGGTGCTATTGTTTACATCAAGAAGGACCTCAATTTAAGTACCACACTAGAAGGTCTTGTTGTGGCCATGTCCCTTATTGGAGCCACAGTGATCACAACATGCTCAGGACCCATCTCAGATTCACTTGGCCGACGCCCAATGCTGATACTATCATCAATTCTTTACTTTGTCGGTGGTTTAATAATGCTGTGGTCGCCCAATGTCTATGTTCTATGCATAGCAAGATTGCTAGATGGTTTTGGAATTGGTTTAGCTGTTACTCTTGTCCCGGTGTACGTATCTGAGACTGCCCCATCAGACATAAGAGGACTCTTAAATACTCTTCCACAGTTCAATGGTTCAGGTGGCATGTTCTTGGCCTACTGCATGATTTTTGGGATGTCACTGACATCCTCGCCAAGTTGGAGGCTGATGCTTGGTGTTCTTTCCATTCCATCTTTGTTGTACTTTGCATTGACTGTATTTTACTTGCCTGAATCTCCTCGATGGCTTGTGAGCAAAGGAAAGATGCGTGAGGCAAAACAGGTTCTGCAGAAATTGCGTGGCAGGGAAGATGTTTCAGGTTCTTCTTCCATCAACTCAAAGTTTTCCTTTCATTCCCTCCCTGCCCCCCAAACATCTATTGCAGCCCCTCTAAAATATAGGTACACAACATGCATATAATGTTATTGGCAAAATGGCATGATATCTTGCTTGTTAGAGAGTTGTCAAGGGTCCCTCACTAAAATGATGGTGACTGCATGATTTTTTTATCTCTACCGAATAAAAAAAGGGTGTCCTAGTGTATGAGGCTCTGACATTATAGGGTTTGGAGAAATGTCAGATTATGCAGCCTTTTATTCATGTTTTCACAAAGAGATTGTTTCCCCTACTCAAACTTGTGAATCCTAGGTCACAATGGAGTAACCTTACCGTTATACCAAGGCTCTCCTTTCGTTATTTCAACTGAATCTTAATCCAAAAATACCTCATAAGGTACTTTCCTAGATACAGCAGTCTGGACCACCTGGCCTATGACAACTTCTAATTGAAAGCCTGATGGCCTTTCAACATTTGATTGGATGTAGCAAATTAAAGTCACAGAATAGTTGCCTGTTTGTCACTACAATTTTTGCTTCTTGTATTCAATATTTCTGGCAACTGATTTAACATTTCTGGGTTGCAGTCAAATCCCCAGAATGTGACCTTCAGAAACTATCATATTCCATTAAGTTTAGAAACATGTCTTTTCCCACACATATACAAGAGTATATATTTATCATCAAAACAAAAGTTATTATCTTCAGATTATCTCATGCTGCTCCTTTAAGTTCCAAATGGACCTTTTGTGACAATACTGAAGGATGAAATTCATTAAATGACAATATTTAGTGGTAAGTTTCTAAACTTCTGAGGAGAATAACTTGGGAGAAGAACAAAATGGCTTTACAACTTTTATCTCATTCGTTCCCTTTTCTCATTGAGTATGTAATCATTGTATTCTCCCCTTTCTGCCAGAAATATCTTTGGGGAAATAAAAAGAGAAGTTGAATGTGGTATAGAACAACTTTTCATATTTGTCCACATACTTCTAGTTTTTATTTATCAAGGGCTTGTTTATCTGTCATTATCTCTCTCTGGTAGCTTATGGCAACTTTGTCATGCCATTGTTGCTAACTTTTATCATCTGCAGGTGAGATGGCTTTGCTTGTTGAAGGTCTTGGTATTGGAGCTGAAACATCCATAGAAGAGTATATAATCGGTCCAGCTGATGAACTTGCTGATGGCCAGGAACCTACCGCTGAAAAGGGCAAAATAAAATTATATGGGCCTGAACAGGGCCTCTCCTGGGTTGCCAAACAAGTAGATGGACGAGGTTCTCTTGTTCTTGCATCTCGGCAAGGAAGCATGGTAAACCAAAGCATGTCTCTTATAGATCCTCTTGTGACTCTTTTTGGTAGTGTTCATGAAAAGCTCCCCGACACAGGAAGCATGCGGAGCATGCTTTTCCCCAATTTTGGTAGCATGTTGAGCACAGCAGAACCTCAGATGAAACATGAACAGTGGGATGAAGAAAGCCTACAGAGGGAAGGTGAGGATTACATGTCAGGGGATGCTGGGGAAGACTCAGATGATGATTTGCATAGTCCTTTGATTTCACGTCAGACAACAAGCCTTGAAAAGGATATGCCCCATCCTACTTCCCATGGTAGTATCTCAAGCATGAGACGCCATAGCACTCTCATGCCTGGAACTGGGGAAGCAGCAGGCATTGGAGGTGGTTGGCAGTTGGCGTGGAAATGGTCTGAGGGAGAAGGTGAAGATGGAAAGAAGGAAGGTGGCTTTAAAAGAATTTACTTGCACCAGGAGGAAGTCCCTGGATCCCAACGAGGGTCTATTGTTTCACTTCCTGGTGGCAATGTTCCTGCTGAAGGCGAATATATTCAAGCTGCTGCTCTAGTAAGCCAGCCTGCACTTTTTTCTAAGGAGCTTATGGATCAGCATCCAGTTGGACCTGCCATGGTTCATCCAGCTGAAACTGCTACAAAAGGGCCAATTTGGGTTGCTCTACTTGATCCAGGAGTTAAGCATGCATTGTTTGTTGGGATTGGCATTCAAATACTTCAGCAGGTATTCTATGGTATTTGACATCCTATGGATTTATCTGATCCTCCTGCCAGTTAATTGAGGTTAAATTAGCATATCTGTTCTATTCCAGCTCACTGCAGTTTTTCCCTTTTTATGTGCAGTTTTCTGGCATTAATGGGGTGCTTTACTACACTCCTCAAATTCTTGAAGATGCAGGTGTTGAAGTTCTCCTTGCAAACATGGGCATTAGTTCAGAGTCTGCTTCATTCCTTATCAGTGCACTGACAACACTGTTAATGCTTCCATGCATTGGTGTAGCCATGAGGCTGATGGATATCTCAGGCAGAAGGTATTTTGATTTCTAACTTTCATTGCTCTTTTATAATTCAATCTGAATCTTAGCTCTCCCAATTCTGTTGACTAGACAAAATGATCATTGATATACAATAACTGCACTGCTTCCCTTTTGGCTGATTAAGTAACTTGTCTGTATCTTTTTCTGAGTGAGGTTTCAGTTTTTGGGTTTAACATCCTTGTTATGTTTCTGTATGAAAGTCTATCCTCCCCTTTTCCTCTAAAGAAGCATAAAACTTCACAGCTCTGTTTTTGATCTTTAAGTGGGGGGTGGAAAAAAGGGAAAAGCAAAGGCATATTCACATTTGCTGAACTAGTTTTCTCATTGTTGCAGGACACTATTACTCATGACAATTCCTGTGCTCATAGTTTCACTAATCATCCTAGTTATTTTTGAACTTGTGAGTTTGGGCTCAGTCATCAATGCAGCAATCTCAACAGCTTGTGTCATCATATACTTCTGCTGTTTTGTGATGGGCTATGGGCCAATTCCTAATATACTATGCTCTGAGATCTTCCCAACAAGGGTCCGTGGCCTCTGCATTGCCATCTGTGCCTTGGTTTTCTGGATTGGAGACATCATTGTTACTTACACACTACCTGTGATGCTAAGCTCAATTGGATTGGCTGGAATCTTTGGTATTTATGCTGTTGTGTGCATCATCTCCTGGATCTTTGTTTTCTTGAAGGTTCCAGAGACCAAAGGCTTGCCTCTTGAAGTCATTACTGAGTTCTTTTCTGTGGGTGCGAGGGAAACTGCAGCTGCTGCCAAGAGTGAGTGAAAAAATGGAATTAATAGCCTCAAGGGTTTGCTTGTCCTGACAGGAAATTTTTCCTCAAACCCTCCAAGCTCTTGACGGGAAATTTTTGCTCACTTTTATGGCATTGCAAATGGAGATGTTATGCTTCAAGAACTCTACTGCCGATCATTTTTTTGTCCCTATCATTTCTAGGTTTTCCATTGTGATGTGAATTATAATTGGAATTTATCTTTTATTGGCACCCCACTGAGGCGGCTAATGAGATACATTGCTCCATGCTTTCAATCCATGGGCCATAATGTTACATTTTAAAGGACAGCCCCTCAATGATGAGGAAGTGAAGCACGTAAAACAAGGTGTAAAGGTGAACTGGTGAATGTAAGTAGCCTTTAACCATTTTTTTGTAACTTCCTTTTAGTGTGAAAATATGGCTTGATTGATTACCCTCCTCAGCCGCACCCTCTTGTTCAACCCCTTGTGAAGTTGAAGAGAGTTTGATCAGGTGGGTTGACTTTTCTTCTTACCACATTCTATAACATATCATGTTAACACCCTGCCTCCTCTGCAAAGGCATCAGCATCATTGACTGCACAGCACAGGACGGTACTTACTGGAAACCTTGCTTTAAGCTTGTGCCCCGCTGTGCTATCATTTCTCATAATCTTCAGCTTCTGAAAAATTATTTCTTTCAATTCTGCGCTTGCCTAATTTCTTTAATTAGCTGCCATTTTGTTTTATTTGCACTCTAAGATAATGCAAACTTTCAACCTTCCACAAAAAGGAATTAAGTGAACAACATCCGCATAGGAGAGGACAGTGACAAGATTCATGATTCAATATGGTGAACTTGCGTGCAACCTTCATTGACTCGATGTTGATAATACAGGATTTTGAGGGGCAATGATCTTCACATAATGTGTCCGCATGGCAGGCCGCTAGAAGTTCAGAAAATAATCTACATGCAGGGTAAATTGGATATGCAAAACTACTGTCATTCTATTAAGGTTTCGTTACAAACATGGATTTTGCAGCTGAATAGCTTGGCGAAGAGGAAACTCAAAATTCTCATGGCAGTTTCTCATGAATATTCTGACAGTCTTTTAATCTGTAGCAGATTAAAAACCTTCAACATATATTGATGACTATCTATTAACACCAGGAGTAGCTAGAGCTTGTGCTTTTCATCTGAGGATGATCCACTGCCAGACGAATCTCGGGCTGAATCTGACTCTGAAGGCTTTGAGTCGCCAGCTTGATTATCAAGGAGGCTTTGATCGGAAACCTCATTTATCTTGGGGCTTAACCTGAATGGTCTCTCAAAATCTCTAGCATTCCCCTTATCAATGAATAATCTATTCAATTTTTGATCCTGTAAGGAAATAGCAAACAAAATAAATAAAAAGACGAGAGCTGCTGTTAAGGGGCATAAGGAAATGAAACATTTTGGTAATCACATATAAATAAAAACCTATTTCAGCACAAGTCCTTTAGAGTTCTTTGAATTCAAAATGTTTAATACCCCCAAAATTTGTCAATAAGTGCATCTAATCAACCTATTGAATCATCAGAAGAATCTACACAGACATGATGTACCTTCTAGCCAGCTCAATGACCAAAATGGGGAGGACAAGGAAAAATTGCAACAAATGCTAGTCTCAGTTAGTCTGGTCCATGGACTCTAAGCCAGGAGCAAGACTACATTTGTCCTATTTTTCTCACCTGTTGTTTTTAAAGGGCAACCTATTATCCGTAGAATGTAGTAAAAACAATTGTTAAGTATAGATATGCATCTATGCTTAGTAGTTATAAATTTGTAACATGCAGAAGGCATTTATGGTCACTCACATTTTGTAGTGATTCTAGCTTTCGCTGCAATGCTTCATGCTCTGCTTGAATACGGAAAGGAACACCGTCCTTTTGATAAACATTAGTCTGTGCCAAGTCTTCATCAATTTCACTGGCTGTAGTTGCAAAAGGATGATTAGCAGGGATCCACCTGACTGTCTCAGGGTCAATGTCAGATGGTATTGAATCCCCTTCTTTAAGAAACACGGTAGGCCTCTTCCATTGGTACGCTCTTGACCTCCTTTTCTGATGGACAGCTTGTTGATCTTTTGTTAGAGTAACTGGGGCCAAGCGATAAACCTTTCCGCACATCTCTATTGTTGAATCACTCTTACTCGCCTTCACCAGAGGATTATTAAATGGATCCTCGTACTTGAGAGGCCTAGAGCTGTGGACAAGACAAAAAAGCCACTATTATCATAGAAAGAAACATGCTTAAAAATAAAAAAGTCAGTAAAATAGCAGCAGATGGTCACGCCTATGCTTATGTAAGCAAGTTAGGGATTGTAATCATACATGCCTCTTCTATCAGACCTCAGCTGGCCACGTCTGACAAGATCTGCTACAGAACCAGGATGTTTGTGCCTTGACTTCCTCACCACAAATTGTCTCCAGGCAATAACAAAAAATGCAGTTGCGATGCATAGCCAGAAAATGTGAATAGATCCTGTCCATCTTCCCCTCTGAGAGAAGCAATAAAATATCACCAATTCAACTAAAATAATCTTCCTTCAGAAAGCAAATACACAGCTTGAATTCCATTCTTTTCATGGGAAGAGGAAGGAAGATGCCTAGCTATCCCAAACTTAAACATCCTAAATTTTTAAAGTATTTGAGCAGCATCTCTATTTGATCAAATACTGAAACAGCATAATTTTAGCAGTTGAAAATGAAAAATCAACCATAGGAATGAATCTGATATGAAGTAAGTTGCATTGATAAATGCTTCCTTCCATAAGATGAGATGCCAATTTGAAAAATTGCCCATCAAACAAGAAGAAGAAATTGCTTAAGTTATTATTGTCATAATTTAAACAATGAGTATTAGCATAACATGATTTTGCACTGAAAATCAATGACAATCTTGAAAATTATAAGAGTGAATGGAGACCAAAAAGATACCACAAAAACAACTGGAGGGACAACACTTTTGATCATGCCCTGGAACTGGGTGAAGGGTTCTTTCGAATTGCTCTTGACCATGTCATTTTGAGCATCAAGGCGATCTTCACCATTAATAGCTCTGCAATGGAACTCCAAATATGTAGTTGGCCGTGTGGCCAACGTCAGATGGCCATGATATGACAATAATAATTCTCTCCTGCTAAGTTGCACTACACATGGAAAAACCAGGTGGCGCCTTGAAACCCATATTGATGATGATGGTGGCTAGAAAAATCAACAAAATCGAATCAAACCCATTTTTCACCTTAGTTTCAATTAGTTGAATTTATAATTGGCAATGACTAAGACACACTCCACACACTCGCACGCCCAAAAACTAAAATATTCAAAATTGGAAAGACCAAACCAACTGAAGAAAAGGGTAAGAACAGATACCTGAGTAGAGAAAGACTGAGATTGGAGGGTACAAAATGATGCCATTCCGATCAGGATGGAGAGCCCAATACTGAAATTCCCCAAAACGAAACTCCAAAGAACACAAAAATGGAAATTAAAAAAAAAAAAAAACAAACAAAGATAGTTTCTGAATTTCATGGTAAAATTGTTTTAAGCTATAGAGTAAAGAAGGCAAGACGAGAATGATTCCGCCTAATTACCGTTTGTATAGACAACGGAGCAGACAGTCTTTGACGTTTTTTATCTGACACAAGTCTCCGGCACGACAGCCCCTCACACCTCAGCCGCTCTTTCTCATATGTGTGTTTGTCGTACCTACGCAACGCCGCCAGCCGCGTCTGACCCTACAAGGTTGCGCGTTCGTCTCACTCCAGTTTTATCTGTTCATTTTAAGATTTTAATTTCCCTTTTAATCTTTGGTGGCCATTTTGCTAATTATTATTAATTTTGTCTTTTTTTAATGGAATTTACTTTTAGAATGCAAATTATCTTATCTTTTTTTTAATGTTAAAATATTTTATTGAATCCTCTAATCTAATTTAATGCTTTTAAAGTAATATGGTTTAATTGAATTTTTAAATTCATCAAGTTATTGATGTATTATTATTAACTTAAATGTCATGTGTTGAGATAAGAGAGAATTTTTAAAAGTTCTTTTAAGTGAAATAGACATTTGGTAAATTTCATAATTTTTATTTTTATTTTTTGAAATAATGAAATCCAACTCTTTTGATTATCTGCGGTCTGGTATATTACTTTTTTAACCCTCTTGATCTTTAATTATGAGTTGATCCTTTGAGCCCGAGTGATTTTTGAGAGTTAAAAATGTCTTTTCAATTTAGTCCATTTCAATTGTTTTCAATTAGATCTTAAGTAAATGGACTAAGCTAAAGTGCTAATTAGTCTTTTGATTTACTAGTTAGAGTAGGTTTATTAACCTTTGGTTGGCACAGACTCAGCCTCATAAGACATTTAATAATCAATATCTACGATATTCATTTAAGTATTTAAAATAATATTAAAAAAAAAAACAAAATTCCCACAAAAACTAAGGAAATCCTTGGAATTTCGACCCAAAAACGAAAACTTGCACCAGCGCGCCGTGCCAGTTGCTCCGCAAATGGTTGTGCGATGCCTTGGCATGTCACTGCATGGTGGAGCGGAGTCGCATTCTGGGACGACTCTGCCTTTGTTTTTTTTTTTTTCAGATTTATAGAGAGTAAATATTAAATTTTATACACAAAACTAAGAGTTCAGGCGATTCAAAAACCTGATTCTCCTCTTGTCGAGTTTTCTCATTTCGAAAACCTTCGAATTTAGGTTTGAAATCGAGTGGAATCATAGTTCTAACCTCGGGAAAACTTCCCAAACTATATACACTTCACTTTCAAATTTATTAAGGGACTTATTACATCTTTTATCACTTTAGAAAACAAAATTCAATCATCGTATTTCGAAGTGCAACCTTCTTCCCACTTATGTTTCACCTGCGTTTTCGCCCATCACTCGAAGGTATCATGTTTTTGACCCTTGTTCTTCAATTGTTCGATGTGACTTCTAGTTTATTCTTGTCTATTGTCTGTTGCTTGCCTTTGTTACGATCCCCTTCCTCCTAGGGCTGGAGTTTTATAGGTATTTATGTAATTTATATATAATAAAATTTTAAAAATCAATTAATATGATTTAGTTATGAATATAAATAATGTAAATTAAATAAATATAATATAGAATATATTATAATTTATAGTATTTTTATTTTATTTTATATAATTTTTTTTGTTAAAAAATAAAATAATTTATATTAAAAAATAAGTATTTGTATATTTTATTAAAATATAAATAAATACATTATAAAATTATTTTCTTAATTTTTATAATTTTTTAAAATTAGATTAATTAAAAAATTAGTATATATTAATTAATTTATAATTTAATTAATTTATTTATTAATATTTAAAATTAATAATGTTTAAAAATAAATTAAATTAAATTTTTAATTTTATTGGTTGAGTCCCCCATCCAACTCAACGGGTGTACTCAATGTGTTCGAGCCTGCCCCACAGATGTAATGGAAACGATACCTTGGGAAGGATGTAAAGCCAAGTAAATCGCTCCTGCTCCTAGAACAGAAGACTGTCGGTCATAAGAGATGTGAATCCGCCTGTCCCACGGATTTTTTTGAGTATTACAGTTTATTTATGGGACGAAACAGCTCGAAGCATGAGGCTAGCTTACCGGGCTAGGGGCGACTCTGGCGAAACACTCGACTCCGCTGGGTCCGCGTTATTTTTTATACTTGAGAGATTAAGCTCGCTTTGGATATGAAGTGAAGTTTTATATATATACGCGATGAGTATATTAATAATTATATTTTTAGGAAAATAAAAATTGCTTATTAACACTCATTCAATTCTTGTAAGATTCAAGTAAATATTTTCTAAATTAATAAATATAAAACTTAATTTTATGTTTTTAACATAATTTTTTATTTATTAAAAATAAACAATAATAACAAATTTAAATTCCTAAATAATATAAAAATAAATTATTAAGTAAATTACTATTTTAAAGTGGAATATAAAGTTAAGTTTTCGTGAAATTCTTGTGTAGCACTTGTAAGATTAAATCTGTGCGCCCTCGGCCCCATGGCCCACCTTGTTGATCGCAACAGTTGCCGGTCCCAAATCCCGTCAATTCAACGGTGGTATTATAACAAACGTGGCGTACTGTTGGACAGATGCGGCACTCACGGTGTGTCGTATGCAGTAGGCAATATGTCTTAGTTTGAGGGTTCACCCCATGTGCCCCGAATAATCCAGAGAGAGTGGCCCATACCTTGTTTTTTTTTTTGGGGTTTTTTGGCTAAGAGTGAAGTGACTCATTGCTCAATCCCTTAGATTGGACCATGTTCAACTATTAGGTCTAATTTAGTAATTATCAAATTTAAAATTTAAAGATAAAATTTGAAATTCAAACCTCATATGTCATTGATAAAAAAATATCCTTCTCCTCACAAGACCGAAAAAGAAAAAGATTGTACCATATATTTTTTATTTTTTATTTTTTTGCATTTTATCATTTTTATGCATACATACATATTGCTTCAATGTTTTTCTCTTTTTGTTTTTAGTAACTTTAGGTGATTATTAGTAGGCATGTTCGAGTAGATATTAAATTAAGATTTCATTCACCATTAAGCAAAATCTTTTTTTTTTTCTTAAAAATGAAAGACAATAATCCTTTGAAAAAATGAAAAAAGAAAATTTCTAATTTATCAAATTATTCGGACGTTAATTGAGGGGAACAATGCTTAATTACAATATTTCTTTTTGTTCAGACGAGAAAAAAAAAAATCCAAAAAATCCTTTCCTTGTTTTTACCTAAATTTAGAAGGTTAATCTCCCAACATATAGGATAACATTAATTCATTGGATAGAGGATTTAGAGATAAGCAAAAGTGCTACTATAAAGATTTTCCTCGCATCCTTTCAAGATTTTAACCTTTTTGAACACTATAGAGACATTTTTGAAAATTGATGTATAAAAATTTGGAGAGGGAATTCAGTGCAAGCATTAAGCATTAAGCATATTCTAAAAGTTTGGATTTATATGCTCCAACAACGTAGAAGTTGATTATAAATCCTCTTTTACATCTATCAGAACAACATTTTAATTTTTCTGGCCAATTTATTCTTCGTAGTGGGGTGTATTTTTGTTATAAATTCTCTTTTTAAGCTATTATTATTATTATTTACATTTGATATGTTAGTGAATAATTTTTTATTTATTTTAAATTGTTATTTGAAAATTTAATAGTTAATTTCATTAAACAAACATTTAAAGCATCTTTACACGTACAAAGCCCCTATACCAAAGTAGTACAAATAGGCACTTTGTTAACTATTAAAAAAAAAAAAAGGGGAAAAAAAAAAGAGAGGATGTTAGCAAATTCATATATTTGTATAACACACACACATGTTTGGGCGTGTATCAAGAACTCTCTTGAGATGTTGGCGTGTTACAAAGCCATGGGAAAATTAGTTGCATCTCAGTTTGATAATTGCTTCTATTTAATATATTGTGTAATAGGCTGTTTGAAAAACCAAAAACTAACTAAAGTAAACCGAAATACAATTTTTTTTATTGACTAAATTTCAGAATTATTTAACTGAGTCAGTATAAATTAATTTTTAATTTAATTAACATTTTTATTTGCAAAAAAATAAATTAATTAAAATAAATTACAATATTATTTTATATATTTTATTTTTAAACAAATATACAAAATTATTATTATATTTTAAATAAGTAATAATTTATTTTATATAATAATTATTATAATTTTATTGTGTTCACTTGAGTATAAAAAATTTGGCTCTAATTTTTTTTCTTATTATATAGTTACCAAAAAGATAGACTCTGCCTCGCACGTATCCTGAGAAAATTCGCGACGTCAACTCTGTTGGCATTTTTGTTTTTTTTCCTTGCAAGACGCGGGAGAAGAACTTGCCGATGGTATTATTACGCCGTATCTGTGGGCCATGCAAAGCTTATTTTTATTGAGCGGTTCCGAAGAAAATGGAATATATGCGAGTTGAACAAACCAGTGGTCAGTGACGCTTTCTCTTTCATTTTTTGACTTTGAAAGCAAGGATAGGACAAATGGCCATAGTGATTTGCAGGGTGATGAGTACAAGAGGGAATATGATTCAATCTCTTGGTTAATGAAAATGAAATGGTATCTTATAAAACATTATATAAGTGGGATTACGCTACTCTTAGCGAAATTGCTATAAAAGTGAACACCTTGGCTAGCTTAATTGTCAGGTTAATTAGATCCAAACCCACCCAATTACCATTTATGGCCATTACCTTCCCCGTGTACATGCATCTGGCGGAGTAGACTGACGAGCATTTTTGGCCTTAAATTTGTACGATCCACGCGCTCAAATCTCAGCGTGCTTTGGCGGTTTGGCAAAATGCAATACCTATCTGTTTGGCTTTTATGATCTCGACAGAGAACAAACAGTTCGAGTCTGGCTTGGGAATAATTGGTTAATTGGGTGGTTGGAAATGGAAAGATGGCTGCCCGAGTGATCAGCATTTAACAGCCAGAACGATGAATCATACAAGTGTAAAAAGGGGTTACAATGATACGAACACCGACGTGCATAAAAGCTCCGCTGATCCCCAAATTAACTTGGAATTACCATTTTCAACCGCGGAGATGTAGGAAAATAAATAAAGTACTCGAAATTTTTGAAAAATCTGAATTTCCTGCTAAAATTTTAGATGTTGCGAGTTTGTTCGCGTATTGAAATCCTTCCAGTAGGATGCAAATATTAATCAAGGTTGGCATTAACTTGTTTTTCATCCAATTAAGTTGACAATTAGACGTGGTCGGTAATACTATGGTTTTGTGAACAAGACATAGGTTGGTCGTACATGTCGGAAACTGAGGTTTTAACCGTTGCATCCCACTCGAGCCCACCTTTGGGTCACTCGTTGGGCGGAAAATGTAATGACTATGGAATGATAGATAGCACTTCTGTTTAGGTAGTGTTTGGAACCCTTACAAAAGAAAACCAAAATAAAATAAAAATTGCATGTGCAACTCTGTCAATTCTGGTTGTCGCTTGAATTAGACTTGTAAGGTCACTGCAAGTCATCGCCGTCGGCCGGCAATCTCACCACTGCTTATCTCAGAACGTGGATACCTCCACGGCACTGCACTGTGCTCTGTTTTTTTTTTTTTTTTTTTAAAAATTATTTTTTAAAATATACAAATAAAAAAGTACTCTATAATTTTGTGAAAGAAAACATTAATTACACTGTACGACAAACTGTGTTGAACCCATTAAAAAATAAATTTTATAATATTTAGTCAAATTCATTGATATTTTTTAAATTATGTGAGATTATATGTAAACTTAAATTATCTACATGATACATAATACAATCTTCCAACTGCTAGGACACTGCCTGCATTCCATCAATTACATTAAAATTTTCGTTTCCAATTTTATCGTTGCAGTAAAAGGTAAACACACCAAAAACAAAAGCAAAACAAAGTAATTTCAGTGGAAAAAAGTCGAAAATACTTAAAATCCATACATGCTCCAGCTCCACACCCAAACAACAACTTTAATATTCTCTTTCTAAACTCTAAGATTCTAGCAGCTCCTGCTAATTTAGAATGCTGTCGACCCACGTAACAATCCAACATATTACATACATATAGCAGTAACTGATGAAAGGATGAGGCTTCTTGCCGTGGTGTAACGTGCCATTGAAAAGAGAAAGCAGTAGGAGTGGAAAAGAGGAAAATCAAAAGACTTGGGATTGAAATTGGCGGAAGCTTAGTTAGTATTTTGGGAGAGCTAAGGCAATAACCTGTTATTATTTTTGTTGTTGTTATTATTATTCCGATCATCGTCTTCTCGCTCCTTCGATCTTGCCTCCGGGTCAGCTAGGCTAGAGCCGCTCTCCGGCGAACCCCAGCACTTCTGACACCTCTTTGTCACCGTCAGTATCTGACGGCAAGACGGACAGGATGAGTGGGAGCCTAGCCACGTGTCGATGCAGTTCACGTGGAATCCATGCCCGCACTGAGGCAGCACCCGGATTTCATCTCCAGCGGCGAACTCTGCTAGACAAATCACGCAATCGGAGAACTTGGCTCCCCAATCGGCCGAGTACGCCTGCTTGGGGAGTGAGCGGAGAATCTTCTTATTGAGGCCCCTGTTGGTAGCCAATGGTAGAGGCGAAGCGCGGGAGAAGAGGCGGCGGAGCCAGGCGCAGCGAGCAACGGCGATTAGGCCGAGAACGCAGATAACGGCGCAGAGGAGCGCCGTCAGTATCACCAGGAAGTCGGAATCTATCTTAGCCGGTATTTCCGACGATTGCGTCACGACGCCGGTCGCTGACGAGTCCTCGGCGCCTAGAAGTCTGAAGAAGGGACGAGTCATGTAAAAGACTATGGGTGTTCCTCTGTTCTGTTGCAGCGCCAGAGAACGGAAGTGCGTGCACATATTAAAGCTTTTCGTTTTGAAACCATTTGCTATTTTATCCTAAATTGTGATCTGTTGGTTTGGTGGTTTGGTTTGGTTCGGTATTATTATTATTATTATTATTATTATGGATCTTATTGTTTTTTAATTTCTGTTATATATATATATAAAAGGGGCGTTCCTGTTTCACAGTACGTGTCAAAAGTGTTACGTTGGGCGAAAGCCCAATTTACTGAAAGCATGCACAAAATAGAATTTGTTAAACTCTCAAAATATATCATTTTTTTTTTTTGTTGTTATAATATATTCTATTGTTAGATTTATGTGGACAAACAAAGACCAATTGAACATTTTATCACTTAATAGCTGCTATGATGAATTAATGTCAGATTATTATAACATAAATTGAAAATACTGTATAATTAATGTTAGAAAAACTATGACAAAAAAAAATTACATTTTTCTGATATTTGTACAATTTATTTTATTTTTTAAAATTTTCTAATATTTAAGTTAAAATTATTCTAATGAATTCTATTATAATCTAAAATTAAGAAAATTAATATATCACAAAAATATAAAATTTTTAACACAAAATTCACTTTTTCTTTAAATTTATTATTATTTTTAAATATAAATTATAATTATAAATATATTTTTAATAAATTTATTACCATATTTTAACAAAATTATTTAATTTAAAATTTACATAATTTATAAGATTAATAAATTAGAAAACATTTAATATAAGATTACATAATTTGTTATAAATTTTAAATTATAAAATATCTATTTTTATATTAGATATAATGGATGACGAATATAAAATTTATTTAGTATTTTTGATAAAAATAATAATTAATATATTTTTTTAATAATTGTATCAGATATTTTAATTTACGATTTCTTAAATATTATGTGACATGTAAATATAATGTATTTTTTTAAAATTTTGAAAAAAAATATTTATTATAATGTAAAAGGACATTAAGTTAATTAAAAATATTTAAATATATATAAAATAAATCAAAATACGTGAAGAGAAATAATTTCTACACCAAAATTCCTTCAAATATCCGTTATCATAACATATAACTATATGTGTCAAAATTTTATTTTATTATTTAAATAATATTATTAATAACATAAATAAATTATTTATAATAATAATAATTAACAATCATTAATAATAACAATAATTAAGAAATAAATAAACCGAACGAGACTTAAAACTTCTAAAATGTGGGATTAATTGGAGGTGAAAGTCAAAATTTAAGGAACAAATTTTGGTTTTGGCCCAAAAAAAAACAGAAAATAAACTAAAATAGAATATTCGTCGCCGCAACGTAATAAATCCTAAAAATCAAAAGGCGAGATATTTTTGGGAGAGGCGAGGAGAATCGACGTTGAATTGAAAGACCGCCCCCGCCCGCCCCGCCCCGCCCCCGGTGTTGGGTTGGTTGTAATTTATCGCCCACCATTTTAGTTTTTTTTTTTAATTATTTTTTGGGGGAGGGGGGGGGGGATCCTATAAAAACGGTCTGTTGAAGAGGAGAAGACGAGAAAAAACAAAGAAAACCTCACAAATTCAACACTCTCTGCGTCAGTCTTTCTTCTTTCTTTTCTATTAGACCATCACCTACCTACCTACCTACCAACCCACACACCTACTTCGATTCAATAAACAACAGCAAGAAGAACAACAAGAACAAAGAGGGAAGAAGGGCAAGATGGATTCGGATTACGGAATTCCAAGAGAACTCTCCAATCTTCAGAAACTCCGATCTCTTTACCAACCGGAGGTCCCTCCCTGTCTCCAGGTCTCCCTCTCTCACTCTTACCTCTCATTCTTTTCTTTTTCTCTGATTCTGAAATTTGTTCCGACTCTCGAGCCAATTTTGATTCACATACACGTCCAGATCTCATCTTCGTGAACTCTCTTTCTCTATATCTTTTTTGTATTTGGAAGTAGTGATAATTGATGATTGAATCGTGTTTTTGCATTGTTGAGCATTAATTTGCTGTTTTCATTTTTGATTTTTGATTTTTTTTTTTTTTTGTTGTTGTGGTTTTCTGGTTTGATTTCTGATTAATACTGTAATCGAAGTGGCATGAGAATGATCTGAAAATTGAGTTCAAAACGTGGCTTTGCGCGCAGGGAACAACGGTGAGAGTAGAATTCGGTGATGCCACCACAGCTGCAGACCTAGCGGATGCCCACACGATTGCCCGATCGTTCCCCCACACTTACGGTCAGCCTTTGGCTCACTTTCTCCGGGCAACTGCAAAAGTTCCTGATGCCCAGATTATAACGGAGCATCCTCCCATAAGGTTTTCATTTTTTGATACTCACATTGCCATCTCCTCCCCCGCCCCACCCTCTTTTTTTTTTTTTCCTGTTTTCTTAAATACTAATTAAGTGGCATGCATTGCTTTTATATGATTTATGTGTCTGTCAACAGGGTGGGAGTAGTCTTTTGTGGAAGGCAATCTCCAGGTGGGCATAATGTCATTTGGGGCCTCCACAACGCTCTTAAAATCCATAACCCTAATAACATTTTACTTGGATTTCTGGGTAAGCAGCGCTATTTTTATCAGTTTTCAAGTGCAATTCCTCTTCTGTTGCGTAATTCATTAGTTGTACATGCAGTTGATTACATCATCGTCAAAGCACATTTGTTGGTGTCTAAGATTTCATTACTTCTGGCCTTATTTATTAAAGAAAATAGCTTTGGTTTTTTTTTTTTTTCCAGTTTATATTATTATGCTAGAATTTTTGGTAGGTGATGTTTTAAATTTTAGAATTATTATAACTACAGAGTGATGAGGCCCTGCGCTATGTCTGGTAATTCCATTTTCTGTGAGCCCTTATTGTTTTTGTGTCCTGCATTTGGGAAGAACTTGTAGCTTATGTTTTAGTAGCTTCTTGATTTTTGAGGATGAAACATACTATCGTTGCTCCCAGGGGAATGTAACTTGCCTTTTAAGGTTTCTTGTCTGTCAAACAGGTGGCTCTGAAGGTTTATTTGCCCAGAAAACCCTTGAAATTACTGATGATGTCTTGTCTACATACAAAAATCAAGGTCTGTGGTAATATCTGATCATTGCCATATTGGGATCTTTGCTTTGACATGGACACGCAACTTGGCTATGACTTTTTGTTATTTTTTAATTTGAGGGAAGATTGTAATTTATTTCTATTTTTTCTCCATAAGGTGGTTATGACTTGTTGGGACGGACAAAAGATCAAATAAGAACAACAGAGCAAGTTAATGCTGCACTAACTTCTTGCAAAGATTTGAAATTGGATGGCCTTGTTATAATTGGAGGTAACAGTAATGCTTAATAAGTGGTTGGCAGAGTATGAATCTATAGTTTTTCACAATTTACTAACCATAGAGACTTGGCATTTTTGAAGGGGTTACATCAAATACAGATGCTGCTCAGCTTGCTGAAACATTTGCTGAGGCAAAATGCCCAACAAAGGTACTTCCATGTGCCTTCTGGGCTTGAATTACATAAACAATAGACCACATGAAGTGCAGTTCCATTTCTGTTGAATGCTTGTTTTTACCATTTCATGCTTTGCCACTTGTGGATAATTGTGATCGTAACTTGGAAATGTATATCAATTCACTGAATGCATTGTTTCAATTTCACAGGTGGTTGGTGTTCCTGTTACTTTGAATGGTGATCTCAAGAATCACTTTTTGGAAACTACTGTAGGCTTTGATACAATATGCAAGGTACACTTTACTTGCTAAGATCGTTTATGCAAGAAAAAGGAAAAGAGAAAGGCTTCCCGTAGTTTGTCCTTTCAAGCACTGTAACCAATTAATCATTTGTTGTCAATTACATGTTTTTCACTTCTTTCTTATGCCCCCTCTAGATACTTATCCTTGTAAACATTTTTCTGTAAACACTAAAGCTAGAGTATTACAAAGTTGTAGTTTTGATGAATTTTTCTTTTTTCAAAAAACATGCTACAAAAGGAACAAAATTATATAGGGTTTACTTTTTTTTTTTTCTGAGAAATTTTCAATTATTAATTGGTTGTCAGTGGTGTCTACTTCAGTGGTAGGCACATCTACTTAGGCTTATTAGCAATAACCTAATCCGTTTTGTGATGTATAGTGGATTACCTTGGAGGAAGAAGGTAATATTCGTGTTTTCCTTGTATAGGTCAATTCCCAGCTCATCAGCAATGTCTGCACTGATGCTCTCTCAGCAGAAAAGGTAATGACTTTATTTACCCAATTAATTGGTTAATTTGTACAGCCAACATGAGATTTTTTTAGGCATTGTAGCATTGTAGCAGAAAGGCTAGTTTGTGAATTTGAAAGTAGACAACCACTTTAAATTTGCTATTCCTGAAATGCCAAGAAAAAAATTTCTTTGTAATTTAAAAATGGGAAGATAAATATATTCTTGAATTCAGAATTTGTGTCATAGAATGGATGTATTTCCATCTTTGGATCTCTCTTTGTCCCCTAAGTATTTGACTACTCTTCTTCAGTATTATTATTTTATCCGACTCATGGGCCGAAAAGCATCACATGTTGCTCTGGAATGCACACTCCAATCCCACCCAAACATGGTTAGTCATGCAAATTCTATTATTGTTTGGTTATGTTGTTATGGCGTCAGTGACGCCTTTTATATGGTTTTGCTTTTGTTTAAATGCTGATTGTTCTTCCACAGGTAATTCTTGGTGAGGAGGTAGCTGTATCAAAGCTTACTCTATTTGACCTGACAAAACAAATTTGTGATGCTGTCCAAGCCAGAGCACAACAAGGTCTTTAGCAATTTAGTGTGCCTTGTCATTCCTGTGATATTCTACTTGTCAGCAAAGCAACACATATCTGTATATGTGATTAATGAAGAATAACCTCCCACAACCATGTAGAGAACAAAAATTTCAAATCAAGGTGGCTTTGGTTAATGACTGGTGGGTTTGAAATAGAGGTAGCTTGGTTAATCACTGGTAAAACCAAATGTTATTTAATTGGGAGCTTAGGGATACCATACTCTGCATCTTTGAAGACAGATGTATTGGCTTTAGCAATTGGCATTTGACTAGGCTTTTCTGATGTTGTTTTTGGCTATGTGCCAGATAAGTACCATGGGGTCATTCTATTGCCAGAAGGGCTCATAGAAAGCATTCCAGAGGTGTATGCTCTCTTGAAGGTAACTTCTTTTGTTTTGTTTGTAAACCATATGTAGACTTGTATGTGTCTGTCAGGGATTTTCTCTCCTGCAAAACGGAAATTATCAAATCAATTTGACTCTCAGGAGATACATGGCTTGCTCAAGCAAGGGGTTAACCCTGATAAAATCTCATTGCAACTTTCACCATGGGCATCTGCCTTGTTTGAATTTTTGCCACCCTTCATCAAGAAACAGGTTTGAATTTTCCTAAGTTTAATTTGAAAGATGTCAGTCAATATAAAGTTAAAGCATTCAACTGTCTAAATTTTCAACTTTGCTACACAGCTGCTCCTTTACCCTGAATCAGATGACTCGGCACAGTTATCCCAGGTATGAAGCATAAATTGTCTATGAAAATAAATGAATTGACTTAGGGATCATAAAATGTTGCTTACTCTTTGTTCCTTCCAGATTGAAACAGAGAAACTTCTAGCACATCTTGTGGAGAAAGAAATGATTACCCGCATGGTATGCTGCTTACATTACTCCTTTTATCTCCATTTTGTTGTAAAAACCTTGGACGAGTAAGAGATACTGAAGGAGTTTTTCAGTTGTGAAAACCTAGGGCCTACACCATGAATTTTTGCATTTACTTCCACTGTGATGGGGCGCCACTTTCTTTTTGCCTTTTTTTTTTTTGTCTGTCAAATGAGTTACCAATGTATTTTTTTTCTTCTAAGCTACAAGGTGCAGAATGGTTTAGGGTACAGTGTAGTCAACAAAAGTAATTGGGCTTCTTTATAGGAATGTTGTTCTCTTGAGTATATTTCTCTCCCAGAGTGTATCAATGCAATTTGTGCCAATTTTTGCTGCCACGCTGTCCTCTGATAGTAGTGTGTTTATTACAATATTTTCTGTTGGTATGCTGATAGTATGTTTCCAGTGTGTTTCCTTATTCCATTTGTTTCGCAGGCATTGGTTATCATAATATTTGTGATTTTTTAATAGTAAATTTTGGTAAGTCTCTCATGTGTCTGGTGTTTGGACCAGAAAGAAGGCACGTACAAGGGGAAAAAATTCAATGCCATTTGCCACTTTTTTGGCTATCAGGCTAGGGGATCTTTACCATCAAAGTTTGATTGTGACTATGCCTATGTACGTTATCAAAGGAAGAAGTTATTTCTATTCTTGACATTTTAAGTATAAATATATTCCTTGCTTTATATTATGCCACATTTCGGCAGGTCCTTGGCCACATCTGCTACCATATTCTAGCAGCTGGTTTGAATGGATACATGGCTACTACTACTAATCTGAAGAACCCTGTGAACAAGTGGCGGTGTGGTGCCGCTCCTATTACAGTTGGGTTTTAGTCTTTGTTTCTGACATCTACAGTTGGGAATGCTTTGCTTGACACGGGATATTGACTTGTTTACAACTTTTTCATGAATACCAGGCAATGATGACAGTGAAACGATGGGCTCAAAGTCCGGGTGCCTCTTCAATTGGAAAACCTGCAATTCATCCGGCTACTGTAGACTTGAAAGGCAAAGCATATGAGTATGTTCCTTCACTTCCATTTTTATAATTCACTAACTGCTAGCTGCTCAGTTGGTGTGACATATATGCTTAGGACAGGTGGATCACCAAAAATTGGAAAAGAAGCTTTCTATTTCCACGAGATACTTTAGTTTCTGCAATGGCTGTGAATGCAGGCTGCTACGACAGAATGCTGCAAACTTTTTGATGGATGACCTGTACAGAAATCCTGGGCCCCTTCAGTTTGATGGGCCTGGTGCTGATTCTAAGACGGTATCTCTTTGTGTTGAAGACCAGGATTACATGGGACGAATTAAGAAACTGCAGGACTACCTTGACAAGGTGCTCACATCTACATTGTCCCTAAACTCTTTTGAATTTATTTACATTTTGATGATGATATGTCCAAGCATACAGACTCCAGAATGTAACTGGCTGTTATGATCGAGGCAATCTACACATTGCAGCCAGAAACTGTTAAAGGGCCTAGTCTAACTTTTTGATTAATTGATAAGATTTCATTTGTCATTTTCCGTCAAAATTTTCTTCTTGCAACCATTATTTGATTGCTAGCCTGGTTACAGAGGAAAGAAGGAAAAGTGGTGGGTGGGGGACTCGAACATAAAATAGCACCACCAGATAATAAGCCAATGAAAAGCAGTCTTGCTGTTGATTTCTTTCTACTATTCGTTGAGTGGCTTTTTTTCAATATTTTTCAGTTTCATCAGTGATTTTTTCCTTGCAAATTTCCAGATACGAGGCATCGTGAAACCGGGTTGCTCTCAGGATGTTCTCAAAGCTGCCTTGAGCGTCCTGGCATCTGTGACAGACGTGCTCTCCACGATGTCTTCGACCCCAGCCAACAGTCAAGGATCCCTTTAAACAGTCCAGAATTAAATTTTCTTCTCCTCAGCTGTGTGGATTGAGAATTACATAACTCCTCCGGAAAAAGTTACTTATTTTTCCTTATTTATATCCTCGAACTGTATGTAATAATTGGCTCTAGTTGAGGATTATAACCTGAGTTCACTTCTCATCCTTGTTTTTTTCATTCCTTTTTTTTTCTAGACCTTCTAACTTTAAACACGGGGGCGTAGTTGTCAAATTTTGTGTATGGTAATAAACTTGCTTCCAGTTTTGAGCAGTGTCATCTGTCTTGCTCTCTCATTGTCGTAATTTACAGGTTATTCAGATGACTGATTAACGAGTGATGACTTCGCTTAATTCGTAGTGATTATAAATTTTGTAAATGAAAATTTGGGTTTTTTCATGTATGAGTGGTAAACTTTTTTAAATATAATATTTTGAAAATGATTTATAACTTATGACTGCTCTTTCTCCCCGAAATTTACAGCTTTATAATAATCAAGTTATAAGTAACATGTTATACTTTTCTCTGAGAACAACAGTGTGTCTTCATAAGAAATCCTAAACTTAATAGCACATTTCACCTCATTTCATCGTTTCCTTGCTTACCTCGGCGCTAGGAGCTGCATATGAAAAGCGAAAAAACGAGGCAACATTTTCCACGGTCAATTTCCAAGCCATTGGCAGGCCTTTTTTTTTTTTTTTTCTTCTTAATTTAAATTAATAAACCATCGAAATGAATATTAATGGTAGTATGAGGTGATACGTGTAATGTTACCTTAATATTAAAAAATAAATAAATAAATTTTATAAACTAAAATACGATGTCATTCATGAATTTAATGATCATATAAATACTGAAGAATTAACGTAATTAAATAAAATAAGATAAATATTAATTCAATATTCAATATACCCCATTAAAATATTAAAGCGATGAAGTAATTGAATGCATTGACAAAACGTACCTATAGCAAAGATAAGTCAAACCACCTTTTTCACAATCCTAACATTGGAGTGGTTATAATAACTTATTAGGTGCAAATCTTGTTTTATAAATATGATTTAATTTATTAAGAAGTTAATTATACATTCAAAAAACATAAATTTATATTAATTTCTAAGATTATAATTCATACTTATTTCCTAGGATTAACTAATTTTTTTTGCTGCTCGGTTCCACGGCTCCTCATAAAAGAATAAAGAATAGAGTAAGGGACATACAGAGTATTACGTGTTCTCGGTGGGCAAAATTGCGTCAACCGATCGAGCCAAAACAAGAAGTCTTCGCCTATGGCTCGCGGATAATGGCAAGACAGTTTTGTTTCCAGGAACTCAAATTCCATCCGTGCAGTCAATGTACACAGTCCGCAGGCAGCGACCGGTCAATAAGTCAAAAGTCAATCGTGCAAGTCACTACACATTGTGATTTTTTAACATGTGAAAATCAGCCTCCGAGCCCCATGACATTCTTGATTTTTTTTTTTTTTTTCTTTTCTCCTGGAAATTTATAAAACAAAACAAAACAAATAAGAATGAAGGGGCTCCACCTTGAAAAATGAGAGCCTACCGTGCACTTTCATCTTGGGATAACCACACCTCCCCAACATGGTTCTGTCTACCCAGCATCGTGTGACCTATACATACATGGCCTCGTAGCTAATTGCTCAACATTCAGTCGTCATGTTGGGCTCAACTTGTACTCCATTCAGCGCCTTAAATACGCACTCGGATATCAGCAATGCAGCTAAATCGAGTATTTGTATCCAATATAACAATACTGCTCTGGGTAACGGTTGCCATCCACAAAACGATATAAAAAATAAAAAAATAAAATAAATAAAAACATTCAGCATGCAAGGAGAATGCCACTGGACCAAAATGTCAACATCGGCCGCATGAGGATATGCACATGTCAGAAATCCAAGGCAACAGCTATGAAGGACCTGTCGCCGCAATAGCTGTAAAGAAAACAAGCCATGCCAGGAACCACCAAATGCTTTAACTTACAGTTCAGTGCTGTTCTGAAGCTAGCTAG
This sequence comes from Rhizophora apiculata, assembly GCA_037832385.1. Lineage (NCBI taxonomy): Eukaryota > Viridiplantae > Streptophyta > Magnoliopsida > Malpighiales > Rhizophoraceae > Rhizophora > Rhizophora apiculata. The sequence goes on along the minus strand of CM075430.1, from coordinate 885,046 downwards.
TCAATGCCATAACATAAATTTGGTACTTAGGTATGAATACTGTTACGAAAAACAAAACCCCTAATAATTCAGGTTCCCAATTTTGACCTAAAATGACTCTATATCCCAAGAAAATGTAATTTCTACCCAAGAAAATTGTTGCAGCCACCCCGGAAGAACGCAAGCAAATCACTGCTCAAAGGGAACGTGTACATAGAGTCGGCCGTGCAGACTAACAATAGCAGATGTATGAAGTGGATCAATTCTTGTAGGTAAGACGACCACCTGGAGACAACAGCAAAAGAAAGTAATCCAAAATTCTTTCCAGGGTTAACGGTCAAATAAACTCCAGGCAAGGAACCCTTCTAACCTTACTGCCATCATGACTATAGGATCACTTAATAGAACAAAGTTATTCATTATAGCTTAATAAAAATATAATCCGCTAAATATCTAATGTGAAAGAATACAACAGAATAATTACATTGGGTGCAATGAGGCAAAATAGCACACAAGTCTCAGCAATGATATCCTCAGTTATGAATAACAGTCCTAAGCCAATGCAACCATGACAAATCTGTGCTGGACATAGTAATTCTGCTTTCTGAGTAAAAATTCAGAAAAAAGAACCAACTTTCTACGCCTAGGAGTTAAGATAAATACCTTCTTAAAGGGTGTTATACCCCAAGGATTGTCAAGCTGCTCTGGTTGGCCTGTTATAACCAGACGTCCAGCAGGATCTGATTGAACTCGCACCTGAATCCACCAAGGCCAACAACAAATATTGTGAGCTAAATAAAGCAATTGGTAAAGGCATGCAAATAAGAAAGACCTCCAAGCCTTGACAGTGGTGATGGTTGTGTGTGTGACCACATGTGCGCATGCATGTGAGTGTGCCCCTCATACGAAACCAAATGAATCTCTCAAGACAAGCTACTGACAAAGAGTATGTAAGAAGGAGTTCCTGCATGAGTCACTGAATTTTTTAAGGAGCAGATTCCTGTTAAGAAAATGGTAATTGGGAATTCTATCATTCGATTTGCCTGCTTAACCAAACATCCAGAGAAGGAGAGCCAAAAAAGAATGCCAGGATAGTGCTGAAAAGAGCTGCACAATCCTATTCAATCATCTATCTAGGACCCAAGACCAAGAACAATCCCCCAGAAATAGGAGACAAAGACAAAATAATGTAGTCAAAAAAACCTCCAAGTAGCATCAGTGTATCATTACAACACACCAATACTCAGCATGTTCCTCTCTGAAGAGTCTGGACAACTATAAGACAAAAGTGGGTAAGGCCTGGCTACTTTAGCCACCTATGCATGAACATTTTTCTATCTGGACTGCCAGCATCTGTTAAGAGCTCCTAAGAAGGTAACAACAAGCCATCATGCCCTGCTATTACTGTCTTCATACAAAATCTAATCATCACAGCAGTGCTTTCTTTCTATTCTAGAAACTACTTGAAAAAGTAACAAGCTCGTGTTTATGCTCACTGACAATTAAGCACAAAAGTAATAGTGCTACTAAACAAAAGATAATCCCTCAGAAGCAGCCAAAGTCAATCAGAAGTGCCTACCTCCTCTCGCAGTAGTCCAGGGACCAAAGCATGTACCTCAAAGCCATCTCTCTGTACAAAGATTAAATTAGTAGTCAGCAGAAAAACTTAGAGAAAGCAACTGAAAGATTCAAGAAAAAGTATTGAGTGAATAAAAAATAAAAAAACCCAGCAACACATACAATTTCCCGCACATTGATCTTCACCCAATCGGCAGGAGGTCCAACATCAACAATTTCTGCATCCAATCTAAGAGGCCAACAAAACAAAACAATATAGCAGAAGAGCTTTTGGACATGCTTGAGCAAAAGATATGGAGAGAAACATTAGAAATGTAAGGTTTTTTAATTTGACTGCAAGATGCCTGATTTATCAACAAGTGCAGTATGTCTTTTTTACTTTTATTTCCAGTGCACATTTGTACCAGTGTCAAACTAGATTAACGATTTCTCTCATTTCAAATAATGATAACTAGGACATAAAAATGATAGCTAATGGAATTTGTCCATTGATTCTGATCTTCCAAAGATTCTTAATTGGCATCATGTAGGGGAGTAGATAGCTAAAAATCCACAGGGCACCCTCCCCCCCATCCCCCCTTTCAATGGGGTGGAACTGGGGGGCATCAAGTAAGAGAGATATCAGTAGTCTTAACTCTTTCTCTGCTTCCATATTTCCAAGTCTCTCAGCATGCTCCAGGTTAGAAGTCCTCTGTTTATGCAAGCCTGACTCAGAAAAACAGAATGGCAAACAACAATGTTGGAATTACATGCTGGCCAGAGAGATCATCATTCATACATAAGGAAAACATACCAATGCTTTTAAGAGTTTTTTCACGCTTTGGTGCAGAATTTAAGTTCTTATCCTGTCCAAGACCAAAAAAAAAAAATAACTGTTGTGCTCCATGGCATGTGAGTGGTAATGATAATTGGGTTAGGATTCTAACCAACCTTAATTATAGGCTCACTAATCTCACCATATCCAAGAAGACGCTGTGCATGCCAACCCTGCATAGCACGAGTTGCAGCAACCCTTCTTTCCCGTCCAGATCCTGGTGGTTGGTAGCCGCTCACCTGTGCAAAAAATACAATGGGGGAAAATGAGAGAGAGAGAGAGAGAGAGAGAGTATAAAAATTAAAACAACGGAAGGAAATAGATAATCTTATCTGGCAAAACTGTTACTGCATTTAGATATATACTTTCTGAGCCATAATGAAATCCATATGGACATAACATAAAGTATGAAACCTCAAAACAGTAGATTTTCCTGAGTGCATTACCAGTAATAAAATAAGAGATGAGATTCTACCTCTTTTTCAGCACTAGTAGACTGATGAAGAGGGGAACCAAGAAGCTGAAGTTCTCCATTTTGCCTCTTATGCCTTTCATATTCCAAAAGTGCCTGGAGCATTAAAAGAATCAAGAAAAGAAGATGCCAAAGAACTGATTAAAAGCATTGTTCAGCACATCAAACAATTACCACGAATGGAGTATACAAAGCTGAAAAGTACATCTTAAGCAACATACATAGAATGATTTGTATTGTGTCCCGCCATCCAAGGATAGCTGAACTTACTTTCACCATAAGAAGACCAGACCTAGATTGTTAGCATCAGCTTCAACTTTTAAGTTCCAGCTCTGTTTTGATCTTTCTTGTTATTATGCAGCATGGGTGAGGAGGCAGGGTTTAGGAAAGCCTTCAATACAAGGCAAGCATTGTTTCTGAACCTGGTGAGACACCAGTGGCACAACAGCCCAACAAAAAGGCAATGGTGGCTCGTTTTGTAAGTGTCCTTTTATTTTATTTTATTTTATTTTATTTTATTTTGATGTGGAGGATTGGGGCTAGGGAGCTCTTGGTAGAGTGAGACCTCTACAATCATCAACATTTCCCACCACTCTCATCTCCCATGCATTGTGGAGAATAACTAGTAGTTAGGACTCATTCAAAAATTGAAAATTTGATCATGGAAAAACCTTTCCCGCATCAAGCACTATTATATTTTTAACACCTAATTGGGTCGGATAATCGATCAAATTAAGAATGGACATGGGACTTGTTTAGTCACAACCCCTCTTTCACTTATCTGATCTGACCTAGTAACACAACCTTTAGATTCATCCATTGAATTATGTTCCAACATGACACAGATTGCTGATAATTAAATCTTAATTGAGAATGTTAATAACTAAAAGGGTCTTACCTTCTCGTAGAAAATGCGGAATGTCCAAGATACTGTTGTGCAAGTCCTGTAAGAGTGAAAGAAAGGTTAGGTTCAGTCAGTTAAAAGGGTATTATTGAAAGCCTACAAACAAAAACTGACAAGAAGGATCTGAAAAAACTAAGTTAACTGTCACCAACTAGGAACTTGGTTAAGTAAAAAAAACTGTAAGTTTGCAGCTGAAAGATAGGAATCCCATGACAGAGGAATACATGATTCTAAAAAATATCATATTGTTCCTTACTTAGGAGGGTGGAAGGATTCTCCGACTTGCCTCCACAACTTGGATGCAGTGACCTGCAGTGTGGTAAATAAAGGAAGATCTGTCAACTCACTCCTATAACAAATTGGTTAGCACTTTATATTTTGTCAAAAAAGATATGGAATGGGGAAGCCCTGAGAACCACCGAGTTTTCTGTGTGATGGTCAAAACCACCATCAAGTATGATGTAATTTAACACTGCAGCTACAAGAACTCTCTCACAATCAAAATCATAATGTTCATATCCAAAAATACATCAAAGTCCCACATATTTCATACATCAAACAAGTGATGAAGGGAAGACATGAAAAAAGGTCCTTATTTAATACTTCAAAAAATATCATTCGCTAATATTTCTTTGTTTCCCTTTTTTTTATTTTTAATTTCAAGCACGAGTGATAAAAACCAAAATTTGCCCCTTTGCCATTCCAATTGTTGACAGATGAGCAGAGATAAACATATGATGTCCTCCAGAAGTATAACAACCTTTGTGTAGCTCAGAGTTTCACGCAAATAAAATATAGAGAAGTTAGACAGTGTTTTCCAAGTCACTGACATTGATATAACACATGCGCACACACAAGAAGATAGGAAAGCAAATCTTTTACTTCCCCAAAGACAAGGACATGGAGTGTATATGTGACAGATTTACAAAATCTGACATTGATTACTTTCTGCCACTGAGCTCAGTGTTTTCTAAGCAACCACCAGAGTTTCATACAAGTAAAAAATAGAGAAGTTACAGTGTAGTCAAAGTCAGACATTGATATAACACACACACACACACACACACACACACACACACACACACAAAAGACGATAGGAAAGCAAATCTTTTAACTTCCCTAAAGACAAGGACATGGAGTGTAGATGTGACAGATTTACAAAATCTGAAATTGATTACTTTCTGCCACTGAGCTCAGTGTTTTCTAAGCAACCACCAGAGTTTTCCAATGGATTATATGACAAATTAAACACTCATCTATGATTTATTTGGTATCTGCAAACATCCTTCCAATGATTTGAGCATGAGGATGCATCTTATCTCCATTCTCTCCATACTCATAACAAGCTTAGACATTAATTGGGAACCACAACATTACACAAAACAGAGAAAAATTGAGCAGTAAACACAGAACAAAGGAGATGCATACCACTTCATAGCCACCCAGCTTGATGACAGCTCTCCATAACCTGACTCCCATAAAAAAAAAAAAAAATATGCAGAATTAGTTCACAATGTAAACCAGGGAAAGATTAGTCATTTGTCAAACCACACTTACTTGAGGCAGTTTAATGGTTCTCCATAAAACTTAGGTGGCTTGAATTCCAGGGCGTTATCCCTGTGGAAAGTTTCCAGCTCCTTCATAAATGCCGCCCGTTCTTCTGGGGTCCCTGATTCATCAGCCTCCCCCATCTGCAATTGAGACAATATTGAACCATGACAAAGGCACAATTCTTCTACTTACAATATCCATTGAAGCAAAGCAGAACAGGTTCTTTTTCCCCACAATTTTAGGGTTCACTTACAGTACCTCAATATCAGTCCACACACTCTTGGACCTTGCCCCACTCTCATGCTTTGCTTTGGGAGTGTATAGCTTTCTATGAGGAAGAGGGGTAACAACTTCAGGCTGATTTTGAGCAACTGTAACATGTTCATCCCTTTTCTTTTCTGGCACTTGATCATCACCAGCATTGTTGGTATTTGTATGAAGAGGAGATGAATTGTCATTGGGAGCATCTTGAGCATCAGTCATGTGAATATCACTCGATGAGTCATTGGCGGGCGTTTGATGGTTTTCAACAGGTCTTTGACTCTCCACAACATCAGTCGTAGGTTGTTGCTCGTGTACATTGACATCAGTGGAATTGGCAGCAGAGCCACCGGGCAAATCTTGGTCTGGCAGCATCTCAGTATCTTCCATACTGCTCCTATTGAGTCAGCTGTCTAAATATCATGCCATGCAATTATTATTAGCACATCACCACACGGTAAAACATCTAGTAATAACGTCCCCCCACCCAAAAGTTCAATTCTTTCCAAAAGCGTATGAAATTACACTGTCAATTCGGTTTCATGGTTATAAATCCTTCTCGAAAAGCAAAAACTCAAAGAAAAATAAAAAACGTTACACAGAGAGAGAGAGAGAGAGAGAGAGAGAGAGGAAGGGAGAGGGAATTTTGCAAATTTTAAAGAGAGACAAAGTGCGCAAAGCAAAACAAAACAAACGAAACAGCCGATTGCAAAACCTAATGAGAATGGGGAAAAAATCGTCTAAAGTAGATAAAGAGGAAAGAATTATAGACATCTTGCCTGACGGAGGGCGAGCCTTGTTAGGGTTTAGGTCGAGGTTGAGGAGGGAAGTTAACGATAATGCACGCAGATGCAGAAGATGGAAATGCCGAAGCAGGGCAGAGGAGGAGGCGGAGGAGGACGACGACAGCGTCTATCGTAAAATCTAAATTAAACTCCACTTTGAATCTTGTCCACCGGCTGGCACAGGCCGCTCAAACCTATGTACTACACGCACACCGTAACTTTCCTGGCCAGTGGCAGGGCCGGTACGGATGTCCTTCTGTTTCTCCAGAAGGTTTGATTAAAAAGCCTCCGACCCGACCCGACTCGACTCTCAACGGCTCAATCGGTTTGGATTTGAGGGTGCCGCAAAATAAGTCAAAGAACAATAACGTCTATTCAACAACATAGTAATCATCAGAGAAAAATAAAATAATTTTTTATTATTTTCTCAATAATATTACTTAAATTTTCTTTTAAGTTATAATTAACTATAACTATACTTTAATTCTTATATCAAAAAATTAAGATGTTTAAATTCAAATGCGTAAATATAAACACAACAAAATACTAATAAGAATATATAAATTTTAAAAAAATAATAATATATGAATATGAATATAAAATATTATATATGTATTTATTTTTAATAATTTTAATTTTTTAATATATAATTTATAATATTATTATTTTATTTTAAGTTATAATTAATATTTTATTAATAATATTAAATATATATATTATATATATATAATATAATATTTTAAAAATTATAAATTAAATTAATTAATATAACTAATATAATAAAAAATATTTATTTTTTTATTATCAAATTATTTATTAATATATTTATCAATAAATTTATCATAAATATAAATTTTAAAAATTTTAAAATTGAGTAGATAGAATAAAATATTTAACATATATATTTATATTTATTAAATTTAATAATTTTGTCTTACATATTTTAAAATATTTAATATATATTTAAAAAATATCAAATCAAATGTTGTATTCAACATATATATTTAACAAAAACATGTATTATTTTGAAAGTCTCTATGCTTTATAGTTAAAGAGAAACAACTCATCATGGTGCATTCTCTGGTTTTGCCCTGATCCCTTCCAACTCGACTCATTTAATCCCCCTTAGCGTATTTTGTTTTTTATAGTTTTGTTTCCGTCGTTGACCCACTCTCAGGACGTGTACCGTAAAAGACGAGGCGCACAGCTGATGCCTCGGGCTTTAATATTTTTAATATCATGATAACCCCATAATAGCTCCTCCGATTTTTTATTGAGTCCATTAATTTTATTTTTTTTCATTTTCGGTTCTTCAACTGGTATAGATGTATGGTATTGAAAATTTGGATCAAAAAACAAGAAAAAAGGTAAAAACCTAATGAAAAATTATACAGCATCATCGATTTATTATAAAATAAAAATCCATTTGTCATTTATATACATATATAAAGAGAAAAGGAGAGAAGAAAAAAAATAAAAATAATATACTGGAAAAAAGAATATGATATTTTTTTAATATTGAAGGTGAGAATCACTCATTCAAATAAAAAAATAAAATTAAATATTTGTTAACATTAATCAATGATGTTAAATAATAACAAAATAAGTAATAAATAAATCAAATAAATTATTATTAATAAAATATAAGAGAAAATATTTATAAAATATAATAAAATTAAAGTATTTAAAATTAGAAATAAATTGATGGTAATTTAATTTTCGATTAAATTGTCTCTTTTATGGATTATAAAAAGTTTGAAATACAAATTGACTTTTACTTTTAAGACAATAAATTTTTGAGATCGATTCATCCACGTAGACGAGCAAATGATCTACGTTGAAGAGAGATAAATTGAACAGTGGTGCTCGTCTCTTATTGGGTTTGTAACTTAAATTGGGGTTATCGGTAAGAATTATGGTAGAGCAATTCATGAAAGGCTCCATGGTTCTCTTTCTTCTTGATTAGGTGGATTGTTACTAAAAAAGATTAAAGGGTTATTGTATTTTGTTCTGATCGGTATTATAATTTCTACCCATTTCTTAAATTGCAGGAATATGCACAGAAATTTAGGGGAATTGATAGAGTTTACCTTAAATTTTTAATTGTTTTATTTGGTCATGTTTGTTACGCTGTTGTTTCTTTCTAATATTATAACATTTATGATTGGTATTTCATATTTGTTGAAATTGTGTGTGCATGTATATATATATATATATATAATTTAATCTAAGGCTTCCCCCAAAACAAACAGTAAAACTCACCAAGGTGCGGTTGACTTTCCTTAACTGCCCTGCACAAATCAAGTTTATGTCGATTAAGATAAACGGTGAATTCCTGTTCCATGTTCTGTAATTTCTTCTTAAAAATTAAAATGAACAAAGCAGACTAATTCAGAGAGAGAATTTATATTTCAATTAAGATACTCGATACATTAATTCATTCTTTTGGTGAGTATAATAAATTTTATTCCTTTAAATTTTAATTTAATTTAATTTATTTTTAAAGTAAAATTATAAATTAATTTGATTATTTTTTGAGTTAGTCAAATTAATTTTTTTTATTAAATGAATTACATTTTTTTTTTTTTTGGAAAATTCTTAATTGGATCAGAGGGACTGTTATTTTAGACATAATTTTTTTAAGCTACAATTTTTAATTCGAAGAGAAATTTGAACATTTTTTTCTCTTTGAAAGCATTTCTCTTAAATGTTTATTTTAATTTTGTACTTATTCATGAATAATGAGGCATAAGCTATTTGAACGGAAAGAGCCGCAACCGAGTTAAAATAAAAAACGAGAAGGAAGAAATGATATGAATGAGAAAAATATGGGTAAAATAGTAAAAAACAAGGGGCTGGCCTAGTCAACTATTATATTTAGGCGAGGGTGGAGGCGGTGGTTCTTGATAAATCACACCGTAAAGCGTAGATACAATAGTTGTCGGTGTTCCGCTGTATGCACATCTCATATCGCTGGTAACTTTACCAGTTTTCTTTTGCATCGATGGTTTCTGTGATTTCATTTACATTATTCTCCTGCTCAAAAAAAAAAAAAAGAAAAAATTAAATGGAGTAGTTTGCGATCGATAGGGCGTAGAATTGTAACGAAGAGAAGGCTGATTGATTTACCGATGTTCTTTAGGGTTTGTCTAATTGGGATTACTGATGATCCGATTTCTCCGTTTCGAAACTGTTACAATTTTGCTTCATTCTCTTGTTCTCGCTGTGAAATCATTATCTCAATAAGCGCCGATGACAAACGAAAAGAATTGTGTTCAAAGATTCTCTATATCACATTTGCACATGTAGATGAACACCTCGATTTTTCTATAGATGAATGAGTGAACATTTGATTTAATTTTAATTTTTTGATGTTTTATCGCATGTACTACAAATTTGAGACCAGTAAGCCTGTATTGTACTTCCAAGGACGGTGTTATTCAGATCATGGTTTCTTCGACAATTCTTCTTGAGGAACACGATAAATCTTTTTCACATGGAAAAAAGTTAAAGACTTGCGATTATGAACATCAAGGACTAGATTATTCTATCTCTATTGGTGAATTTGGCGATGATACTGCAACACCAGTGCAAACAAAAGCCGAACAATGCTCACATCATGGGTAATTCCTTTGTGCTTTATTTCTTCCCTTTATGTGATAATTTCAATACTTCCTCTGATGAAAGTTGGATTTCTTTAATCATCAGCCATTGATTTTTGATTAATGCTATCTTAGATGTTTCCTTGCTGGTCATGTTGCTTCATCTTGCTCCCATTATGAGGGAAAGTCCGATTCAAAACCTGTTTCAGATATAAGCTGCAAGTCAAATGGAAGTAGTGGTGACTTTCCAAAGTCTTGTGATGATGGGGGGGCTCCTGGCTATGTGCAAACTGCTTTTGTCGCTGGCTGGATGTATGTTAATGAAAATGGTCAAATGTGTGGTCCTTATATTAGTGAACAGCTGTTTGAAGGCTTGTCCACTGGTTTTCTGCCTGAGGATCTTCCTGTGTATCCCATGGTCAATGGGACATTGAGGAATCCTGTGCCACTGAAGTACTTTATGCAGTTCCCTGACCATGTTGGCACTGGTTTTGCATATCTTGGTGCAAGTATTTCAAGCACAGCAATGCCTAATATTTCTTCTACCTCATTTAGTATGGATTTGACAGCCCATAGGCAAGAGTGTCTTGTTCAGCATACTGCTGCAGCTGCACTCTCTGCATATCCAACTACACAGTCAATCCCCAGTTCACCTGCCCACTACTTTGCGTGCAGCTCTGACACAAATTCTGAAGCTGCTGGCTCTGCTGCACCATTTGCTCTAGTGGTATTGTTGATTACTATTTCTCTATTTTCCCCTCCTCTCCCTTTCCCTTCCCCCAAGAAAAGAATTCACTGATGCTGTTGTGTTTTCTGCCAATGCCAACTATTTTTGCATGTTTATTCCCGTATATCATCTCTCATTTCTTTCAGTCAGATCAAGATGCTTGTTGGTTGTTTGAAGATGATAAGGGAAGAAAACAAGGACCTCATTCCTTTCTGGAGCTTTCTTCCTGGCATCATCATGGATATCTCCGGGATACAGTAATGGTGAGTTATAGGATCATGTTGTTAAATGTTATCTAAGATGTAGTCATTAGTGATGATGCCTTTGATTTCTTACTGATGTTTCATTTTATGTCTCTTTATCTTTATTGACACCATAATAGTGTATCTTGAATCAATTTTAACGTGTAAGGGCCACATGCCAAACAGCAATAGGGTTACACCTGAATTTGCAATGGGAAAGTTTCCATACATAACTCATCGTTCTGCTGAACATAGATGGATTTTCAGTTATTTTGGGATGGGAACCTCTTTGACATTTATACAGAAATTGAAGCAATTCTTATTTGATGATTTTGAAATATTCAGCTTAGTTCTGCAATTCTTGTCAATTATGCTGTTGTTTGTCGATGCTGGTTAACTGCTACATCTTGCAAGGAATGGTGCTTTTATGCTCTTAAATATCTTGGGATGTGATGCAAATTTGACCATATACATTTTGGGTAAACTCTTGTGCAGCCATTGTATGGCATTGTTTTTATGTCTACTTCCTGCACCGAATATTTATCAAGTTGACATAAAGAGCAATGCTTCATAGTTGTTAATCGCCAATTCTTTGAACTGCAATTCTGTCATTATGACCTGTTCAAAGCATGTATAGCTGTGGTTATTCTTTCAAAGTCAAAAGCATGTTTTATTCCTTGGATTTAGTACCACCAAGTTGTTTTTACTGTTTCATTCTCTTTGTTTGCAATATCTGATTTGGCAGATATATCACATTGAAAATAAGTATAGACCACATCCGCTGCTGTCAGTTATCAAGTCATGGAGAACAAATACAACTGAAATGATGTTAGCTTCAAATGACAAAGCTGATACTGTGCCATCATTTCTAAGCTTCCTTTCTGAAATTTCTGAAGAAGTTTCTTGTCAACTGCATGCTAGAATTCTGAAAGTAGCTCGTAGAGTTTTGTTGGATGAAATAGTCAGCTCTGTCATATCAGAGTTTACCAACTTGGAGAAAGCACAAAGGAATCATAAGTGTGATAATCAGGCTGTCAATATCTGCTCTTCAGGGGACAAGATGGTAATGTTTGCATACTGAAGGATCTTTATTCATAGTGTAATATTCATGCCTAATTCTTTCACGGCAATCTGTTTAACAGGGTGAAGCTGTTGGCCAGAGCATGAATGATGCTACCCTCAAGTTGGATGCTGCACCCTGCGAATATGTAGTTGATAAGATGTGTGACAACGGGATTTCTATGTATACACCTAACGGCTTAAAATCTATTGGGGGCATTGATGAGTTTTGTGGTTCTTGTGCTGTTTTTTGTAGAATTCTGCTTGACTATTGCATGGAAGTCATGTGGAATGCTGTTTTTTATGATATTATAGCAGAATATTCAACTTCCTGGAGAAAGAGAAAACTTTGGTTTGACTGTCCAAAGATTAGAGCACCAGGCAGCGATGATGATCTTGGAAAAATGATTGGAGAAGAATCATCCAATAAACCTGTGTGTAGTGCCCTTAGTAATTATGATTTATGACCTTTTCCTTATGTTCAAATTAGCTAAAGCAGTATTTTTGTGGTTTTCAGGTGTTGTCCAGGCAAGAGTCCTCTACTTGCAATGCTGATTGTCCTCCTGGTTTCGAGCATTTCAGAGCTAAAATAGATAACCTTGCATACTCCTCTATCACGTGTTCTTCTGCACCTGTGGGAGAACAACTGTGCACTGGGAGTGGGTCATCTTGCAAAGATACTATGTGTGACAACATGAAATTTGTCTTGAAAAGTGTAGAAAGTGAACTATATAAGTCACTGAAGATATCTTTGTTTGAGTATGTTGAATTTCTTGTTAAGGAGGAAATGCGGAAGATGGCTAATTTTACTGAGGGTGAAAGTTTGGGTGATGTAAGTACAAGAAGTTCTTTTGCTTGCTTTTTTGTTTCTGTTTTTGTTTTTTGTTATCTTTCCTGTTTAAGTAATAATAATCATGAGAGCCTGCCTATGGCTATCAATAGTTATCTCTGTCTATGACAATGAAGGTGCCGATGCATTTTATCATTTCAGGAGACTGTTGAATCTTCTTCTCGATGGTGCCAGACAAGTGAATATAGCTTCTTGGAAATGCATGATGAACTGAAGATTGACTCCAATATAATGCATATTGACACCATTGGACATGGAGATTTTCAAAGTTCAGGACAAGCTGGTAAAACCCTTTCTCCATTGGTATCTGATGGTGTTACAACACAATTTCTGTCAAATGCTTTTGAAAGATCATATCCATATATCGACAATGTGATTGATGATGAAAATTTTGATGAGCCACCTCCTCCTGGACTCGAAGATAATGTTACAGCTATTGTCCCCTATTATATTTGTGAATTCCAACCTTCATGGTTGGATGAGTCTATAACTGAGAGTGGACAATACATTGCCATGGCAATGTTCAGGCAGAAGTTGCATGACTATGTACTTAGTGAGTGGAAATCATTATTTGTTGAAAGAGCTCTTCATCAATTTCTTGGATCATTGCGCACTGCAAAAAGACTTCAACGTGATAGCAATGAGGTATAGACTTGTTATCATTAACTTGGATTATGTTCTGAGGCCAAACTTAATTTCTTACATCTGATTTTTTCTAGAGTGCTCTGTGGTATTTTCCCCTTTAAATTTGAATACCTTTCAATTGTTTCCCTATGCTATTTTCATTTCAGGAAGGATCAATGAATTTTCAACATTCACAGTCATCTATGGCATCTCCAACTGTTGGTAAATTCACATATTACCGTAAAAAAAAGTTAGTAGGGAAAAAGTTGGGACTTTCTTCTCCATCTCGATCTCCAATAGACACTGGATTACATAATGAGCCTGTTGAGGGATCAAGAAAGAAGCATGTTTTGAGGAAGATTGTTGAAGATTTAAAAGTTGAGAATGCTGTTGTACCTGCCAAGAAAAAGGGAATAAAAAAGGGACACAGTAAATCATCTTTTCATGCTAGGCCTTCAAAAACTATTGCTAAACACAGTTTACCAAGAAGTCACTTCTTGACTGAAAGCACTAGTCATCGAAAAGTGTCCAAGATTGTTATGGAAGTTCAAGGTATGCTAGCTTTTGTAACTGTTTTGTAGCTAATGGATTCTCATGATTTTGAAGTCATCTGATTGTAGCTGTTACCAACTTTATTTACAGATAAAGAGGTCACAGAAGATGTTGCAAAGCCTTCCAGGGAGAGTACATCAGACTTCAGTGAGGAACATAATAGTTCCGTGGACTTCACTAATAGTGGAGATCCTGATGTTGGAATTGAGAAAGCAGCACCTTGTAAGAGATCTAATAGAGTACTAAATGGTAAGGATTGTCAATTTTGTAATTGGAATTTTCTTGCAACACTACTTTTGAATGTGTCAATTTCTCTGTCCTAGTTTTCCATTAAAAAAAAAAAATTGCATCTAGTTCTTTCCTATTCATATATGCTCTTTTTCTGTCAGTTGCACCTAAGGTTCCAAAGCGAAAAAGAAAGCATTTAGTGAATGGTGCATCAGCATCACATCCTACAAAGGTTCTGAAAGCAGCAAATGATGTTACTAAACACACAGCAGCTAGACAAAAAGCAGCGCAGAAGACCAATTCCAGCAAAACCAGGTCACTAGCTCTTTATCCGAGATCCAGTGGATGTGCACGATCTTCAATTAATGGCTGGGAATGGCATAGATGGTCACTTAATGCGAGTCCTGCTGAAAGAGCAGTGGTCAGGGGAGCTCAGTATAATACTGCAAAGGCCTCAAGTTGTGAGGCTTATGCCTCCCATTTGCCAAATCTGAAGGGCCTTTCTGCAAGAACCAACAGGGTGAAGTTACGCAACCTTGTTGCTGCTGCAGAAGGTGCCGATCTTTTGAAAGCCACGCAGTTGAAGGTGAGTGGAAAGTGCTGTTCAACTTGTAATGTTTTGCAACATCTCTGAATTGGATTAAAAATTACATAGTTCTTGTCAGGCAAGAAAAAAGCATTTGTCTTTCCAACGAAGCAAGATACATGACTGGGGTCTTGTTGCTCTAGAGCCAATCGAGGCAGAGGACTTTGTAATCGAGTATGTTGGTGAACTGATTCGGCCTCGGGTAATGTTAACTTGATCATTTAATCAGCGATTGTAGTGTGATGCACGTTTAATTGTAGTCCTCAATTTCATAACTTCTGCTTCCCTTTTTCTCATGTACTTTTATCTTCTTGCTAAGCTTATGCTATGTATGCATTATGATGTCATGTGCTGTCTCTAATTGGATTTTTAACCTTTGACAGATATCTGATATACGTGAACAACTTTATGAGAGGATGGGTATTGGCAGCAGTTATCTCTTTAGACTTGATGATGGTTATGTGGTTAGTATATTAATGTTACATTGGCCAATGCTGGCTTTTTGCCTGTTTATACCTCAAGCACTTAAATGTCAGTGAACTAGTCATCTAATTGTGAGATTAGATATGAATTTCCAGTGTCTTATATTCCTGGGGCCCGTGCAGCTGGGATGACCAGCATTTGGCGTTGATTAGGTTACAACTACGTTTTTCTTATCCACAAAAAAGGAAAACAAAAAATTTTTAACTACTTTTTGAAACATTGATGAGTTTGCTTTGCATTATTTCACTTATTTCTCCAAGTTATTTTGACATTTACTGAAGGGCTACTTGTGCATCCTTCTCTTTTCTTCCTCCTTGACATATATTGTACATATAGGGATGAGTAAGTAGTTGCATGTTGCAGGTTGATGCTACCAAACGTGGTGGTATTGCAAGATTTATAAATCATTCCTGTGAGGTATGTGACTGTTGCAAGATAATTTATCAAGTAGAGATGATTTCATTTCTTGTATCTTGTAACTTTAATTGGTTTGTTTTTTGTAGCCCAACTGCTATACCAAGGTTATAACTGTTGAAGGTCAGAAAAAAATTTTTATTTATGCAAAACGGCATATAGTTGTCGGCGAAGAAATTACTTATAACTACAAATTTCCTTTGGAGGAGAAGAAGATACCCTGCAACTGTGGTTCTAAGAAGTAAGACTGTTGTGCATGTCTTAAGTTCATGCTCTTGTTTGCTTTGTTCTTGATGGTTCTAATAGAGGGATTCTTCTGTTTAGATGTCGTGGATCATTGAATTAGGAAGCATTCTGATTTGCAGAAATTTTTGGTAAGTGTTGCAATAATTGATAGTCTTAGTCAAGTGTGAAATCTACTGTATTCTTGAATGATTGAGTAAAATATGTGCTATGGTTATGTTATTGACCTAAATATGCTTAGGTTGAGTCATACAGAAAACAAAATTATGCATTTTAATTCTAGTAGTGTTAGGAGAGCAACAGAGCATGCTATTAGACTAAACAGTGTAGAAATTCATCAATGTGGCCAATTTCATTATTTAGGCTCTATTATTCAGAGTGATGGAAATATAGAGGGAGTTCTTCACAGGATGTGGGTTGAATAGCTAAAATTAAGATGCGTCATTGGAGTTTTGTGATTGCAAAATTCTTATTAAATTGAAGGGCAAATTACTGTGATTAAGCTAGCGAAGCTGTATGATAACAAGTGTTGTACTGTCAGGAAAGAATATATTTTTGAAAAAATGACTGTAGTAGAAATGAGAATACATAGATGGATTTGTGGTCTCTATAGGAGAAAAACAAATAAAAATGAGGATATTCATGGCAAAGTAAGGGTGTTACTGATTGGAGATAAGCTAAGAGAGATGTTTGCATTGGTTTGGACATGTCCAACGTAGACCTACAAGTGTTCCAATTAAGATGGGTGACCAAATCCAAGTGGATGTTGAGAGGATAGGGAGAGGATGCCTTAAATTGACTTGGGAAACTTTGGTTAAGAAAGATTTAGAACAATTAGTTCTCACATTGAACTCAGTTCATAATAAAATTAAATACTCAAAAATGATTCTTGTAGCCACCTCCAGCTAAATTTGAGAGTAAAGCCATGCTTAGACCCATTGGACATTATTTGTAAATTTTGCATTGGATGGTCAATGATAGTAGTCTACTGTGTTCCATTCATTTAGGGGGAAACAGGAATTCCTTTTGATTTCTTCATATCAAAGCCAAAAAAACTGTTTTCTTTGACATTTGTGCACATCTCGCATACTGTCTGACATTTGTTGTTTGAAGGGAACATATCATGCATTGCAGAATGTTTTTAAATATTGTTCAACTTGGCTTGAGAAGTATGAGTCTTAGTGTAACGTTAAGGTTACTGTATTGTGACTTAGAGGACACAGTTTATTATCACAGAAATAGCCTCTCTCTAAAAATAAGAGTAAGGTTGTGTATACTTGACCCTTCTGCATATGCTAGTATGGGAGTTTCGTGCACTGGGATGTCAATGATATGCTCAGATCTTGTGGCTAGAAGTTATTCTTTTTTCAAGCTTGTGAATGTGCTTTATGATGTTCAGATTGACGCTGATAGAAAATTTGGAAGTGATCTTGTTATTTAAAAGATCCCTGTAGCTAAATGCTGGTTGGAGCTTTTATTGGGCATTGTGCCACTGCTGAGGTGAAAGAGAAACAGACTAGCAGCAGAATGCATTGGCAGGACAGGACTTGCCATCAATTGTATGTTTCTAATCACAAAGTTAATTCTAATATGTTACACACATACTGATTTACCATGTTGCCTAGGTCTTTATTTTTAGACTAATTTTGTGATCCTTTATAGAATGTTGCATTTATTTTCTGCAACAGAACATAGTTTTGGGCATAAGAAAGGAGAATTATTAATTTGAAATTGTGAATGCTACTCATTTTATGCACAAGGTTTTGAGGCCTAGTGGAATATACCTATAATCAAATTGCTAGATGAAGACAAAGTCTGGGCTTCCAGTATCTAGGTGGGTTCGGTGGGGGCAATTTTTTTTTTTTTTTAATTTTCTGCAAATTTGAAAGTTGGTGGGGCCATGGTTTAATGAGTGAAAGTAAGATGAGCTGTTGATAAGCTGTTGTCATGCATGGGAGAAATTCATTGTGGATTCCTTGAAAACAAAATCACCCTTTTTGAAATGCCTGAATCAAGTAGCCCAAATGGACTCTTTTCTGCATATCCATGTTTCATGGAGAGTATGTACTGTTGTGCAAAGAAAGAGGAAATTTATGACTGAATTCTCTTGTTTTGCACTTTTTTTTTTCTTGGTATTAGGATAGCCAAATTAAAGAGCTCTCTTAGGGGAGGAAAATTTTTGGTTGGGCTCTTATAGACAATTAGGTGAGAATTCCATTTTGATTTAGCAAATTACTGCATACTAACAATGTGGTATATGTTGTTGAGAGTCTCTCCTATAGAGGGCTTCCTGGGGTTCCTCTTACAGTTATGACCTACACTGCTTGTGAGCTAGTATGGGGCACACTTTTGATGGGAACTGGTAACTAATTCCAACTCCAATGTGTAAATAACTTTTTTAAAATTAAATTTTCAGATTGCAGTTCTTTAATTGGGAAAATAGTATATGAATTTAAAAACCAAGTCATCAAATTAAAAAATATAAAAAAAATATAAAGTGCTTGGACTGAAAGCTACAGTATCAAGAATCAGCTACACACACATTGGATCTGTCTTTTTGTGTCTTTTCATCTGGCTCTCCTTCAAGTTAGGATTTGAACCCCTGTGTTGTCCCCTTAAGAGATGATGGGATCCTTTGCCACTATCCAGCCATAATGAAACTTTCTAGTTTCTCTGGTCCAATTTGATTACTTGGATGCTGGTCAATTATCTCATGTTTTAATAATAGAGAAACTTGGATAAGTAATGATCAAAGTAGAGGAAGGAGGGGGCAGAGAGAGAACAGAGAATAAAATGGGAAAGAAGAAATAATCCCCCTATATCATTTCTGAGACAGAATAGCAACAAATTGCAGAAATGGTTATTGATTAAGATTCTTACAAAACCGAAAAAACCTATATGAGAACAGAGAACAGAGAATAGATTCATGGGCTCGAAACAGGAATAACCCTTATGAGATGGTATGACAACAAACTGCAGAAATAGTTATTGATAAAAGATTTTGTTTTTTGAAAAAACCTATACAAGTTCTTCAAAGAGTTGGACCTACCAATTCCCTTGTTTTCAATTTTATCTGAAACCCTTACAAGTTACTTATACCTTTCGAAGGGAGACATGTATGCAGTGAAGACTACATACAACTGCTCCTGGCTGTCCTATTCTTCCATAAAGTGTTGTGCTAGTGGGGAATACCTTGTCTGATCTAGTTTCTTATATCTGTTGGATCATCAGTGAGGACAGTATGATCTATTATGGTTATGTTCATCATCTCAAAAAAGATGAATGGTATGGTTGTTTTCATTTAGCTTTAACAGGAAAATTTGAGTGACCTTGTACTCATTTGCACAGCAACAGTCAGTATGGGTGTTGGGAAAAACCAAAAACCTTGGTTAACCAAAATGAATATTAAAATTAGTTAAACTGAATTGATGTAAATTGATTTTTTTGATCCGTGATGGTTTGGTTTTAAAAAGTCAACTAAAGTACTATTTTATATGTATTTTTTTTATTCTAATAATGCCAAAAATTATTATTAATAGAACTATTTATAACAATGAAATGTCACTAGAGTATTATTATGTTATATATAATTATTTATTTATCTTATATATAATGATAATTGTACATTTGTTTTGGAAAATGCATCAAAATTATATTATTTTATATTGAACTAAGATTTTTATTTTTATTTTTTGAAATTAATTTTCAACTGGTTCACTAGTTTGAAAAACCAAGCCAAACTAGCATTTAGATTAATTAAAAGTTCTGGTTCAATTTGATTTTTAAAACAGTCAAACCAAAATTCTGGGTTCAGTTCAATTGTCAAGGTTACAGTTACTGAACCATCAACACTGCTAACAGTCTCTAGTGGTCTCTTAATATATAATGTAAAGAAAGTGAAAATAATAATAATAAAAGAATTTATTTGCAGGCATTGATGCAATTACAATGCTGTTTCAGGTTGTGAATTATACGTGTTGAGAAAGGCTGGGTAATGTGATCATAGCTTTTTGCCATTTAAATTTTGCCTGCTTGTGGAGGATGATTTAATGACTCAGCGTTCTTGTAGATGTCTCTCTGCTGCAGATGATATTGTTTTGAAACAATAAAGCAGTTTATTGTTTTCTTGCTCACCTGAAATTTTTGGAACATAATTTGTTGTACGAACACGCATTAGATTCTTTTGGTTGGAAGTACAAGCGAAATTGAACCTCTATGAAATATTTTACTGATATATATATTGCCACCTGGCTTGGCAAATTTTAATTCTTTTGATGAGGCTCTTTTTATCCTGCAACTGATATTTTCTCTATCCCGTAATTCTTCATCTAACGAATTAATATAGTCTGAATGTTGTGGTTCGGTGACCCTTTTGTGTATGGACAAACACTTGAAAGAGGAGACTCATTGTAATTTATAAATCAATCTACTCAATTTCAATACCCCTCAAGGCCATGCTCTAGTCTCGTTCTATGTGGTGTAAATCTCATGCTAATGAATAGCCATTTTGACAGCTAAAATGATTGAATTATTTTCTAAGTTTTCATTGATATAATAATTTCACTGACCGAGGCCAATCAACCCTTTGTGATTGATGATATTAATCAGTTAAGCAGTTATGGTGAAAAACCTGCATGTAATTTTCAGCAGGACAGCTTTCAGTTAGATTACAATTAGCAAGGTTCAAGGGCTTGACGGGGTATATATGTTGATTGACCAGCAAATCTACATGAAATTTTGGTATAAATAAAATGGAGGAAATTTAATTTTTATGTTTACTGGTTTGTCCAAGGAAAAAAAAAAAAATTCATTGCATAAGATCTGGGAAGTGAGGAACAATTGTCAATCTGACAGTGATGAATGTTTAGACGGGGATAGAGTATCCTTGGATTGGTGTAATTACATTCTACAGCAAATAGTTGGGGTGCTTGTCATGATCTCTTGGCATTTGTCAGATTAGGTTATATACATATTTAGTTGATATTTTTTATTTTTCTCTTTCAAGGTCTTATGTTTGCAGGGGACATGGGGTATAAACCACCATAATTGTTGGACGGAGTTTCATTATATTTCTGGTATGTTTCTTTTCTCACAGCTCTATTTTTACGAGCCCCAAGTGTTCAATGTGATGCGGTTGAAACAAAGGTGGGAGGACAAATTGGCAATTATAGGATTAAGGGAGACGAATGAAAGGGTATCTTGTCCTTTTGTTTTTATTTTTTTTTCTTTATTTTTATAATTTAGATACATAACCATTCAACAAAAAATTAATATATAAATATGCATTGAACAAATAATAAAGTACATCAAATAATATATTATATGTATGAAATGTTTTATTAGATACATATTATTTTAATACGAATTTTGTTAATCTTTAAAATGAATATTATATAAATTAAATAATATAATGTTTATATAAAATAAATTAATTATATACATTTTATTTGAATATGGTCTTGAATCTTTATTTTGTCATGGAGTAAGGAAAATGCATACAATGGTCTATTTTATGCAAACATTATGTTACTCAATGCACTTTTTAATACTTTTATTAGGACAATAAATTATTCTTTAATAAATTAATGTTGTTGCAGGCCATGATTACGGTCAATAAGACTGGCTGTGAACCGTTTCTCTTGTTTTAATTACTATTTTTATCATGATATTGGCTTGGGAGGTAGCCGTGGAAATCTTCGTTTACCCAAAATATTGTAACATTTAACTTTATATATAATCCAACATCTAAGTACTAACCCATTTAATTAATTGAAAAATTTTATATTTAGCATACTTTAGGTTGAACTTGGTAATTATTTGCAGTCTCAATTTTATAACTTAATGAAAAACATATATTGATTAACAGTGTTAGTCAATTGTAATAGAAATGATCGGAAAAAACACATTTGCCTTGTATTAACCTAGAATGATACAACTAGTAAGTTTGTTGCCTGGTGGTTTAGGGCCAATCAAGAAAAGAAAAGAGCACAAGGAGAAAAAAAGAGAAAAAAATGCCAGGAACAAATTATCAGATTTTAAGTGTTTTCTTCTCTTAAGCATAATTTAGTTAGTTTTGTATATTTATAATGACAATTTTTCAATTATTTCAAACTTTTGTCAATGGATATTTAACAAGGAGAATTATTGTTGTTGGAAACAAAAGTTAATATGTTTTTTATTTTTTTTTATTACATTTAAAAAATGTGGGGGGTAATAATTGTTACACAGTTCAAACTAGAGTATGCTATATGTAAATTTACCTAACTAATTTGCTATTTATGGTATCAGCTCATTGCATTCAAGCGTGGAGATATGAAATTCTGTGAATTAAAAGGCTAAAAGTAAGATATAAAATTTCCTTAACTATCACCAATGTCAAAATGCAGGGTGGTGAACAATGAAGACCTTAAGTTTGGCATCCAATTTTCATGGCTGCTGAAGGGATTACAAAGCCATTAGTAAAGTGTAATGAGAAGATAGTAGAGAGATTATTGAGTGAAGTGAAAATTTTGTCCAGTTTAGAGGGTTTTTAAAAGAGAAATTAGGAAACCAATGCTAGATGCTTGTGGAACTTTTGACTTACTGTTAAGCCCGCCTACACATAGAATTGTTGCCCCAAATCTAGGTGCTTGATTTCGAAATAATGTCACTGATTTATCGGCCCTTGCTCGTCTACCATGTAACTTGCGTGAGAAGTAACCTCGCTTGTGCAGTGTCCGTAGCTGTTCATTACACAGCCGGTCCCAAGTCCCGGTCGAGGAGGTATGTTTTATAATCAACAAATTGTATTGTTTCCCTGGTGGTAATCTATTTGATGTCAACGAGAATTGTGGATTGCCCTGTGAATCGCAATTGCAATTCTTGACTAACTAGAGGGAACTATGGATGACAATTAGATCCCTGACCCGTCCCACCTCATCCTGATAGAGGTAGAGTCATAAGAAATTAATTGGGATCAGGGCTGGATACTCCATTCCTGCTCAGCGAGATCGAAAGATCACTGTTAGTGAGGGCCAAGTGGGCTCGGGATCCCAATCCCTGCTGGAGACACGGTGAAATTCTAAAGCTCCTCCCTCGTGGGATCAAGGGTGGGGAAGTAGATGTTTTGGATCGAGTAATGTTGGATCAGGTTGATAAAGGCAGTTTGATCTTCAAGTACCATGCACGTACAAATTTCAGATCCCAAGTAAAAGAGCAGACAACAGTTCAACTTCTGATCGTGCAAATCATTAGTTCATCGCCAACGTTGTGATGCATCAATACCTGGAAACAATAAGCGCCCTTCGCTCTACTCTGCCGCACGATGGAGGTTATGCACAAAAGGAGGTACTGACCCTAGCCTGAAAAGTCCTGTAATTCTTTGTTCTCCATTGACTTTAAACGAAAATGATTTTGTGGCATTGTATTTGGTAACTTCGGTGTACTTGTTTGTCTTGCTTGGTTTAATTGTAAAATAATAATACTAAGGATACTAATACGCTGACTCAGGTTTTTCTGTTAACTGATATGATGTGTTACTTGAGTGGCAAGTTCCCTACCAGTACTCATTTTTGGCCCGCATAGATTAAAAAATAATGGTTTATCATAAATTTCATAGTGGTCTTTCAGAAAGCAACAGTGCTTTGATACGCTTGCTATAAAAATAAATAAATGAAAAGCGCAACTGGACAGCACTTTGTGTATGTAACATTATGATTATAAGGATGATAAATTTTTGATAAATGATAATATCTAACTACATGAATTCAAACTTGGTGAACTCATTTGAACACAAGAAATGATTGCTGATATTATAAAAATGAGTCAGTTTGGAATTTGTTAATAACAATATTGTGAGAGAGATTTGGTTTCAAAAATTTATTCTTGTTAGTCATACACTCATACTAGAGATTAGAGTTTTATAGTACGTGGAACACTTTATACCGGGTAAGTTATTGTCAACTTTACGGAAGTGATTAAGCATTTGCATGATTCTAACACTTTCTTTGGGGGTGATCCTATTATTATAGCGAAAAAACTGATTAGTTTTGTAATTTTTAATTCTGGAGTACAAGCATGTCCACCATATACAAGTTCATCTATCTTTTCGGAAATTTGTAAATATGAAAATAATATGAGCATTAAGTATTAGACAATATGATTAGTACAAACATATGTCCACCGTATACCAGTACCATGGCAGGCCTGCGAGGGTTTGCAACTGCCTCCCTCTCGGCCTCGGTAGGAGGAGTGTCGTCGTGCCTCTCAGCTACATGGGTCTGGTTTTGATCGTTTCTTGGAGACTGTACGATGGACTCTACCGGTTATCGCCTCGATTCAGGTAGATGAGTAAACACCGGTGCCTCGAGTGGCGAGCTCCTCTGGACTTTGTTCCAGGATTGCCACCCTTGTCGCCAGATGCTTGAACCTGGCCGGCCACCGCCTAAAATTGGTTCATAAAGGACAAGGCTTGGTCGTTGTTTGTGGGACTAAAAGTGGCGGATGGAGAAGCTGCTTTAAGGTCCTGTTGGATATAGTTGTCTCTTGTGGTTCTGACTTCCAAGGCTAACAAGTTGCGCATTAAGGTCTTGTTGGATATAGTCGTCTCTCGTGGTTCTGACTTCCATGGCTAACAAATTTTTCTTCAAGAGAGAAACAGAAGGTGCTTTTAGGGGAAGAGAATGGTGAAGAGTTTTTTTATTTAGGACACTTGTACCTGCAAGATAAGAAGAGACTAGTAGTGCTTGACAGGAGCCCTATGTCATAGTAATTCCATAAATAAATTAGCAAGGACCAAAAAAAAGACAGAATGAAAATTTAGTATGAAAAAAGATTATTCTAAGGTGATTGGGGCATAGAATATTTATAAGATCCGTAGAGAGCTCCTATTAGCCGAGAAAAAGTACTACAAGTAAATTGACAAATCAGCTAAATACTCTTTGGCGGATGGTGTAGGCGTGTCAAAGAGACACACGAGTCTTTGTAGTAAATTGACAATTCAGCCAAAAAGTATTACAAAGACACGTCATGGACAGCGCAGCCGTATTGTAACACGAGTCGCCGTGTCTCGCCGGTTTGTGGGGTTTGGGGATGGTCGGGCCATGTGGGGTTGCGGTATGTGGACTGAAGGCCCAGTGTGATAGTGCCCGAAGGAAACCCTAATTATAAAAATCAATGGGAATTGGAGGAAACACTTGAATTGAAACAATATGAATAGTAAGTCTTAATTGTTTTAAATATTTATCTCAAAACCCATAATTTTCAATATAATTAGTTCTAAAAGAATAGACCAAGAAGACAAGAAAAGATCTAAAGAGGAGCAAGAGGATGACGACAAGGTGCAACTTGGGAGTCCATTATGCAGCCATTTAGCTTCGATCGCCAGGTACATGTTTCTTTCTTTATTATACGTATTCACATGAATATCATTTTATTTTCAGGAAAGATTAATGTTGGTTGATGATGGTCATTCTAGCGGGAAGGCCAGCCTGGAATCATTGTTTGCTCTGAAAACTGATTGCCTTGTGGAAAAAGGTAACCATTGTTTGATCTGATCTCAACAAAATATGATGTGACACTAACTATGATACATGAACACGAATGCACAGGGAAAAAAGAAAAAAATAAAATAAAAAAGGGGCGAATATTGTAGATACTACGGGTACCACAATAATTTATAAGATATTATTTTAATCATTTCAACTTTAAAAAGATATATTAGATATCAGTTAACAAATTATGAATTAAGTTATTCAAAATAATTAACAAAATAAAAAATATTTGGTCGTTATTTATTTGTCTAATTAATAAACAAATTATTTTTTTAAATGAAAATTTTTAGTTTTTCCATTTTCTAAGTTAATGCCTAAACTAAGAAAACATCAAAATTGTGTTTTCCAAATAGAAAAAAACAAGTCTCCACTACCTTTGAAAATTTTAGTTTTATGAAAAAATGTTCATACTTATAATAATAAACTTTCAAGATTGTCGTTAGATGTCGAATTTTACATTGTATTGTTTGTCAGTTTTCTAAATTGTACAAAATAAAATTTCCATTTTATCCTCTAATTTTCAACTCCATCCCTCTGAAGCTTCCATTTCAACTGAAAAATTAAAAAGAAAAGTAAGAAGGAAATATGTTGTGGAAAACTACTTTTGGTGGGGTTTTACAGCGTCCAATGTAAATGTGGAAAAATGAGAAAATCGAGTAGAAAATTGACATATTTGATACAAAATTCCAATTTTCCTTTTCTGTGAATCCCAAAAATTAGAATATTGTTCTATAACTGAACGGGCCATGTTTCTTTCTCTCTAATTGTTTTTTTTTTTTTTTTTTATAACGTGTAAAACCTGGGCAGAAAATTAATTAAATAAGTTGAGGGGCAGAACCGACCGGCCGGCAAAGAGTCAAACCAAAAATATTGGGTAAAGCAAAAAGAAGAAAAGCCTATGTCGGGCAGCTTGACCCAGTCCGACTATCTCTCTACTTGTCTCTCTCTGACTCGCTTACTTTTCAGTCTTTGTTTATTATTTTTTCCTTAGGTATATTAATTTTTTTTAAATAATAAATTTAAAATAAATATAATTAATTTTTATATTATATAAAAATATTTTATATTATATTAATATTTTATATATATTATATAATATAAAAATTAATTATATTTATTTAAATACAACCCTTTATTATCGTTTCAGTCTCTTTTAATTTTTTTATATATTTAAAAAAATGATCAACGAAACAAGCCAAACGGAGGAAGAAAAGATACTGGTGCTGTAAAGGCATAAGTTCTGTGCAAATTTTACATTTTTTTTTCTTTTTTATTTTTTTAAATATGATTAAAATGTATAAGAAAAATAATAAAATCTACATATATAATCAAAAAATGTTAATATCTTTTACATAAATTATTATTTTGTGGGGCAAATTTGTATTAACTGTATATATATATATATATATTATATTTTTTAATAAAAATAAGAACGTGTTTATCTCTCCATCCACGGAATAACACCCATATATATTTATTCCTTCTTCCTTCTTTTTGCCGTTTTATTGCCTTTTTTTTAGTTATATAAATATATGTAATAATGACAATAGCGACCAGGGGATGTGTGGGGATTAATGTAAAATGAGAAAGCCCAGCTGAAACCCACAATTCCGTCAAAAAAGAAAAAGAAAAAAACAAAAAAGAATTGCGGTGGATCAACTTTGTCTTTCGCAGTGGTCTCTGTCTTGGTCTGACTGTCACTGTCTTTGACAATCTCTCACTGTCTTTGTTTATTTATTTCTTAATTATCTATGCTCCTGTCATCTTTTAAATTTTCATTAATAATAATATAATAATGATAAGAATATCGGTGTTTTCTTTTTTTTTTTTTTTTGAGGTTTGTTTGTTGAGAGTTAAGCACATGTTATTGAGCTGCTCAGAAGAATTTACTACAGCCGCTGCCGGTGGTGGTGGTGGTGGTGGTGGTGGTGGTGATGATGGGAGAAAGATTTAAAAGAAAAAAAAAAACAAATTAAAAGAAATGTGAGAACTTTTTCCCCTTTTTTTTATATCTCTTTTTCCAGAGAAAAAACCCAAAAAAAAAAAAGGTAGAGGCATCAATCTCACTCAATCAAAGTTCTGTAGTGGTAGTAGTAGCAGAAATTGGATAGATGGAAATTGCAAAGAAGTGTTGCTGTCGGTAATTGTGATTGTGATTGTGATTGCTCAAGTCTAAAGAGCTTAGGCTGCTGTCAAGCTTTTGGTGGTCGATGGGGTCCGAGCAGAACAGGTTCCCTCAGCAGGAACGGGTATCTAATCTTCTTCCTTTTCTCATTCTTAAATTTCTCTGTCTTTTTTTAATTTTTTAAAATTTTATTTTCTTTTCGGTTTTTTTGTTCTTTTTTTTCTTCTTGGGAGTGTTTTTGTTTGTTTGTTTGTGTGGTGGTGTGTGAATGTGAAGAGGTCAGATCTGGATCTGGGTCTTTCTTCATTATCATCAGCTTCTTCTTCTTCTTCTTTTTCGGATTGTATATTGTCAATGCGTGTTTTTTGTTTAAGCTTCCCACTATTTTCACCTTAATTCTTGTGTTTTATTTATTTATTTATTTTTTAATGAGATTTATGCCATCTTAATATCTAACAAAGAAAAAAGACTGATAGTAAAGAATGTTCTTCTTGTATAATCTGAGATGAAATCCGTGGATCTGATTCTATATTGAAATATTCTATAGCCTTTCCATGCCATATTGTGCAAATGCAGGTTTTACGTCTTCCGGAATTAGGCAAAACTAGAGGCAATTCTTAATGAATTTCAATACCATGTCCTGCTTGCTGAATTACTAACTAAAAGGTTATTATTACAAGGGATAGGGAAGTAGAAGGAATGGGTCAGTTTTATCAATTTGATCTTGTTGATGGCAGGGAACTAGTTTTCTAGGATATTGACAGTTATGCCTTTTGAATCTGTCCGCAATGTTAGTTCGGACTTCAGGGGCCTAGCTGAAATCTCATTAGGGATAATCCATGGGGAGTTAGTGGCTTAACTTTTGTTGTATTTAAATTCCTGCTTGCGGTGATCTATCTGGTTCTAGTGAAAATGTTATTCTGTCTTGGTAGCAAAAGAGATGGGGAGGATGCTGGGGTACATTATCTTGTTTTGGTGCACAGAAGGGTGGAAAACGCATTGTGCCTGCATCTCGTATTCCTGAGGGTGCTTCAGCAGCCCCACCAAATGGGCCTCAGGCTGTTGCTCCAACTAACCAAGCTTCAACTTTAGTTCCATCACTCCTGGCTCCACCTTCTTCTCCAGCATCATTTACAAATTCTGGTCTCCCTTCCACAGCTCAGTCACCAAGTTGCTCGTTGTCGTTATCTGCTAATTCACCTGGACAGCCCTCATCCACAATGTTTGCCACTGGGCCATATGCCCATGAAACGCAGCTAGTTTCCCCTCCTGTCTTTTCAACGTTCACAACTGAACCATCTACTGCTCCTCTGACTCCCCCACCTGAGTTGGCTCACTTAACTACCCCCTCTTCTCCAGATGTTCCATTTGCTCGATTCCTCACATCTTCTGTGGATCTCAAAAGCACTGAGAAGTCCAATTGCATTGTGGCAAATGACCTTCAAGCAACATATTCACTTTATCCTGGAAGTCCGGCCAGCAGTTCCATATCACCAATTACCAGGGCCTCGGTAGACTGTTTATCATCATCTTTTCGTGAACAAGAATTGCCTCAACTATGGGATCCTTCAGCTTCTTCTCAAAATGGCAGATACTCGAGGAGCACGTCTGGCAGACTTTCTGGACATGATACACCTGTTGCCCCAATCATGTCAGAAGACTCCAACTTCTTCTGCCCTGCTACATTTGCTCGATACTATCTGGACAACAATCCACCATTTCCTCATACTGGTGGGAGGTTAAGTGTTTCAAAGGATTCAGATACCTATCCTACTACTGGAAATGGGCATCAGAGCAGGCACAATAAAAGTCCCATTCAAGATGAAGAAATTGAAGCTTATAGAGCATCCTTTGGGTTCAGTGCTGATGAAATTATTACTACTCCACAGTATGTTGAGATTTCTGATGTAATGGATGACTCATTTAGTATGACTCCTTTCACTTCAAATGAACCTGCTGCAGGAGAAAGTATGAGAGCTGGATTGCCGAGTGAGAGCCAGAAACTACAGAAAAGACAAGGAAATATGATGAGTCAGAATAGCCTTGAGTTCAAACCTGATCATGTTGACAAAGGTGTGTGCGATGAACTTCCAATCTTGGGCAATAAATATGAAGGTGAGCTCTCTTATTGTATCAACATAGAGCTTTGTTGTTGAGATCACAGAGAGGAGGGTACAAGAGATAAAAATCTGAGTTGTAGAATGGCCATGTGAACTGCAAAATATCTTCTACTTTTAGATATCTCAGAGGTCATGAAGAAACTCTCTCTCTCTCTCTCTCTCACACACGCGCGCACGCGCGCACACACACACACACACACACACAATGTTGCCTGGGACTTGCTTAGAAGTTCCAATTACCTGAGGCAATATCACAATCTTTGTAGCTGTTGTGTCCTTTGAGAAATCAATGCAGCAACCTATCTTTTCTCCCTTTCTCTGACCGTGCACCCATGTATGAGTTCTTTTGTTGCTAATAAGATCTCCTTCCTGGATGTTTCAGCATCTTGTGAAGTCCACGTGATAGAGCCATTTAGCACTGGTTTTGTTTCTCTTGTGAAATGTTGTAGGATTCCAAGCTGTTCTTAAGGATCACGCTTACCCCTATTAATGGTCAATTTTTTGAATGTGAATCAGATCACAACTCAAGGCAGCCTGGAACTCTCTCTGGGTCAAGCACGCCTGGTAACCGTGTTTTGACTGATGATGATGACATACTCTCGATGATGGCATCATCCAAAATTAGTAGGAAATATCGTTTGGGATTGTCAAGTTCTGATGCTGAAATTGAATATAGGAGAGGAAGAAGCCTAAGAGAAGGCAGAGGAGATTTTGCCTGTTAGAACTACGAGAAGAAGCAACATTGTGGGTTGTTTCCCATGTGTAGTTTCTCGCGCCCTTCAAACTGGCATTCTCTGTGATAGGTGGAGTGATCTAACCTATTATCTAACGTTGCTCCATTCTCTTCCTTCTTGTACCGTACCGTTAGTCATTGTGTGGCCTGATGTCTGATCGATGACTGTATTCTTTGTGTTCCTATTTTGCCACTTCTCTGCTAGGTGATATTTAATATTATATGCCTATGTGTATGAGGATGCAATGCAGTTTTCCTCCCTTAGTTGATATGCGATATGCAATGTCCCCACTTTGCTGAAACTGTTTGATAGTGAGTAGCCTTGTTTGAGGATGAAAATGGTACCCAACCTGAACCTCTCCACTGTGTTATGCAACAGATATAAGAGCACCGTTACTCTGCTTGTGTCATAATTCTTCCCATTGTGAAAATATTTAAAAGATGAAAATTACATGATAAAAGTTCTAATATTCTTCAAAACTAATTGATTAATTAACTGAAACTCTTTAACTAATTGATAAATTTTTGGGTACATAAAAAATAAATGATTACCCTATTTTTTTTTGAGTCCGTTAAAAAAAAAAAATTCCCTTTATGCAAAAATTCCAATATGATGTTTAAAACTTAACCAAAAGAAGTTATGCAAAGGGAAACAATCCCTGAACTTGGAGAGATGCGTCAGTAGTGATTGAATAAATACCAACGAAGGCAAGATTACCTAATATTTGGGTTTGCAACGTGGTGCCCCCGTGAACCAGTTGGACACACCATAATAATTCAACCCAAATATGGAGCAATAGGATCAGCTAATTATTTGAACCCAATGCAAACACTCACGGCGCCCAATTCCAGGCTTCCGACGACCATTCTCACCAAGCCTCCGACTCTCCCGGTACCCCAGGTCATAAGCCTATTTTGAGCAAATTACAAGTCCGCGGTTGATAATTTCCTAACTTGAAAGAGAAATTTACCAGGAATTTATGATGTATTTCACTTGATTAGTTCTTTCAACATGCGCTGGATGGTGCCAGCTTCAATAAGGACGTAAACAAACCACAAAAATAAAGTCTTGTTAATGAGAACACAAATTACATTCTAATCACAATGCCTCCAAATGCGGTGGAGGTGGAAAAGGAGGTAAGTAATATCTCCATGTGTCATCTTGGCCTTATATTCCGTTAAGGGTGATCACAACTTTCCGTGCAGTAGGGTAGTCTCGGTGCTCACAAAGCCATATTCCCTGAACCACACAAGAAGGAAGTTGGCCAGATTAAGTCATATCCCATCCCTGATATGTGAATCTTTAACAATGCCTAAAAGAGAGCTATTTTGTTTTGTTTTAATTCCAACAAAGTAGTTGGCAAGCCAATGTACGCCAGATATTGTAGATTTTTAAAAATAAACTTCAAATACCTGCCAGGTGCCCATATTAAGCTTTCCATTCGTAATGGGAATCCTGCACAAGAACATTAAAAAAAAAAACATAAAAAAACTGGGTGAATAAATCATCACAACTCCGAAGTGAAAAACCATCTACAATGTAAGCATCAAGCACACGAACGTGAGTGCACATCCAAACATCGATGATTTGATATGCGCGGGCATGTCATCTGGGCCTACAAAAATTCAGAGTTATACGTCAGTGTCACAAGCGTATGAATTTATCACGTGCTACCCGTGCGGCGACATCAGCACCATAAAATCCTTATGAACAAGAAGCAGGCAGGACTAGGTTTGCACTAACTTCGATGATTCTAAGCATGATAAAGATTTGGGCTTACAAACTTTGCATCAAAACTAATTGATTCTGGTCGAAAATGAGTTAAAAGTACCCCCAAAAAAGGTAAAACAGGAACTAATGCAGATAGACTAGGCATCCCCATGATTAATCTCCTATTTCAATTTGCAAGCAGAATAGATATAGATAGTCAATGAAGCTATTGAGACCAGCACAATACCTTCCAGCGTATGCTTCCAAGGTGCAGACCTCCCCTGAAAACAAAACAGCAAACACCAGAACATAAAAATAATAGCTGTTAATAAGCTTGCAGCTCCAAAACAGAAGACAGAAGTAGATGTGTTCAAGGAATTTGAACTGACCTCCGGGACAACCCTATTAAGGAATGTCTCAGTGTCATCCCTAACATCCGAGTCATAGTTTTCATTGATGGTAAGAGAGGCACTTGTATGCTGCACTGAGACCATATTTATTTTTTTATATATAATTCGAATTTAAAAATGACAAAAAGAATTTTAAAAAAAAAATTCAATTCATCACTTTGGTATTATCAAATGAGATTATTATAATAAACGAAGCGGCGAGCTTTGGGGGGTGACTTAACAGAATAGATGAGCTAGTCCACACTTGAATTCTGATAAGTCTTGGCCAATTTCCTTCACAATCTGCATTCCAGGGTCTCAAATTTTAAATCGTAATTAAGAAAAAAAAAAAAAAAAAAACGTAGTTGAGATTGCAACACTTATGAAATTAAGGGTTTGTTGTTGTGCCGAAAACCAAGCAAATACCAAAAAAAAAAAAAAGTAAAAACAAAACCTGGGAAGTGACGAGATGACAGCCTCGGCTGACCGGAGCTAAAGTAAGAGTCTTCTGGGCCCACTTATTAGGAGCAGATGCGGCCATGGAGGAGGAGGAAGAGGAGTTTTGATTCGGAGTGTTAGCAGTTGGAGTGTATAGCGAATTCAACCTCAACGACAAGCTTCGCCGTGGCGGCTTTGATGTTGCGGCTGTGGGCGGCCGAACCGGCGAAGGAAAGGCGGACGAGCAAGCAATGCCAAGGCTTAAGCCGAATCCTAAGCCTTGTATGGTCTGCATTTGCGTTCGAGTCTCTGGATCTCGCTTTTACTTCCCGGAAGCAAGAAAAAGGGCTTTGTATTCACACTTGGGTTGGGCCAACACTTGACATTAGAATTGGATATATCACAAAATTACCAAAACTTTTAGAGCAACCATCTTTAATTTTTCGTATTCGTATAATTTATTATGAATTTTTAGTGCTAAAAATTGATTTTTTAAAATCTTTTTAATGTGTTTTATGTTTTCTTTTTTTTTTTCTCTATTTTTTCTATTAAGAGTTGATATTGTCAGAGTGCAATGCCTTGATACCATTGTCAATGATTAATCAAAGTAGCTATCATTGGTGGTGAATTATATTTAATTATACTATATTAACACTTAATTTTATTAATTTTAAATGACACGTACAATTAATTGAAAAATACAACATATATATCGGTCGGTGTCGTCGAACGCCGGTGACTTATTCAATAACCTAAGAGATGTCGTTTCCAACAAACATTACTTACCATTACTTCAAAGGTCTGACTGAGATTCATACCTTTGTCTCTACGGATAAGGTGGCAGCCAAGCATTCCCACAGGCATGCTAAAAGATCGTTGGCTTTGTGTCTTTGAGAGCTTTGTCTCTCGGGCTATCAATTGCCTGTCAACTTAAATGTCTCGACACGACGAAGATTTAACCTTTCTTCCATTAATTGCTCCATATAATGCTATGCCAATGCTAGAGTGGTAATCACTATTGTATGAAACTTTTACCGACGATGGTTGTTCTTCCTAGTCACAGCGAAACTCCAAAACACAAGCCCCCTAGTACGTCTTTCAATGTCTGAACGGTCGCTCTCACTGCCCATCAGTCTGCCGGCGAACGTGGGTATTAAAACTCAACCTTTTACTCATGGCCTTGTGCAGACTAGACCAAAATTTAGGATCTCTGTCTAATTCTGTAGACACTGTAACGCCATGAAGTCTTCTCGTGCTAAAGCATTCAGCTCAGAAACAGCCCAATTTGACAGGAAGAAAATGACAAAATCGCAGCTACAATTATTGATTAAGTTTTTGTATATTCTATATTTTTTTCTTCTTTTTTTTTTTTATTTATTTATTCCAAGTTGCCTTTAATCCTAATTAAAATTGTACCCCGTGTACGTGGTAGTTATTTTGCATAATGAACATTGTCACTATTCTTTATGAATTCATATTTTGAAACCAATTATAATATTCATTGCAGAAAAAAATTCTTTTTATTAATAAATTATAATTTTTTTTGCGGAGCAAAAGAAAAAAAAAAGAATAAACTTTAAATTATTGCTAGCGCTTGAACGAAAGATACTACACCGATGATAATTTACTTATGGTGATTCATTTTATTTATTGTAAACTCTCATACAAAAAGCCTCATGATAGTTAAATTAATAATAAAAAAAAACAAAAGGAAGAAAAAAGAAATTTCTCAAATTGAGATTGGTGCTATTAACTAGAAAGAGTTTTTTTTTTTTTTTATTAGAAAACTGAGAGGGGGCAATTTTATAAAATGAAAAAATGTATACATATTTTCAAGGGGTGCCCCCTTGTATATATAAATATATATAAAGAATGAGGCGGACAAAAAGAAAAAAAAAAAGAAAAACTTGAACGACTTGTAGCCAGGTAATTACGAAAGAAGAAAATCGGGACAGGTGGCGAGCCACGGCACAGAATTGAGGGGAAGTCCATCACAAAACGTTGGGGTGACGCGGCAGCATATCATTCCTTTCGGGGTCGCTCGGAAGCTTCGATAACATCGAACTCAAATCAATCAAAACCATCTCTTTTGATTCTGGTTGGTGGTCCAGCTTCTCTCATTTCTACGCCGATTAGGCAACTGTTACTGCGCCTCTCTCTAGTTTTCGGAATGAGTGCTATTTCGAATTCATTGGTCTTATGGAGAAATCATGGAAGTCAGCTCCCATCTGGTTACTCACTTTCCGCTCTCCTCTTATAGTCTGTTCAGTTTCATTTTCTGCTGCTACCGCTTTTTTTTTTTTTTTTTAAATTATCATTATTTCTTTTTCACTTGGTTGCGATGACCATTTAATGTGTACTCAAGTTTCTCTGTTACAAGGATCGGCTGGAAAAGATCGGATTTTGTTGCCATTTCGATTTTGGAGAAAATCGCGTATCACAGTCTTCTTTTTAATCCTTGAATTTTTATTTTTTTTTTGGGGTCCTATTAGGTTAAAACCGACAAATTAAGCTGGGAGGATAGTCTGCTGATGATAATTACTTCAGTGACGGTCTCGTTTTTTCTTCTTTTTTTTTTTTTTGTTGTTTTTTTGGGGGGGATGGGGGGAGGGGTTGAATAATAATAATCCTATGTCTAGAAAATGCTGGGGTTGCCTTGCTTCAGTTGTATGAGTTCGGAAACCTATCTTTGTTTTGTAATTTTTATCTATATAGCATGTGCATGTTCTTGGAACTCTCGTAATGGTAGATGATATGGTCACATTTCCTTCATCATTCACCAAAATTTCCTTTTTCTTTTCTTTCCTTTTTTTTTTTTTTAATTTTTGGTTATGTCAGAATGAAATTAATTCTCTGCTTGTTCAAATTCTTTCTGCCAGGCTCTGCTCTGAATCCAACAAACAAATGTCTCCATGGTATTCCCCCTGCCAAATTGTCATTCACTCCAAATTGTTCCAATAATGTGCGAATTCCTACTTCCAGGAGCATACTCACGGTTCGAGCTGCATACAGGTATCATGGTGTTTATAATTTCGTGATAGCAGTCAAACATAATAAATATGATGAGGGATATTGACATGTTTGATGATTGGAGGGAGTTTGTGGGAAATAAAGTTAAATGAGTAGTGAAATATAATCTTTCTGGTGATTATGGTCCTTGCTACTTTTGCGTAATGCTTTCCATTCTTTTTCTGTCGTCATACTTTACAGTTGCATACAGGAACTGCAATCCCTACTCCCCTACTTTACAGTTCTTCAGTCTTCTTGAATTTTCAGCAGCTGCGATGCTTCTCCTTGTTCTAAGTAAATTTACTGAAATGTGTGTGCCTTTGTTGGGATTATTTGATGCCAGTCTCCTGCTATTTGTGTTGTTACAGTGATGGTGGAAGGCCAAACAGTGCAGGCATCTTTGTTGGTGGCTTTGTTTTGGGAGGACTTATAGTTGGCACTCTTGGATGTGTATACGCACCTCAGGTTCTCTTAATCTGCATTTTATTGCGATCCTTTGCAACTTAGCGTGCGGTACTCCATTAGGTCTAACCGTGTAGTTCTGATACCCATGACTACCTTAATTGATGTTTCTGATGCGATAACTAGATCAGTAACAAGATACTAGTTGTTAAGGATTTCTACTCCACATCTTTTACTCTTGAGATTGACTATAAATCTCAATATTGGTGATTCAAAATTTAAATGCTGTTTTTACTCTATTTGTTACAAAATGGTTATTTTGTCTTATTTTACTTTTTCTGTGCAGATCAGCAAGGTACTGGCTGGCACTGATCGGAAGGATCTTATGAGAAAACTGCCCAAATTCATCTATGATGAAGAAAAAGCTCTGGAGGTGACTTGGTCTTTGATCTTCATATTTAATGTTGTAAACCTACATAATGGCGAATTTGTGCTCTTTTGTTCCTTTTTTTTTTTTTTTTGTTTCTTTGTGGTTTGAGATTTCAACCAGATCCTTGTCAAAGATATGGAGATCTTGTTGAATTCTGGTAGTCTTTGAACCTTCTTAATTTTTTATCATTTTGTCTTTTCATTGCTGCTGTGCCAATTCGGTAAGCCTTCTGTCTTGGAACATATGTGGTGGTCTGAGATGTCCCCGTTGTTGCCTGTATTTCTATTTTGAGTCACTTTTGTCATTTGTTTAAATAGCTAATCCCCAACTTTCTTCTTGCAAGTGTATTTAAAATCATGTGCCAAGTGTTATTTGTTTGATGTGTTTGAATATTCATATTCTAATGGCATATAATATTTCTGTTTGTTCTACTCACAGAAAACGCGGAAAATATTGACTGAGAAGATTGCACAACTGAACTCTGCCATTGATGATGTTTCGGCACAACTCCGGTCAGAAGATGCCCCAAATGGAGTGGCATCGAATTCCGATGAAGTTGAAGCTGCCATATGAGATAATGCATTGTGGTGTACCTCTCTCAGCTGGGTCTAATTTTCACGATGAGGAATAATGTTTGAATTCATCTTAATGCTTTCTTTTTGTCCCCCATTTACAGCTCCTCAGAATACAGTATAGATTTTCACTTGTTTGTTCCTTTGTGCCGGCTTCTAGCGTGTCAGATTTAATTGTTTCCTTCATATACCCTGCGTGGCCCTGAAATATACGTATTAGTACTCGAGCTGCTTCTAAAATCCTCTTATGAGCTCTTATCTTTCCGAGAGAGCGGTGCTGCGATTTTAAGGTGTTCTGCCATATACTAACTTTTTATTCGATAATGTTGAGTCCATTTGTTGTGGTCAAACTCTGGATTTGAGATTTTCGTTAACTCGAGAACTGCTTAAATTGCGAGCTAAATCTTGGTTACTGGTCAACGAATAAAATTTTGTGCACTAACAATGCACTCAATGGTGATATTGGGTTTGACACACACAGTTGCATTGTTCCGCAATATGAAGCAGCCGACTCCTACTTAAGCCTCTGCTTTGAGATTTGGTAACACGATCAATCAACTAAACCCAATATTCAGGGAAACATTCGTTAAACCCCTAGTCACTCCTTGCAGCGTCCTGCGACTATTTCTGAGACACACCCACCAAAGATTTTTTTTTTTTTTTGGTCAATTTCGAGATGTTATGTTTGGAGATCCCAGGCCAAGAGACAGGGCTTTGTATTGCAGCTGAAGAAAGGCGTCAGGGGTTAAGCTAGGTAATGATAAATAATAATAATAATAATAACAATAATAGCAATAGGATTCAGGAAGAAGAGGGAAAGGGCGGAAGAGAAATGGAAACACGGCCCCAGGACGAAATTTCCCTAGAAAAGCGGGCTGGAATATCTCCAAACGTCGGCAAACGCGCCCTTCTCTCTCTTTTTCTCTCACACGTCTAATGATTTAAATTGAATGAATGGAATCGAAACCAATTGGCATGGAGCTGAGCTGCTTCATCCTTTTTGTAGTAGGATTACTGTCTGTTGATTTTGAAGTTGCCTTTTGATGCATCATCTCAAGTACTGGCCTAGGGGGTATCTTGTTTTGCTAATGCTTTTCTCTCTTATGCCATTTTCATCGACTTGGTTCTGTCTTTTTTTTTTTGGGTTTTTGTGTAGTGTAATTATTTGATTAATCAATTTCGTTGTGAAAGCAGCTGGACAATTAATACAAAGTACTACAGCGCTGATGTTTCCGTGCGGCTGGCTCATCTCACTGTTCAATTTTCTATCTCTGATCTCCCATTTTACAGCAGCCCGGCTGCCTTGGTCACGGTTTTTGACTTGAGCGATGTAAACCTCCCCTTACTTTTCCTCCCCATTACTTGCGTGTTTTGTTAATTATTCATGTCATATCAGCTTCTCCAATTAGCTTGGCATGCATATACATTATTAATTAATACCTCATTCTCCTTCTGCGGCCTTCATCTCTCACTATTCTCCAGGATTGGTATCCTAACTTAATGCTTATGCTTCTTTCCTTCAGC
Organism: Rhizophora apiculata; assembly: GCA_037832385.1. Classification (NCBI taxonomy): domain Eukaryota; kingdom Viridiplantae; phylum Streptophyta; class Magnoliopsida; order Malpighiales; family Rhizophoraceae; genus Rhizophora; species Rhizophora apiculata. The sequence goes on along the minus strand of CM075430.1, from coordinate 846,109 downwards.
TTTGGGATTTAGATGACTTATTGCAAAGTTCTGGAGGTACTCAAAATGATGAAGTTGTTGCCGGAGACAGTGATAATGATGAAATGGATGTAGACGTTAGCCATCCAAAGCCTAAAAACGGTACACTGGATTCCTTGCAGAAGTTTGTTAAAACAGGCTATCTTTTATCCTAAAGAGGTCTACACAGGGATCATGTACATTTACTGTGCTTGTTTTTTTCAAAGTAGTTTGATTGCTAATTGTAGCTCTGTTATTTGAAGATTCTCCCAGAAATTGTATTCTGAAACATTTCTTCTGCATGAATTTCAGTGGGAGGATATAGGGTTTATTAAATGCCTTGCATCTTTCAAGCGTGCAACTCTTGGTTCATTGAATATGAAGGATTTATGATTGTAGTGGTAATACATTGTCATAATAATATAGATATCATTCATCCAAGGCATGGACAACTGACTTTGATGTAAGCTCTAAATAAAGTGCAGATTTTTTTCAATTCATTTTTGTGACAAAAGTCATATATACATATGTAAATAGGGGTTGCCATGACTGCAACCAAAACTCCTTGATCGGTGTGGTTGTAGCGGTTATTAGCATGGTCATGAAGGGCCGTTTGCTTCATGTTTTGGGATTGGAATGGAAATAAAAGTAGAGATTAAGTGAAATCAAAAATAGAATAGTTAATTTTAAAATATGTTTGATTTATTTGAAAATCACAATCAATTTTTTTATAATTATTTTATTTTAATTCAAAATTATAATCAATGTAGAATATAACATAATATTTATCCCACGGTCATAGTCAATACAAGAAAATTGTTATTAATTTTTTTTAAAGGAATATAAATTTAAAATTATAAAATATAAAATAATATTATAATAAAATATAAAAATCAAAAATATTAAAAATTACTATAAAAATAAAATTTTAATATTATAGTCAATAATTAATTTAATAATAATAATAATAATAAATAATTTTATGATAAAAAAATATTTAGAAATTATAAAATACTTAAATTAGTAATTAATAAATAATTCTTATTATAATAAAATTTTTATATTAATATTAATATTTCATATTTTATACATGTTGTTATTATTATAAAATATATTTTTTATTGTTAGTGTTATTACTATATATTTTTATATTAATATTTTCTAAAATTATAAATTTTTTAATATTATTATTATTATTATAAGTAATTTAATTATTATAATAATTTTTAAATAATCAATACTATTATAATACATAATTTGATTTTTTTTATTATATATTTTTATTATTTTATAATATATATATTTTTATTATTATTTTATATTAAAAATATTATATATATATATAAAAGATAAAAAGAAAATAAAAATTTAATTTTTTTAATTAAACCTTAAAAATAAAAATTAAATCATTTTATTTATATTTTTAAATAAAAATTTTTGAATCAACTACAATTTAGATATATATATATATATATATATATATATATAAGATAAAAAAAATAAAAATTTAATTTTTTTAATTAAATGTTAAGAATAAAAATTAAATAATCTTATTTACATTTTGAAATAAAAATTCTTAAATCAACCACAGCTTTGATATTAAAATTCTCCGCTTAGAATGTTCTCCACTGTTTACTCTCCTTCTAGCAAGGGTAGTGTATGCACAAACTTGTGACATTCAAAAGAAGTACATTCCGTTATTTTGCAAATGTACAAAGGGCACTCGGTGTAATTATACAAAGTTTCAACAATTTGTGGATCGGATTGCAAAAATCATCTTATCGCTTTGACGTACCATTCTCACCGCACATTTTTTGAAGGAAAATTGGCAGCCATCGGTTCAAGAACTAAGCAAATTATTAAGGAAGTGGTGACCAAATAAAATGACTGGACCGAAGGCAACGACCGAGGATAGTATATATTTAGAGCAAGGAAGTTGCTCCCTTGGCTTTAGTTGCAGCCATGGCCACCCACGCGGCTCTAGCTCCTTCAAGAATTCCAGCCACTGCGAAGCTTCCCCTCAGGAGCATCCATTATTTCCCTTCTCAATGCTCTTCTAAGGTAGGTCCTCTTTCTTTTCTCCTTTTGTTTGTTGGTTTCTTTCTTTTTTTGTTTTTTTTTTGTTTTTGGGCGTTTACGATAATTCAATATTTATATGGCTGTTGTGCAGAGGGTAGACGTAGCAGAGTATTCTGGGCTCCGCTCCAGTTCCTGTGTGAACTATTCTAATAATAATAGTGAGACATCTTTCTTTGACCTGGTGGCTTCCCAGCTTGCTCCAAAGGTTCTCTTTCCTGTATCTGTGCTCTAAGAGCCTCTGTATTTTGTTATTTTAGCTCTTTTTTTTTTTTTTAGTGAATTAAAATAATTCATTATAAAAAGTATTAATTATTATTTTTTATTTTTTACATTAAATTATTTTGACTCTTAAAAAAAATAAGTCAAGATAAATTTTTTTCATTAATAGTGATGTACCATGAGTTTAGTCTTTTTGGTATGTAAAAAGAAAAAAGGAGAGAGAATAAAAAAAAAGAAACACTTTCCCCTAGAGGTGGGAATCCATATAAAATCCACGCGGAAGTGTCGTTTACTCTCCGCAGGACATATTTATAGATAGAGATTTTCCAAACTTGAATTAAGCACAGTAATTGATTTAAAGAATATTTTGGAACAAGTATTTTTCCAAAAATGAATAAATAAATAAATATAGTGAGAATTATTTTTATTTTTGTGCATTAAGGTTGCGAGATCAACTCCTGTACGGGCGGAAACTGTGGCCAAACTGAAGGTGGCCATCAACGGATTTGGACGAATTGGAAGGAATTTCTTGCGATGCTGGCACGGCCGCAAAAACTCACCCCTTGACGTTGTTGTTGTTAATGACAGTGGCGGTGTCAAGAACGTAAGCCAATCTATATGTTTTTTTTTTTTTTTTTTTCTTTCTCTTCTTAACACGGAAATAGTTAGTGTTAACCTATTAAATATCAGAAAGGACGAGTAACAGATGTTGCAGGATGCTTCGCAATTTCAGTATCTCACATTTTTACGGAAATTGAAAGGATGTGGAAATCGAGCTTCTCGACTCTCTCAAGCTAAAGCTTAAAAAACCACATAGACTAGTTTGGGTGGTTTAAGAAAACTAAATTGCATTTCTTCTCGTTTGTGGCTACATGTTAGTAGGAATTTTTTTTTCTCGTTTTACCGTTATTTAATTCCAATCTATTTATTTTAAATACAATAGTTGAGGTTTTCTAATGAGTGTTTTTTCACCTTTTGTTCCTATTTTTCAAAAATAACTGAGTCTTAATTTTTTAAGTGATTTTTAAAAAATTAATTTTCCTTTGTCTGGCAGAACCAAAAAAAAAAAAAAAAATTCTCCTTTTGTGTGCTAAAGAAACAAAGTGAAACGAATGATTTGAATTCGAAATACAGAACGTGATCAATGACATGAAGAAGCAAAATCCAGTAATATGGTGCTCAATTTCCAATGCAGGCTTCTCACCTGCTGAAATATGATTCAATGCTTGGAACTTTCAAAGCAGAAGTTAAAATTGTGGATGACGCCACCATTTCTGTGGATGGCAAGCCCATCAAGGTTGTCTCTAGCAGAGACCCTCTTCAGCTTCCGTGGGCTGATCTCGGAATAGACATTGTTATTGAGGTAGATAACCGTGCTCTCCACTTTCTATCTATTACACACACTCGAGAGGGGTAAAATGGTTGGAAGATATATATGAAGAAAAGGCAAATTCTATCAACATTCAATCAAAATTGTGCAGGGAACAGGAGTGTTTGTAGACGGCCCTGGAGCTGGGAAACACATTCAGGCAGGTGCAAAGAAAGTCGTCATCACTGCTCCGGCCAAAGGCGCTGATATTCCAACCTATGTTGTTGGTGTTAACGAAAAGGATTACCACCATGAGGTTTCCAATATTTTAAGGTTGGCTTGGCTATAAATCTTCAGAGTGCTCTGCATACTAAAAACCAGTTTCCTGTTTACATGTTAATTATGAATAACCTGTTTGAATAGCAAGCCCGCAATCGTTAGGCCAATTCATAAATTCTCCGTTTTGCAGCAATGCATCTTGCACCACAAATTGCCTGGCTCCTTTTGTTAAAGTCATGGATGAGGAATTTGGTATGAAATGCATTTGATAATTGGATTCAGCCTAAAATTAAATTTCACTTTCATTCCCTCTTATGCAAGGACTTTGAATGGATAATATCTAATTCAATTTTGCACTCTGCAGGCATTGTTAAGGGAACAATGACAACCACTCACTCTTACACTGGAGATCAGGTATCCATCACAATTCTAGGTCTCTGCTACGAATATGATAGCTGGTAGTTAATGGACATGAAAACCGCGATTGATTAAAAGTGAGAGATAATGGAATATTAATTTGAATAATGGGGTTACGTCCGTATCCATCCAATCCAGAGGCTACTGGATGCTTCACACCGCGACCTGAGGAGAGCCAGGGCTGCAGCTCTCAACATAGTGCCAACAAGCACTGGTGCAGCCAAGGCCGTGTCTCTGGTGCTGCCCCAGCTGAAAGGTAAGCTCAATGGCATTGCCTTGCGCGTCCCAACACCCAACGTGTCGGTTGTTGACCTAGTCGTGAATGTCGAGAAGAAGGGCATTTCAGCAGAGGACGTCAATGCAGCGTTTAGAAAGGCAGCCGAGGGACCATTGAAGGGAATACTGGATGTCTGCGATGACCCTCTCGTGTCGGTTGATTTCCGCTGCAGTGATGTTTCTTCCACAATCGATTCTTCATTGACCATGGTCATGGGGGACGATATGGTCAAGGTCGTCGCCTGGTACGACAATGAATGGGGATATAGGTAGGGAGGCTTTCAAGCTCTGTGTTTGTGTGTGTGATTGATTTGAATGAGAAATAGTGTAATTGTTAACTTGTTTCTAATTTGGAAACAATTGCATGTTAATGTGATGGTAATATGGATGGATGGCTCTTTTCAGCCAAAGGGTTGTTGATTTGGCACATCTGGTAGCCATCAAGTGGCCCGGCGTGTCCGCAGCAGGAAGTGGAGACCCATTGGAGGACTTCTGCCAGACAAATCCTTCCGATGAGGAGTGCAAAGTCTACGAAGCTTAAAGAAAAATCCTAAAACCATATATTTTGTTTCATTTTCCTATTCTTATTTAATTACATTATTGGGATACCTCACAAGGTTTCCATCAGTGCTTGCAATGGAATGCATGTTTGTAATGACGGTTTATGGTTTTGACAAACTGCTGATTTTTTTCAAAGATTTTTTTTTTTTTTTTTAATCGGAAGTGCTGATTATTAGTTTATGGTTCTGATTCAAGTTTATGTGATCGGTCATGCCATAAACGCATCCATTTGGGCTATCTAAGGCCATTTTGGTCTATCGAGACCAATTATAATGATATTATTATAATTATTTATTAAAAAAAAAAAAAAGGTTAAAGAAGCATGATAATTGTTACCACGTTGATAAGGTTGTTTTTGTAATTTTCATTATGTTTTTGTGAGAAGAAATTGATGAATTGACTAGCTGATTATATTCTCGCTCTTAAGCTTGGTTACCATCATTCTTCACTATCTTCGCAGGAAATGACATTTCAACTAAAAGCAAAGTGACCTCCAAAAATAATAAAACAGAAGTTTAATTGTAAATTTTATGCTCTTCATTGGTAAAAAAAAAAAAAAAAAAAAAAAAAACCTAGACTAGACATAAGACTTTATTACATGGACGGCGCCAAACGAATGGAGGCCTCGACACGCGTGACAGGCAATGCGAATTTTGCGCTAAGTCCTACTTACTTTTTTAAAAAAAATATAAAATGTGTATACAGTCCAGATAATTGGTACAAATAAATATCAATAATTTGTATCTTATATTTTTTAATAGTTATATGTATATTTTATTTTATTTATTTATATATTAATTTTTTATTTAAAAAAGTATCAAATTTACACGAGAACCACTCTACCACCTTACTTGCATTGGAACTCATTTATTGACATCATCCAGGTAACTTTATTCTTAAAAATATTTAATTATAAAAAATATATAAATGTTAAACGTTAATAGTAAAAAATTTAATTAAATAATTTAATCAAAATGTGATTTTATTTAATTAAAAAAATTATAATTTTATTTTCTTATTTAAAATAATTTAAAGTATACTTAGTATGATAAAATATATATTTATAATAAAAAATAATTAATCAAATATTATTTTATATTTTTATAAATTTATTAAACATGTTATTTTTTATTGTGTTTTACTTATACGTTGTGATATTTTAATTACATATTTAATAAATTTTAAAAAGAAATGTAAAAGTTTTTCAAAAAAAAAAAAAAACTTTCTAATATGAATAACATCACCCTCGCATCAGCCTCACCAAGTAACAGGAGTCATATATAAATACCGTCAGTCTGTCCTTATGTGTATTCTAAACACACCCCCCCCCCTCTCTCCCCAAAAGACAAACGCTGTAGCTGTAGCTATTTGCTTTGGGGCAAGGATCCTTGACCAAAACTGAAGGCTTTGGCTTCTCTGTCTCCTCCAGCTGACCTCAATTGAAACATGAACACTGCTCAAAATGCACTTGCCCAAACCTTGTTCCTCGTCTTTGTTCTCTGGCCGATTCATAGCGTTTTGGGCGTCGGTGTAAACTACGGCACTCTCGGAAATGACCTGCCATCACCCAAGAAAGTAGCTCAGATGCTACAGTCCACAGTCTTCGACAAGGTCAAGATTTACGACACCAACCCGGACATACTCGAAGCCTTTTCAAACACGGGAATCGACCTCATTGTCGCCGTTGAGAACGATCATGTGGCTAACATCAGTTCTGACAAGTCGGCGGCAGAAGAGTGGTTCTCCAGCCGGGTTGTCCCCTTCATCCCCGCCACTTCTATAATAGCCATTGCCGTGGGGAACGAGTACTTAACCACAGATCCCGACCATCTGGATCCAAATGCACTTGTTCAAGCCATGCAAAACCTGCACGCCGTGCTCTTGGCTCGTGGGCTTGACCGTAAAATCAAGATCACAACCCCACATAGCATGGCCGTTCTTGCTTCCTCTTTCCCTCCTTCGTCTTCCATTTTTGCCACCACACTTATCCCCTCAATGACCTCCATAGTGAGCTTTCTAGCAGATACTGGATCACCTTTCATGGTCAATGCCTATCCGTATTTTGCTTACAAAGACAACCCTGGCACCGTAAACTTGGAATATGCCTTGCTACTAGGGAATGCCACCGGCGTTCGTGATCCCAAGGGATATGTGTACAGCAACATGTTAGATGCCCAAATTGATGCCGTCAGGGCAGGCATCGCTGCGCTAGGATTTGGAAATCGGACGGTTGAAATTACTGTATCGGAATCTGGGTGGCCATCAAAAGGCGTTGCAGATGACGTCGTGGCCACACCAGGTAATGCGAAGACGTATAATAGTAGGTTGCTGGAACGCGCGCAATCTAGTAAAGGGACACCCATGAAGCCAAGGGATAAGATTCAGATATTTGTGTTTGCTTTGTTTAATGAGAACAAAAAGGACGGCGGTATTGGAGAGAGAAATTTCGGGGTTTTCAAAGGAGACGGGTCGAAGGTGTACGATTTGGATTTGAGCTGCCAGTTTTGTAGCGATGGTTCATTGGGTTTTGGTGAGAAGATTTCGAGTGCGGCAATCAGGGGGCCTTCAGTTTGGTGCGTGGCCAAGCCTCACGCAGACGAGAAGGTGCTTCAGGCGGTGCTGGACTTCTGCTGCGGACCAGGTGGTGTGGATTGCAGGGAGATCCATGAGAGTGGCAGTTGTTTTGCGCCGGACAAGCTTCATGCGCACGCATCTTACGCCATGAATGCCTATTATCAGATCCACGGAAGGAACTATTGGAATTGTGATTTCAAGGGAACTGCGCTCGTTACCTTCAGTGATCCAAGTAATAATTAAATTATGTTAATTTATAACATCTCATTTGCTCCTTCCTACCTTCCTCATCGTTTCCAATGTATTCTTGGGATATACATACATACCAACACATTAACTTTGTTTAATGCTCCATCTTGACTTCAGGTTACGGAAAGTGTAGGTATCCTCAACAGTGATGCCGAGCCCCATGGGACGATCCAGCTGCATTGGTTTAAATTTGCAACCATAGGTACTTGTGATGTATCGTTGTGGCGTATGCGTTGGTCGATGTCCGCGGAAAGGAAAAAAATTATCAACCAAGGGGAGGGAAAATGGTCTGCCTGAGATAAATGCATTGGGTGGTACAGTCTTGTAGATTGGATTCTCCGCTTTCTCAGTGCTTTTACTTTAAAACTTTATTATAATTGGTTGGTTTTGCCGCTAAGTTTGAATATTTGCTTCCCATGTCTGATAAAGGACGCATTAAAGTATCTTTTCTTTACGGGGAAGTAGTGGGGCAGAGGATGAAAAGGAAGTTCACAATCAATTGCTTTTTCTTCTGATTGATTTTCGGTTTGAAATTTACCATTTAAAAAAGCTCCTTCCCTTTCTTGGAGAGAGCATCCGGACTTATTGTTTGGTTCTTTTCGCAAAGGTCTCTGCCAACCGACAATAATTGGTTGGCACCCACATAAAAATTGTCTCACCTTGCCTGGAAGCTAGCCTTGCTCCAGATTTCCTACTCTCTATTTTCTTCCAACTTTCAAACCGGACCCATCTGGTAGAGACTTTCCTCTGCGCCAGACCCTTTGTCTAGAAATGGGCACCCCATTTCCTTTTGTCCTTTTCATTTGAATGGTAACTCGTAAGAGATGATTATTTTATGAAGTAGAAACCAGATTAGGTATATTGTCGCCAACGAAAGATTAAAAACATTCCTAGCAGACCTGACCACTGACCGGTTCGACTCAATACTGGACCAAAATAATCCCGACGTGAAACTGGAACCAGCCCGAATCATGGCGTTGGTTCCGATTCTGAACCGTAATCGGTTTGCCCCTGATCAGTTACGATTCACCTCTAAAAAATTCAAAACCAAATAGTCAACTATTGTTCGAAATTAAAAGTTTTCATTTTGTTTTTTTTTTCTAAAGGTAAAAACGAATTAAACCAAATCATATTTGGATTTAACTAAACTGAAATTGGCGTTAAACCAATCAACAATCATCCGTTCAATATTCGACTCCAAAACCAAGCCAAATTGTGTTGTACGACCACCCCTCCTTAGCAGCAATGACGTGAATAAGAGGTATAGGAGATTGATTCGTGTTGCTCCGCCAGCGGCGGATGAACTCCACTAAATTCTTTTTTTTTTTTTAATAAAAAAAACATCTTTTTAATAAAGGAATTAAAAAAAAAAAAAAATTGCCCCCACTTAAAATTCCTTCTTGTCCCAACTGGGAGAATCTATACCTTGGAGGCATGTTTGAGAAACTCGAAAATCTAGGGCATCACGCGCCCCATCAGCATAATTTATCACTCTCGATTGAAGAACATGTTGATTGTTGGGGAGACTGACGAATCACACCAGATCATACTAAATGTGCTAAACAAATTGAAATTCTTGTCTCTATTCCTAAGAACCTTACGTCCCAAATGAATAATGAAAAGGAGTGTATTGCCACTCGCTATTATGAAAACTGTCGTACAGTTGGAATTAGAAACTAACTAGTATTATTCTTGTGCTATGGGCAAAATGAGCTGCATCTTATTCTGGAAATTAAGAACAAAATATCTCTAAACAATAATATTTTAAAATTTTAAGTAGAAAAAAATACTATCCGTTATGCATGACAACAATATTAATATTTACACTCTATATAATTAATCAATATATGATAAAAAAATGAAATTTATGGAAAAAAAAAATAATTGCATATTACTTGATTTTGAAAACACCATTAATTTTATTTTTCTTTCATATCCCTAATAATATTAAAAATTTAGAAACAAACATGAAAACTTAAATAGAATGAAATGACACTAATGATTTTTTTTTAATTTTTTTTAGGAAATAAAGGAAAACTTATTGTAGCCTGAAAGAGATTAACAACATAGGTTTTAAGAAAAAAAAAAAAAAAAGTTGATGTCAAATTGAAGAAAGGACGAAACTAAGTATTAAGATGTGACGATGAAGGCAAGGAGGGAAGTAATTATTAAAAATTGTAAAGATATTTATTAAATGAATATCTAATGAAAATATGATTTTAAAATTTTAATTCTTAAAAACAAATCAATTACTTGTTAAATATAATAATAACTTAATTTAAAACACAAAATTATTGTTGATAAAATTTTCTTTTAATTATCTTTTTGTTTTTAAGGATATATTAGATTCCCGAGGGAGAGAGAATGAAGGAGGTGAACTTCAAATTTCTGCCTCCTTTCTCGACATTAAAACTAATGACCAACTATTCTATTCAAAGTTTTCTTATAAATCACTATTGTCTAAGTGTCTTGACTTTTAACAATAATTTTTAAATAACTCTTAAAATCTAAATCCTTTTAGAGCGTGAGAGAGGAGAGAGACCAATAATCTTAATTTGTTAAGCATTTGGTGGCTAACCATACAAGGAGTATTTATAAGGATTTTAACTTTTAAATCTTATTTGAGTGACTTATATTTATTTTTAACAAAGTACAATTTAATTTATATATATATATAAATATTTTGTTAATCAAGTTTAATTGGATGTTCATTTTATATTTTTATGATTGTCGTTACATGTATAACTTATTTGCATTTTAAAATATAGACAATGAGTATGAATTATATTCTTAAATAATTAGATAAATTAAATATTTTAATTTATTATAAATTAATTAATTAAATAAATTATATTTATAAATTAAAATTTACGTCTAATTATATATTATAACCATCTAATTTTTACAACTATTAAAATAGTATGACTAATCTCTTTGGTGCATAGTTTCTTAAGGTAATTAAATTATTTTATTATATTATTATTTCAATTAAATTTAAAATATAAAATTAGTATTTATTTTATATTTTATAATTATATTAATCTCAAATATTCATATGATTATTGATTTTATTCATAATATCATGGTTTTTTATGAATCAACATTATACCTTGTGTAATAATTTATTAAATTAATAATTATTGACAATAAACAAAATATTCTTACATGTTTATTTAAAGGTGACAAATTTTTTTTATTGATCATTTACCATATTTAGCTCACAATATGCCCCACATTCACCCATAATAGATCCTTGATTAGGACAACTAAAATGTAATATCAAAGTATGCAAATTCATATACAAGGCATCTTAGTAATTTTAAATTTAAAAATTATTTATACAATTGTTATGTGAAAAATTCTTTAAATAAATAACTAATGTTGTATTTAGAGATTTTCATAATTAATTAATTTAATAAACTTATTTATCTATCCAACACTCACACGTTTATTCAAATATTTTTATATTTTATTTTATAAATTTGATTACTTGATGTATCTTTTTTTAGTATCCTATTTTAATAATTTATTAAATAAAAATATTTAATAAATAATATTTTAATATAAATATATTTCATAATTATGATCTCATGATATTTATTTGTGTAAAATATATTTATTTTATAATTTTTTTTTAAAAATTCATCAATTATTATATTATGTATATAAATAATACTCAAAGTAAACAAAAATTTTTAATTAGTTAATAATATGTAAGAAATATTAAATATATATTTAAAATAATAATTAATATATTAACTATTAAAATATAAATTAATTAGTGCAAATAGTATGATTAATATAATTATAATTTTGATAGTAAAAAATTATATTTATTAATATAAGTTAGGTAAATATGCATTTAAAATAATCTAATGAACATCTTTATAATAAGAGTGTATGAGTAAGAGTTGATTTAATTAAAAAGATAAAGAAAAAATTCCACACAACATGCTAGTGATATGAAAAATCGTGTATATCATAGATAATATTTGAAAAATTATCCAGTTGGTCGAATCTATACGATTGTACAGGTAGAAGAATTGAAGCTAGTCCATGTCCATCTGCAGACAGATCCAAAAAGAGTTGCAAGTTGCACCCGACTCACGATAACTTGTTTATTTTATTCTTTAAACCTTAAAATCAATAAGGAGATTATTAATACATCGCAACTTACACATGTAATTAGATTTGTTTGAAAAAGCGAGGTAAGAAATAAATAAATAAATATCTCTTCATTGCAATTTTTTTTTTTCCCTTCCACCGAATTTTCATGTTTCCAAGTGAAAAAGAAAAAATTGCATACAATTAAATCTCTCTCGAAAAAAAAAGGTTAAAAATATATGTGATATTGACCAATATTTTGGTTGAATATATGCGATATTTGTAAATTTATTAAAGACAAGAATAAATTTCACAAATTCAATTAGAATTTAATTATATTCATTTGAGCCGTAATTTTTTTTCTTTTTTTTTTCTTTTCTGTCACCACAATCTCATGAATTGTGTTCTATCAGTTGAAAGTGGTGATTATCAAACGGCAATTAAACGACAAAAAAAAAAAAAAAATCTATTGATCATAAGGGCAAGGAGGAAATCTTGATAATCAATTCGCTTATAAATAAATTAACTATAATAATTAACAATTTAACTCTAAATAAATTAATTATGTCCGGACAAAAGGGAATGAAAAGTGGAGTGTAAGAAACCCACAGAGTATTTAATTTAAGACATAAACTTTTCTGTTCCAAGTCTCCAATTCTGATTGTAGGAAAGTAATTGGATTTATAAGAATAAAAAAATAATTAAAAGAAACTTTTTTAATTCTTGCCGGGGGGGGGGTTTTTTTGATATTGACGTGTGAAACAGAAAATCATTACGAGCTTCCTTTTTAACGGCCGTTAACTGAAACCGAAAACTCATTCTGATGGAAAAGCGAATTTCACCGTATCACGTGTGCGATGCAGCGGTTACAGGGATCCAACGGCTGGGACGCAATGGCAGCAACAAATCAAAGAACAAACAAAATTCCACAAAAAAAAAAAAGGGAAAACCTTAAGGGTCAATCAAGATGATCCACCAACCATAATCCACCACGTGTCCAACAGCTTTCTGCACCGGCGACAGCATCCACCGTATTACCTGCTCTTGCAAGTAGCCAACCAAATACCAACGAGTTAATAACTTTTATAATTACGATTAATTTTATGAGCTTGATTACGTAATAAAATAATATAAAATAAATTCGGTAACGTAGTGTTCATCTAACAATCGTTTTTGAATTTAGTAAATTTTTCAATATGATATTTTTTTCGTAATTTTATTTTCTAAAAAAAAAAAAAAGTATATATTTTCGCTCTGTCTGTTCCTCTCTCTTTCTTTTCTCTCTCATGTCCATTTCCCTTTTTCTACATTGGAATAACTACTTTTGATTCGTTTCTTCAATATTTCTCTCTCTTTCTGTATCTCTCTCTCTCTCTCTCTCTCTCTTTCTCTGGGACGTCTCTTTTTGGTTCCATTATTGAGGATCCGCGAAGGGAACAGAGTCGGGTGGCAAAGCACGAAAGATCATCATCGTCATCTGTGAGGCTTCTTTCTCTCTTTCTCTCTCTCGCTGTGCTTTTTTGTTATTTTGATTTTGTTTCGTCTCCCGTCACAATAGTCGTCGTCGTTTGTCTGGTCAATTCGTGCGATCTATAAATCGGCTTCTCGGGGAATTGGATTATGGATTGGAGATGATTTTGGTAAATTCGCTGGAAATTTCGGAGATTTCGAATGATATTTTCATCTGGGTAGTTGTAAAGATTTGGGAATTGTTTGGGGCCGCCGGGAGGGCTTCTTGATACTCAAAGAGAATCTAAGATATTTTGTTGATTTGGGTGATTGCCGTCAAGCTTTCTTTTTGTTAGCTTTGCTTTGCAAAGTTGCCTTTTTGCAGTTGTCCACTATCCCAAGGAATACCGTTTTATCAAAAAAAAAAAAAAACAGTACGGTTCTTGGAATTGGGGTATATTTTTCTCAAGCAAAGACTACATATCTGGCACATTTCGGGTATCAATTTTGCACTTCTTGCTTTAGATTTTGGTTGTAAGGAAACACGGGTGATAGGCTAGAGGTTTCTTTTGGGAAAAGCAAGGTGCTTCGAGTTACTTCGTTTATGGTTGGAACGAGGGTATGGTTGCTGGTATGGATTTTTCAATGCCATTGTCTATAGTGGAAGGCACTTATGGTAAAGATAATGTATCGGCGATGGAAAGTCAGAACCCGGAGAATTTGGATAATCTCAATCAAAACACAACCGGAAAGCCTCCACGGCATCTCTCGGTTATGCAACATAGTCTGGCTTCAATGAGGCTTCTGGCTCCTGCTGATCTGGTAAGTAACCTTTTATCTAGTCCTTTTCTATGTCATATACCAGAGATGGTAAACCAGATCTGAGCTCTCTCGTTTTCTTGAACTGATTGATCTTATTATGACTATTTGGTTAGAAAGTCTTTCTTCAGACTCAAAAGTGCTTTGCATATTGCAATTGTCAATTGTGGTCCATTCTTCCAACTTTTTTTCTTATGTTTTGAGAAACTGTGAAAACAAAATCTAATTTGAGTCCTACGCACAAGCCAAATGACCGATATTGCTGTTGCAGATTCATCATCCTTCACTTTAGAGTGAGAAAATTTGCTTAAGATGCTAACCATGCCTACTTCTGTATGTTTTATTGAAAGATCCTCTATTGATCATTTCTTTCAATCTTTTGCAGGCATCGGATGTAGGGATTGTTGTTGATAGGTCACTTTCTGACGAAAAATCAGATTTTTTGCCCATGCTTCGATCGGGGAGCTGTGCTGAAGGAGGCCCTAAACAGTACATGGAGGATGAACATCTGTGTATAGACAATCTTATTGAGCATCTAGATGCAGCTGCCAGTATTCCCTCACCTGGAGCTTTCTATGGTGTGAGTATATTGTGATCGTACCAAATACCTTCCAGATTATTGTACTCACTCTATAGTCCATAAAACATTGTTTTCTCTGACGGCCAACCTATTTGAGTGAAAACTTATCTTAAGAGCATTGAGTTATGTTTCCTATGGTATTTCCCTAAGCAGTTACTTTGAATATTTAACCTCTACATATTATCACTCTTAAAGTCATTGCCTCGTTGTGAACATAGAGTTAGCTATGTTTCTTAATTTTATGGCACATCTAGTGACTTTGGGTGTTTGTTGAGGACCTTAATTGGCTATTTTGATTCACTGATATCGATTGATTATGTGGACAGGTCTTTGATGGGCATGGAGGTACAGATGCTGCATCATTTGTTAGGAAAAATATACTTGGGTTCATAGTTGAGGATTCTCACTTTCCAATTTGTGTGGAGAAGGCGATCAAAAGTGCTTTTCAGAAAGTTGATTATGCATTTGCAGATGACAGCTTGCTTGATATATCATCTGGTACTACTGCACTAACAGCACTTGTTTTTGGAAGGTAAGTGAACTTCAATTTTAAATTGCTATTGGTTAGAAATTTTGGTTTGGGGATTTTACAGTGCTTCTTGATAGAAATGCCTGTTTAGTCCAAACATGTGGGGCATGGTCTATGACCTTTAAAGATATTTCCGTGGAAGATAATTTATAAATTATAGAAATATTTAGCTGCGAGATGGGATTGTGTGTGTGAGATAGAGAGAGCTTGAAGGTTGTGAACATTGGGGTGCAGTAGACTGAATTCTGAATGAATCTTCTGATTAGTTTCAATGAAAGAGAGAGAGAGAGAGAAAGAGAGGATAAGAATGGAGGCTTCAAATATTGGGGTGCAATAGACTGAAATCTGTATGAAACCTTCTGGGTGCTTTGCAATTTTGGACCAAATGCTGGACAAGATAACAATCAATAACAACTGACAGTGTTTTTTTTTTTTTTTTTTTCCTTTTCAGATTTTATGAGACAAATGTGCTTAGTATTTCTGAAATTCTTTGATCTGGGAATAATGTTTACAGCTGTCTTAGGTTCCCAAGCATTATCTTCAAAATTGTTGGTTTTTAATAAACAAACAATACCAATAATGGTCCTTCAGGGGAAACCAAGTAGTTAAGAATTTAAATCTCTATCTTTGAGATCTCAAGTTTTAATTTTAGAACGGGTATGGGGTTTATGAAAATGGAGAGAGCTATTCTCATTATGTAGCTCATGGTCCAATGGACCTCTTAATAAACTTAAAAAATAATAATAATAACCGAAAGATCTTAATTTTAAATTTAATTGAGTTCAACTACACGAATCTTTCTCACTCTTCTATTCTATTATGAACTAAGTTAGTGGTGAGAGCTAATTATTCTAATAAATCCTTTCCAATTAAAATTTTTCAAATCAACATAAGTTGTGCTCTCTCTCTCTCTCTCTCTCTCTCTCTCTCTCTCTCTCTCTCTCTCTCATCTTGTATCTAGTTAGATTTGGTCACTTCTCTTAATTGAAACATTTTGGGTTTACGTTGGACATATCTAAACCTAATACTTAGAGACTTTTGCAGCATTTAGTCTCTAATTTTAAAGAATTTAAATTATAGGGTATCCTTCTATATTTCTAATTCATGGCCTAATCCATCCTCATCCTCAGTCTTATGTATCAGGACGATGTCATCCGCAAATAATATGCATCATGGAACATTGTCATGGAGATGACCTGTCAATTTATTTATGACTAGCACAAATAGAATAGGAATTAGAGCTGACCCCTAAAAGAGACCAACCAGATCAGAAAGTCCATTGTCTCCCCTCCAACCATGATCACATGAGTTATTTCTCCTTACATATGCATATACATAACGAGATTTCTAAATATGGGAATTCTCTTTATACTCATTGTCTAACACAACACATGCCTAGGGACTGAATTATATGCTTTCTTTATATCATTAAAAACTGGCCTCTTTGTCTTTGATACTAATGGTCATATTCTTTCCAATCAGACTAATTGGATCACATCTATTTGGACATGCTTTGCAGGACACTGATAGTTGCCAATGCTGGGGATTGTCGAGCTGTGCTGGGGAGGCGAGGTAGAGCAATTGAGATGTCCAAAGACCATAAACCTAATTGTATGCCTGAAAGACTAAGAATTGAGAAACTTGGCGGGGTCATCTATGATGGCTATCTCAATGGCCAATTATCTGTTTCCCGAGCCCTAGGAGACTGGCACATGAAGGGGCCTAAAGGTTCTGCTTGCCCTTTAAGTGCGGAGCCAGAGTTTCAGGAGGCGAGTCTAACTGAGGATGATGAGTTCTTGATCATAGGATGTGATGGTCTGTGGGATGTAATAAGCAGCCAGTGTGCCGTGACAATCGCGAGGAAAGAACTAATGCTCCATAATGACCCCGAAAGGTGCTCAAGAGAGCTGGTTAGGGAAGCACTCAAGCGCAACACATGTGACAATGTAACAGTGATAGTGGTTTGTTTCTCCATAGACCCACCTCCCCGGATAGAGATTCCACAATCTCGAGTTCGCAGGAGCATATCAGCAGAAGGCCTGAATTTACTCAAAGGTGTACTGGACTGCAATTCCTGAGGGATGGATGGTTCGAAGATGTGTATAAAAAAGTACATTGAAGGTTGGGGGATCTGGTAAGGACATTTTTGGCCCCGACTGTCCGGCGGTTGACATTCAGCTACATCCTGGGACCTTACCATTACACCAAACTCATCCTTCTTTGTAAAATCTGTACATCTCAGATTATTAAATATTGTACCATTTGTAAGAGATTTAATTATTCAAGATATCTTGTCGCATGAACCACGACGTCCTTTTCTTTTCTTTTTGATTTACCATTCCACTGTACATAATTTGACCTTGGAAAAAGAGAAGATTATAGGTGTGCTCTAGGAGTGTTTATTTAATTTGCTAGATATATTGCAGTCTCTATTCATTGAATTATTGATTACACGAGTGATGCCTGCGAGTTTCTCGATGCTGTTGCTTATCATTCCATTTCCTATGCAAAAATGTAAGAGTTGCAAAGAGGGTTTTGGACATGAGGCCAGCGAATGTCTCATTCTGGATATGAAATGCGAGGATCTCACCTTGTTTCCTGTGGCCGTTTGTTCGGCCTGGTTATCATTCTGCTTTGAGGCCAACCCCAACCGACGCTGTCAGGTAAAGAGAATTAATTGATTTAATAAACCCTCTAATCGTCCCTCATCTCTCCACAATTTGTCCCTCCAATTTTAATCTTTTCTGCCTTCTCTTTCTCTCTTTTTTTTTTTTGCATATTTTTTCTTAAACTTTTTTTTTTTTCTTTTCCCTCTTTATATATTTATTCTCTATGTTTTTAGGCTTCTTTTGTTCCTCATCCCCCCTTCTATCTTTATGTTTTCTCATCTCCCCCCAACTGTCTCTTCTCTTTAGATACTCTCTCTTTCTATCTATAATTTTTTCATACTTAGTTTTTTATTCTCTCCTTTTTACACACAATTTCATTTTTTAATTTTATTTATATTTTCTTTTCACTCTCAATCTCCTCTATATCTCTTTTCACTCATCTTGCTCTCTCCACACACACTCTCTTTATCTCTTCTTTCTATGCTTTCTTCACACCGCACCTTCCTCTCTCTACTACAAAATATAAACTCTCCTTTCTCACTCCCTTACACTCTGCCCTCTCTTAAAATTATGTCTTCTGACTTTTTTTATATACACTCTCTATGTCCCCTAATAATAATTATTATTTAGAAAGATACTAAAAAAAAAAAAAAAACAACAAAAATAGACCAAAAAATAAAAAATAACTACAAAAAACTAAAAGCATATCCAAATAGACCCTAACATATTAACACATACAATAAAGATATTTTGTACTCGGTTATTTATCGTAAATTTCTAACAACGAAATAAAAGGCATAAATTACAAAAGTATTGGTCGAAAAATCAAATAGTTCTTTTTCGATATACTAAAATGAAAATCAAATAATTCATTTACTCCAAAGTCAATCTTGCAACAGCCATGTAAAGAGGGAGTCTCACTGACCTTGTCAAAATGCTGCAATTGGAAGAGATGGAATCATCTAGGAAGATATTTTCGTAGGTCAAAGCTTTCAAGCAAACCTAATGTCATGTTCTTCTCTATACGTAATCGAATTCCGAGATTCTTTTTTTTTTTTTTTTAAAGAAACGGGGAATGAATGGTTACAAATCTCCTAAATTTGCATCATATTAGATGTTTGACTTTTAAGTATATGTCCCAAATACACAGAAATATCCTCTTTTGTCTTAACACATGTTAATAAATCCATGGATAATATAGTAAATTTATCAGTTTAATTAAATTCTATCACCTGAAAAAGCTCTATTCCGATTAAAAGAACTCAATTCAATTATTTTATTTTAGGACACATAAAAAACACAAATATTGTTGTTTTATAAGATAAAATGAATTCTGTTTCGTGGTAAGTTTTATATATTAACTTCAAAAAGTAATTCATTCTAAACATCCGAGGAGCCTAGTTCGTTGTATGGCATCAGCACATCCAAGGCACGACCAATCTAATTCCAAATGTCGGATCCATACAGGGCTTAGACCGCTATAAAGTCGAAGTCTTAAGGGTTTGTTTGTCATTGTAGAGTTTTCCCGTTACGGATACTAAATGTAATTGATAGTTTGATAAGAATTAGGAAAAATATGAGGTAAATAAAAGCACGGTTTATGCAGAAAAAGAAATCCAAAGGCAAAAACTTACCAAAGATAACGTTATGGCAGTCAGAAGTCCTTTTACGAAAGCATAGACTAGCTGGTTTTGAGAGATCTCAATTACCTCGATTTTAGGCTCTTCAGGTCACAGTAACAGGGCTTGAGAACTCGCGGTGAAGGAAGTGACAAACAAGGTCAGACTAACCGGCAATTTAACCTCTCTCTCTCTCTCTTTTCCTCAAATCCCGAGAGTCCTTTTCCCTTTGGTTTCTGCCTAACTTGAACAGAAAGCACTTTCCTTTGCTAGTACAAATCAAAAGAGCACTGAAATAGGAACTAAGCATCGGAAAGGTACGGTCAACAAAGCCACGTTCTTGAACAGAGAAGCAATTTATAACAAACTAAAATTTGCTAGTTCTAATTGACCCATGGTTTAAACTGTTTTGACTTCAAAATTAGTTTGGTCCGGGCCCGGAAGAAATTGTGGAGACAAAATCTGATCTGTCACAGAAATCCAGCACATTCCACCACTGGTAAAAAGGCTATCAAGTTCGAGTCACCGCCGACCGACGTTTTTTATAGGTTAAAAGGTTATTATTTCTTTCTTTGTATGAGTTTATGCGTCTCACAGTTCTCCATCTGATTCTTCTTCATTACCACCCGCCATTTGAGAACTGCTGCATACAGAAACGAGACAAAATATTTAAGTTGGAAGAAGACACAGAGTAATATATATATATTTATATATACGCATTCACCATTTACGAATGAATTAAGAAAAAAAAAAGACAAAATTCAAAGTCTACATGTCAAAAAATGAATTTTCTAGTTTCTAAGTGTTCAATGGACTAACAGTCGGCGTTCAAAAGGACACAGCTTTAATGAGTGAAGAGATACTCAATCTTCCACGTTTCATAGTGGCCTGTACGAACTAGTAACCAAGCAAAGCGCCTGGCACTAGAACAGGAATTGCTAAAAACACCACCATCAAATAGCACAACAAAATGCATTCTGCAGTCACAATTCTGGTAACAAGTTCATGTTTGCTAGAGCATAAAAAAGTGCATTCAGATCCAATATTACCTTGTATGGGTGCAGTGCTTGCTCAAATCTTGACACAGAACCTGGCTCACACTTCCTACTTCCACAGATCCTTTCTTTATCATATCTGCCAACTGCAGTAGAAATTTGACATCAGTAGCCCCAAGTTATGGGCAAGGTATACACACATAAATTACCTCGCAGCATTGAAATGACTAAGCAGGATTTGACTTACCTCATCTTCAGTTTCCTCGAGCAACCTGTCTCATAAAGAGGTGGGGTTAAACTTGGTAATAATGGAGGACCAACTAAAGATTTTGGACCGTCTGGAAGTTTAGATGCCTGATTGTGAAACATTACTTCCACAATAAATATTAAAAGGTTATTTGAAATCCACTGTCCCTGCTTCTACTTATTAGAAATTCTCCTATTTAGGAATGCCAATCTCAAAAGGAGATTCTGGTTCTTCATACATAGTTCTGCCAACCTATTTGTTCTCTCTTCCTCCCTTCCCTTCTCTCACTAAATCATGGATATGCTTTTGCCCCTTCCTCTATTTTACTCTTGTTTCAATTTCTTTTATTCACCCAGAGAGAAAGAACTCACAACTAGATTCAAAATGAACAATGCAAGACTAATGTTAAAAAGAGCATTTTCAACCTCACCTTCCACAATATGAGGATAGATCTTTCGCATATGCTCGAGCATCTTGTTTATCTGTTAAAGGGAAAGGAAAAGGGGGGAAATGTGCTATTAAAAGAACATATGGGTTGTTATGAGAAACATCGTCATGTGAAGGTATTACAAGGAAGAACATACTAGTTGTCAGGTTGTCCCAGTTATTTACTTTGACCCACAGCTGTCTGGTTGAATCTATCTGCAAAAATGAGAAGATCAAGAAGCAACTTCAAGATGAAAGAGACATGTTCCACACAGCCACAAAGGTGACATCATAGAGGAAGATGTCTATTAAAGATACACACTTGTCATATTTAGGGAAAAGAAAGAAGCAATGTATTCTACATTGAACTTTTCAAATGTCCACAGAAACAGAGAAAATATCAACAAAGAGAACCATAGCAAACTAATAATCACCTTCTGAAGAGTGTAGTCTTGCATCTTTTCACAGAGTCCATCCAAGAGTTCAACAACTCTGAGCTCACTGACTCTATTTCAAATATTTGTGGAATTATAAGGACATTAAGAAAAATTAAATTGAGAAATTACAACAAACAAGAAAAATATATCCAATCAAATATCACATAAAGCTAGACAAGACTGTGTTAAGTGAAGCACCTATCATTAACCTCATTCTTTCATTTGCCGTGGGAAATATGCATCCCACTTAGACTGATTAAAATCTAAATATATATCTCCATCTTTACTCGCGTTTTTTTTTTTTTTTTTTTTGTCAAACCCACTTTCCCGGAAATGCGCAAAAGTTACCATTTAATCATTTAGCTCCCTTTCTACCACATTTGTTATTAGCAGCAGGGGAAAGAAAGAGATACTGGAACCACACCTGTAATCAATTAACTTTCCTTCACGTTGACCTTTAGAGTCCAATCGATGTCTCATGTCCAAATGATTCCTTGGTTTTTCCTATATTATAGCGACCAACTACCAAATTAATAGCTAAATCATTAGATAATAACGCTTGAATTGAAAGTTAAAAAACCCACATTTGCTTAAATATCATTACATAATCGAACAAAAAGCAAAAACAAAAATAATCACACCTAAATCGGTTAAATGACAATGCAGCAATTAAAATCGATGCCACAACAAAATCATTAAAAAGAAAAGGAAAAAAAAAAAAAAAGTAATGAAGTTCTTACATTGGAAAGTCCAATCTCTAATTCCTCCTGCACAAATAAATAAATAAATTAATATAATAATTGAGAATACTCAATTATTGACCATACGGAATAAGAAGGATCTATCCGAGAACATGAGGGATCGCCGAAATCTATACAAAGGGAAAACACAAAAGTAATAAAAGAGGATATGGAGAAGCAAGACAGATGGAAAAGAAAAGGTACCGCAACGGCATTACAGGCAGCACATTTATCATCGATGCCCGAAACAATTGTAAATGTAATTGTCAAAACGGCGAATGCTGTCACCGACAGCCACCGCGCCGTTGACTTCTCCGCCATCTTATTTCTTTTCGTTTCTCAATTCCGCTTACTTCCCCTCTGGGTCTCTTCCTTCGGAATCGGAATGCGGCTTTTGTCAAAATCGCCAGCTACAAACCTAAACGCCAGCGTTTGGCTTTTATAATGAAAAAATTTTGATATTTAAAATTTTTTTTAAAAAAATAATTTAATAAAAATTTTAAATTATATAAATTTTATTTTTAAATTATTAAAAATATATTATATTAATTTAACTGAAATATTTATTTTAAAAAATAATAAAAATTAAAATTAAAATAAATATATTCGTATAAATTATTTAATTATTAAAAATTATATTAAAAAAAGTGTAACGGAATAATTAATATTTAATTTATAATTATTAATTTTATAATTAAAAAATTATCAATTAATTTATTTAAAAATTATAACGGGTATATAAAATTTATTAATTTTAATTTAAATTATATTTTAATATTTTAAAAATATTTTAATTATTTATAAATAAAATTTTATTTTGTATATATATTTGTATAAAAATTATTTAAAATATTAAAATTTAAATTTTTTTTATTTAACAAATCTTATCTTAATAAAATATTTTAATTATAAATTAATTAATATTATACTATATAAAAAAATATTTTTAAAAATATTGTCATTATTTTTATATAAAAATTTATAATTTTAAATTAATTTTATAACTAATATAAATAATATCAATTAATAAAAATATTATTTATTTAGAATTATATAAAAAACAGTACAATTATTTTTAAAATAATTTATATAATTAAAAATAAATATTAAATATTTATTTATTAAAATAATAATTAAAAAATAATTATTATTTTTAAATTAGTTAATTTAAGTTTAAATTATTTATAATTATTTATTTTGGTGAGAGGAAATAGGATAAAAATCAGGCTAGAAAGTTTAGTTAGTATCACAAAATTCTTGGTCCAACGTGATTGTGTTGTTATTCTAGGCGTGCGGTTATTACAACGACATATTAACAACTCAGGAAGACTTTCAGGGATGAGGGAAAAGTAAGAGGGGGCGTGGAAATTGAATTGAAATTTTCTGAAGGGAAGACTTTTCTTGGATTGTTTTAGGTGGAGAAGATTAATGACCAATCCCATTAAGCCCAGAATGGGAGAAGGTTACGATTTTTCTGACGAACCAGAATTAAATTTATAATTTTCTCTGGAAAACAGAAAGGAAAAAAAAAAAGAAATCTGTGATGTCCCATTTTACGTTTTCATTTCCTAGTTCTGTGTATTGATGAGTGGACCACAAAGAAGAAAATTGAGCAATACTAAGAAAATCAACTCGTGTGCTGACTATCTTGCAAAAGGGCATTCTTGTGAGGGGAGATTGAGAGTGCGGGAAGTCTCCCCAGCATGTCTGAGTTCATATTTACAAGCATCTCTTTAATTCATATTTGCAAGCTGACATGGTGGGGGCTCTCCTGCCCTGGTTAGATAGCTTGATTTTGGATGCATATCTTTTATTTTCTGCGGTGTTAAAATAAAACAAAGAAAGAAAATCAACCTTTGTTTCCCTACTATCATTTTCAAGAAAGAGTCAAACCCTGACTTGGTATAAAAATTTGCTTTTCTGGGTTATCAGTCGTGGTCGGTAGGTTGATTTTTCTTCTTAAGAAAAAAACCTAGACTTCAAACCTGCCAAAATGTAATGCACGACTCGCCTATTTGGTGAACAAGGGATCGCGGTACCACTTCACAGAGTACCCATAAATTGTCATCAATTCCCACTCTTCTGAATAACCAGAAGTGCAAAAACAGATCAGTTAGCTACATGAAGTCGCCCATACTTCTCTCCATGTGCAATATCCTAAGCTTTTTGTTCTTCTTGTCTTCATTTCTTCATGTTTCTGTCACTTCAGCCGCCTCGTTTCTGGGTCGCCCATCCTGCCGGGTTCATGAACGCCTTGCCCTTCTGCAGTTAAAACAAAGCTTCATAATAAGCAGCTCTGCCTCTAGCAGTCCTTCGGCCTATCCAAAGATCGGATCTTGGAAGCTCCAAGGCAGACATGGTGACTGCTGCACCTGGGATGGCGTTGAGTGCGATAATAGCACAGGTCATGTTATCGGTTTGGACCTTAGTAGCAGCTGTCTCTCTGGTTCCATCAACTCCAGCAGTAGCATCTTCCATATTGTTCACCTTCGGAGGCTTAATCTTGCTGACAATCATTTTAATCAGTCCGAAATACCATCAAGTTTAGGCCATCTTTCCAAGCTAATCTATCTCAACCTTTCCTTTTCTGCATTTTCTGGCCCAATCCCATCAGATATTTCAAAATTGTCAAAGTTGGTTTCTCTGGATTTATCCCTTGATATATCTTCGATTGGTCGAGTGATGCTTCAGAGGCGAGCTTTCCAAACGTTGTTGCAGAATCTGACTAGCCTAGAAGTTCTTCATCTCGGCGGAGTATACATACCATCCCCTGTGCCTGGTTCCTTGGCCAACTTATCCTCCTTAACTTCACTCTCTTTAGAAGATTGTGAATTGTACGGTGAATTTCCTCCGGCCGTTTTCCAACTTCCAAATCTACAAATATTGAACGTGTCATGGAATAGCAACCTGAGTGGTTACTTACCTGAATTCAATTCAACCAGTCCACTCCTGGCCTTGGATCTTGCAAAAACAAGATTCAATGGAGAGCTACCAGCCTCATTTGGAAACCTCCGTTCCCTGCAGTTTTTTGATACAGAGGACAGCAACTTCTCTGGAAAAATTCCCCCTTCATTGGGAAATCTCACAGAGCTTGTTCACTTGGGCCTTTCAGGAAATTCTTTTGAGGTTCCGAATGTTTCTTCCCTGTCATGGCTTGGTAGGCAGAGCAAACTCAATCTTCTAAGCCTTGAGAAAGTTTTATTTAATAGCGAGTTTCCTCTTTATATTGCCAATCTCACCCAACTTCAGGAATTATATCTGCTCAACTGTGAAATATTTGGGCAAATCCCAGCTAACATCTCTCAGTTGTTTCAGTTAAGGTCTTTAAGTCTATCAAACAACATGTTTCAGGGACCCATTCCAGATTCAATCTTCCAACTGGGTAGTCTTCGATTTCTTGATCTTTCTAATAATAACTTGAGTGGCATAATGGAGATGGACGCATTTCTGGAGCTCCAAAACTTGACCGAGCTGAGCTTGTCAGAAAACATGTTGTCATTTGATGGCAAGTCCTTCCCAAACACAACTCATCGAAAGTTTGTTGCTTTAGGACTTGGATCGTGCAATTTAGGCCACTTTCCATCTTTTCTGCGTGAACAAGATCGCTTGGAGCGGTTGGACTTATCCAACAACCATATTCATGGCATGATACCCAGCTGGGTATGGAACATTGGCCAAGGCACTCTAAAGGAATTACACCTTTCAAGCAACTTCCTCACAGGTTTTGAACACGGTCTGGCTGTGCTTAGACGGTCTCAACTTGTTTTGTTAGACCTTGGGAATAATACATTTCAAGGTTCTCTTCCAATACCACCACAAACCATCAGGGCTTATTTTGCCTCTGGAAGCAATTTCACAGGGGAGATTTCGTCGGTATTCTGCAACCTCAAAAACCTTGATTACCTTGGTTTGGCCGACAACAATCTCAGTGGCGTGCTTCCTCAATGTTTGGAGACTTTAAGTACTTCACTTGAGTTATTGACTCTAGGAGGCAATAATTTTCACGGTAAGATTCCTCCCATGCATCCAAATGCCTGCAATTTAAAGATTCTTATGTTGGGTGGCAATCAATTAGAAGGGCAGCTACCAAGATCGTTGGCGAATTGTACAAAACTAGAGATTTTGGACCTTGGAAACAACCAAATAAACGATACTTTCCCCTCTTGGTTGGCGGCGCTTCAGCAGCTGAAGATTCTGATTCTACGGTCCAATCGATTCAATGGCATACTGGGAGATACTGATTCAGTGTCCAGTTTCCCCATGTTGCGCATAATTGACCTCTCTCAGAACAATTTTACAGGCCAATTGCCAATGCAGTTATTCCTTAATTGGAATGCGATGAAGAAAAGCGATGCAATCCAATTAGCATACACTCACACCGCAAAGAAATTGGGATCATACTCCATTCAGGGAGACTCTTTACACCAAATTTCATTAAACAACAAGGGAATGAAACTGCAATACCACAAGATTTTAGCCCTCATCATCGCCGTGGATCTCTCAGGCAATGCATTTACAGGGGAGATCCCAACATCCATTGGAAACCTCAACGGGCTTCACATGCTGAATCTTTCTAACAATGCTCTCAGTGGCAGCATTCCTACATTCTTAGGAAATCTTACGCAGCTCGAGTCATTAGACCTTTCTCGAAACAAATTCACAGGGGAGATTCCTCAGCAACTAACGCAACTGAGCTTCCTTGCCGTCTTTGACGTGTCTGAAAACAACCTGACAGGGCCTATACCGGAAGGGAAGCAGTTTGGCACCTTTCAAAGCAGCTCGTACGAGGGAAACTCGGGCTTATGCGGGAACCCTCTGTCGAGGAAATGCGAAAATTTAGGGGCATTGCCGCCATCAACTTACGAAAATGAAGATACGAGAACTTCATTTGAATTTGGTTGGAGACCAGTTGTGATCGGTTACTCTGGCGGGCTCTTGGTCGGGTTAATGATCGGGCACGTCGTGGTTACGTGGAGATATGAATGGTTCATGAAGACTTTCAGGATCAGCCCACAAAGAAAGAACAGGAGGCGCAGAAATTGAATTGGAATTTCCTGAGGCAAAGACATTTTTGGATTTGTTTCCCTTCAAATGATCAATAGCAGTATCAAAAATGTCATCGGGAGCAGGACTGGAACCAACGGAAGTATAGGAAGGTGTTTTGACATTCTGAGCTAAAAAAAGTATGGGTCTTGCCATCTTTTTTCCATTTTTTTTCTATAGTTTATGAGCATGGATCCTATGAATAGTTCTCAGAATTTGTTAAATTATTTGTGGAATTCAGAGGAGAATATAGCATTTATTAGACAAACAAATTGTTGAACTTGAAAACACTATCTAACTTGCATGGATTTAAAAAAGAGATCGGGCTACTTTTGATCAGGCGAGTCGGATTATTAAAACTAGTAGCAATTTACTTCTAGCTCCTTCAGTTGAGAAGGTTTTTTTGGTTAATCTTAGTATCTTTGTACAAAGCAATTAGATTAAATGCTATGTGTTTCTTCAGTCGAGAGGGTATTCCTGGGATTTGTGTAATCATAGTGACATTCTGCAGGTTTGCCTGAAACCAAACTGTCCATGGCTTCAGACCTTGGCGAGCTGGTTTTGAAAGCTGCTCTGAAAGCTTTGAACCAAATTTCATCTTTTGAAGGAACTGCCAAGGTGTTGATTGAGTCTGGAATTGTTCCTCCTCTTTTTAATGATTTCTTTACTGTTGGTGACAATAAGTTTCCCATGCGTTGTAGAAAGGTAGCAGCAACCATTGTTGCCCATGTTGTAAACACAAGCCATGACTTGGATTCAATTATTGTCGAACCTGACCATCAGACCCTGGTCTCACAAGTTGTAGTCCATAACCTACTCCATTTAATTAGGAACACTTGTCCAGCTACTGAATGCAAACTTGTGCAAGTTCTTGTTGGATTGACTAGTTATCCCAGTGCAGTTTCCAATGTTTCTGATGCCATTAAAATCTCTGGTATTATGACCAGTTTTGGTTCTGTTTAACGAGGCTCCACAAGGATTTGCGCGTAGCTTATGTCCTTTGCGGCACAGTTTAGGCACGTAGGTTCCATCAACATTTTTAATTTTGCTTAGTATTCCCTTGCGCATCTACCGTATCATATCTCACAATTCTCTCTTAAATCTAATTTTGACATCGAATAACTTTCTTAAACAATAACAAAATATCATTTAGATTAGTTTTATCCAAAAAGCATTGCGATGTATATGCTATGTTTACGGAGATAAAACCCTATTGAATGATGTGAGATAACCCATAAGACATCTGGTCATAATATTCTTGATAGGCCTAGTCGGGTGGCATGCATTCACCTGTTCTTCCAATGGATACTTGCAACTCGGGAAAGATGAATAGAGTCAATTTTTTATGTAAATTCTTTTCTTTTCTTTTCTTTTTTTTTTTCATAAAACTTAGTACTAACATATAGCATGTAAGTCTTAAGTAAATTTTGAGATATAATACAAACACATTGTCGTAAAGTCTTCCAATGAAATAGAAGAGATCTATCACTAGGGAAAAAATACACAAAAGGACAGAAACGCATGAAAAAGAATGCTATTCTAGCACAGGCTTCCTCGAAGTGGATTGCCCCCTTTTGATCAGGATGAGGATGTAGACTTGGTACAAGCAGCAAAAACTTGGTGATACCCCATGGCAGCAATACTCGAGAATAAAAAGAAAATGTCAACCAGAAAACTGCGTTGCGGCAAGTGCAAGACCATATTGGACAACTTTACAACAATCCGGCACTTAATCCTATCTATACAGAACAAACCAAAACCAACAAGAAAATGCCATCACAGGCAACCCCAAAGAAGGTGGAGCAAAATTAACGACAGAAAGAGAGCACTTGGATCCAAAACTAGAAGGCACCCCAACTTTCAGAGGATTTTTTGGAAGTTTGATTGTCTGATGAAACCTTGAATGGTCCACTGGAACCAAATGGATCTGCCTCATCGAAAGATGAGAAAGCATGACTTTGGCCAAAGTCTTTTGTGCTGTTTATGGAGTCAAACCTCGTGAATCTCTCTTGTTTTGGGGAATTCCCACCTTCATACATGCTGAAGGAATCAAACCTGGAGAAATTGTCGAAGTTATCTCCAGCTTCACTGTATCTTGGAGAATTGCCAAATCTGGAGGCTGGAGTGGTAGGGACCGAATCTTCAAAGAATAGACTTCTTTTCTGGAAGGCACTCTCCCCAGATGGAGACTCCATTCTTACAGGCTTTACATCAAAATCACTAGATTCAAAGAAATCTCTGTGCTTTTCAGAATCCATCTCCTGTGAGAAGAAATCAGGTATGAGGGAGAACCAATAAGCATGATTTACAAACTCTATAAGCAACCAAGTGGCTTAAAGAGCACCATCAGCCTCTTAAAGTTGCACCAATGAATGCGACTATACCAAATGAGTGATATAGGTGGCAGTGTGGATCTGCTAAAACTAAAAGAAAATAGCATATCATATACACCCCTAATCTCCAGTACCCTGGAGTCTCCTTCTGGTGGGGTACAGTAGGCAGCACATAGTTTAAAGAAGAATCATTTCATGAGGTCTACCAAAAAGAATTGCTTAGCCCCAAAGCATGAGACAGGACAGATTTCAGGATATTGCCCAGTTGAGATTCAGGGTCATACAGCCATACTTGGTCATCCTGCCTAGTGCTTAACAGCTCGAAAAATTTTCTCCACCACTCTATTGGTCATAAAAAATCAAATATATACCTCCTTGAATGCCAGAGAGAAAAATACATGTACATAAAAAGGTGCAACTAGAAACATGAAGATTTGGTGAAACCCCTGGATTATTAGAATGACAACTGCTGACAACAGGACAAAGAACAGAGTAATCTATTTGATGGAAACAAAAATTAAAAGGAGAAAGCCTTCAGCAAGCTAGAGATAGTTTTGGAAGAACAGAGTTGAGCGTCAAGAAGTTTGGACTCGCCTTTGCGCCAGTATGGTTAAACCCCCATGCAGAGTCTGTATCATCAGGAGTGTCAAAGGCTCCCCACATTGATTCATCAAAACTCCTGCCAGATATTAAAACAGAACTTCATCATTGACAGAAAGTATAGGAAAACAAATCAAAAGTGAATTGTCTTCTACCTATGTGCTTCTGCATCTGCTTCAGCATTCTTTTCAAAAACATCCGAAAAGTCATGAGATGGACTATCTGAGGTAGTCCTTCCAACTGGACTGCCTTGAGGACTTCTTGCTGATTCGTCCTCACTGTGGGTATATGCAGATTCACTCTCAACAGCATGTCCACCAGTGTTCAAGGAATTTTCTGACTTCCCATCACCATTTGTAAAGGGATCATGAGTTAAATCACCATTCGAGGGCAATTTTTGCTGTGAAGTAGAAGAAACATTTTTCCCATCAATGCTGAGCTCATTGTCAAATCCTGAAAGAACAAATGGCAAGTAAACGCATAAAATTATAAGCAATGTTGTACAAATATTCATCTATTTGGACAGAACATTTACATAAATGACAGGACAAAGAAAATGAAGCATGAGGTGATAAAAGGTCCTACATAGGGATCAAATAGGCCATACCTTGGTCTTCAAACTTATCCCAATCTTCATCCCAAGGAACTGCACCTTCCTGAATTCCAGGTTGCCAGCCTTAAAAATTACCAGATGCAGGAAGCTTGTCAATGGAACCATATATAGCAGATAAAATTATCCGGAAAGTTGATTAAAAATCAAAAGCAAGGCACATTTACATCAAACTGCACCACTTTCTGCAGTGAACAATAAATAACTAATGTAGTGTAAAACATGAGTACCCACCACAAAAGGTTTTGAGACCTCAAAACACTTCCATGAGGACATGCAAGTACAAATTTTAGCTTGTAACCTAGAAAACTTGCAATAAAACAAAAGGGACGACTCCTGCACATGATCTAAGCATGGGCTGCTAAATATCATGAATCTCTAAATTATTCTTGTTTGAATAGGGAAGGATTCTTGCCAATGTAGCATAAAACAAGAGTACCTGCTGAAAAAAGGAACAGATAAGACAAAAGGGGAGCTGTACATATACAGAAACTCACAAATAGATGCATGTAACAACCCAGTATCTCTTAGTGCAACATGCATTGTGCAACAACACAGATGGAAGTCAGAGGGAAACGTTGCATCATTGAAATAACAATGATGAATCATAAAGAGTACCAATGGGAAGCTCAATAACTGCACTTGACTTAATTTCTATTCCATGTTTCTTGGCACGCTCAGTTAAAGCCTTCAATAGCTCATCAAGATCTGATTGTATACGATCTGCACGGACCTATAAGAGCCAACAACCCGTCATGTCAGATAGAGTATCATGTCAGATGGAGTTTCCAGGACTCGTTATAGCTAAATGGTCAAAACAAACCTGGAGAATACCATCCGTGCTGCCACCACGGTCCATGTTAACTATTGCTTGATGCAACTCCAGTTTCCTTTCCTAATTGTTATCAAACAAATTAATTGTCATGGAATAGGATACCGTACAAAAAATTGTACAAGCTGTTAGATTGTACCTACCTAAGACCATCCATGTCAGGGTCAGGGCATCAAATAATAGGCACTTTTAAAAAATGTATCAATTATGACCATTATTTTGGAGACTTTTCTGAGTAGAGATGCCATTTTTTATAACCAAAGTTCAAACAAACTTCAAGAAGACAACCATTAAAGACACAGAACAAAGATGAGATATGTTCATCAAGCGCACAATCAAACTTATATTACTTCTCTCATCCACTCTGGATTCAACATTTTGATTTTCACTAACAGCAAAAGACGAGAATTTGTGCATCAAAAACTAAATCTAAATCACATCAATATGCATATGCTATGATAAACATGAGTCAAGATGCAGAAGACCATTGGTTAATGCACATATAGAGATCATATTTCAGAATAAAAACTACACAAGAGATGTCTCAAAGACAATGCCTGCTGACACCTCAGTTCTCAAATGGGACAGTAAAACATTTTATCTGACATTCAAAAGCCACAATTGCCTTCACTGGATAAGTTTCAGACACTAAGTTAGAGGAAGAGAGTGCTACTATAGTTCAGACAGTCAACCAATAAAAACCCACACCATCAATGGTAAAACGCTAATCAAGGTTTTACCTGAATATCACGAAATGTAGCCTCTTCAATGGTAAGTTTAGATGCCACTTCTGCAACTTGCTTGTATCTTTCTTCATATTTCTTACCCAGCACCTCTGCCTGTTATGCAAACTTTCAGCATGGAGATATAAATAGACTGTTGATAAATGAAAACAATCCAATATATCAAATTAATTCCTACCTCGCCTTTGTCTGCTTTTGCTCTTTCTGTAATTTCATTTAGCCTATTATCACATCTGCTCTTATACAGAATCTGAGACCCAACAAAGAAGACCAAAGAGTCAGAAAAAGTGATTTTAGGAAAGGAGCTAAATTTTCAATGCTTCAAAAAAGGTTAGTGGTATCAAATAGAGACCAAGCATTGTGCAGCAAGACAACAGCAAGGTTATTCCTATGTGACTGGCAAGCCACAGAGTCAAGATGTGGAAGCAACCTCCTTGCAAAATGCAAGGGGAAGACCACATATAGCAGGTGAAACCCACAAAGTGGAAGCCTGATGCACTTTGGATGTCCTTTTTAACTCTGGTCTCAAACAAAATGAAAACAAGGGTCCTCGGTGAAACTGAATCACTAATTTAGATGCACTGCTAGCCCTCCCACTTTCATTTGATGGAGTAGCTTTCAAATGAACAAATCCTAGGGCTTCAGTTGTAGAGTAACAACCGCAGCCAAAGCATTGACCAATTTATAAATTTCTAAATTTGTACAAGAAACGCAAAAGTCTGCTTTGTCAGAAAAGCTCCTTTGAATTTTAACATGTTTCTATGACTAAGCTCAAACAATATAGAGTAAAAACATCCTCATTTCTAATCAAGGACATCAATGAATATAATGTTAATGTTTGATTGAATGCCTTTATTTTGGGTATTTATTTAACATTTTTTTGCATTTTTCCTCCTAATGTGGTGTATGGGGCCTATGGGGCAATTAAGGCACACCTCAACTAGTCCACATCTGTGCTCTGGTCAAAGACAGGCCATCCAAGGTGGGCTAGGGTATTCCAGTGGAATTAACCTGTAGGCTTTAGTCCAAAATTCAAACTTGAAGAGCCACTTGGGGGAGCAAAGCCATTGTCCTTGAGCTACCTGCGACCCTCCTAAAATCAACTTATTTTTTTCATATGGGATTTCCGGTGGAAGCAAGGTTTGAACCCCTGACCTTCACCCCGATGGGGAATTTGTATCAAACATTGATAAAACCTGGGTTTGATGAAGACATGAAAAGCAAAAGGTTGGATGACAGAAACTACTTACAAGGTCCTGCATTTTAGTACGGTAAAACTCAATCTTCTCTTTTGAATCCAAAATCACATTTTCTGGTTTATCAACCTGCAACAAAATAAAATTCAAAAAATTAAGAATTAAACAACTTCACAAGAGGAAAATGTTATGCTGTATTTCCCCAGAAGCAATGAAAAAGATCAAGCAACGGACAAGTAAGAGAGAAACATCATCAAAAACAAAGATAATAGGATGGTGGACATTAAAAGAGACAATGCTGAGAAATCAGGTTTCTTACAGTCAAAGGAAAGGGTTCATTCTTAACTTCAACTGAAAGTTGTAACACTAGTTGTAGAAATGTAATCTTAAACTAAATTCTTATCTGGCATGAATTTTTCTGTTGTAGCATTTTCACCCCATCAAGAAAACTTTAACCACTTGAAAAGCAGGCTTCCATTAGAAGTTTGAAAAACACTTAACAACATTTGAAACATGTAATGGCCAAAACTTAATAGAAGGGCTCAGGTTTATGCACTTGTGTGCTGAATTTCCTTCATGGCTATATGACTGATGGATATAATAAAGTCAGGATAAATTCTAAGAAGAAAATAGGTGCTTCGACTGGGAATGAGACAATCATTTTTCCTGCTTATTGCAATGCCATTAGAAGCACTGGAAATTTCATGGTTTTCAATCAAGTCAAGGTGGGTTATGTCATTCTGTTCTGTGAAAGTTTGGAAGTCCACAATTTATAGGAGAAAATGTTATATTTTCAATTGAAGCAAAATCATGGAATGGAACTGTAAGGCCAAAGAGAATAATACCTTTTGCTCAGAGGCTGTTCCCACACGAGGCAACGAGTTTCCTGAAGTCTGCCCCCCACTATCATGTTGATTCAGAAAGGAGTCCTGTAAGACTTGTGCTTTTGTATGCTGATTAGGCATCATAGCACTGTCTGGCAGGGGGGTGCCTCCTGAAACTGGTGGCTGCAAACCAGCAACAGAAGCCTTTGGTTGAACACCCACTTGTGGCTGCTGCCCAAACCCTGATCACAAAACAAAGAGTAGCAACAATATAAGATTCTATGCAGAAAACATAACAGAAACACAAGGCCTTCATTAACAATTGGAGCACATACCAGGGCCCCATGCCACATTTCCGTAGGTAGCTTTCGGCTGACCTGTCATAGTTAACAGTGTCTCATCAAACACTATATTACTCGGCAGGGATGCTGGCAGAGAGCGACCTTCTCTGTACCGCTCCATCAAATAAAGAGCAAAGCAGAATTCCCTCACAGAAAGCATGCTATCACTATCCTGATCAGATAAGTCCCAGACCTGCTTTAAAACCTCTGGAGAAGGATAAAACGCCTATTAGGCATAAACAATTACAGAAGAAAATAAGAACCCCGAAGCCCATGTGCCATAACATATATCATAAATCAAGGCACACATTTTGGAAATGAGATTGTTCTATATGAATATCAGTTAAAGCATCTCAGCTGCTCCTCAGAAACAAACTGTATAGATGATACCTCTTTATTAATAACTAAATCTTTCAACTACAGAGAGAGAGAGAGAGAAAACATAGATAGAGAGCCTCATAAAAAAATATAAAATCATTACCTCTTGGTAGCCTCCAACTCAAAAATAGATTGCGTGCCTGCTCACCAGTAATTCTCCCATCTCTATCAGTATCTACTTCCATGAACACTTTAGTATATTTCTGAATATCAGATTGTTTCATTTTTGGCCATGAGAGCTGGGAACTATCAGAAGAATTTGCAACTCCAACCATAACACCAGAGGATGCAGGTGAGGATGAATTTGGTGCTGCAACCTGTTGCCCTGAGTTAAACAATATGCCAGAAGATGCAAGTAATGATGAATATGGAGCTGAACCCTGTTGCCCTGAGTTAGGCAATGATTGGGTCTGCTGATGCTGACCACCAAGAGGTTGCATTGCAAAAGCACTCTGCAGCGAATCAAGTGAGTTGGACTTAGTTGGAGGATGGATACCACTAGAAACTGCAACTGGTGTCGATGAGGCTGCTGTACTGGAAGCAGAATAAGTTGGCAAAGAAGTTTCTTTCTTGGCTTTAGAGGGATCCACAGAAAATGCATCACCTTCAAAAAATGAGCGAGTTGCAGATCCATTACCAGAAGCTCCTAATGCATTGGAATTGTTAGCAGTTGGCTGAGAAGGCACTGAGTGTAGACTTGGTGGTTGCAATGTGGATGTAGGTGTCGATGAACTAACCCGTGTGTGGCCAGCCACAGATCCACCAGTTCTTCCACTAAACCAGTCAGTTGAGACATTTGAGTTGGAGATGCCAGTAATAGCACCAACATTAGGCATGGATTTGGGTGGATGGGAAGCAGCACTATTAGGCAGAGCGTGAGACTGACCCATCATGCTGCCTCCCCTATAGAATTCATGACCAGTATCACCCTGAGCTGGACGGACTGGGGCTACAGGGGGAACAGCCTGAGCTGGTCTCATCAACTGACTTTGCTGAGAATGAAAGTAATGATGATTCACATTCACATTTGGCACTCCAGGTCCTCTAAAGGCAAAAGTTTGAGGTGCTGAAGAGGCACCCTGAGTAATCTGTGGAGAAGATGCAGGAGGAGCCATGGAATTTACTTGCTGCGGAGGTATGGCAGCAAGATTAATTTTCGGTGCAGGGATTTTCGCCGCAGCAGGGCCATATAATGCTGCCTTGACAATGTCTGGCGTCAAATCACGCTTACTCTGCGCAACCGTCACAAGCTTGAGAGCATTATAGAACTCTGGACGACCAAGGAAGCCCGTACCACTCCGGTCAGCATGCATCCAGATCTGCAGTGCAGTCGTATGTCAAAAACTGATCATCAAATACAACAACATCATGAAAAAGAGGCACTTTCTGTCTCTCGCCTCCAAAATCCAGTTTCAACTTCCATTCTCCAATTTACAAATTAATATTCTTTATTTTTTAAAAAATAAAAATAATAATAATAAGAAGAAGAAAGCTCAACAAAAGTAAGTAATCAAACGAGAGCCACACGCCAGGGCAGTCAATCAAAGTATCTGAAACGAAGAGAGAATAAGCACAAAGGGAGAGGAAAAGCAAAATGGTAAATATACCTGAGCAAGGACCTGTTTGGGCAAATTGGAGCCTTGAAAAAAAGAAACAGCTTCGGCTCCACTGATCCTCCCATCTCCATCCAAATCTGCTCTCCTAAAGTAAGCCTCGAATTGATCCATATTCACTCCCTGATTTTGCCCCGCCATCCTTTCTCCCCCCTACCAAGCAGAAAAAATAAAAAACAAAAAAACAAACAACAAAAAACGAAAAACAAAAAAACAAACAAAATTAATATCGATCAAATAATCTCCCGATCAACAACTAGACCAGATCTTAAACGCTCTTCTCTCTTCTACAATGATCTCTTGCTTAAGTCCTAACAACAACAACAACAATATCGGAAACAGACCTGGGAAACTTTGTTTACAGAAGACGTGGAATTACTTAGAGATTAGGTTGGAAATTTCAGAACGCGAAGACCGATGATCTAAAGTGTTTAAATGACTGAAATAAAATCTAAAAATCTCGCAGACTACGAGTTTGGATATTTGGAGCTATTGAGCGATCGATATTTAATTATCAATAAAAAATTGAACAGAACCGGAGGGGGGAGGGAAAGGAAAGAAACGGAGCCAGATCCATTCTGATGTCTAGCAACATTTCCATCAATTTAGGCCTACAGTCCCTCCGACAGGGGCAGAGGGTGGTTTGGTAATTGGCATGGCCGAACCTAAATGTAAATTTTGAGGATCACTATTAAACGGATATTCATTTATTCTTTAATTCTATAAAATTATAACTTTTTCCAGCAAAAATACGGTGCTTGAGTCTGTCTGTTGGTTTACAGTAAAATATATTTTTTAATTTTATTTTTTAAAAATTAAGAAAGTGTGATTAGTAAAAAATTATTATAAAATTAATAAAAAAAAATAAAATTATATTTTTAGATTAAATAATTTTTATAATAAATCATACTAAATTACAATTAAATTCTTAATTTTACTAATACAATCCATTAATTTGGTTTCACAAAGAAGTCGAAATGGCTTCGCCAAGGTACTATATATAGACAATTTCCTGGTTAATCGAGCCTTGATTTGTTAGTTGGTCAGTGTTGCCACTCAAAATCCGTCGTTAGACCCATCACCGTTTGGGGGGCGGCCGAATGAAACCAGGGTACTGGAATTGATTTAGAATCCTTGTTAGCCCAGTCTCAAAGCTGAGTTGGCGTCGGTGAGAAATACGAGCAGACGAGAAAAACAAGAGAATCAGGAGCGAAGACTAAAGTGGTAGGTAAATCCTAGAACCTGGATGATCCTAGAACCTGTTACCTGCGACACATCACTAGAGTAATACTGAGTCTTAGCTATTCGCGATACATGTCCATTGACTTGTCCCCATAAAGCCGTCGGGAAGGGCAAGCGAACACGCTTCCACCACCTCAATAGATGCTAACGGTAGGAGAGTGTCACCTAGAATAGGTGCTTGGAAAGAGGCGGATCCATTGATTCACGATAGAAGTCCTCGCACTAACATATGTGAGTTTCGTCGCGTGATACTGAGATCGGCGGTGAGTAGAAAAATTTTTGCACTGAGTTGAATCACCAATTTCAAAAAATTTGATTGATCTGCTATCCGATGCGTGACGGACGCAGTAGTCTACACCTGAGATAAACAACATCATTGTCGCCCCAAAACACACATTACAAAATTCAATGTTATCGAAATGGAGTGAGCCTGATCAATTGGACCAATAGCCAGCAGACGGGTCACTATAATGGATTAGGTTGGAAAAAATTGATTTTGCACTGTCCCTATTGTATACTTTTATGACAGTATTAATCTGAGAAAGTCGTACTAAATCTTTAATATCAAATTTAAATTTTGACCAAGTAAAAGTTTTTATTTATATTTTTTTATTTTATAAGATATAAAATAAATATTATTTTATAAATAAATATAATAAATTTTTTTATTTTTGATAAAATATAAACTTATATATATATATATATATAATTTTTTTTTTTCCCACAACAATCGAACTATGCCAAACTATCAATGCAAACGAAGTCACATAGTATCAGTTTTTGCTCTTTACTCTGTCGTCTACTCTTCCAAGCAGGCTGAAAAAAATTCACGTGTCTCGCCTGTCTCACCTCGCTCCAAAAACTTGTTCGTGATTTTGCTCCCCTTCCACGCTACGCAAAAAAATTTCAGATTTCTTGGGTTTCTCTAGTCTTTTATGTGTGTTTCTTTTTCTTCTTCATCTTCTTATTATTTTTTATGAAAAATAAGAAAAAAAGGATGTATTTTCAATAATTTTTTTTCCAGTTAGCTTTCTTTTATGTGCAAATATTGTTGTCATTATTGTTTTTAATGAGTAGGAGGAGGATTTGAGTCATTTTTCAGTAAATAATTAAAGTTGGCGCCCAAAACCAAATAATTAGAAGCAAAAATTGGCGCCAAAAGAAGAAACAAAGGCCTCTCCTACCACTCCTTCAGTAGATCAAGTCAAAAAAAAAAAGGGCTCGAGCCCCCCACGGTCGTTCGAAACCACACTCCGCCAAGATGGTATCAGCAACGCCGGCGACCAGCTCAAACCCTAATTCCAAGTGCAAGAACGCGTTCCATGTTGGGGGCATCCAAGTAAAATTCCCGTACCATCCGTACGGATCGCAGCTGGCGTTCATGGGAAGAATCATCTCCACTCTCGATCGGGCCCAGAGGGATGGCCACTGTCACGCATTGCTGGAGTCGCCCACCGGCACAGGGAAGTCCCTCTCGCTGCTTTGCTCGACTCTCGCGTGGCAGCAGAACTACCTGTTGAAGAATCAACATGCCAACTCCAATCTCACTCATCCGGAGGCTGTGACCGATCCCCTGGTTCATGGCGGTGGATTCATTCCCGATACACAACCTTCAAGTAATTACAATTAAAATTTGAATTGATCTTCATTTTGTTATTATTATTATTATTTTTTTCTCCCAGATTGAAAGGATTTGTCTTTAATTGGTCTTATGACCTCTATCCCTTTTCGCAATGTGTAACAAGAAAAGACAAAGGCTACGTTTTCTTGCTTTTCTTTTTTATGCAGCTTTCCCCTTTTTTTCCCTCTCAGTTCTTTTTTTTTTTTTTAATGCTGTAATTTCATCCAAAAGTCCCCAGGCTAGATAGGCGTCTTTTCGCGTTTTCGGGGTTGTTTTTCGGGAAATCAAAGACTCATGCTTATGTACAATGTTTCTTAGGAAATCTGCCTTCTAGTGTCAGGGATCCTGCTCAAACTGCCGCTGCTGGCAACAAAGGTCAAAAGAAAAGAGTTGCACCCACCATCTTCTTCTCATCGTAAGTTTTTTCATATTGAATTGGCGTTAGTAAATGCAATTGGTTTTCTTCCATAGGTAATTAAGCCTATTCCCATTTTTGTCTTCAAGAATTTCTTTACGCGCTTCTTGCCTAACGCATTGTCCATGTGAAGCCATTTGTTCATTAGTTCAGGCATACCTTTACATTTCCCCTTTTCTTTTAAATGAAGAAGTGATAGTTCAAAGTTAGTATCCTTATATTTGCTACTGCAGTTAATAATCTTACATTGTGCCTTCTCACTTAAGGTGAGAACTTTTGTTTGTCTATCTTGTTTTTAATGGGTTACATGCAATTTTCAGTGTCCAGATTTTTTTATTTTATTACACTAGTTTATGTTGTATTGGCATATGCCCAAATATTATGGCACTATTTAGTAAGAGCTTACCACAAGAATGGAGGAATTCTTGTATCAAAGATATAGGAAGGTTACCATGTTGCTGTGATTTGCAACCTGATTATAATTGCTATGCTTCTATTCTATCTATAGACTCATGTTCTAATCAACATTATTATTAATTAAAAAAATGTGTTGTTTACTTTTTTCTTATTGAAGGAGGACACATTCACAAATTTCTCAATTGATACGTGAATATCGGAAGACTGCCTATCGGGTGCCAATGTCAGTGTTGGTAGGTTTAGCCCTCCAATATTGGTATTCTGTCTGGGTCTTATCATGAATTATTTTTCTGGTTGTTGTGGGTTCTGACTTGCTTATTTTAGACTTTACCCACTCTTCCACCCAACACAGTTGCAAATACCGTACAACTTCTCAGTTTTTGTGGTCATATTGATATGCGTGTGTGCAAGAACGTATGGTTACATGTACATCCATGGACAGGTTTTAATGTGACAAATGGTACTTACATCAATGAAGCTCATAATTAATTTTCATTGAGATTTATGTAAAATGAAACTATACAAATGTATATTGAACCGTAACTTAAAGATTATGAAAATTCAATAAATTTCATGTAAATAGTTAAGACTTATGGGAAATAAGTGTCAATATTTTATTTTTTTGTTCTTTCAGGCTTCACGGAAACATTACTGCACAAATGCACATGTAAATGTAAAGGAGAACATTGATGAAGAATGGTGCACTTTTAAGCTTAATACCTCCTTTGCTTTAACTTTCTTTTTCTCTCTCTTTTTTCCTTTTTAATTTTTTTCTGCTTTTGTTACAATCTGACATTTATACTTCAAATTTTCAGTAAGCTACTTTTCAGGAATCAAGAACATGGTTGCTCGCATTTCAAGTGAGTTATTCTTCTGAATAAATATGTACATTTGATTAGCTTTGCCATTTAAATGTGATGTTCTGCATCAGAAATGTGCATAAAGTCAAAAGTCATTCGTCGCTTCAAAGGGGAGGTTGCAATGAGGTTTATGATATTGAAGATCTTGTGAAAGTTGGGAAACTTGTGAAAGGTTTGTGTGATACTCTATAAAATGGATAATAAAAATGGTGCCATTTTATATATTATTTTTTTTCATATGGCTTCTCAAGAAGATCCTTCCTTCTCCAAACTTTCAGGCTGTCCATATTTTGCAGCTCGCTCCATGGCAGATGATGCTCAGTTGGTTTTCTGTCCATACAGCTATATAATTAATCCAGTCATTAGAGGAGCAATGGAAATAGATATTAAAGGAGCCATTCTTGTTCTTGATGAAGCACAGTATGTCTTGCAATCCTCTGTTCAACAGCAGAAAAAGGAAGGGAAAGAAATCAACAAGTTTGAGAATGCATGATCAATTTTTGTTTTTTTATACATAATCACTTTTTCAGTCCAGTAAAGATTTTTTTGGGGAGTACAAAGTAGGTGGATGTTTGGTCATATTTAATGGCTACAAAATCATGCATGCTTCTCTTGTTAGGCTTTTTCAATTAGAAAATGTGAAAAGCAGTGGCAAAAAATTTGGATTTATTTATGCTTGTCATTCAGTCAATGTGATTCCAAGGAAAAAAAAAAGAAGGCATAGCATGTTAGTTGCAATATGTATCCTTAATATAAGACCTCCCATATTCCCTCTTAACTTAAGCTCTGGAAACTAACACATTTGCATTGATTAGGGCAACTTTCCATTAGATGTTTCTTAGTTGGATGCAAGCATTGAAAAACTGCATTAGTATATACATTCATAAGTTTATAAGGTGAGTTTTTCAACATTTGGTTTTAAATGATTTTATTGGTATGCAGCAACATAGAAGATATAGCTCGTGATGCTGGTAGTGTGGATGTTGAAGAAGATGTTTTGCATAGTAAGTTAAAGACATTACCTGGCCTTTATATGTTTTGATGTTATCATTATATTTATTATTATTGTCATACACTGTCAAAGAATTGCAGATGGAATTAGGACAACTATGTGCAGTTGATACTGTCATATACCAACCATTGTATGAAATGGCACAGGTAAGTTGCTGAGTGGGTTGCTTCTTGATTCTGATGTTCAAAATTGGATTATTGTCTGGCCCATAATTGTCTCCTTGAACTGCATAGGACTTGGTGGATTGGATTGAGAGGAGAAAAACTTCATTAGAGAAACATGGACTTCAGCGCTACTTCTGGTGAGTAATATTGTCTGAAAGTTTTATTCTTCTGGTGCTAAATATCTTTAAATGTCCATCATATAGTTGATTAGTCTTAAATATGTATACAAATGTATGGATTTTGTAGTCCAGAATTTATCCTTTTTATTGAAATCAAACCATTTACAAACTTCTTTTAGTACTTTTGTTTTAGACTTGGAGCATTTATACTGGATGTTGTCTCTTTGTTGTCTGTTGTAGTTGGACTGGTGATAAGGCTTTGAGGGAGCTTCAAGAAGCAAATATTTCACAGCAATGCTACCCTATCCTGCTGGATTGTGCCACAAAGGTTCACTAGGAAA
Source organism: Rhizophora apiculata (assembly GCA_037832385.1). Lineage (NCBI taxonomy): Eukaryota > Viridiplantae > Streptophyta > Magnoliopsida > Malpighiales > Rhizophoraceae > Rhizophora > Rhizophora apiculata. The sequence continues at coordinate 802,891 of CM075430.1, read as the reverse complement.
TATTTTAGGTTGATTATTAATGCTCACCATTCACTTTGTTCATTAATCTACTTTTGGTTTAAGGCAATTAAAGCTGCAACAGATTTGGAGTCAGAGGCTCCTCATTTAAGTGGCATGTGTGTGGCAATACTGGAAGGTAGAAGCCTATGCCTTGCTCTCATTTGACGGCCATCTTTGTTTTTTTGGTGCAATTGGAGCTAATTGACTCTGCCATTAAACAGGATTATTCTCTTCGCTTACTTACTTCTTCTCAAGAAATGGGTTCCACATATCTGATTATCAGCTTGCTTTGCAACGACACGTCAAAATTGATAGAAGTAAGTAATTTATATAGTTTTCTTGCCAAGTTGCTGCTGGTTGTTTGTTCTCTATGACTTGTTTGTGGTGCATCTTCTAGTCAATGAAAACTATTAAGTGTTGAATTTTCATTAGGAAGATGTTTTATTACTAAATGCTGTTGTTTATTGCCAACAAGGGATTGTAACTGTTGTTATGTGTATGTTCCTTGCTCACATTATCGTCTGCAGCTGATGTTAACAATTTTTGTGTATGTTATAGTGAGGATTTTGGATGCTAACCAACAACAAATGCAATATTTATTATGATAGATAACATGAAGAGAATAAACTTTAGCTGCAGGGCACTCATCGGAGTGGAAACATACTTTGAGTTTGTGGTGTATGAATCCATCTGTCGTATTCAGAGACATTGCTGACATTTCCTTGTCTATCATTTTAACATCTGGGTAAGCATGATGCATTTTTACACTTTGCAATTCTTAATGTACATGTAACAGTAGTTATATTCTTGCATCTATTGTCTTTGTAGTAATTCACCTGTTAGCTTATGATGATTAATTCATCCAAAACCATTTCACCAAGCTGCAGATGCATCTTTGTAATAAAAATGTAACCATTAGCATTTTAATGTCACTCACCTAACCAGTCAGCTATGCTCTTCCTGCTTACTTGATTCCTGTTAAGTTAGAATTGTTCTGGGAGAAAAGTTGAGTTTGCCATACATCAGTCTCCTATTATTTTTATATATGTAGGTCAAGAAAATACAAAAAGACAAAGGTACCCATGCTTCAAAACATATAGTAGCAATTCCTATTTCTTCCCAACATTGCTGATCACTGTAACTGGCAAACAGTGACATACTGTTATTGTATCAACACCTACCTGCAGAATTTCTATGAGAAAGAACAGCATATATGCTCATTTTCTAAAGTTTGCAAGTTTTCCTCTATAGGTTTATTTGCATGCTTCATCATAGTACATGTCTGTAAAAGATTACTTATGTATGGGTGTCTGGTATCTTAGGACTCTGTCACCAATGAATTCCTTCTCGTCTGAGCTTGGAGTTCATTTTGGAACTTGTCTGGAGGCTCCACATGTAATTGATGTTAAATCACAGGTATGGTTGGCACATTAATGTGCTTTTATTAATGGGCAGTTCTACTCTTCCACAGTCAAAGAATCATTTATCAATCTTTGATGGCAGGTGTGGGCTGCTGTCATATCCACTGGCCCTAACAAGTACCCTTTGAATGCAAGTTACAAAACAGCAGATGGCTATGCCTTCCAGGTATCTTGTGAATTTTGAATTCAATTGTTGATGATTCAGAAGAGGATTTGGTCCCATAAATGGTAAGATAGTAGTTTGGTTTTGAAGGATGCACTGGGAAAATCTTTGGAGGAAATTTGCAAGATTGCTCCGGCAGGCTCCCTTGTGTTTTTCCCAAGTTATAAGCTGATGGAAAAATTGTGTAACCGCTGGCATGAAACAGGCCAATGGTCTCGACTAAATGCATGGAAGTCTCTCTTTGTTGGTAAGACCTATGTCACTTGGTTAGCTTCTTTTGTTGCTTACAGTGCAATTTATAGTTAAAAGAATAAGACACAAGATTAGCAAAAAGGAATAAAAAGATGAAAAATAAACAGAAGAGTGCTATTAAAATTCAATTGACTTAACCCATTATTTATGTTGGATGTTACAAACTAAACTAACCATCGTTCCTCTGGTTGTACAAAGAAAGGGAAGATAACTGCAGTCAAATACTTTGACATGTTAAAACTCAAAGCCAAGGGCCTATGCTATTACTATTTAATTGAAACTTCAAGACTCTATGTATCAAAGTCAGATTCCTTCTTTGTGCCCACAAGCAGGTGGAATTTCTTGTGGTTTTGTGTTTTGACAAGCCCAAACTTGTGAGCTTTCTTTTCTTAAGGAGGTTTCCATACTTGTGCCCCACATTTTCTCTGCAAGATGAATCCATCATTACTTCAAGCTGCAGTAGACAAATAACTGTGATTAGTCACAGCAAGCAGGAAAACTGAATTCCTTTCAAATAAAAATCAATGGACAAAAAAGTCTGGCTGAAAATTTGTGAACAAGGTAACATCCCCCTAAGTTCTTGGAAGTTGACTCCTAAAAGTTCTTTTAAACCAGGATATGGCCAACTTATCTTAGGACTTGTTGGGTAATTAAAAATATGCAACCATTGCTTTTGGATCACTAAGTGTGCCTGTCTAAGTTTGTGCTACCCTTTTCCCTTCTTCAGAGGATAACTTGATCTATTTGGCTTCTAGGTCTGTAGATTTTTCCACTTAAATGTTTTGTTGTAATTGTTGTTGATGAAACAAACATATTAAGTCTGTGTTGGCTAATGCAGAGCCAAGAGGAGGAAGCCAGGAGGACTTTGACCATGTTTTGAAGGATTACTATGATTTAATTTCTCAAGGCAACATGCCTGCAGTGGGAAGAAAGAGAAATTTACAGAAATTGGGTCTTGATTGCTTGTCTGCAGAAAATTCAAAGAATGAGGGAGCTGCTTTTCTTGCAGTATGCAGAGGCAAGGTGCTTAACCTTTATCCTAATGCTCGACATCTTAAACAGTTGGATATTGTTATGCTGCTAATACGTTGAGAACATTTTGCATGGCATTACAACTTGTTGGGAGGTATATGACACTTTTGTACACATTGGTATTTTAATACTGTTCACAGACTATTATATTGTAATTTTTGGTATTAGAATTTTCCTGTGGAATCTTAAATCAGAGAAACCATCCATGAAACTGAAGAAATGGTCATGGTAGAACCTATTTGGTCGAGTCTGGCTTCATGACAGGAAATAGATGTTAAAAAAGTTATCAGGCAGATCAAGTTATTCTGTTCAAGATGGGTAATCTTTTGGAAATTGCTTCCTGGGAGTCACTCTGAGTGAACATAGCTTCAACAAAATAATAAGGGGATCATATTTTGCTTGTTTAAATGTTCAAAGAAGGATGTCTGAACATTGTTAGCAATCAACTCATGGAGCTTATGAAACTTTCTTCCTGTTGTATATTGATCCTCAAGGCTACATGAATGCACACCTAACTGCTTTTGTTGATTAAGTACTTTGGATTTCAGAAATTACAGTCTGGTGCTCTGGTTGCTGAATTGAACATTGAGCTTTTTGTGTTTTGTTCTTGCAATTGCATGTGCTACACAATTACTATGTGCAGCTTGGTTAGGTATACATCAGGCAAATTGACTTGAGGGAACATTAAAACCATGACATATCACCCTCTAATACATACTTCATAGAACAATGAAAGTAAAGATAAGCCTTAAGATTTTTTAAGTGGCATTCAAATGAATTTTATGTCCAATGGATATCTACGCTGATGTCTGTAAAACAAGAAGCTTGCAAGTTTCATGCAATTGAAAATTGTTTGGGCCATTTTATTGTTACTAAGCCTAATTTGCACATTTACCTTTGGCAATCATTGGATTTTTGGTCTTTTCTAAGTAGCTAACATTTTGGGCAGGTTTCAGAAGGGATGGACTTTTCTGATGATAATGCTCGAGTGGTTGTATCCTTTTGCCTTATTGGAATTGTTGTTAAGTCAGTGTGGGGACCTTGGCACCATTTCTGTCCTTAGAATATCTCTAATACAGATATGTGAAACAATTTTCATCTTGGAAAATGGACATTTGCCTGTTCAGGTTATTTAAGTGATACACTCATTGCCCCTGTAGTTGAATGCTCAGTGTCATCTTGAATTGCTGCTCTCTATCTCTTTATGCTTTCATTCAGAACACTCTTGCCTTTTCTCCTAGAAGTTTGTTGAACTTTACTTGATTATCTCAGATTGTAGTAGGCATTCCATTTCCAAACACGTAAGAACTCTTACAAACCGCACAGGTCTTTTGAATTAAGAAATCACAAAGCATGATTTAGGAATTTTGATTGATTTGAGATTTCTTATCAGAAATGACATTCAAGTTGGCCTAAAGAAGAAGTATAATGACATGAACAAAGCATCCAAAAATCTTCTGAGTGGAAATGAGTGGTACTGTCACCAGGCCTTCCGAGCTCTAAATCAGGCCATAGGTATCATTACTTTTATGCAAGTGTGAGACCTCTGCCAGGGACTTGCTGGCTTTTCAATTTTTTGTCAATTCTCTCTCTCTCTCTCTCTCTCTCTCAGCACTTTACTCTAAGTTGCTAAAAAATAACCATCTCAACTTTCCTCCTTTTTGTGTCCCTTGTTTTTGCTTCCAAAAGCATATATTTAGCTGTATCCATGCCTATTTGTTCGTCCTTTCCTTTTCATTTTTCTTTTCCTGATATAGATTTTGTAAATCAATCTGCTGATGTATTTTTGCTTTGACATTTTTGACAATTTGGCCACCAAGTTGGAAAGGAACCAATTTGGTGGACCCAATGTGGGGCTTGGCTTATATAATAAACCAGATATATCTTTACAATAACACATAATTATCTTTTGTAGGAATTGATTGATTATCACTAATTTTTTCAATAGATTTGAACTTGATATCAGCATTGTCTGAATTCTTGCAGGACGCTGTATAAGACATAGGTTTGACTATGGAGCCATTATACTACTAGGTAATTCCTTTATCTGATGAATAGTACTGGATAATGGTCTGTGATTTACTGGGCATATGTGTGAGAACTGTCTACTCCTGAATTTTGGCTTTCTGTTGTTTAGTATTCTGAGAGTCTAGCTTTCTTGATCAAGTAATCTTTGCATTGACTGTAACGTAACTAAATTGCACCATGATGTGTGGCCTGAAATTTGCAAGATCAAGAACTTGAGCAGCAAACTTTTCTATTTCTCCTTATGTAAGATTGATTTCTTCACTCTTAATACTTGGTGGTTCAAAATACTTCCACTTTTTCTTTTTTTGGGTCATGGGTGATAGATGGGACTTAAACTTGAGTCCTTTTGCCTAAGGCTTCAACTTCAACTATTAGTTAAAGTTTTAGTCCCAAACAAAAAGTTTACTACACACCATTAATTTGGGGCTTTTATGTTCTCTTTTACTTCGAGGGCAAGTTGTCTTGGTAAAATCAATAGATTTAGATAGATCTTCTATTGTGGTCATACAAGTTTAGAATTATGTTTGTGATTCCCACTTCCATTGACAGCAATTTTATGGCCTTTGATGTTGTCCTTGTGGTTTTTATAAATTTGCCTTCATGATCTGGTCATCTCTTTTTTGATAAATTTTATATGCAGATGAACGTTATGAAGAAGAGCGGAATAGAATATACATCTCAAAGTGGCTAAGGAAATCCATTAGACATTATGAAAGCTTTGAAGCATCTTTAGAGGGGTTAAAATTATTCTTTAAGGAGACTAAGGTCATCTTTGCATCTTTCCACATTTTCTGCAAAGCATTTCCTCTTTCCTATTATTCATTTAGCAAATGAACAAACAATAATCATATGTTCCTCTGATGAACTTGCCTGCAGGAGAAAGTTGGCGAGAACATGGCAGATGACTTTTTAGTCTCTGATGTTGACAAGGAAAATAGCATCCCTCCCCGGGAAAAAAAAAAGAAAAGTGCTAGAAGCAAAACTATGAAAAGGAATAATTCTGATTGTAATAGAAGGAGCACAGTCACTTTGTCAAAATGTGATGCTATGTCACCAGCATTGAAGTCTCAAAGTGATATAGAAGTACAGGAATCTGCACTAGTGCATAAGGATGTTGACATCTGTAAAGAAATTATTGACCTGGAGTCTGATTCTCAGAAAAATTCAAGGTAAACTAGTAACCTCCACTTGAGTCTTATGTTATTTACAGGTTCCTTATTTCAGACAACCAGACTAACAGGTGAACATATTTCTTGGTAGCTTAGCTAGATTATCATTTATTTATTTGAATCCCATCTGGTCGAGACTGTAATATAACTACTAATATGGAAGCTATTGTTCTTTCCCCATTACAAAAGGGAATGAAACACTTGAAATTTTCCCCCAGATAACTCAATGCAGTGGAAAATAACCACTCATGGTTAGCCTAGTGGTAAGGGCAAACTTGAAATTGTGGGAGATAAGCACATGGACTCTGGTTTGAATCTCCCTATGAAGCAAGTGGGAGCCACAACCATGTGGCCATGCTAGCAACAAGGGGTTTGCTTGAAAGGAATTCCTTGTTGTCAAAAACACTATAGTAGAAAATGACGAGCTAAAGGACTTTACTCCTCTGTGTGGTCTACATATATCATGCATTCATACAGATGGGCTGAGTGGTTGTAGTAATGTATCTTCCCCATGCTTCATCAAAACAAACTATTTAAATTTTGTAGGTGTTACAATGCATCTTCCTATGAAGATGCAGAAATGACCTTTGTCAAGGAGACCCCTGTAATCAAAGGCAGTGGAATGACATGTAGCCCAGGATCCTTCTCTAAGGAAGGGAATTCTTGTTCAACTATGATTCAGGATTCTAACGAGTCAACAGATCAAGCATCATTGTACTCATTCTCTCTAACAAACCAAAGCAAGCCCCTTTATGAAGCTCAATGTTGGAATGCTGCTACTCCAGAGAAAGAGTTCATTACAAACACCTGCAGCACAGAACCAGAGGTAGAGTCATATCAGAACATGAGTGTTAATTCTCAGACCTGGAAAGGAAGGAAACCCGTGGATGTGCTATCTATTGAGCAGTCATATTCTTGCAATGCCAACAATCCTGATTGTACAAGTGTCACAAGAGGCTCAATCATAAGTAGAGATGCAAATCGCCGGACCCAATTACATTTTGATACTACTAGTGAAGAACACCAATCAACCAGGTCAAACACTTCTCACTTGTTCCAGGTGGATAATTGTGCTGCATCATGTGTATCTTCTGATCTTGTCATGGACAAGAAGTTGCAAGTTTATTGCTCACTCTGCAAAAGTCCAATTGGCCTCCCTGAGAACCATATGCATCTTAGGTGCTCACTCACTTTGTCATCAAAAGTTCACTTAGTGTCTCTCGTGAAAGAAAGATTAGATACTTCTGCTGAGAATACATCAATCTGCATACCTGTCCTCATTGTCGATATCTTGTCAGTTGATCAACGACTGTGCAATATTATCTTTAAAGATGTTCCACAAGAAGGTATTTGGTGCAAAGAAGATGGATGTGTTTATAAATCCATTTTTTGTCCCTTCTGCAACATCCCCAACTGCCTTGGAGTGCAAATTATGGCAGCCAATGCATCAAATGTTCAGTTACTTGACAAGGTAGCTTTTGATTGTACCGTAAAATTCTTTCTAGGAGCAGCTTTTTTTCAGTCAGTCCTGCCCTGGCAGCATTCATGGATTTTTTTCTTCTATATGCAGATATTGTTTTATTATGATCGTCTGGAAGTTCGAAATCTTGAAACATTAGAAGAACAGACACCGGTTGATGATAAGGTGACATATTATAATATGTTTGTTTATTCATTGTAAGAAGAAGGCTTGTTGCCCTTGTTTCCTTAAACCATAATGAAGAGAATATACCAAAAGTTACACGCAAGCTAGGAGTAGGACAATTGCAAAATTAAATGTAGGTTTGCCCTTCCATTCAGATTTCTTTCAACAGAATTCTAAGCATTGTTGTTACTTGGAGGTACTGGCGTAGTTTACATGATAAAGGGTTGGTTTGTTTGATTCTCTCCAGACTGGAACTCAGAAGAATAAAGTGTATCTCGCCTTTTTTTTTTTATTTAGTTTTTCTTGACAGTTCAATAATTGCAGGATGTGCTTCCGGTGAGTCACTCATGTATGGATAAAACTGCTGTCTTGAAGTCCATTGATAAATTCTCGTATTCTCCACAGCAGAACTCTGATGGTTGGAGGACTACAAAGTCAAAGGTTAGAAATTTAGAAGTGCTTGTTCAATTTTTAACTGACTGCGTTTCTAGCACGAAGCCTACATTTTGTTTTTTTTTTTTTTTTGGGTCTTCCTACAGCTGAGATTACCAAAGACAAGAGACCTGGTGTCTAATGGAAAAGATTAAGTTTCATGCAGAGCTGGAACTCCAAGTATTTTTGCGGGTCACCAATTTGGATGGACCTACACATATTTACTTTGAAAGCGATTAGTAGAAATCTAGGCGGAACCTAGCCTCTCACAAAAATGCATGACTTGTAGCAAATATGAGTCAAAGTACACTAATCCTAGAGCACTGAATTAAAAAAATGTAACAAAGTGAATTATATTCCTTGTTAGATTTCATCCCCGCCATGATGGTTGTATAGTTCTCGGAAACTTTTATGTGATATTCACTCCCAAAATTAATGGGAAAATTTATCGAGTAGTCTCCTATCAATTGAAGGCATTCATAAGGGTGTTTGGATATTTGGCCAAATAACCAACAAATGTCTCACATAAAGTGGACTTAGGAAAACGCTCCAAACTCCCAATTAGTCCAAAGGCAATTGGAAAAATAGTGATTGTGACATTCACCTCGCTATCAATTCGCTCAGTTTCGCAAGACCTCAGGAATGTACCTCAAAAACTTTTTGGCTTTAGGATTAATCTAATCAGATAACTACAATCAATTTAATAAATAAATAAGACATAATAACACTAGTAAAGTGTTAAATTGATGTGATGTTTATAGGAATATTTGTCGATAACATTTACCGTCTGAGGGAATAGGTGAAAGGTGTCCTCCGAAAGTCTTCCACGAAAAGGTAGACAACGCAAAAAGGTTTTCCAATCCTTGGACATAGCATTTTCAGGTTGAAGTATGTTCTATATTCATGTAGTGACTCTTTTTTTTGTGCCTATCTTACTCTCGTGAAAAAACGAGTTTGTCCAGCTGTTCAGAGACGGAGATAAAACATGGGCTACCACCGCTTAGAGCAGCAGTGAATTCTTCGCACACCATGGCATCTATCGCAACATGGAAAGAAATCAGGGCGCAAATTCTATTTCAGAGATCTATAGGATCTATGCTTTCATTGTAAACTTCTGGGTTGGGTAATTTGAACTTTTCTTGAACTGACACGTTTTAGGTATCTTTTGAGAATGACGTATCGAAGGCATCTTCTAAGATCAAGGGGTTTGTCCCCTTCTCGCTTTGTCGCAAATGCCTCTTGGTGCAGGAGTTGCTTAAGCTGTTTGGCCATTTTGCCTTCACTAGTGGTCTCTGCTGATTTTCGGCCTGAGTTTGTTGCACAGTTGGAGGGAGACCTTCGAGCCATACGTCTCTGGAGAATGCTGGGAAATGGCTACGAAACTCCTTGAGTGGCAAGAAGCAAAATCTTCGGCCCATAACCTGTTTGGGAGAGGTGAGGATGACCTCCCTGACATCTTCCACTGGAGTGGGTGTTGACTCTCATTTCGACTTTAGGGATCTGGTTGTAGCCCTCTCCCAAGGTTTCAACAACTGCAACCGTTGCTGATCGCCTCCTTTCTGGCAGGTTAGACCCTAAAACCCCTGGCGGTGAGCTTCATTAGGTTGTACCAGGGTCACAACCATTGTAGTGAGAATCCGGAACCGGTTCTACAGCTGCACCTAACAAAAGTTAAGAGGCATTCTACCATGTGCAGAAGTGTCAGAATGTTTTTTGCGGTGACCCTTGTCCTATATGCTTGAAAGCAGCAGACAGAGTATGAAGCTTATCTAGATCTGTCGTTAGCCACACGACAAGCTGTCTGGAGTCCCAGAAGCTTTGGATTGTCAGGCTGGAGAAGCGAAGCAAGGTTTGAACGGGACATGAGCTTTTGACCCGTGTTATTTGTCACAACCAATTGTACAAGGCTTCGAACCCAGCGTTGGAGGTGCGTAAATTGAGGCCTCTGCCGCTCCATCAGATGCATTGACATTGTGTGTAAATCCTGTTGATAATAATTTATAAATAAATTTAATTATTTATATAAATTTAATTATTTATTTTTTTTATAAAATATATAATTTATATTATTTATATTTTTTTAAATTATTAATATAAATATTTTTAAATTATTATATATATCTCTTAATTATTATATTTTTATTTTATTATATTAATAAAATTATAATATTTTTTATTAATGATATTAAAATTAATTTTTTAATTATACTATTAGGAGTATTTTCTTATTAAATCTAATATTTTTTTTTTATTTTAAATTATATTTTATTTTTTATCGAATTATGAGTTCTATAAAAAATTATATATGTATCTCTATATTTTTTTTTATTTTTTTAAATTATTAACCATATAAATTAAAAAAAATTATATATTTATTTTTATTTAAAAAATAATTAATAATATATTACAAATTTTTATTTATTAAAAAATATAAATTATTATAAATAAAAAATATATATTATAATATATTTTATATTTAATTTTTTTATATAAATTATTTAATAATTTTTTATTTTATTTTTTATTAAATTATAAATTATATTTAATTAAATTCATTAAATATATTATTATATATATCAAAATTTTTATATTTTATATAAAGTATATAATATTAAAATTTTATATATTAATTATTAAATATTAATTTATTTTATATTGTTTTAAAATAATTTTTATTTTTTAATTTTTAAATTAAATTATTTATTTAATTTTAAAAATTTTATATTAAATAAAAAATAATTCATTAAATTATAAATATAAATAAAATATAATTATCAAAAAATAATTAATTTATTAAATATTATTAATATATTTATTTGACATTTTTAATTTATATATATATAATTAATTATTTTAATTTTAAAATAATATATAAAATATTTTTTATTTATAAATTATTATAAATAAATTAATAATAAAAATATAATAATTAATAAATATTTTTATTTTAATAATTATATGTAATATTTTAAATTATATTTTTTAAAATATTAAAATTTAAATAAATATAATATATTTTAATTTTTTAATAAATTATTAATTATATTATAAATTAATATAATAAATTTTATAAATTATAAATTAAAAATATTATATATATTTTTTAAAATTTTAAAATTTTATATATTTTTTGTTTATATGATATTATATTTATATTTTAATTATTTTATTTTATGTAAAATATAATTATATTATAAATTTAATAATATTAAATTTTATGTATTTTTTATTATAAAATAAAATAAATCGTAAGAAAAAACAGTGAATCACGTGTCCTTGCTGGCCTCTGCGTCACGTGACTTTTGAATCCCCATGAGCAGGCTGTGTCCATACGAGTCACACGTACCGAACAATGCCCATTCTCAAAAGTAATGAAAATAAAATAAAATAATCTCAAAGCAAAATTAAAAATAATAATAATTATTATTATTATTAAACTAATGCGTGTTGGGAGAAAAAATCAACAGAAACAGAAAAGCAGAAGAATGGGTGGCGGAGGAGGAGGAGGAGGAGGAAGGAGAATGACGAGGAGGAAGAAGAAAAAGGGACGTCCCTCTCTTTTAGACCTTCAAAAACGCTCTCTTAAACAACAACAACAACAACAGCCGAAACAAATGCCTAATTTCCGGAACCCTAATTCTCTGCACACTAGCGCCACCCGTAGCCGTCGAACGAGAAGCCAAAACTCGAATCCCGGCGCACCGGAGTGCATTGGCGGTGAAGGAGATGACGATGAGGACGATGAGCGGAAAGACAAGAAGCATAAGCTCTTGCTTGGATTGAATTCTCGAGATCACGACAATGATCATCATCATCATTACTCGATTAATTCGGCGAATTCTTTGGGTCCTAACTTTTACGTCTCTAATTCTAATGCGGGCGGTGACTATCCGGAGGCGGCTCTCAAGAGGCGCAAGATCGGCTCCGCACCTCTCGGATCTGATGATATGGTGATTATAGGCCCCACTATTACCCAAGGGCGCTCTATAGATTCTATGTTTGCCAAGTTGGTGTAATGTGTATTTTCATGGATATTTTATTCTTTGATTGTTTATTTGCCGCCCAAAAAGTTATACGTAGACACAGTTGTTCTTGTCACATAAAGTTTATATTTGTCTTTTCTGGAATTCTTCTCAATTTCTTTTTAAAATATATATTTGTTTTTATTTGGTCAACCTTCTTGTACTTCCTCTTTGCGATTAAGATACAAAAGGCTCCTTTTTCTTTTCTTATCTTGTAGGGTTGTGTTGTTTGGATAAGACTCAGAAATTAAAACTAGACTGATTTGCTTGCAGGGTGGAAAGGATGTGAAAGCGACGGACGCCCTTCATGGTATCTACGTAATTCAGAATTCAATTAAAAAAAAAAAAATGGAAAACGCTGTCTGGAATTTTTGTGGGAAAAGCGCCGTGTAGTAATCAACTAAAAACTGTCATTTATTCATGGGTACAGGGTCACTGGTGGAGCCTGGCCCCACGACACCTTTGCCGGACAAAAAGTTGTTGGTCTTCATTCTTGACAGGCTTCAAAAGTGGGTTTCGTTTTGGATCCTAAATTTTTGCTTTGTATTATTATTATTATCATTATTATTATTTTTCTCTTAGTTACCTTCTTTCTATTGCGTTATTGATTGCTGGCTTTGAATTAACCTACCACTTGCAGGAAGGACACTCATGGAGTGTTTTCGGAGCCAGTGGATCCAGAAGAGGTGCATTTTCTTTTTCTTCATTTTAGTTGATTGAAAACACATGCAGTTATCTGATTGCAGGTTGATTTTGTTGCAGCTTCCTGACTATCATGACATCATTGAGAATCCCATGGACTTTGCTACCATAAGGAAAAGGCTAGATGAAGGGGCTTATTCTAACTTGGAAGAGTTTGAGGTTGGTTAAAATATTTTCTTTTCAAATATCTGTATACTCCAAAGGGTTCTGTTGATGACCACTACAGTCTGCATGTTGGATAGCGAACTTGAATATTTTTTTAGTTGCTTTACTTTTGAATTCTACGTTACTAGGGATATGTGGACATTTATGCAACTTGAGGCTTTTATTCTCCAGCAGGAGTTTTGTAAATAACCACTGATGCATTTGCAACGCAAGTAATTACCTTATAATTTTAAGTAATTTTCCTGAGAAGGGATGTAGTCTCGGCTGATGTCAAAGCACCCTTACTGTAAATACTTACATTGTATTGAGTTGAAGTTTTATTCGGGACAAGGAATAATGCAAATGGGAATACTGTTTGAGATCCAAGTGATGTTCTTGGTGATACATGGAGAAGAGTGTTTTCTGCATCCTTTTTCCAATGTCTATGGCTATTTCAACAGTTTTCTTGTAACTTGCAAGAGGTGCTGTTATGATGAGATTCGATTCAATTCCATGGCTTTGGCTTTCCACTTTTTCACCAAAGGAAAAAATTGCATTTCTTGGAGAAGCTTCTTCTTTATTTCCTTTTTGATCTTCTTCATTTGTTTTTATTTTCTTGGTTGGTGCATTTGAATGGATTTTTATTGCCATTCATCTGAAGGCAGAAGTTGTTAGTTTGGCACTCAACTAGTCCTTCTGGATCTATAGCTGTTTTCATGTTGTATCATATTTTTCTTTTGCCTTGTAGCTTTGTAATTTTCTGAGATATCCTTACTTTTCACTTGCTGTTTATGTACACAGATGTTCTTGATATTCTGTTATTGCTTTTAATGCTATCCAGTTGGTAATTGCCAAGCACAACCAACAGGCAATGGCATATGGAAGAATTTAATTTCTAAGTACACAATTTGCATATAATGAGTGAGATACAGTCAAGATCGGTAAGTAAATGTAGGGTGTGTACACTGTTTTTGGCTGATAACAGAACATTAATGGGATAGCAAGAAGCCAGGGAAGGAGCTTCAGAGTCACTGGATGTTGACATTTAATCACAATGTTTCATTCAGGATGGTCATGTCTGCGAGAATCTAGGAAAGGGACTTTGGAGACTCTGGATTATGATGTTTTAGTATTGTCTTTTTGTTTGTAGTGAGCATTAACTGTACCAAAGAACCATACATTCATTTAGGTGCCTAAAACATGGCATATTTTTTCATTAACCATGTCCACACATAGAAATGCCTCATTCCAAGGGCATAGCTGTCAGATTTGTCTTGACAAATGTAAAGTAGCCTGAGACATAGAGTATAGCTGCTGTTATTTCTGATATTGTGGTTAATCTTTTTACATAATACTGTAGCTTGTATGGTGGTGGTAAATATCCTTGATTCATTTTGTTTCTTGATATTGATGTTTTGACAACTGAAATCTGAAATTTGTGATTATTGATGCATGCAGAAGGATATATTTCAGATATGTTCAAACGCAATGGAGTATAATTCTCCAGATACTATTTACTTTCGACAGGTTTGTCTCTGTCTCAATTTCTGTCTTTTTCTCTGTTTCCCAACTGCTATAACTGTCAAGTTCAGTTCCTGTTTTTTATAGCATTCTGTTTGCTGTAATTTGAAGTCTTTATTTTTTTTCTCAGGCACGATCCATTCAAGAGCTTGCAAAAAAAGACTTTGTAAATTTGAGGCAAGAAAGTGATGATGGGGAACAAGTGCCTAAAGTTGTTAGGAGAGGGAGGCCACCAGGCAAGCTGAAAAAGTTACTTGAGAAGTCCCCCATCAACTGTGTTGGTCCTCAAATTTCCTCAGATCCAAGTCCTGCTACTGGAACAGACAATGCCAATGGTTACAATCTCAGAAGAACTGCTACCTCATTCAAGTTTGAGCCTGCCAATAAATCACTCAGTGCATCTCACATAACCCACAGTAGTGAGACTTATGCTTGTTGGTTGTCAGAATGGGAAAATGAATTTCCAGGTAGTTGGATTTGTGTTGATTTTTGTTATATGCTTTCTGTTCTGTTTTCATTCTTCATGAAACTAATCCTATTTGCCTGGCACTGGTTGGTAAGCATTACTCTTTTTGACTGTTGGCCTACAGCTTCTGTTCTGAAGGCTGTTCTGAAGTATGGAAAGAAACCCTTTGCACTAGATGAGAAGAGGCGGGAGACATATGAGCCTTCCTCAGCTTTCACACACAGTTCCCTGTGTTCACTATGTTTGAAGGGGAATTGAAGCAACTATTGCCGGTATGTAAAGCAAATATCTCTTCTGCACTATGAGAAAATGAGTCTGCCCATCATTTGTATGGTAATTCAGAAATGATTCAGAATGTAGCCATTGTCACAATGTCTTGTACATGAAATTTTAATGACACCATCCTTTGTATTCAAAGAGAGGGGTGGTTCCCAGTCACCTCTCCCATTTTTTTCTCACATAGATACTATTTGTTACCTGATGAAGAAGCTAGTGCCTCCTTATGGTACCACAATGGAGGAGAACTTGTGACAGTTTGATCTTCAGTGGTTCTAAAACTATTTCTGTTCGCATGCACTTTTGTGAAAGATTTCTTCTCCCTTTGACCTGATAAAAATTTGCCTTTAACATGTATCAGGTAGGCCTAGATGCAGAGCATAGATATGCAATGAGTCTAGCTCGCTTTGCTTCAGATCTTGGACCCATCATTCAGAAACTTGCTTCAAAGAAAATTCAAAGTGTGTTGCCAATGGGGCTCAAGTTTGGTCCTGGGTTGATGGAAGAAGAAACTAACCCAATTCAGGAACAGCAGTTTTCATATTCTGATGGGCCAAGAGCTTCAGATAATTGTACACCTCATGACTATAAAATCGGCCTTCAACCTTTAACTTCATGTTGTGCAGACTCCATTGTCACCGGTTGTGTGGATGGTAGAGAAGACATGGTGGAAGCAATTGGTGGATTAAGTTCACAATCTGAACTTTCTTTGCTGAACATTGCTGAAGGTGGGATAAATCTTGTGCATTCTGTCCCAAGTCAGCAAAAAACTGTAATTCGCTCTGCTGGGAATGGATTTAATGGTGAATTTTGGAATAATTTTTCACCTCAAATGGGGATGGCAAGACTTGGGATACCGATGGGAACATCCAATCTGGAGCATGGTGCAATTTCTTCACAAATGGTTAACACTACATTCAGCCCATTGCCTGACCACAATTTCAATTTGCCCAAAAGCAAGTTATCCGATATTTCCAATGGCTTATTGCACTCTGGAAATTTATCAGCTCTATGCCCTGGCACTGACTCATGTGCATTAGTCGATGGGGGGTTTGGTAGCAAATCACCTTGGCAGGGATTATCACCATACCATCAACAAGATTTCCACCCCTTTTCACCAGACTGTAATGTGGGTTTCTTGGTTCAATGTCCACTTAGTTCCAGTGTGCCAATTGGTTCACCGCAGCATCCAGATTTAGCCTTACAACTCTAAGGATGGATAGGTCATTTTCCTTTGCACAGACCTTTTATATGGTCCAATTTTATGTTTGAGCACTTATTCAACAAAGTGTACTGAAATTTACAGAGATGTAGGTCAGTTTTCTAATTTTGGGCGGCTTGCTATTGGCCCCAGTGGCACCCTGGGGAGGGAAGGAAGGGGGTGGTTTGGCAGCCTCAGGAAGTTGATCAAGAACGTGAGGGAGGATTTGTACAGTTAGTGCAAATTTTGTAGGGTCAAAACCACAGTTTTATTTTGGAATTCCAATTAAGATGGAATTCGAGAAATGTCGGGCAAAATTTGGTGCATCCCTGTTGTCCTGCCATATGTATGCATTATTTTGTCCATGCCAGTTTCCATTGCTTGTGCATGCATTAATAAGAGATCAGATAAAGATTAGACTTTCAAATGGACTGCCAATTTTCCTTCTCATGATTCTGGCAATAATTGGCTTCCCGCATTGAGCAAAGAAATGAAAATACAGAAATTCTCAATCTCTTGCTAGAACTTCTTTTTGCTCTTTTCTTTTTCTAACTTTTTATTATGTTCATTTCTCTAAGGGAGTGAATCATTTCGGATCTTTGACTTGGAATCTCTGTTCTCCATTTTGTGAGTGTTCCTGTTGGTAGACCTTAGTTGTATCAATTTGGTATTGGAGCAGTCCTATCCTGTCGAACTGATACTGAAAATCAACTGACATTGGAAAGCTTAGAACATTGCAACATTAAATCCATCAGTGGTGACTGGAGTGGATGATGTTCTCCGATGCTTTGAAGATAAACGTAATGTGATACAAGGGAAGCAAGAATCAAGGTTTCTACAGTTACCATTGGTGCATGAGCAGTTCAGACGGCTAGAGGTATAGTTCAATCAAATTGATTCTAGATTTATACGAGAATGAAATTCTTGGGTGTTAAATTTCCTGAATTGTCTAATTGTGTTAAGGCAATAGAGCAAGGTAATTGCAAACTGATGACACTCAGATTCATGCAGGATTCTGCACAAATCTCATCAATTCCTAAAATTTTCACAATCGGAGAACATGCGTCTGAATTCAGTTCTATTTCCATTGTAGCAGTATTGGGGTCTAGTGCATCTATTAAGGGTTCTTAGTCCAAATTGTCTTTTAATGTTCATGAAATTGGGGAAAATAGTAAAGGTTTGCATGTTTCTGGAATCAGTGATAGTTATATGGGAATGGCTATGGAGTCTTGTGCTAGTTTGCATTCTGATTAGAAGTAACAATTTGTATGTGATAGTGAGTTTGAAGTCCCAACTCATAAATTTTCTTGATTTGGGAATCTGGGAAGTTCGTATGAGTTGTGTTGATTTAAAGATTGAAAAAGGACCTGTGAGCCTTGTCGTTTCTCTAATCATCTTAAGAGAAACTTGTATGGTGGATTTTTGGGTTGTACCAACGGATCATACAGTTTCTGTTGGGGGGAAAAAAAAATCATTTTCACATCCTTGGATTTTTTCTTTTTTTTTTTCTTTTCTAGTCAGCCTATAGCCATATTTCTCCAATATGCTTGGTAGTTTAGTGGCAATGGTAGCATTGGGGATCTTGTGAGGCTTATGATTTGCCAAGTTTTGAGATCCAGAGTGCTGGAATTGATATGGGTTGAATTTTTGTTGTTGCCGATGAATTGGCATTTGTCATGGAGGATAGATTTGTAGAGGCCAGTTATGAGCCTTGTGCGAAGGAATTATAGTTGAGTGCACAACTAAGGCACAAGATCTTTTGTGAAGCTGTTGTGTTTAAAGCTTTACTTACAGCATTGCGTGGAGACTGCAATTTTATTTGTGATAATTGGCGCTAACTCGACGGTGGTTGCTGCAAGGCTTTTTCATGACACTCTTGCTGATTATTTTTGTGAGTTATGACTATAAAAGTAGGACTTTTGGTGCGGAATTGGTCGTAACACGTCTTTGCTAAAAGCATAGAAGGGGGGCTATGTGCTGGTTAATTGGATGTGGGGCCTTTTCGGAAATGACTTTGATATATTGTTTATGGGTCTTGGGGATTACTCGAAAAGCAATGAACTTATTGACATTCAAGACAAAATTCTATTTAATTTTTTTAAAAAAACAAACGATTAACTTCTAGGATTTTAATAAATCCATAATTTTGTTTAAAAAATCTTGTTCGGCTTCTAAACTGTATTAATTCAGTAATTGCAGAACTTTTTTGTATTAGATCTAATCATCTCCTGACCCTTTCAAACCGAAACTATTAAATTTTACCACGTGGCACGTTGATATGAAAATTGATAGCTTGACACGATAAATAAGAAGCATTTAATTTAAAATTATAATTATATTTATAACTAAATAAAAAATAAATAAATACATAAAAATTTTCTTTGCCATCTTCCTGTCTCTTCTATCGCTCTTGCTGTCTTTTCCTCGCTCAAGCAGAAACCGATCAATAAAGAAATCAATCGGAACGAAGGCATCGGAAAAACCATATATCACCTAATCTGCAATATTTCTATTTTCACTCTTTTGGTGGAATGACATAAATGCCCCCTCCAAATTGTCTGTACTCGTGCAAGTAAGTCGTTGCTTGTCTTATTACCTGTTCTCTCTCCCTCTCTGTTGGTATTTGATACTTTTAGTCCACAAAAAATACCAAACAGAAATTAAATATTAAGAAGAGCTTTTTCTTTACTATTTTTTAGCATAAAGAGAAGTTTCTTTTAATTTTAAAAAATAAAATGTACCATTCTGAATTATTTAATTTTAAAATTTAAACAAATAATTTACAATAAACAAGTTGAGATGCATGTAAATAATCAAAAATTAACTAAAAAAATAATGGTTTTCAATAATGAATATATGTATGTCCTAAACATATCTATATTTTATTTTATTTTTTTTAAAGTTAGTGTATCATGGTGTTAGTAGTATATCATATATATGTTTATGCTTTATAAATTATTATTTATTTAAATGATTACTTAATTGAAATTATAATAAAGCTAAAAATAAAAAGAAGACTATTTATGATTATTTGTTAATAAAAGAAATAATTTTAACACTTCACATAACATATTCAATTTATTTTGTAAAGCTGAGTGGAATAATCTAGTCGTGAAATTACTCTCCCCATTAACTTGTGATACATTACAAGTACTTTATTATTATTATTATTATTATTATCAGAGTGTTCAACATAACGGGTTTTGTAGCTTATTGCGCGTTGTTGGGGTCTTAAAGGGCAAAGAGGAGGGAGGGGAGCGGCGTCTCCCTCTCTGTTCGATGGCTTAGGGTTTAAATTATTAGGAGAGGATGTTTTGCATTTCAAATTTGTGTGCGTTGATAGCGTAATTGATTTGAATTAGTGTTGAAATCAAGAGATGAGCTGCTTTTCCTGCATAAATCCGCGGCGAGAGGACGTTAAAATCGACGTGGAAAACGGGCCTCGTTCTAGTTCGCGCCATTCTTCTGATGCCTCAGGTTTCTCTCTCTCTCTCTCTCTCTCTCTGTATCTATCTCTTGCTCTCATTGTCTTTCTTTTGCCGCCTCTTATTTTTTGATGTGTTGTGTGCCGTAGCAGTATTTCTTCCCTTTTGAACAATGTCTGGAATTTAGCAGATAGGTACCAGGAGGGGAAGCAACGATTACATGATGGGATTTGAACATTTGCTAGGGATCTATATTATTTGATCTCGCAGAAATGATCTGTGTTATTTGACTGATGGGGTTTCTTGTCTTTTTCTTTTTTTTTTTTTCTTAATTATGATCAGTTAATTCTGTGGCAAGGAATGGTAAAGACAAGAACAGAAAGGGCACCAAAGACAATGCTGCACTCAGTTTCACGTTTAGTGAACTTGCAACTGCTACAAGAAATTTCAGAGAGATGAATCTGATTGGGGAAGGAGGTTTTGGCAGGGTTTACAAAGGTCGCTTGGAGGCAGGGCAGGCAAGCTCGTAATATTTATGTATCAATTTATATTTGAATGGAGGTCTGTGTCTAGTAGTAGACCAGTTGTTGCCTAGTCATTGGGTAGCTACACAATCGAAGTGATTGCTGATTCTAATTTCTAACGGTGATAATTGCTTGTTTTTGGGCAACCAGATTGTTGCAGTGAAACAACTTAATCTGGAGGGTCTTCAGGGGAATCAGGAATTTATTGTGGAGGTTATCATGTTGAGCCTGTTACACCATCCTAATCTTGTCACCTTGATTGGGTACTGCACTGCTGGCGATCAAAGACTATTGGTCTATGAGTACATGCCTATGGGTAGCTTGGAAGATCATCTTTTTGGTAAGTAGATTGCACGCATTTGCTTTGCATACTTCACTTCATAACATTGTACTCCTACTTGTCACTCAAACAGCTTGAGTATAATGTGGCTTTTTATGATCACCTTTGTTGTTAGATTATAACCTTAGATATTTTTTTTCCATGTTAATCTTTTAGAATCAAGCCTGTCAATTATTTTTCTTTTGCCAAGTGATGATGATGTGATGCAGAGGAAGCAATTTGACTGTCTATTCTATGACAATTTTTCATAGTCCAGCCCTTTTCACAAAGGAAGTTATCAGGAGAAAATAGAAGAGTGAGGAATTTGGTTGTTTGTTCAGGTTATAGTCAGTGCTAAAGTCTTGTGAAACTCTGTTGCACTTGGACCCTCCTAATAATAATGCCTGGAATTATCTTGCTGAACCTCTTATCTCCAGGTGTTTTCTCACCAGTATGATTCCTGATTTTTTGGTTCAATTATAAGTTCTATTGTATCTGCTTTACCTAATTTCCTCTTGTTTTGTGCTCCCAAATAGATAAACTAGATTTTTTAGTTATACATATAATTATTATTTGTGGCCATTGTTTCAGTTTGTAGTTTCCCATTCATAGTTGCAGTGACAATCTTTCTGAGCATCATTTGTCCTTATTCATTAATGCTGATGTTCTGTCATTTGCTTTTCGTGGATTGACTTCTCTTATATAAATCAGTTCCAAAAATATCTGTAGTAGGCATGTTTGTTGACATTCGTTCGTTAACCAGACTTGCAACCTGATAAAGAGCCATTGAATTGGAGAACTCGGATCAAGATTGCTGTTGGTGCTGCTCGGGGTCTTGAGTACCTACACTGCAAAGCAAATCCACCTGTTATTTACCGTGATTTAAAATCTGCAAATATCCTGTTAGACAATGATTTTAATCCCAAGCTATCAGATTTTGGACTTGCAAAATTGGGACCTGTTGGTGAAAATACACATGTTTCAACCAGAGTTATGGGAACTTATGGATATTGTGCTCCAGAGTATGCCATGAGTGGCAAATTGACTCCCAAATCTGATATTTATAGTTTTGGTGTTGTTATGTTGGAGTTGATCACTGGTAGGAGAGCCATAGATCGCACTAAGAAGCCAGGAGAGCAGACCTTGGTATCATGGGTGAGTTATGGATACATTTTATTTACCTTTGAAGCTTTGGAATGGCCAAGGCAATACTGCTTTTCAGCTGGTATTTGTCAAGACACATTTTCAAACATTTTAGAGGAGCTTTTCTTCTTCTTCTTCTTCTTCTTCTTCCTTTTTCTATTTTTCATGATGATATATGTGGGGTCTTCATATGTTATTCATGCAGCCCAGGATTTTGGGTCTTTGGCCCTGTATGTTGCACAACAATGAAAAGGCCTGCTCCTGGAAACTTTGCTATTTCTTTATGGCATGGGCTGCATCCTTTCCTCACCTTTTCCTTTTGAAAATCTTAAAGAGTCACATTTTGTGCCAGATAACATCAAATCTTCAGAAGATTTTTAGTTTTCATGATTCTTTGACGATGTTGTTTGAGGGCTTTCTAATACTAACTTGAATAGTCTCCATTGTCGACTCTGTTAAAGCTACAGAAATTGTTTCCTGTTAATTTTTGTTGCAGTCTCGCCCATTTTTGAAGGACCAGAAGAAGTTTTGGCTATTGGTCGATCCTCTGTTGCAAGGGCAGTATCCTCGTCGTTGTTTGAACTACACAATTGCCATCACTGCAATGTGTCTTAATGAAGAAGCACATTTCCGACCTCTTATTGGTGATATAGTTGTTGCCCTTGAATACTTGGCTGAACAGTGTCATGGTCCAGAATCTGACAATGGTCAGGTGTGAGGTGCCACACGATCATCAAAATTGCCAACAGGGCTGTCTCCTCTCTAGAATGGGATGCAAGGAGTACAGCTTCAATTTAATGCTATTTGGGCAGAAGATGTGATAATTGTAAGTCTCCAACACATATTGCATTGGTATTCCATTGATGTACACTGCTGCAGGCTTTTCTCACATCAAGGGAAATTTACATTGGAGGCAGAAGCCCTCAAATATCCTGTATCATATGGTTGGTCCTTTTCTTTTTCTTTTCTTGTTCATTTATTTTGAAAAAAACAAAAAAAAATCTTGCTATTGTTAACTATTAAGCCTTTGTTGAAAACACTGATACATATATATATTCTATACAACTGGTTTTTACCTTAAGAAAAACTGTCTGTGTACAGCTTTTTTCTTTTTTTGTCCCCAGGTTTAGATTTTGTGGCTTTCATTTCCTACTTCCATTTTGGTGGCAGGAAATTATACATCGCTGATATACATTTCTTTTCTTTTTGTTGTTCTGAAAAGACTCTCTCATTGGTTTCTCTGATGGTTTGTGTAACATTTGTACACTGAGTAGTTGATATGTTCTGCTAACACAGAATTACGGTGGCATGCCTTTGTATGTAGAAGCATTTTCCTTTAATAAAATCATTAAATGCGTATCCTTGTAAACATCCATTTGTGCTTTTAGTTGGTTGGAAGAAACAAAGGTCAAAAGGGGTCCATGAAAAAGATGCTTCGGCGCCCATTTGATGCGATTTTCTATTGACTCATGATTCTCTGTAATTGGGAAATAGAAGCAGTGCTACTCCTCCATTTAACTTTTATTTTATTTTTGTCTATAATCTGCACGAACCGTGATATTTCTGGATAGAATACAATCATTATGAATCAGACATCATTGACGACTTTGTTTTGTAATCCAATGCTGTGGCAGGTGGTGTATCAATTTATGCCTACTAAGTCTAGTTACTCCTCTTGAGTGAGCTAAAAACAGGTGTTGTTCAGTCCAAAAAGTGTCGCATGCCTCCTGCGATTCGAATCCAGGAGTGTGACAAGGCGGGTGTTTTTTTGAGTAACGTTTAGTAGTTCACGGATCGAGTTAACAAAGCGCATTTCGAGTATATCTATGACCAAATTTTACGAGGACAGAGAAAATATGGACGGAGTGGATGGTTGACATTTGAGGTGACAGAGATACTAATAAAATACTAATAAATTATTGGGGGGAGAAAATAACATGGGAGGGGGGTAATCGTCCCCTGAGCTTTGATAGATAGCCACTGAGAGCCGTTGGTCTGGGAACGTGTGGCTCAAACTTTCAAGAACCTTTGGCCGCCAGTCTAAAAGAGATTCTCTCAGTTGATGTGGCAAATTAAAAACCTTCAATAGCAGGACATGAAAAGGTAGGAATCTTACTAGATGTGATGGCTGTGTCAGTATATGTCGATGGAAGAGAATTGATGTGGCCGTCAAAAACTGTGACGCTATAAAAATTGTAGCATTATAAAGATCCTGAAAATGAAGTATCAGGACAACTTTCCAGACGCATTCCCTATGTCGTTCCTTTTCCCCGCGCAAGGCTTCAAGGGGCTTTTTTTTTTTTTTAATAGATACCTTGCAAGTGTTTGGCCTAATTCAATCAGACTTGAATAGTTGGGTACGAGAACAAACCTCTAAAAAGAATTGGAAACTCAAACCCAACTCTTTGGGCTCTTATAAATTGTGACTTTTAATTGACATTAAAAAAAAAAAAAAAAAAAAACAAAGGTTTGCGACCCTAAGCAACGGCCCTTCATTGCGGAAAACAGAAACAGAACGTAGGAGATTTTACTGAATTGGACCGTATCAAGCGAACGCGACCGCCGTTTAAGCTATAGCTCCCCGAAGAAAATTCAAGGAACACGCTACTCAAAACGTACACAGTTTTCAATTGATTTATTAGAACATAACGCCAAGAGACTGATAGAGTCACAGAGCAAGACAAGATTTGTATTACAGCAACCGAAAGACTGATATTTACTTATTTTTCTTCCAAACTGGCATCCTCTCCACATTTACTCCTCTGCACCACCTTCTGTAACTGAAAACACCATCAAGCAAAGCCGTCATCTTCAAATGCTTGGCCTCACATTGAGCCGAGTTGCTAGCTTCTGACCCAGAGATTTGTCACACTATTCATATTCAAACCAGATAAGATATCAGGATGCAGTTTCCACTTAGGGTTATTATTTGTGGAAGAGTTGAATGAAACCAGCATCTAACCTTGGTCCAGTATGAGATCCAGATACTGCGAATTTCGTGAGTAACACGTGGGTCAGATAATGCCTCAACCCATCGATGGATGAACCGCTCTTGCCTTTAATCAATCATAAAAGAGAGATTAGGATAGAAAATGGTATTGTAATCTATAAATCAAAATCCTCTCTTAAAATCCAATATTGGAATGCAAGCCTACCTGTCTGGTGCCCATGATCGATATCTCTCACCAGGTTGCTTGAAATTGTTCTCTTTATCAATGATGCACTGCATTAGCCAGAAAAGTCGGCAAAAATTATATGATTACACAAGTAGATATACATATATTCCCTTGTGTTAACAGCTCTTCCATAACCTAACATCATTCTTAAATGATACAAGAAACAACTAAACCCAAGTTTTCAACAACACTGATAATTCAATATTAGCCTTCAGTCTTTAACAGAACCCAACAAGAACAAAACTGACCTTCTCACGCCTCCCACTGCAGACAGCAGGAGGAGTGGGGTACTTCTCAGCATGACGAACAGGATCATACCTGGACGGGAAGTAATTGACCTAAAAAACAAGCACATTGAGCCTGATCAGAACAGAAACCAAGAATGAGCAAAAGAAGAGCTTATCCCCACCCAATCAATTCCATCAGTTTTTTCCCTCTGACTAAAAATTATATGTCAGAATTCAAATTAATGGATGCCGTCTTGTCCATAAGGCTGCCTACATTTGGGGGTGTACCCAAAGAGGTATAATCTAATAAAAGCCATGGAGGATACAGACACAAAATAACAGGTTTTTTCTTTTTTTTTTTTCCTTGGGGCAGTCGGTGGATTAGGTGGGGAAGGAAAGATACCTCCTCATCCCTGTGCATGAAATTCATGAAACCATCATGGTGATTGTTATGATGTGCACACTTGGGAGCATTAGCAGGAAGCTGCAGATAGTTTGGTCCAAGACGATGCCTCTGCGTATCAGCATAAGAGAAAATCCGAGTCTGCAGGAGTTTGTCATCCGAATAGTAAATACCAGGAACTATAATAGCAGGGCAGAATGCCAGCTGCTCATTTTCAGCAAAGAAGTTGTCAATATTTTTATTCAAGACCAAACGGCCAACTGGTTGAAGGGGCAAGATATCCTCGGGCCAGGTCTTGGTTACATCAAGTGGATCAAAATCAAACCTGTCTTCATGATCAGGGTCCATTATCTGGATGTACAGTTTCCACTCAGGATAGTTGCCAGCTGCAATTGAGTCATATAGATCCTGAGTGGCATGGCTATGGTTGGATCCTCCAACCTTAATTGCCTCATCCTCCAACAAATTTTTCACACCACAAGTAGGTTTCCAGTGGAATTTCACATAGTGTCCCTTTCCAGCCTTGTTGATGAGCATATAGGTGTTAACACCCGAGCCGTCCATGTGTCGATAATCTTGAGGAACACCCACATCATCAAAAAGGAAGGAGAACATGTGCAAACTCTCGGGTTGATGGGAGAAGAAGTCAACAATTCTCCAGTTCTCCTGAATGTGAGACTTGGGATTTGGCTTAAGGGCATGTACCATGTCCGGGAATTTAATTCCATCACGAACAAAGAAGACAGGGAAATTGTTTCCCACAAGATCAAAGTTGCCCTGAGTTAGAATGAAAACAAGGAAAATTTTAAATACTAGTAGAAACAGACAAAAAAATATGTGAGGTGTTTAGAGTAACACTTATCAACCTTCAATAAAATAAAATGACAACAATTTCAAGAACAATAATTACTGTTATTTAATCAAGAAACAGAGTGACAAGATTAATTTCCAAGAACATGGCCAAGTTGCCAGAATGGTCATATTCAGTTTTTGATGCACAGATCTACAAGCATAAGCATCACAGAAGTTAAAACGGTTAGCTTTTTTCTTTTTAATATATTCAGCTCTTCAGAGCATCTGCCATCCTACAATGTAATAGTGAACAAAGATAATGGAAACATCAAGTGAGCACTAACCTCTCGGGTGTAAAACTTCACAGCAAAGCCTCGAGGATCCCTCAAGGTTTCTGGGCTGCCACGCTCATGGATGACAGTGGAGAAGCGGACGATAACAGGTGTCTGAACTCCAGGGGCACGAAGGAAATCGGCACACGTGAGGTTAGAGATATCGTGCGTGACTTCAAAGAATCCCTTGGCACTTGCTCCCCTAGCATGAACAACACGTTCTGGAATCCTCTCCCTGTCGAAGTTGGCAAGCTTTTCCACCAGATGATAATCCTCGAGAAGAATTGGACCTGGCAGATTTAACCCAAAAAAAAAAAAAAAACAAATCAATTTCTGATTTGAATTAAACTAGTGAACGTAAACGTAACACGTAGTCGCAGATGAACAAAGCCAATGCCTCTCGATCCAACGGTGAGCGAAGAGTTGTTGTTCCATACGGGAGCACCAGAATTAGCAGTCCAGAACGGTGAATTGTATGCACTTGATGGCCGGTACTGCATCATCGTCATCACCATCAAAAAAAAAAAAAAAAAAGAAAACGATTAGAAAAATCAATTAACTCACCAAAAATAAAAAGTAAAAAATAAAAAATAATTAAAACAGCCAGTCTAATCTGGAATTTTTTTGGATCTAATTACAAGGATGAGACTTCAGTCTCACGTCAAACGCATGAAATTCCAATACGAAATTTATATAAAATTGAGCTCTTAGTTCTTGAGGTGTGTGTGATTTTTCTATTATTCGTAGCAAGAAGATTTAGATTTTTGAATTAATCGATAGAGAGACAAATCAAGAACAGTTGTGGGGTAAGCATTGTATACCTTGTAAGGGTCCATGGCGGAGAGAACGAGACGGGTTGGGTTAGGTGCAGGCGTGGGTGCGAGTGACATTGACTTCTTCGTTTGGAAAAGTATTTATAGGCGCGGCCCCCTCCCGTGGCTAGCAACATCCGCTTCCCGTTTTTCTCATTTTTTGCACAGCTGTCCTCTCCTCTCTCACTGGTCCTCCTCATCCAGATAAAATACAAGATAATGGGAGAAAAAAAAACAAAAAAAAAAAGTGAAGTCTAATTCTGAAATTCTAGGGGCCGCACGGTGGAAAGCTCGGGGCCACGTTATGGTTATGGTGTTGCTTTTTCTTTTTTTAATTAAAATAAAAAATGTACAGTATTTTGGAGAGAATATATATATATATAATTAATTTTAAATTTTTATAAATTTTAACTATTAATTTTAAATATTTTTACGTATTTGTTTAAATCATGTATGTTTTAAATTTGTTTTAATATAATTTTTAAGAAAAATAATTAAAGATATTAAAAATAATGATTAAATAAAAATTATTAATTTAAAATAAATTTTTATGAAAATTAAACAAAAATATTAATACTCGAATATAAAAATATATAAAATTTTAAATCTAATTTTATATATATATTGAGAACAAATGATCGTCCTCCTGTATTTTGATTTTTTAAATCCAATAAAATTTTCATAATATGTGTCTATTTTATTACCCACCCTGCATAACCACCAAAAGTTTTCCTTTCACGTAATCGTATGGCGCTACAAGCAGGACAGTGGAAGGCTTTACAATAACAATAAATCTCAACCAAAGAAATTAAAAATCAATAAATGAGGACGTCATTCGTTGCCGTTTCATTGTTTCCTTATCCAGGCCTTTGGCGTTTTGCTAGAATCAATTCGTAACCACTTACGCCAAGGGCTGGCATGGACCATTGAGGTTATGACACGTTTCAGAAAACCTCCCTCAAAAGTGTGTTCACCCATCTGGGGATAGGGTTCAGGAAGGTTGTTTTTTTGGATTTTTTCAGGATGCAAAGCTTGAATCCTGACACACTTGTTAAAAAATAAAAAAGAAACAAAACAAAACAAAACAAAAAGGTTAGAAAGGATAGAATGAGCCACGAGCTCCACCACTGTTTTGTGTTATATCTATTAATAGAACAATTTTCCTTTCACAGTAGCTATCCACAACTTTATTAAAATTTAATCAATTTAACTAATTTAATTTAATTTTTAAAATTCTATGTATGGTATCAATTTTAAACTAAAAACATTTTAACAGAATTCTATTGTTTAACATAAAAAAATTTTAATTATAGAATTCCATCTTTTGGCAAATAAATAATAGTATTCAATTGGTTTTGTATAAACTTGTGAAAAATAAAGAAAGTATTTTAAATTTTTTTATATTAATATGTAAATTATTATGCCTTCATTAGCTATTCTTTCCTTTCTTAGTTTACGATGCTTTTGAGGAATGGCGGAGCAAATATTGCTAAAAGAGGGGACGAGAATTTTATTTTTTTGGTCTTGTAGACTCAATAATCCTCTCCAATCCCACGAATATTTCACCTTCCCATCGAGCAATTGAACTTAAGACTTCCACAATAAATGCATAAGCGCTTCAAACAGGGCGATGGAGATTTAATTAAAAAGAATAAATAAATCAAGATAAAAGTGTTGGAAATTAAACTTGATTATAAATTTTCAAATGATTGAAAACTTAGTTAACAAATCTTAAAATTAAGGCTTTCCTTGCATTTTAACTCTTTCTTAATTTATTTGTTGCAAATATAAATATAAATTATTGATGTTTATTGTAATTTAGTAATTTACGTCAAAGAGATATATATTTAAATTTACTTTATCAATGAAAAGAGACTTAGTGGGGAAAAAAAAAAAAGATATAATGATTATTAAAAAGAAGAGGAAGTAAGGATAAAAAGAGATGATTAATATGAAAATTTTATGGTTAAACATAAATTTAAGTTATAGTTTCGTACGTTTTAAAATATAAATGTTTTATTTTATTAATTTAAATTATTAAATCTTTAAATCCTCAATAATAAAATTATTTTATTGTATTATACTATTAAGTGTTGCCATATGTGATGTGGAGTATATGGTATTTGAAAAATACAAACATAACAATTGAAATGCCATTGTAAGGGTTTTGATTTTAGCGAAAAGAAAATCACTTTGGCAAGTTCTTTTTTATTCCAGAAACCAAAATAGTTTGGCCGGTGACCATTTTCAAATTCCCACACCTTGGGTTGTGTACTGCCTCATCCCCGCTTTTACGTAGGGTATGTTTGATTTTCTTCTTCTTCTTCTTCCTCCTCTTATTATTATTATATTATTATTAAATTTTTTTAAAAAAAGTTAAGAATAAAAAACTTACTTCTAATCATCACGTTATACTTATTTTGCATTTATTTTATTTTATTTTACTTTAAAATTTACCCACCAAGTTAAAACATTCTTTTAGATATAATATATACATATCACATGTCTTTTATTATTATATCATTATATTTATTAATATGGTATAAATTTTAATTTTAAAAAATAAAAAAAAATAAAAAATAAATTTTTTTAAATATTATATTTTTTAATGATATTTAAAACTATTTTTATGTTATTTTTTTTATTTTAAAAAATAAATATATGATGCAAGAGAATATATTTATCACATGCTGCATGAGTGGTTGTCACGTGACATGTGAGTTACTACTTTTAATAGGAAATACTAAATTTAATTTAACTGATCAAACTAATGTGTTTGGACAAATTTTAACAAAAAGGTTAAAATAAGTATAATTAAAAAAAATATTTAATGTATTTAATAAAATTAGTTTTTTTTTTGCCAAAATAAAAAAAATACAAAATCTAGCAGTCCAATCTGCATTTGTCTTCTAGTACGGCAACAAGTCAATTTCAAACTGCAGGTTGGCAAAACCAATTTGCATTCTAACTTGTAAACTAAGACGCAAATTTAGGAATAAATTTGATTCATGCACGGGCAGGGCAGTTGAACCCCATGTGTCTGAAAGGGCCAATTATAATGCTAATTTGTGTGCTCATTCCTCAGTTTCCACTACCAAATCACATAAATCTATAATGCTGTCTCACTACAACTACATAGAAAAAGAAAAAAATATATATTTTTTTTTAAAAAACACCTTCCAGCGTTGACAAATAGATCAGTGTAAACATAAGCTGTGGCCTGTTTGGATCTATGCAAAGCGAGAGCATTTCCATTTGGGTCTGTGCAATACTCTCCGCAAAGAGCGGTTTTGATAGAAAAGAGAGCAGAGCAGAGAATCGAAGGTTCCCTTCTTTCTTTTGCCATCAGGTACATGCACAAAGTCCAGCACGACCACCCAAAGCGTTCTCAAGTTTCTTTACCTAAGATTAAGACGTTCAACAACGAACTTGTCCGTACACTTGCAATTACTAAACATTAGCAGGCTGCCTCGCTTTGTTGCTCTGTGACAGAGATTCATTTGAGATGTGTAACAAACTCTAGCTACTGGAGGCCTGCAATAAGATACAGAATGACAAGAAGAAAGAAGAAAGGTAATTGAAATAATTTTCACAAGCCAATACCGAATTCTACTCGGTAACATCATCGTGAGTCGCGTGCCACTATTACACGGCACAACGACAAGCAAAGCAAAATGATGCCTAAAACAGCCACGTCAGCCGCAAATGAAGAAGCGTTCAATCTCTTTGCTTGGTATTCAAAGCTTCTTTTTAAGCATGAAAATTCCACAAAAAAATGTAAATATGTTTTACTTATTCAAAACTTCCCCTTCTTTCGTTCCAGTCTGATGCTAGAAATTTGAGCTTAAGAAATTATTTTCAGCATTTTCTAGTCGGTCTAATTGCTAATTGATATGGATAATTCTTACAAGTTGTTAATAAATTTTTCGTCTTGCCTAATCATGCTCGGACGCCTCTCTTCGGCTGTGTCTGGGCGAATGTTGTCTCCCTCAGATGAATGTGTCACCGCTCAAGCTCTGCACGTACACCTCCCCGAATTATTTTTCTAAATACATCGTTATTTATATTTGATTATAAATATCTCATAATAGTTTTATTCTCTAATTTTGTCATTTTTCACATAATTAAGTCTTTTACCAACTTAAACTCGCAACTGTTAACATTAAACATAAGTGTCACTGTGTCTCGGTTTGACTTTATCAAAATTCTATTTAATCACTGATTACTTAAGATTTTTATATGTTTGTATTTAGAATTAACCTTGGACCGTATCCAATACAATAAATGCGCGGACACATAATTTTTTATGATCTCATGCCTTCATAAGAGAATCCAACTATTTCGTAAATGCCATTGGCAAGGGGATGGGGTGGAAGACACCAAATATCCCCTCTACTTTGAGTTTGGGGGGGGGGGGGCAAGGAGATGTTGAACAAAAAGTGCCTGCTTTTAGCTGGGGCAGGGAGAATCAGCGGGTGGTCCGTCCTGGGCGTGTTGCCGGTGCTGCAGACGAGGGAGCGCGGCGGGCGCAGATATGCCGACAAGGGAAATGCAACGGCCCGGAGAGACGTGAAGATTGAAATTAGGGATATATTATTAGGGTAATTTACTCTTTAAACTTTTATCAGTAGCCACTTGGTCCTCAAGATAGCCCAACAAATACCATGTAATTTAATTGACTGTTTGGTATTATAATTTAATGTAATTTAATTTTTCTTAAATTATTTATTTTTTTTCGTATCAAATGATCCCACAAAAATTAGTCAAATTAGAAACTCCCCTCGGTAAAAGCAAGGGGTTAATTTTTTTTTTTAAAACATTAAATTTGGATTTAAGAAAAAAAAAAAAAAACTTTATATTTTAAAATATGCTAATTAATAATTTATTAAATTGCGTGGATACTAGATATAAGTTTTCTGTTGTCGGCTCTAGAACCGAGTCGTCGGTCCCTTCCTCGTCTCTAAAACCCTAGCATATACCCTAACATCCCTCGTCCACATCCTTTCACAAAATAGAGGTAGAAGAAGGAGGGGTGTGAAGGAGCTCTCGTTGTGCGTGCCCTAATTGATTTTGATATCTAGACTTCGTCTATTTCTGTTATCTTTGCCTTGTGGTTGTCTGTTTTCGGGTTTCGTTGGGCA
The DNA here is from genome assembly GCA_037832385.1 of Rhizophora apiculata. Classification (NCBI taxonomy): domain Eukaryota; kingdom Viridiplantae; phylum Streptophyta; class Magnoliopsida; order Malpighiales; family Rhizophoraceae; genus Rhizophora; species Rhizophora apiculata. The sequence continues at coordinate 770,123 of CM075430.1, read as the reverse complement.
AAGCCTCTTGTACTCTCCCTAACTCAAGCCAACTTGGTCTTTTTTTTTTTTGGGTCTTTGGTTTTCTATTGTGCGGGGAGGAGAAAGGGAAAATGAGGAAAAAGGTGGACGAGCGAATCAGAACTCTAATCGAAAATGGGGTGAAGTTAGGGCACCGTTCCATGTTTGTCATCGTTGGCGACAAGTCGCGCGACCAGGCAAGAAAGCTATGGCTCACTCACTCCACGTTCATAACCATATGGATGTTCTGTACATCAGCATGCATGGCATTTATTGGCTTTGTGGTTTTGAGTTTCCAAAACCTAGAAATTGTGGCTGATTTGAACCAGCTATTTGTGTTAGGCTTAATTATGAATATGTTTACGTTTTATTGATTGTTTTCTTCTTCCTTTTTCTTAAGGGTCCTTTAGTAACAAGGAGGATTGTGGTGCACATCTGAGAATTTTTAGTTAAGCCAAGGAAAATTGGGGTGTTTGGCTTCATATTTGGACCCAGTTGGGAATATAATTCTGGTATGTTTGTTATGTTGCTGGGACTTAAGAGGATGATACTTTTTGTTTTTGTGGCAGATTGTGAATCTTCACTACATGCTAAGCAAGGCAGTGGTCAAATCCAGGCCCACTGTTTTGTGGTGCTACAAGGACAAACTTGAACTTAGCAGGTTTCCATTTTACCCTTTAATTTATTATTATTATTATTATTATTTTATAATTCTTTTATTATTATCATTTTTTTTAAATCTATTAAGTGTGTGTCACTTCTAAAAGTAATAATGATTGAAAAGTTGGGTCAATTGTGCTTGTGCAGTCACCGGAAAAAGCGTGCTAAGCAGATTAAAAAACTGATGCAGAGAGGACTGTTGGATCCTGAGAAAGTTGACCCTTTCCAACTATTTGTTGAAACAGGGGGATTAACGTACTGCATGTACAAGGATTCTGAACGAATTCTTGGGAACACATTTGGAATGTGCATATTGCAGGTGGCTTTGCCATTATATTTTATGGATGCTAATTGCTTACTTTCAATTCATCATTTTGTTTTTGTAGTGATGTCATTATTTTCAATAAATTCACCGTCTTTGTTAGGACTTTGAGGCTTTGACTCCAAATCTCTTGGCCAGAACTATAGAGACAGTCGAGGGTGGTGGATTGATTGTGCTTTTGCTACATTCTCTCTTCTCACTCACAAGCTTGTACACCATGGTTATGGTATGAATGAATCCCTATTGTTAAATTGCTTTTTGTTATGGGCTTTTTAAGAAAAAGAATAAACGAAACAATTTGGAACCTGGTCTAAATATTGTTACTTCAATTCTCCTTTGACTTTATCTGGATATGAAATTTTACTTTTTGCACATTTGTAGAAGTAATATTGTTGGTCATTAAGTTTTGGTTAATTGTTTGTGGTAGAAGTGGAATGAGTTTAAGGTCTGAAGGTTGGGTTGAGTTGGTTGTTATTATTCATTATTTCATCTTCTTGAACCATCATGATTTTTGAATTTTTGCTTTTTTTTTTTTTTTCTTTTTTTTGCCATAAATTGTTCAGCCTGAGGGATCTTGCTGAACTCATGTGTGTACTAGTTGAGCAAACTCATGGCAAAGCAAAGTTGAAAATATTGAGTAAATTGCTTCATTGAGTACATTTCTTGATACATGCAAACCTGTCGAGATAATATTTTTTTCTTGCTTTCCCCCTTTTAACGCTAAGAATTAATATCAAATTGGTTGACATTGTATCTGTTATTTATGAAAGCAGTTTTACCACATAGATTTGTGTGGTTAATCTGACATTTATTTTTGGCAGCAGTTCATTCCCAGAGGCATACAGTTGTTAAGAATTTTGCATGGCCCACTATTTGTTGCCATTATGGTTGCAAAGATTGCAGAGGCACCTGCTATAAACACTTTCTGCTGGGCTTAAATATTAAAGGAAAATCCTCAAAAAGTTTTTCTGATTTCAGGATGTTCATGAGAGGTTTCGTACTGAATCCCATGCAAAGGCTGCTGGGCGCTTTAATGAACGTTTCTTGTTGTCACTTGCTTCATGCAAAGCATGTGTGGTTATGGATGATGAGCTGAATATTTTGCCAATATCTTCTCATATAAGGTCAATTAGCCGGGTTCCAGTACAAGAGGTAATGGTTGTAAACTATATTCTATCATGGAGGTTTGTTTTTTGGTCCATTAGGATCTTTGTTGGGCTGTGAACTACACAATATGAGTAGCTCTCCCCATTCCCATAAACGCCATATCCACCCTTCTTAGGATTAGAACCTAAGACCTCCAAGATAGAAGTTTAAGTTCTTAATCACTGGGGTGTCTCTGTTGTAGATTTTTTTTTAGTCTGTCAGAATGTTTTAAAGTGTCTTTAACATGTGTACAAATGTAGTGTCATTTTCAATGTGGTAAAATAAGTTCTTGCCTTTGGGATAAATTTTTTTTTATTTGTCACTGTTTTCGGTGATTAATGCAGAACTGTATGTTTTCTCTATGTATATGTTCTTGCATATATTTTCTTTTGGGGATAACCTTTTTCCATCTTCCTATTTTCGAAATTGAAGGACTCTGAAGGGCTTTCAGAAGTAGAACGGGACCTGAAGAATTTGAAAGAAGAACTGCAAGATGATTTACCTGTCGGTCCTTTGATCAAAAAGTGTTGTACATTGGATCAGGTAAGCTGATTAAAAAGTGTTTTGCCTTCTAACACATAATAATGGTATGCTTTTTATCTAAGAATGTCTTTTATCTACTTCCATAAATTTTTTCACATTTCAACAGGGAAAAGCTGTCATCACATTTCTGGATGCGATTCTGGATAAGACATTATGTGGCACAGTTGCATTGCTTGCATCTCGTGGCCGTGGTAAATCAGCTGCACTCGGTTTAGCAGTTGCTGGAGCTGTTGCAGCCAAGTAATTGTGTATATTGAAATCTCACTTCTTTTTGGGACATTTGTGTTAGAATTTGCAGGCATCTGCATATATTCTATTTGCTTCTGTTTCTTCTTCTTAACCATTGTTATTCTAAGTAGATTTATAATTGTCATTAGGTATTCTAATATATTTGTAACTGCGCCGACCCCTGAAAACTTAAAAACATTGTTTGAATTCATCTGCAAAGGTCTCAACGCACTTGAATTTAAGGTATAGTTTTCTTTCTTTTTGGCGATGTTGATATGAGCCATTCGATTATCTTTTTTCTAGTTGTTTGGATATGAGATGAAATTCCCCATTCTAATTGCTACTGTCATGTAACCTATTTTATCCATAAAGGGTGAGAGAGCAGTTCAATTGACCGTGCATTCATAATTTACTAAATTTTTGTTGTGATGGAATCATCTAGTATTGCAATGTACATGTACTACAGTTTTCATGTCCTGTAAGCTTTAGTGCCTTTATAATGATTTGGTTGGTTCACTGAGGTATATGTATCATGATGCATCTAAACATCTAGGCAGTGTTTCTGTTTCTGGTGATTATGTGTGGGGTATTGCATATTTGTGTTTGAACTGCATTTTCTGTTTGCATGTACATTTGTTCTCTCTATAAATAGTCATTCCTATTTTTGTTCCTATTTGATCTATATTCTCCGATTGCTGCCTAGTATTGGTGCTTATTCACTGTTTTTTTAAGCTTGCAGCTCTGGCATTTTTTTGCAGGAACAGAGTGATTATGATGTTGTGAGGAGTGTGAATCCTGATCTGAAAAAGGCAATTGTCCGGATCAATATAAACAAGGATCACCGACAAACAATTCAGGTTAGGTGATCTGCACAATAGTCATTTCCTTTTATATGTGTAAATGTAAGTTTCAAATTGGTACATGATTGTTGTTCAACATTTGTATGCTTAATCATCTTTAACTGTGATTTTCTCTGTGGCCTTGTAGTATATACAACCACATGAACATGAAAAGCTTTCTCAAGCTGAACTGCTGGTTATTGATGAAGCTGCTGCTATACCATTGCCAGTAGTGAAGTCCTTGCTGGGCACATATCTGGTTTTCCTTTCATCTACTGTAAATGGGTATGGCTCTTGGTTCTAGCTTTCATTGGAATGTACCATTGCCTGACAGGGGATCATGGGTCTCTTGAAAGAGAACTTCTATTTCTCCCTTTTTCTTCTTCTATTTTCGATAAAGCATGCAGACTAAAGTTCAAGTGTTATACTTTATTTGATGATGATGAAATCTTTGATACATCTTTCTCTGTATTGGTGCTTCCACTCAAAGCTACGAAGGAACTGGTCGGTCTTTGTCTTTAAAGCTTCTGCAGCAATTAGAAGAACGAAGTCAGATGCCTGGTAAACATGTGGAGAGCTCACTTTCAGGTATTACATAGGCTTTTGTGTGATTCTGGTAATTGAATGAATTTATAATTTGTTAAACCTTCTGTTGGTGATGCAAAATATATTAGATGTAGGTGTTCTAATTGGCCTATTATCCATTTAATTTTTCTTGCTCAACGTATGATGTTACTGGTCAGGTGGTGTACTAGAAAAGGTTATCTTTTTGATGCTTGAATCCACACTGCTTCCAAAAAATAATTCCCATGTCCAAAATATGGGCTCTCTTTGTGCATGACAACTGTCACTTCCAGGATAGGTCAAGCAGATAAGAGTAAGTGCAGTATGATGGAATGATTGCCATGATTGTTACGAGGTAGTTTAGGTTCCACAGGCCCTTTGCAAACTTCGTAGGATGGAAGCTGCTTGAATAGATTTCAGTGGCTCTTGTAGTCCTAGGGCTAGCAAAACTGTCAGAAGTTTTTAGTTCACAATTGCTGAGATCTTTTTGTCTTGCAATTTTCATATAATCTTATGTTTGAATCTTCCTTACTTTTGATTAAAAACTTCTATGGAAATGTTCACTATTGGATTGTTTTTAGGACGCTTTTATAAGAAGATAGAGCTTAGTGAGTCTATTAGATATGCTTCCGGAGATCCAATAGAATCCTGGCTCAATGCTTTACTCTGCCTTGATGTGACCAATGCCCTACCTCCCATCAGAAGGTCAGACTTAACTTGTCTAGAATATAAGATGGAAAATGCCTCACCCTTTTATTAAACCATCTCCATTATTTTTATTGATTTGTTCTTTCTATGTAAATAGATTACCTCCTCCTGGTGACTGTGATCTCTATTATGTTAATCGGGATACACTTTTCTCCTATCACAGAGATAGTGAGCTATTTTTGCAGGTACAATACTTTGTATGTCATCCCTTTGATCTCCAATATTAATATGCTGGTGCTTATGCTTTTTTGTTTGTGCAGCGAATGATGGCATTATATGTCTCGTCTCACTACAAAAATTCCCCTAATGATTTACAACTCATGGCTGATGCTCCTGCACACCATTTGTTCATCTTACTTGGTATGAATGTACTTTTAAGCTATAATTCTATTAATGTTGCTGACAATACATATTTAATCACCAGTCTACACTATTATTGTCTGGCCAGGTCCTGTTGATGAGTCAAAAAACCAGCTTCCTGATATCTTATGTGTGATCCAGGTGAAAGACTCATTCCACATCAATTATTTCTTCTCTGCGGCTGTATCTACCTACATTTTGAAGGAATTTGTTTCTTTGTTGTTTCATTTTCTACTGTGTTTTGAGATTCTTTTTCTTATGCTTATCATTTCTGTCTATTGTAGGTTGTATCATTTTCATTAATGTCAAACTAACAATTGCATATTTTATGAATCACTTTTCAAAATTTTTAGAAGTTACTTGCAATCAGCTTGCCTTTGACATATCTCTATCGAATATTTTAAAAATTAAAGTTGATAGTGAATTTTTCATGATGAGTTCCATTATGGGTATGTTTGCTTTTGATTTGTTAGGTGTGCCTTGAAGGCCAAATTTCTCGACAATCTGCAATCAAAAGCTTAAGCGAAGGTCATCAACCTTTTGGGGACCAAATACCATGGAAGTTCTGTGAGCAGTTTAGAGAAACAGTTTTCCCTAGTCTCTCAGGTGCTCGTATTGTACGCATTGCCACTCATCCAAGTGCCACAAGGGTAACATCTGTTGTATACATGCCAATTGTGTTTTTACCAAATTCTTTCAAGTGCCATAATATTCTTTTGGTTCATTGCAGCTTGGATATGGTTCTATTGCAGTGGAACTCTTGACAAGGTATCTTTGACTTTTTCTGACTATGGTAGTAAATTAGATATTATGCTGGATCCATCAGCCTCTGCGTTGTCTTGGTGAAAATATGAACTCATTATGTTAAGTTGCTGGAAACAATTACTAAGAAATTGCATACAATTGTAATTGAGGCAGTTGTGTGTGTAGCCCAAGTTCAAACATAATTAAGTGGCAGGTAAAACTGAGATACCATCTATCACATGAGATTGCATTTGCAATATGGCATTATCGATTTATAAGAAAAATGTAAGTGAAGGATCATCAGAAGGAAATTTTCTGTTTCCTGTTGTTTTAACTGAATTCTGGTTACAGAACCAAACACTAGATACTTTTGCCTGTCTGAATTTCTGAGGAAAAAACAAATAATAGGTTTGAGTAGTTCATGTGGTGCTATTTACTTTGATGTCAGACAAAAATTAGTGGTTTTGCATATATTAAGAGTTGACTTCATCAATTTGTTCTGACAGAAATAATAATTTCTGTAGAATCTATGATAATAGGCACTAAATAATAATAATCTGATAACTGATTGAAAAGGTACTTGAAGATTCTTTTCTTTTTCATTTTATTTTATTTTTTCACGTTGTATAAGATGAATTTTGAAAATGGAGACTGCCTGCAGGTACTATGAAGGGCAGTTGACCCCCATTTCTGAAGAAGATTTTGAGAATGATGATGAGACTGCTCACATTAGAGTTACAGAGGCAGCAGAGAAGGTTTGAAACCGAACTATGCTAGACTGTATTCCAGTTGTACTTATACTTTGTCTACCAAAATTTCTTGATTTGATCTTTGGTTCAGATTCAAGTATAAGGATTTTGTTCCTGTTTTTTCTTTACCAGTTTTCATAGATTATATATTTTAGCATGCCACTATGTTGGCACCGTAGTTTTAACTGTAGTGTTTTATTGTCTCATGAGTTTCTAAAACTCTGTTTTCAGGTTTCATTGCTGGAAGAAAATATAAAACCTAGGACAGACCTTCCACATTTACTAGTGCATCTTCGTGAACGGCGACCAGAAAAGCTCCACTACGTTGGTGTTTCTTTTGGGCTTACTTTGGAGCTGTTTCGCTTTTGGTGGAAACATAAATTTGCCCCTTTCTATATTGGCCATGTACCAGTTAAGATTCATTTTCCTTTACCAATTTCATCTTTTGTGTCATGTGTTATGTGTTGAAGAATTATTTAGTGAACTTGAAATTGTTTGCTTCTCTGCCCCCTTCTCCCGGGCATGAAAATAGAGTGCCGTGACTGGGGAGCATACTTGTATGATGTTGAGACCATTGAACAGCAATGAATTTGAAGTCCATGGATCAGATCAGTGGGGCTTTTTTGGTCCATTTTACAAAGGTTGGTGTATTTACAGATCAAATGTTATTTCTTATGAGATTTATGTTATCTCTGTGTTGTCTCCATGCCTTTCAAAGCTTGATTTCTCATCTGTTCTCAGTGTTCAAGAGAAAGTTTGCCAGACAACTGACATATTGTTTTCGAACAATGGAATATAAGCTTGCCATGAGGTCAGTATTAAAAACTGTGATTTCTAATTGGTTTTCACTCTATTATGCTCACACTATTCTATCTTCCAGTGTCTTGGATCCTAAAATTAACTTCACTGATATGGAATTAGAACCTCCATCATCCACCTCAGAGGGAATATGGAGATCACTCAGCGATGATATATCAGCTTTTGATATGAAAATGCTCAAAGATTTTGCTGACAACCTTCTTGACTATCGTGTGGTAAGATCTTAAGATGATTGTGATGTATTTTCTGCAATTTTTTATTAGAATAATGGATGGTCTCATAATAATGAATCATGAGTAGCATAAGACATAGGACTGGGTGCTATTCTATAAGTTGCAAACTATCGTACGTGTGCCTGATGACCTTTCAGACTGGTCCTCTTAACAGCTGCCTAACATCATTACGTGGATATAACAATAACAATGACAACAAAGACTCGGTCCCAAATTTAATTAGGGTTCGCTGCATGAATCTTTTCATGCCAGTCCATTTTATTATGAAAATAAGTTTGGGGTAGGATCTAATTGTTCTAATTCCTTAATGACCAAATATTCCCAAGTTTACTTAGGCGGTCCTTTTTCCCTCTTTTCACCATCCACTTTTCCCTCAGTACAACGTATTCTTATTAATTTATGATCAAGTAGGCAAATTACTAACACAGAGGCAATGCTGATCCATTAGTTTGAATTTGATGACTGTTAAGCTATCCTTATATGTAATAAGTTCACCAACTTGACCCTGTTACAGAAACAAAGGTTTACATTTACTATAGGTATTTTCTATTAACACATCTACCTGAGCTTCCATCTTGATCCAGTGCTACAATAGTGGCCAACAATCATATGAATAGGGTTGATCAATGCTACCAATAACGACTTGGATAGGTATCACCATGACTTGGATGGGTAAAATATTTATGCCTACAAAAACATTATCTCCTTTTTGTATGCAAGGTTAAAGTTGAGAAATCAAAGATACTCTCAAATTATGTATAGTTTTCTGAGCTGGTTTGTCATGGTGCATTATATCTAAATTGTGCCAATGTGCTTTTCTATCTCTTCCTTGTGGCACATTATAATGTAATTGCACTCATGTGCTTTTCTTTCTCTTCTTTTTGTCAGATGAGTGAGCTGGTTCCCATTCTTGCTCGTATATATTTTCGGGAGAAGCTTCCTGTCACATTGTCATATGCTCAGGCCTCCCTTTTACTTTGCATGGGCTTGCAGTTACAAGATATTACTTGTATTCAGGTTGGATTTTCAATCTGGATCTCTCCCTCTCTCTCAGCATGTGCAAATGGCCACACGTTTCCATTCTAGAGTGCAGAAATCTATATGACTGGGCAGGAGTTGTAGAAGGGTTGTGCATATTTATACTCCTTTGAGGAAACAATCTATTTCCCATACACTGCATTTGCACCAATATTTTATGCATACCTATAATGGTGATTATTTGGTCAGTTGGTTTCATTTTATAGTTACCAACCATATCAATATTGAGCTTTGAACTGTTACTCCAGGAACAAACGAAGCTGGAAAGAACACAGATTTTGTCACTGTTTGTTAAGATCATGAAGAAGTTCCATAAATATCTCTATGGGATTGCATCCAATGAGATTCTATCCTCTCTGCCTGAAATAAAAGAGGTAAGCAGAAATAAACTATGAAAGTCATGTACTGGCATTGGGGCAATGAAATTTTGCATTTTTATGTACTACACCGTGGCAACATTAGAAAGGTTTTTATTTTTTATTTTTTCATTGCAGCAATAGCTTTGACAGCTAGAAATTTAGGGTTCTGATCCTAGGACTACAACTGACTTGATACCATGTAAAGGACCCATTCAATCCAATAACTGAAGCTGTTGTTTGATTTCCAATAACAGACTATATTGTTGTTGATATCTAAAGTGATTTTCAAAGTAACCATATATGGTACATGAGAGTCTAAGAGTATTCCTATCTTAGTATATTGTGATAATTGTTAGGTTCATCAGAAAGACCTTGCCGTTGAATTTGTTATTTGAATTGTCGCTTTTTCATTATATGCTAAATATTTTATTTGAAATCAAACCTACCAAGGCTAAATGAACAGGTTGACATGGGTAGGATCAGGATCCTTATTTCAAAACAGTATAGTCTTAATATTTGAAAAGGAGTTGAATGTATTCTGTGTCATTGAACTTTAGACCTTCCTTATTTCCATGAGTTGGAACTCTCTTTCAGACACTACAGACTGCAAAGAGAAGGGTTGCACTTCTGTTATTGTCTATGAGAATTGTTGATTTGATCAAAACTTTGCAGAGACATCTGGTGCCACATAGCATCTCTGTGGGTGAAGATCTTAGTGAGGCAGCAAAGCAAGTTGAGGTATACTTCGTATATAGTTGCTTTATTTTGTTCTTCTGATCTTTACTTTTCTGAAAGTGCTTAAATGACTAGGAAAAAATGAAAAATGAGACCGAGAATTTACTGAATCCTGATTTGCTTCAACGGTATGCCATATTGGACAAAGAATCTGATTTTGAGAATGCTTTGCAAAACGGAAGAAAGATGCCTGCTAGGGGTGTTGTTAGTGTGAAATCTAATAGAAGTGAAGCAGAGAAACATGGAAAGCCAGAGGGTCGTGAGCGTGGGAAAAAGCGAAGCAAAGAGCATACCTCCAAATCGAACAAAAAAGGTAAATCTTAGTTGTCAAAAGCGTCAGACTACCTGCAAATTCTTCTTCCTGGGGCCTTGCAATTAGATTTTTGCTATATTGTCATTATTTCAAGTCTGTTGTAGTGCACCGCAGGTAGGATGCCTGCAATTTTGCAGCTTAATGATTAAAGTTATATGATGATGACCGTGTTCTATTGAAAGCATACCTAAAATTTCACCAGCTTTTTATGAATAGAAGCGAGAGAAATACGTAATCTATCTGAAAAAGATCCAGGACATTAGTATTCCTTCTTCAGGAGAAATAAAAGATCAATGAAGGGCCATTGCAAGCTATGTATGCTGCACACGGTACATTGTTATAATCTGGTTTGCTTGGGTGTCCACCAAAAACAGATTTCTGCATGCTGTACAACAGATTAAACCTCAAAAATTGCACGCTAAAGGAGTAGACAACAAATTCATTAAACAGAGGGATCCGGCAAACTGTCAGGAGAGCGTTGGACTTTGACTACAAACTCGTGGGTCATGCAAGATGAAGGCGAGCGAGTGATTCTGTAATGAACCATGGAGTCACGGACGTGGGAGAAAATAAGTGTTTTTCATGAAAATAGAAAGTGGGGTAATGGTGAAATTAAATAATGGCTACAATAGTCAAAAGGATTTTGTGGTAAAATTAGAAAATGCAATAATTATTGAATGAAATAATGTCTATAACTAAGGAGGTCGCCAAAAATTTTTATTGAATGCTGGATACGACCCAAGAATTCTTGATGTCTCGTATTTAAGGAGGGTAAATGAAGGAACTACAGAATCAAGTAATGAAATAAATATAGAACGACATGGATATTAATTCTAATGAAAGAAATAAAGTGATAGAACCATATAGGGTAAGGTGAAATGTTGCATGGTCTCGGGACTTCTAACAAAGTTTCACTTGTATCTATATTCTATTGTATCACCGAATCAAACTTTTATTATTTGTTTATATTTCTTTCTTTTTTTTTTTTATTGCAATTTTCTCTAAATAACTTAAATTTGAAAATAAGTTTTAAATCAAAAAGGTCTTACTGTCCAGTTTTATTTATTTAAAGTCCTCATAGAACATAACCTTTTTTTTTTTTTTTTTTGGAACTATAGAATATAATTTTCCTTAAGAGCTCAAATTTCAAAAATAATTTTGGCCTTCTTTAAGGTTGAAAGATGAAATATAAAATATTGTGAATTTTTTAAAACGCGCATAATGGGGTTGTATTAGTAATAACCATTTTATCAGGATAATTTTTGAAAAATGAAAAAAAAAAGGAAAAAAAGATTTGACGCATGGGTGAATAATCTAGTATTACAATAAACTAATGCTTAGAATAACTATATCCACATAAGAATACAATTCTATACTTCGTACGTATAAATTTATCAGCTTGTTTATCTTTATAGCTATGTATATGGACAGAAAATGTCACGGTAAACTGCACGATATGAATAGCTCAATAAAAAAAAAAAAAAAAGGTTATAAGAGAAGCTTCTGAGACATGGAATGAGAAGCAGCTGACTAAAGCCAATATGTCATGATTGTCTCTTAATGATTGATGTTTAGGTACAATTTATGAGTAGCATAATGGGGTTATATTTCTTGTTATGAAAAATTAGTTGCCTAACTTGTGTACAAAAATTATTAATCTATTTACTATTTTTTTTGATATGGGTATGTCATTTGACATTCTTCATTTTCATTTTTAAGCTCATTTCAAACAACTGAAACTCAATCTATGAGTTGCATCATTTTCTTGGTACAATGATTAAAGCAGCAAGTTAGTTTTGTTTTGTGTGGGGATGTGAAGTGGTGAAGAGTCTTCTCATTTCATGTCCCCTGCAACCTGGTTGGGAATCTAGTAGTGTGTGCCAAATTCAATAATGGGTCTCCGTATGCAATTGGCAGGCCTTGTCTATGGGAAGGCGCAGCAATGATTATGAATTATCATCTTCTATACGATTGCATCCATAACCTAGTTAAAATGAAATAAGCTAGAGTTCAACGAAGAGCAACCTAAATGATGAGACTTTCAGATTTGGTGCTGATGAGACTCTGACAACTGGCTTGCGCATGGTCAACCATTAAACCACTCTTCTGATGCTCTCAAACAACGGATGGTTACAAAATTTGACCCGTCCCATCAAACCTTGGTTACCCCACTTTGCTACCCTTCCTAGAGCAGAATGTAGTTGGTCATAGATCTGGAGGCATTGGAGGAGTCTTAGGGGATTGTAATGGATGCTTTGTATGCATATTTTCTTGTCCAGTGGGATATCATACTCCAACTGTATTGAGCTTCCTGCAATCCTAAAATGAAACTTTTTGCTCCTAACAAAGATTTTGTTCAGAGAAGTATTATCTTGGAATCAAATTCCTCCACAGCATAATCTTGACCGGATAACAAGGACAAGAGTTCCATAAACGTCAAATGTATAACGATTGGATTAGCAAAACAAGAAAGAACTAGACAAACTAGTCTCATGGCTTGGTTATAAACTTCTACTCATCTGCAAATTCTCTTATACATGGCAACTCTAGCATGCAGTGTTTCTAAATTGTTGGAAGGTCAAATGTTGCTTGCTACGTGTAGTTAATGTTTTGGACTGTGTATTTGTTTTCCCATGCAGTTTGATTATCATTAATAAACTCTCTAGTTATAAAAAGGAGAAAAAAAAAGCAACTCATCGGTAATAAAGTAGCACATAAAATTTTAATTATTAACCTAAAAAAAGTTCAATTATTATTTAATTCATGAAAGAAAAGAGGAAACAAAAATAACATCCTGCACAGCTTTCAACATTCCGTATGTTCAGGTCACATACAAGAATAAAAAGGGGAAAAGGAAATTCGAGGTAGCAACACAAAAGATCATTGTGTTTGAAAACAAGGAAAACTCACCCAAGACGGCAAAATTTGTCGCTCTCTTTCACCCCAAACCCCACCTTCCTTACCCCATCCAAAATGCCTAAAGAAAATTTGGTCACTCTATGTCAACATGCTTATGTGCTTCTCTCGAGCCCTGCTGCTGAACTCTGGCATCCAGCAGGAGAAAATTAGCAGGATGACTCTTTGCAGCATAACCAAATTTGGATGTACTATACTTCCGGTGCACACCTGTGAGCGTTCCACTTGCAGCATTCTGATGAAAGGTAACCATAAGCCTTGAGCATTCCCTGCACAATAATCCCAGTAAGATAACTCAATAAGTAGTATTAATCCATGGTCTCAAAAGCATTTCATGGTACAGAATTTCCAACTAGATATGGGCAAAAATACGCTACAGAAGCCGCTCTTCTGAATAGTTGGTATGCCGCTCAACAGTATTGTCCCATTGCTTAGAATGACTAAGAGTGCACTGAGCAGTATAAATTGCAGAGGCAGCCAACAAAGAAGGAGGATATTTGAGCATTTCATACTCAACTAGGCAAAGCTCGATCATAAAGAATGACAAAAGCTCAAGCTGCCACAAAAGTAGGAATCTTATCAACATCATTGCAAAAAAATCAGAATTGTGGTATAAAGTTGGGTAGTTAGAAAAGTTAAAAACCTTTTTGTCAGATTGTGCAGCTTTGAGATACCTCCTCATAAACACATATGGTGTGGGGACAGATAGATTAAACTGTAGTGTGTTAACCATTAATTTTTCCTGCAGACATCAAAGATGAATTAAAAAACTAAATTCCCAATCCTACATATTGAAACCACAAAATAGGAATCTTGAATTTCTCTGATTCCAATATACCATGTCAAGTACTTCTTGTCTGCTGTAGGCCTTGTCAGAAATCAAAATGAGATCCTCCACTACAGGAACTGATACTTCTTCATATTTGCATGCAAGAAGCATAGCTGTCACCCCAACTAACTGGAGTTTTTTTCTCACTATTCGTTGGATTGCTAAAAATCTGTCGATGAGGTTCACTGTAAGATACAAGGTCTCATCCATCAATTCAAACTTATAGTGTACCTGCTAGTCCCATTAAATCTGTTAGAGATCAATAATTACAGGTAAAATCAAACGATTAATCTTCTCAGCATCATCAAGACAGTCAAAAACAACAGCAACAAGCCTGAATCTCAAATAAATCTTTTCTCCTGACGAACTAAGGTAGGGATGAAATCTAATTGAATTATTAAAGCCAGTGAAACCAAATTTGCATACCTCAATCAACCAGTCAATAAGAATGCCTCTCATCCTCTCATTAATGTCAAATTGCTGTGCCATATAGTTCAGTGGAACGCAATGTGATCTCTGCAAGCAGAAAACCAAGTGAATAAACAGAAAATGCGTGTTCATCTCCATCTACCACCTGCATTTCCATAAACATGTCTAATTGGATGCATACACTCCATGACATCTTTCAAAACCAAGATCTCCATCATAAGTTGATGGAGCTAAGTGCTCAAGAAATCTTTAGCCATATGCCTTTAGGATTATAACCTGACATTTTGTAAGCCTGTGCCTAACCTCACCAAGATTTTGAAGAAACAAAGTTATTTCTGGCAGCTAATAAAAGGTCAAGTACAAAGAAAATGGCTTGGCACAACAACTACAATTGTATGGCATGATGGTTGGGAAAATAAAAACAGAATAACATACAGAAATCTATGATTCAGAAATAAGGCAGAAACACCTAGATCAGTTCTTACCTCTGCTTTCTTGTAGAAAGTATATAACTCATCAACATATTCAACCAGAGAAAAGGGGTCCTTCTTGTCATAGCTGTCTATGTTCACAACTGGCTCTTCATCTAGATCTTTCATTTCAATCTCCCCCTGCACAAACCAAACCATCAAAGGCTTCATGGATAGTCCAATGGCATATAGGTATACCAAAACAACCTGAAAAAAGGTTCTAAGCCCGTTTAAATACCATCTGGTCAACCTCCTCTGGCATTGATTCTGTCTGTTGCACAAGCATAGGCACAGCAAAATCACTAGAGTCCTCCACATCTATTGTGGTGCAATCTTCAGACTCACTTGAAACTGACTGGTGCAGTTTCTTTGTTTCCTGTTAAAATATAAGCAACTGCATTTCAGTCTCATCATTTTTTCTATGTTTTCTTGCCAAGAATTAACAATGAATATGTTGTCTTGGCTTGCAGGACATATACCTCTGGTTTGTGTGGCTGTTTATTAGCTAGCTGCGCAGCAAACTTCCTAAACAACCAGAAAAGAGTACCTAACAGCTCAATAACACAGAGAGAGAGAGAGAGAGAGAGAGAGAGAGAGATCTTCAATACCTTGTGATTGGTTGGGGCACTGGAATGGGTGGTCTCTTGCCACAGATTGCTTCTCTTCTACCTCGACAAAATAAACCACCAAAATAAATAAATAATAATAAAAATCAGCAACTGAAGCCGAAAGGCTAATAGGCAATCCAAATTTCTTTTTCTTTTTTGCTGGAAAAGATTCATGGGAATAAAGACTTAGGGACCCCAGAAAATCAGGAAAGAAAGAAGAAACATCCAATCTACCAATGCTAATTTTTATTCATTGGTCTTTTGGCTCGACAAAATTCTATTTCTCATAATATTTTTCACCCCTTTTCCTAGGTTATCTCCGCAAAATGAACATCAAAACCAGATAAGCTTTTTAAGTGTACAAAAGTGTGCACACAAGAGTATGAGATTAAACTTTACTCAGATAAGCCTCTCTTGTTGACAGCACAGGGATAAGGTGGAGCTCCGATTATGTTCTGATTGATGTTGCTCAAAGCCCTGCGGTTGTTTCCAGATGTCCCCAGAAGCTTGCTCACTCCAACATCTAAAGCCCCTTCTAATTGATTAAAAAGAAGAACAATCGGAGGAGAAAAATTGCTTCTTAACGTTAGGGCTTAACCCTAAATCTTCAAATTTAAAACCAGATGCACCGTTAAATGAATATAAAATTGAGTTCGATTACCTTGAATATTAGCAGGTGAGATCGCCCCAGGTTCGTTCTCGTCTGATCCAGCCATTTCTGCAATATAAGAATCAATCAAAAACATCATAACCCCAGATTATAAATCAAACTCGTATCCATTCAGAGACACGAAAGGACAATCAATCACTAAGAGAAAATATAGAAACCCATATGACAAAAATCACAAATTAACCTTCAAATGCAAGAATTCTCCTGACTTTCTCTTTTCTATTTAGAACGAGGAAGTTGAAATTCCGGGCGATATCCAAAAGAACTCCATCGGACCTAAAAAGTGGAGCTTGATCCTCTTTCTCTCTTTCTCACTCGCTAGCTCGTTGGCTGATCGTGCTGTCTGATTTAGGGTTTTCAGTTTAAAGAAAGAAGAACCGAAAAAATATAAAACAAGAAGAAATTTAAAGAGGAAAAGGAGGACAAGGCTAGGCCCAAAAAGAGCCGAAGATGGAACTGTACGTGTCATCTCTCAATTTTTAAAACCAACGGCTACTAAATCTGCCCCAGATTATCAAAGTGTCGGCTTGTCCCATTCCCCAAGAACACCGTCTTCTAGAGTGTTATAAAAAGAAAAAAATTCGATAACATATAAAATCGAATCTAATATAATAGAAGTAAAATTTTAATTAATTAAATTAAATTTTTATTAATAATTAATTTAATTGTATAAATATTTTTTTAAATTATAATTTTTAATTTTACAGTATGTTCTTGGTTGTTAATCGACAGTGAGTGAACTTAATTTTTTGTCAACTATGTAGTTTTGTAATAATTTAAGTGATATTTATATTTTAATTAAAATTTTTATAATATTTTTTAATTAATTTAAATAAAATTTTAATAAAATATATAATAAATAAATATTTTTAATATTTATTTTTATTTAAAAAATTAAATTAATTTATTATAAATTTAAAAAATAAATAATGAATATTTTTATAAAATTATTAAAAATAAAATATTTATTAAATTAAAATAAGATTTAAAGTATTATTAAATTATAATTTTAAATTATATTTAATTATTTATTTTTTAATTTTTTAATATATATATATTTATATGTATATTATATAATTTGATATAATTTAATTTTTTTATTGATTTATGTTTAAATTTTTAAATTAATAAAATATAAATAATAAAAAAAGGGTAAAAATAATTAAATATTATAAAAAAATTAAATAAAAATAATAAAACTTAGTTTACGTGGTTGATATAACTATAAAAAAGAGAAAAAAAACGTGTATTTTTTTAAAAAATTTAAATACGATTTTTAACTTGACGGTGTCAGAAGGTGAATTCATGTGAACTTCAAACAATAAAGCGACAGAGATACATAATAACTACATTTAAAAAAAAAAAAAAAAACAAATTTTACAATTTCCCTTTTGCTTAGAAGACAAAATTAGCCTTCGTCCTCAGACAAAATTAACCAGAGAGAGGGAGAAGTTTGGAGGAATTAGTTAGGGTTTTGCAAGAGGAAGGGAGAGAGATGAGCAGGAGCTTAGGGATACCGGTGAAGCTATTGCACGAGGCCTCGGGGCACGTGGTGACGGTGGAGCTGAAGAGCGGAGAGCTCTACAGAGGCAGCATGGTCGAATGCGAGGATAACTGGAACTGCCAGCTGGAGAACATCACTTTCACTGCTAAGGTTTTCCTCTTCTTTTTTCTTTCTTTCTTCTTCCTGTCGATACTGTTTTTTTCTTTAGAAAAAATTGATTTGTTGTTACCAGCTGTATACCGAAATTGTGATTTTGAATTTTATTTTATTTATTTTGTTAATTGAGACTCGAACGGAGACTTTCATTTAATTTTAATTTGGTGGCAGAATTTCTTTAACAATTTATATATGCCTCTATTATATCTAGAACCGGGGGTTGGTGAGAAGATAAATACAAGTGAAAGGATTGTTACCCTAAAACCCTAAATTGAGGATTTTTTTTTTTTCTTTTAAATAAACTTTGGTGGATAATGACCAGATTGAATTTTTTGTTTGTTATTAAAAGAATGTGGATATCTAACCTGTTCCAGCATTCCGCATTAGACCATATGATGGACCTAGATGGAGGTTAAGTTTTTTCCTTTTTGTGTGAGAGCAGCATTTCCTATGGTTGTGATAGTGCTTGTTTTGGTGCATCATAAATAACTATATGCCTGAGCTTTGAATTGGCTAATCTGCTGTTTTTCTTTTTCTTTTTTTTTTTGGTGATAATCTATTATGAAATTTCATGAGAGGATATTTTGGTGATGGGAAATCTTATTTTAAATCAAGATTGAGCTTCAATAAATTATTTGTCTACTGTTTTTATTTGTGAGGCGGAAACATGCTCCTTTGCCGAGCAGCTATCTTGTCCATACCTCATATGTTTTAAATTCCCCACTGGTTTCTATCCTTGCATTCCCTCGAATTTCCTTGTTTTATTTCAAACAGATATAGTAATTGCAACCTCTGACATGAGCTTCAATATCCAATAAATTTTCTGTTGGTTTCTGTGGGTTGTAGCTCGGGAAATTGTTGATCTTTTTGTTATCTATAGCTTTCTTTTTCCATTTGTTTGTAACTTTGGTATGCTTCTCTTCAGGATGGGAAGGTTTCGCAACTTGAACATGTTTTTATTCGAGGAAGCAAAGTCAGGTATGCAATTCCTTTTCTTTCGTTCTTTTATTTTGGTTGCATATTTTATTGTTTGAAACATGATTACTTCTGTTGATCAAAAAGAAGAAGGTACCTGAAAATTTTGTTGGTTATTATAGAATTGACTGTATACCTAATGGATATTTAAAATCCCAACAGGTTTATGGTCATACCAGATATGCTGAAAAATGCTCCCATGTTCAAGCGCCTGGATGCTAGGATCAAGGTGTGCTTTAGTTTACAATTGGTTTAAGTCACTTATATTTCCATTTCCTTTATAGCTCTAAATTATCTTTCTTAACCTTGAAGGGTAAGAGTGCATCACTTGGAGTTGGCAGGGGCAGGTCTGTTGCAATGCGTGCTAAAGTAAGTTTTTATTTAACATGTCTCTTTTTGTGCTTTTATTAGGAATTTTCAGACCAGTTTGTGTGTCTGGCTTTTTCTGTTATCTTGTGGGGCACAAAACTTTATTAAGCTTGGTATATCAATGTAGATTATGTGATCTGTAGTTTCGGGATGCAGATTTTTGCATGGGAACTGTATTAGGGAACGTTCTTCCCTTTTCCCCTCTTCCTGATCTCTAATGCTAAGATTTAATGTTGTCTGACTCCTTATCTGGTTTCATTGTGCAGGCCCAAGCTGCTGGCCGAGGAGCACCTGGTAGAGGTGCTGTACCACCAGTCAGGAGGTAACCTGAGAAAATGGTTTGACCTAAAGGCATTTCTCTCAATTTATGCTGGCTGAGTTATTGGGCTCCCTGCTTTTTGACACCCCGTTGCGTGTGTCCCAAGTGATTGGCATCCATGTATTTTTTTGGAAATTAGGTATATTTTATTTATGGTACGGGGATATCCATGTCCTTATCAAGGATTGCTTTGTTCATATGGCTCCAGGCACTTTCACCTCTAATATCCACATGATTCTATGCGTAACTACGACAGGCTTGTCTTGAAATTTTAGGCATGCAAGTAGCGTTTGACTCCAATTATGCAACATCATAGCAGTCAACATCAAACAATACAAGAATTTTGGTCTCGTGATGATGTCAAATATGTTAAACCAGATAATCCCACGTACTGAAAATTTTCGTGCCTCGTGTATGGTTCTCTGCCAACAATTTATCATAGGTGTCACCCCCCGAAAAAGGGCTTTCGATGATGCTCCACAAGCTCACCAGGATCAACCTACCAACACAGCAGTGCCCACCCCAAAAACACAGAGTCCATTACCAGGCCAAGGCACGGCATGTATGTTTACTCTACGGACCTCGGCCTCCGCCTACACATCATGTTCACTTTCAATACTTCGCGGACGGGTGATAAGCCCCGACTGGCGTTATCCAAATTGTGAAATAAAGCTCAACCCGCAAGATAGTCGTCCACAGGTTGAGGCTACCTGAGGTGTAGCCGACGCACTGACTTGTCTCTGTCTAATAACAGCTTGACTTCTTTGTGTTGTATCACTTCTACAATTTCTTTTTTCTTTTCTTGAAAATTACTAATCCAAATTAACTAAATCATATAAATAATCGAACTTATAATTAAATAAATAAATTAGGAGGGCAGACTTTTGTATACTTCCATTCATACTAAGATTGTCCAAAAAAATAACTGAAAATATTGGTGAACCGATAGACTAATTGAATTTTAGGTTAATTAGACTGATTTTATAATTAATTAATTGAACTGAAAAAATTCAAAATTTTTAATATGATTTTATTTATATTTTTATTTTAATAATAACAAATATTGTTAGTGTCATTATTAATAAAAATAAATCTTAATAAAGTATTATTATATCATACATTTATTTATTTATTTATTATACATAATGATAATTATAATTTTTTATAAAAATACACAAAAAAAAAATTACAATTAAATTTGAAATTTAATTTTTTTATTAGATTATGGTTCAAAATCGCACCGAAAATTCCGATCAACCCAACTTTTGATTTGATTTCAATTTTAAGTTTATCATAACCGGGGTTTTTTGTTTTTTATTTTGGGTTGAATTTCAATTCTTTGCGGTCCAGTTAATGGAACCGTAATATACGATGATAAAATTATGAAACTATTGGGACGTATGTGTAACTAAATAGGGGATTGCCATGACAAATAAGCTCGTCAGAGCAAGGGAATTAAATTCATAAAATTCCAAAGATTGGAAGGCATCAGTGGCAAAGGACCGTCGGCCAGCCGAAGTGCCAGAGCTCCTGCACAACGCTGGAATTTATCAACCACAGTTCCTCTATTGATCAACCAAAACTCTCCAAACACGGCCCATCTCCTCCGTCTCCTCAGCCACAAGAAGCCCCCAGGCCGCAACAACCCACACAATTCCGAGGCAAGACCTTCCGAGACACAGGTCGGATTTTCGGCTTTTATTGTTGGTGGGTTTTAATTCAAATGGGTTTTGAATTCTAGGTTTTGATCTCAATCTGTTGTTTGAGCGGTTGTACTTTGAGACATGAACAGGAGTGCCAATAGAGAGAGAGAGGAAATTTTAGTTGTTTTTCTTTTTGATACAGATCCTTAATTCAAGGAAGTAGTTCTAGAGATGGAGAAAAACAAGTACAGTATAATAATCCCGACTTTCAACGAGCGTCTCAATATTGCCCTCATCGTCTACCTCATCTTTAAGCATCTCCGGTGAGATCCCGTCTTGCTTCTTTTTCTTTTTCTCTTTAAAATCTTGAAATATGTTTATACATTACTATATGATTTTGCTGGTTTCTTTGTTGTTATCTCGTTTATCATTTTTAATGAATTGTGAGTCTTCTTCCGGTTACTATAATTATAAATCTAGTAAATTGTAATGGCGACCGGAACCTGCTTATGTTTAGTTTTAGCTACCATTAAATTTTGTTGGGAATTAGGAATTTTGTAGTCTACCAAGCGTGCAATACAAACACGGTTCAAACGGTGGACTTACATGTTCAGCTATCTTTGCAGAGCAAACTGTAACGTGTGATGCACTTGTGACTTAGTTCTAGGGATCAGTTAATGTTTGTGTATAATCATGCGGTAGAGAAAACTGAGATTTTTTTTTTTTTTTTTAATATGATGGATCATAACACCCCGGATGCATGCAAATGGAATTTGTTTTTCTCTGGTTTTTTATCCTGTGAGTTTAATTCTGGAATTGTCAAGACATTAGCAGTTGAATTCCACCAAGATATGCTTTTGGAATTTCTTTTTTTTAAATTTTTTCAGAAAATGAAATAAAATTTCCTTCGTGCTCTAGGGATGTGGACTTTGAAATTATTGTTGTGGATGATGGGAGTCCTGACGATACTCAGAATGTTGTCAAACAGTTGCAGCAAGTGTATGGGGAAGATTATATTGTGTGTATTAGTCTATGAATTTGAATTTTTGGTAGCTATGTTTTGAGCTTTGTTACATCAGTTTTCTTATTATTACTGCCTCTCTCTCTCTCTCTCTCTCTCTCTCTCATGATGCAGTTGTTAAGACCTAGACCGAAGAAGCTTGGTTTAGGTAAGTAGCTGTATTTTTAGTTCACTATCACAGAAAATATTTCTGTGATTAACTTATTAACTTATTTTCTTAGGAACGGCATACATTCATGGCTTGAAACATGCATCTGGAAATTTTGTTGTGATCATGGATGCTGATCTATCTCACCATGTAAGTATTGTTAATCTACTGTTGACTCATATGTATGCCCAAGATTAGAATCCATGTCTGAGGATAGACATATTGAGATGGGCTCTATAATCGTAGGCATCTCCATTTCTTGCTTTTTGTGATGTTTTTTGAATTTATTTCCTTGTGTTATATTTTATTCCCAAAAGAAATGAACAATAATCAAACCAAGCAAAACAGGTCTCATGTATACAATGTTGGGATTTGAAAATTTGTATAGTATAGCTTGACAATCGATCTGATCTGTGCGCTGAATATTTTGCAGCCAAAGTACCTGCCAAGCTTTATTAAGTAAGAAATTGAGACAATGGGAATTCCAACTCTGCTTTTGTGCTAGTTGATTACACCTAAGATGCTTGATTCCCTGAAGTTCTTTTGGCTTCCTTTTTCCTGGCATGTTATTCAGGAAACAGCAAGAGACTGGTGCAAGTATAGTTACTGGCACCCGGTATGTTAAAGGTGGTGGTGTCCATGGGTGGAATTTAATGCGCAAGCTAACAAGTAGGGGGGCCAATGTTCTTGCACAAACACTCTTATGGCCTGGTGTATCTGATTTGACAGGATCTTTCCGGTAACCAATTTGCCATGGTGCTTGTTAAATATTTCATATTCAATGGACTTAGAACTGATATTTAGTTATTCCTTTTAGGCTTTACAAGAAATCAGTGTTGGAAGATATTATTAGTTCAGTTGTTAGTAAAGGCTATGTCTTTCAAATGGAAATGATTGTTCGGGCTTCAAGAAAGGGATACCACATTGAGGAGGTAATGTTTTATATTGTATTCTTGCTCATTATTGCTAGACACTTTTCCTGATTCACAAGACTGGGTTACTTGAGTAGTTTATAATCATGGTGTGATCTTCAACTCTTGATTCAGAATGATTTTCCCCTTTTTCCTTTCTCTTGCTCTCTATCACACATGTGCACACACATGCACACTCACATGCAAATACTCCCATTCACATCCTTATATTAAGTTGGAGATATGGTGAGATGTGCCAAGTCCTCAAATGGGATTGAGTGGGACTTAATTGTTTGCATTCAACAAGAGATGTTTTAGGACGCCAACACATTTCTTGTGTCCACCTGCAATTTTCATTTCTTCTGTACTCCTGCAATTTTCTTTTGCTGCTAGTTTGTGTCCTTCACACTGTGTCCATAAATTGAATTGAGTAGGAGTTATTTAGTCACATTCAAGAATGAGTTTCAATGAGATGTTTGGGAGTCTAACACCTTTCTTGTGTACATTTGCACTTTTCTGTTTCTAGTGATTTGTGTCCTGAATTTTATGTTCTGTGGTCACGATTTGTGATACAAAATTCTGGTGCTTCTTTGAAATTCCACTTTCATTGTAGGCCATCTGGAGCCATTGTTAAGCTGACATTTCTTTTATTTGGCACAGGTTCCAATCACTTTTGTGGACAGAGTATATGGAAATTCCAAGCTTGGAGGATCTGAAATTGTTGAATATCTGAAAGGCCTTGCGTATCTGATGCTTACCACCTAAAATGCTGGTGCATCAATAACGGGAACTGGTTTTTTGTATACTTTTCTGAACTTGCCCATTGAATCTGATGTTATGTGTTACGTCCCTTGTTGTCTATCAAAGCAAAAAGATAAACATTTGTCATTGTGCTTAAGACATTATGATCTTTAATTCAGAAAGGATAGTTCTCCCCAACATTCAAGAAGAATGATCAAGCTGGCCCAACCAGATCTCGATTGTTAAACTGGTTATTCATATAATTTTTGCCTGTGAGCCATCAATTTTCCTTCTAATATGGAACTATATGCTATATTTCCATCACGGTATTGCAAAGTTGCAGAAAATCAGTTGCCTGATCATCCATGTCATCTGCTTTGCTTGGATGTAAGCACGGAATGCACATTTGGAGTGACAGAATAAAGATAGAGAACTTGCTAGTTATTCCTTGAAAATTATCTTCTTGCGAGTGAGTTTTTCATTCTCCCAAAGTCATAACATCTTGACTGACATTTTGGAAAGAAGATGCAAGCATATAAGCATATCAAGTACATTTTGGCAAACCCAAAAGAAAAGAAAAGACCCAATGCAAGACCAGCTGCTTTAGAGTTGGCCAAGGGGGAGGCAGGAATTCGAGTTCCAACCTCTCCGCTTTCCCCTCTCCAGGCTCCAACGCCCTTCCAAGAACCAAGTAAATTCTAAAGGGATCTTCCGGAAAAACCAAAGCAACCCAATTGATGAATATCTGTATTGAAAAACGGAGATTTGCGTGTTTGCCAGGGACGGATCAACAAACGATCGCTTCAGAAAGCCAAAACAATCATCACAAATATCAAAAGTAAGACAAGAAAAACTATAAATAAATAATACCTCAGATTTTCCTGACCCTACGAGCCACAGTCATCTTGTCGCTTGCAACAAGTGCAGACCTGTCATAGTTAGCAGGGACCAGAGGAGGCTTCCTGCTCAAGCTTCTGAGCATGTACCTGGGAGCATTCTCGACAGAGCAGTGAGCCGCAGAAACCGATTTCCTGAGGCCCTCGAGCTTCTTGGAATCCCTTCTTTTGGAAGAATCCACCGTAACGCCCAGTTTGTAATTGTGCGGAGTCCTTCCATCTCCGATCCCTCTTGTCTCTCCTGTCTTTCTCTTAAGCTTCTCGTTTCTTCGTGCAGAGTATTCCTCGTAAAACCTTCCCCTCTCAAACAGAGCACTCGAACTCCTACTATCACCAAACACAACGCCAGCAGCAGCAGAAGTAATTGAGTCTTGGTTTCCAAATTCCTCCCGAACCATCTTCGCCAGAGCCCTTAACTCGCAGGATATCGTGCGGTATTCTGGCCTTAGATCCAGTTCTTGCTCGTCGTCCCGGATGGTGGGGCTTGCTTTCTGGGATTTTTTTAATGAACCTGATAAACGCATAACAGATTGTTTACAACCCCCCCACCCCCCAAATGCAAAAATATAAGAAGACGACCATTTGGAGAAAAAACCAAAAAAAAAAAAAAAAAAAGGGTTAAACCCCGTGGGAATCCTGATACAAAGACTCACCTGGAGGAGTCCTTAAAGAGGTCGTAGAGCTCGATCCTGGGACGAGGCGGGGCCTAAGGCGGATCGGCGATTTGGCTACCGGCGGCTTACGGTGTTCAGGTTTCATCTTGGACATAGATCCTAGTTACCTTCCTCGCGGTCACCCTGCTTTCTGCCCCTTTTGTCTCAATTTTTCTTTGCCCTTTTTGTTTCCATGTGCCGGTTTTGAATTGGGTTGGGAGCGCCTCAACGGTCAAATTTTTTTGATCCAACGGTCTTCATTTTTTGAAAAAATTTTTTAGGTTGGATTTCGTTCTCACGTACTCCTGTCCTGTTAAGGTAACAATTTAATTCCCCGTAATCCTGTCCTCTTAACACCTTTAATACTAAATTATTTAATTTCCGTAAATGAATGTTCACAAAGGAAAGGGGTAAATAGAGGACAATCACCAAAAAAATTAGAAAAATTAACATCTTTGTTTGAACAATTTTAATTGTAACTCAAATTTAAGATTCTTATTTCAAAAAATAATTTAAATATTAATAAATAATAATTTATTAATAAAATAATATATTAATTCATTAATAATGTGTACAGAACTGTTATTTATTATAATTATTTTCCTTTTTCTTTTTTTCATATGCCATCCCTATGATTTAATTCAAAAAGAACTATAATAGTCTACTCAATTCGACAATATTGTTCATTTCACAAAAAAAAAAAAAACCTAAAAAAAAAAAAGAAAAACTCAAATAAAAAGGTTCGGGTAAAGAATATAACTCTAAAATGATTTCCTTGGTTTAACAAAAATAAAATTGTAACTATGGACACATTCTCGCTCTTTAAACTTTCTTATTAACATCTAATAACTTGTAGCAAAAATACAAGACTATAAAACGACGCCACATCCATAGTCATTAGAGAGCATTGCCGAAAAACAATATACTCGAGTAGGCAACCTTAGAGGCAGTGGAGTGGCACCGACATTTATAAGAAAAATAAAAGTGAAACACAAAAGAAATTACAGAAAAAAAAAAAAAAAGAATACATGCGTCCAAGTGGGAATGCTCAAATTCAAGGAGAAAGAAAAAAAAAAAAATCTTATTGTGCTTACAGATCTTGTTTTGAACCATAGTTCACTTTATTTGAAACATTAACCAAATATTTAAATTAATCATTTTAATATTTAATAATAATAAATAATATTAATTTAATTAAATAACATAATTTTATTTATTTATTAAAAAACAATATTTTATTACAAAAATTAACCATCAATAATAATAATTAACAATAACGAACCGTTTCCAAAATTAGTATAAGGTAAATAAAAAAAAGAGTTATAAAAGATTAAAATTTAAATTTTTTATTATTATTTTAAAAGTCATAGTTAAATTAATATTTCGAAAACAAGTAAATTTTTGAGGCGACACGGTGGGTGCAGCGCCTCATACATTGTAAATTTGACTTTTATTTATGTGCTAAAAGGTGAAATTTTAGTGGGGAAGGAAAACGAGATGGATATTTATTATTTTTGAGTTATTTTAATTTAGGGTTTTGTGAGATTTTGTTTAGGGTTTTGTAAGATTCCGTTGTCTTTCTGACGAGACGACTATCTCAGAGGTGAAGCGTAGCGGTGGCGCTGGCAAGACGATAAGCCATGGGAGGATCTCGAGCCCAATTCAACAAACCTCACAAGTCCCGCTTCTCTTCCAAGTCATCTCGGAACCTTCACAAGACATCTCTCAAAGGTCTCTTTCTCTCTGTCTCAATCCTCTTTCTTTTCAATTGCCAATTGCTCAATTTCTCTTATTATTATTATTATTATTATTTTCTCGATGAACTAGATAAACATAGAATTGCAAAATCAGAGCGAAATTTAGCCAAAGGAGCTCGGGCCGCTCGAAATCAACGTAACAAAATGGTATACTTACTCTCTCTCTCGCTCTCCTGTCCTGTCTTTCTTGTTTTCATCTTTTCTGCAACCTTATTCGCAGACACTGTGCCGCTATCTAATAGCGAAAATTATTTCTAAAATTATAGTTGCGGGACCAGAAACGGGCCGCCGTCTTGAAAGAGAAAAGGGCTTTAAGTTCATCCACGAGCCCTCCCCGCGTGATGGTGAGTCTCTTCTGATAATTAGTTCGTCAAAGCAGCCACATACGATCTTATCACATTTATTTTCTTTTCTTTCTCAAAGTTTCATTAGCATTGTTTTTGGTGATTTCAGGTTCTTTTTGGGCTTTCTGCCTCCGCGGATGTGCATTCACTTGCTGATGACCTTTTGAAATTGTTATCTCCTGATGGTAGTAATGGGGCTGAGCCTCCAACAGTTGCTTCCCCCGATTACAAACTGAGAATTACGGTAACTTCCAACATCAAATAATGGCTGCCAGATCGAAAAAAAACTTTTCTCTTAGTTGAAAAACGGACTCCAAATAAGCCTCTTTGCTTTGCCAGCATTCAAGCCTATTGCGTAATAAAGAAGATTGGAATTTCTCCTAATCCTACAATGAAGTTCCCAGCTCTTACAAATCATTTTTGCAATAAAAGACAGCATCTCTCTAAAATAAGAAAGAAAAGAAAAGAAAGTAGAAAGAACAAGGAGAAAATAGAAGGAAGTCACTGCCTTTTGTATAGGCTGTAATTCGTGGGGGCCCAGATGTGCTTTCAATTGGTCAATCAGCATGTATTTTCAGAAAGATTCAGTGTTCTTACTTTGACATGTACTATTTGCATGTTTGAGATTAATAGTTTGTACGTAACCACATTTGTGAAAGTGGGCTTCAATGGTTTCCAGTCATCTTGTTTTGAAGTTATTAGCCATTCATATTTCTATACTTCTAATGGTGGTTTTTGCATTTGACTATCACATCCTACAAGATTGTACACATAGAATTGTCGTTATTATAATTATTTGACAAAATCTAAATGATACTGTCTGCTTTAGGTATTGAAAGCACCACATGGGGATTTGCCTTCTTGTATAGAAATGGCCAAGGTATGGGTGTTTTGAATGTTGAGTGGTCAACTGTTTAATCATATTACTGCATTGTTTTTTAATTGTTTGTACATTGACTGAATTGTAGGTTGCTGATCTGATTGCTTTTGTGGCATCAGCTGACTCTTCATGCGATGAAGGTGCTTTTGACTATATTGATTCTTTTGGAAGCCAATGCCTTTCTGTATTTAGGTCTCTTGGTTTTCCAAGCACTGTTGTTTTCATTCGTGTAAGTATTTGGTTGATGTAATTTGCATAAGATACTTGTTACATTTTCATAGCGAACGACAAGGGAGGTGTTTTGCACTGTCAAAGGGGTTTTGAGTTCCTTTTCGTATAGGATCTACCTACCGAGCTGAGGAGGAGAAATGATTCGAAGAAGATATGTACTTCGAGCCTTGCTGGTGAATTTCCTGAAGATTGCAAGTTTTATCCAGCTGATACAAAAGATGAGTTGCATAAGGTGTTGGGCAATTTGTTATGTAATTTGTATGGTACTAAGCATTCTGGGTTTGATAATTTCAGCAATAACGATCTGACATGGTATTCTTTTTTATTGTAGTTCTTGTGGCTGTTAAAAGAGCAAAGGTTGACAGTGCCTCACTGGAGAAACCGATGCCCTTATCTTATGTCCCAAAAGGTGTTTATTTTGTTTTCAATTAATTACACGTCTGAATTCACCTGAGGTATCTCTAATAAAGAACTGTTTGACTTTGCAAAGCTTTCATCCTGAGCTATATTAGTGTTAGTTATGTCCATCTTAGGGCATTTCAAAGACGGCATGTGCTTGAGGACCAGGGACATTGCACTCAATTCTCCTTGTATTGATCCTGTTGCCTTTTCATCCCTTAATAAGTAGCAGCATGTGCGCAGAGTTTCTTTGTTGTGATGCAATTATATGAACATTTGCAGATTTGTTTGAAAAATTAAAATTTTATGTGTCACAGGTTGATATGTTGGTGGATGATCAGAGTTCAGGAAGATGTACGCTCCTTCTCACTGGTTATCTACGTGTGCATAGCCTCTCAGTTAATCAGCTGGTATTCGGTTGGGCTTTTAAATTGCTTTCAGGTGACTTGGTGGGCGTTTTTTTGTCTCCTAATGGTGTGGTATTTGGAAATTTTTCTGCTTTTTATGAAATATCAGGTCCACATAGCTGGTGCTGGGGATTACCAGCTGAAGAAAATTGAAATTCTTAATGATCCATGTCCCTTGAATACAAAGAAAAAAACTGATGCAATGGAATTGGATGACGTGCTTGATGTACAGGTATCTGTTATTGAATTACAAGCAGAGTGTAAATAATTAAATTGTCTATTGCTTAATTTTGCATTCTCTAAGCTTGATACTTTAATCCGCTCACTCACATTTGGAAGTCATTGGATAATTATCCTCATTCGATTGAACTGGGAACTTGCATGCAAACATCCATATATATGGAGAAAGCTACAAAATACTGTACATGCTCGTTTCAAATTTTTTTTATTGTTGGACTCTGTACTCAGGTCCAAACAGCATAGATTGTTTTTGTGATGTGATAGTAGCCCTTTGGTTGTATTACCATTTACCACCGTGGAGCTGATGCTGATGGGTTTCTTATCCCACCGAATTTTTGTGGCATATAAGATGCATGTGACAACTTTGTTTCAAATTGCTTGTCCTTTTTTGGATATAATTACTTAACATCCATTCATTTGCTGCTTGGTCTATTCTATTGGTGCCCTTATTGTTTTTTCTTTTTGTGTGTGAAATCAGGTGATTCGTTCTGTGCATCCTGATCCTTCAACACAAGAGCCCTTAGTCGTTGAAAATGTTCCAGATCCTCTTGCAGGAGAGCAGGTGATAAGCTGAACAAGGATAAAAAAAAAAAATCTTCTCCTTTTTTTTTCTGGTTAAAAAAAAATTATCAGCATTACTGTGAGTGCTGCTAACACTTAGTTTTATAGACATTTTTGCATCTACTTAACACTATGTTTGAGCAAATAATGCGGAAGGAAAGCAAATGTCTGGAAAGGAAATTTTAAGAAAGAAAAATGGGAACGAAAATCTTTTCTCTTTTTGTGTTGTGAATGATTAAAAGTTGAGAGAGAGGAAAATGGGATGAAAAAATTAAAATTACAATAATGTCCATCAATATATTCAAAGAAAATGTAAGGATAAATTTTGAAATTTTCTCTCTCATTTCTTATTTTCAATTTTTCTGTCATCTCCCAAACAAGGGAAAATAGCAATCATGGACATTTCACTCTCCTTCCACTTTTCTTCTTTCCCAAAGATAATGGTAGGTGCTCCACATAGCTTATATCGTTCAAAATTGTCTTCTTTCAGTTGATTGTGCAAATAACGTGAATTGATTGCCAACTTTGATTCCATATCTTCTGTTCTCTTGACACTAGGAATTCAGATAATGTAGCAAATTTGGTTTTCCACAAACCAATCTTCAAGGAATATCTATTTACCAGTTGCAGTAATCTTTATGATTCTGCTTGTCTTTTCATGTTGCTTAACCTCCATTTGTTTTTGCTTAGAAGAAGTTTTTTGTTTATGAATAAAAGAGAGCAGAAGGGATATACTAGAAATGCTGATTTTAGGCAGAAGAATAACAATTTTTTTTCTTCCTCCAATTTTGATCCCTTTGTTGGGTTCATCAACAATGCCACAATCCTATCCAAGTTAATTGTTTTTGTGCCAACCCTAACAAGTGTAGTGTGAAAGCAGGGCAAGAAGTACTTGAGAATAGACTAGGTCAAGTACTCCTTGTGACTTCTCTTTGCTTCTTTCAAATTCTTCTCTTCTTAGTTATGATGACTGTCTGAGTACACTGCAGGGAGAGCCATTTAAAATTAGATCAATGTTTGCATCGTTAATGCTTTTAGTCTCATGAGGTAAGTATTAATTTGAACTGATATGGATAATGCTGTTCTCTTGTATCAGACATGGCCAACTGAAGCAGAAATGGCTGAAGCTGATAAAACTCAGAAAGAAAAACAGCTTAAACAGAGAAAACTTCCTCGAGGTACTTCAGCATACCAGGTGTGTACAATGCTTTTTCCGGTTTTAATAAATCCTATTTTTCCTGTGTCTGGTTCTTAATGTGGTGGCTGCTATTATATGTTGTCATAGTGGGCACGTTAATTTTCATTTGATCATGTTCAATTTGCCAACTGCTGTTCTTTCAGGCTGCTTGGATTTTGGACAATACAGATGATGAGGGTTCAGCCAGTGACAGTGAAACAGGTGATGGTATGGTATTGGATGAGACAGAAGTTATTCCTGGCCAAGAGGGTGCCAACAGCTCAGATTTTGATGATGATCAGGCTTCTCTAAGTTTTAAGGATGTTGATGAAGAAACTGAAAATGATTCAGTGATGATGGTGAGTCTCTACTAGTGCTAATGATTTGAGTATCCTGTCTATGGTGCTTAGAGTATGAATCACTTGCCTTTCTCATGCAGGAAGGTGAAAATTTGACAAGGGAACAAATAGAGGATGACATTAAAAAGATAAAAGAGGCACATGCAGAGGATGAGGGTATCTCTCTTTGATGAGACTCAAAAATAGTGTTTATTTCTTGAGATTATTTGGGCTTTTCTCCCCCCCCCCCCTTTTGGCGCCCCCAAAACCCCAAGAAAAAAGGTGTAAGACCAGAGTTATGTTCTTAGGCATTTTAGCCTTTTTCCATGGTCCAACGTAGTGATAAGGTGTTGAATAGTTGGATCCCAAACCCTTGGGCTGAAGATTAGTTTTTGTTGAAAACTGAGGGGTGTAAGAAATTTTGTATTGTTATTCCATTTATAAATGATTCGTTTTGTTATTAAATTGTAGCCTGCTCTGTGTTTCAGAATTTCCTGATGAAGTTGATACTCCATTGGATGCTCCTGCTAGAAAGCGTTTTGCCAAGTACAGAGGTCTCAAGTCATTCAGGACCTCCTCATGGGACCCCAAAGTAATATAATTATGAAAGTTTATTTGTGTGGCATTTTTTCTGTGATTATCAACGACATTATGCAAGACTCTTTCTGTGTTTCAGGAGTCTCTACCTCCAGACTATGCCAGAATA
The DNA here is from genome assembly GCA_037832385.1 of Rhizophora apiculata. Classification (NCBI taxonomy): domain Eukaryota; kingdom Viridiplantae; phylum Streptophyta; class Magnoliopsida; order Malpighiales; family Rhizophoraceae; genus Rhizophora; species Rhizophora apiculata. Next base: position 737,465 of record CM075430.1, on the reverse strand, counting down.
TTTGCATTTGATAATTTTGCAAAAACGCAAAAACATGTCGAAAGGGCCTTGACAATGGAGCAAGAGGACAGGGATGACTGTATATCAGCAGGCCAGTATGCAAGGCTTCATATCAATGAAGTACCTACCCTTGTTGCCTCTAAGTTATGTGCACTAGCAAAGACAATCCCAGTAATTGCATCTGGTCTCTTGCAGCATGAGTCGAAGATGTCTGTTCTTCATTTTAGGTAGTGAGGATTTTGCTCATAGCTAATATTTGCACTATTTGGTTTCCTAGATTTTTTTTTTTTTGGGGGGGGGGGGGGGAGGGGCTTGAGTGTATCAATTCATGAATCATGGCATGAGCTTTTGATGTCTTGTAGCATAAAGAAGCATGAGATGTATGATTCTCCGATTAAAGCCAAAGAAGAACTAGTATTTCATGTTGGTTTTCGGCAGTTTGTTGCCAGGTAGTAATATCTTGCTACAACCAAAGCATTTCCCTTACACGGATTCTTTTTATTGAACTCACATCAATAATTGAGTTCACTTATCTTTGCTTTGCAGGCCAATATTCTCTACTGACAATATTAACTCAGACAAACACAAGATGGAGAGGTTCCTACATGCCGGACGTTTCTCCATGGCATCAATTTATGCTCCAATCTGCTTTCCACCTCTTCCTTTAATTGTTCTCAAAAGTGTGGAAGGTGCTGCAACTGCAGTTGCTGCTGTTGGTGCATTGAGAAGTGTTGACCCAGACAGGATTATACTGAAGAAGATTATATTGACTGGGTACAGGAAATCCTCACCCTTTACTTGGAAACTTTAATTAGTCCATGAATAATCCATTAGTTCAATTATTGACATAAAAGAATTTTAAAAGTTAAATTGACAAACCATGTCCATGATGAAAATAATCAAAACATCAGGGTTCCCCTAATATTTTCATCATGATCCAGGATGAATATACGCCAACTTTGCAATGCATGTGATCAGTAAATTTTCTTGTTCAATCAGTTGTCATGATAAATAAATTGAAGCATAAATATAACAAAATTAATCTTGGCACAATATTATATTTAATATTGAATATTTTAACAAAAAATAACGAGATAATTACATGGAAATATTCAATACACTATTAACTTATATTAAGCTTTTATTGGTACTGTAAAATAATTTTTGTTTTTTATAACCTAGTGATTTTGATAAAGTAAAAATTTGAACAGGAAAATTATACTCCAAATATATTAATCTTTTACTGGCAATTAAACTATAAAACCTAGCATAGGTAATGTTTTTAGTTTCTCTTTCTTAGACTAATTTCCTAATAGGTAATATGACCATTCTTGATGAAAAGATAAAAAATCTATCATAGGCAGTTCAGACAGTTATACTTTACCATAGACTAGAGAGCTGAAATGGTTTCTTTTTCTTTAGTTCACATTGTTAATAAGCATATTAATGCATCCTGCATGCATTTAGAAAGGTATTACTGTCTGCCTAACATTTACAATCTAAAATTAAATGATCTTCTATGTTATATCCATTTAATCTCCTGCATATTCCTAAGCAGTTACCCACAACGAGTGTCAAAATTGAAAGCCTCTGTAAGATACATGTTTCATAACCCAGAAGATGTAAGATGGTTCAAGGTATGAGTCTTCATTGTAAATAATGTATTGTTTGTCTTTATTTAAAACACCATTGTAGCTTTGTAATCAAAGGATACCTGTTGTATATAAAAATTATTGAGATTTTTAACATCATTGATGATTGCAGCCTGTGGAAGTGTGGACAAAGTGTGGTCGCCGTGGTCGCGTTAAGGAACCTGTTGGAACACATGGTATGGGATCCTCTAGTTGGACACCTTAGGAATTCAGTTTATTTATTTATTTGGATAAACTGACAATATCATTTTAGTATCTGCTATATAATCCAGTTTTGCCCTGTTTTCGTATTCTGGCTATTTATGTGGGATTAATTCTTTATAATGCCAACAGAGAGCTCAGTTGTCTATGGAATGTGTGACTCCAAGTGAGAGTGACACTTTATTCTGTGTTATTCTTCTCTTCATGAACTATGCACATGATGACAACTGACGGGTAATTGCTAACTAGAAATGGACCTTCATCTCTATATCAAAGCCTCGTGAGGCTATGGCAATGGCAATTGATAAATAGAAACTGACATTTCTGTATCCAGTATCTTGGAATTTTTCAGGTCTCAAGAGAACACTTTGTGAAAGTGTTAATCTCCTTTTGAATGTTATGAAGTTAGCATTATGCTAACGATGACTGATCTTCATTTTTGTAGCAAGCCCTATTGGATATAGTCGTCATCACTGTTTGTACCTTTTGTCTACCGTCTCGATATCCATCATAACAAAATATAGACAGATAAAAAAGAACTAGTTGATTTGTTATTTGATTGTACGAAAATAAAAAATATGTAAAATAAATTTTAGAAAGGATTTTTTTTTTTTCTGTTTTTCCATTATTGCATTAACAAAGCAACCCAATTTGTCTTGCAGGGGCAATGAAGTGCATTTTTAATGGGGTTCTTCAGCAGCATGACACTGTATGCATGAGCTTATACAAACGCTCATATCCCAAGTGGCCAGAACATCGCTTTCCCATTCTTGATGTTTGATCCAACGGTGGTTGGTGCTTCATCATGTTTTCGTGATGCAAACACACATGCAGTCCAGAGTTTGCGGGAGTGAAGCCACCGTCACAAAATTTTCTTGTCTCTGTCACTCACTCCTTCCTGTAACAGAAAACAAGGTGAATCTTGGCTTCAGTTCGATCTTGGAACAGTAGACATGGGATGGAACGCGGGAAAGTGGAGTGCAAGTTAGACTGCTTTTAGCATACAGAACCTTAATTGCCCGTTTAGGTGAAAGAATTAGGGGGGCTAATTTCTTTTCTTTGTCTTGGAACATGTTATTGGCGGAACAGAGGTTGCTGAGATCAAATAGAAAAACTGTTTATTTCGCTTGAAGGCAACAGTTTTCAAAAACCAAGAAAATGTTTTTGATAGTCCAACAATTTGTTCTGGAAATAGACCTTTTTTGTTTAGTGAAAATGAATTGCATACAACATACTTGGAGTCGGTCCTTGGAATTTAACATCGCATCAAATATTATATTTAATTTTATTGTCGCCCTTTAACCGATGGGCAATGATTGTGGCCCAAGTGAAAAAACGAACACTTGGCCATCCGCATTATTTACATAATTCAATTTTCTGCATGATAAGAAGGAGCAAAAGGGAATGAAAAGAGAAAAAGGTCAATTTTGCCGTCCATTACAATCATACACGGCAATAATTAAAATTTATTGGGGGTTCGGAAGCATGGCACCAACTCCAAGCTCGCTTGGGGGGGGGGGGGGTGGTGCCAGGTGCTTAGTTGAACTAATTAGGCAAGCCAATTTTCAGGGGACTTGGACTCGGAGTAGCATATGCAAGCAGTTCCTCGTCGCGCACAAGTATGTCTATTTCTTCTTCATCCAAAAGCACCCAGGCTTCTATACCCCTGCCAATTCTGGTATCCACAAGAACAATTATATTGTACACCAGAGTTTCAGATGCATCAGGACCTGAATAAGTTGCCCATACAGGCTTTCCCCAGCCAAAGTCTATGTCATAAAGGCCGAAGTTACACCAACTAGAAAACTCAAGATGGTTCCATCCATTGGAAAATACTGGGCTCGCTAATTCGCGGCTTTTCTCTTTGATTATTGCGCTGAGTTTTAGCCAACCTTCATCACCTTGCAGGTTTTTCACGAAATCTCCGTCAATCCTGGAGATCGCTTCCCTTAGCTGGTGCACCAGGACAGACATATCTTTTTCCTCTGCAATGAATAATGTGGCCCAAGGGAAGTTCCCTGTGGTCTGTTCTGGAAATGGAGGTACAGCTCGTCGGCGCATATTCACATTGTGACCAATAATAGTAGGTCTGTCGATACCCAATCTGGCCTTGAAGGCAGACATAACACATTTGGAGAGAAGCGCTGAGACTGCCTCAACTCGCGTAGGTTTTTCTTGAATGGCCTGGGCCTTCAGTCTAGCGATTGCCGATGCATCAAACACGAATCTACCAGTGGCGGGCCTACCTTTTCTGATGAAGGGGCTGTTGAAAGCCATCAAATCTGCATCTTTTGGGTATGCGTCATTTTGTATAAAGAAAGATGGAGCATCTAGTTTCGGGGGCACAATTTCTTCGAGGGACTTGCGGGCTATTGCGGCCCAACATTTTAGAAATGCAACCAAAGCAGTTCCATCAACAAACTTGTGTGTAACGTATGCGCCAACAACAATGCCACCACATGCAAAGATTGTTTCTTGGACCATGGCAACGTGAATTCCTTCACTCGATTCCCGCCAACTAGGCTCACTCGGAAGGAACCTGCCCAGCAATGTGAGATCGGGGTGGGAGAGAAACTCAGACAGGGAGCAATTAGCTCGGGCCTTTACGTAGTACGCACCCTCATCGTTACAGTCAATGGACAGGCTGTCATCCATCTTTCCAGCAAGTGGGTAATAAAGTGTCAGGGTTTCGGACAAAGACTGTTTCAGCAATCGTGATCTTTCGGAGAAGATCTCCTCGGTGCTAGCCGCCGATGCATCTGGGGTCATGGGATAGAAAAGGATCCTAAAAGTATAGACAGGCATCATAAATTGATCCAACAAAGAAAGCTTGTACTTTTTGAGATGACAGGGTGTGGGCGAGGAGGGTTTGACACATTCTGTGGAAATTCTCTTGATCTCCATTTTTGTTGAGCTTCAGCAGCTTGTTTCCGTTGGTTGCCCTGCCCAAGTTTGAGCAGATCAATTGCTAGAAAAAGCGTAACCAAGATGCTCTCTGCCGAAATTGATTATCGCACATTGGCAAATATAAGGCAAGCAAGCAGTTAAAACACAACAATGTTTTTATCAGTAACAAAGTAGACGCAGATTTGGAAACAATTTCCAAGGTTGGGGGCTAATGCTCCTCTAAATTCTCACCACGCCGTTATCGTGTTAAACAAAAAATAAAAAAAAACAGAGAACAAACACGTTGATCCAACCGTGCGGAGTCCTCATCCATGTGTCCGTCCATACACTAACGTCCCTCCTAATAACGAAACTACCCTATTCCTGAGAAAAGATGAGTCCATACCAAAACTTAAAAAAGAGAAATTCTTGAGTCCTTTCTACTCTTTGGCATAGCTTTTGGTTTCTAAACGTAGAAGTTTGAAAGCGAGGCTGTCCATGTAATAATGCCCCTTCTAATAACGATACTACCCTTTTCCGAGAAAATCCAAGTCCAGACCATGACTTTAAAAATAATTCCACGAGCCCTTTTACTATTTTATATATATATATATAGTTTCCTAAACTCCAAAAAGTCAGAAAGTGGAATTTGGATTACTCTCCTTTCTACTCGAACTAAAAGAAACGAAAAGAAAGCTCCTACACATAGTTTCTTTTATATATAGAAATAAAATAAAATTTGATAAGCGGTTAGTACAACACCCACACACCTGAAATGGACAGAACACCTATTATTCTATTTATCTTAAAAAACAAAAAAAATCAATTCATTTCATATCCCAATTTCCGGCCACAGAAGTTTATGCTAATTACCACTCTGAGATGCTTGGATTCGCATGCCATACACACGGAAGGAAATCAAACAAGGAGAGCAGAGATTTGCTAAAGCCAACTGAGAGAGAGAGCGACAAGAAAAGGGAGAAGAAAGAGCTTACCACAAACGGAAGCAGAAACCAACAGAAAGAGACTATGCCATACAAATAGAGAGCGAGGAATTTGAGAGTGAGGAGTTTGACTTACTTGTGTGTTGCACCCCCTCCGGAGAGAGACGCAACCAATGGTAGATCCTGTTCCCGTCCCAAAACAAAAAACAAAAAACAAAAAACGAAAGTTTTAATGTAGAAATAGATAGTCAATATAGATGCGACAAAAGGCGACGAGCATTTCACGTGAAACGTTCGGTGTACGCAACAGCACGTTGGCCTCCACGTGGACATTTCCCATTGGGTGTACGATATAGACATGCTCAACCGGTTGATTGAATCGAACGCAACCATCCATTCTCTTAAATAATGCCCTTGTCCTCCTTCAATTATTGAGTTTTTTTTTTTTTAAAAAAAATTCTTTGTTTTTGTTATCCTTCTTGTTATTAGTAACAATTTTCTTTAAATTTTTTTTTTTTTCCATTCTCCGGGCGGCTGACATTTACCATTGGTTTGTTTTTGTGAGCAAATTGTGTAAAAGAAAATTTATTGAGAAACTCAACGAACTTTCTTTTTCAAAGCCACTGCTGATGATCACATGCAGTTGGCGAGAAAAGAATGGGAGAAAGAAGGCTTTCTTGTATCCACCTAAAAACACATCAACTTATAAATTGAAGAATACAAGTGTCATTTTTTTAATATTAATTTCCTTTTTTTTCCCTATTTTTTCACAATATTCGAACAAAAAAATTATACTTGCTCTATCCAAATAACTTATAAAAAAAATAATTTCTCTTCACTTTATTTTCTTTCTCATGACTCTCTTTCACGTCCTACTTTAAATTCAAACGCACCCTAAAAGTTCTTTGTAAGGTCCATAATCAGTAGAGAAAGTTGGTGATTACGTGTTGTTTAAACGAAAACACTCAACTGACCTAAGAAACTGCCCACCCAAAATAAAATTAAAAAAATATTTTTTAAAATTTAATTTTTTAAATAAAAATCATACGATAGACACTAAAAGTCTTCAAGTGGAGGGGTTTCAACATCTCCATCAGGTTCGGCAAAAGATCGGTCCGGCCCTCGCAATACAGAGACGCTTTAAAAGTCAATTGCCCGTCACTTGAGCACTCGCCGTAAAAGCACCGTAATTTCATCGGCTTCCAAAGGAAAGAAGTCCAGACCGATGATCTGTGAGGTCTTTTGTCTCAGTTCTCTCACTCGTTGGACGACCTTAGCTAGAGAGAAGAGAGAAAAGAGAAGTGTGGAGGAGAGAAAGACAGTTATTTTTCAAATTTTATTTTTATGGTTTATTTAAGCATTTTATGAATTTTTGAGTCTCCTAAATTTCACAAAAAAATTAAAGGAATTTTATTATTATTATTATTATTATTATTTATAACGTGGCCTGTTCTTTTTCATTATTTGGGATGCATCGGTCAAATGTGTGACACATGCATGCTACGGGAGTCTATTTTAATAGACGAAAATAACTTTGAGAGTATTTTATTGAAAACAAAAAAAAAAAAAGGGAGAGAGATAGATAGCTGGAATCAAGAAGCACCCAAACGTGAAGTGTGGATCTTTTTTCTTTTTTTTCTTTTTTTGGCCTTAATTTATTGGTAACTTTCACTATATGTAAACTCAAATTTGCATCAATTTTTCCACTAAATGCAAGTGACTCGCAACTCTTTAACCTCTTTTTCGGTCATGATTGATTATCATTTGAAGTAAAACAGAAGAAATCTTTATTTTTGTTGTCACCGATAGAAAGGGGTCATCTCAGAGAATCACGAAGGGGGGGTTTTAATTTTCCTTTTTTACTTTTTTGGAAGAGGCTATTTTATCTTTCTATAGAAGAATCAAGTTCAAGAACGTATTGAATTAAGAAATATCCAATTAAATTTAGAAAACAATGCTAGACTAATTGTTTGAAACACAATTGATGTCTACACCAGAAAAGAAAAAAAAGGTAAACTTTACAAATGCTTACCCAAAAAATATATATATATATATATATATATATATATATATATTGAATTCATATGATTAAATTGTTGATCACGAATAGGTTATACTGATAACCTTAGTTTAATTTCCACCCAGATCACCGAAGATTGTGTAAATTTTGTAATCAAATCGTAAACTTTGGTTTTATGATTTTCGCTCATTTTGACCATGCAATTTTTTTTTTCTTGCATTTATGTAAATTTGAAACAAACGAAGTTAAAATCAATTAAAAAATTAAGAAAATCTGACTAATTTAACCAATAAATATAAAAACTTATAATTTAACTTCAAAATTTTATTTAAATTATAATTAAGACCTAAATTTAATTAAAATTTTCAATTTAATTTAAAAATTTATCTAAATTTTTAATTTAATCATTAAAACTAAAAAATTAATATATAATCAACTGTTTTTATAATTTTTTTAGTTAAAAACATTTGAATTTAACAATTAAAAATATTTTTAATTAAAATATATAATAAATAATTATTATTTTAAATTATTTTTATAAATATTTATAGTCATTATTAAATATTAATTCTAACCTATTCAAATTTTTATTAAACCGATTAAATCTTTAATCAATAACTCAGTAACGGATGAGGTTCTGATAAAGTTGGGCCGTAGTTGCTCAATGGTTCCAAAGAAAAGCGTACTCACCTAACGAAAAGAATATTATCCTTCCCAGCAGGGAAACCGAGGGAGTGCGTGCCAGATTAGCCTGTGCGGTGAACCCCAACTTTCAGATCACTCTCTGTCACCGTCAAAATCCACCTGACGCGTGTTGACGGCGTCAGAATCTTCCGGCCTTCTAGATAATACTAGGGGCCCTTAGCTGTTAGCAGCGGCAGCGGATAGATTTGGCTTCATTTGCTGCCTACTTCTCTATTATATGACAAAATTTAAAATTTAAATTGAAAGAGAAGGAGAGACTGGGTGGCGGAGGAAGCGATAGTTGTCCCTCAACCACGGCCCATGGCTTTTCATCGGCGGCGTTATCATTATTACAACCGGCTCCGGTCTCTGGTCCCACTGATATCGGCTGTTTCCGGTGTTCTTCTCATTCTATTTGGTCTGCTCTCGTTTCTGGTCCCTTCTCCCACAGATTCGGATAACCCTGGCTACCTGCGCCGGCAAGCCTTGAAGGTACGAGCGTCCTCTGACACTTCCCTATTTCCACGCACTGCACGTGCGGGAATGAATTTCAATGTCATGCATATGTTTCTTTGTTGCTCAGCTAGGCAATGGCGATGATGATGCTGATAATTCGACCGGAGAACCAGTTTCCCGCGTGCCGGTTAGGTTTTTTGTTGCGCTCCTTTTTTTTCTTTTTTTTGTTCTTTTTTGTTTACTTTTACAATCAATTGTTTTGTGTGGAGCTAATGTTAGGCTTGCTTAAGACTTTTTTTTTTTTTTTTCTTTGTTGGGAGTAATAGAGAGGTGGGGGAAGATTGAATCTAGATATTTGGAGGTCGAGGAATTCCAAATTCTATTATGGATGCAGCAATGCCAGCAAAAACTTTGCACGTATGTATATTATTATGTACTTTATGCCGTTCACTTTTCAATTCAAGGGAGATATGTCTTTTGTTTGTTCTTTGATTTCTGGATTGGTCCAATGATTTTCCTTCCCTATCCCAACTTGGTCGGTTTATGTTTCAGATGCTAGTGTTGTTACGAAACCAAATCGGTACTTGTTGATTGCAACCAGCGGAGGCTTGAATCAGCAAAGGACTGGGGTACCCTTCTGAGCTTATAATTTGTATCACATTTATCACTTTGACTGAACAAGGAGTAAATTCAGATCTGTGCACTGGATCCAGATGATGTAGCTTACCCCTGAGGTCCCCTTAAATTGCTTACCTCTACTCCCTATCTTACAATTTGGGAATCCTCTTGCATTACGTGTACTTCAGTAATGCTAAAAACCCTCATGAATGAACGCAAAACAAAAGTAGCCATTTTAAGCCAACAATTGTTTGAGTTAATGTTAAGCTATTCCTCCAGATGCAATCCCTATTTACAAGTTTGAAGGCCAGCATAATCAAGCAATTAGCATTCGATGCCTTCACTTTCTTTGTGCATATATTTTTATTAATAAGCATTATGTAACAAACTTTGATATGGTTAAAGAGTTCACTGATAGTTAAATCCGCCTCGCCCATTCTAACTAGACCAAAAAAAAAAAAAAAAAAGAAAGGAAAAAACTGGGGTTCTTGCTTGTTGTATCCCTTCAGATCCTTCCTCATGATTAAGAGAGCATGCACATATGTGCACATGCCTAGACCTTCCTATGAATGTCTGAATTCATGGACACAGTATGTATGGGTGTAGCAATATACACATATGTTTACTGTAATATGGGATCGGTGAAACATTGTGGGTTGTTTAGTCTTGAGATACAAGATGCTTGTACTTATAGTTTTGTTTCTGATCATGGTGTTCAGATTTCAGACGTCATTCCACTGTTTTAGGTTTCATCAAAATTTGCCAACTATCTTTTCCATAAATGTACTCTCTGGTATTAAGGGTTTCACTGGTCAATTTTGCAGATCACAGATGCAGTTGTTGCTGCTCGAATTCTCAATGCTACCCTTGTTGTCCCAAAGCTTGACCAAAAATCTTTTTGGAAGGATACAAGGTGGGTTACAGAAAGGAGCATAATCTGCAATTTCTCCAATTGTCTTGATATCAAATCTAGCTATCAAAATCTTTGAGAGCGAACAGGTTTTATATGCACTTACTTGTTGCTATATATATATTTTTTAATTCTTATTCTCTTTTCTGCAGTGATTTCTCTGAAATTTTTGACCTTGATTGGTTCATTTCTTTTCTGTCAAATGATGTCAAAATAATAAAAACTCTCCCAAAGAGAGGAGGGAAAACCTGGACCCCACACACTATGCGCGTTCCAAGGAAGTGTAGTGAAAGATGTTATCAGAACCGTGTGTTACCTGTTCTTTTGAAAAGACATGTAAGTTCTCTTTTCTTGACAACTTGATTTTATTGTCTTTCTTTCACATGGCTCTTGACCATGCTCTCTGAAATTGCAGGATTAATCCTTGTCTAAGTTTAAAATGTATAATGCTTCATGTTAATTTTTAACCCATTCATGAGCATAATTTGAGGTTGTTTTGTTTATTTACCCAAATTAGTCATACACCAATTGGTAAAGATCATTCTAGATTCAGCACTGTGGGTCATTATGTTTTGCATGATTCGAACATGTGGAGGCTAGATAATCATGGTTTAGTAGAATATGGATGCTTAATTTGTTGTGAAATCTGTTAGACATGATCGTAGAAGTTTTACAGCACATTAAGAAACCTTGCCTGTCAGTAATTGTGAGTTGCAACTCTACTAAGGCTATTACTTGGGATTTGCGTCAACCAAAATTTCATTGATCTTACCTTTTTGGTCTAAGGCTTATGAGATTCTCCACTTGGCTATTAAATTGACATTGCTGACCTCATAAATAACATTCTCATGAAATTCCTGATTGATGCAGTTGTTGGTTTGCCCTTGAGACTTCATATGACCTATTGTTGTTTAAGTTGTTACAAATTATTTTTTCATGGATGGATATTTAATTACTTTTCCATGACAATTGTTGATCTGAATGCCGTGACAGGCAGTTCAGCTCAATAAATTTGACTATAGACTTGCAAACAAGTTGGACACACAGTTGCAAAAGTTGAGGTGCAGAGTAAATTTTCATGCTTTAAAGTTTACCGATCCTATCATTGAAATGGGCAAAAAATTGGTCCAGCGGATGACTATGAAATCCAAGCACTACATCGCATTGCATCTGAGGTAGTCTGGTTTTTGGCTAAATTTGTTTTATTTTTGGCTATCACCTTGTGAGGCTAGCTTTGTTCAGTTGTTACACTAACATAAGCTTGCATCTTTGTCCTGTATATTTTGGAGTTAACTGATTAGTCCTTTTATGTTAATGCTCATGATTCAAGCTATTGATCTTGTCAGTTATCATCTGAACTAATTGGAGGCCAGCACTGTGTTCTGTGCCCTTGTACATGCACTGCTGTATGCCCTTGTTTGATTCTCCATACAAACTTGTTTGTCATGAGGGAAGCCCAGCCTTAGAACTAAGTGTGAGTCATAACTAGGTTGACATTGCTGGCCATGTGAGGTTGATTAGAAAGCCTGTTTCCTGTGACTCACTGTGTTATAGTTTCTAATCAATGACTTGAACATTTAAGAACTTGACATTTACAAGGGAAGCATATGTTGTAGTTTCTTTCTGCAACTAAATGTTTTTTACTACAGGTTTGAACCTGACATGTTGGCATTCTCTGGATGCTATTATGGTGGAGGTGATAAGGAAAGAAAGGAATTGGGTGCCATACGAAAGAGGTGGAAAACATTACATGTAAGAGTCAAGTGATATAATTTTGTAAACTATACTGTATGCAGGAAATTGGATAGACAATTCAAAGCCTAATCCTTAGTTCATTTCAAATGCTTGATTCTGAAGTATCTGGAATATTTTGGTAACATATAAAAAACACTGATATTGATGCTTTGTTTGTCTAAGTTGAAATATCATTTATGGGTACTGGACTGTTAGTAGCCTTTGGACATCTATGTGTTTTGTAGTCATAATGGTGGATGCTTTGACCACTATCATAGTCAAGCTTTAAACTAATATTCATTCTATTGTTTTCAATGCATTTGCAGACAAGTAATCCTGACAAGGAAAGGAGGCATGGAAAATGCCCACTCACCCCAAAAGAAGTCGGTCTTATGTTGAGAGCACTGGGTTATGGCAGTGATGCGCATATTTATGTAGCATCTGGAGAAGTATATGGAGGGGAGATGACATTAGCAACTCTTAAAGCTCTCTTTCCAAACTTCTATACAAAAGAGACTATAGCCAGTAAGGAGGAGTTGGAACCATTTTCATCATTTTCTTCTAGAATGGCTGCACTTGACTTTATTGTTTGTGATGAAAGTGATGTGTTTGTGACCAACAACAATGGTAATATGGCTAGAATGCTAGCTGGAAGAAGGTGATTCTTCTTTCTTTCATCTTTATTTCTCTGGCATTTACGTTGTCATACATAACTTCTTTTATTCGGGGTGCCATCTTATGTTGCAGGAGATATTTTGGACACAGACGTACCATTCGCCCAAATGCTAAAAAACTTTACCGATTGTTCTTGAACCAAGGTAACATGACATGGGAAGCATTCGCTTCTAAAGTACGTACTTTCCAAAGAGGCTTCATGGGGGATCCAAAGGAGGTGAGGCCAGGTAGGGGAGAGTTTCATGAGAACCCCCATACCTGCATTTGTGAATATTCAGAGGCAGAGGCCAAAAAGGATTTGGGAATCAGAAAATATGGGAAAGGCTATAGTGCAACAAGAGAAGATGTTGCTATGGATGACCAAAATGTTGACAATGAGCTGGAAATGCCTGACCCTGACAATGATGGTGACCAAGATGTCCCTGAGGGGAATGGTCTGTTCAATGGCACAGTCTTCGATTATGATGGAATCAGCTCCGAGGAGACTGACTTGGATGAGATTCTTTCAGATTAAATGAAGCTACAGTGTCTTCTCTGGACTATTTATGGGTATTTTCTGCAAAATTTCATGCCTACACATTGTCAAAACCTCCTTACCAAGCTGAAAATTACTGTCAACCTATTGTACATAGAAATTCCGCTGAGGAAAGATGGGCCGCCACCTTGTGAAAGATGCCCCAATTTTGAGTGATGACTGTTTTCGTTGGTCAACGATTACGCAACATCATCCTGCGTGTTCTCGAGGTAGACTTTGAGGAGGAGATGCGCGACTTTTGCATGAGCCTTTTTGCTTTTGGCGGTAGTTGCAGCAGGTGATTTTGATACTGAGCCTTACTTTTTGAAGGGTTTAGCAGCTCCCCATGACACCCAACCCACCTGTCAGAACAACTTCGGAGAGTGTCTATTAGGCTCCCCGTTATAGGCAGGAAAGAGAAAGATGAGCAGATAAAGGGGACACGGGTTTCAATTCTTTTCAGCCCCTGGTGGCATTCACCCAAAAAGGAAAAATTGTCGCCTGTTAAGGTATCTGACCTGCGAGGCTTGCTAATTTTAAGGTTTTAGAGTTTGACATCTGCAAACTGATGTCTTGCTTGGAAGTTGTAACTTCAGTGTACATTATTCAGTTCGCTCGGGCTTTTCTCGGAGATTTTTCTGTGTTTTGAAGGGGTGGGGGGGTGACTATTTAATGTGGCCGTTGTTGGCTTTGGTATGCATGGAAAGAACCATCTTCTAACCATATACCAAATTTGATCAATAGGACCATACGAGAGCAATCCGTTGCAGGAAAACAGTAAAGCTCCGAGACACAAGTCGTGTTCTCAAGTGTGCAAGGAAATAAATATACAGTTACGACCACTAATAAAGGAAAAAGAAAGGGAAAAATAAAAATGAACCTGGAGCTTTGGAGTATTTATAGGCGAGATTCTTCTCGAAATTTCCGAATGTTCTTCCGTTCTACACAAGTAATGACGCGAGAACTTTAATCTCGCAAACAAGCCCCTCACTCCTAAGATTCTGTTAACCTTTACAGAAATGAAGCTCTTGATTTGTCACATTAATGCTAGATGACTGATTCTGAGTGGTAACATACTAAAATATTGACCATAATCTTACCATTTCTACTTCATATGCCTCCTACATTTTCACCGATTATTCAAGTTTCTCTAGTTCGACAATGCTATTGAGTCGTGTAACGTTTTTCTTTTTTTCATTAATATTTCCTCATATCACCGTCGTAATTATTATTATTATTATTATTATTATTATTATTATATAGATAATGAACATTCTCCCTTTTTTGTGCAGTTCATATCTACAAGAAATTAATGTTAAAGTTGAAAATATGCGACAGCAATACTACTTATATGCAATCAATAATTAGTTTAGCATATGATAAAATTCAATAAATAATTTTTTTGGCATAGGATAAAAATGCAACGAATTGATACAAGCTTCATGGACTCCAATTGTTTTGATTGGGTGTGAAGCTTAATTCGTACATCACATGTATATAACATTACACGATGATTAAAATTTTTTTATAAAAAAAAAAAAAACAAAATGTTTATCGCGCCATTTGTTTGTTAATCTTTTAACGAGCTTTGGTTCCTCTGTTGCTTTTGCTATTTTAAAGCTTTTTATTTTTTTATTTCCCGTGGTTCGGATAGCTCGCGCGGCGATATCCTGGTCAGAATCTTAATAGTTAAGGTCAATTCTGTCGGAACTCAAGAATCAAAACACTTGATCAAACGCAGAAGCAGAAGCTAAAAAGAGAATCGAAAAAATTGGATTGTTTCAACGCTCCTCAATTTTGCAACAATTTGACCAAATACAAATGGAAATTACTCCGCCTAGTTTGAAATTAAGGTTTATAATTTAATGCAAGTTTTACAGACTTATTGGAGTTGGGCTATCCCTTTCTTGGGGAAAAGGAAAGCACTGCGGCAAGATCGTGTCGACTGCATGTGTATGTATGTACAATAAAAATGAAAATTTATTTTATTTAAAAATTTAAATTATTAAAAAATAATTTTAAAAAGGTCCTAGAAAAGAAAGTGGTAAAAAATGAAAATAATTCTTCGTTTGGCAAAGAGGTAAAAAAGAAAACGAGGAGAAAATGAGAGGAAAGATTCGGGTGGGGCTCATGCGAAAATTTTTTCCACGATTTAGGTGAGAAAGTCAGAGCAAAGTGCTATAGGTTAAGGGAAAATTAAATGTACAAAATTACCCTCAAACAACCGAGCCCCAGAACACTTTGTGATAAGATCCAAGTGGCTTATCCACCACTAGATGCAAAACTCAAGGGACCACCCGAGCTTATCCAAAAGCGGAGGGAGGACTGCATGAGTCATCTTAGCCTCAGACAGATGTCTTTGGTTTCCTCGTCCAAGGGCAGAGACCCAATTTCCAGTTTACTTGCGTCATGGTGAGGACACGTGGTGGCCTAGTCACCGTGTATCTTCTGTCACGCCACGTACCGCGAGACACGCAAGCTGCGGCTGTGTCAGCTTATCGGCAAATCCAAAGAGTTCATGGTTCAAAAGCTTTGGTTGACACGTCATCCACGGAATGAGGTACCGCCACGTGGTGAAAGTACCAGGTGGACCAGGATTTGAAAGTTTGTTGTGCAAAACCAATCATTTCTTTCTTGGCTTTTAGCTTGACAAGTTGCAAAGACGGATTTCGATCGGCTTTCCAACAGTCCCCCCCCCGGGCGGGGTGGAGAAGCGCACTTTCATTTCACCTTGTCATAGCATCCGAAGATCCGGAGAAATTCTTACTTGATACAAATTTACCAAATTTTAAGAAAGTATTAAAAAAAATAAATTAAATATAAAATATTTTTATTATTTTATTAATATTTTTAATTTAATATAAAATATTTACATGTAATATATATTATTTATTTATTTATATTGACTGTAATGAATGCATTCGTACCCTCGGGATCGTGATCGGATTAAAAGAAAATCCTTTTCGATGCTGACATGGACCGGATCTTCACTTGATTTGTACGGTTGCAGAATTGCATTTATCCACAACCGCCAATGTATCTCCAGACTCTTTTTAGCAATTTGTAAGTGGATCCAAAATTTGAAATCTCCGAATAACCCAACTTGCCATATCATACATAATAACGAAATTATAAAGGACAAAATATTGCAAGACACCCTCCCATCTTCCAGCTTGCTGGTTTGGTTACTTTCTAACAATCAAATGGTTACGAGTTCTAGGGATGGCAGCTAATTTCATATATATATATATATATACACACACACACAAACAGAATTATTGTTAAAAGTAATAATTTAATTAGTAACTTATAAATTTAAATAAGAATAGTAACAAATAATTTTTAATTTATAAATATAATAATTAATATATTTATAATTTTTTATAAAAAAATAAAATTTAAGATTGAACTATTATGGAGAGCACACAATAATAACAATAATGCCATTTAAAAGGTTTGCCGACACACGTCGGATTTCATAGGATTCCCATTAAGGTATTTGGTTGGTAAACAAAGATGTTTTAACAATATCGTTTTGTTAGTTTATAAAATTAAGTACATTCATGGATACATATGATTGGTTTTGTAGATTATGGTGCAAAGAAAGAGAAAATCAATTCTCAAACACTCACCTCCGTGTAAACGATGGCATCTTTTTTTATCCACCATCTGAAGAACGAAATACTGTATCTCTTTGTGCTGAACTATAACAAAAAGAAAGAAAAAAAAAAAAAAAAAACCAAAAGGCATAGAAGAAAAGTGACGGATGAATGAGGAACACGTGGCAAAATCAGACCCGAACCCAAAACTCAGACCTAAATCGAAATCCAAACCCAAACCCAAACCGAACCGAACTCGTCTGATCAGTCTCTTTCTGTCTCTTTCTTTCTCTCTTTCCTTCTTTTTTTTTTTTAATTTACATTTTGCTGTATTAGTGTCGCTTTGGTTGTGCAATGGTGGTCAATTCAATGCCCCAATAGACAAAGCAAAGATTCTATAGCTATATTCTCTCTTCCTGCGCTTTCGTTCGCCCACTTTCCTTCCTCCATAGCTCATCGTCATCGTATCTATAAATATATTGAAGTTTCAATTTTATTTATTTTTTTTTTTTTAGGGAAACTCTCAACCATGTCCCATCCTGCGTCTGGAGTCTCTTTAACTTAAAAAATTTGAGAATCAGTCCCACTTGCACTTAGATTAGAAACATTAATCAAAGCTTCTTTCTTTTTTAGGGGTTTTATTTTTATGGCATTTTCATGATTAATGAATGGCCACTCAGTTCGATTTCAAGCTCAGACCATCCCACATTTCTCCGTTGCAAGGCAAAGGGGGCGGCAACATTCATGGTTTGGAGCTGCTGCCAAGAAAGAAGCGGAGGGTCTGCTTTCAAGCGGCGGGCCGAGTCAGCGTCATTCGGATCAGTTGCTGTTGCTCTGACCCGGTTGTTCCGATTCGTAGGTCTGCCCGGTCGGGTAAGAGCTTGGACAAGGCGGAGGAGAAGAGCCCCCATCGAGTCCGAATACAAGCCACTCCAGCTTCGCTATTTGCTTCCCCACAGTACGCCGCCGTATCGGGCTTTGTTTGTTTTTTTCTTGTTTAATTGGTGCTCGACCTCGATAATTTCAGTTTTGGAAACGACTTCAGTACCTCTGAGTTAAATCTCATTGGTACATTGAACTACGTAGTAATAGTAGGTAGCATTATCTGTATTTTGATGAATGTGATGATGCTGGGTTATATTTTACTTGCTTCTTCTCTAGAGTTAATTAATAAGAGGTGGAAGGCGCCCTATGGGTTGGCAGTGTCTTCCACCAGTCCTCTGTGCCAGTCATTTTGTGTGTGTCCCTTTTGCATTTACCCTTTCTATGTTAGTTATGGTTTTTGGTATCTCTTTGTTGCCTTTTCATGTAATGTGAGCTTAAAAGAAACAAGACAGGAAAAGAAAAGAGGAAAGAAAAGGGAAATTTAAATACTGATTCTTTACTCAGACAGAGGAGGTATTGTGTTTCAACATAATAGCAGACAGAAAACTTAGTGAATGGTCCAATTTTATCCTACTTAGATACATAGTACAGAAGATTCTGCAACGTTTTGGAGGACATTTATGTTTGCTAAGATTTATGTGTGCATGTTTTATTTGATTTTCCGTGCTTTTACTTTCTTTGTGATAGTGTTCAATATGCTCCTGGGTCTCTTGTTAATGCAGAAGTTTGTTGTTTTAGTTTGTATTGAGCTTTTTTCCGCTGGAGATGATATTAGTAGGCAGAGAAATTCTTTTTAGATAAGCTACTGTTTGCTCTTAGTCAAAACATCCTAAGATCTCTAAATTTGATGTCGGTTGATGTTGCTACTGTTGTAGGTCTCGGTTCACAACAAAACAGGAAAAATTCTATCCTTGTTGTACGCAGAGAAATTCTGGTCCACAGTCCCATGACAGTCCCCCAAAGAGAGGTAACTTCTAATACACAGTTTCTTGTTCTAGATGCTTATTTTGTCGTATACTCTATGAAAATAATTGCTAGATCCTGTGATGCCTGTTAATTTTATGATTTATGACCAATAAATGCGCAATGACATTTCTAAGAAATGATGTTGTGTGTAACTGATACTGTCAATATAGACACTGGCATTGCGAATGAGAAAGACTGGGGCATCAACCTGTTAAATGAAAACATTAATGAGTCGGGCACTAATGAAGACGGCAGTACTTGGTATCAAGAAAGTGGAGAGGACCTGGCCGAAAATGGATATAGATGTAGATGGACAAGGATGGGCGGTCAATCACATGATGGTTCTTCAGAGTGGAAAGAAATGGTACAGGGTTATTTTGATCTTGTTATATTATGATGCTATGTTTTGCTAGCCTAAGCAATTGACATTGAGTTTTTTGTAAGTTAATGTGCTAGGTGGATAATACTATCCCTCAATAAAACCTTAGTGATCATATTTGCCTAGGTGTTAATAAATGATAGCAATGCACTGCATTTTATATGAAGACATTACATTTTTGCAATTACTAATTTCCAACACCAATGATCACTATAACCATACTGCTAATGTATATTGACAATATATTACATTGTTTTAGAGGTTAAAATCACGCAAACAGTGTGGCCCATCATGTTCAACCCCATTAACCCCCTTCCCCTTAAGGAAAAGGGATGTTCAGCACTTGTTAACCAGTGAGATAATTAAGATCATGTCTGTCACCATAATATGAGATAATTAACATCATGTTTGTCACCGTAATATAACCCAGAAAGTTTGCTAGTAGTAAATTCTGAAGGCATTTCTCAAAGATATGCCACATTGTCATTGTTTTCATAAGTGAGTATCGTCCCTGTTTGATGCATTTAATTGGATTTATTGATCTCCTTGACAGTGGTGGGAGAAAAGTGACTGGACTGGATACAAAGAGCTAGGTATATCACTTTCAATATCATAGAGAGACAATTTCTTCATTAGGCATAATAACTGGAGTTATTGAACTCAGTTTTATCCAATTACTCACCCTCAATGGGGCAATGGATCTTAGGCGTGGAAAAATCTGGAAGGAATGCTGAAGGAGATTCATGGTGGGAAACATGGCAAGAGGTGCTTCATCAAGATGAGTGGAGGTCTGGATATTGCCTGGGTTTGTCTGTTGTGAAAAAACTCCTTTGCCATGATATATATATATATATATATATATATATATATATCCACCTTGAAATGGATTCTTACTTCTTTTGATTTCTCAGTGTGGAATTTTATTGTGGCAGTAATCTAGCAAGAATAGAGAGGAGTGCTCAAAAACAAGCAAAATCAGGCACTGAAAATGCTGGATGGTATGAGAAATGGTAAGCTACTATCAGTCTATTACAAAACAACTTGTTTTGCAGGCACTAAGTATGCAGCTGAACTGAAAGAAAATGTTTACCATTCAATATTACATGTACATAACATTCTGATTTAGGTGGGAGAAATATGATGCCAAAGGCTGGACCGAGAAAGGGGCACACAAGTATGGTAGACTGAATGAGCAGTCATGGTGGGAGAAATGGGGAGAGCATTATGATGGAAGAGGATCCGTTCTCAAATGGTTTATTCTAATTCTTCATTTTCTCATTTTTTGGATTTTAAGTGCTTTCATCCAGTTGTTATTTTTATTACTGGTATGGTCAATGTTGTCAATCATCAACTGGTAATGCACACACCTTGAAGAGTTTTTTGTTAATGTTCTGGCATATTCTAAGAAATTGAAATATTTCTGCTGTATTTAGTTGCCTTTGGTTCAAAGCAAGGAAAATTGACCAGTTGTCAATGTGCTCCTAACTTCAGGGAAAAATGTATTACTCCCACATATTGATGTACTTAAAGCCTTACAACGATGGATAACATATAACTTGTATTTTTACCTGTCCTTTTATTTCGTTTTGTTATGCTTTGGGAATCATTGGAAAGTTACAGGAGGTTTTACTTCATATTTTCTATGCAGTTAGACATTGCTAGCTGGAGGTTGCTCTGACTAGTTTTATTGATCTTTTCTTTCTCATTCATCAGGACAGATAAATGGGCTGAGACTGAGTTGAGCACTAAGTGGGGAGACAAGTGGGACGAAAAATTCTTTGGTGGAATGGGCACACGCCAGGGGGAGACATGGCATGTTTCCCCAAGTGGTGACCGTATGTTTAACCCATATGTGATTATGAGCCTGGCACATGTGCTGATTCTACATTGCCTTTTTTGTGATTATTTAAAAGTAGCCAATTTATTCATATGTGCTTCTTGCCTCAAAGATTAAATGGACCTACCTAATTATAGTTCATTGCAATGTTCTTGTAATGCTTCTTTATTTATGCTTTTGTCATATTTGGTGTTGTAAGCACTTTTATCTTACCCCTAGGTTGGTCAAGGACGTGGGGAGAGGAACACTTTGGAAATGGGTATGGAACTGAAAGTACTATATCACTTTATCCTCTGATAAACACTTCTTTATGGTCTGGCAAGTTTGGAAGTGTGCACTGACTTACTGGTTATAAAGCTAAAACACCTGCATTCCCTTGTGAGTTTGCTTGCTCTATTAAGAGTTCATGTGCCTTTTACATTCTACCAGGAAAGTCCACAAATATGGAAAGAGCACAACGGGTGAAAGCTGGGATATTGTTGTGGACGAAGAAACCTACTATGAGTAAGAATATGCTTACTAATATTTGTTGTATTTGAGCTTCCAGTCAACAGCATTTGCAGGATTAGGTAGAGCAATTCACCCATTGAACTATACATCCCACAACAGTTCAATTGACAAGGTCTGTTTATGATGAAGGGCTGAACCTCATTATGGATGGGCTGATGTTGTCGGTGATTCAAGTCAGTTGCTGTCAATTAAACCTCGTGAGAGGCCACCTGGTGTCTATCCAAATCTTGATTTCGGGTCATCACCACCCCCAGCAGATGACTCAGGAGACTTTCCTCCGTCTTCTTCTCTATGAATGCTCAGTTTGCAGCTCCTCTGTTTCATTTTAGTTGGTTTTATCTCTCATCTAATGTGATCTTGCTTGAGATTTGTGATAGGATGTTGTGAATTATTTTTCAATTCATTCATTCTTTGGATGCAAAATGCATCCACTCTCAAGCCACCATTGATTAGACATTGTTTTAAAATTCTGAGGAAGTTCTAGATTCTGGGGCAGGCATGATGGCCAGAAAATCATGTAATGTTTAGAAATGAGGGGTCTCCAGGGCTGAGGAGGTTCATCGGGTGTTGTTGGTTGATCCAACTACTAGACCGGAGAATGAAGTTGGAACCATTGTAGTTGTGGAGATTTACCCTGAGCTGCGATCTGTTCTGTAATTTGCCAACGAATACCTCGGGATGTGGATTCGGGCATCCTGGAGTCAGTTTACTGCGGGCTTGTAGTCTCTGAACTGAATGGGGCCCGAGATTAACCTCATTGAGATTCTATCTCATCTCCACATCGTTCGTTATGGGCTTGTTGAAACATGACTCCCTTTCCATCAGACCTGTCTCATTAACAATCTTAGTATCCATTAGACAATCACCAGTCATAAGTCTAATGGTAGAGTCAGCTATTAATTTCAAGTTTAAGATTCAAATCTTAATTCATATGAAATAAAAAAAATAATAATATAGATTGGATAGTCATTAATCATAAGGTTTAATAATAGAGTTGTCTAGATTTTTAATTTTAGATTTAAATTTTGATTCTTATTCCCTAAAGAATTAGGGATTAGATGATTACAAATTACGTGTGACTCGACTCTAGAGTCTTGATTGCCAGTATTAATTTAGACAATTCTTTGCATGTGGGTTCAAAAATTTCCAGCTAGAAAGAGTGAATCTCAAATCCCTATGCTCGTGGGTCTTCAAACAAAAATTTCCAGCATAATGGGAACAGTTTGGACTCAATTCAAGAGTAAAATGCCCAATAATCATACATTCTCAAAAAAAAAAAAAAACAAAACAAAAATGCCTGTAGCTCATACCAAAGCCAGGAAAGCCCATAGAAGCTCTCAAATGCAATCAACCACGTCGTATGGATAACTGTTGGGCTCTCAAATGCAAAATACAGATGTTAAAAGATACGAAAATCCTAATGTCAGCACCAATCCACTCTGGGCAGTAAATCCGGGACAAGTTACCACTTTTATGGTAGATCCAATTCTTCATCTTCTCTCCTCTGCACATGGCTCATGGTGTAGTCTTTATACACCTTCTGCTCACGACGCTGAAAATGTAATATGCAGCATGGAGGGCAAAAGGAAGGTGATGCAAGAATGCAACTCCAAATGTTGTCTCCTTGTAAAGTTTTTATTTTTTTATTTAATTTTTCAAAAAATGTTTATGTGGTGAAATTGATTATGAAACTGTCCCATACAGCATTATTCCATTAGAGGATTGTGTTAGCTTCACTGACAGAGCGGTGAGATTGAAGAAAAAAAGTTGAAGTTAAACAATTTAATTGCAAAAAATTAAGATTGAGTAATAAAAATAAAAATAAATCATAACATTGATGACGAAAAAAAAATACATTACGCACCCACGTATTATACACAACATAAATATGTAGCATATGAACATTTAGTCTTTTGAGAAAGTATGTGTGTACGTTTTACTTTGTTTTAAGGGTGTTTTAATTAATCTTATATATTATATACAAATATTCTTTGTTATAATGAGACATTTAAAAATAAATAAATATATATTTTAATCATATAATTTACAGTTTAACGGATTTTTCACTAAAAAATGGACGTTAAATAAAGGGCGGGAGTACGGAGAGGGGAATGAAACGAAGAAGACAGCTGCAGCCGAGACAACTCTCCTTCTAAGCGCGCGCGAAAGGCGAAGCCCCTTTGTCTCTTTCTAACCTCTGTCTCTGTCAATCGCTCTCTTTTTTTTTTTCTTTTTTAATCTATATTTACAAATAAATTGTATTGTATGTTTCCTCGCTAGAAAGGAGGCTTGTCCGACGGGGGCCTGAGTCAACTCGGACCGAGTTGATTTATGGGGGGCTGCCAATCGTCCGTTTTGGCCGTACCTGCCTGAGAGGACAAGAACAACAACCACCGCCACCATCACCAACAACAACCAAAACAGCATCATCATCGTCATTTGTACCGCCGTCATGCCCAAAATAACCCCTCGGCTCTGCATCCATACGGCAATGATCTAGGCGGTGTGCCGGCCTTCACCGAGTTCTCGCTCGCCGACCTAAAAGCCGCCACCAACAACTTCAGCCCCGAGTTTATCGTATCGGAGGGCGGCGAAAAGGCCCCTAATCTCGTGTACAAAGGCTGTTTACAGATGAAGAACAACCGCCGTTGGATAGCCGTTAAGAAATTCACCAAATTGGCCTGGCCCGATCCCAAGCAGTTCTCTGTAAGTAACCCCCCATTTTCAGTTCTTTCTTTGATTTTCTTTTCTTCTTGTTATATATATATATATGAATTTTGAATCTTCCAATTTGAATTCAAATTTTAAGTTTAATTCTCGATGTTTTGCAATGCGTGTTTTAAAAGGATGAAGCGTGGCGTGTGGGGAATCTCAGGCACAAAAGGCTGGCAAATTTGATCGGCTACTGTTGCGATGGGGACGAGAGGCTTCTGGTGGCAGAGTACATGCCTAACGACACCCTTGCCAAATATTTATTCCACTGTATGTCGCTGCATTCTAGGGTCTCTACTTTTGCTTCTCTTTCCATTACCGTTCAATTTGATGTCCTTGTTGCAATCGTTGAAGTTTCAAACACGAATTGGACTCTCAGAATTGATTTTAGCCGCTGAATTTAGAATTAGTGTCTTAAGGATTGTCTGTGAAGATCCAGTTATATTCTTATATTGCTGCTTTGAAGTTAAAATAGTATTCATGGGGTTAATTAAATTCTCTGTTCCACAACTTGATATTATGTCTGAATGTATGCTATTTCACGTCTTTCCAGGGGAGAATCAGACTATCGAGTGGACAATGCGTCTAAGGGTGGCACTTTGTATTGCGGAAGCTTTAGATTATTGTAGTGCTGGAGGCCGTCTGCTTTACCATGATTTAAATGCTTACAGGGTTCTATTTGATGAGGTATTGTAACTTAACTCTTTGTGAACTTGAAGACCTATTGTTGTCCAACTGTATAAGAATCATCATAATTCAACCAACATTTTTGGCTTTGTTTTGATTGGGTGAACATCTGGATGTTTTAAGACATTGTCATTCGGAGAATCTATTGAGATTTATGGGAGCAAAGTAGTAATTTATCAGATGGTTTTGGCAGAGTGGAGATCCCCGGCTATCTTGCTCTGGATTGATGAAAAATAGTAGGGATGGGAAAAGTTACAGCACAAATCTTGCCTACACACCCCCAGAATATCTAAGAAATGGTAATTTCTTTATCTTTCCCAGTATTATTACGACCTTTCATTAAGAAAATGTAGGTTCCCTTGGTGTAACCCTAGTTTTCCCATTCAAGAAACATCACTGACTTTCCAAGTCTTTTTTATCATTTTGTAATTCTGAATTGTTTCTTTATGATATTTGGGTAAGAAGTGGAATCCTGTAAGGTTTGAGTTATACCTAAACCACATTTACATATGCCCATGGAATCTTTAAGCTAATCTTTTAGGACTGCCATCATAAGAACATAAAATAAAAATTGGACATAAAATTTTGAGAAAGGGGAATCAAGTCAAATTGTATTTATATGCACCCCCACTCTCCCTAACCACCCAAAAAAAAAATTCAAAAAGTTGCTTTTGATACTAATTGTGTGTGGGTTGCATTAGTGATTGCTATCTGACTTTACAAGGGAAAGAAATTTTTACAATTGTTGTAGGAATGGTCACTCCAGAAAGTGTTATCTTTAGTTTTGGCACTGTTCTTTTGGATCTTCTCAGCGGAAAGCACATCCCTCCTAGTCATGTAAATGTAAATTGCTTCATTCTGGCCAGTGGTCCGAGAAGAATGTGCTCTGTTGTTTTGGTGGAATGATTAGTTGTGGCCACTAGTTGTGGATATTTTAAATTTTGTGCTTGATGCCACAGCTATGAGTGTTACCTCAATGAATCTTTACTACAATGGGCTTTGTTACAGCTATGATATTGTTGCTAAATTCATGTTAATTGTTGGA
This sequence comes from Rhizophora apiculata, assembly GCA_037832385.1. Lineage (NCBI taxonomy): Eukaryota > Viridiplantae > Streptophyta > Magnoliopsida > Malpighiales > Rhizophoraceae > Rhizophora > Rhizophora apiculata. The sequence continues at coordinate 711,551 of CM075430.1, read as the reverse complement.
AGTTTTATTTTCTTGACATCAATGTGCTGGTGGTTTTTGTGCTTATTCAGGCGCTTGATATGATACGGGGCAAAAACATCATTCTCTCGATGGATTCACATTTGCAAGGAAACTTTTCCACTGAAGAGGCAACTGTGATTTTTGATCTTGCCTCACAATGCTTGCAATACGAACCAAGGGAATGGCCAAATACCAAGGATCTTGTTGCAACACTTGCTCAACTGCAAAATAAACTTGATGTAAATTGTCTTCTTGTTTCTCTGTATATTTGTTTGAGTTGACAATGATCTATTGTGGATGCATTTTAAATTCTTGCACTGTTAGATTATATTTAGTTTTGCGATGTGCAGTGTACTTGACTATTGCTACCACAATTGTTACACAATTTGATAGCTTTCTAGAAGGCTGTTGTCACATAATATGGGGAGAATTTAAGTTATGACATTTTTGCTTGCAGGTTCCATCATATGTGATGCAGGGTATACCAAAGCATGAAGAAGCACCACCTACTCCACGACACCCTCTTTCTCCATTGGGCAATGCATGCTCACATATGGATCTCACTGCTATCCATCAGATTTTGGTGATGGCGCATTACATGGATGATGAAGTAACCAATGAGGTAATTGACTCCCTCAATAGAATTTTGCTGTTGCCTGTTTATGCTCCCGTGCTAAAATCTTGGCATTATCCAGTTCTCTTTCCATGAGTGGACCCAACAAATGAGAGATATGCTGGAGGCCAGAAAGCGCAGGGACATAGCATTTGGTGACAAAGTTTTTGTAACTGCAACAGAATGCTACTCTCAGGTCTTTACTCCTTCTACAGCCTTGATTATTCATGTTCCCTGTTACCAAATATTTGAAACTTTAAGAAATAAGTACAAGCGATTCTAGATATGATTCAATGACATTATGGTAACTTCGCTTGCTTGTGCAGTTCATAAACGTGGGAACAATGGTTTCACCTACTGTTTATGCACGGCGAAGTCTTTGCCATCTCATGTGTGACCAACCAGATGATGGCCTCCGAGATGCAATGCAAGCAAAATGCGTGTGCCCTGACTGGTCTACAGCATTTTACATGCAAGCTGTTGCGCTGGCCAAGCTGGCATGCACAAAGATGCAGTTGACATGCTGTATGAGGCTGCTGCATTAGAAGAAAAAAGGCAACGTCGTGGGCGAGGACCCTGAAAGGTGATTCATGTTCTTTTGTAACTTCATTAATTGTTGTTGTTTCTAACACGCATGGCTTTTCGTGTATAACTGGAACTTGAAATTTGGGTTTCTTCTAAATCAATTGTACCATAGGTTTGGGGGTTAGAGGGAGAGTGGTTGCACATTGGTGGTTGTAATTATATATATATATATATATATTTGTTTTTCCTCTTTGAAATTTGTTGAAGTAATTGATTGGTTGTCAATGTGCAGTCCATACGGAAGAGAGAACTCTTCTTTTCATTCTTCTCGTGTGTCGCTCCCTGCCTTTCCATCAGGTTGACAGAATACATGTTATCCCAAGACAGGACGCGAGTGAGTCCAGCTAACGGTCAGATTTTTATTTTTATTTTTTAAAATTTGGAATTTTAAAATCCAAGTCTGGTAACTTACATGGTAGAATTGATTACAAAAGTTGCCTACTGCCGTTATGATTGATCAGGATGATCGCACATACCAGTAACAAAGGATAATCGGAAAAAAGGGGAAATGAAGTAAAAAAAAAAAAGAGTACAACGAAACCTGAAACAAAAGTTGGCTCAGTGCTGTCACAGTGGTTTCTGTTTTTTGATATGAGTCGTATTTGTCTGTTAATTAAATTATCTAACAAAGTTCCCGTCCAGTGCGAATGTGCCAAACACCAATGACCATCCGACTTGATAATTTAGTAATAATTTGACATACTTCTACACATTTGATCGAAGTGTATATTCTTTTAATACAAATCTCCTTAAATAGGTGGAGTGTGACATATAACAAGCTGTTGAATTTAAAATTTAATAATTGTTATGATCCAATATGGACAAATTTCGTTTGGAGTCATCACTGTTGGAATGATGAGTCATTCATATGGAGAAGTTGACATTAACAAATAATCTTTAATTTTAATTTATATAAACATTACTCATATTTTTATTATATCTCTTTTTTAATCTTTATTAAAAAAAAAAAAAAAAATCATGCGCCAATGGAACGGATGTTAAATCTACTTATTGTGCAGTAGATTAGTCAATCCGACAATTGGAGTTGGTTCACGTGTCTGTTTATCTTCACCTTCTCCCGGGAGACTTTTCAAAGAAAATTATTTAAGCAATGGCTTGAAAGAAAGAACACATTGTCCCCAGGATCAACTTATCCGTCTTGTAGATTTTAGGGTTAGATTCTTGAGAAGCGAAGTTGAGATTTATAAAACATAATAGGTAGATATTCTTTAAACTATGTTCTTGCTCCTCCTTTTCCAGCTCAACTTCTTTAACTACTTGAGCTCCCATACTTTTGTTATGTACTTCACACTTGAATCATTCTCCTCATAGAGTTAAGAATTAAAAAAAAAAAAAAACACACACACACACACACACACATCACAGTAAAATATATACAATATATTAGGGATTTGTTCGCCAATAGGTCACCAAGTCTCAATTTTATTAATGTGGGTTCGTAACTTTCAATTTGTACAAATAATGTCAATAACATTTAGAAAAAGACCAATGCGGGACTCCCGTTATTTTGCTTGTTAGATGTTCTCGTCGCAACTGATAGGCCCCATTGATGAGCCAGGAGTTGGCTAATCCTGACTTTCTCTCTCTTCATTCCCACGCCACATCTCTCTATTCGCCTCAATGCACTCTCTCTCCGCCTCCCATTTCCCCTTCATTCAAGCCTAATAAAAGCAAATTAGCTGCAAAAAGAGACCCCAAAAGCTTTATTGACTTGCCTAAAAGAAAACGTTGAAAAAGAATGACACAACTCTCAGCCAGCAATTGATTGGAAGACTCACTAGATGGATATGAATTTATGAACCGTTGTTGGAGAATTTGGTCGCGCATGTCATTCCCAATAAGCCAACATTGCCTCTAATCTCATTTCCCTTGCCCATGGGCACAACGAATTATTCATAGACCGCCAAGGAAAATTGTGCTCGCTGAGACAATACAACCAAACGACAAATAAAGACTTGCGAAGTCATGGAGATGTTTCTAATCTAAGAAGAAGGAAAACTCTGGCTTGTTCGAGATGGTGGTCAATGCCATGTTCGGGTCTAGGCCTCGAATGTCTTAGCATTTTTATGTTAAAACGCGCCATGAACTCTTGGAGGAACTCATCGGTCCTGTGGTTCACAGCCATGAGGGCCGCGGGACTTTTCTTCCTTCTCCTAGTCGTAACTGTATAACATGTTTCCCAATTGCCAGAGTTCTTTGTGAAAGAGGTGGCAAATCAGAATACCATTTCTGACCGGCATTTTGACGGTGCGGTGAATTCCTTGCATATATTTGCGTCGAACACAAAGCGTAAGGAAATGAGGGTGCAGAACTTGGTCCAATGTTGGATGGGGTCTCTGATTTTGTCATTCAGAGTCCAAGACTGTGAGGCTTGAACTTTTTACGTACTAGAGTGTCTAGGAACTCTAAATTGCTCGAGCTAGTGTCTTCAAAGTTCTCGTATGGCAGCCACTTGTTGATGGACTCCCATCGGCTGTTGCGCAATCATGCTATTTTCCTTGGACGGGGGAAATATCAAACCAATGCGAGGTCAGATCATTCCTGATTGATCTCCTCACGCAACAACAGGAAATTGGGGAGCAGTTCCTGGATCTCCCTGACCGAGTGTACGAGGATGAGTTAGAGGGAGAGTAGAGCCTCTAGCTTGAGGGTATGTCTACTGCCTAGACACCCTCTTCCTTTGTTGAGGAAGTGTTAAGGAAGCGTACGCTTATTGTTCCAATTCTCCACTGAAGTGTTGGCAAACAAATATTGATTGATCCCAATGCGATTGCACAAACATAGCACTCAGAAGATTAAGGGTGAAAGTAAAAAACACATGACGTACCATTCCCCTAGAGCTAAGACTACGTGGGTTGGATTAGAATACACGCAATAACAAACATGTAAGATAATATAAGTTGGTTCCAACCAAGTCCATTAATAATAATTTTTAGTGTTATTACAATAAAAAAAATAAAAAAGATAAATATAAATAACCATTTGCTTTGTTTTGGTTAATCCTGTTTTTTTTTTTTTTTAAACACCCCTGGCCACATTGGATTTCGATAAGCAGAAGTACGAGTCGTACAATATGACCATTGCCTATTTCGGCATTATTATTATTATTACTTTTTAATCTTTGGACACCCTATGATTCCTCGAAAAACTGGAGCATATTGCAGCATGCACAGAAACCAATCGCCGTCTCCTTCCCTTGTGGGCCAGCGCACTGCCAGTGGATGAATCATCTTTGCCAACTTAAAATTATACATAGAATCGTCCATGGAGTATAATTGTAACGCTTCTCTCCTGCACGCCACGAGATTGGCAATGCCACGGTTCAAAAGGCCCAGGACTGGCCCTGTACAGGACAGGGCGCTTTGGAAACTTGGCCAGATACTGCATGCGATGTGCTTCCACTCCATGTCGACAAAGAGAGAATGCTACTTTTATTATGGAATGAACAATAATTTTAGTGTCTTATTATGCAAATATCGGAATTATTTCGCAATTAATAGTCATTTATCATTCATGTCATTAATAGGGATTTTTATTTCTACTTCAACTTCGTTTTTCTGCTAAGTCATAATGATATTAATACATTCAATTACCAACAAATGTTTGGCATTTAACCAACACCCAACAAAGCATATATATATATATATATATATATATATACATAACATCGCCAAATATTTTTAAATATCTAAAAGTTTTTCCACGCATTCTAATTATAAATATAGATTAAGAATATTAGAAGTGATAAAAACGTAAAAACAAAGGAATTAATAATTAATATGTTGAATTTCAAGGTTTCTTTCATACACTGGCCTTGGAAAATTTTTGCCATCATTTCATGACTTGTGGACGTGCCCACAAATAATAAATAATTATTCTAATTGGGACTATCAAAATGCTGAGAATATTTATCTCGTACACATAAATTTAAAATATGATAAACGCGTCTTATATAAAAATACTTACCTGTACACTTTTCTCAAACCGCCCACGCTCCTTATTGTCGAGGTCCACCTAAGGTCGACGGCCTTGCTCTGTTTGAGAGCCTTAACTCTTTGCTTGTTTGACCTTGCAGGTTACCCCGAGGCCTGGGTGGAGGCTGCATTTCGGATCTCGGATGGGTTGAAGTGGAACGCTACCAATAGTAAAGAGATAAGCAAGACCTTTGATTGGATGGAAAGAAAACAGGAGAAAGCGAGAGAAATTATTTTTTGTGTTGTGATACCAATTAGCGCAAATATTTAAGTTTTATTTTTAATTTTTAAAAAAAAATTTGAATTTTTTATTTATAAATTTTTGTTTACAAGTTATACGTCTCGTAATTTCTAATATCGCCCTAACATGATTACAGGATTTCTTTGTTCATAACTTGACTGCTTGATAAATTTGACAGAGTTTACGATTTGATTGAGGAAAAAAAAAAAATCATACTAGATTTATAAAAACATGTTAAATTCATGATTTTTTTTTTTGTGTTTAACCCTAAATTTTTATAATCTTAACATTAATATATGGATTAAATAAAAAAAATAATACTCTATATTATAATAATTTTTTATTAATTTTTTTAAATTATATTTTATATTACAAAATTTTTTAATTTAAAAAAAATATTTTTTTTTCGTAGAATTGCTTCCCATGTTATGATTATTTATAAAAAGAAAAATAATTAAAATTTCTTTAAATTTATTATATGATTTTCAATTAGACATCACAAAATATTAATTGATATAATTGTGACATTTAATTAAAAATTACATGATAAATTTAACTAAGAGTTAAGAATATTTTTAATTAATAATATTAATATAGATAAGTAATTCTAAAAAAAAGTAAATTGAAAAACTTTTTAAAGTTTAAGAGTAATTTTAAAAAAAATATTTGTTTAAAAATTATTGTAATATAAATGAATAATTTTTAATTTAATTTTTGTATATATTTAAGTTAATTTCTTAAAAAATAATAAAATATATGTTTAAAAAAAAAAAAAAAGATAGGTGATAACCGAAACCAGATTCAAAACTGGATTTGAATTGGTAAGGAGCCTGAGGTAAGACTAATCTAGAGCAACCCAAAAATTAAAGCCGGAATCAGCCGAGTAGGTTCAATTCAGCTTTTCTAGTGGATTCTGAAACCGAATCTTAGAGTGGAACCAAACGTCCCCCCTCCCCCAACCTTAATCCTTCGACGTGGCCAGACAAGATTAGTAGTATTTTCTATGCAACCAAAGTTCTGACATCGTATTATTGTCCTTCCCATGTCGAAATGTCGCCAGCCGAAGCGTGTATCTGGTACAACCGACAGCGAAATAATGTCACGTCAAATTTTACTCTACGTCAACAAATATTTTAAAAATTCAACCGATGATGAAACCCCACAAGAAAAAAAAAAAAAAGGCGTTAAATTGAGATTTAAACTGATTTTTAATAATATATATTATTAAATACGAAAAATAAAAAAATCAATTATGTATAATATATTTTGAATGCAAATCATATTTAATAGTCTAATTTAAAGATTTTTTTTTACCAAAAAAAAAAAGTTATAGAAAAACTTGATTATATATTAAAATTTTAGTTTATTTGAATAAATTAAAAGTTTAGAAAAAAATTAGAATCAATTACAATTTAAACAAAGTCTTGGGTTAAAATACATTTTTTGCTATTTAAATTGAAAACCTATTAGACCATATTGGAAACAAATTTTCTAATTTTTTTAATCGATTGGGAACCATTTTCTCACATTTGATTAGTTTAAATTTTGTATAGTTCTTTTATATTAAATTGAACTATAATTTGATTTGTACACAATTAAACAATTTGACTGTTCAGTCTAATCATTTTTTTTTCAAAAAAAAAAAATGTACTTCTTGTGCCAATTGGAAACTGGCTCAGGCAATAATTTTTCCTAAAATCGTCACAACATATATTCGTGTGTGTACAAAGCAGATGCCAGCCGTGGGGCCAAAGTAGACGTGTTGATCTTAAAAAATGCGGAAGACTTGCGGAGAGTGGAGAAGAGTTGCTGGTACTGGTCACTGATTCATAGATTTATATTTTAGTTTGGCCTAGAAAGCCAGAAAAAGCAGCACCTGGATCCCATTAACCGATCGAAATGACTAGGAATGGACAGGGTGGGCAATCGGGTCTTTCGATCTGCGCGGCAGATTCCATAAAGGTAAAAATCAAGTAAAGCCCAATCAACAACAAGGGGTCAGTGGAAAATCAGGCACCGCAGGAAAACCTATTTGGCCAGAAGTGGAGGTGTGACGTGATATTCTCCTCGGATAAGCGGATTAGGCCCCGCTACCCCCTCCTCTCCCTCTCTCTCTCTCTCTCGATTCTGGATAAAGAAAAGTGCTCTGCCCAGGTATGTAATAATTATGTGATAATAAGTACTAATTAAATTTTTAATTTTTTATTATGATCAATTTTTATATACAAAATGAGATTGTCAAACACTTATATTTTTCTTTTCTTTTCTATGTAATAATTAATTATGAAAATATTGATGTTGTTATCATTATTAAAATATTGAATCTGCTGGGGTGTGGTGGAAGAAGCAAAGCAAGAAAGCAACGTTAGAATCCACGTAGACGCGCGCATAGTTGCTTATAGGTGCGCACTACGACTTATGGTTTTATTATTTTTTTTTTTAAAAAAACGTTTTTCTCTTCTTTCATTTTTAATGTGCTAGTCCCACGCATAAAAAGAGAGGCGAAACAAAATAATAGACAATCAACAGGCCATGGGCGCGTTCCCAAAATCCTTTGTTTCATGCAAGACGACTCAAATTTTGTATTTCGTTTTGTTCTTGAGCCAACCGATTCACGTGAACCCTGCCTGACTTTCCTTTTTAGAACGATCACCGCCATATATATATATTTTTGTTATATCTATATATCGCTTTTTTTTTTGTTTTGTTTATAATTAGAAAGAAGGCGGAACTGGAGAAAATTTATCTCTTTGCTCTTTGAAAAAACTCCGAGGCATTTTTGATGGGAGATACAGAGAGTTGTAGCAGTAGAGCAGTGGATTTTGTGGGGAGCCAGAGTCGGAACCAGAGGCAGAAAGTAAAGGTTTACAACGAAGTCCTTTGCCGACTCCAGGAATCGGATGAGCAAGACGCGAGGCTTCCAGGCTTTGAAGACGAGCTCTGGGCTCTCTTTCAGAGACTCCCAATCAGGTAATCCACACGCGCGCGCGCACACACACAAAAAAGAAAAAAAAAAAAAAAGCAAAGTTGTTTGGACGATCGTTGATTATTTTGACTAGACTCTCTTTCCTTGTCGATAAAGGAGAATAATGGATTCTATCTTTTCCTTTCTTTTTTTTGATCTAATTTACTTAGAATTCCTATTTTTGGCTAATCAGGATTATTTGATTTTTCTTTTTTTTTTTTTCTTGTGGATATGTTTTTTTTTTTTTTTTCTGTTTGCCGGAATGTTATTTTTGTGTGCGTACAGTGATTCAACACTTTGGCTTGTTATAGGTATGCATTGGAAGTGAATGCGGAGAGGCCGCAAGATGTTCTGATGCACAAAAGATTACTCCAGAGGGCACGCAACCCGGCAACCAGGCCGGCAATCGAAGTCCGCCTTGTCCAGGTATGAATGCAAAAGATTCAATCATCGATTCCTTAACGGTTCTTTTTAGCGGAGGCAGTGTGCGTCTAGATTCTTCTCTGTGGTGCATATTTATTTATTTATTTATTTTTACTTTATTATTTAATTGCGGCGGTAGTTGTTCCTTATTATTCAAAGTGACGGATATGTGGGGTCCACTTGTTCAGAATAAATGTGTTTCCTGGTAAATAATATTTGGAATTTAAGATTTTAACTGGCCAAGAGGCATTTCTCTGTAATGACTGTCCATCTCTTAGATCAGATATGGGTCTGTTATCTCTCTCTCCTTTTATTTTTTTTCCTCCCAGAAGGTTAAAAAGCAAAAAGGAAAAAAATAAAAAAGGAAAAAATAAAGTTAAGTTTCTAGTGTTAACTCTGATCTCATTTATATAATTATATTTCTATAATAATTTTATTAATTTAATAAAATACTATATAATAATTTTAAAATATATATAAACGATAATAAATATAAAATTTAATATGTAATGAATGTAAATTAAATTCAACATCTAGAAAATCCTTACAATAAATTTATGGTGATTAAGAAATATATTTACAAAGTTTTAGATCATAGGTGGTGTTCAGGCAGAGTATGATGAAAAATCTCATTTTTTGACTCTAAAGAATTTCTTGCTTGATCTTTGCTGTGGTAAATGCATTCTTGGCGGTGCACCTCTTGTGCAGTTTCATTCAGCATCTGATGGAAATTGTGGTGACTTGGTCCTCCAATGTCTTTCCAAACAGAGGTATTTTCTGCAATTGTTTGTTAAAATTTTGTTTTCTTCTTGAGCATGATCCATTATTGAATACCTTGAGACAGCCCCTTTTGTTCACTATCTTACTTTCAGCATTCATCCTCCACCAGCCTTTGGGACGGTACCTGATCATGGACTTTCATATGATGCTGAAGGCTCCATGGTTGCCACTCCACTTTACTCTAGGTAATTATCGGAAGGGTTCTCCTGACAAACCCCCAAATGTCCTCCGTTTCGCACTCTTCTTATGGTTGATGTTGTTCTTGTTGTTATAGTGGTTCAGTTTTCGCAACAAATTTATGGCATTTAGTCATATCTCTTTTCAGATATCAATATGCCCTAAAAAATATAACCTACCAAGCAATACTTTCATCGTTTTGTAGGTTGATGCATGAAATCACAATTTCAACTAAGGATAAGCCAAAACTCTTGAGTGAGGTAGCTCATTTCATCTTCCTGTTTTATATGGTTTCTGGATGTTGTGTTCTCTGTTTTCATGAACTGATTGCTTATATTCGTCAACTTGTATTGCCTTAGTGGTCATAATCCCAATGGATTTGGAACACGCAACATGGAATTTTATCCCTTTTGTTCTTTTTCTCATTTTCTTTTGACCCAGTGGGATCATTTCATCGAAAGGGGATATTCTGCAAACCAAGCTTTAATCACCCTGGAATTTTTAACTTTTTGGAAGGCTTGCAAAATCTTAGAATTGCCTTGAATTCTTATTATATATTATGAGATGCAATATCCAGTCACAATAGCTACTTGGCATGGGATTCAAAGCCTTTGGGAAAACCAAGCCGGAACATTTCAATGTCATTTGTCAAAATTGATAATTTTTTGGCTGAGTCCCTTTATTGTTGCACAGTCCATTTAACTGGTTGCACCAGCTTATTCCTTACATCTGTTTGCTGTTACACACACACACACACACACACACACACACACACATATATTTGTTGCATACAAGGATGCATAACAAATAGAAGGCCGTATCTTCTTACAAGTTGCTTGTCAGAAGCTACGGCCTTCTATTTGTTATGACCTACAAATTTTTGCCTGTGACTCTGAGTTGCACGCATGGCATTAGTTTATGAACAATTTCCATTGACACTTTTCTTTGAACCTTTTTTTTTTTTTTTTTTTCACTTTCCAATTCAAAATTCTCAGTTGACTTTGCTACTGTCAGAGATTGGGCTGAACATTCAAGAAGCACATGCATTTTCGACGATAGATGGCTACTCCTTGGATGTCTTTGTTGTTGATAATTGGCCTTCTGAGGTATTGTTCATAAATGAACCGATGGTTCAAAGATTTTCATGTTTACGATATACATTCCAATAAAATTCAAACTGTGTCATACTTCTGTCAGATTCCTGAATTGTTTTCTTGCTCATGTTTTACAGGAAACCGAGCAGCTTAAATATGTCCTGGGAAGGGAGATTCCAAAGATTGAAGTATGCCATCTATATGCTATTTATGTTTAGAGTTGATAACATGACGCGAGGCAGAATAGAAAATAATGGAAGAAAAGGGAAAAGGACAGAGGGAATCTAGGGAGGAAAGGGAGAAATATTAAAGCAGAGGAGAAGACAAGGGGACAGAATAGAGAAGTAGAAAGAAAGCAGTTTCATTCAAGCCATGAATTAGCTCTTCTGCTATGCATGGCCATTACAGAAATTTCAGGCATAGAAGATTCTTAACTAAAAATGTAAATAAGCCTTAAAAGATCTGATAAAGGGAAGGTCATTATTATTCTTAGCAACAGACCTTACAAATAAATCATACAACTATATGTAGCAATAAAATCAATGCATCTTAAATGCTTTCATGGGCATATTTATGCATGGAAAAATCTGTACCTTTGCAAGATTTATTTTTAATATTTATTTTTAAAAGCATTTGCTACTAAAGGAGATTTTAATTAAATGATTTGAATAGATCCTGGTCCGAGATATAATACTAAGTACATCAAATATACCAAATAAAATCATAAACTCCTTTGGTAGATGAACTAGCTGCATGTTTCCCCTATTTTCTATGAGCTAACTGTTTCCATCTATACTTGTGAGTCTTGTTATGTTTTTATTATATAATAAATCGAGGGAGAATTGGATTCTTTCAAAATTCTGGCATGCCAAATTTCGGCGATCTCCTTTTATTGCCCTGTTAATCTACAATAGCTGAATAGTCATAGTTGTCAAACGTTGCTGGTTTGAACTTTTTATCGGTGCATCTCTTTATACTTGATAATTTAAAGTGCAATGCAGAAGAGTGATAGGTTGAGATCTCAAGTCTATCATGTTGTGGGGAAGGAGCATACAGGAAACACTACCATTTCCACCCATGTGAGCATACCTGCTGACCAAATTGATGTTTGGGAAATCGATACGAGCCTCTTGAAATATGAGTACAAAATTGCATCAGGATCTTATGGAGATCTGTAAGTTATCATCCTTTGGAACCATGCTTTGTCTTCCTATGATTTCTAGCTGAGTAATTTGATTTAATTTAGGCACAAAGGTACTTTTTGTGGTCAAGATGTTGCTATTAAAGTTCTTATGACCGAACATCTGAATGATAAACTGCGGAGGGAGTTTGCTCAAGAAGTCTTCATTATGAGGTTGGATCAGCATGTAATTGCAATTCTCGTCTATGATGTTGCCATTTATCATATTATGAGCTGCTTCTTTTTTTTTTTTTCTAACTTTTTCTTCTTCTGTTGTTTTTTCTCCTTTGCTGTACTTTTCTATTCAGATTGTGCCTAAAATTAATCTCTCTGGCTGTCCATGCCTCTTTCTCACACACGCACTCAGACATGCACACACATACAGGATTCCAATGGGTATTCATTGACTTCAATACTATTTATCGATCTTTGAGTCCAAAGTGATTTCTGAATTATTTTACAGTTTTCTAAATGTAGAATTTTGCAGTTGGCCAAGAATTTTACAATTTTAATAAATTATTGATGCTTATATATTCACACCAGCTTAACAAGTTACTTAAACATTAATGCATCACATGCAATGCACATCCATAAATAAAGTCAGATATCATCTAGTTTCCTATTTATCCCTGGTCCTTTTTCTGTCTAAGGATTGTGCATATTGCTGGCTTTTTGGAAAAAGCCTTTTTGTCTTGTAAATCCATTTTTTTTTATTCTTTACTGAAGTATTGACAACATACCTGGAAACCAAAGGTTTACTTTATTTATCTTCTGCATTACATATTTGTTTTTGTTGTCAGCTCAACTTCAATCAATAATGAAGTCCCAAAAAATTTATTTCTTCAGTGATATTTAATAAAATGAATGCAGCAATCTGCACCATGATGTGGTAATTCTATTGTCTGTTTCCTATAAAAACTTCTTTGAAATTTTGCAGGAAAGTTCGACACACAAATGTTGTTCAATTTATTGGTGCATGTACTAGACCTCCTAGCCTGTGCATTGTGACAGGTAATTGATTTAAACTCTTACATGTTCCATTGGCTGGATTATACAATGCTTCATTCTGCAACTAAACCACTGGAAACATGGATGGGGCCTTTAGTCAGAAATCATTTCTTCATTTGTGTTTGTTTCTCCTCTTAGAATTTATGTCAGGTGGAAGCATGTATGACTTTCTGCATAAGCAAAAGGGAGTGTTGAGTCTTCCATCCCTGCTGAGAGTGGCAATTGATGTTTCCAATGGAATGAACTACTTGCACGAAAATAACATAATGCACAGAGACCTGAAAGCTGCCAACCTTTTGATGGATGAAAATGGAGTATGAAATTCACTTTTATATGATTTAGATTGCTATTGGGATCTTCTTTTTCTTGTTCTTGTTTTCGTCCTCCTGTGTGTGCTGAAATTACAGTGATACCTCTTGCATCAATGGCAATCATATCTGAAAATGAAAAGCAACGACCTTATTGTTTTTTTCCAAGGGATTTGCTATCATTTTGATCTCAGAACTAAACAAAGGACATCTTAAACTTCCCAGTCTAGAAAGCTGCAATAATAAAATTGTTTTTCTTTAGGGGAGAAATACAAGCTTAAGTACCAGTGGAATACCAAATTCACTTCAAAAATTTGATAATGGAGGCACTTTAGGAAAATGCAAACTGTCAATAGCTAGCATAACTAACCTCCTCCAAGTCACGTATTCCACTTTTAACAACTTAATGGTTGTCTTTTGTCCAAACTGAAAGCTGACCAATATGGCATGTAGATCAGACTCGTCTTCAATGCTTCCTAATTACTGACCCAAAATATTTTTTTTTTTATCATTTATTTTTTCATTCCTATTTGATTTGCAGTTGGTTACTGAAAGGGATAAATTTCATAAGAAAAGAATGTGATCCTGATTTCCCCAAGTAGTTTGAGGATGCTTGAGTCAAACCTCTTCATACTTAACTAAATAATTATCATTCCATCTTTGAACTCACTATACTTTTAAAAGGGAAGAAGTAAAGGGGTTTGAAGCTGTTATATTGTGCGTTAAAAAATTAGTTTACTCCCTTTATTGCATGGTTGATTAATTTTTGCCTCTTTGTTCACAGATTCTTTTGTTGGTAAGAACTCAATTGCATAGTTTGAAGGCTATATAGCTCTACCATGCTTCTTTTCTTAGAGTTCCAAAAAATTTGGTGAACAGGTTGTTAAGGTTGCTGATTTTGGTGTCGCTAGGGTGAAGAATCAGTCAGGTGTAATGACTGCAGAAACCGGAACATACCGCTGGATGGCTCCAGAGGTTGGTGAATTCCCTGTATTTATCCGTTGAATAAAGATATTTTACTTGGCATCGGGTAAGTGATGAAAATTTAGGTTTCATATAGCAAAAATGTCAATTTTGTGTTATAGGTCTCACAGACATGAACAGTATCCCTCTTTCATCCTTTTCTCCTTTTCCAATATGATTGGAGTGCCAAATGACCATAAATTAATCAGTCAGTTGCTTTGATTTAGATTTATGAGAACACCTTCGCAGGATCATTTAGAACAAGAGAAGCATCTGATGACAGAAAAAGGAGGATTATGATACCTAAAGACTGAGCTTGCTAGGCTACCAAAACTTTGAGGGATTTTGAGCTTATTTTGACTTGCGCTCAAATGAATGCTAGAACACACTAAGGATTAGAAAGGCCTGAAATGTCATAATGCTTATTGGCGGCATAGAAAAGATAAAGCAAGGCTTCAAGATTGAGCAACCGGAGTTTAGATTGTGGGTTGTAAGTGTAATCATAGATAATAAACTCAGCCGAGCCCAACTGATCGGACCAATAAATTGATGATTCGAACACTAGACCAGTTTGATTCATCAAAAAACCCAATTGGATTATTGGCCGAAATTGACCAGTCTGACTGGTAGTTGAACTGGTCGACCTGGTCAACCAGTGACTTGGAACTAGGGTTTTTTTAAAATTTTTTTTAATTTATTTTTAAATTTTAAAATTTTATACCAAAATATTTTATTAATAAAAAAATTAAATATAAAATTAAATATTTAAAATATTAAATTTTTAATTTTTAATTTAATTAAAAAATATTTTATTTATAATATCTCACAATATATATTTATATTTTACATTAAAAAGTGTAAAAGTATTATAAAATATTAAATAAATAAGTATAATTTTATTTTTATAATTACAAAAAATATTTATATTTAATTAAAATTTATAAAAATTTAATAATTATATATATATATATATATATATATTATAAAATATTAAGTATTGCTAACATCCTGATTTAACCAGTAACTCATGTCAATAATTAGATCTTATTTGATAACTCATAATTTGCCTGAAGTAGTTAAACCAGAAACCTTGCCGGAATTATTAATGTTCAAAACTGCTCTGGCTGTATTGGAAGTTGGATTTCCTGAGGAGAGAAGGAATATAAATTTTCATTTTGTTCCTAGTTGCAACAATGCATCCAACAAGTTAAAGCAAGCCAATGGAGTAATTTTGAATCATGCATAGGTGAGGAACGAGAAGTGCGAGTTTAGTGTAACAATAAAATTACTCCATTTTGACTTGGAGGTCACATATTTGAGTCACAAAAACATTCTGTGTAAAAATAGGATAAGGTTGTGAACATTTGGCACTTTCTTAGACTCCATGCTGGAAACCTCCGACACTAGAATGCCCTCTGGGGAGGCTAAGCACATATTTCAAAAGGTTGCAGCTTGAAGCTGTGTAGTTTGATATATTTTTAGAAGTTATATCATCTAGCTATATGAATAAAAAGGGTCATGTATTCACATAATAGCGATCAATTTATTTTATTTTTTATTTTTTGTGCCTTTAGTCCATCCCTGCACTCTAACATATCCGTATCTGGTGTTTGATGCATAAAAGGTCATTGAGCACAAGCCATACGATCATAAAGCTGACGTTTTCAGCTTTGGCATTTTGCTGTGGGAGCTGCTTACCGGAAAGGTAATGGTTTCAGCCAACATAATGAATGCTTTTATTTTTCTTGAGAAATATATTACTCCAAAGTGGCGCATGGTTATGTGAAGCATTATGAGCTTGGACCTTTAAGAAATCATCTGTTTCTTTCTGATTGGTTTCAGCTTCCATACGAACACTTGACTCCATTACAAGCTGCTGTTGGTGTGGTCCAGCAGGTGATCCTCTGAATCATTTTTGCATTTAGCCTCTTGATGGCATTTCTCTTTTGGATGTCTCTATCTGATAGAAACTGCGGGTGCATTTGCCCCTTGGTAACTGCAAACTATAATTCGACGAAGGCAACTAGCTTGAATAAAAGCAAGCAGTTGAGTTGATAAAGTTTTGCATGCGGAAACCTTTAAAACATCAAATGGACTCACAGTGGCCCATGACTTGGCCCAGTTGGCATGGCAAGGAATTATTTGGAGGATGTGATTTCTCCTGGATTCCTTTTGATGATGTGGATTCCCTAAAATATGGAGTCCTGTACATGTAAGATGAGATCCACATTAGAGACATATGCTTTCTTGTTCTTTCACCACCATTAGCGTCTTAGGCCAATCCTATGATCTGGGTGTAGGTTGTCAAGATGTCAATTACAGTGTATGCAATATTGAGATTACAATACTTTTCTTGGGTCTATAGATTCCTTTTCATGATAAACTAGAGTAGTTGTGGCACTAATCAGATGTATGGCAAGCTGCCGCAGAATTAACTGATAACGGAATTACTGTTAGATCTTCCATCCATATTGATTCCAGGGTCTACGGCCGTCAATTCCAAGGCATACCCATCCCCAACTAGAGGAATTGCTTTTGAGATGCTGGCAGCAAAATGCATGTTTGAGACCTGAATTCTCCGAAATATTGGGAGATCTACAGCAGCTTGCAAAAACGGTATGGGAAAAAATAGCTTCTTAATTTTTTCTTTCCAGCAGCCGCATAGTCAGAAACATGTATGATTTTGGATCAGGTTGCAAGAGAAGGAGATGACAGAGAGGGAACCGACAAACAAGATTTACAATAGGGATTAGGCGGGCGGAGACTGCAGTTTTGAAGCAAGTGTACTGTATATAATAGTCTGATGCTTAGTTTAAGCAGCTGTTTTCTTCTTTGCACCCTTTGATCTAGTTCTTGTGGCAGCAGTTGGACTCGTATGATCGATGCTAATTTCTTCACTCTCTTGCTGATGAATGGTTCACAAACTACGAGAACTTTTGGCGTTTTAGCCTTGATTGTGAACTGGTACGATCATCCACTATAATCGTCCAATTCACGGAAGCCAATCAATAAAAACAATGATTGTCCGATGCCGACTGATGACCAAATAATGTTACGTTAAGAGAGTTGGTTTAGGGAAGGTTTCTCTTTTCCTTTTTTTTGGCTTTTTCTTTTGTTGGTTACTTTGCAGCCGGCAGAGCTGTTGTGATTTCACTCTTTTGCATTCAATTTTATGAGTTTTAATTTCCACCATAAAACATTTACCATTCTTAATTTTGATAATCGAGATCATTTGTTAGACAGATCAGGTTTAAAATTATTTTAATTTTAAAAAATTATAAAATGTAAATAATGGTGATACTATAAAACTATATGAATTCTAAAAAACTTCAACGTGATTATTTTTCTTTTTCTTTTTCTTTTTTTTTTTTGAAACTTGTGAAATTTGTAATTTTTGAAATTTTTATGATATTCAATTTTTTTACTAAAAATTCTGAAAAGTATATGAATTCTAAAAACTTAAAAAAAAAAAAAAGAAAAAGAAAAAATAATCTTAATAAACCAAATAAATTGAATCTTATTTATTTAAATTTTATGACATTCTTTTAAAATTAAAAGGAGCTGCAAAATTAAGTAACCTTGACAAAGGGTCTCAATTTTTAAAATTAAAAACTACAAAAGTCTTAGAATATAAATTGAAACTCCCAAGAAACATGTAAAATATATAAACAAAGGACTTTTGTACTTAACATGAATTTTAATGTGGATAATTGAAATATTAAAAGTGGGGGTTGGGGGGGGGGGAATTCGTAGCGACTTGACACCAAAAAGGTAGTGATCTGGTTGTGACTTTATTAAGAAAAAGTTGTTACATTTTAAATAAGAAGTTGAATGCCTTTCATTTTATGTTGTAAAATTTTTAAATACTACATTTTTTGAATATTCGTTGCAAAATTTTGAATAAACTGCAACAACATTTTTACTTCGAGTAACTAAAATGGGGAATTTTCGACCACATACGCAAAACTCTCAAAAAAAAAAAAAAAAAGAAAAAAAGGAATTCAAATTTCAGTTTTTTCAAATTTTTAATCAACGGGTATTTGAAAAGAAAAAAATTTTAAAAAAAAAAAAGAAGCGCAATTGAACCATATTTCTAATGGCCGAAGTATTTATAGATTTGAAAGGAAAACAAGAAACAAAGGGGCAAACTGCCAAATGGCCGTTGTTTCTAATTTTTTTTTTTTTTCTGCAAACTACATAGTACCGCTTCTGCTCCAATTGAAATGGCAAAATAGACTAAAATTAAATTTTAAACTTAAATTTGAGAATTAATATGACTCACGTGAGCTTTTACCCAATTCGATTCCAGTTTCCTAGAGGATAATGTATGATCTTCCTCTAATGGGCTTGTTGTTACATTTCCCAGGAGGCCATGCAAAAAGGAACGAAAGCCCATTACATACATATTGGCTGTTGCAACTTGTAAGCCCAAAATGTCAGTTGCAAATAAGCTCTTATCCGCTTGGAGTTTGGACCGTTCTTTCCAGAAAATTCTAGGTACGGATAAAGGGGCCGACAAGAGATGGTTTAGAAGAGATAGGGTTGGAAAGGGGGACAGAAAGAAGGAAGCTGGTGAACTGCAGGGCTAAATGGCGACTTCGGTGAAAGTGTACGGAACGCCCTTGTCCACCGCGGTGTCAAGGGTATTGGCCTGTCTCCATGAGAAAGAGTTGGATTATCAGCTCGTTCCTGTCAACCTCGCCAAAGGTGAGCACAAGACCCCTGATTTCCTCAAAATCCAGGTAGGCACTCAGTTCACTCGCTCGTTTCTTTCTCAAAAGTCAAAAACACTCTACTTTGATTAACTATGATTACAATTCTGTAACAGCCCTTTGGCCAAATACCAGCTTTTCAAGATGAAAGCATCTCCCTCTTTGGTAGAGCATCCCTTCCCTTATTGCTTATATATATATATATATATATATATATATATATATATATATATATTTATTTCCTTTTTTATTTTTTCATTTTTATCTGGGACATAATTAATACCTCCCAAGTCAATGGATTGTTACGTGCCACCAGAGTCGAGGGCTATCTGTCGATACATATGTGAGAAGTATGCGGATAAAGGGAACAAGGGGCTATACGGGACTAACCCTCTGGCAAAGGCATCTATAGATCAATGGCTAGAGGCTGAGGGACAGAGCTTTAGCCCACCAAGTGGAGCTCTGGTGTTTCAGTTGGCTTTTGCACCCAGAATGAAGCTCCAGCAGGACGAGGGCGTGATCAGGCAGAACGAGGAAAAGCTGAAGAAGGTGCTCGATGTTTACGAGAAAAGGCTTGGAGAGAGTCGTTATCTGGCAGGCGACGATTTCTCACTGGCTGATCTTTCTCACTTGTCCAACACTCACTACTTGGTGACGGCAACCGATAGGGCAGAGCTCTTCACTGACAGGGAGAACGTGAGAAGATGGTGGGATGAGATTTCTAGCAGGGACTCCTGGAAGAAGGTCGTTCAAGAGATGCAGCAGTATCTTTGATTATCATTACGCTTGTCCTGCTTTTCAACGTGTTTATGGTTGTTCTGTGTTTTATGTTACAATCCGATGTGAGAATTTTAAACTAGTTTTAAATTTTCAAGCTCGGCAAAGTTGAACGAAAACAATCTCGATGGCCTAGATTGTGGAATGGGTACGTCAAATTTTCAGTGGTCAGATTGTTTGCCTTTTACCATCATGTTTGATTTCAGAGGCCTGCCGCCCCTTATCTCCGAGTTGGCGGTACACCATCAGTTCTCAAAGCGTTATCATTTCACCAATTGCTCAACTGCAGAAGAATTGATTAAAGACCGTATATTATATAGCGGGAAGAACTGGCTGTTCAAGATCATACATATAACCATGAGCATCCATCCATCCATCCATCCATCGGTCCTGTAGTTAGTGATATACTGTATCTAGCTTCCTTTGGAAAGTGGCAGAAACCAGCGCACTTCCAATCTTCTGACCTCTAATGGTTTGCTTTCTCGACTTCCACTGTCTCTCTGAGCTTCAGTCTCTCTTTGTACTCTTTCAGTTCTCTCCTGTATCTTTCCTTGTCCTTCAAACCAATGTTCTGGTACACCTACAACCAAGCAAAAGTATTATGAAGAACACTGACATCAGTGCAACAGAGTTTCTCTTAGCTAGACATTTCCTCTATCCTGTGTCTTGGGAAATCTATATTAGTGTGTTTCCGAGAGACCAAAGAAACAAATCAATTAAGCACAAACACAATGTTGCAGAAACAAGAAGTTGCCATTCTGCCACTAGTACCGTCCTTTCCTCTGTGCTGAGACTGCTCCAGGAATGGCCAATGATCTTCGTGAACTCCCTTTCTCTGTTTGGATAAAGAGATTTAAGCTTATAGTGCTTTTCAGCGAAAAAGAAATTGTAACCACTTCGGTTGGGTTTTGGGTAGCTGGGGTCCCCTGCTCTTCTGCTTCTCCTCTTCCGGCCAGAACTGCAGTATCCGCGGCTGGAACTGTATGGAACAAGGTCACTGCTAGGTTGAGGAACTGAAGTAGACCGCTCTGGCTGGTCTGGATGGTAAAGCACTCCATTAAAGACCTCAGAACCCAATTTTACGGACACCAGATAACCACAATCGAATTTTCCATCAATTGTTCCAACGGCTGAAAAAAATGAAGAGCTTGCCCCTGCGAGGAATATTTGATATGACAATATGTTGTTTCCAGAAAGAGCAGACATGTTGCATGCAAGGCAACCATAGGCTAATGCCATACGCAAAATGGAAGGAAACATAAAAACATAATGGGTTCCACATAAATGATTTCTTACAAAATAGATGAACATAATAGGTAGAATAAATTGCTGAGTCGAGTCACTCGCAGGTTTTCAATGCCCGAAACATAATATAAAATGGCATGGAACTTAACCACAAATCAAAAGTTCACAAGATAAATGTGGTGGGACCACAAGAAAAAGGAGACAGAAACCGCAAAAAGGATCCTTATTCACATGATCAGATCAAACATCC
The DNA here is from genome assembly GCA_037832385.1 of Rhizophora apiculata. Taxonomy (NCBI): domain Eukaryota; kingdom Viridiplantae; phylum Streptophyta; class Magnoliopsida; order Malpighiales; family Rhizophoraceae; genus Rhizophora; species Rhizophora apiculata. The sequence goes on along the minus strand of CM075430.1, from coordinate 690,235 downwards.
GAAGTGTGTGGAAGAAATTCCCTTTATCCTCTCATGTTCTTCTACAAGCAAACAAAACGGTTCAAGGTTGGAAAAAACAAGCTCTCTGTATTCACCTTGACATAGCGGATCAGGACAGCGGCTTGCAGGTTTTGGGAAAATTTTCACAGTAGAGAATTCAGGTCTGCTAAGAGGAAATGCAGCTGCAAAAATTTATAAATAATATTAAAGGCCAACATTACAGAGAGATGGGTCACAAGAGACAAAACCAAATGACAAAGAAACCCATCAATAATGCCTACCCGCTCCCCCCCACCCCAACACCCACACCCGCTGTGGCAGCAAGGAGCAACAAGTCAAGGCAAAGGAGAGAAACTTGTGAAAAGAAAAAAGCAATGAATAATTTGCATTTACCCGTTGGACTAGACCTTGGACCCTGGATCTTAAAGAAATGAACTTGTTCATAATGGTAAAGAAGGCTACAATAGTGCTTCCTCAACACAAAAGAAGCACTTGTTGTAGTTGGTGAGAACCTAAAGACAGCACCCACTTCCCTCCATTTCTTCTCTGCAACAACCTATGCGTCAAACGGAATCATTCTCGTTTCACTTAGAAAGCTTCATACTTGAACCAGACATTTAGTATAAGTCAACAAACAGATCGGATACAGAAATCGAACCTTCTCATAGCCACCCCTTTTAGTAACCTCCACATATAAAACATGCAAATCTAGCTCTTTTCCCCCAATCACAGGAATCCTTCGGCAGTAAACAACGAGTGTGACCCAAAAAAATAAATCAGATGAAAAAACAAAAAGATGAAATCTTTAAAGAAAATATATGCAATACTTACATGAATTTGGTCCCCATTATAAAATGAAAGCGCCTGAGAGTGTCCCAGAAAGCAATAGGGTCCTCGACAACGTCCTCGTGTGAGGCAAGGGGAGCGGGATAGTGCTGCTTTTTCGTCTCATCCCGGCTATCTTTTATTGCCGCCGGCGACATTTTTTCCCTCTCTCTGACGCCGGGAAACCAAGAATGGAGTAGAGAGAGAAAATTTTTCCTCCCCCAACCTTTTTTTTTATTTGAGCCAAAACAGCAATAATAATGAAGGCAGAAGTCAGTAAAGAAAAGATGATTACCTTAGATAAGATGGTAATTAAAGAGTCTCCAAGTCTGAATTAAAGAAGAGGCCTAACGCGTGGGAGGTAACGGCTAGGCAAAGATTGGCTTTTTCTGCCATTTCCGGAACGGCCAATCCAATGACAGGCAAATGGCAAAGTCGTAAACGCTCATTTAATTTTTTTCACAGGGCTATCCGTTCATTATTATTATTATCACACACTAGTCGTAGTCAGCTGCCGCTGAGTTTCTTTCATCTTTGTCTCTCTGTTTTGTTTTTCTCTCTCTGCTGTCATTCGAAGTCTGACATATATCTGCATGTCTGTGAGCTTTGATATCCCCCATCTCTGTATCTCTCTCTCTTCATTTCTCTGTTTTTTTTTCCCTCCTCTTGCTCTTCGTGGTCAGAGGGTCTGAGCCTGACCATATATATCGTACATCTGTACTGCAACAAAGGTGTTAGCTTTTGGGATTTTTAGCAAATGCTGTGCGACCCAGTGCTCCAAGCTGGGCTACAAGAGTCCGAATCATCCGCTTTATATTACAAGCTACGTACGTCTCTAGTCTTCTATCTTTTTATCCATTTTAGAAAACATTTTGGCCTTCCAAATATGAGCCTCACCTCACCGGCTGGCCAAGATATATAAAAAAATTCTTAAAAATTTTTTAGGCCAAGCTCATATGGAGAAGGAATAATGATTCTGTAAATTAACTACGATTTTTTTCCTCTTGTTAAACGATGATATAAAAACTGCTATTATGCAATTGAAGATTTAAAACCCCAGGAAAGACCTTGCATGAATTACCTGCACTAAAATAAATTCTACGTTGGAAAGTAAAAATATATAGTTAATTATCTTGATAGGCATTTTAATAAAAAATAATTTAAATTAAATACCTCGCGATTTAAGTAATATTACAAGGTCGAGTTGCGATTATTATTTATAATCCAAAATTTTAATTGTGAGAATTAATCGAGAATATATATATATATATATATATGTATATATAACGTAATAACTCAACGCATTGTGTCCTTTGTTGGTTAATTAAGATAAACTTTATTTTTCTGTAATAGATACAGTCCCTCAATGCTACTCTGAGAAGGCGTGAGAAAATAAAATTGTGATTCAGTTCTTTTTGTAACGCTGAGAGAGATATTATTGACTAATAAATGTCAGCGCTTTTTTTTTTTTTTTTTGGGGATTCGGAGTTTAATAGTCACCTTTAATGGACGCAATCCCTTAATACTAAATGCATCTTTGCAAAAATATTTATGATAATAAAACAAAATTTAGCTAACAACCTAAATTTTTTATATGATAACAAATATTTTAATCTTAATATTATGAATATCATTGAGATCTCACCTGTGTTTTTTCTATCATTTTAATCTTTTCAAAATGAACTATTTTCGTTCATATATATATATATATATATGCTCAAATGGTAGTCTAATCTTTATATATGTCAACTAATTTGACATTTATTTTTATAAATATTTGTACTAAGATTAATCCCATATAAATCTTATTGAGTAACTTTTGACATTTCAAAATGATATAAATTAATATATATTCAACAACAAACAAACTCTTACGTAAGCAACACATAATCAAGATGTATTATATAACACATAGTGATTGTTTTAGCTAGCAGGCATGCTATTATCCAATGTGTAACAACAGATCAAAGAATTACACTTTTTTGTGACACAATATCTCTAATAAAATTATATTTAATTGTATAATAAAAATCGAGGTTCTTGTATACATAATAACTTTCAGACTGCCACAAATATCTCTAATAAGCAATTCGTGAAATGACGCCAAACATTTGGTAAAAACAAGTCTCATGAGATTCTTCTTAGTGTTAAGAAACGGATGTTGTCATCAAATAAATATACAATAAAAATATATTTTAAAATTGAATTGCTAAGATCATATAAATTTTTGTTATATATATAATTACAAAATTATCTTTGGAAACAATGGTGACTAAAAAGTATTTATCGATTCTTCTTATTTCAAGTTATTGGGCAAGCCTTCGGCTGCCCATCGAGTAAAAAGGCCGTTGATTTTTGGGCTAAGAAATAAACCGAATGGTGGGTCAAATTCATATGGTCAAAGAAGCTGAGTCATGACTAAGTCGGTAACCTTCGTCCTTCATTTGCTTATTCAATCTTCTTATTTCTCCGCGTATTTCTCCAATCTGTGGATGCAACTGGTCTCCGACAACAAACACATGGACCCGACTTCTGAGCTCAATCCAGCTACATCCGGGCTCCTTATTCACGCCTCGAACATTCATCGTGCTCCGGACCCGTTCCACATCTTCTGACTTCCCCAAGGCAGTGTAAATACTCGACAGTAACACATATGCGGATGATTCTTCTGAGCCCAACGCCATTAATTTCTCGCCGGCATAGGCTCCTAGTTCGTAGTTGCGGTAGTTCCGACAGGCGCCCAGTAGAATGCGCCACAAATATAATCCATGTTCTATTTTAGCTGATTCAATAAATTGTTTAGCATCGTTAAGCTTCCCTGCACGGCTCAGGACGTCAACCATGCAGGCATAGTGCTCTACACTCGGAACTATACCAAATTCATCAAGCATCGTCTTGAAATATGCCCACCCCCTCTCCACCAGTCCCATGTGGCTGCAAGCAGAGAGAATGTTCACAAATGTGACATTATCTGGTTTTGTGCCCTCTAGTCGCATCTCTTCGAAGAGTTCTAAAGCTTCCTTACCATGCCCATTGTGAGAAAGTCCAGATATCATTGCATTCCACGACACTATGTCTCTCTTTGTCATCCTCCTAAAGACAAGGTTTCCATCTTCCAAATTACCACATTTTGCATACATGGTTGAAAGGGCACTTCCAATTGAAACTTCTAAACCCAATCCATGCTTAATGGTATGGGCATGTATTTGCATTCCTTGATCCAAAGCAGCGAGGCTTGAACAAGCTTTTAAAACACTGGCCATTGTTAACTCATTGGGCAAAATCCCTTCCATCTGCATTTTACCATACAAATTCAGAGCATCTTCATTCTCCCCATTTTGCACGTACCCCGCTATCATGGATGTCCACAGAACAATATCAGGTTCTTTCAAATATTTGAAACCTTTTTGAGCATCCAGCATACAACCGCATTTTGCATACATATCAACCAAAGCTGTCATTATATATATCTGGGAATCAAAACCCAACTTCAGCAGAAAGCTGTGAAGTTGCTTTCCCTCTTCAACGGCACCAATATCACTGCAAGCACTGAGAACCCCAACGAGGGTATATTCGCTAGGATTCATCTCACCATAATGCATCTTAGAAAAGAGCTCCAAAGCCTTGCGAGAATTCCCACTTTGTGCATAACCAGTGATCATGGCGGACCAAGTGACTGAATTCTTATTACCTGCGCACTCAAACATTTGAAGAGAATCATCCAAGTGCCCACATTTTGCGTACATCGTAACAAGGGCATTCACAACAGAAAGAAATGCTAACAGCCCGCTCTTAATCCCAAGACAGTGAATCTGTTTGCCAGTGTCAAGCAATTCGGGATCTGCCAATGCGCTAAGAACGCTAGTGAACACAAACTCATTCAAACCCTCTTCCTCTTCTCGAAGCATCAAGTCAAAAACCCACAAGGCCTCTCCAGCTAGCCGCTGAATCGCATACCCAGAAATCATTGTAGCCCATGAAACTGAGTTCTTCTCAGGCATTCTATCAAACAGCTTGCGCGCCTCCAAAAGCATCCCAGCTTTGCAATACACGTTTAGAAGAGAGCTCCCAACAAACACGTCGTAAAAACTCGCCGTCTTGACAGCGAGCCCGTGGGCTTGGAGGCCAGTAAAGGTGGCCGACGAGTTGGAGGAAGCAGCGGCGAAAACACCCGCGAAAGTGTGGGCATTCGGCAAGCAATTCTCTGCCCTCATGCCCTGGAATAGTTTCATAACAAAGGTGGATCCTGTGGGGCCCTGTTGGGAATAGGCATTGATGAGGCAATTCCATGAAACCACGTCTTTGTAGTGAATACCTTCGAAAACGAGATTTGCTTTATGCATGTGGCCGCACTTGGCGTACAAATTGACGAGGCTGTTAGCGAGGTACGTGCACCCGCCCCCGCCCCCGCCCCCGCCGCCGCCGCCGCCGGTGGCTTTAATGATCTGAGCGTGCAGAGCCTTGCCTTTTACGAGACTTCTTTGATGGGTGCACTCAACAAGTGAATTGAACAAGGATCGACCTGCTGCACTAGAGAGATGCATCAACGCCGTCTTCAGCCAACTCTTTCTATTTCTATTTCTACCATCTATCTCATCTCCTTGCCGCTAGCTCAAGTTTTGCATCGAACGTCAATGTCATCTTCCTTCTAACTCTTACCCACAATCCTAGTGTACATGGTCAACGTCAACGTTGTCTTTGAGAAAAAATCCTTTTATTTGTTTTCTTTTTTTTCCTACAATTTTTAAACTCAAACCGAACTTTGACCTGATTTAGTGTTGGAATTAACGATTTTTCCATTTTTTTTAAGTTGACGTGGACAACTATTGTTTAACAAAATAAAAATATTAAAAAAAAATTTCTTAGTTCAACTTTACCTTCTCCTTTCTTAAAAAAAAAAAAAAAACAAAAACAAAATAAAAATAAAAATTCTTTCTTGATATGTATAATATAATAAATTTTAATTTTAATTATTTTTTCTTACTTAAAAATTATTATCTAAATAAGAAATCTTAATTCAATTTCAATTCTTATATTTAAAATACATATTTAATACACACATTTAATGATTAAATCAAATTAATTCTATTCTATCATAAAATTCAATTCAATTAAAATTAGTATATCATAAATAAATAAATTATTCACACTTATTAATTAAATTATATATACAATTCAAATATTTTTAATATATAATATTTTAATTACAAAAAAATAAAATTAGTATTGTAACATATATTATTTTTTTTATTTTTTCTTTTCTCTCCTTTGCAAACAAAATCTAAAATGGAATTAGTTATGATCCATTTAATCAAGTAATAAATATTTGAAAATAAAAATGATTTGTTTTCCACCCCCCTCCCCCCTCCCCAAACCGAAAAAAAAAAAAAAATTAAAGGCCAAGAAATTCACACAAAACGGACAAGGCAACACCTAATGCAAAACTACATATTGTAAACGACAAGTAATGCTCTAAACGTATAATGTTCTTGAAGGTTAGTGCCCACGCGGATGTTCCTCCGCCATGGTTCCCATGCAGCAATGGCCAATTCCATCTGCAATGACGCCATCCGAAAAGATTAGCTTTGACATGCTAACCCAACGGCTCTCTTGGGGTTTTGAATCCAATTCGGTCCTTTGCGCACTGCCAAAGAGGTCATCTTCCTCAAACTCTTCCGATTGAGTGGTTAACTCAACCCAAGTCAACGTCTTCCATTTTGTCAGCAATAAGTTCATCTCCGTCATCAGGAAGCAAGTTTCCACTTGCACGTGTTTCAACATATTCAAAAAGATCCTCAATTTCATTTTCTTGGTCAAGCCTATTTGAATTTGGTGACTCATCCTTAGCAAATATACCGCTGTTAAAGTTCATCATTTGATGCACGGCGTGCATCACTTCTGATTGGGATCCCCATGCACGTGTTCTTAGAAATACTCGATGATGGATTATTTAGTTGACCCATAAAATAAGATCAGAATGGCATTAATCAATTTCCAATGAAAAAAACAAAAGTGGGATTATGCACCTTTCTAACGGATTGGCCAAGAAACATTCGTTTATTTGTTGTACACTCACTTGGCAGTACAATGATCTCAGTCCATGGTTGAACCTACTGCATTTTTAGTATCATCTACTCATACATAACTACCTAAATGCATACAATCAAAGCGAGTAATTGCAATTGATCATTAGAGGGCTTTAATTATTTTTAAAAGCATTAAGAGATCAACAGAAATGACAAAAAAAATGAAAACAAAGGCTGACCTTTTTAACAGCTTTCAGAAGGAAACATTGGATTACGTCTTTGTGAATGATGTCCTCTTAAAACTAGGTGAATCATTTTCAGTCATAATGCCTGGAAGCCCAAAGTCAAAATGCATGTCTGTAGAAACGTCCATATTCATCACATAATTCTAGTCTTGCAGTTCAAGGCCATGCTGCCACATGGGAAGGAAAGATGTGTTTCAACATTTCGATTCTGACCCAACTGAAGAACCGTATCAACGTTGCAAATAGGATGAACATATATATATATATATATATATATATATATGTGCGTGTGTGTGTGCACACAAAAAGACACAAAACCCATATGAGAAAGTAGTCAAGGGGGAAAACTTTCCCACAAACAAGAAATTTACGGTCTAACTAGTTTTTTAATAAACAAAAGTAAAATTTATCTCTAATTTCATATGTCAATTGTTTAATTCAAGTTGAGTATCTCAAATGCAAGTCAATCCAAGTTGGATATACTGATAACAAGACCAAAACCGCACCAATTTTTTCGTTCTTTCTCAATTTTCTTAGCTTTCTATAGTAGATGTCGATGCTTGTGTGTTCTTTTTGACTCCTTCACAAAATGGAAGTCACACTCTCGCTCCTTTGTTTTTCGCTGGCTACCGTTTACCATTTTCCATGTTAATTTTGGTTACTGCTTATTCAGCTTTCCCAAATTCCCTACTTCTCAATTGCAGCAATATGCTTATGCATTTTTTTTGGTCTACTTCCAAAAATGGCAGCATAAATTCACGCCCCTCTTGTTTTTTGGGGTCCTTTTTATTTTAATTTCCATTATTTAAGCTGTTTCATACAAATTGGGACTCAAAACACCGAAAACATTATTTTATTCAAGTGACACGTATTTTATTAAATGAGTCCATCAGCGTTCGCAAAAGTTGAATCCGGATAGTCAAGCCCGAGTAATTATTTGTGGGGATCCATCCGGATTTCTTCTGCCACGCATCCCAAACTTCCATTTCTAAAATTAATTGCAGTCTAGTTGGGGGTTGATACGAACGATAACTGATCGAGCTAGCTAGCGCCTATCCGCATTGAGTATCTGTGAGAGTTTGCTCCTGCGCACACTTCTTACCTTAAGCATACAAATAATACTGTTAGGGAGGCAGAGCAGCTACATTTGTTTTAACCTTTATAAAGATGGGCATAAAAATAAGAATTATTGTACAAATAAATCTATAATTTTGTAGGTTTTAACAAATCTAAACCATCAGACTCTACGATTTGATACACTAGTATGGACTAAACACAGAGGAATGACTAAGCTGCCACACATGGGACTCCTTACACAAGTAAATTGTTGATAAAACTCTAAAATGCAATTTTTTTTGACTCAGAATTTTTTTTTTTTCTCTTTATCATTGAGGATAGACCAAAAATAAAATAAAATAAAATTTCATAGCATGCAGTCTCCAAAATTTTCTTAAATCTGAATTCATGTTTGAAGATAGAACTAGAATAGATATTTTTCCTATTTCCTACTCACACTAACCCTTTCGATTAAAGGGCACGTCAGCTCTTCTGCCAACTTGGTTTTCACATCTTGAATTTTTCTTCTCTGGTAATATTGAAGAGTCCTTTCTTCAGTGTCAAAATTAAAATTAACCGATATTATTCATTATTTTTTATTTATTTATGTTATTTATTATTTATTATAACCATTACATCATTTATTATTATAATTATCATTATTACTGATCAATTATAATTTTATTAAAAAAAAAGAAGAATTTCTTTTTATTATAAAAAAATCATTCACTTCAGTTATTAAACAGTAGATCCATCAAATTACAAATAGTCAATAGTAAGCTGCCACGTGCAATGCAACTGTTCTTAGGCCAAATGTGCCTCTGGAAATTTAAACCCAAACCCATTTTTGATTAACTTAACCTAAATTAAAAAAACCTGATAATCAAAATAAATGTTCGTCCAACAAAGTCAAACCCTACTTAAACCCTATCTTAAAACCCTAATTGAAACGCAATTCCCATAACCGACGCTTACACGACCACACCCAACCATTGCCACCACCACCATAGCAAAAGACAACACCAAAACCATATTCTCCATGATTAAAGTATGTTTCCGTCATCGGTATCAGCAACGCTACCGTCTTTAACAGTGGACAAAGCACTGATCATTATCCCGGGCCTCCTGAATGACAAGTGCATATCTCCTCCATGGTCCAAGGGATCATGGTAAAGGCAACTAAGTCACTCAGACAGAAAACAGTCCATTTTTACGCTTGTAACATCAAGTTGCAGTATCTCTGCCCTGCACCCCAGAATTGATCCAAAACTGCCGAAGAAAAGTAGAACCAATATTTGCGTTAAGAAGGGCAGTCCAGATAATGGGACTACATGATGCTCAACCCCACTTTCACTGATTGGATCATGTTCCTAATGTAAAGCTTCTTGCTTGGTAACAACCAATAAAAGAACTGAAATCAGGGCTTTCCTTGGTTTTAAAAAGACATCTGGTCCAAATGGTATGTTCGAAATGATCAACGTGGTCAGCACACTTTCAGCACACCTGTTTGAGACCATGCAGTCCAAAAAAGTCTAGGAGATGAAAATGAGTTTATCCTAGCTTCATCTTGCTCTATTCATCTTTATTCATGTCATTGCATAAAATTACTCCAGTCGGTCAAACATAGATACATCATCGATGGATGCCAAAATTCCCAAATCTAATAACATCAATATAATGAATGATGCACCACCCAGATTCAATGCCTTGTACATTCTATATAACAAAGTTACCATGCAAAATAAGTCTAACAGCATGCAATGAACATATTTCATATTGTTTATGGTTCATGCGAAACCCTTTAAATCCAAGAAAAGCTAATAGTATTGTGATCCTTGCCTTGGATTGGTGCGCCCTAGATCCCCATGAACAAATTCTTTGATGTATGTTCCAGCCTGCATTTCAAGTATCACAATTGGTGATCTATATACATAATAAATTATTTTTGCATACACCAAAAGTAATATAGAAATGTAGAGACCGCATAACCAAGGTCTTAAAGCCATGTTTCTGTCCATGTAATTTAACAGACATGCATATTGAGCTTCTGGTTCAACTAAACCTTCTGGACAGTCAGAATTTGAAGTCTGGATAGCAGACTTCCCAATTCCTCAATCTACCCCAATTAAGAAGTTCTAGTGGTATTGACCCCTAAAAAAGTACTATCATATTTAGGTATCACAAAATCAGAATTAATAGCTAATGTTGTTTAGAAACCAAGTACTTCTAACTGTATTGCAAACTAAATGGACAAACACTTTCAGTTGAAAAAGAAAAGAAAGTTTGCACACCTGGGTACATAGATGCAGAAGAAAATAGTAAGAGCTTCCAGCTATCCTCTCAATTTTCATCCTACAATAGAGAAAGAGAAAGAGTGGGAATAAAAGGTTGTTAGGCATTGTATACAACAAAAAGACAAAATAATATAGTGCCGTATATTCAAAGAGACACAAACCAATGAATAATCTTTGCACGTTCCAATGGACTTCGACGATGAAGCACCCTGATAGGAGTCTTCTGCAGAATTTGCTGCAGAATAACAAATATAGAAAATCACTGAATATCATTAAAAAATCAACAAGTGGGCAGCAAATGATCAATTAGACCCTATATGTATACACTTCACAAAATACTGTTTAAAATTAAATTCACATCATGGGGTTGAAGGTGCAGTAATACATGACATACTTATAAGTTGCCATTACAAATGTACCAAAAGACCAAACAACCCTTAAGACTAAAATTATCTATCCAACACCAAAAGTTGTGCTCTTCCTAATGAGCTCTTATCCCAATTTATACAAGATTGAATGGGAATCTCTAAAACAGCTTTTTTGCTTGATGCTTCCTAAGTCATGTTATGGATGCCCATTTGACACTAATCTCTATCAATGGAGAGATCTGATCTACCTTGTAGGGCAAAGCAAAGATGAGCATGAAAAGGATTTTTCTCCCTTCCCACTTGTTTGGATTAATATCCAAATCTTTTCCTTCCATTATTTCTATTTCCATACCCAAGACTGAATTCTTGCTCATCGTACCTCACACTCCATTGCCCTTCCAACTAAACTAAAAATGCATTGCTTTTTCTTTTTTTTAGTTTCTATTTCCATACCCAAGACTGACTTCTTGCTCACCGTACCTCACACTCCATTGCCCTTCCAACTAAACTAAAAGATGCATTGCTTTTTCGTTTTTTATTTTTATTTTTATTTCTATTTCCATACCCAAGACTGACTTCTTGCTCATCGTACCTCACACTCCATTGCCCTTCCAACTAAACTAAAAGATGCATTGCTTTTTCGTTTTTTTTTTTTTTTTTTTTCCAGCAGCAACATTATTAAACATGAAGACTTACACAGATATTGTTCTGACTTAACATAGTGAGAGAGAGATCATGGATGGCCCAAAAAACAAGTCTGAGAAACTTGAAATCCATGGTTATTGTGATTCTTGAACTTCAATTTTTTGCTCTAATGTTGAATTTAATGGAAAGAATATAGACATTTAGGTTTGATTTATAGCACATTCTCAAAGTACCTCACAAGCTTTCCAACCAGTTAACAGATTAAAAAACTGAGTTTAGGTTGTCTCATCTTTTAATGATAATTTGTAGATGCAAGTTTTCAAGTGGGATGTGAGAAGGAAAGCAAAAGGGAGAGAGGGAAGGACACAAGCAAATGGACAAATGAAGAAAAAAGGTCTATGAGAAGGCAGAGTATAACTTTCAAACTTAACCATGGGTTGTCCCCTCACAAGCTGTCTATTTTGGCTAGCAACTGTTAGTAACATGCTCAGAGTGCAATTTCAAAAAAAAAAAAAAAATATAAGGTATGTAAAGTAGTGTAGCCACATAGATAGAGGATTGGATTTGTAAAACTTTCCTGGCATCTCCCACAAGCAGCTAACTATAAAAATTCAAAATCAAACCTGCTTGATACAATTCTAGACTGCTCATGAAACATTAACAAAGCTATTCCAGTTATATTCTCAATTAATATGGTTACCTGCTGAGCATATTAAAAAAGTAAAGGATACTAAGCTTGCAGAGTAATAACCATGTCCTTTAGTGAAGCTATAGACTGCAAGTCTTCATCTTCAATTGGCCGTGAAGTCCACACTAGAGCACAGTATTGCTTCTACATGTAAAGTAAGAATCAACAGGTCTCATTCTGGCCTAATTTCCTTGATTTATTATGGAATTTGAGCCCAAAGGATACGGCATAGAGATGCCCAAATTCAAGCCAAAACTGGGAGAAAGAAAAGGATAAACCTGTTTTTCTGCTTCTCCTTCATGCATCAGAGTCCAACCATGACTAGTTACCACTTTGAGATTTTTAACTCCAACCTGCATGCAGAACACGTTTTGTAGTAGGTAAAAATAGAGAACATAGCACATGATAACATTGCTTTTGGTGACAACTAACCAAATTCTTATTCGAATCATTTATGCTTGTTTCTATTTGCTTGACTGAAGCATCACAGGGTACTTGGCGTGCATTTTGTACCTCAACCAGGAAAGGCCTACCAGAACCCAACATTCGAACCTGAAAATAGTAACCTTATACATCATAAGAAATTTACAAATTCAATTGCACAGTTGAGACAGATATTCATACATCAATATCCTCTCTACCCGCAGCATGAAACTTATAACTGTCACCCCGAAAAGCTGGAAGAATGTTGCCACCTATTATCTCCTATCATTAAGCACGAAAGTTGTTAACACTTCACTTGCCACTTCAGGATAATGATTTCAATGAGATTAAAAGTGGTCAGAGGTGGTACCTCAACTGATGCGTCCCCCATCCTTTCCTCGTCAATGATCCAACGGGTTTGACTGACATTTCTCGAGAACTAAAACACAGAAAGTAGCAGCTTTGAGCCCAAATTGCACAAGAAATCTACAAATCAGCAAAAATCTTCATATTCCATGTTAAAACTGTGTCACATTATTGTCAAGGGCTGCATATATGAGCCAAACAACTTCTTCAGATTAGTTTTGTTAAATTATTAGCATCAGTGGGAGGTGAAACTTCTATTCAAGGAATTGAGCAGTCAAGTTAAAAACAAAAAAAAAAAAGAAAAAGAAAAAGAAAAAGAAAAACTCTGATACATGCTCCTATATAGCTAGTATACGCAATGGCACTTCTAGCAAATCAAGAAGAGCCTCCTGGGGAGTGTACTTTCCATGAAAAATGTCGTAAATAGACTGCTTTTCATCATCTAATGTGGCTTGAAATGGTGCAATACTAGAGATATCATTGTTAAAACTATTTGGCAACAATTTAATGACAACAAAAATAGTTGATAAGGCTCAAACGAGTGCTGAACTATTAGGCTGTCTCATGCTAAAAATTGCCATCTTCAGAATATAAATGCTATAGGATATATCTTGTGCATTCAATGGCCAATCAAATACTTCTAATGAAAATTTTTCAATAACAATCAACATACTTTGAGGTATCTCCCACCAAAGTAGATTGGAGTCCTGTAGCAGTGAACCACCAAGTCGCAGGGCTCACTAACCTGGTCAAGTAAGAAGGAGAGAGAAGCCGCGGGGGTGGGGGATGCAAGTGAGCGAGAAGCAGCATTGAATATAAGCTAGAGAACAAGCTCAATTTTAACTCTGTTCGGACATACAATAAGTAAACAATCACTCAGAATGTCAAGCTTGATATCAGAAAACAGAATCCAGAAATGTTGCCTCATGCAGTGTGGTATTTCATCACAAACAAGCACTTATCATCACATTCATAACTTCTGGTAAGTTTATATCAATTACTCAAGAACTTAACATAAATTTAGAAAGTTGAAATTTCTAGATTATTATATTTGACATGTGAGCTAGTAACTAAAAAAAAAAAAGGCTACTCAAATGGAGACACCAGTTGGTACAATATAAGAAGGAAAAGGTTTACCCTCTCTTTTGAAAACTTGAACCATGTGGCAGATTCTTGATCTTCTAAATTAGAAGCCCTCTCAGTTCCCACTAGCTCATCATTAACGGTGTCCACACAATTGCTAGCACCTCCGGAAACTGATTATCATAACATAAGCATCCAGAACTCAACTAGGTCAATCAATAGAGGCATCAAGAACTATAGTGTCAACTTCAGGCTGTGGATTCATGCAGTTGTCACAAGTAAAGGTCTTTTTACAATCAATGCAGACAAAAAGATTGAAGCATCTATTCCCCTCCACCCCAATGCCCCACGAGAAAAAAGAAAAAAAAAAAGCGTGCTCTGAACAAAAGGGATTGAAATGACTATTCAGAAAAAAAAAAAAAACAATAAAAGTGTGCACTCAACAAAAAAATTTTGTGTGCCTGTTTTTCTTCTCTTGGAACCTCCATTTCTCTCCATTAGGTGCAATTTGTTCGTAGCATTCACATCTAACGTTATTACAAATGTGTTAGTAGCACCAATGCATCCCCCCCCCCAACCTGCCCCTGCAAAGGGGCCAAAAAACAAAAACCCAAAAGAAAGTCATCTTCTTGCAATTAGGGGCGATGACTAAACAATTTGATTGTGATTACTATTTAGAAAAAAGAAAAACGGGAATGTGCCTTCTACAAAACAATTGTACATGCCTGTTTTTCTTCTCTTGGAACCTCCATTCCTCTCCATCATGTTTGGTGCCACACTCAAGGCCTGACTTTCAGTATAAGTCAAACAGATGCGGTAAGAGCTTGGACCTGATTTTACACCCTGAAGAAGTTCAATTGAATAATAACAACAACAACAACAATAATCATATTAATATTAATAACATAACAACAAAAACAGCCAAAACCACCACCACCATTCATCATCATTATCTAAGCATGATGTAAGCACATTTCCTGCTATTCCAAAACACACAATTTTCAGTCAATATTTAAAGAAAATAGTTCCAAAGAATTTGTGTCACTCCACATGAGTCACCAGTCTTGGGCATCTTTCCATTTATAAAACTGCTCATAGTTAGGATAAGAGAGGATTACCAATAAATTCAACAGTTCCCATCCTGTGTCTATCCAATCATATCAATTTTATAATTAAAATGCTACAGAATTTTCAAGTGGTAAACAATAATTCAACGAATAAAAAAGAACCTTCCAAGTTTACATGAATTTCAATTAAAATAAACCATGACCTAAAAAATATATATCTACAATATTACTTACCAACAATGCTTCAAGGGAATTGACTACTGCATACTTCAAAGCATCCTTTGTAGAAATGAGTTCAGAAAGCCCTCCCTGGAGCCAGTGCTCTGATCCATATTTACCCTTCACATATGACCTACAATACAGGGAAATGAAAGCACTTCAACCATGACATAGGTGTCAAAAAAAAACTCACACTTACAGCAGAAGAGAAAGGACTTCAAAATGATCTGAAAACCTGAAGCAATCAAATATAAGGAGTGCATTATAATTGTTACACAAACCAGCCATAAAAAATTCAACATATTACAAACAACAAACTTCATCATGTCAACATCCTAATTGAAAAGTGCAAAATTGTACAGAAGTTGCCAAGAGTAAAAAATGTGATCCAAAGGCTAAGCTATACAAATCAAGCAACACCAGAAATGCAAATTGTTAAAAAAAAAAAATGACTTACCAAACTACCTGTTCATTTTGCTTGACAGTAGATGGTATAGAGACTTCAAGGGAAAAGCTATCCATTTGATGTCCCTCTTGCTGTACCAGATTAGCAATTGATGCAGTAAATTCGTCAGCACCTTGCTCTTTCACCACCATTTTTTCATCATTACGGTAGGTGAACTGCAAGATGCCCAAACAAAGGCTGCATATATCTCGCTCAACTTCTACTCCCTTACGCGCAGAAGTGTTACCTGAATCTTCGTTTTCCTTCACACCAGAGCCCTCCGTGTCCGTTGGCTCTTCAAGAATTGCAGGCATCAGCGACGGCAAGAGAGGGGAGAACAAATAAGCCTGTCTGTTGATCCCAAATAACCCAAAGATGCATCTCATGCATACCTACAACAGAAAAAATAGACATCATACCTACTGTATCTCCGCATGCATCCCTCCAGGAAATCGGAAACCCTAATTACTCATCAGAATAAAAGTTGCACAAAATCACTAGAAGAAATTGTAAGATAGAGAGCCCAAACCTTCTTGGAGAGCAAGTCCTTCACAGCGTGGGAAGGCAACGAAACGACTGCGTCCTTAAGTAGCTTCATCTCCTCCTCGCCGATGGAGAGGAGAGGGCGGGCGGCGCCTCTCATTCTAGTAACTTGTAGTTCCCTATTTGAAATATTCATTCAAATAATTACGTTAGAAATTTAAATTAACATAAAATTTAGGATATTAAATTTGAATGTCAAAATGAAGTACAGATTAAAAAAAAAATTATAGTTAAATTAGGATTTGCAAGTTAGAAGTCAATAATTAAAATAACAAAAAAATATTTATACATGATATGGAAAATAAATATCTTACCCACATTTTTAGGTGTTCTCTAAAACTCTCTCTTTTTTTTTTTCCTTCTCAAATTACAAATTACCATTCTTTAACTTCATTCTTATCTCTCATTTCTTTTTCTTTTTTTTTACTACTAATTTCCTTTTTTATCAACATCAAAATTAAGTTTTAATTATTAAAATTAATAACCTAACTGCTTTTAATTAACGTATATTTTAAATTTCTAATATTTACAGATTCTGAAACTCAAATTTCTGGGTCTATTGCATTCAGTCTACATCTATCAGTATGATCTAACTTGTCTGCATTCAACTACACGAATATTAAGCGAAAATTTTAGGAGTGTTTGTTTTAACATTGAGGAGTGCTGGTTTGTTGCGTTTCAAATATTGGGGAGACTAGTACTTGATGCCTTTTTTAAATTTTGATGTTTTACTGATAATCTTTCAAAAGTGGTTGATCAAGAGAGTAGTTTGAATAAAACAACCATTGATTATTAATTCAAAGACAGAAACACCCTTAGGAATATTTTTTACTCTATACTCTTCTACCTCTCAACTCTCTCTCCGCTTCGGCGGCAGGCTTCTTACGCGGGAATCATTCACGAATATTGTGATAGGAAACACATTTTTAAATCTTCGATATATTCATTAGTCGGCCAGAAGACACATGGGTCACGTAGACGCACCTGAACTCGACAGATCGGACAAGAAGAAGCTCTCGGGAAGTGGCTCTGGTAATTCTTTTTATTTTTTCCTTTTACAATTCCCCTGAAAAATTGGTATCTTCATATTTCATGTGATGTTATTCCAATTTTATAAAGATTTCCTTAATTCATTATGAGAGGAAGTTAAACTGCACCAGAGTTGAATTACTAATATTAGACTGAGGTAATATAAAAAATTTATTATATTTATTAAAATATATATTTTTGTTTATATTTTATTTAAATAAAAAACAAAAAAATTGTAATTATGAATATTTTATAAAGTAAAAAATATATTTGAGAATTTTTTTAAGAAAGTAAAATAGAAAAAAAAAAATAAATTATGATTATTTTTTCCAATCAATTAAAATAGTACCAAATTGATGAAAAAAAAATAACGAGGTACTGCAATTATATTTGTAAAAATAAGTTGAAAAGGCATTAATTTTGCCAAAAAAAAAAAAAAAAAAAAAGAGTAAATGAATAATAATGTATAATTTTATAATGTGAGGAAGAGCATTAAATAGATGTTAAAATTTTAATCCTATTAAAACACTAAAAAAATAGACTATGAATCAATTATTGAACTAATATTAAGGAAGAGGATTGGATGGATGTAAGACATCATCTATTTTTTTCCAACCAAGTCAATTGTTGGGTTAGTCAAGAAATTACCCATCTGATATTGGACAGCATGAGCTTCAGTACTCATTCAATCCCTATTCAGTCAGATTGATAAAATATGCATAATCAGGCTTCCCAATACGCTTTCTAACGGATTAGGAACGAGACTCACGGTTAATCTTGTGGGTTGCACATTGCCTCCTTTCTCTTGGGAATAACCTAAAGAGAGAAATTCAAAGGAGATAAAGCTAACACGAGTCAACTATCAAGTTGCCATTTGAGTACTAAATTTACCATTTCATATCTCTCCCAACGGTGCTTAACATGGATCAATATATAAAGGTAAACATTCTCGTCTCTAGATAAAACTAGAACGTAACAATATCAGACAAGTATGAGGCAAACACAAACACACCTCTAAATTCCAAAGATCGGTATCAAAGCTCATGTAGCACATTTAGTCCCAAGAACTACTGGCATCAGAAATCAGATTAATACTCAAAAATGAATAGAAGCTGACTCTCTTTGTGACAACAACATAAGTCAAATCGGCATAAAAGAGCAGTGTCTATCCCACAATTATAAGCCTCCAATGACAAATAACCCAAAGCTTCAATTAACTACAAACAAGACAGCCCATTAATGATGTTACAAAAGCATAACGCACAAAATTGAAGTTTAGGATTGCCGTTGTTTCAATTTCTTCTATCAGGTGAAATCTTTCTTGGTAGGAATTCGAGTAAATCCTATCGAATGGCAATTAAACTGGCGACGCTACGCAGTTGTGAATATTGAGCTGTAACATATCAAAAAAAAAAAAAAAAATGAGTGTATTCATCAGAAATGAGAAAATTTGGATAGATCTCTGAAATAAGGATATTTGCGATAAGGTAGGTAGAAAACCCATCAGAAATGAATTGGAGGAGTGGAATTACAAATGTCAAACATATATCGCAGACGACTAAATCTAGGTTAATGGCGAGAGGCTTATCGCCAACATTTGGTTAGGAAGCATTTGTAACAATCAGATTTGAGAATTTAAACTTAGTTGATGGTAGAAGGAATAAAAAGGAAAGATTCATAAATCCCGTCAATTGCCAAAAACCATGGACAATGCCAATCATAATTCTAACTAAAAACCTCAACACACACAGAGAAAGATTGAAAACGTCAAAATAAACAACAGCACTCAACTCAATTCTCGTCCACACCAAATTTCTTTATGGCTCGGAAAACACTCAAAAGAGTATAGATTTTCAGCGGCAGCTAAGTAGTCCACAAATTTAACTTTTTAATCCTTTCGAAGGAGAAAATTTAAAAAAAAAAAAACAGGAAAAGAAGAAGAAGAAGAGGAAGAGGAGGAGAACAGAAAGCTTACGCGGACAGTTGATCATGCGTTCTCTTCCTTCATTCCTGGTCGCCAAATAGAAGGCGAAGGCGAGCAGCGAAGAGACCAGTAGAGTCGAGAGAGGCCTCGTGGAGGAGGCCGCGCTTGATGTTATTCATGCGCTGTAGTAAATTTTCTTGCTCTTGTTTTAGAGCTGAGTTGTCCTCCTCAAGGTCGTAGATACGATACTTTTGGCCCAATGATCTCATGCTTAACAGCAATATACCCGTCATTGCGAAGAATTGTATGAAGCTATGTTTGTTTTTCATCGCGTTTGCCATTAACCCTAACGACTTTTTGGGTTTTGGGGCGGCGGCGGAGCTCGACGGTGCGGAGGAACCCATATCTGCAACTGCCAAGGCGCTACTGGGAGAAGAGAGCTCCGCCCAAGCAAATAAAATAATAAAATTTAGCCCAAGGTGTCCTTGACGGCCCGGCCCCACTTCTTTTCTTTTTTCTTTGCATCCTCTCGCCCTCCGTAGGATACGGATCGGTGTCGTCGCAAGGGGACTGAACCGGACCTTGGAGTTGGGCCGGGCCTCGGGTTGCCGACCGTTCGAAGTCTGCCTGGCATACCAATACAGATTTAGCTCGCGTAAATTTAAAATGTTTCAAAACACTTCAAATAATTTACATTTTTATTTTTAAAATTTTGAATTCTAATTTTACTTTTGATGAATGAAAAAACAGGTAGGACCATCGATTGCGACTGTTATCACCAATATATATATATATATATATTAAACTGGCTTGGTTGAAGCAGAAAGTGCAATGCATCTAAATGTTGAAGGCAGCTTTCTCTAGAGTGTCTGAGTTCCATTGTATTGGTGTTGATTGGTGTCTCGAGCATATAAGTAAAAATTCTAATTTTGTTGCAGATGACTTAGTGAAACAAGAAAATATTAGGCAAAATAATTTAATTACTTAGTTTTAAATTTTTGTTTCATTTTCATATTCTATCTGTATTAGCTTTTAATTTTCTTGATACAAATTTATTTATCCATTGGCGTTTGGCTTTCTGCGATACAACAAAGCTCAAGGGACCTTCGAAATTTCCAATAATTCAAAAGTTTAAAGTAACGATGGAATGACTTTTTTAAAGCTAAAGAAAGCTTTAAGCCATATTGGTTATCTATGTATACTTTGGTGGAATAAAAGTCAAAATGAATAACCATCAGGCCAGAGCCTGGTAGCCACCTTCAACATTCAGAGATAATTTGAAAGAGAGAACCTGGGAGTTCGAATCTTCACTCTTTTTTTTTTTGTCTTTTTGTAAAAAGAAAAAATCACCTCTAAGAAAAGCAAAATGAAAATGAAGCAGTGGCTACTGCTCACAGCTAATAACAATGTTGAAAAAAAAAAAAAACACAAATGCACTTCAATCGTTGGATCCAAAAAAAAAAAAAAAAATCAGTTGAGACTCTGAGAATTTATATTCAATTTGAATGATAATAAAATATTGAGATTTATTAATATGTTTTTTTTTTTAAGTATGATTAGCGAAAATATTTAATCAGACACACACAAATAAGGAGAAAAAAAAAACAATGTAAACACACACACACACAAAAAAAAAAAAAAGAAAAAAAGAGTTGATGAGCTATAAGTGAAAAACAAAATATGATAAGAAATTCAAGCTTAACAGTGTTCACTGAAAATCAAATTATAGACGTCGGAGAATAGAGAGTCATGCTTGAAGAGTAGACGGATGCATTGAAGAATATATTAATAGTGAACTTCCAGAAGCTCTTACAACCAGTTGGAGAAGAATAAAATGATGTGACATACATAGAAAGATATTTAAATCTAATTTTCAATCCCACCAATAACGCAACAATTTAAGATGGTGTGGAAGAAATTATGAGTAAAATATTAAAAAATGTTAAATTTGTTAAGCTTGGTTGTATTAGTCAACTTCCAAAGATTACAACGGTAAGTTGAAGGCAAACCAGCCATTGAAAGTATAGGAAAACATACCTTAGTCTAATGTCTGATGCAAGAAACGAGACATGATTTGAAATTATGTAAAAAAAAATATAAAAAGGATATGAATGATTTACCACAGAGTGCACAAACTGTGAAGATGAAGGCGAAAGACGAAAGAAAGTGACTTTGATTCCTGATCGTTGTTTTTACGTTAACTATTTGGATTCTCATTAGAAACGAGACAACCAGAATATGATAATTTGTGACAGCTTATCAAGAAAGTCAAGAGAATAAAATATATAGAATTCGTTGGAAATAATCTTGTCTTTTATGCTAGATTTTCGCTATAATTTTATTTTTTTTATTGAAAAGTAAAATAACTATAAAATTAATTATAAATAACTATATAAGAATGTTCATAATTTTTAAGCAAATAATAATAATAATAATATCATACACCCAAAATTAAAAAACAATGCCTCTAATTTTTCTCGAGCCAAAAACTAAAAAGAAAGCTCGTCACAAAATCCAAAATAATCAAAACCCATCAACAACATGCAACCAGTCAACCCGATTCATTTTTAGGAATCAAAACTACTAGTGTGTATTTATTTATTCGACAAAGCAGAAGTCAAGTTTATGACGTCAAAATTAATAGAGAATTATATTTTGGAGGAAATTTCGACGGGAGACATCGTACCGAAGAAAGCTAAAATTTATGAAATGCCAAGAAACCAAAACTCATATTAATAGGATATTGAGAAAATTAAGAGAAAATTCGATCTCAAATTCGCCGTATTTGTAGCAAGATTTGATGAGGTGAATATCTATAAAGTTGATAAAATTTTAATTCCCATGAATAATGTTGAGAAAATCACTATAAATGTTCGTACAAAAAGACAAATGGATATAATTGAATTAATAAGTGAGGGCAAATTTTCCTTTAATCTTAACCTCCTAGATACATTTTCTTATTTCTCATAAACTATCCTTACATTTAGAAAATATCGGTTGGATAAGTCTAAAACGTTCCGTTAAATTTTGTACTTCCCTTTTTCGGGCGGCGGATGCTCGTATACACGTAGAAGAAGTGGGCGACAGATGAGAACGTGCTATTCCCGCCACCTAAGCTAAAAGCAAGCTATCCTTTTGAGAGCTAAAAACGTCAAAACCTACTTATAACGTGGTGCGGTGGTAAAAGTGTCGAGTTTTTGAATTTTCCGTGAATTTCGGGTCCACTAATTAATTAAGAGGAAAATAACTCGGCCACAACAAGCGAGAGTACGTGAAGAGTGGCAAAACCTCATCTTCAAAATGAGTGACTCCTAAAGTTTTAAAAACCAACCGGTCGGTGACGTTATTAATTTATTAATTTAAATACTAATTCCGATAACTTACGATTTTGACATATAATTATATTAAAATTTATATTAATTCTTAATTTTATCAATTTAATTTATCGATAAATTCAGTTTTCAAAATTTGTGTGAAACAGAAATATACTTTGTGAGCACATATCTTCAATACAAATTAAAAAAAAAAAAAAAAAAAAACTTTGTGACTTGGCACAAAGAGATTAGAAGTTTGAAGAAACGGTGAGCGTCTAATCAGATCAGACTCAACGAGGTACTTTACATGATGAATTTTGTGTGATGGATATTATTATTGTTTGCTGCTTTCAGAAGTATAAATGTCAAAAGTTGCGACAAAACACGCTCTCGAGGATGGCTAATCTTCAACGTGGGAGGAAACGTCTGGGAAATACACAGCGACGGCCTCGACCGAGGACAGCCGCATCGCCGGGCGGGTCTATGTTAAATATGCATTCTAAAATATAGGCGGTAAACATGCGAATTGAGTCAATTTATGACTAGACATTTGAATTTAGATTTATTAAATTTTGTGTGTTTTGGGTTTATTAGATTTTGAATACTTAAAAGTTTCAGGTTAATGCAATTTTGAATATTTTTGGTTTGGAGCGATTTTGGAGGTGTTTGGGTTAACTTAATAAATTATTTGTTTACTTAATACATAAATTAATTACATATATTTTTTTTATCATATTAACTATTATACATTCAATTAGTAAAAACTAATATGATATGAATGTTAATAAATTAAATTTTAATTTAATTATAATATATTAAATATAATAAATTATTATTATCAATATAATATATAATTAATTATAAAGAAAATAATGTAATTAATATATATCTTATTTTATTTACATTTCATTTTTTTAATACTTTATTACAACCATTTCATTTAATATATCCATTATACTATATACACCTCTCTGTCACATGAACAAGTATATAACAACACAAGGACATGAAACTTTCATTTTAAATTTAAGATAAATTAAAAAGATAAGTTAGACATTTTTAAAAAATAAAATCTCTAATATCTCTTATGAATAAATTATAATAAAATTTTTTTAAAATTTGTTATATGTCAATTGATAATAATTATATATGAGTAAAAGTTGAGACAATATTGTAATAATTTGATATTACAAAAAATACTAAATGAGTGTATTAATGGTATTATTTACATTAACTTTAAATTTAATATATGTATATATATATATATATACAATTAATTACTCTATCATGATCATGACATAAACAACTTATGGTGAAGTTGATTTATTCCCCATGATGAGAGAAGAGAATGTACTATGTTAATTATAAATTGGCTCCATGTCTAAATCTTTATGGAAATTATAATTTTTATTTTTTATTTTTTTATGTAATATGAGCTTGTGTGGTTTAAAGTTCAAGTTATATAATAATCTGTGTGCTTTGAAAATTTTGACCTTGTAAAAAGTTTTATTTGTAGTCATAAAACTCTATCTTCATAAAATTAAATATCATAATTTTGTCATTACATAATTTGTTAATTTGTATACAATTAAATAAAGTTAGTTATAATTTAATAGCTTATAATTTGTCAAAAAAAAAAGTGTAAATTCAAGAACAAAAAGGATTTTAATTTTCTATGTTATTCAATCCAAAAGAAAAAGCCCTTTATTATTTTTTTGGAGCATCCAAAAAAAGAAGGAGAAATAAAAAATCTTTTCTTTGTAAAATATTAATCTTATTATTGTAAATTTATTCAAATTTATCGCCTAAAAAGTTTTAATTAAATAATTTATGTTGGATATATTTTAGAAAAAAAATAAATAATATAATTCATATAATTTAAATATTTATACAACAATAAAAAAATTAATTATTATAAACTTAGAAGTTAATTAAATAATTATATATTTTTAATTAAAAATAAAACATATTAAAAAAATTTTAGGTATTTATCAAAATTAACAAAAAATTTCAAATTAGGTTTGGTTTAGATTAATTCAAATTATTTAAATTATTTAAAATTTAAATAATTCAGATTTTATATTAATCAAAATTTTAATTTTTTGAGTTTTGAATTGATTAAATTTTAAATTATTTTAATTTAAAATTTTAACAATAAAAATTATTAATTTTTTTAATAAAAACTCAGACAAAATTGGTAGATGAGATCAAATTTTACTAGCGTATTTGATTACATAAAAAATTTGAACTAATTCTCTATGATTTTTAACTACTCAACTTTTCTGATAGAATAATCGAAATTTGTTTTTCTTTTTTGGTGGCAAATAAAAAATAGACCTAAAAATTTTGAAACGGATACTTCCCATCTGACAAAGAAAAGCAGAAAACTGACGCACAAAGATGAGAAGCCTGTGGGGGGGAAGGGGATAAATTTGCTACCTTGAAACTTCAAAAGGAGCCCGCACCTCCAATTTATTTATTTGTTTTTGAGTCAGGCGGCTCTCTGCTAAATTGAGCGAGGCGGCGCCCACTTCTCCAGTCGGGATCTAACGAATCCATTTCAAGAGTCCACCTTGCTTTTCCACTTGGCCCCGCTGGCCACACGCTTTGCCCGTGCGAAAAACAATTAAAATAATTGATATTTAAAGAGCGATAATACGCCAATTTTTCACCGCATCAAACGCTAATAAAAAAAAAATATATATATATATATATATATATATAAAGAAAAAAAAAAAAAAAGAGAGAGAAAGATAAAAGGAGGATTGGGGAAGGCGAAATCTCAGCGTCATCCTCGACTTACTCACAGACTGTCACGAAATGGACTCGATTGCCCTCTTTTGTACTGGGGCTCTGCTAGCCGCCGGTGGCCTCTATTGGTTCGTCTGCATACTCGGCCAGGCCGAGCAAGCAGGCAAGCGGGCCGTGGATCTATCCGGCGGCTCCATCTCCTCTGAAAAGGTCCATGACAGCTACCGGCAGTACTGGTCCTTCTTTAGGCGGCCCAAGGAGATTGAAACGGCCGAGAAAGTCCCCGATTTTGTGGATACATTCTACAACCTAGTCACCGATATATATGAGTGGGGGTGGGGCCAGTCCTTCCACTTCTCACCTTCGATCCAGGGCAAGTCCCACCGCGAGGCCACGCGCCTCCACGAGGTGATGGCCGTCGATCTCATCGATGTCAAGGCTGGAGACAAAATCCTGGACGTCGGATGCGGCGTGGGCGGTCCCATGCGTGCCATCGCTGCCCACTCGCGGGCCAATGTCGTCGGCATCACCATCAACGAGTACCAGGTGGACCGGGCGCGTTTGCACAACAAGAAGGCCGGATTGGATTTGCTGTGCGAAGTCGTCTGCGGCAACTTCCTACACATGCCTTTCCCGGACAACAGCTTCGACGGCGCGTACTCGATTGAAGCTACCTGCCATGCGCCGAAGCTGGAAGAGGTGTACGCAGAGATCTTCAGAGTTCTGAAGCCGGGATCTCTGTACGTTTCCTACGAATGGGTGACAACAGACAAGTACAGGGCCAGCGATTCTGATCACGTGGAGATCATTCAGGGCATCGAAAGAGGAGATGCCTTGCCTGGGCTCAGAAACTACGCCGAAATTGCCGATACGGCAAGGAAAGTAGGGTTCGAGGTGTTGAAAGAGAAGGATTTGGCGAAGCCTCCGTCGCTGCCGTGGTGGAGCAGGCTTAAGATGGGTAGGATCGCCTACTGGAGGAACCACATTTTGGTCACCATATTGGCCGCCCTGCGTATAGCACCAAAAGGGACCGTCGATGTCCATGAGATGCTGTTCAAGACCGCCGATTACCTGACCAGGGGTGGGGAAACCGGTATTTTCTCTCCGATGCATATGGTTCTCTGCAGGAAACCCGAGACTCCTTCAAATACTCGCACTTAGCCAACTTACTTGGACTAGTTTTTTAAGGTAAATTTCCCCAATCTCAGTTTCCTAGTTGCCCTCGTTTCCGATTCCTTGGCAACCTCTGTCACCTCAGATTTTCTCGTATCATTTATCTTAAATCTTCTAGTTCTTGTTCTTTTTAATATTGACCCTTTTGTATTTTGGCTTTGGGATTTCCTTAGCTTTCGTGGGTGGTTGGATCTTGATTTTTACTATCGTGATTTGTAGTCTAAGAACATGGTTTTCTGAATTTTATATTTTTTTTCATTAGATAACGATCTTGAGAGTTTTGGTGGGCTGAAGAAGAACAGCCTTAAATAATTGTGCAAGAATATGAAGAAATATGAAACTCACTGTCATGAAAAAAATGTAATTTAAAAAAAAAAAGGAGAGATAAAAACGATCCTCTGCCCTGTGATTGATTTTCTATATCCATTTTTCTTCTCAAGATTTTCCGCAATGTGTATGTGTGTTTTGTGTTTAACCGATCTCTCCTGATCCGAGTGACCTTCTCACATGAGGCGCACATGGATTGAGATTAGAAAGCCGCTTTTGCAAAGAATAGGAGTGGGAAAAAAAAAAAAGGAGAAAAGAAAAAGGAAAAAAAGAGGTGAAGCATGTGCGTTTTTTAGGTGGCCGGCTATGGCGTTCGCTATTGTGTTGTGTTGTGTTGTGCCGGACAAGTGTGTGGGCCCCGTCAATTTCCTTCAGCTTTACCGAGTATTCTTTCCCCGTTTTTAGCTTATGGAAGTGCTCGTCGTATTTGGAGCTTTTGAGCTCACGTTGCGTTCTTTTTCATGTCGTATGCTAATAATTAGCTAATTTTTGATTCGATAATTGGGATTTCTTATTGCGTACGGGGTATTTGAGCTCTGTGTGAAATTTGGCTTTCAGCTGAAACATTTTGCGTCTGGAGCTACTCGTGGTTCGGATAGCAAAATGTTCCCAACACCAACACAAAGCTATTTATTAGGCGTGTCCTTCTCCTGGTGGTCGTAGTTTTATGAGAGTGAATTTGGCTTTTCGTTTTTGTTTTCTTCTTTTTTTTTTTTAATATATTTTTTCCTTTCCTCAAATTGAGGGAATATACTCTCGGTCGGTTAAAGTTTGGCTGTTTGGGATTTCTCTCCAAACTCATTTGATCAGGTCGCGAGGTCATTTAGGATGGAAGTGATGGGGAGAAATTAGACGTTGAATCTAAACCTATTCAATAAACAAACAAGTTTGCCAATTTTATTATTATTATTATTATTAATTTTTGGTCCTTTTGGTATTAGTGAAATTTGCCGGTTACTCGAGTGAAAGCCTGGCTAACATTGGGAAACTAAATTGAAGGTGTTTATTGGGCATTGATTCTGCGGAAAGTCTTTGGGGTGCTCCACTAGAGTCCACGGCCATGATGAATTTATGTTGCTTTTAAAAGCAGCAATTTATCATAATGAGTCGATGTATCGAGAATCAGATAGTTTGGACATTTAATTATAAGTGAGATTTGGTGTTTATACTGTAGAGTCCATTCCAAGTTTTGCGTTGGTGGTCACTGAATTGTACCCAATGATTATAGATTATCAACTACTCTGCATTTGAGAATAGGCTGGGGACGGGCTATCTCATGATTTTGGCAATTCTGGGTTTATTATGGAATGTTAAGAGTTTAATAGGGTAGTGTATTAAATTAAATTCTTTTATGTGGTCAGTTTCTTTATTTAAATTCTATTATTTATAGGGATGACAAGATAAAAAGGAGTGTTACTTCATAGCATAAGGTTTGGATTGGTCAAATAGAGTTGTGTCGCAAGGACAAATTTCATTTTTTAAGTTAGAAAGATGAATTGTAACGGATGGTTATTAGGTACAATAAAATTGTAAAATTCATAGGAAATGAGTGTGACAAAAATAAAGATATATAGACAACATGTAGTGGATATATTCATAATAGTAAAGTAAGTGTAATACCTATTAGAGATAAATTGAGAAAATGAAGTTTCTGTTAGTTCGAATATGTTAAATGCAGACTTGCAAATGAATGCTCTTGTTAAGAGAGGCATAATCAAACTCAAGTAGATGACGTGAAGCGATGGAGAGGACAAAATTTGAAGACTTAGACTTGAGTTATAGGAATCTTTGGCTTAGTGTACAATAAAATGAAACGATGAAAAAAGGGTGTAGAATAGTATGAAAGGATGAAAAATAATTTATATAACTGAAGTTTTATTGTGTTACCATTGTTGCTTCAAGGCTTTCGCCTTTTATGGACCCATAGAAGGGATAGCAAACGATTGTGGAAAAAGGGAGAGGAGTGAGGAAGGGGACAGGGGTTCGAACCCCCGGTCCCTGTGGTGGAGGCACACAGTCTCCACCACCAGCACAGCTAGGTTGCTTCCTCTGCATGGAGGCTCCTCTCAGTCTTCCCGCGGGACAAATTTTTTATTTCCCTGGTCCACCCGATGGCATGGAGTTTATGGGCTTGGGTTTGGTTGAAAGGGAAATGAAAACCACATTCCGGTCACGTCCTATTGGAAAGACCATGAAGGCTTTTTCACAATTAATGAAATGACCCAAAGTCCTCGATGGCCAGAAGAGCAAACTGCCGAAGGGAATTTTCCAACTTCGGCCACGCTCAAGTGTTCATTAAAAAAAGAGCTAATAGACCAAATGAGTGGATCGAGATTCGATGATAAGTCCACGGGGCTCTCCTGCTTTCTCTGCATCCTGCCGTTAGTGAAGCCTCTTTTCCTTGCTTCCAATCACAAATATCCTGCCAAAACCACCTTAATCTCCCTCAAGCATTTCAAAGCTCACACCTCTATGCCAACGTGGTTCTTTTCCTGTGCCTTACTTCTGCAAAAGTAAACGGGTCCTAACAATTTTTGATAAACTGTAGGCACTTAATCACAAAAAGCTACAGCTGCTCCTGGGACTAGGAAACCCGGGAAATGATGTGAAACTTAAAAAAAAAAAAAAAAAAAGACTCACAGAATAGGAGAAATTGCTGAAGTCCTTGAACAGGCAAAGAGTAAGCTTCTTGTTGTGGAATATGTTGGGAATAAAGCGGATACTTACGGTACACCGGAATTGATATTAACAACTTAATTGCTAAGAATAGATTAGGTAGTTTGTTGACAATATATTCTCTGTACCATAAAATAATCTATGTAAAATCAAAATTGTTGAGCACTAAAATAACTCATCAACTCATGCTCCTTATGGGATAGGCATAAAATTTGTCTTTAAATTTTTCAATTTTTGTAATATAGTTTTGTATCTTTAAAGTTATTATTATTATTATTATAGTTCTAAACGTTTATTTTTTTATTTTGATTTAGAATAATTTTAAATGAAAAACGATCAAGTGATTAATTTTTAATATTAATTGTATGAAATATGTATAAATTATTGAGAATATGTAAGTTTTAAAATCTACAAAATTATATTGTAAAAATTAAAATTGTTTAGAACTATTTTTTTTTTTTTTTCTTATCCATGTTTCTTATGACGTAGAACAGGACAAGTTAAAGAGTGAGACATTCCCATAATGAGGATGGAACAGAAACATGCATACAATCATACTATGATTTTTGCAGAAAGAAAGGAAGAAAGGAAGGATGAGTGTCAATCCGAACAATCTCCTGGTTGTAACAAGAACTTGAAATTAATTTTAAAAACATCAGAATTATAATTCGGAAATCCATAATTGTGAAAATTGAAAATAAACAAACTTGCTTGCTCGAGCAATGAAATCAGAATACAATTCACTGCGAGCTTCTGGGATCCAGAAATAGATGGGAAACAATTATAATTGGTTCATGGAAAAAAAAATAAATTATTATTATTTTTTTTTTTTTTAAAAAGACAGACATAAAGAGCTACAAAATACTCCACCCCGCTGGCCAAGACTGCAAATCCCGAAGGAGAAGGTATATTACCTTATTCCGCGTTGGTAACTGAGAAAAGCCCATTTGTCCATCTCATGCCATGGTTATTCAAATTAGATTGAAATTTTGATCCGGCTGAAGGATTGATTATGGTTCACAGATTTAACAGTCAGTTCAATGGTTGAATAATCACGTCATTGTTTGTTAACTTATTATACATTTCTTTAAATGTTTGCGATTGTATTTATAAATATTTGTTTACAATTTTATGTTAAATTTATTGATAATTATTCATGTCCATAACTATAATGAAACGTTCCATGCATCTTTATTTAGGTTAGAATTGTTACTTGTAAATTCTAATAGAGATCAAAAATATGCTTTAATATTAGTTAATTCATTCATATTAAATGAAATAAGTTTCACTTTAATGAAAACAAACATTATAAATATATGAATTATTGACAAGGGAGTGTCTTCAATTTCGCAAAGACACATTCACTAACATGTAAAATGTATAAATTTTCCTTTTTGACATAAATATTTAAGTTGATTTAATATATTAGAATTTATAAAGCACACCATGTTACTAATTTTGCTAAATAAATAAAAAAAAATACATTTTTATCAAATCCTCACTTTCAAAGTTTAATTGATTGGTTGACAAATCAATGACACATAATTGATTTTCTTCATTAAGTAGCGTGTAATTCTTGTTTCCATTTGAATCCAAAATTAAAAATAAATAGAGAAAATGGTGAGCAAGAATTTATAAATGTTTAAAATTGCAATATATATATATATATATATATATATATATATATTGTGTTTCATTTAACTTCCGTATTTGTAATTTTAAACATTTATAAATATATATATATGTATATATATGCGTGTGTGTATTTTCAATTTAAAAAGTTGGGCTGGTTCATTGTAGTTTACGGAAACACATTACAATGACATCAGAGCGACCCAAAAGCCATTGCTTACCTTACCTTCACCAGTAGTATGGTTGAATTTTCAATTTACGCCAGCTGGACGCAACGCTTTTCTCTTGTCAATCACAGAATCGGACGCATGCGGTGAAAAAGACTCGTTTAATGAATCGAAAAGACCATACCAATTTAATTAACAGGACGCCTTCGTTATAAAAATAAATCGTGGGATGTACATCTTTGAATATTCATCAACCCTTGACCACATTGGTCATTAATCTAATCACGTTAAATTATTATTATTATTATTTTATTGGGTATAAGATAATACCACGTTGCTGAAATCCGAACACACATAATTGTACCATTAAATCTGTGCTGGTTGGAACGAGTTTGGTTTCTGTGCGAATAAAATCAAAGAAAAAAAAAAATCAATACAGGAATTTATGATACACAGCCGACGCATTGAGCCATCTAATAATTCGACGAAGAAAAATAAAAATAAAAATTAAAAAAAGAAAAAGAAAAAGAATCAAGGGGTCATTATTTTCCCTGGTCTGACAGTGGAAGTCAATTCAAGGGGCCTGGGCGGGTTCATGGTTCTTCTCTTCCACAAATTTATTTCGTTTCTGGGCTGCAATTGCAAAGCCCTTTCACCGTCACCCGGAAGACTTAAAGGGGCCGAGAATGGAATAAGGAACTCCTCGTATTCTTCCTGATCATCGTCCATTTCACTTCCCTCTTCATCATCGTCATGAGGATATATCGGATCCCGGCGGCTCTCAGGATCTGAGTGCACCTCCTGTTCAATGTGGGCAGTCCAATCAAAATTGGCAAAAGTATCACGACCGCTGGCAAACCTCCTCATCTGGCCCAAACCACCACCACCACCACCACCAGCAGGTGCTGTGTCGGGAAGCCGGGGCTTATCGTAATTAGAAGCATCAGATTTCCTCTCAGTCCCAGCTGATTTTTTCTTATTATTACCGAACAAGAGACTCGCAATTCTTGAGGATTCTTGCTTCTTGACTGCCACTTTAACCGCCGCCTTTGTTTCTTGAGGAGTAGCACGCACTGACATGGATTTGCCCATCTTATTTGTTTTCTTGTGCTTGATCTGGCCAATGCACGAGACTTTTGGTGAGGTGGGCTCTTCTGCTTGGTTGTCAAAGCCTCCTCCTCCACCTCCTCCTCGGTTCTTGGGTTTCCTTCGAACCTCGTCGGGAATCATCTTGAATATGGGACCGGAATATCCTTTTGAGGAGGCATGGGCGGCGGCCTTGATGTCTGATGATCTCTTGTCTCTACCTGGGCTGAAGGGAAGCTGGCTTCGGAAGTTGACTGCAGAAGCAGCTCTTGGCAGAAACTTCAAGATCTTGTTCATTTGCTTTGCCTGTTTTTCCATCGAGAGATCTTTACACCTTACCAACCAAATTTTCAGCTTCTTTATCTGTGTTTAATAGGTTTATATACAAGTCGGTGTGGGGTGCGGGTGGATGGGTTATCTGTGTTGTCTGCGTGTGTTAATGATATTTTATTAGTTTTTTATACGCTGTGTGTATATGTTGACCATGTCGAGAGATAAAATAATAATAATATTTATATACGAGGGAAGTAGAGAGGAAGATGATTCTTGGTTCAATGCGATGGTGTTAGCCGTGACTGACTCAGCAATACAATCTTGAAAAATTCAAGAAAAGAAAATGGCGGTAGTCTATAAATATATAATTATAATTATTAATTATTGTCATTAAAAATATGTTAATTAAATGTATTAATTACGATTATATATAAAAAATTATGACCGGAGGATTAAATAAAAAATTATTATTCTTATTTTTCTAAAATTTTACTGACTTGTCCTAATATGTAATTAAGAGTGAAAATTATCAATAAATTATTTTAAAATTTTAAAATAATAATTTTTGTAACTAAAACAATGAAATATGTAATTGATAAAAAAAAAAAAAAAGACAAAGGCAAGCAAATGTAATTTTCACATTTTATTATTTTAGTTATAAATTTACTCGGGCACAAAATTGAAATTTCAAAGTATAAGTAAAACTTACATTTCGAGTGCTTCCTAATCGGGGATTCTGCACAAAAATCAAACTCTTTTAGTATTATAATATATGAATATTAATTATCATTCTCACACCAGCCCGTTTCCCGTCTCAACGGATTAGGTTGGATATGGACGCGTAGTTTTTTTCCTTCTAAACAATATTTTATCTTTAACAGAAAATCATTTAATTGATTTCCTACCAATACGAAATATTTGTTCCAGTTATACCCATCACATTTCGAAAATCCTTATTATTCTCACGGATCACTCATTTAATCTAATTAAATGTTGCATTATCTCTTATTCTTGGCAATTAACCCAAAAAGAGAAGTTTCAAAATTCAATTGTAAATAATATTTTGAGAGTATACACTCATGTTTGCGATGATATATATATATATATATTTAAGGATATAGAAATTTCGCAACGAACATTTTGTTGCAAGGGCCTTGGTCCATCGTATCAACATCATGGCCTTTTGAAATACCAGTTTTCTAATTGTTTAATTAAATTATATATATGTATATATACAAGGTTTCCTAATTGTTTGGGGATGGATAACGGGACGCTACCTTTTCGTGGGGAAATTAAACGGTAGATCCAAGTCGCCCCAATTTGGAATGGTCCAACCCATTTGAGTGATTGATAAGTCACCGTCGTTAGGTTTAGATGTATATGACCGTCGAGGTATATCATTTTTTTTTTTCTTTATCATTGCATAAGGTTCCATTTTCATCAGCCAAGTCAAAAATATACGAATGCACGGCTTGGCATTTTGTGCCACAAAATTCAGAAGGGGGTTTGACTCTGCGGGTGGTCGGCACAAGAGCTAAAGCAATCGACTTGCACTTCTTTAAATTCTAATTTTCTAGGTGGTTTGGAGATGGTGTTAACATTTAAAAACGTTTTGCATATAATTGTAATCTGTATGGCTGTAACCAAATTAATCTCTCTTAATAGGTCAAAAAGTGTGTGTGTGTGTGTGTGTGTGTGTGTGTTGCATTTTGTAATTGTTTGGTGTTTCTCGAGGTGGGCACGAACCTGTTACAAATTCATAGAGGACAAATTAAATAGTTCATTCACGCGACACATGAGAGAAAGTGTTTGTTGATGCTCTCCGTTGAACGAAGGTCGTGCAGGTGTGCAAATGGAAAGAGTCAAAAGCTATCACAGCAGATGGCAGGTGAAAGGTGACGTAGGATACGGACTTTTGAGAGGGTATTTAAATGCCCGCGGAAGATCTGAAGAACTCCTGGTAATGGAACGCGGGCACATCCGTGATACCAAACATTCAACGGTTAGCCTGTAGAGACTGTTGAGCTTGGGCCCTCGTGTGGAGAGTCCGGAAAATTTGGCTAACTTTTCAACGAGCTCCAGTGCACTTTACTTTGTTGGTGGATTCAGGAGGAATGGGTTCAGTTTGAAGTTTGGGCCCCATAGGGTAGCCGAGGCCAGTATCTATCAGTTCCAAGTTTTGATATTTATTTACGCATTATAAAAATTAGTTATGGAGAGATTATAATTGTGAGATATTTATTTTATTAAAATATTATTTTTAAATATTTATACTCAAAAAAGTGCTATACGAAATACTTTGAGATCAAGTATATAAGATATGTTTTTTTCATTTACGGTGAGCCATTTATTTCTTGAAAGAACTGAGTCTACGTGTACATGTACTTTCAAGATGTGATATTGATAGAGTTGTGAAATTGTTGTATGTTACGTTTCTTTCTAATGAATAAAGTATTTAATTTCTTAGATTAAAGCACGAAATATTTAAACAAATATGTGAGTGCTTCTGATTGTTCTAATCAATGATTACTTGTAAGAACAGTCGAGTTAATTGATAACGGCCTGAAATAATTACGAGAGAATGTTTTTCTTTTCTCGATGAGTAATTTTTGTATCACACTTCACAAACTAGATTGTTACGGGTATTGAAAAAAGTCATAGTCTCTCGCCTCTCGGTATATTTATTGACTGCAAATCAGGGGGTATTGTTTAAAGTGTAAAATAGCAGTAAGGTTTTACAGTTGAATTAAAACAGTCAATCAGAGAAGAAACGGAGAGTAACCGAAATTGCGACAACCAGCAGAGTATGCGTTTTCCAATTAGTGACGGGGTTGAGAGACCAGGAAGTCAGGACAACAGGGTTGACATACAGGACCATTCTGAGCAGACGGATCGCGAATGACACTGGCAATAGCGGCGTTAATCTTTTCAAGATTTCATTTAATTTCCGGAGTGGATGCAAGAAAAAGACACGCTCGCCCTCTGTATAAGTTCTAACGAAAATTTGGGGTGCAAATCATAGGGAATGGCTGATAGAAATAGAACTGTTCGTACAATCTATAATGGAGGAGAGGGAATGGAAATAGCTCTTCATTGCTTGTTAGATGCTCTCACGTTTTGTGATGGTGACCGCTTGGCTAAAACCCACTTCCCAAGTCGTTGAACTCCAATGACTGGACTTATAGTTGATCCGGAAGTCGTACGATCTCGCTCGTTTCTCATAGTTAAATTTGAGCTTCAATGGAAATAGTACGATATTTAACCAAGGCTAAATGAGCAATCTCACACTGGCGTGCTCCTTGTAAGATTGCAGTCAGTTGATAGCGGCTTCAGCTAGTACAAATATCGTTTCCATTCTTGTGTATAATACTTGGGCAACCTGTGCCTTTGGACAAAAGGCACCATTCGAATGCCCGCTGTTGCTGGCACCGAAGTGGCCGTAATGACAAAACCATAATTAATGACCCTAGCAGTCAGCCTGATACATGCATATTAATTGTAAAGCGGCGGGCTCAATATGCAGCATGCAATGGGGGAAAGTCGAGAAAACATTGCCTCTGATAGGAAACCTCAACACGAACTTCAGATTGACATTTGGAAAATTGTATCCTGCAATAAAATGTCCTGTCCTGGGCTAACCCTGCCTATCTTATAAAGTCTGCTGCTGTAGAAGAAGATGATAATAGACATCAATCCCACCCGTAAACATAGTCTTGCTGTAAACAAGGTGGTAATATCACATGAGCAATGCTGTGAATCTATCAAAAATACATCGGACTAAAATGTGCGCATTATCATAATGTTCAGCTGCAACGTCAAGGTTATGGCATTTCTAAAAATCAGACAAGCAAGTATAACTGGATGCATTGACTTATAGTGAAAGTTATAAAGTCCATCCAATTCAGCTTGCGGAAGCCGAAGAAATAGTGTCTATAGAGGGCGAGTAACAAAACCTCTGTCTACCATCTTCTCTACCAGCTCTTCATGCTTCTTTAACTGCCCTGCTTTTCTGAGCTGCTCCAGAACCATATCATAAAGGTGCAAACTGGGTTTCAAGCACTTGTCCTCAATCATCTCTCTAAAGAACTTGTAGGCATTATTCCAGTGCCCCATTCCACAATACATTGAGATCAACACCCGGTAAGTGTTCACGTTAGGCTCCACATCATTCTCATCCATTTCTTTCTTCAACTTCAGAACCATGTCAGTCGATTTTGAGCTAGCAAACATTCGCATCAAGATATTGTAAGTCACTGTATTTGGATTACATTTTACCTCCTTCATCTTGGCGTACATTCTGTGTGCACCATTCACGTCCTGCAACTTCTCAATGCATGCAAACAAAGTATTGAAAGTAGAAGCATTGGGGCTAGAACCTTTGCGAACCATTGAATTAAGCACCTTAATAGCAGCCTCAAGATTATCATCCCCACAATGAGTCTCTATAAGAAAGTTGTAAGTAATGGTATCAGGAGAGCAACCGAGGCTCTTCATTTGGTTATAAACTTGCAAAACCTTCTCGGTCCTGCCGGCCTTAACATGAATTCTCATCAGGTTATTAAATGTTACGGAATTTGGTCTGCAACCCGCATCGAGCATCTCTGAAAAAACATCATAGGCACGCGTAATTTGGCCGCATCTACACAAGGAATCAATAACAATACTGTAAGTGTACACATTAGGCTGAATGCCGGCCGCTTTCATTTCCGAGAAAACCCTCTCGGCCTGCGATATATTTCCGGCCCGACACCATCCACGAATCAAATTGGTGTACACAATGACATCAGGCTCAAACCTATCCTTGAGACTATCAAAAAACGACTGAGCCTCACTGCCTCTTCTCTTCCTACACAAAATACTAATCAAAATCGAAAACGCCACCTTATCGGGCTTGCAATTATAGTCCTCCATACGGTTAAAGGCGTGGATTGCCTCAGCGGCTAGTCCAGCTCGGACGTACCGGCGAATGAGAATCGAGAAGGTCTCGATGGTAATTTCAACGTTTCTAGCTTTCATTAAATCGATCACGTACCAGGCTAGATCGAATTGCCGTACCTTTCCAGCGAGGTCGACCATCTCGTTGTACGGCTCCAGGGAGTGGGCGGCGAAGGTTTTGTCTGGAGCGGCTGTGGCCCAGTTGAAGAAGGAAAGGGCCTGGAGGAAAGGAATGCCGTGGCGGACACTACGACATTTCTGGATGACGCGGAGGACGATGGCGGAGGAGAGGGTATGTCCGACGGCGGTGGAGACTTGGGAGGAGAAGTCAAGGGAGAGAGATGGGAAGGTGAAATCGGGGCTGGGAGGGGGTGGGTTGGGATTAGGATTAGGGTTTTTACGGTGGTGCTCTCGAATGAGGGAATAAAATTTTTCGGCTAACGAGCTTTCTACAGGAGATAATACGGAGGCATCCGCCACCGTCGCCGTCGTTGTCGTTTGTGCCCGTATGTCTTCTTTTAAGTTGTCTTCCTGTAGATGGTGCTGTGAAGTTACAGAATAATGAGAAGAGGAACATGACAAGGTTGTTGGGACAGTTTGAGAGACATAAGACAGGGCGGCGCGTGGCCACCGAAGCTTTAATTTCATTAAGGCCATCGACGGCGGCTGTCTCTGCTTCTTCCTTCCGCCACTTCCAGTTGCCCCTTAATTCGGCTTCAAGAACAACCAGGGAAACTAAATAATAACCTTAAATTATGTCGAGAAATCATGATAAATGATATCAAAAATTTTATAATTAAATAATTTTATATTTAAATTATTTTTTAAAAATATAATTTAAATGTTAAGTTGAATATTTTTTAAAAAATTATATTAATATATATTTACTAAATATTATTTTTTTAATACTCACTAAGTATATATGTTTTTGTTTAAAAAAACAAGTTCCTGTATTTTCCTAAACTTGTTCTCTTCTTTTCTTGTGTTTTTGTAAACTTGTATTAGCAATTGACTGTTGCACTGCATGTTGGGCTGAAGTAATGTATGCACACAAGGCAAGATGTTCTCAGGATAGGATTTGATTGTGGTATTGTGTCTAGGGCATGGTTCAACATACATGCATGCGATCGAAGCCAGAAAACCATCCATGCTTTTCGCTCTCCATTCAAGTTTGCATCAAAACGAAACAATTTTTTAGTGTAAGATAAACCAAAAAACGCTGTTTATTCTGTGGGTTCTTGATTGAATTCTTGGTTCGATATTCAGCTCTTTCAAAACCGAAAATGGGTAATGCGTTGCTGTTTTGGTCCAAAAGGCCTGACTCCTTTATTCTTCGAGCTTGCACGGCGAACTGCCGTCCATTTTCACAAAATGGTTTCCAGCATTGCTTGAAATTAAGTCCAGATGGCCAAAGAGCTATGGTTTTTAAGAGGGGTAGGAACTTTGACTTCCATTTTCTCTCTAATCCTCACAAATTGTAAGTTATTTACAGAAATGTGATGTGGGTTAAGGTGTTTTACTATCTTTATGATATTCTCGGATCCGGATTTCTGTTTCCTTCAAACATTTAATTAAGTTGATAATTGATTATTATTGTGCTAAAAAAAGATACATTGCTTGAAATTAGTGGAACACAATGGAAAATTGTATTCAGTTTCAAAGGCAGAATGTGGCAGTAAAGAAATATTAAAGTCGAGGAAGATTCATTCTGGTTCACAACCAGTTGTCCTCTGTTTAAGCCAAGGGAAACATGCGGTCAACTCGGCTACAGAGAGGATGCGTGTGAGGCAGTACGCGGTCTAAGGCACCATTCACCAAATTCTTCGTCCCCCCTGGAAGTTGGCACTTTGTAATTCTGTTGGACGCAGTACCTTTTGTTGTTTTTTTCCTTTTTGTTTTTTTTTTTTCTTTTTTTTCTTTTTCTCGGACGTTCATCAGGAGAGTTATTTTCATCTATTTGTGTTTTGCAGTTACTTGGGCCTTCACTGTTCGAGTAATGTTGTTTATTTGGTGAAGTGAAAATCCCCCTGGCCTGAAGAAATGGTCCGAGCAACACACGAGGAAGAACAGGCTTTGTGCCGATGTGTAGGGTGTAAAACCAAACCAAAACTGCCAAATGTCAGTTCAATCCATTCAACTTGACCATCAAAAATCAGACCAAAAATGCTGAATGTAAGCGCATATATATGATTGACGAACACCCAATACATTCTTTATTTCAATCTTTAAAAATTTATTTCCTAGTTTTTATATTTTTAAATCAATGTTTCATTAATTTTAGTCCCGACAAATGGATAGTTCAAACTATCAAATTGATCAAAACTTATTTGCAACTACCAATGATTGTTTAAACTTTTACCTTAGTTTAGTTATGATTCCAAATATTTTTAAATAATCATTAATAATTTGATTTAAAAATATGTGTGAAATCGACCTAAACCGATTTGCTTGGTTCCCTACCAACCTGTTAGTGAATAGGTCATGTTTAACTTGCGTATTTGGATTGCTGCTCCTAAATCAATGTTAATCGTTCAATTTTTTTTTGATTAACTATAATTGATGATAAGGGAAATTATGACTGAAATACCATCACCGAGTA
Organism: Rhizophora apiculata; assembly: GCA_037832385.1. NCBI lineage: Eukaryota > Viridiplantae > Streptophyta > Magnoliopsida > Malpighiales > Rhizophoraceae > Rhizophora > Rhizophora apiculata. The sequence continues at coordinate 650,056 of CM075430.1, read as the reverse complement.
GCATAAAGCACTTTGGCTTACGGGAAGCGGTCAGAGTTTGAATTCTATACGATAATAAAAAATATTATCAATGTTGAAAAAAAAAAAAAATGATTTACAAATACGAAAAGATCTCTATATTTATTTACATAATATCAATCTTAGTTTTGCTTGTGACGTTCCCAAACCCTTCCCACATTTTCTACACACGCGGAATGCTAAACCTCGTGCTGCCCACAGAGGCGGGAAGACTGAATATTAGTATTTCTATTTTATAAAATTAACGGCTTTAAGATATTTTCTTTGGAGTGGGATTCAAAAAGATTGCTCATTATGTTGACAAATTGTCTAATAAAAATAGGTAGACACGTTATATTAAATAATATTTAATATTATATAAATTTTACATAAAAATTTATTCAATTTATGTATAACTTTATTACGTGATAAAAAATACAATTCACGTGATAATATATATTATATTTATTCAATATATTTTTTTTATTTGTTAAAATTAAGATTTAAATTTTACATTTAAAATTAAGAATTTCAGTAGCTTTAAACCTAAATCAAATCTAAGTGGTTATTGACGTTTTTATGTTTTTCTCGTTGCCGCTGGTTGTGCCGGTAGTATGACCGGTATTGCCTAGTTTCAAAATTGATAAACCTTGTGCGGCCCACCGACGAGAAAAAAACAAGACAAACAGAAACCGCGAGTGCCGCAATGACAAAAACGACCCCAGTTGACTCGCCACGAGGATTCTCCATTTCACACTTTACAAAAGGGTAGTTGAGTAAATGCGAGTTCCGAAACCAGGTATATAAAAGAGCAACGCTTCGAAAAGTTTACGACACGAGCTGAGTAAAGCCTGGGTTGTCTCAAGACTTTTCGTTCTTCAAGTACATCTCCGCAAGCTCATTAATTTAAATCAAATTTCTTTTTGGTTTTCGCTATTCGATTCTCGAATTCTCGGGTTGATTTAAGAGTTACAAGTTGTGATTGTTCTTCGACAATGATAAAAGTAAGGCAGTCCAAGCTACAGATGAAGAAATGGTCGGCAATTATGCGAGGGTTGAAGATGTTATTCGTGTTAACAGTCGTTCTTTTGATACTTCTGGCTCTTGGGATCTTCTCTATACCCATCAGCAGCGATAAGGCTCCTCCTAATGATCTCCCTTCTTCCTATAGGCGTAGGACCATTGAAAGGTATACATCCTCTGAACTCCAACTCACATCTACACACACACACAAATATATATTCTTGGGGTGTTCTTTATTTATTTTTTTTTTCTTGGCGATTTTTTGTTGCAGAGATGGTGATGGGTTGGGAAAGAGAGGAAAGCAGTGGACCGAAGTTCTGTCCTGGGAGCCCAGAGCTTTTCTTTATCATAATTTCTTGGTTAGTTTATAATCCTTAAATTGTCTTTTCACCGAATAATAGCTAATTATGAACCTATTCTTGTTGTAGTAAATCATCACACTTTAGTTTACAATATTAATAAGCATAGCCAGCCGGGCTGATGCAATCCGATGCTGACAAATTAAGAAACAGAATTAAAGAATGAAGCCCCTTAATTTTTTTTTTCTTTTGGTTACTGTAGGCTCTCTCCCTTTTTAATTTTTTAAAGAAAGAATTAGTTTTTTTTTTTTTTTTTGGGGTACATGTTTAGTTGATTGAAGCATAGCATAATTTGATCTTTCTTAATGCTAACTTGAACAGTCAAAGGAAGAATGTGAGTACCTGATATCTCTTGCCAAGCCTCATTTGAAAAAGTCAACCGTGGTAGATAACAACTCAGGCAAAAGTCTAGATAGCGGGTATGAAGCTGTTATATTCCCATCTCCAAACTCGACAAAGTGAAGTGAACCATTTTTCAGTCTTACATGGAACAATTCGTTGGCGCTTAACATCTCCTTGCACTTTGCAGTGTGCGCACAAGCTTTGGGATGTTCCTGACGAGAGGACAAGATAGAATCATAAGGGACATTGAAAAACGGATAGCAGAATTCTCGCTCATTCCTGTAGGTAAGTATAGAACAGTATTATATTCTTTGCTGATCAGGAAGTGGCATATTATGATGCCAATTTGCCCTGCTATGTATGTCCCTGTAGCCTTGGGTTTTCATTTATAATTCCTATGTTTCAAACTGGTTGGTTGAAAGCTGGAACTGCTAAATGCAAACCGTAAAATCATCTCCACTACCTCGTTATGCTTTTCCTCTTTCTGTCCGACAATGTGATCTATCTAAAATTTTTGAACCCTTTGAGAGTCCAATTCTGGATTCAAAGTCTATTTTCCATTTAGTTTATTGTTAAAGAGAAAGATCTAAACCACTGGCGAACATGGACAAGGTGATGCATTGTTGATCCATCCAATGATCATTCCTCATGGTGTCACACTTTGTATCTACCCTTATTATTCTGCGAATTGCTATAAACTAGCTACTGACTAGTTAAATCAACTTTTTCAACCCACAGAGCATGGAGAATCACTGCAAATTCTTCATTATGAAGATGGACAAAAGTATGACCCTCACTTTGATTATTTCCAAGATGAGTATAATACCAAGAATGGGGGCCAGCGAACAGCAACTATTCTAATGTATCTGTAAGACTCTTCTGCTTCCATAGCATGACATCGGAAATTCGTGCTTGCCTCTGCATCTTATGAAAAAGTTGAAATATGTTTTCCTTCGCTTTACAACACTGATGTAGGTCTGATGTTGAAGAAGGGGGTGAGACGGTATTTCCTAATGCCAAGGCAAACATCAGCGCTGTCCCGTGGTGGGATAGTTTGTCTGAATGTGGCAAAAGGGGTCTTGCCGTGAAACCCAAAAAGGGTAACGCAGTGCTGTTTTGGAGTACAAAGCCTGATGCTACTGTAGATCCCTCGAGTTTGCATGGTTAGTTATCGGTTATCATTTATTTTAATATTATTAGCTGATACTTTTCGCCAAGCTCATGAACTGAACTGATTTTTAGCATAAAAAATCAGCATCCGGCAATCTATTTATTAGATGCATATCAGATCAAGCGTTGTTTTGTTATTTGCCAGTTACTGGGAGCACTGAGTTGATTTAAATTCATCTCGTCACTTTCTGACAGGTAGTTGCCCGGTGATTAAAGGAGACAAGTGGTCCGCTCCAAAGTGGTTGCATCTTAGGGAGTACAAAGTATGATAATTAAATGTAATTGTGGATGCCCCAAAAAGTTAGATATTTTTTTTCAGTAAATTTAATTCTTTGGGACTCGAGAGAATAGATCGTTAGTCGTAAAGTAAGGCACTCGGGTAAACTTCACTTGTTTTTCTTGATCTACTTATTGTAGGGTTTATATTATTTGGTTTCCCCCTTTTTTTCAATAAAAACAAGCATCTTTTATTTATGTGTACTTCAGTTGGGATGTACCAACAAAAGCATCAGAGGCCTAGTTCAATATTCTCATATTTATAAAAGTTAGTCTCGTTAAGGTTCGGAGATTCTTTGACTGAAGGATGAATATCACCAGTCTTGCCATCAACAAATACCTGAAAGCAAAAAGCAAAATTGAGGAAGTAGTTGGGGTGGAGAGAATGAGAGAGTAGAAGGTATTTTTTGCATTGTTGCAAACCGAAAGGTTAGCTTCCAATCCAAACTCAGGACATCGATAAAGAATGCAAACTAGAGCTTCTGACCACTCACAAACTTGTAAACAATTAGAAAGGGAGACCGCTATTTTCTTTAACAGCGTCACCTAAATTTGGCCGAGCTTTAAAAGTGTCTTTAGATGCTATTTTCGTAAATAGCTGAAGCCTGAAATTTGCGTTTTGTTTGCTCCAATGAACAAGAACTCATGAAGCATAGGACGTTTAGCTTTGCTTTATGTATCTTTTGTGGGTATTTGCTACTGTAGTTGATCAAGCAAACACACGGATACTCGCACATGCACGCATATCCACATAGCCCAAGTCGCCGCCCCGTTTATAGGACAAACTTGCAGGCAGCTAAATGGAGGAGAACATATGAATACCTAGAAAGTTGTATTTGATCTCAAAATAGTATTTTTGAAGGGGATACCTTGTCTCAGCCCATTTCACGGAGCTCACTCAAGATATTGGCAAAATCTGGAGGCGGTGAACATGTAAAATGCATCTTTTCAGCAGTGTGGGGATGTGTAAACCTACAAAACAATAAGCAGAAATACTTCCAAATCACCCAACAATGTTTGAGAACAGAAAAAACGTGCAGAACAAGATTTGTCTTCTAATGGTCTAACCCAAGAGCAACCGCATGGAGACAAGGCCTCTCTAAGCCCGAGAGCAATAACGATAGTTGGCTATGATAGCTCTGGAGGATTCTGGGCTGAAGCAGTGACAAGGCCATGCTTTTGGTCCCTCCATAAATGTCATCACCTAATAGAGGAATTCCCATATGCTTTGCGTGGGCACGGATCTGCTTGAGAAAAAGCAATATTACCTTAGAGAGGCATGGAAAATTCCAAACTTTAAAATGCCCCCCCCCCCCCCCCCCAAAACACAAAAAAAAAAGGGGGCAAACACAAGGAGAATTAAGTGTGTAAAAGAAGACCCAGACTGAGGAAATAATGAACTTCAGATGTTGTTTAGAATATCTGGGGATAGTGATCTACAGAGTCAAGTCATCATGCAAGCAAGTTTTGTTTTTCTTGTTCCATGCCACACATTTGTTGATAGAATAGTTCAAGATAACGCCAAACCACTTTTAAAGAATGAATTGCATATCATGAATACCTGATGAGTACGCCCAGTTTCTAACCTCCATTCAACCAAAGCGGAACCACCTTGAGCAAGTTTTTCAATAACTTTATACCTGATGAAGATTCAAGCAACTTAACAAGAATGCAACTAGAAAAATGTTTGACAATAACTAACTCTCATGAAACCTATACCCCAAAATGCTGGTGGTTATCAAAAGCCAAAGACCTTGTAATTCTGTCACCAAAAGAAAAACAAGCAAAACACCCAGCTGGAAGCATTACAAGTACTAAATCAAAGAATTAGAATCACAGAGGTAGAGTTGGTTCCCCTTTCAATTCAATTTTTCCTTTTGCTGTTTATTTCTGTGCTATCTTTCTAGAGTTCAACCCAAATCCACCCTAAGCACAAGTTTTTCACTGTTTCCTTACATAATACCAAAAGAAGATACCTTGTATACCATTAGGAAGGGACACCTAAAGGGTCAGTATTAATCTTAAAAGAAAATTTTGCTACTTGCAGAGCCCCAAGTTATTTCAGTATAGAAGTCCCTCAATCATAACATACATCATCTGTAGCATAAGTATTGTCTAGAATGGTAACTTTCACATTACAATTGCTTGCTACTTACAAGCCCCTTTGAACTGAACAAGAGCAATCGGTTACATTTATTCTAGTACATTAAGGCTTGTCTCTTTCTGTTCCTGTCATTCCTCCAATCTTTCTTTATTTTCTTCATTTCCTTTCCCAACACTATAACTTATGTGGTTGAAAAGTGAATATCAATGTCCAAAACCAATTAATACAAATACAAAGCAAACAAGAATTCAGCAACAAGTTAAAGACAAAGACAAAGACAAAATCATGATGGTTAAATGTCCAACCTACTTGCACAGAGTATTTCTCTACTGTCATCACTCAACATTGTGAAAGTAAATTTCAAACAAACAGCTAGGGTGAAATTGACATAAAGGAGGTGACCAACAATCACCTACTAGCAGCATGGCGGACATGTCCCCGGTTGATTGATCCAGGTATAGCAGCCATACGAATCCTGTTATTCACATCACGACCAATAGGTATGTCAACTCGTCCAGCCAGTGGTGATGGCACTCCAATGGTGAGACTAACATATAGTCTTTGGATGGTGTGTAACTTGAATTGTTCAGCCAAATGGGCATGAGAATGTTCATCCTGCCATCAGTGTGTGACAAACTGAAGACTCAGCAAAATGCTCTCATTGATTGATGACATCTTCAATTTTGAGACCTAACAAACCATGACATTGATGCGGAGCTATCGAAGTGAGCAAAAATCACCTTTGCTACCACAAGTAATCCACTAGTCCCTTTATCCAACCTGTGCACTATTCCGGGGCGAATAGATGTGTCCGTTAAGCCAGAACATAACTCTTCCTCATCAGAAACATCCCCTGCATCTGAAAGAACTTCCTGGCTCGAAACTGCTGCCATGGGGGGAAGGCTGCAATGGTGAAGTATGCCGTTTACTAGTGTGCCAGCAGCATTACCAGGCGCTGGATGAACAACCTGGACCCCAGAATAAAAAACACCATTTGCGGTATTAAGATTCCAATACAAGCCAGCATTAACAAATACAAAAAGGTGGATGAAAATCAACTTGTCAGCGGTCAGCTAATCGAGTAGCACATGCACTTGCAAAAGCCAATTATATAACAGTAAATGAGGCCAAATCACTGTAAATGTCCCTTTCAAGAATATTGTAATTCCTTTTCAAACTAATGAAGCTCTCGTCTTAACCTCCCAAAAAAAATAAAAAATAAAAAATAAAACTCCCAAGGGCATTGTTGGATCAGAAAGTTACCATGTGTGCAGGTTTGTTAACAACTAGAACATGATCATCTTCATAGACGATATCCAAAGGTATGTTTTCGGGTTCAGCCCTCAAGGGTTGCAACTCTGAAATTGTGCAATCAACCTTATCCCCAAATTTGACAATATGCGAAACCTTAATAATGAAAAAAATAAAAAAAGAAAAAGATTGACACAAACGAAGTAAGGATATTTGAATAAAGCGCAAAGTAAAATTGAAGAATGAAAAAAATAAAAATAGAAATAAAAAGAAAGCGGAGTGGGGGCCGAAAGAAAGAAGACACTGCCTACCTTGTGGACAACCTTGCCATTGACAGAAACAAGGCCTGTTTTAATACTGTACTGGACGCGAGCCCTGCTGATCCCGGAAATGCGAGAAGAGATCCAAGAATCGAGCCTCAACTTTCCCGACTCCGTCGTCTTCACATTCTCTTCAAGTCTTACGCCACCGTAATTGATTCTTTGGCTGGAATTCGAGTCTCCGGTGGAACCTGATCGAACCGTAAGGATTCGAGCCAAGGAGAAGAGACAGGGAGAGAAATGAGAGGGCTTTCTGGAGGGAGCTGTGCGGCCGCAGCAGGATGCAGAGGAGAGAGAGGAGAGCATCCCTCAAAACAATGGCGCCCCTTTTACTCTCTCCCTTTCGGCTGAGGCTAAAAATTAGACAGTTTAACTGCGAATCGAACAGCGAGCACTGGACGGTGTTACAGGTCTACTGCTACTGGTGCAACGTTGTTGGTATGGGCTTCTAACCTACGAGCTGCGTCGTTTATTAATTTGTTCAGTTTGCTGCACGAGGCATGCGGCGGTCCGGCAACCAGGCTCTCTTTGCCTTGTTCATATATATATATATATATATATATATACACACATATGTATGTATATTTCCCATTCCCTAAACGGCTTGTCGTTTATATCTGAAATGACTTGACTTTTGTCTTTTTCAGTTTCTCGGGCAAGAATTATGCGGAGCAAGAGTGCAGTGCAGCAGCAATGGGTTTGTATCACAAACAAAGCATTTCTTTTCTTTGTTTTGTGTGTGTGTGTGTGTGTGTTTTGAGAGTCTTAATTAAATTTGTCGAGCATGTGGCAAACGCTTTCAGCACATTACTATCATTGATACGTACTCAGAATATTTTTATCGTTGCTAGCTTATTTACAATGGCTTGGCTGCGGCATGTGAGAGCCCAGAAACTTGACAATAGCTTTAAGATCCACTCACACAGCCACGCCTGCTGAGATTGCCATTTTCACGTACATTTATTTATGGTAAACCAAGGATGCCCAACATAGCAGTAGTGAGCTTATTTTCTATGCATGGTGAAAGCAACCAATCTACATTTGTTTCGCACCGGCATCTCGTGTTCCCTTTCTCATCATTGCTGCAAATTCTTCGTAGTTGATTCTTCCATCCTACATCATACAAAACCGACAGCAGATATTATCGGCTATAACTCTGCAATGCAGAAAGATTAACTATAGACAAGGAAAGAGAAGAAGGATCCAGATGGATTGAAGAAAATAATTACTTTATCGGTATCAACATCATCAATGACTTCATCGATTGTGGCCTCATCGCCTATTCCATATTGTGCCATGGATTGTTTCAGCTCATCTCTCGTGATAAACCTTGTTAAATCAAACTACTCAGTACGATGAAGTTCATGGTAAGCATTCAAAAATTAGTAGTGACAATATCTCTATTTGAACTAAGGGAATGCAAGAGTATATAAGCAGCAAACTAACCCACTGCTGTCCTTGTCAAAGCGTTGGAAAGCCTTGTACAAGTGTTCTTCCTTCTCAAGTCTATGCTGATGCATGGTAGCTGTGATGAATTCATCATAATCAATAGTGCCATTCTTATCAACATCAGCCTGAAAAGTAAAAACTTGACTATATCAACTGTTGCTCTTGCAGGCTTAAGAATGAGCCTGCCATAAGATTTGTAAGGTGCAGAAACAGATTAATAACAGATGTAAAAATTGGGATAGTCTCCCAGAAGTGCACTGATTAACAGAAAATAGTTTATTGGATCTCACAGCATCCATCAGCTGCTTTATTTCTGCTTCTGTAAGCTTCGATCCTAGCCTCGACAGTCCAGCTTTGAGTTCATCATATGTGATTGTACCACTTCCATCGGTGTCAATGTTCTTGAACAGCTGCCTTAGGCCCTTGATTTCTTCCTCTGAAAGATTTTCAGCTATCACCTTCAAAAAGTTAAATTTTGGGGTCAGAAATGCCATCTTATGGTGGAATAGATGCAGAAAATAGAATAAATTTTACAAACCCACATTCTACACACAAACTTTGGGAAATAGAGAAGTTAGATCATACCTTAAGTGCAAGCTTCTTTAGTTTGTTCATTGCTCTAAACTGCTTCAACCTAATTAAAACAGCACTCTCAATCGGTTTATCAGATGCTTCACCATTCACCTTCATCCATGGATGTTCTGGTTCAGATTAATAATGCAAATGACATCAGCATATGAACTATGGTGCGTACAGAGTATCATAAACTCCAATTTAATAAAATAAGACAATCCATCTCCAGCCATTTTAATTGAGAGATAACAAAATTCATTTGCTGTTAAATCATCCCCATCAAGCAACCCAAAAGGATAATTATGAATGTCAGTCTTCAGTCAGCTATCAAAACATTGGATAACTAGATATCAAGGTTTGCGCTTTAAATTTCTGTGAAACCTGTACTCACCAAGTGCTTGGACAGCAGTGATGCGTCTCTCTGGCTCTATTGTTAACATTTTCTTAATGAGGTCCTTTGCAGAGGATGAAATTTTAGGCCATGGTGACCTTTCTAAGTCAAGATGCCCTTTCAATATTGCATCAAAAATGCCTTTTTCAGTCTCTATGACAAAAAATATTCACCCACACATCAGTCAGAAACAAAACCAAGCTTTGGTGATCTGTTAGGAGAGCAAAAGTTAGTTTTAAAATAAGTAAAAATCTCATTTCTGAGAAAAGATAATTAATGAAGTATTTGAGATCAAGTTAAAGGAATGTGCAGTTAACGAAGAGAAAGCAAATTCTTCCTGAAAACAATTTCAGGACTTGTTACAATCCAGATATATATATATATAGATAAAGAAAATTAAGAATTACCAGCCCAAAATGGAGGGACCCCACACAGAAGAATGTATAAGATGACCCCGGCACTCCATACATCTATCTCCTTTCCATACCTTCGTCTCAACACCTCTGGAGCAACATAGTATGCACTTCCAACAATGTCCTTGTATACCTTTCCTGAAAAACTTGCCAAAAAGTCACATGTTAGGTAGAAGAGGAAGTGACATTGATGGCCATTTAGAGATTTATCTGCAAGGAAGTTAAACTTAAAAAGTAATAAAAGGTGGTTTGGACTGTGTAACAAAAAAAATACACAACACATGGTTTTATCTGCAAGGAAAAATAATTTCGTTACAACTATAAGAGATCTGAATTAATCGACATTGCATATCTTTGCTATGTTGTCTGTAATTCTTAATGAGAAATTATAGACCCAATGGTAATGACTACCTGGAGGCTAGTTTCTGCCTATGAAAGCTGTCAATTGTGACTTATAATCCAAGCTACTCATATGTGCGAAAATTCTTTACTTCAAAGATTGACCATCATAATCTTACAGTTGAACTGGCCATTCAAATATGGAAGTAACGATTAAGTATTCTCCTTTCATATTACGTTTGAATTCTACACTGTAGACCAATGTTAAAATCCCAGCAAAAGAAGGCAATTCTTTGTGAATAGCTCAACCCCAGCCCGGAACGCCTATCTATGGTTGGATGAGGGTGGTGTAGCTATTATGGTGCATAAAAGTTAAGCATGTGGTACTACTTGGCTACAACATCTGAAAAAAGATTGCCTAAAATGTGACACTTGTTATACACTCTATTTTGTTCCATAATTACAACTTGTGATCATTTTTCCGACCATGAATTAGATCTGCTAGTTGCATATTGTTAACAAAATAGCAAAATAAATCTGCAATCAATTGTTTGGTGATTCCCTTGTATAAAATGATCTCGTGGATGTTAATGGAATTGATAGAGCATAGCCATGATGAGATATATCCCCACCATACGGCTTGTTTTCTTTCATTTCCATCTTCCCTATCAATAATTGAAGAGAACTGGGGTTGACCCGTCCTTGTCTTCACTGACTTGGTCAAGTTGACCCATAATGGACTGAAAAAAAACTAAAGGTAGGTCTCCTGACTTAGAGATTAAGTTTTTCCTAAGCAGAAAATTTTCTGGAAGCAGCAACAAACACATCCGGAAGAATTCAGATAGGAAATCTACATTTTGGCCCCTTGCCCATGCAATCATCAAATCTCTCCAGAATTAAGCACAAAAAACTCCCAAAAAAAAAAAAAAGCTAAGTAAAATATGATCTCAAGGACAATGATAGCAAGTAGCAAATTGGAAAGCAGCATAAAGAGAGGGAATCTGCAAATTGCAGCTGACCTTCTTCTATGAAGACAGCGAGCCCAAAATCAGTGGCTTTCAGTGGAGCACCTTCGTCCCTACTGGCTAGCAAGAAATTCTCGGGCTTCAAGTCCCTATGCATCACCCCCATAAAATGACACACATGAACCACATTCACAATCTGCCTGATTATGCTGGCAGCTTCACGTTCTGAGTAACTTCCCTTGGCTATAATCCGATCAAAAAGCTCTCCACCAGAGCACAGCTCCATGACCAAATGCAGATTCTGCCTGTCCTCGTAAGCACCCTTGAACTCCACGATGTTGGGTTGTCCTGTTAAGTGCTGGAGCATCAGAATCTCCCTCCTGACGTCCTCAATGTCCTTCTGGTTCACAAGCTTACGCCTTGAAATGGACTTGCAGGCATATTTCAACCCTCTCGACTTCTCTATACAAAGACGAGTGATCCCGAATTGGCCTCTTCCCCAGTTCTTTGCCAAGATTGTAAATTGAGGTTATATCAACGTACGGTTCGCCAAGAATAGGGCCAATCTGTGAACTTGAAGTGGTGGCCAAAGACATAGGAGGAATTCTAGGTGAAGGAGCTGCTTTTGGCCGCAGCGGTGGTGGCTGCGGTTGAGCTGAGTTATACAGTTCTTGGGCTGCTCTTTTGGGTATGGGTTGGTCGTAACCACGAGGAGAGTCTGAAGAGGAGGAGATGGGGATATCATGTGAACGGTATTTGGAGAAGCAAAACCCCATTTGGGGATTGAGCTATTTCCTGCTCAAAACATTAGCCAAAAAAACAGTACTTTTCTGGTGTTTCTGGGGAAATTCTGGGATGATTGAGGCGGTGGCAATGGATGGTTCGGCGGGTTTGGACACGTTACCGAAGAACATATGCATCTATTTAACGTCTGTTTTGGTCCTGCTGCTCAAGGGAGTTCTTTCTTCTTTTTTTTTTTCTTCTTATTCTAAAGTTACTTTTGTGGGTGCTTTGCTTTTCCTAGGATGGTTGGGGGTATCATTCTCCCACTTTTTATTCAAGCAAAGCTTTTGTCGTTGTCAATGCTCAAAGAAATACATTTACCCTGTTTTTGGATTGAAAGAAAATGGAAGAAAAGAATATCAAGAAAGAAAATAATTTAAAATTAATTTTTTATATTATAATATTTTTAATTAAAATAATATTTATTAATTTTTTTGTTACAATATTTTTTAATTTAAATTTTTAAATTATTCTCATCTTCTAATTAATTTTTTTTATTTTTTAAATTTATCATGTCAATTTTAATTTGATGTCATAAAATTAAATAATAATTTTTTAAAAAATATTTTAAAATTAAAAAATATATTTTAATTATTTTAATAATAAAATTTTAAAAAAATTAAAATTAATAATTAAATATATTTTTTAAAAAAAATAAAAAATTATTAAAAATTATGTAATAAATTTAATAAAAACATAAAAATTAATTATTTTAAATTAATAATATTAATATAAAAATAATTTTTAAAATAAAAATTTAAAATAAAAAATATTATAATATTAAAAATAATTTAAAAAAAAAAAAAGAAAGATGCTTGGATCTAAAAGCATTATTCTTGATTTAATAAAAGAAAAAATAAAGTTATTTTCTCATGTTTAGACGAAGAGGGAAAATGTGCTCTTATTCCGTTACTGACTTCAGAACAAAATGACGGGAAAGCTTACCTTTTTTGAGTAAAATGACTTTATTGTCCCTGGACTCTTTTTCTTTTTTATAAATCAAATTTAGGATAGTTAACAATATCAATATATAAACTTTTTTTTTTACATATTTTAAAAAAAATTTATAACTTATATCTTAAATTTATGATATATTTATATTTTTTAAAATTATAAAAAAATACTAATATTTATAAAACTTTTGTGATTGAAGCGAAGAGGAGATTTGTTTGTCTAAAAATTAATAAATTCAAGAAGCAACAAGAGGGGATACAAGCAAGCGTCGCCGACGTCCTCAGGCCAGGGTCTTCCAAGTCTCCGACGGTTTCAAAATCTCCGCCGATTGTGGTGTCGCCGTTGGCTAAAAGTCTAGATCCGACGGTGAAGTTTTGGCAATGACACAGAAGAGGCTCCAACTCATTAACAGTATTCCGTATCAAGTGCGTTATTGATCTTCTCTTGGAGGTTCGATTCCAAATTTCTTTTCTTTTTCTTGAAAATATAATTATTTTTCTTTTCTATAAAAATAATGCTTTATTAGGTTTTTATGAAACAATTGAATTCGCTGGTTAGCATCGCATCTAATAAAATGACAATTTTCTCGTACTTTTTTCTTTCTTTATTTTTTGTTGTGCTCTCGCATTCCTTAATTGCACTGGACTTCTAGAAGAAAGAGAGATAAAAGAAATCGTCACGAAACGAGATGATTTACTTAAACTTTATGTCATGAATAATTATTTTTTTCAAAGTGACGTTCTTCCCTCTCAAATTGTTGCAGAATTCATGAAGATTCAGTCTTGATTTTACAGAAATTTGAGTTTATAAAAGTACAATTCTTTTAAAAAAAATGTTAAGTAAATACAGTTAGGTATTGTATAGTTATATTATATAGGTAGTATTTAATATCACATATTTTTGAGCTTGGTATTTCATAAGATGGTCAGTTTGATTTTGACAATTTTTAATCTCTCAGAAATTGTAATCAAATTATCAAATATTGTCTGAATAATTTAAAGATTACATTCAATCCACTTTTAACAGTTTCAATTTAGTTTAGTTTTAGTGGGATTGATCTTTGCAGCAAAAGTTAGAGACTTTGTATTGGACATAATTAATTCGGCCAAACAAGACGAAAAGCGTACATTGCACGAGGCACCTCAACCAGTAAATAAACCAAAGTAAAACAAAAACTAGTGGTGTATACGCTGATGGCTGACGCCGGGAATGTTCTTTGGAATTTCGACTTTTAATGAGTCACATTTTATTTTTTTTAAAAAAAAAAAACTTTAAATTACTTTTTCCGAATTTTTAAATTTTTAGTTTAAAATTAATAGATGAATAACAAGAAAAAAAAAAAAGTAATTCTATAGTATTAGATATTATTATAATTTATAATATATTTTATTATTTTAATTCTACCTCTATGTATTATCAACAAAAAAAAAATTTAAAATATTATTTTTTATTGAATAGGCGTGCGCGCTCAGGTGCCCACGTATACATTGGACGACGACTAGAAAAGCAAAAGATCTGTATACCTACCTAGCCTCCGGTCGAGAACGCCAGAAACAAAAGAGTAGCAGAAAAACAGAAGACAAACTGAAATGCAAAAGATCGGTATGCCTACCTAGCCTTCGTTCACCAACGCCAGGAACAAAAGAGTAGCAGAAAAACAGAAGACAAATCGAAAAGCAAAAGATCGGTACACCTACCTAGACTTCGTTCACCAACGCCAGAAATAAAAGAGTAGCAGAAAAACAGAAGACAAACCGATCAAAAAGATGAAAAGCCAGTTTGCCTCTGTTGCGATATTCTTCTTCCTCTTCCTGAACGTGTCCAAGTGGACCGTACAAGGCCAGAGCTTGCCACCAGCGACTTACGATGGGTTCGTGTACCAGAATCGCCGAGGCGGCTCTGACTCGATCTTGGTAGAGGCCTTCTTTGACCCACTATGCCCCGACAGCAGGGACGCCTGGCCCCCTCTCAAGCAAGCCCTTCGGTACTACGGCTCTCGCGTTTGGCTCGTCGTTCACCTGCTACCCTTGCCGTCAGTAACTCTTTCCTCCTCTTTCTCCCCCTTTACTTCTACAAAATTGATTCATATATAAACCATTTAGTTATGCCGACCCCATCCATCCCTGTTTTGGAATTGTCAATTTCATTAGTTGGGCACTTGAAATAAGCTTTGCCCATTTTACTACGGGGGCGTTTTGACGGTTGCATATAAGATTGTCAATTTCCCTGTTTACCTTTTTAGCTTTTGGTTATGCATCCCACCCTTTGGTCTTGGAAACTGCAGGTACCACGACAATGCATTTGCTGCTTCTCGTGCTCTTCATATTGTTAATGGGCTTAACACTTCTTTCACGTTCCCCTTGTTGGAACAGTTCTTTGCACATCAGGTACACTGTTTCGATACCAACGATATGTGCTTCGGAAGTTGTTAAAAGGTTGTTTCTTTTTATACCAACTTGTGTCAGCATCACTTTGGGATTCCCTTGTGTCTTAATCATCTTCCGGAGCTCCCAAATAACGATTGCTTCTGCTTTTTTGTAGTTGACAATGGTTGATAACAAAATTAACTACAACATTCAATGTGGCTTTTGGTTTCTATTAAATTGATTATTGTTGTTGTGTGATATATTTGAAAGGAGAAAAAATCAATTCTTTCAAGGGGCTGGATGTGCTCCACGTACTGATTAAATTAGAACGAAATTTGTGGTTGCAAGTTAGTATGTGTAGTGTGATATTCTGTCCCTCTTCTGTTCAATCTCCTTTGCTTTTCTCCATTGTTTTTCCTGATTGGGTTTCATTATAGCTTTTTCAGTTTGATTAACTTACATGTTGGATACAATTGCAATAGGAGAGGTTTTATAATAACGAAACAGTCAACTTGTCAAGACATGCTGTTGTGAAAGAGATTGTGGATTTTGTGACTGCAAAAGTTGGAAATTCTTACCTCGGGGTAATTGAATCTGGCTTCAATGACACAAAAACTGATCTCAAGACGAGGATTTCCTTCAAGGTAAGAGTGATGGCAGATAATCCAGCTTTGCTGATCTTTGAATGTCTGTTGGTGCAGAATTACCTTGGTTATCATATTCTCCAGATTCAAAATTATAACGCTCTGAATCATTTTATGTTCTGTCATTTATCAGATTCCTTTCCCACAAAACATTGTTCTCAGTTGTCGCAATAGGTGCAAAACCTATGTGTTATCTTTCATTCCTCTTGCCTTCTTTTGTTAGTCTATCACATTCTCTTTTTCATTGTACATTGTCCATATAATTCTCTGTAATCCATAGATCTTCTAGTCGATGGGGCTCATCTTCTTTATACTATGTTGCTTCAGATACCTTCATAACTTTCTTTGTAATCCATAGACCTTCTAGTCATTGGGATTCGTCTTACTGTATCATTTTGCTTCCCCCGAGCATACCACTAATTTTGCTTCTTGTGTCATGCAGTATAGCACTTCAAATGGGGTATTTGCTACGCCCACCTTCTATGTCAACGGATTTGTGTTACCCAGTGCTGGTTCTCCCCTAGAATATAATGGCTGGCGAAAGACCATCGATCCGTTGATTAACACAAATGGTGGCCAGAGAAAGAATACTCTGAATTTCTTTATATGAACGACTTCTCCTCCAAGCCCCTAATGGATTACGTCTATGATCAGAAGAAGCATTCAGCTCTATGCTTGACTTAAGCGTCCCATATCCCAATGAAGAAGGGGTTCAGTTCTGTGCTTTGGGTGATGAAGTCCCGTGTCTCTGTTCCGTTTGGCCAGTATATTGTAATGAAGACAGACATCTTAAATATCTGGAGTAAGGTTACTTCCTAAACTCGACATTGTTTCGCAAACCCAGTTCATCTGGCGTCAGATTTATATAAACTATATAAATTGCAATGGTCGGATATAATTTTTATTTATAATTGACTAATGTTTTAATCAGTCAAATTGATCTCGGTTAGTAACATGGATGAGTACGAGTATATCATGGTAACGTCCATCCATATAATAATCAAGATCTGATTGATACTGTTGCTGCTTACCAAGTCACAAATTCAAAGGGGTGTTTTTATTTTTATTTTTCTAAAATAATATCATTACACAAAAATTGAGCGATTAATAATCAAAAATTATAAGTTTGTATCTTGCAAAGCAATTAGCCAATCACGTAGAGTATAATGGTTGCGAACAAAATTAATCTCATTATTAAACACCGTGGATTGACATATTAAACATGTTTGTAAATTCTCAGATACGATTATTTCTTCCTAAATTGATTCCTTCTACAAATTCATAATAATTAAGACTATAAATTTCCATTATAAGTTCTGAAGTTGCGAAATAGTTCACAAGTTACGTAGACTACAATACTTACACGTCATGAAGCCGTTGAAATCAAGTAAGTTCAAGTTGCATCTACCACGTGAAATGATGCCAAGAAGGCCTAAGAAATCCAAAACAGAGACAACGATGAACCCCGGTGGAACAAAAGCAAAAGTTTTAAAGGCGAGAGTACACATGAGATGCCACAATAAGCTGGATATCCTTAACAAGGATCGTCCCCCAACAGAGAGACCAAAGGGGAATTAGGTAAGTTTTACCTGTCACTGCACACTTGCTTCTGTAAGTTAATTTCAGCGGTCCTCATATTTTCCTTCGTTTTACAATGCAGGTAAAGAAAAGGGGCTGACCAGCAATGGACAGAGGATCCTCGAATGCAGGAATTAATCCACCGAGGGGACCATGAAGGCCTAAGAAACGTCAAGTTCTTGAAGGAACTGCACAGATTGGAGGGACATACTCGGACAATTGAGAGTGGCTCACAACCAACTCAAAACAGTAGAAGACAGCAAGCAAAGTAATGAAATGCTAAGAGAAGAACGGTTGAGTGATTGTTGTTGTTTTGAATGATTTAATGAGCTGAGTATATTTAATACCAACTTTTGAAAAATACCCTTTTCTTTTTTCTCAACAGGGTAAGCTTAACTGACCTTGTGTTGTCTAGAAATTCCAGATGTCTGGTCCAAAGTCCACCCATTTGATCGCTCAGGGGAGCAGATATGAGATGTCGCTACTTCCATCTTCTTTTCATAGGCAACTTAGCACCAAGACCAGTGGCGGCACTTGAGGTATGATTTTCTAAAATTGCTCCTAAATTTTTTTGATTGCCTCCTGTCAACGCGCCCCCGAGGGCGGCAGGAGGTGGCCGGATACGGAATGCTCTGGTCTAAGGCCCTGCAGTTGAACGGGATTTTCTAAAGTGACAAGCGAACAAGTCGACTCGGAAGAACCATTACCCAAAAAAAAAAAAAAATGGTTCTGGGTAGGGGTAGTGGATGGTGGGCTATATGGGCTTGGCCCATATTTTGTATGCCGCCTGAAGGGTAGGATCACAATATCGTCGGCCTGGATCAATTCTTCTGTCCGGTAGGGTGGCCCAACTTGACAAGACCAGCGGCCCGGCACAGCCTTTTTGCCCCACCTGCCCACCACTCCATTGTTAAACTCAAGCGGACTCAGCTCTCTGCTTCCTTGAGGCACTTTGACGCAAGTTGAAACTGACGCCGCCCTCGCAGCAGTTGCGAACTGCAGCCTCGCAATTTTTTCCTCTTTTTTGGGAAAAAACCTCAATGAACGACCACGACGCCGACGCAAACTCAAACAATCTAGAAAACGACACAATTCAAAACCCTGAACAAGAACAAGAAACAGAACAAGTACAAGAAGAAGGAGAAGAAGAAGAAGAAGAAATGGATGAAGAATTGCATAAGCTATTGGTTCCTGACCTACGGGATCTTCCAACGACCCCTGCTTCTGTGGTTGAGACCAATTTCGTTGGTTATTTTGCTCCAGGTTGGTTCTGTCTTGCTCTTTCAACATTGGCTGGGGCAGACTCTATGTGTAACACATCCGTTTATTGAGTTTTGTTTTAAGCTTTTGGTCAGATTTTATGAAGCCAGGCCACGACCAATACATTTATCGCCATGCCAATGGGTATGATTTTATTTTATTTTTTTCACATTTCTATGTTGTCCTTTTAATGTTCTTTTTTGTTTTTTGTTTTTTTTTTTTTTTCTCTGGGATGTGAACAATTTTTTTTTTTATTTTTCTTGTTGGTTTTTGCAAAGGTTGTGTGTGATTGGGTTGGCTCCAACGCATGTGGCGTTCAAGGATGAAGGAGGAATCATAGCCGTTGATTTCAATGTTGGCAAGTCTGATCGGGCTGGCATTAAGGTTACTGGCAAGCGTAAAAAGGTCACTCTCCCTTATGCTTCTTGACCTTGATAATTTTTTGATGATGCTGATGTAACTTCTGATACAACGTGAACATAAATTTAAAAGGCTGTTTATTGCTTCTTGTGATCTTGTTAGCAAGGCTGCTTCAATAATAATGGATCGGCTGATTTAGTGTAAATGTGAAGATTTCTTAAGGAATGTTAATACTAATAAAGATCATTTCCACCATTTTGTAATTGCAAAAGCGGTCAATTCAATTATACAACATGACAAATTTTCCAGTCTGCCACTGGCTTCCCAGGTAGCTAATTTCAACATAACTGTTAAGACTACACGAATTGCACGGAGTTTACAATTGGTAGCTACTGTCTTGGTCGCTTTCCTGTTCCACTGACTCTTTAATACCTAGTTTTGTTAAGTAAAATCAAATTCATTGCAGCACTAATTGAAATATTCTGTTGATTGAGTCTTATGCTTTACTACTATTGTTATTGCTTGTTTTGTTGTCATGGCTTTGTTATCCTTGTCCTTGTCCTTATCCTGGCCCAATCTAACCTCCCTAGGGGGTGCTTTTAATCTATGTAGGAATAGTCACTGAAATTCAATGCATTTGGTCCTAAAATATGAAACTAGATGTGCTCTGAAGCCTAATCTTCATACAAGAGGAGAATTCCTAAAGATAAGTCAGATATGTGTTTTGAATGACTTATTTTGACTGGTGCTGACTTACTCTTCTTCTTCTTCTTGTTTTTTTTTTTTCTTTTTGTTTCTTTTAACTCTTCTAGAATGCACAACACTTTGAGTCTAACACGGCTTTGTGTAAGGTTTGCACCCATGATTCTTCCTATATTGTCAGGTACAGTCAGCATTCCTTTTCGTGCCTATTTGCACTCCCTGTCTCAATCATCTAATTTTGGTCCTCTTTTCGTCTTTTTCCTTCTAAATGTTGGAATTGATATTTCCAGTTCATCTTTGGCAGGTGCTGTGTTAAGGGCTCCTTGTTAGAAGTGAATGATAGACTCATTAAACAGCCAGGGTTACTTGGTTCATCGGTAGGAATCATTTCTATGCAAATTAAATGTCAGCTAGAAACTCTAGCTATTTAAAGCTATATTATGCTACACGGATGTAAGTTAAAACACATTATGCCCAGTAAGGCTATTGTAGCCAAGCTTCTTCTTTAAGAAGTAAAAATTTATTTATTCCTGCTTTCTCTTAACTGATATCAAATCATTTTTTGGTTTTCCTTTATTTACATCTGAAAAATATTGCAAAGTAGACAAAAAAGGGCAAGGCTATTTTTCTAATTGCTGCTAGTGAACCAAGAGTCATTCTCCTGTCATCAGTAAGAACTGGGTTGGGGAGAATGCACAGATTCAGGTTCATGTAACCATTATTACCTGAAAATCCTATCCATAACTTCATGGAAACTGATTGGATGAGTTTTTTGTGTTCAATCTTGAGGAGGTGAGTTTGGTTTGGGTCATTTTTGTTTGGAGCTATCCCATTTTGTCTTATGTAATGCATGCTGGAGTTGGCTTTTTGGGAATTAGTTGATAACTTTCACACCTTGAAGCTATTTATAATTAGTTCAGTTTGCAGATCATTTGTAGACTAACAAATTTTTCTGTCAAGATAGTGCAGTTATGGTGGTTATACTGTGTTCCAATTATAGGGGGCATCGGAGTTCTATGTATTTTGTCATGAACAAAAAGAATGACTCTGGAGAGAGACAACCATTTCAGCATCTAATTCCCCTAATGTGATATCATAGTCAGTTGGATAGCAATTCTTATAGTGTTTTAAAGAAATCTGTCTTTTATCCACTATTGCAGCTTTTAGTGCAAAGAATTTAATGATTCACGTTTATCTGATGTTTTTCTCGCTTAAATTGCAGGCAGATAGAGAAGGATTTATTGCTATTGTTATGCCAAAACCAGCAGATTGGTTAAAGGTCAAGGCTGGGCTGTTGAGCCTTGAAGAATACAGGAAACTAAGAGAAGGGCGCTGAGTGCTATTCGGATGTTTTGATCAGCTTCTTGTCCTTGCGTAAAAGCGAGAGAAGTTTCTGCCTTCAGCTTAACTTCTAATTGACTTTAACATTTCTGAGTCCTGGTCGGTGTCCATTTGTAACCCTAGTGTTTCTGTATGTTTATTCCTTGTTAAATTTTATTAAGAAAATATTTCTCATGACTTGGGTAAGAACAATAATGGAGTAAAGTGAACGATAATTTTTATTCAACATATAGACAATAAAACAATCTTCCTTTTTTTTTTTTTTTTTGTCCATTTCCTTTCCCAATTTTCTTGTTTATACTGAATGCTCTTCATAGTTTTGTTTTTACTAGAAGCACAACGTTGCATGGTTGGATTGCCTACATGGGGCAGGGTCCAGACTCCAGACTCAGCCTGTTAATTTGACAGAAAAAACAACTCAGAATTATTATATTATTTTTATTTTTGTTATGCATTAAGTAGATATAGAACTTGCGACATTATAGCATGATCTAGAGGTTGATATTCTTCAAAGCAGAGTCAGCATTATAGACTCATTGTAGTTACATCGAAACAATTATGGAAATTTAAAGCCAACAACACTGAAAATGCTGATCGTCAGTAATAGGAAGATAGTGGAGGGAATATTGAGTAATACTAGAGTGTTTGACGGTGTAAACTTGATTAAATGCAAGGTAAAGCATACATTAATGTTGACATCCTGTATCTACATGACATTCAGATTGTCAAATGTGGCTGTATTCGGTGATCGTTGCCGATTCTATGTGCAATGTGAATACACGAGGCAAGTGAATAGAAAAAACTGGTAAGTTCAGCATTCTTGGCCTTTCATTCTGATTGCTTGCTGAAATGCAATTGCCACTCGAATTGTCTGGTAAAATCCAAGGTTGACATTATTCTGCAGAAATTTTCGTCGCCATGACGAGTCATAGGCAATAGAAAAGGACTGTACCTGAATTATTGTTGATCAACCATTGTCTCTCGTATAACAAGCCTTCTGGATCTATTAATGGTGTGAAAACATAAAAAAATATGTCGTTCTATTTCCTGTATCTGCTCCAGATAGCATGAATCATGGCTGTATAACTCTTTCAGAACCTCCTTTAATAGCTCAGTTTTTTGATGCCTAACGCACATATCAGCAAGTGCTTTTCGGTGCTCTGTCTCGTCGTACAATCTCCTTACTAGGCTGCTCAAGGTATCAAAGTCATTGATCAATATGTATGTTCCTTTTGCTGCAAGATCAAGCTGCAAGCAAAGCCTTTCAAGTAAAATTTCTTTGAACCCTCCACGAATCAACTTTATGTTCTTCCTGAATGCACAGAATAAGTAACCCAGTAGCCCCGGTGCTACAACAATGCCAACCATGCTGTGAAGCCCAAACAGCAGCAGGGAAATGGCGAGTGCAGTATGTGATACCACAAGACCATATTGCTCAACCTTCTTGCAAAGTTTGCTAAATTTTGCTCGCCTTCTAGTACGTCCTTTTTCTGAAATCAACTTGTGGAGCAACACCGTGTTGTTATCATGAACCTCAAGAAATTGAACTGGGCTAGCAAGTGATAATGGGTTCCTAAGCAGTGCAAATGCAGCGAGCTCTGTACATATTGCCCCACGCAAATCATCTGTGTAATCTCCAGAGTCCTGCACCCTTTTGCTCAACTCAATTACCCTTTTGATTTTTCGGTTGTTAGCACGCATTTGATGGATGCATCGAAGCAGAAACTCGCAGATATTGCACAATGCTAAGTTGGCTTCAAAGAAGTCTGCAAGAAGTTGATGGAACCTCGAGCTTTCTATCATTTCCGTAAGGGTACCTTGCAGCTGTGGCTCGAACAGATAATCGGAGAGACGGATGTCAAGGGCAGAAGAGGATGAAGAGGATGAAAGTCTATCAACCTCATCAAGGCTTCTTTTTCCCAACTGGCCCTGAACTTCCTTCCGCATTTCTACATAAGATCTTGTTCTGAAAGCTTCCTTGTATTCCTCATTTACATTTGGCATATTGCTTATGCTTTCGTTACCTTCCTTTGGCGATCTACCTATGAAAGGAAGACAAACAATCATCAATTTAACAATCTGGGTTGCAATTGAAAACATTCTCAAAATCGTGTTAAAAAGAAAAAAAAAAAAAAAAAAACAGGTGTTGGAGGAGATAAGATGCAGATGATACTGACCTGCCCTTGAGAAGGGGGATTTGAACGTAGACCCCGCAAGCTCTCTCATCCGAGGCATGTTTTTGGTGGATATCGATGAACTTAATCTCTTTCTAACTAACGTGCTGGAAATTGTTGCACCCACACACACACACACACACACACACATATATATATAGGGCAGCACCTAGTCGGCTTGACTTGGCTTTCGTCGCCCGTTGGCGTTTCTCATACGTTCAGTTCATCTTTACGCGGAATAATAATCCAGCACATCACCTGACAAACCCATTTTTCCTGAATTTTGTTGCTTGGAAAACAAGGATTGGATGATAGAATTTCAGGGAAAATACCGTACCGACATTTTAGAAGCTCATGACTTGGCGTTGCGACAAGTACAAATATATATGAAAATACCAAGAAATGTATACGGAGAGAGAGAGATGGACGGGATTCCGATGTGGCAGCGTGAGTCTCGCACAAACTCCGCAGACTTCTACTTTTCATTTTTTTAATAAAAAATATAATATTCATACCGTAAGATAGTCTGTATTAAAAAGTGTCGGTTATCAAAATAATAATAATTATTATAAGTACACGTAATTAATACATGTTTAAATAAACATAAAAAAAAAAAGTAAAATTTGCACGAGACCCATGTCACCGCATCACGATGTCCGGTGACTCTAGCCAAGGGCCCCGTCCTTAGAACGAGGCTCATATTCAGCAATCGCACTCTATTTTTATTCTTCGATGCACCGTACAGAACAACTTCGAAATGCTTATTTATTCTTCCCTTCTTCCTTTTCCTGACAGCGGAAGACTTGGGTTAACATGAATTATCACGTTGAGCATATCTGGACCGTTAATTTCAATGTTATATAATCATAAAATATTCGGAGAATTTTTTTTAACTTTTTCCGTAATCATTACATCTCAAAAAAAATATTTTCAAAATCAGTGCCAATCCTGAGAACGTTGCTTGTGCAAGTTAAGTAAAAGTACAGCTGGGTTTTGGTCTTTATATAATAAATAATAATAAGTGTTCGAGATGACACAGAGAGCAAAAACGGAAAAAGATTTGGTCAAAAGAAAATAAAGGGAAAAAGGAATTAGTAGGACGCAAACGATTACTTGTGTAAGAAAGCAAGAAGTAAAAAACGACGCGTTTGGCAATTTCCCCTTCTTTTTTTTTTTTTTTTCCTGTTATAATATGTCTATAAAATCACGAGAAATTTCAAAAATGGAAACCACCTAAAATAAAGGCTGACTTGGTCTGCAATATCTAATTGAAATAATACCAAGAATGAAATAATCGGCTTAAATATTTTATTAAAATTTTCCACTTGTGTCACTAGTGCGCCAGACCCTAATTGTATTGGACGTTTTGAGAAATTTTTTTTGACACTTTTTAAGTGCATTATTTTTTGAAATTATTCTTATATTAGGGTGTCTTTCCTAAAAAAATAATTAAAAATTTTATATATATATATTATTTTTTTAATATTATATATTGTAAATATTTTTTATTTTTATTTTTTATTAAATTTATCATATTATAATTAGATATTATATGAAATTTAAAATATTAATTGATACAATATAGTAATAATATTAACATAAATATTTTTTTAAAAAAATTATTTTTAATTATTAAATTTAATTTTTTAAAAAATATTATTAATAATAATTAAAATATTTTTTATTTATTTTTCAATCATAAAAATAAATTTTTTAAAAATATTTTTTTATAAAAAAATAAAAAATTAAAAAAATTTTATATTTTACATGTCATGTGAATTATTATTATATATTTTATATAATATTCAACTAAAAATTATATAATAAAAATATTAAAAATAAAAAAATATTTTTAATTAATAATATTAATATAAAAAATAAAATTTTAAAAGATATTAAATTAAAAAATTTATTAATTTAAAAAATAATTCTTAATTTAATTAAAAAAAAAATCTCCTATTCGCCTTGGAACTCCTTATATCTTGCTCCTAGTGCTAGCCCGTTGCCTCCTCCACCAAGCCCATCGTAGCCCAAGAGTCTCCCTCCTTTCTAATACTGTTCAGAAGTCAATAAAGTCCCATTCCACCATTTAAAAACTGCCTGGATTCTCTTTAAAATCATGGACCCACAAGATCTCCCTTAATATGGCCATGCTTACCTCAGCCTCTCCCTGCCCACTGCCACCCAGACTTTGGCAGCAACTGCCCCACCCATCAATGCCTTGAAAAAAATGGCCCCTGCCGGGCCTTTAGCCCTGACTCGAGTCCCCACCAGCCCTCTTTCTCTTCATCTTATCTTAAATAGTACTACTTCCTTGTTCCTCTCGAATTTCAAACAATATCTTATATGACACGTCTTTCTATTTTACAACTATTAAATAATATTTTTCACTTTAACTTTCTATTAATATTATTATTTAGGAGAAAAAATGTTAAAAATTATATTTTTTTTCTTATTAGCTCTTAAATATTAATATTTTTATAAATATTTCAAATTAAATTAGAAAAAAGTCATATTTTTTTTATAATATCTATTTTAAAAATTAAAATTATAAAAATAAATTTATTAATAAACATACTAGTACAAATTAAATTTATATTCCCATCATTTCATTATTCAACATCAAGTACAAAAACTAACTAAACACTTTATTATTTCTATAATAACTTGTTGTGAACATTAAATAAGCAACAACAATAATTAATAATGAGAAATTTGAACACATAAACATTATAGGCTCTACATCATTATTAGAGATAATAAAGCTTGATTAGAATTGAGTAACTCATTGAAAATTTGGTCTAATATGTAGTGTTTGAAAAACTTAATCACTTATAATTTGATTGAATTTGAAATTAATCTAATTTAAAATATAAAGAATTCATATTTGAAATGAAATAAATTTAAATTATTCATATTTGAAATGACTTAAAATTTAAAAATTTAAATTTAAATAATTTAAACTCAAAATTTATAATAATTCAAGCAAATTTAAATTGAATTGTTCATTACTTTATTTGTAAATATAAAATATTATTTGACTTAATTTTAATTTATAAATAAAAATTATTTTTTAAATATATCAAATATCAATTATTTAATTTGAATTTCTTAGATGATAAAATTTATAATATTATTACAAAATAAAACTTGAAATTTATGATATTATTATTGATCAAATAAAATTATTAAGTTATTTTTGTATTTCATGTATATTTAATTATAAAATTTAATAAAATACAATTTACATAAATGATAGTCAAAATAATGAAATTTTTTATTCATCTTTGGAGCATAAATTTTTTTTTTTTTCTCCTCTAAGGAAATACTCATAGTTAGAGAAGAATAAAATGAAAATGACTTGAATAATTATACTCAACTTAATAAATAAATAAATAAATAAATAAATAAACCTAAATATTTACTTTGATGTGGTCCCAAACCCCGAAAAAAAAGAAAAAAAAAAAGAAAACTCGAAAATAACAAAATCCTAACTTTGTCAATGTGTTCGCAAACACATGAAACAACAATATAATGACATTTACTTACGACGATTCCGAGCTATAAACAAAAGGAATGCTAAGAGAGAGACGGTGGGGTGAACAAAGAAGTGACCCCAGAATTGTGCTTTTTTGTTTATATACGAGACTAATTATATATTTTTACTAATTCCGTCCATCTTGACTAATATTAGCTAGTTTGAGTTTTTTTTGGCAAATTCTAAAATTTTTGTATGTAAAGTGTAAATATACCTAAATTTGTGATGTCAAATACAAATTTCCTTGATTTTTTTTTTAGAAAGAAAATCTCGGTAGGCATCATGTGCATCATCTCAAATGTCTACGTTAGCTTACCAATCTTCTCCCATGGGGAGTTTTACATGGTCTCTCGCCTTATTATTGGATTTGTACTTAAGGTAGGAATCCTAATGAGTCTATTCAATCTCCGTCACCCAACCGTACTCTAATTGTACTTGACATTTTTAAATTTAGTTTCTATTACATTCGAATTCTAATAATTCTAAAATAAAGGTATTGAGTTAACATGATACAAAGACATCAAAAAAGTAAAATAAAAAAAATAATGTAATATTTGAATTAAATTCTATTACGCGTTGTTGATAAAGAGATTATTGTCTTGCTGTATATTAGAATTAAAGCCCGCATTTATGATACTCGGTGAAACCTAAAATTTTGCTTTTATGACCAGCGGCAGCCTGTGCTTTGGTTAGTGGGATTATGCTATGATGTAATGTACACGTTGGATTGTAACTTAAAATTCTTTGATTTAAAGTTTAGCTTTATCGTTCAAACCTAAAATGGCCTTTTTCTTTCTTTTTTTTTTTTAATATTTTTTCGGTAATTCCAAGTTATCACCAAACACGAATCAAGCCTCAAAACTAAAAGAAAAAAAGTTTAACCTCATACAAAAAAAATAAATAAACTAATGAATAAAACTTGAAAAAAAATACAATACAAAATTAAATTAATATTAATTTCATATAAATACTTTAAAATTTAATAATATTTAACAATTTTTGTTCTTATATATATATTTTTTTGTTGCGTCTATTCTTTGTATGAACATGTGTTGGAGATCAAACTATACAATGAAATTTAGCATCTTTTTTTTTTTTCTTAGGAAAAAGAAAATTTTTCTTAATTTTATTTTATTTTAATAACTTTTTATTAAAGTACAAATTAATTGGATTTTTTTTTTGTTCGGAAGGGGGAAAATTAAAAAACCAATACATGAATCTAGCCTTCGGATCTCAACCAAGATCCAAGAGGTTAATAAGAACAAAAAACAAACTGTTTCCTATCTTGACACCTATTCATATATTTTTATTTTATATTAGAAAAAATTTGGTTATGTGGCCGTAAAAAAAAAAAAAAAAAAAAAAAATTGCAATGGATACGCGTTGATGAGGTATAATCCAATAAAAATTCTCTTAAATTCTATAAAAATATATGTTATATTGGTTGTATATTTTGTACGTGTCGTGTTATTATTTAATAAAGGCTTTTCATATTTTCTGTTTCTGATATCTACCTTTGCTTAAACTCTATGGTCTAAGCGGTGACGCGCCATGGCTGTAGTATATACTCGGCTCCACCAGCTTTCCTCTGTACCTCCACATCTCCCTCGGTATTACCAAGCCCTTTGAGCCCCTTCCCAACCACCATGACCGATCACAACATGCTTCTCTCCTTCTTTGTGGGTCTTTTTCTGCCCTGCGCTGGCATGGGTGCGGTACTAATTGTTTACATTTGCCTTGTGTGGTACCGAATGAATAACAGTCCGGATATCCCTACACCTGCCAAGGCGGTGGTGGAGAAGGGATTGTCGCCGTCGGATCTGCAGAAATTGCCGAGAATTAGCGGGAAAGAGCTGGCGATGGGGACGGAATGTGCGGTGTGTCTTGATGAGATAGAGGGTGAGCAAGCGGCGAGGATGGTCCCTGGTTGTAATCATGGGTTTCACCTTGAATGCGTGGATTCTTGGCTTTCCAAGCGTTCTATGTGCCCCATCTGCAGGATCCCCCTTGATGGTCAGCTCTTCACAGCTAATAATACTGTTACCGTTTCTGATGATCAGGACAATCCTTGCTAGCTTGCTAAACCGCACCGCACCTCACCGCGCCGATGTGTAATCAAATCTTGCTAGCTAAACGCACCGCGCCGCACCGCGCCGTGCCGATGTGTAATTAAATCTTGGGGTTTGGTCTTTGGTTTGGGGTCTTGAGATTAGATGTTGTGTGGAGATGTAGTAGACATTTCTGTGTGTCAATTTGTCGCTTAATTTATGCAATCGCGAGGGCTCTTTTCTTTGATTTATTTTTCTCTTGTTCTTTGTTACCAGTACCCATTATTGTTTTCAATTAGCATTTTCTGATCGGAAGATGGCCGTTGGGACGGGATTGTTGTAGTATAGCGAGATGGAATCTCGGTGTCGTGACATTTTCCTTCATTCTCCAGAGACAGACAGAGAAGGAGGGAGAGGGAGAGGGAGAGGGAGAGGGAGAGACGGACGGCGGGGGTGGGGGCTGGGTAAGGGATGGGGGGGCAATTTCGGGATAGCAAAAATGTTACAGTTGTTGGTTTAGGGCACGTGAATCGCCGCCGTATCTGTGTATGACTCAGCGATTGGGATGAATAGCTGTCAATTGGTGTAGGTTCGATTTATTGGGACCAGTTGGATTCAGGTACAGCAGTCCTATATCTGGTAAACATGGCAGCACTTGTATCATGCCACGATCGTATCCCAGTCAAACTTATTAAAAAAAATTAAGCTAAACTCTAGCTGTATTGAATAAATGATGTGACACAATTAATTTTTATTTCATATTTTTTTATATATTATATTAATATTTTTTATATATAATATAAAAATTAATTTTTTTTACTTAAATTTATTACTATTTAACCCACTTAATTAGGTTAAAAAATCAATTAAGTAGACATAATTTTAACGAATTTAAAAAAATATAATAATATTTTATATTATATATAAATTATTTTATATTATAATGATATTTTTTATATAATATAATTTTTTTATTTATTTCAGTTTATTTAATTTATGTTAGTTAAAAATTTTCCATTAGAAAACTTTTCGTTCAATATCATCGTATTGGATGGCCGTTTTCATCTCTGTCGAGTCACAATCAATTTATTATCTAATATTGTTAATTCAATTGATGTAGAATTTTGAAACGACAACAATTTACACTTGGGAGCGGAAGGTAGGTGTAGTCATTAATATTTTTCTTAATTATAAAAATAATATATATATATATATAAATTAAATTTTAATAATACAACAAATTTTTATAATTTATAATATTTTTATTTTAAATATAATATTTTTTTATTATTTATTTAAAAAAAAATTATTCGACTACTGTTTGCGCACGCCCAAAATTATTCAAAAAAATGTTTCTGCCAATTAATTTACTTGCCTTTTCGGTACACAGCTAATAAATACCCATCAAATCACCTCTCTATCAGAAAGAAAGAGAAAAAAAAAAAAAAAGCAAGGCTTTCAAACTAAGGCAACAGAAAAAACAAAATGAACAAGAAATAGAAAACGTGCAAACAGAAGGAAAGAGAGAAAATAGGGTAAACAAGTCGAGCTCTACTCGGAAGATTGACCTATTTGTCCGCCAGAGGTCTTCGTTGGGTTGGTTTTAACCAACTTGTTGACTATTTCATTTATTTTTATTTTGACAAAAGTTATATATTCCGTTTATTAACTCTAATTCAATAAGAAAAGGGGTTACACTTACTAGAAATAAGAAAAACGAGTTTGTTCTCATTCTACCTGTGTGACAAAATGTCATTAGAGGTTAAAAGTCTTTATACTTGATAAAATTTTTTTTATGATTTTTTGTGTTGGTCTGACGAGGGAAAGAAAGAAAGAAAAAAACGTAAAAGAAAACAGAGGGAGAGAAAAAGCGATAGAGTGTGAGTCAGCAGGACAGCAGAAAAAAATTTCAACCTTATCAAACTATCCTTGAAAAACTTATGGGTGAGTGTCACGTCACGTCGTCGATTAATTTTCTTTACTTGGAAATTGACAGCTCTGACTTATATTTGCAGCCATTGTTAGAGTATAGACTTTGTTTCGATGACACAAATATAAACCATTTTAAAATTACAAACTCAAAATTAAATTTATCCCAAAAGTAAATAAAATATGTACAGCCACATTAATATCTTGCCGTGATATTTTATTAATTAAAATTATTTAAAAATAATATTTTAATAAATTAAATATCTCATAATTATGATTTTATTATAATTAGTATTATAAAATATATTTATTTCACAAAATTTGTTTTGAGAATTTATTGATGTTTATATCATGTAGATGGAGGGATTTTTATTCTAATTTTTTAAATTATAACTCATTCATAACCTTATATTATATAAAATAAATATATCATATTGATTAAGTGCATGCATATATGGAATCTCAAATTTATACATGAGCAAACAGTTGTACATCAATGTACAAGCTACGCTGAGACAAAATATATAATACAGGGTACGTAAACCAACAGCACAAAGCTAGCAGTTTGTACATAGATATACAGGCTACATACCACGCTGTGCAAAGATAAATGTTGGAACAAAGATTTGGCCACTTGTATTATAGGGGAACAAAGCACTAGGTAGGATGAAGACGACAAGCGAATAAGAGAGCCATTACCCACTAAGCTTTTTGGTTGTCGAGTTTAATTCTCAGAGAATCCCAAAGCTTTTATGGCTGCTGCCTTCAGTATATGTTCCTGATATACTGTGGCCGCTAGTGCTCCCACAATGGCCCCACCCAGAATATCCACTGCAAAACAATACGACACTTGGAGTCAATTGTAGATTGTAACTAGCTAGTTAGGGTCGCCACTCGCCAGGGAATTTTTGGGTTGAACTAAACTAAAAAATGCATGTGAAATTTAACCATCTGAGTCCAAAATGAAAAATTGATGAACAGAGAACTGGAGAAGGAATAATCAAATCTCGGAAAGTTTTAGAATATATGCCTGGTCATCCCACACTTTTTCCTTGTTATATATCACAGCAGCGCCAAGGCTGCGAGCAGGATTGATTCCAGTTCTTGTTATTGGGATGGTAGCCAAGTGCACCATAAAGACTGCAAACCCAATTGGCAAGGGAGCCAAAACCTGAGCAACAAACGGAAAATAATTACTAAAAAAGAAAAAAAAAAAAGAATCAATCAGTAACTGTAACAGGAAAACAAGCTGAAAGATACTCAGAGATTCTTAGGTTAACTTGATTGTAGTAATGAACTCGACAAATAAACTATGCTAAATGTGTTTTGGGTTTCATGAAATATTTTAGCAGAGAGACAACACGGTTTTATTATTGGTCCATGACCATGTGGGTGGAAGGAATTCATCTAAGAATCTTAAATGATTGCATAATTAGCAATTAAGCTTGTCCTTACGGGAACGTGAGAATCGCGAGCGTTGCGCTTAGGATCAGTAGCAGAAAAGACGGTGTAAACCAGGACAAAAGTCCCAATAATCTCGGCTCCTAGAGCAGTGCCCTTAGAGTATGTAGCAGCCACGGTGTTGGTGGCACCTCCATATGCATCGAAGTCGTCCTCCATAATTCCCTTAACAATACCCACCCCACATATTGCTCCCAAAACCTGAGCCACCATGTAAGCTAGTGCTCGCGCCAAGGAGACCTTCCTCGTCAAGAGAAAACCGAAGGTCACGGCAGGATTCATGTGACCACCTGTCCTTAAATTCATAACCTGGAAATTAATTAATTTCATGCAGTCCTTCTTGGATTATGAAGTTAATTCAAGAGGTCGATAATTTCGGACCTGATATTCCAGCAGTGCAATAAACAAGGATGAATATCATGCCACCAAAGGCCCATGCAATGCCTAAAAGGCCAACACCACTGCAGGGATCGGTTTGCTTCATGTAGCCAATGACAGCGGCAGCAGTGACATAGAGGAAGAGAAGGGTTGCAATGAACTCTGCTATAACAGCTCTGTAGAAGGACCAGAGGCCAAGTTCTGAGGGTTCGAAAAGGGGTGCTGGTGGTGGTTCAACGTAGTCCCTGGTCTCTTGCTGCGAAGCCTCCCCTGCTGCTTCTGTTACTTCCTTTGACATGTCTCCAATACGAGAGATGATTTTTCTTCTTATTCTTCTTCTTGATTGCTTTGCTTTCTTCAGTCCAGCAAAGAAGAGACTGTGGCCTAATAGCGAGCTTAGCACTATGAGTGCCAAATGCGGATTTATGCGAAAGAGAAAAAGGTGCGGATGCTTTCGAAATGATTAATTAGTCTTGGATTTTACTTGATTGCAACTGTACTTAATTGTTCCACGTTACCAAAACATGACGGCCTGCCCCACAGCCAACCCAAAACCGCAAATATTGAAAAGGTAAGATCAAAACATTCAAAAAACGGGGTTCGAATGGGCGAATGGTTAAAAAGTAATTAAGTTCGACGCATATGATTCACGAAGGGTGCTCAAATCACTAAGCGTTAGTCCTATTAACAGACCTTATCATCAAATTTTCTTTTAAAATTTGAAGGTAGAATCAATAAAATCAAGTTTTATTACTGAATTTACGATGCCCCTTTGCCATGAAATGAAATTCATTGACTTCTAAGGGTATTTGTAAAATTAATTTTTATCAATTATTTGTATGTATAGCATTTTTAGTTACCACATATGTCGAGATTGTATTATGATGGTAGGACGAAGTAATGACCCATATTATATTTAAGGATATTTTATTAAGGGCTTGAATTTATGGTCAGAAAATTCAACCAAAAAGTATCTAAAATTTGTAATTAGTTATGAAAATGTCAAAATACTTCTGATTACATATTGTTTCGATTTGGTTGTATATTTTACTGGCCTAATTACACATTTACTGATTTTTCTTGTAGAAAATTAGAATTTCAAAAAAAAAAAAAAAAAATTCAATGATACCCATATTTTGGATGCTTTATTATTAGTTCTTCAACCACAGACTCGTTCTATTTTATTAAATATTAATTTATTTAATAAAATTATAAAAATCTTAATAAAAACATTAAATGTTTACATTTCATTGCATTGGCTAGTAAAAAAAAAAAAAAGACTCTTAAATAAAACTCTTCATGAGTCAATGAGTCAAGAGACATGACTCATACTCTTTTGATGTTCTGCATCGATTGATTATTCAAACTCTAAATGGATCGAAGTTTTAAGATTCATAACGTTCAATTTAATCCATAAATATTAATATTTTATGCCTAATAGTTTATACGTAATCCAATTAAGTTTTACATAAATCACTATCAAATAAACAATCAAACTAAGAACAAACAGTTTGAGTGTCGTGGTGGACTCAAGTTTTTGAGTTCAAATTTTCGTCTCTTAAAAAACCCCATTTTTTTTGTGGACCCTTTTATAACATACACTTGTTGAGAGCGGACATACAATTGTAAAAATTTTTTATATAGTCAACAGCATAGAGGTGGTGGGGAATTAGCTTTTCATAGCAGTAACGAGCACTATGCGTTTGTCTCATTGGGAACCATTTCAACATCCAATGTTTTTAACCACTAACATTCCATTTTATAATTGGGGTTTGCAACTTGTGATCTTGCAACAGTTTTTGGAATTAAACAATATGGATCACGATAAGAAAATAAAAGAGGAATAAGATGTGACCACTCTCAAAAAAGTTATCAAAGGATTAAGATGTGATCAAGACAGATTTTCGTTGACAGACGGGTTAATAATGGAGGGCGCTACAACAAGTTTTTAAACGGTGGAAGAAAAGGATATTCGTTTTTCCAAGGGTATATTTCCATCTAGAACATGCAATTGCCTCATTAATAAAAACCCAAGTGGGCATGTCCATTCTTTGCAAGCAATTGATCGTAAATGCTTAAACAGAGTCTGATAATGGACGTCCACATCCAAATCGTTGAGCAGTATACTACAACCAAAAAGGTTACTTGGCCAGCGGAACCCTATGAAAGTGCTTCGCTTTAACGTTATTTTCTTCAACGGGATTAATATCCGCAAAGCAAGTACCAATTCTTACGTAGACTAGCACTAGGGCCGAACCCCGGGCAGCGAAAGCATTAATTGCCTTTTCATTTTTCTGTTTGGAGACTTGCGTCCGCACCGCCATTTTAGGGTAGGACGCAAGCAAGTTTAGTTCTCCTATTCAAACTAAATTATCAATGGTAATTTAAAATTTTTTAAAATTATAATTAAATTAATATAAACGTGAAGTTTATTAAATCATTGTTGTTGATTGTGATTTGATTTGTCTTAAAATCAAAATTTTGGTATTTAAAATTTAAAAAACAAGAAAGTAAATGTTCAAAAAGAGATCAATGCTAAGTAATTAAAAACATGATAAAAAATATATAAATTATATCTATATTTAATATATTGAGTGAGAGACAGTTATAAAATGTGGAGATAGTTGTTTTTTTTTTTTTTCGTGTCATCCATATCTCCATAAAAAGAACTATTACATTTTAGTATTATAAAATAGGTTGGTTTGCTCTTAGTCATTTTTAAACTCCCAAAATCATAATGAAACCGCTGAATATATTTTGTTTAAATTACAAAGGATATCTAAATCATTTTTAATGATTTTAACTGTTTATTCTTTGTTTTAGTTGAGTTAGTTGGATTGAATAAATTGAGTAGTTTGATAAACATTCCTACAATCTATTTAAGATAATTTCTAAACAAAGAATATCTTAGAATTTTAGAAGTCTCCACAAATCCCCACGCATTGTGAATATTTATTTAGTGTAAACTTTCGTTGTATGCCGTGTAGGAACTTAGAAAATGAGAGAGCTCTCTAAACAGTCAGTTAACAAATCTTTGTAATCCATTTGCCTTGTTGTTATTGTTATCTTAATTTTGCAATTTTTATGGACTCGAGATGGAATGTCTGTTCGGAAAATAACAATGCCACCGGTTGGTTGCTATTCTGTTTGTTTAAATTCTATTCTTGCATAATGATGAAATCGAGATGCAGCTAATGCCAGGGTGCTACATGTGCCACGGAGAAGACGGGGAGAGAGAGTGCATCCGTGAGAGATGGCTGTCTCTATCGTTGCCTTTGGACGTCCGTCTTTTCATACTTAACGCGCGCAAATTGAGTTTTATACGTTACGATCGCCCCGGCTGTGGTGGCAGTCTTTGATTTACCAGTTTTGTCGCATCCGGAAACCCAATGGCCCGATGACGGAATAATCTGACAGTCCTAAATTTTTAAATGCTTTTATAATTAAATTTTAATTTTTTTAAAATTTTTATAAAAATTTTAAATTTTTTATTTTTATTTTATATAAATTTATTTTTAACAAAAATTGATCAAATTATTAGATATATAAATTAACTTAAAAAATATCTTATAAAAAAAAAACTCAAATACATACTAAAAACAAAAAATATATATTTTTAAATATTTATTTTACTAATTTTTTAACTTTTTTTTCATATTTAAAAAATAAAAATCTTACATTTTTTCACGTAAATTTAGAAAAATTTTAAAATTTTTTTCTTTTATATATAAGAGAAATGAAAAAATTTTGACAATTCAGATCTTAATTATAAAAAGTTTTAAAAATTTAATATTCTTGGAACACTTATTTTTCCTAAAAGGATAAGAAACATGGAGACGGGACAAATGTAATTTTAGGATTTTTTATTTTTATTTAATTGATACCTATTAGAATTCAAACTCTTTTTCAAACTCTTTTTATAAAAAAAAAATTTAGATACTATTTTAATACTATTAAACCAAAATTTATTAGTATAATTTTGAGATTCTTCGTGCGTTTACAAAGAGGAGACAAATACGATAGGCTTAAAAAATGCATAAAATAGGGGTTTATTGTCAGTACCACAATGCGTGGACGGAGAGACGGAGAATCCAAATAGAGGACAGACGAAGTGGCGTCATATGAGGTTCACATTAAAAAAATTAATAAACGTAATAATTATTATATTAAGTGAATTTAACATAGCTGATTAATCAGTAATACATAAATTAAATACATTAGTTAATCAATTGTATTAAATTAATTTAATATCACAATTATTATACATATTTGGTATTTTATTATACATTATGCCACTATAATGAATATTATAACTAAAATTTTAAATTTTAAATATTTTATTATTTTTATTTATTAGAATTACATTTATAATGTTAATCACGTTAATTCATTTGTTATGCAACTAATTTCTTGGAATATATAAAAAATAATTTAAATTTTTATATATTTGTATAGTTAAATTTTAAATATTTTTATATTTTTATTTAAATTTTATAATTTTTAAAATTCAGTTGAAATTAATTTTTTAAAAAAATTAAAATTATTAAAAATCTTACATTATTCAAACAAAAATTATTAATAACTTAATCATTTTCAGTTCAAAAAAATTAATTTCAAATGAATTTAAAAAATATAAGACTTAAATAAAAATATAAAAAATTTTAATTTTAATTATAAAAATTTATAACAATTTTAAACTAATTTTATACCTTTCTCTTAATTTCTCATTCCACCAGCTTGTTCCCTTATGGCCATGTGGAGTGTAAGAGTGAGACAATGCAAGCCTTTTTCTATACCTAATATATTGCAGAAACATATTACTGTTAATTAAATCATAAGTTCAAAGTTACATGAGATCATTATACCATACACGAAAGAAGGTGATTATGTTAGTTGAAGCTTCCATATATAAAGGTTCACTCGTACGGAAGTGATATTTAAATCTAGCGGTAGAATGGACAACCACAAAATTCCAAAGGACAGATGAGAACAATTTTTTTTTTTTTTTTTAAATTAAGTCCGTTTGGATAAAAATTAAAAATCACCGGTTGTCATTATTTTACATTCTTAATTCCATCCTAACCTACACAGTTTTTTTTTTTCTTCCCCAAGAAAATGAAAAATTAAAGATTGTGCCCCAGAGTCTAATCTACTTATATGTTCTAATGAAAATGTGCATGAGGATGGATATACATCCTGAGTGTTATATCTACAAGTTTTGGGTACAAAGTATAAACCGTATCTGGAAGTACTTGAATATGATTTTAAATTGGCAAAATCTCAAAATTGTAACCGGTGGGCTGGCCCAGCAGCCACCCGGACTAGATTCGGCTGCACCCAAAAAAGAATTAAAAAAAAAAAAAACCCACCTTTGCCAATATTTTTATCTCCGTTACATCTTGACCGTATTGATCTATGAGACAATACATAATGCAAAAGACTTGAATGCAGTATTCACGGAAACAAGCATTTATGTTTTTGCTAAATAAGAACAGATGCACCGGTTTAACTATATAATTACCGATTAGACCAGCAATGGAATGATTCAATCTTTTGTTTGGGTCAAATGTTAAACTGGAGACAGATTATTATGCAGACTGAAGTTGGCATTGGGGCATACGTAATTCATTAACTGCCTCTCCTCTAGTATGATGATCGGATTGGTACCATTTTTGTGGATTTGAAATTTATAAAATATGAAATAAAAATTCTATTGTCGAAATTAGAATAATTAGAAAATTATTTTATTAGGTTGAAAGTTATAATAGTTCAACCGAATTTTCACATTACAAAAAATGTAAAATACAATAAAATTGATAAGTTTTATTAAAATAAATAAAAATTAAATAAAATTTAATTTAATTTATTTTGTTACTTAAAATATATTTAATAAATAATATAATTTAATTTAATTTTTTTATTAAAATTATATTTTAAACAAAATATTAAAATTACAATTTTAATTATAAATTAATTAAATTTTATAAAATAAAATGTAATACTATAATATTTATAAAAATGTATAATAATTTTATTAGTTTATTTTTATAATTTGAATGTATCACATTTTTTAAATTAATTAAATTGAATTATTTTATATTTTGAATAATTTAAATTTAAATATTTCAAATTATAAATTGATAAAATTTCAAATTTTAAAAAATTTTATATTATTTTAAATTTTTAATATTTTAATGTATAAGTATTTTATTGAATTTAAAATTATTTGATATTTCAAAATTTAAATTTATATCTCTTAAATTTATTAAATTTTAAATTTATTTAATTTTAAATATTTTAATTTTTAAATATAAAAAATTTTAAATTAAAATTATTCAAATTTTAAGTTATTTTAAATTTAAATTATTTTTAAATATTAAATTATTTTTATTTTAAATATTTTATATTACAAATTATTAATTTTTAAAATTATAAAAATAAATATGAATTAAATTTTAATATATTAAATTAAATTATCTAATTAAATTAATTTTTAATACAATCAAACTCATTAAAATTTTTCGTTTTGAGTCTTACTGTTCTTTTTTTTTCTGTTTTGTTCATGACTTCCTAGCCTCTCTCGTAATAAGAATAGGTAGGTTTGGTAAATCAATTTAAAATTCAAAAAAAAAAAAAAAGGCAATAATATCGTCACCTTTAGCTTTATGACCAATGAAAAATTAAAGGAAAATCCTTGCAGAAATTTATTTGATGGATTTTATAATGAAATAAGCGATGATATATTCGCCCAGATAATTTCTTAGAGGAAAGAACATAAAGTAAGGTTGATTTTGACAATTTGGTACTACTATATCTTTTTTATTTAAAACAAAAATATCACAATATCTCATGTACAGATTTTGCATGGTTTCAAAATGGAAGTTGATACTCGTCGTATGCTACTTTTTTCCGAGGAAATACCCGTAATAATGAAATAAAAAGCAAGAACGGAGGGTAATTTCGTACAACTACAAGGAAGTAAACATAAGAGTTTGGAGTGGAATTAAACTAGGGACTTGCATGATAGAGCAAACAGAATCCTCGTAGAAATAAAATTAAAGAGGAAAAAAAAGATATTTTAGTAATTTTGAATATATAAATAACAAAATACATATATTTTTTTCTTTTTTTTATTAATTCCAAAATTATAACTCTTTTATTTTGGTAAGCGAGTTATTAATCGCCTGTTATGTAATATTTTGTTATTACTGCCCCGAATAGTTTTTTTTTTTTTTTTTTTTTTAAGGTGTTCTGATAGTTTACTTACTCAGTGTTTTTGAGCGTAAGACATCATCACAGAGAGAGAGAGAGAGAGAGAGAGAGGGAGGAGGAGCGAGGGAAGGGTTGAGTTGCGTTTGCGTTTTTGATCGCTTATTCCTACATTCAATCTCTCTTTCCTTCCTATCGAATTTTTTTTTTTTTTTTTTGGGGAATTTCTTCTCTTAAATTGGCCCATTTTTTATTTTATTTTATTTTTATTTAGATATTGATAGTGTTGTTTTTTGTTTTTGATTCACACTGATTGCTGAGCCTGTGTGAATCCGATTGGAAAAACCCTAACTGGCAATGACCGCCAATACCTCACAAAACCACCAATCTGGGTGCGGGAATGGAGTCGCAGGGGACGCAGTTAACGCTTCCCCTAAGAACATGCCATCTCCTTGGGCTCAAGTTGTCCGAGGTGAGCCCGAATCAATCCTGATCGTCAATCACTCACCGTCATCTTCACCGTCGCCTTCGCCCCCACCTTCCTCGCCCTTTCCTGTAACTGTCGTGCTAGAGCAACCTTCTTTTACTGATTGCTGCCCTCCTCAGAAGCCGGCTTCCTTGCTGCCGGTGGATAGTAATTCTGTGGCTATTGAAAGCTGTGATGTTAATAACGCCAATGCGGGTCGGCCGAAGAAGGCGGCTTGGAATAAGCCATCAGACGGTATAGCTGAGCTTAGTCCTGTTATGGGAGCGGTTTCATGGCCTGCTTTGTCCGAATCCACTAAACCTTCTCCTAAATCATCACCTGCTGTTGATTCTTTTTCCAAGACTGTTTGTGATGGATCAATGCCCAATTCTCAGGTTTGCTACCATTATCCTTACATTCTCTTTGTTAGACAAGACTTCTGATTGCCTGGAAAGTAAATTGTGGAAAACAAAAAAGTAAAAAGGAATTCTGTACTTTGGTGAGTTGCGATAATTTGGTTAACAATAGCTAAGAGCCTGCCCTTGCCTAGTTAAGTCGGGTAGTGAGTAGAGGCTTATTATTTACTTTGGCCGTGAAATTGACTTCAAACTTTTACTTTCTTTCCATAGTAACCATCTACCTTTATCCTTAGAAAAAGGAGAAATTAAGTGAAAATTAATCTTCATGTACTCTAACAGGGGCCTGTAACTCCACAATCACCCCAGAAACAAGTTACCAATAATGCAAAGTCCAATTCCGCACAAAACCACACATTTCTAGGTCGACAGAAGTCCATGAGGCGTGGTGTTGGCAGCAGTGGCAATGGCAGCGGGGGTGGTGGTAGTGGGAATAACCATGGAGGTGGGCAATTGCAAAGTAGCTTCACTCACCCTGCTCCACCGCCTCCACCACCGCCATTTCCTGTCTTTGCAATGCCTCCTGCTGGTTATAATAATATGGTCCAGGCAATACCTGATCATTCTCCTAGAGAGCCTCCATATAGGAGCAACAACTGGGAACCTAGACCAGTTGTGGGGTTTGTGCCTCCACCATCTTTCGTGCATGACCACAGAAATTCTTCACGGAGAGGCAGCTTTGGACAACGTGGAGAAGGTTCATACCATAACAATTTGAGTGGTCGCCATGATCAGGATCGGGGACGTCTTGGAAATGTCAGAGATGCTCAAGTGCAGCCACAGAGAGCTTCTTCTAGGGGCTTTGTTAGGCCTCCACCGAATGCAGCAACATTTGTTCCTCCTATGGCAACCTATGGAAATCCCATTCCTTTTGCTGGTAAAGTATTTTTCACGGATGGACCCTGAGTATTCTTTTGATTCAATTGTGGAATTAATGGTTGTGTTTTGCTCAGATTTTGTATATATTCCTACAATGACCCTGGAGTCCTTTAGGGGCATGCCATTCATCCCTCATCCGCCATTACCTCCTGCAATGATGCCTGTCTCAGAACTCCCTTTGTCAGCTAAGCTTGTCCATCAGATAGAATATTATTTCAGGTGCATTGCCTTTTTGATCTCTTTTGGTGTTGATTTCTGGGCTAATTATGATTCTCCGCCTGTTTCATAGTCTATTCAATAATTAATTGCCCACTGCATCTCATTTGTTTACTGCAGTGATGCTAATTTAGTTAAAGATGAATTTTTGAAGTCAAACATGGATGAACAGGGCTGGGTTCCAATTACTTTGATAGCGAGCTTTAATCGGGTAAGTGAATTCACAATAAACTTGACAATTTTGATCTTTTTTCTTGGTAATCCAAAAGCCAACATGTACTAATTGAACTCATGTATCTTTTAGCAAGTTATCTGTTCAGCTTAGTTGAGTGTCTCAGTTTCAAAATCCAATTGGAGTTCACATGAACTGTGAATATATGTTGTTAATTTAGCTTAATTGACAAACTTAGTCACCTTACAAAATATAGAACTGCAGTTATTTTAAGTTCTAAATGGCTATAGAATGTAAAGAATTAAGTGGTATAAAATTGGAGTAAGTGTGGAAATATTAATATTCTCTGGTCTGAAGTTATTGGAAACATATGCAGATATGGTATGAATTTTAGCATATAGTCCTTAAAGATTTCTGCTTGCTGTGTTGGGATCGACTTTCTGTGCGTTTGCTGATGTGCAGTTATTTCTTTGTTGCTCAAACATCCATTAAGTTGTTAATATACTCTCTTGTTTAAGATTTAGGTGGTTTCTTCAATAACTTTGTTTCAGAACAAAGTAAACTCATTATGTGCTTCTACACCATTGGATTCGCTTATCAAACATTTTTCTTTTTAAATTTAAATTAATGTGCCACAAAGCATTATCCAACAGGACAAAGTAGTGACTAAGTCACCATGGAAAACACATCAGATTTATTGTACTTGATAATCAAGTGCTTCCTTTGACCTTGAAATCTGAGATTGAGATAGCAATTATGCAATTTTTTTTACACTTTGGTAATTTACTTTATTGTTTCTTTGTACTGACTGACATCCCCTTTTACCACATTGTATTGATTGATAAATTTGTTTCATTGGGTGTCTTTCTCTCTTCTTTTTTCTCTGCCTATATGAAGTAGTTAAGGTATCAGGAATAGTCATTAATCAAATTCTCACAAAGCACAAGCTGTTCATAGCTATCTCAATCAGTCATTAGTGTTTAGTGATGACAAATAAAGTTTACTGGATGAGTGTTTCCTGCACTAGTTCATTCCCTGGCCTTCATAGTTTGAAGAGCATTAGTTTTTGGTTTTGTAACAGAGTGTATGTGGAGAAGAATATATGAAGCTGCCTTTTGTGGAAGTTAATTTCCTGGGGCAGCTAAAAAAATTTATATCCAAGCTTGTTTGAAGCATGTTGACTGCTCTGGGTATCCAATAATTTTGGGAGGCAAACATCCCAGTGTCCAGATATGGTCAGTAAATGTGAACTTATAGAAACAGGTTTGTATAGTTTTGATCTACTATAGTTAGTGTATACATACTTAGGATGGAAGAGTGGTAGAGCGAGCCGTATGATTTGAGGTTGTTAAATATGAGAACTTCACAATACCATTTTAGGTGAAATTAGGCTCCCATGGAGATATTAGGAAGACAAAGGGAGATGGTTAGATTGCATGATAAGGTGGATGAAGAACAGAGTTGATCCTGATTAGGATTCTTAGGTTATAATGATTTTTTTGGATACATAAGGGTGATTTTCAAATTTGATAATGTTGCTAAATCTTCAGCTGTAGGACCTATTTAGTCAGGGCTTTCTGATGTTGATATGCATAATTGCCTTCCATACAACTTCAAGTCCCCTACTTTGTTGGTCTTTGGTGTTTGTTTATTTTGCTTTTAATTTAGGTGCATTGTCGCCTGTCAGAATAGTGTAGATCATTATCAGGCTACTAGTTGAAGGTCATCTAATAGGCTTGTTTTATGAGTGTGAAGGTGGTATCAGTTATCACATCTCCCTGCAATTTCTTTATATCTGAGTTGTATGGTCCTCCTCCTGATATACAGGATAATGGTACTTTTGTTGTCATCTCTAGTTTTTTTACCTCAGATTTTCTAGTTCTCTCTCATTATCTCCTTTGACATTTGGAGGATGTCAAGGATTTCCTTTTTGGATAGTGTTTGATACAGTGTTCCTCATCAATGTTTATGTCTTAGTATTTACTGGATTTTTTTTTTCTTTTTTGGGGGGGGGGGGGGTGTCCTCTGGCTCCTTGCATGATCTTGAATCTATTTGGTAACAGAACTGATTAACTGAAATTATCTACACCTTTGTGGAAAATGCTTATAAATTTGAGCATTACTATTGAATTCACTTAATTCTGATAGCCTTCTGATTTCAGCAATCTGGCAGGGCACTTTGGTGTATTCATCAATGTCTTTGGTTATATATGGGGCTCCTTTGCTAATTGAGTAAACAATCCTAATGAGAAATTGGAACTTTTACTGCCAATAACTTATTGGGGGTATCCATACTAGAATATTTTGCACTGTACTTCTGCATACTGTTTTTGTTGGAAGGTTCACTATGTGTCCATGATATCTTTTTATGTAAAATAATGGGTTGCTGTACGCCATGTTTGGACTTAGTTCTTGGTTTTGATTTCTGCTTCCAACGAACAAGTTGATTATCATGCATTTGATCATCCTTCTTAATTTGCTTGCAAATCAAATTTGCCCTTTGGCCATCCTTTTGCAGGTTAAGAATATGACAAGTGATATTCAATTAATATTGGATTCGTTGAGGGCTTCAACTGATCTAGAAGTTCAGGTACCTGTCTGTTTACCTTTTCCTTTAGCATGCACTATAAACTCGCAAAGCACTGCCAAATGTTGCACTTGCATTGATTTTGATTAGTCCCCTGATTTTGGCTGTTCAGAATTGGAGTTTACATGCAACTCTGTGGCAAATAACATTGCTT
Source organism: Rhizophora apiculata (assembly GCA_037832385.1). Taxonomy (NCBI): domain Eukaryota; kingdom Viridiplantae; phylum Streptophyta; class Magnoliopsida; order Malpighiales; family Rhizophoraceae; genus Rhizophora; species Rhizophora apiculata. The sequence goes on along the minus strand of CM075430.1, from coordinate 605,469 downwards.
CTTTGACTATTAATTAATCTATACCAAAATTATCTTTTTGGAATCATTAGGAGGCCTATTGGATCTAGGCTATGCCAAGTCTTTTGCATCTCACAAATTCCTGCACCCATCTCTTCTGGCATTCTAACCTATAACCTAGAAGTGGGAATGCCAGATCTTTAGCTAGTGGGATGTCTACCAATTTTATTCTTACTATCAATAATGTGCTAGAGCTACTTGTTCTATGCAATGGGTGGTCTTTCCTATCTTTGAAATTTTCACGCATCTTGAGGTTTTAATCAGATCAGCAACCACTAAGTTGAAATCTTGAGTTTCTAGCTGGGGAATTGTCTCGCTGGGGACTATCATCAGTGTATCCAAATTCTTGTATTTGCTCTTCTGAGTTGTCTGGTAGACTGACATGTGGAAATTTTATCCAGGATGACAAAGTGAGGAGGCGTCATGACTGGATGAAATGGATAACTAGATCTATTCAGCATGTCAGCAATCTAGGCCGGCAAGTTGCTGGTGAGTCAGGTTACAATATGCTGACTACCTCATTTAAAAAGATTGCTGTGGATGAACTGAATGGTATCCAGGAGGGTATGACAGCTAAATTGTCCCCTCATGCAGAGCATGTTCCATTGAGTTGATTGCCCTCTCAACGGGTGTTTTCTGAAGATACAAGGTCGAACACTGACCAATCTGTGCTCTCATTAAGTTATAGAGAACATCTTTCATGATGGTACATTTGTTCCTGGAGGAAAGGGTGATGAATGATGCCACAAGGTGGGGAGCATCTTTATTTTTATTTGTCCATTGTCGTGCCTGATTTTGACAGGATTGATGGAGCGCATGGAGGAAAAACAAAATAAGAAAACATAGATATTTTATTTAGGAAAAAAATATGCAAAAAAAAAGGTAAAAAAAAAGGAAAAAGGAAAAAAAAAAAAAAAAAAAGAGAGAGAGAGAAGAACTCAGGCTGTGGATTCGGCAGAATCGTAAGATTTTTGGGTTTTGTATAGCATGGTTTGACTTGGATGATTATTTTTTGGTTTTCTTCTGTTCTTCTTTTCTTTTCCTGTTTTTTTTTTTACTTTCCTTTTTCTCTGAAGAAAATTTTCCTTCTCTTTTCCTTTCGTCGTGATATGTTCAGGATTGTAGAATTCTAGCTATCCTCGATGCGAAGCAAGTGTTGTCGAAAATGGGAGCCATTAGAAGCTCCTATTATTTCAACTTGGATAATTTAGGGGGTATGATCAATTTTAGACATTTAAAGAAATAATGTTTGGACATTTGTTTATTTTTCATAAATAAACAAATTAAATTCAGTGGCCTTTCGATTGATAAAATGGAACTTTAATTATTTTTTGTTGGGGGGCGGGGGGGAATTTTCCTCTTGACTGGACCATAAATGGCGGATTGTGAAAGCAAAGGACACTGGACCCTAAGAAATTAAACCGCCTTGCTTTATTTAATTTTATTGCTCATTCGAGGGCAGCTATGGAGACACTAATCCAAGAATTTTGGTTCGCGGTTGCAAGCTTAGGTGTTGTTAAGAAAATAATATTGAAAAATAAAAGAATATGAAACTTCATTAATATTATTTTTTACATAAAATCTTTTTACTGGACAACTATAAAACTTTAAATGAGTGCTTTAGTAGGCTATGTATATACAGAGTCCTCTTTTTTTTTTTTTTTTTTATAGAATTGAAATATGATCTTATATTTTCAAAAAAAAGCCATCATTCTAAGAATTATATTTCATGTCTTATGAAAAAGTTATTACAATTTATAACTTTTTAATCTCAAAAATGCTTTTGTTATTAAGGTTGATACACAAAAATATCCTAAACTTTACAATTTTTTTTTCCCAAATCTATCCTACCATGTTTGATATTCGTAATTTTATCATGCCTTCATTCCAGTCTAACGAAAATTGACGTGCTGAGTTGTCAAAATGTTTGATGTTGGCAAACAGAGTAAGCCCAAACAGCGTAAGCCCAATAGGATCTACATGGGATTGGGCTTATTGAGCTAGTGAAAAATTGAAACCCAAACTCAAATCAAAATTGGAAAACTGAAAATTTAGAAACAATAATAAGTAAATTACTCTGCCTCAATTCTTGGTCTTACTCATTAAAAGCCTAACTATATGAAAGATAATGACATGATAGATTTGTCACTGAAAAGGAAAAAAAGAAAAAAGAAAAAAGAAAAAAGATTATGAATGTGAAAATGTTACCTTTTAGATGTGAGAATAGATTTGTAGAAAAATGTAAAGTTCAAGATATTTTTGTATATTAATCCTCCATAAATCTACATATTTGTTCTCTTGGATTCGGTGCAACTCATCTTTAATGTAAGTTAACGAATTGTAATTGGTAATATTTGAAAATGAATTTGTTTCCCACTTTTTCTTTATCTTTATGGAACCTTGAACTTCCACTTAACTACTTTTTTTTTTTTTTTATATCAAAAAATAAGCAAGAGTTGGAAATTTGAAATAGTGGGGTTGAAAATTTTCAATAGCTAGTATGTAAGAAATTGAGAGTATAAATAAATAATATTTTTTAAATGATAATAGTATAAATAAATAACTAAAATTTTAATTACTAAAATAAATATTACGATTAGAGAAAATTAAGAATATTTGAGAGAGAGAGAGAGAGAGAGAGAGAGAGAGAGAGCTAGAAATTGAGAAGATGAAGTAAAAACTGTTGTGAAGAAAAACAAATGGGAGACACTAGCAGTAAGGACATTATTATTATTTGGTTTATTTTTTTTTTTTTAAGAAGTAACCATTGAGATAGAACATTGTTGTTCAAGGAACCGTCATTTGGACTGGTTGAGATACAATGGTCAACCAAGGTTATGGTCGGTTGCATTTCACTTTTTATATATTTTGTGTACTGTCGGTTGCGATCAGCATGGTTCAATTTTATGGCCGGTTTACACTTCACCTTTTTGCGGACAGAACAGAGTTAGACGGCCCTTTCACTCGAATCTCATTCCTGGTTCAATCTAGCCAGACGGCTGAACAGTTACTCGAAAACCTTATCTCTTTCATATTTGTTGGATCCAACTCACCCCAATTTTCAGACGTCAAAAGGGTCATATCCTGAGCCACCCGAGGCAAGGCTTCCAACTGTAAGGAGATCTTCAGGTTGCAAAAGTTGCATCCATGTTTGCTGCCAAGAGCTCCTTCATTCCCTATTCTTCCACCGAAATTTTCAAGTAGGCCAGAAATTTGTTTGCTTGAAATAGACATTCTCACGCAATTGCCCGTGTCACATGAATTTTAATTTGAGTTCCATTATGTAAATACAAAAGGTAGTGGATTCCATTAAGCAGAAATACTTTTTACATTATTTATAAAATATTTTATATTATATTAATTTTTTATATATATAATACAAAATGTATAAAAATCTTTTATATCTTCTAAAATATTTAATTTTTGTGTCTATTTAAGTTTTTTATTTTAAATTTTTGTAAATTACTATGTATTTACACCCTACAAATGGCAGAATGCACGGAGAAATGAACAAAAGCAACGGATTTGATCGTTGATTGCTCAGGATGCACGAACGGAATAATTGATTTCTCATATCCTAAACCATCTGGGTTACACAATCTACGAGTCTTATTCGAACGACCGCCTTGCTCACTGAACTCGATCATTCTCATCTTTGTTTTAATCTTCATGAACTACCCTTCATCTACAGATATGGGAAAACGGAGAGAATTACAATTTCAATATCAAGCCTAACAGTGGATGAGGCGTTTAACAGATAATAACGAGGCAGATGCCAGACGTGGAGATGATGATTATTCATGAAAGATTGACACGCAGACATTATTGATTGCAAAATGTTTATGTGTCTTGCAGTGGGGGGAACAGTGGAACACAATCATTGGAGTTGGGCAAGATACATCACAGAAGACACGCAGACTCAAGCTCGATCTCTTGGATGCCTCAAAAGAAATCGTTTACGTATTTTGCGATGAGTGGCAAGACAAGGGCCTGGTAAGCCCGCTCGGTGGGATGATAGCTGTCCCAAAATATGTAATCGGAAACATTGGCACAGGCGAGGGACGCATATTTATTACACAGTACGGATACCTCCAAGTTCCCCGTACCACAGCAGCCTTTGTCCGCCACTCGAAAACCTGAAATTACAAAATCACAAATACGTAGTAGAAGTGCCAACACATACGAGTAACACCATCAACAGGGGAATCAGCGGCTAATTAATGAGCATAAATATTAATCCAAGTAAAAAAAAAATTACAGGGGTATTGCGTACCATGTTTCTGAGGATATTGGATGAGATCCAGGAATGGATTGTAAACATCCACGTAGACAAACTTGCCGCCAGCTAGGCTGCTAGTCAGGGAATCCAACGCAGCAGACAACTTGGAGTTGAATAATTTGGCCAGGTCATTTTCGTCGTCTCCACACCCTCTCTGAGTTCCCCCTCTCAGTGTTCTCTGGAACGGGACACACCCGACTGGTGGTGCGCTGAAAATTGCAATTCTTCGTGCCCCATGTCCGTACAGATCCTTTGGAATTGTATTCAACAATGTTATTATATACAGCCCTTATTAATTATAACCAGCGGAAAAATTAAAACATGCCAACGAGTATCTAATGAATAATTAATCACATCCATGTTTGGAAAAAGAAAAAAGAAAAAGTCAATGACAATTAATTATAAAATGACAAATTGAAGATAATATAAAAAAAATAATTGAGAAACTCACGCGCAAGAAATTAGAAGCAGAATCAACCATGAGATGGGCGTAAGCCGGGGCATCATACTGAATTTTCCTGCCACGCAGCAAAAAATAGTTGTTGCCTATGTCGTCACTTCCTGCTACCAATAGAAATAAGCCGTTGGCTAAGATGAAGTTTGTTTTGTCCTCTCCAGCAGTCGTTTTCAGCTTCCCTATGTATTCTTGGAAGTTCTTCAATTGATCGGATAACGATAGTACTGACTGGCCAATTTTAAGAATCAAAAATTGAGTGCAAAGCCATTTGAAATGAAAAGTAAATCTCAATAGGGGCAGAGTCGTTGGAGCATGCATGTGTGTACCAGTAGTCTGGATGTGAGGGAATCGTACCCTGCGCCACCTGAGGCAAAGGATACTCCTGTTAAGAGGTCTTGAGATTGCAGAGTCGGGTCCAAATATGCTGGCACCGTATCTTTGATTCCCAATTCTCTCGCTGAAAAAACGTAATTCAAAGCAACCATAAAGGTCAAACCATGGCATTTAACTTCTTGAGTTTACTTAATTAGAATGACTGATTCCGATGTTACCAAAAAAAAACGAAAGAAAAAGAAAAAAAAATGGAAGCTCTCGAGTGGGGCTCCAAATGAGTCGTCTCGTGTGTTAAGAGTTTGGTAACTTGACTCGATGAAAACTCGTTTAAACTTATTTATCTATATAAACTAATAACACTTAAATTTAATTTCAAAACTCATTTAACAAATAATTAAAGTTTGAATAAGAGTAAGTTTGATCCATTTTAAAACTTTTTTTATATTTATTTAAAGAGTTATTTATTATATTATTAAAGTAAATTTTTTATACTTGTTTTTAAAAATTATATGTTATATATTTTTAGATTTGTACACTTAAATTAAAGATTAATTTTTTAATTGATTAATTTAGAAAAAATGTTATCATTTTTAATTCTATTTATAATTATAAATTTCTACACTTTTAATTATTTTTGTTTATATATCAAAAGGTTGAACAAGCTGTTTATAAGAACCTCAGGGGTTCAACACGATAACAGGAAGCTCAACTGGAACTTTAATAATCACTAAACGACAACGAGTCTAAGCAAAACTTGAACATGCCAAATCTTAGTTCAATTCAGCTCGTTTGCAACGTTATTTTCATATGATTCCGTTTCTCACAAGAAACAACTTAATGAATAACTTTGTTCTTTTAATTAATAATAAATTACGATTTATATATCAACAAGGAAAAAAAGCATACATGTGTACTATATAGATAACTGGAATGCAGTTTGCTTACGGTCAGCTGCATGCTTGTTTTTTCTACTTTCAGTTAAATAAGCATAGATTATTTCCATGTATTCAATAAAAATTCAGAAATTGTAAAAGCAAGTCGCCTAGGATTACAAGAAGCACATACAAGTGGGTATAATATCTGAAATACCGCCCCCTTATCATCCGTGTGTCTATTTCAGTGCATCTACAAAGTTAGATAGACGCTCGACGATTGACCCATGGCACTCGCGAATTATCATTATTATACTTGCGAAGAAGAGTTAAAAATTACCTATGAGATCAGGGGGCACTTTGCCATCACAGAACCTGCCTGAGGCAACGCCTCCCTCAAAATCCATTCCATAAGGAGGGAAGTCGCACCTAACCGCAGTTTTGATGTTGTTGTTGTTGCCCGTGTCAACAATGGAATCCCCAAATGCGAAGACCGCCGGAATTGTTTTGTTGGGCGGCAGCTTCACCAAAGCATTTGCTTTGCTGCAAAGAACAATGGTTATGGTGAAAAAGCACCATAACAAGGAATAAAACCAAGAAGAATGAGAGAGTCCTCTTGAAGATGGAATCGCCCTCATCCTTTCTCTTGGCTTTCTTTCTCCTGAAAATTCGATGAACCAACAAGAAGAGAAAAGGGTCTCCTCTAATGGTTGCCTGCTCATCATCCTATTTTATAATCACTGAGAACGATGGTGAGCTAGGACGGCAAGTCAATTCACAACCTACCCACCAGTGACTTTGCTCCACTTGGCACAAACTTTTCGTACACATGCCAATCATTTTTGGTGATGACTAAAGAAACCTAATTTTTGATGGATAAATCTGAGGGGCATGCAAGCTATCTCATTCATATGAATATTGGAAAAATGACGACCAAAGTCTGTAGGTGTAGTGTAGTCTGACGTAAATAATTTATACAGAATTGCATAGGGAATCAACATCAAAAACTCATGCGCTTAAATCATCAGACCCAGATTGTCAACACCCTGTTCACTAAAATAGTTAAATTCTATACATTTGCTTTTGTTGAACGAAGGAAATCAAAAGGAAATTAAAGATATCAGCAGAATATGGCATGATGTCTTCAATCGTATATACCAATGTAGGGAAGAAACAGGATGACAATGACCAAACTTTCATGCACAGCACTTACCGTAGTTATTTTTGTACTCCATCTCACCAACTTAAGGCACTGTTTTTGAATGAAACGTGTCATGCTAGTTTAAGTAGATGATCCAGCGACCATGTACTTGGATATGGCTTATACAATCAATACTTGTCTTTCTCATTGTTTTCCTTTGCTTCGTTCCGCCTTTCATCAAGTTTGGGACCACTGGGGAGTCTTTCATGTTTTGCAAAGTAGCTTTAATGAATTATAAATGAATAATAATAATATTCTTATCAAGTAAAAATTATAATTTCTTATAATTTTATGAATATAAATAAATTTTTAAAAAATAAATATTAAAATAGCATTACTCTTCTTAAATTTAAATGTGTCCATTGAAATATGCAATGGGTCCTTCCTGTCTCACTACCTTTATCCACTACATGGTAACAAAGAAGTCGAGATCCATTACATACGTTTCAAGTATCAAGCAGACGAGGAACCAGGGCCTCTTCAGTTAAAATTTTCGGTAGTCTATCCAATGCCAAAGGCAGACTTGGTTCCTTGTTAATGGGAAATTATGTTTCAAGGAGTTGCATCATGGCATGTTGAGCACATTCCAAAAACATTCAATCGTGTTATCGAGGGTGAATATTTCTTGCTTGTTGCTTCGGAGTATCGATCCACAATCCAAATGTCTAGAGAGAATAAGAGACCCCGTGCAATGTAAACAACAAATCGGGCTACATGCAACTATGAACTCATTTTGAAGTTGCCCAAAACGAAAATTTCTAGAAAGTAAATTTTAAAAAGGTGTACTCTCCCGTTGGAAGTGACGAGAGGAAGGAAAAAATGGGAAGTTGGTGGGCTACCCTACCCCGGCGACAATATCAATATTCTCCCGAGCTCATGGCACTCATTATGTACAGACCGTTTCATTGAATCCCAAAAGACGGATATAACATCCGTGGACTTCATATTCGTGAGAGATTAGTTAATTGAAATCTTGTGCTCAAGTGTGGATTGAGTAGGTTGATCTAGTTCGGTGAGCAACCAGAACCCATCTGGTCGTGCTCTGGCCCTTCGGTTTCTTTCCAGCTCCAATCCATCTTGGCTCAATCAAGGCCGTTGCCTATACGCAGCTATGCACATGCACTCTTTCCTGTTCTTTTATACGGAAGACAGGCTTCTGTATGATCATAGCCTGGCATCAATCGTAGACGGGGTATTTTTACATGTTCTACGGAGCCAAAAATAATATTGTGGCATACCAAATCATTCTTTTTTTTTTCTTTTTTTTTTTTTATAACTTGATGTTTCAAACTTTGGACCTTTCTCTAATTAAATGTTAAACAGTTAAATCTTACGAGTATGTCAAATGGATAAATTATTTGATGAGTCAATTTCTTCAACCTAACAATAATTTGAATAACACACACGTGCAATCCTGATGGTAAAAATTGAAAAGTTATTGTACTTAACTGACATAACCTTCTTTTTTTTTTTTTTTTTTTTAATTTTATTCTGTATGTGATCAACCCTTAATTTTATAGGTTACCTACGCAAGCATGCATGCCAGATACAAGCGGTAGAGTTGACCATTTTCGCAATTGCAAAAACCACGCGTGGCCGTATTCACGTCCAAATCATGAATGGCTGGCACGTCCATTCAGCGTTATGCAAGGAGACAATCGATATTGCTAATTTAATTGAACGGTGACATCAAATCAGTGAGCATCCTAAGTAAAACTCAGGCTAGGTCGACCTGGTTGTTAATGAGACTTCGGGAATTTGTTCTGGTACGCATATGAGTCCGTAAAAACACGCAGATTGATCCCAACATGCCCTTTACCCTTCAGAGCTTTAGCATAACGTCTTAAACCATCAAGCAAGAGGTACGCTACGCAGCCATAAACTCAGCAACCAGCCCTTGGTAGAGCCACTTCAACCATCTCACCTCCATTCCATCCTACATGTTTCAAACATTGAAAAGCAACACTCACCCATCGCCGTGAAGCAGCATTACAAGGTTCATGCACGCAAGCAGAGCATCAGCCAAAGCCTGGGGATTAATATCTACTTGACCCATATTGGACAATAAACTAACTAAAAGAACTGGCGTAGGCTTCTGTGGATGTTTTAATAGTTACATTCATTAGTGACGTCTAAAGTTAGCCTACTCAATGGAAAATGTACAGTCGTTTTTTATTTGATCCCCAACCGTTCACAATCAAATTACAAACTCCTGGAAGCTCCGGAAGCAATAATTCAACAGCATAATGTTTCTCCAAATAATAATTGAACTATATGTACAACATTAGTGCTGCTTAAATCCAACTTAATTCCACTGTGACGAATAGAACGAGACTTCCCAAATCAGGAAGCACTAACGAGGAATGGATGTTGACAGACCCCACACTCAATTGTCTCAGATCCTGAACTTGGAACCTGGACCTGTAAGGCAGTGAAAACAATGTTAAGAATCAAATCAACTGAAAATCTGGAAGAAAAAAAAAATCTAGACGATCACAAGAAAGCATTTCAAACCTGCAAATGGACAGTGCAAGTAGGACAGGCAACTTCCTTCATCCGCCTACCAGATCCATGAGACTTGGATCCTGTGAAGGCAAATCATTATACTGAGAGCTAAAACTTTGGATTCAGTTCAAATGGCATACAGCTCAATCACAAGAACAGAAGGTCAGTTCCACTTCATCTTATTCTTTTTCTTTTTTCTTGGGATTTTTGTGGGAAAGGCCTCTTAAAATTTAGTCTTAAGTCTTGAAGCCATTGAGAAAAAGGTATCCTAAAACCACAAAAACACAGCTATTGAATCGAATGCATCACATTGATGGTTTACCTCCACAAACAGTCAAATTTAAACCTTTCAATTATGGTGGAAACTTATTCATCCATCATGCAAAGTCAAAGATCATAATTAAAAACACAGAGAGAACATAGAACTGCTTCTACCGTATAGATTATTTTCAATCAACCAGATTACCTGATGATGCCTTCCTATTTTTCTCCATCTCGTCCTGTAACAAACCATCATCATTAATTAAAATTTATATACATTATTTATTTAACATGATGCAATACATCAAACCCAAAAAGAATTCAATTCAATATATTAATTTGAAATTTCAAAAAAAAAAATAACAAAAAGCATCACAATCAGTCCCCCCAAAACAAGCATTGCAAGGAAGGTAGAATTGCATTTTGTTACCTGAAGCTTCTTTGCAAGATCCTCATGACTCTGCAATCCTGCAGGCTTAGAAGTGGCTTCCTTGGAATTACTCAACCTCTGAGTCACTTCTGCCTGAAAGATAAGCAATTGTATATAAACTAATGACAGAAAAAAGTAGCCTAGACAACCATGATTTTCCCATGACAAATTTTTCAAGGCCGTACAATAAAAGAGAATTGGCTTTCAGGAAGCTTCATGGCCCACACCACCAATACTCCCTACCAAATTGATACAAGATCATAAATAGGACAGAATACTTCAACCTTTAGCATCCTTTCCAATCTATCCTTGGCCACAACATGAACCTCATGAACACGCCTTATTAAATTTTATCCCAGCTTCAATTAAAAAGTTGGGGATATACACATAGCCATAAAAAGTTATCATTGAATGACATGAAGGCATTTTTCAGAGTAGTTGATATATACTCCCGTCGTACACTTGAACAGAAAAAAAGGTTCCACAAACCCTAGCACCTCAGTGCCAGGGAAAAGCTAATGTGCATTGGCATATCTGCCCAGCAAAAGAAAAGGTGTAGAGATGAATATACAAAACATACCATGCAACGGTCACAAACTCTCACTGGCTGAGCATTCTCATCAGAGGTAAGAGCAATTCTCCCATGGGTACACTTGTCACAGAAAATGTCTCCACAGTTTCTGCAGTGATGCTGAGATATATAGGGAAGGAGAATGGTGTTATATCTACAACAGAAACATGCTAAAAGCAAACACACATAATCATCTACAGAAAATAACTTTACCTTGCGCACAAAAGCCCCAAAGTCAGTTCCACATGCTGTACACTTTGTAACAGCTTCATCAGGGACCTGAGTATAGATAATTCTACATAAGCAGCCAGATACAAAAGCTAACAAATGAATAACCAAGAAAAGACAATGTGCATGTTCTCATGCAATCAAAAAAGATGAATACTCTATTTTTACCCAGTGATCCTTCTCCTCATTGCTTGGCTTTATAATATTCATCCAATCAACCAAACCTTTCTTCTTGTCTGTAAGCTGCTCAGTTGTCCTTGGAGAATCAGAAGGTCTACTTGCTCCAGCCATCTCCTTGACCTGCATTTTAAGAAAGGGAAACAAAATGCTGCTTCACTAGCACAAATCAAGAAGAAAATGTTTGAAATATTGGACCATTGACAGAGCTTTCAAACAAATACATGTGACTTTGTGGCCATCATATAACAAGACAACACAAAAGACAAATAATCTCCCATGACATCAGGTCCAGGTTTCTTATAATAATCCAACCTGCACAGTTGCTGCTGTCACTGTATCAAGAAGGGTAGTTGTGGTATAACTATTTGATTGGAGTCTGATTCGTCTCGGCTCAATATCCACAGAGCTCTTAGACCAAAATGCCAAAGTAGATGGATCGGTTACCTATGAAAAATGTTAGTCTGAACAACTAGTCAAAATGATAAAGAAACTGAAACAGATGGGCAATAAAGGAAGCACTGTCTTACTTCACATCTTGTAATGTTCTCAAGAGGATATATTCTCAAGGTCCGACCTGTACTGGGATCAAGCATTCGGACACCATCCAACCCAATCTACAGGAAAGCAAACATTAGGTAAAAAAAAAAAACAGAGAGAGAGTTTGGCATATAAGCTGCAGAAACCATTAACTCAAAAAAATAGTTCCTTACAGTTCTGGTTCTCTGGATTCTGTTACACAATTCATTTGCAACCACAGAATAAACAACATTACAGAATCAAACTGATCATCCAAACACACAACCAAAAAATTTTCAGCATGTTCAACAGTTTATGCTGTAGGTCTTTTCACATTCCCATATTCACTCTAATAGACAAGCACGCGTTCATATAGAACCGGCCTTGTGCTTACCTGATTGCATGCAGTCTTAGACACACATAATACCATCAAATTAACTAACAGGTTAAAATAAGTCAAGTTAACTGGCAATCAAATCCCGTAGCAAAGCCAAAGAAGTGAATAACTAAGCATTGCATACAAAATCAGAGAATGCAGTCAGCAACTCTGACTGTCATACCTGGCAGAGGACATCCATGGTGGTCAGGCCTGGGATTTCAGCCAACAACTTAACTCTAAACTTCAGGACCCCACCCTTTACATCCTGCTGCGTCTCTGGTTTTGGCACGGCTCGCACAATTTTTGCCGAACCCGAACTAGAACCCAAACCCACTGATGAATCCTTTACTGAGGGGAAGCTAATCGCTCTTCCATAATCATCAAACCCAGACCACGTAGACGATTTGGGTGCCGTACCCCTGGCTCCATATGGTTCCACCTTTCCACCATCATAGGCATAAACGCCATCCTCGTAGCCATCGTCTCGACCAAAATCATACCCGCTTTCTGTTCTCTTTCCATACAGATCCGACCCCAAATCAGACCGATTCCGGCCATAACTCCCAAGCTTATCATCAAAATAACTATTACTCTGATTGAACCTCGGCGAATTCTCATAAGGACTGCCGTATGAAGGTGGGGCAGTTGAGCCTAACTGATTGTACGGCGCACTGTACATTGAAGAGTATGGCGGATTGGCACTGGGCTGGACAGGATTTGGCGGGATCGAGGAGGTAGCAGGTGAAGGATTGCCGTAACTGGGAGCCGTTTGATGCTGATCAAACGGAGAGCAATACGATTGCCAACTGATTGAAGGATTGTAGGGTCCATGGGAATCGTACGGAGGAAAAGACGGCTGCGACTGAGGCAGCTGAGATGACGGATCAAAAAGCGGTTGAAGGATATTAGGGTTAGCAGGCGGCGGCGGGGGCTGCGGTGTTGGTGGAGCTGTGGTTGCTGTCGGAGGGTAAGAAGGAGCCGTAGGAGGAGGAATAGGATCGGGATTTTGAGGATAATTGGAGTAATTTGGATGATAGATGGAGTAATCGGAGGGAGAATAACCGGTGTTGAAAGGCGGTGCCGAGGCGTAGGAGGAGGTTTGATGGTAGTGATCCATCATCAGATTTGGATTCGGATTCGGGATAGGGCTCGGGTTTGCGTTCGATATTTTGAGGTGAGGATATTGAAAGACCGAGGCGTCGTAGTCTCCTCGTTGCATCTCTGGTTGCGATCAGGAGTTTTTTTCCTTTAAAATAGCTTAATGGCTTGCTTGCTTCTCCCCCTCAACTCAACTTTGCTTTTTGGATTTACGGACGCCCCGCCCGCCCAAGACGATGATGGCAAGTGATGTGTTATGTTGTGGACCACCAGGGAATTATGGGCCTGGGCCCAGTCCAATGGGCGGTCAATGTAAATAAAAGCATACGATTATATCAAGTGTGTGGTGCCTTTTTCTGTTTTTGTTACTTTTTCCTCTGAAGCTAGATCCTTTGAGAGAGTGGATCACAACCCATGTATAATTAATTATTTATGAAAATTTGATCTCTTATTTCAATTTCCTCTTTGTTCTTCTGTCTTTTTTTATCTTTTTTTTTTTTTATTCCGTTCTTCTCCTTTCTTCTCCATATATTTCCTTTACTTTCTTTGTTTCTTGTGTTGTGCTCTGACATCTGCTACTGAACCACCGATCCACGTAATCCTTCCTTCCACGCTAGCCCAAAAAATCGCCAACTCCTCCATGGCTAAAAATGCCATCTCAAAACCTTGGATAAATAGGTTTAAAAACACAATCAATAGCTACAAGCAGTCTCGGAGAAGCTTCAACCACTAGAGGCGGTTCCAGCGCAGATTCAAGCATTTGTTGTCCTACTAGTGCAAATGCAAGCAAGGGAGCGCTTCCGCACTAAGATGCAAGCATCCATGAAGAAATACATGGACGTGTTTGTCTCTCGAGACTCCTTCAATGTTTGAGACAAAGGAGCGTTCACAGAAGCTTCGGTGATGGCCACTTCATGAGGAATCTTGCCTCGGCCCAAGATGCATCCATTAGATTTGGGAGAAAACGGTTCCAGGGGAGTCCAAACCTAGTCGAGGAATGGAACCTAGTCACCCAAATCACCGAAAATCAAACTCCAGTTCTTCGAAGGGGAGAATCCACGATGCTGGTTGAGGAAATGCAGCTGGTATGTCATTATCACATCACAGACGATGATAGACTGGAGACTGTGGTGATGTACCTTGATTGAAAGAAAGATGTATGCTTTCAGGCATGGGTCACCACTAAACCCCACAGCACATGGTCTTTGAGAGTGACCTTTGCTGGCAATTTGGGGACCTCTAGCAGCTGAACGTGATCGAGGAATTTAACAAGCTAGCGGTTTGGGATTATCAAGAACTGTTTGAATATCTAAGGTCGTTACTTTCGGCCCGAAATCCTTCGTTGTTTGATACTTTTTTTATATCAAGCTTCTTAAGCGAGCTCAATGATGAAATACGCTCCATCGTCAAAATGATGATGCCCACATCACTGGAGGAGGCTTCCGAGTTCGCAACACTCGAAAAGGTAACAATGGAGGTTTTGGTTGCTTGAGTTTGATTTCTAAGACTCAGGCAAAACCTGATAAGAAACCGTGGAAGGAAGTGAAACAATTCAGCATTTGTTACTAATGCAGGGACAAATATAATTTGGGACATCAATGTCAGAAGAAGCAACTCCTCCTCATAGAGGTCAAGGAAAAAGTCAAAGGAGGAGAACCCTTGATAGAACGCTCTCAATCCAGTGCATCAATGGAGGAAGTTTTTGGAGAGATTTCGATGAACGCGATCACAAAGTTCAGGGTGCAGCACCTTGAAATTACTGAGATTCGTTGGGCGCAAATCGCGGGTAATTGTACTTGACACAGGCAGCACTTACAGCTTCCTTGACTTTGGGAAGGAACTAGGGTTGGAATGTATGATTCAAAAGGTGGGGCCGGGCCTATGGCGGTGATGGTGGCCAACAACGAGAAGGTCAATTACATGGGTTCCCATAATTTACATGGAAAATGCAGGACAAGGCCTTCACGATGGAGATGCGTCTAACCCCTCATTTGACTTGTGATATCGTTCTAGGGTGGACTGGATGCAAGCATTCAGCCTACTAATGTTGGACCTGAAAGAAATGAGGCTCACATTGAAGTGTGGCGGACAAGAACTAGAACTAGAACTAGAACTATCGGGTCAAACCCACCATCTAAACCCTTATCCAATCTCGGAAAAGAAACTTCATGGGCTACTCAAGAGGGGAGGCCCAGGCTTGGTGTTGCTAGTTAAAAGGAATGATAGATCGTGGTCGATTATCGACATTTAAATGAGATTAAGTGTCACAGATAAGTTTTCCATCTAGATCATGTTATTTCTCCAAATTGAACCTATAAGCTAGCCACCACCAAATCCAAGTCGAGAATGTGTTCTTGACAGTGTATTTCACACTCACCAAGGACATTATGAATTTTAGGTAATGTCATTTGGATTGTTTAACACACTAGCGAAATTTTGAACCAAATATTTGCTCCTCTGTTGCAGAAGTTGATGTTGACATTCCTTGACAACATCCTAATTTATAGCTTCAGCCTGAAGGAGCATGCCAAGTACTCGAGGGACGTCCTTACGGTCTTGCAATTGTACGCTAAACTGGCCAAATGCACGCTTGGACAAACAGAGGTTGAGTACCTAGGTCACGTAATTTCCACAAAGAGGTGTCGGCTGACCCTTGAAAAATTGAAGCCAACAAGGTTTGGCCACTTCCAGCCTCGGTGAAAAGTTCGCAGACATACTGTACAAGGACAATTTTTGCTCGAATCAGGAAGCCCCAGTGGGCGTTTGAGAACTCGGAGGATACATTTTCACTCAGCGATAGGAATCGACGGTGCGAGACTCAATAGATTAAAAGAAAAAGATTGAAAGTGCAGCCTTTTTACAAGTCTTTAAGCTCAAAATCCAGATTCAAGCAGTCATTTATTTGATTCCTCCTGAGAAGCAAGAACTGCCAGATTCCCCATTGTCACTTCCTGGGGGAATCTAGGTTGTGTCTCAGTCTTAGCGTAATTGATCATATAACAAGGGAAGGAGTTCGGTGTAGTAAGAGTTAGAGGAGCACAACCAGGCTTCAAGCTCCTCCGATGGCACGGTTGATGCCATCTGGTTCTGACAATCACCCTCGCGTATTTAACGACTAGACTTTGATTTGCCATCGAACGTTAAATGTAGAGCAAGGTTATTAGATACCTTAGGAAAGCCCGGCCAGAACCACGCGTGCAAGTTTCCCTGCATGTGGCTCGGCCGTGATAACTTCTTCGGATTTGCGTGAACTAGCGGGGATGCTCCCTCCGAGCGAACCTTTTCGGAACTGGTTAGAAATAGAAATGGGCGCCACTATCCCAGCCCCGATCCAGCCGGGTTCTATTGATCATGTCCCCTTCCTAACAGTTGTACCGTGTCTTGGGGCGTCTTTGGCTTTACGAGAGAAAGCCCGCCGAATAAAGTCTTTCTCTTCCCCTCCCGGATCATATTCCGGTGCGTCCACAGAAGAGGAAATCGCAATGCATCTTGCTCAGCAGGCGTTACACGTGTTTTGACTAAACAGCGAGCAAGAACCATGAACGATGGGCTTGTTACAGTAGGATGTTTGAAAGGGTTCTTAAGCCCAGGTTGTGTAGTCTTAAGTATGGATGGATTAGGATCAACTTTGGGCTCGAGGGCATTGAGCTCATTAGGCCCTGCTTTTATAAATGTCTTTTTCTTCTTTTTTTAAAGATTGTAACTTAAAAAAATAAATTAAAATTTAATAATTAAATTTTTTTAATTAAAAAATTATATTAAGTTACCATATTTTTTAATTTATTTTTTTAAAAAAATTTTATAATTATTTTTTTACTTTAATATTATTATTAAATTTTTTTTTTAACCTTCACTTACTTACAATCAAACATTATAATAAATTATATATAATATTATTATTAATATAATTTTAATAAATATATTTTAAATTATTAAATTAAATTTTATGTAAAATGTATATAAAAATTATGTAGTAAATTAAAAATAATAATAATAAAAAGCTTTTCAGGCATTTTGAAAAATTAACGTGTGAAACTTTTGTTTTTAAGAAATAAATAAAAGTTATTAAATTAAAAAGTTATCAGAGTATTGTAATATAAAAATAAAAAAAAATCTTAAATTGAAGGGACTTGAAAGCAATTTCCTCATTTAAGCTTTCGCGTGACATAGACAGATTTGTTTTTCCTTTCGTGTAAAACTGGATCGACAAACGTTGCCTAAGCTGTTTTCTCAACTGCCAGCGCCTCACAGAAACAGGAGTCAAAACGGGAAGAGGATAGAGAGAGATGAACCTGGGCGGAGTAGAAGACGAAGAGAAATGGCTTGCAGAAGGAATCGCCAGCATCCAACACAACGCCTTCTACATGCATCGGGCTTTGGTTTCTACTTCAAAATATCCTTTCGATCTCAAAGCCCACATTTCACTCTTTTTTTAAAAAAATTTTTTTAATTTTCCCGCTTTTTGCTCAATTTCCCAATGTCAGGATGCCAACAATCTCAGAGAAGCTCTCAAGTACTCGGCTCAGATGCTTTCCGAGCTCAGAACTTCCAAGCTCTCACCTCATAAATACTACGAGCTCTGTGAGTTCTTCCCCAATCTCCTTATTCTATGATTTCGTCTAATACAATTTGATTCTCTCTGATTCATAACATGACCGATTCGGTTATCGTAAGAAATTACTTGAATTGAAACGTAATAGATATGAGAGCATTTGATGAATTGAGGAAGCTGGAGCTGTTCTTTAAGGACGAGAGCAGGCATGGCGTCTCCATCGTCGACTTGTACGAACTCGTGCAGCACGCTGGCAACGTTTTGCCCAGACTGTAAGTCAATAGTTTCATATTCTTTTGATTTGATAGTGTTAGATATATTAGACACCACACGCCACGAAGCGCCACGCCCAGCTTTGATTAGGCTATGAATATTGGTCAAGTATGGAGAATGATGTGGCATGTCCATGTTTGAGCAGTTATCTACTGTGCACGGTAGGATCAGTCTACCTCAAGTCCAAGGAGGCTCCTGCTAAGGACTTGCTTAAGGATCTTGTGGAGATGTGCCGCGCTGTTCAGCATCCTATACGCGGACTCTTTCTGAGGAGCTATCTTGCTCAAATTAGTCGGGATAAGTTGCCTGATATTGGCTTGGAATATGAAGGGTCTGTAACATCCCTTTATGCTTTTTCTTTTAATCATTCTTTGCAAGAGGAATTCCTAATTTAAGAAAAGATCCTTCAACTGTTCATTCTTTGAGGTAATTTTAGCCATGCCAATCACGCTGATTGGGACAACAATTCTCATTTAAACAACATGATCTCTGAATTTGACACCAAGTTAAATATGTTCAAAGGTCCGTGTTTTGTTTGATCCCGAATATCACACATTCTAAGTTAAGAAAAAAAATTTGCAAAATGATGGACCAATTACAAATATGAGGCTTTTTATTTTTTTTGTCCTCAAAATATGAGTTCTACATGATAAAATGCAAATGATTCATAATCCTTGAATCCAGTGAAGCATGAGAGTTACCTGATAGGAACATTTTTTTGTGCATTTTGTGTCCATGCAATTTAGATTTGAAATTTATTTGCCTTTTTTTTGGTTTACACACAAAAATGTTTGTAATGAGGCCTGCAGCAAATGTGGTATTTTATTTCTGTAGGGATGCTGAGACAGTCATGGAAGCTGTGGACTTTGTGCTACAAAATTTCATAGAGATGAACAAACTTTGGGTTCGGGTCCAACATCAGGTATGATTTATATATGTGAATACTTCTTTGCTCTCATGAATTTCAAATGCATGGCGCCACTGTACTTGCATGCCATACAGGTAAAATGGTTCATCAGAGCATGAATTTTGGCCATGCAGGTGTTTTGGTGCTTGTGACCTTTCATACTCTTTGGTGATCCTGAGTTGAGGCCCTCAATTAGGCTTTCTGGTCTGCAGGGACCTGGTCGGGTAAGAGACAAGCGGGAAAAGGAAAGAAGCGAGCTTCGTGATCTTGTAATACAGAAAATTATGTAACTGTCAATGGAGAAACTCTGAACTTGTGGTGTCCTTGTACATTTAAAGGTGATTTTTGTTCTTTGTTCTTTTCTTTTAGGTGGGGAAAAACCTCCATGTTCTTGGTCAGATAGAGGGTGTGGACCTTGAAATGTATAGAGACATTGTTCTTCCTAGAGTACTAGAGCAGGTATCATTTACTTAGATTCTTGTTTTTTATTTTTGGCTTATTGGAGCCTTATTTGGGATTGTGTTAGCCTAAAGAATTCATCCTTTGGAACAGAGAATGGGTTGCAAAGGCACATTTATAACTGCATTCTCAACCCCAAGCAGACTTCAGAGAACAAATTTGTTACCTGCATCTGTCTGATTTTGTTCCATATTTGTGTTATTAAATGTTGCTGCAGGTTGTCAACTGCAAAGATGAGCTTGCTCAATATTATCTGATAGACTGCATAATTCAGGTCTTTCCAGATGAGTACCATTTGCAGACACTTGAGACGTTATTGGGGGCTTTCCCCCAGCTTCAGGTAGATTATTTTCCATTTCAAGTAGGCAATCTCTTTTTTATGCAGGATCTAAAACTAATCTGTTTATGGCTTGTAACATTTTCTGGTTGACTAATCTAGCAGGAATATTTTTATGTGAGTTTTGTTTCCTATAAATGTTGGTTTTTGATGATTTCTAGATGTCTTCATATGCCAAGCTCTGTCACTACTGGCTAAGTGCCACACTGGTATGAAATATTGAATGACGAGGGATATCTTTATGCAACATACCCTTCAAACTAGTCTCCTATCTAATGCCTTACCATGGTGAAACTTGTTTGAATGATAAAAGTACTAGCTGAAAAAGATTGACTGATAGAACTTATGCTCATGCATTCTCCTTCTACTTTGTTTTTCCCTTGTCTTTCTGTTTTCCATTTATGGTTGGTTACTGATCTATTTTCTGTTTACAAACAAACTCATGTCGGTTTCCAGCCAACAGTTGATGTTAAGACAGTGCTATCACAACTGATGGAGAGGTTGTCTAATTATGCTGCGTCAAGTGTTGATGTGAGTCATTGCTATGCTGTCCTTGAAAGCTATGCTTTCGCGCATTCATTAATTGTTATTCCTTATTGTTCCAGGTTTTGCCTGAATTTCTGCAAGTTGAAGCCTTTGCTAAATTGAGCAGTGCTATTGGGAAGGTAAACCTGTTGTCCTCAGTGTAGTGACTTCTTTTTGAAATGCTAACAGTGTTTAGTTGTTCTATAGTCTGACTTATCAGATTGTACCTCTACAGATGTTTCAATTCCTGTTTAAAAACTTAGCTTGCTTCATTATGATGAGATTTACACTTGCATTTGATTCCCCTTTAGATTTGTTTTCTTTGTTTAGAAATTGTGTGTTTTAGTGGAAAAGAGGTTACTTGTTTGTGAACTCGGCTCACAGGTTAGTCTATGTTTATGATCCTGCTAGGTGAAAATGCTCATTGAAATTGTAGGACTTTATCCCTTAGTGAGCCTTATGTGTTTCCTTTCATGTCTGCTATTGTGAATTCATATTGTTGTTTGGTACAAAATGCTGGCAGGTGGTAGAAGCACAGGTTGATATGTCTATTGTTGGAGCCATTATGTTGTATGTGTCCCTTCTAACATTTACACTCCGTGTCCATCCTGATCGACTTGATTATGTGGATCAAGTGCTGGTATGATCTCCTAGTATTTATAGATAAGAGATCATAAGTTTTGTGCTACCAGTACATGGCTTTTGACTTGTAGGCCAGCTGGTCAACTTTTAAATAACTTGTTTGAGCTTCCATTCTTAATGACTGGGTACAGGCAGCATGTGTTAGTAAGCTGTCTGCTAAGCCAGAGCTTGAAGATAGCAGAGCCAAAAAGCAAATTATTGCACTTCTCAGTGCTCCATTAGAGAAGTACAATGATGTTGTAACTGCCTTAACACTTTCAAATTATCCTCGGGTGATGGACTACCTTGACAATGAGACAAATAAAGTCATGGCACTGCTTATTATTCAGAGCATCATGAAGAATAATACTTGTATTTCTGCTGCTGATAAGGTTTATACCATCTCTGCTTTTTTGGATTATATCTGACAGTCCATGGAAGTGTAGTTAGTATGCTCTTTCTCTTGTTAGGTTGAGCTGTTGATTCTTTGTCCTCTTCTTAGGTTGAGGTATTATTTGAACTGATAAAGGGACTCATGAAAGATTTGGATGGAACCACTGCAGAGAAGGTCTGTATTGAGTGTTTTTTTTTTTTTTTTTGGAAGGAAATACCATTTCATCGCAAAGATTTGAAGGATTAACGACAACAACAGAGCCTCAATCCCAAATTTAGTTAGGAGAAAGATTTGGATGATTAGAATTCTTTTATTTTGCATGCTTTTTTCTAAGCTCTTGATCTTTATAATCATGTATGCTTTGTGTTATCTATATTTCTTACACAAGTTTAATGCCTATTGCTTCGGCTACTTAGTATAACTCTTTCTCAATTCCATGTTATACATTTATTGATAGCTTGATGAAGAGGATTTTAAAGAAGAACAAAATTCTGTTGCTCGCCTTATACACATGCTTTATAATGATGACTGCGAGGAAATGTTGAAGGTAAGAGGACCTCTATACCCGGAATGCTGGTATTTTCTTCTCATTCTCTTTACTTTCATTTGATTGTGAAGACCTGTACTTTCCTCATTATCTTTTTTCACCTCATTTCCTTCTACAAGAAATGTAATCACATGGTACAACCAAACAGATTAATTTTTTTCTCTTGTAGAAATGCGGCTTACAATGTTTTATTGTTAATTAAGAATACAGACATCTGTGGGAACCTGATGGTCGGAGCCTGGGGGCTTTAAACTTTCTCTAGATATCCAGCTTTTAGTTTTTTTGCACCATCCTTTTGATTTTGTTTCTTTTCTTGAAGCCTGTAGCATACAGTTAGCACTTTTCCCCTTTTGTTCATTGGCTAATATTTTTTCCATTGCATACTTTGGTTTTCAGATTATCTGTACCATGAGGAAGCACATAATGAATGGAGGACCAAAACGCTTGCCTTTTACAGTTCCTCCTCTTGTATTTTCTGCACTCAGGGTATGCTTCTTTCTTTCACAGAATGTGGCATGTACCTCTCCTTATTTCCACCAAGTTTTTTATAGCAGGCAGCACTAGTGTGGAAAATCCTAGCATTGGCTCTCATTTTGAAGGCTTGAACCTCATCTTGTCTTCCTTGTTTTTAAGATAGCATTGCTTTGAAACATAACTTTCCCTAAGAAAGGGATGGAAGATTGCCTGTCTTCAGAGCTGCCAATATATGTTTGAAACAGATGGTCTTAATACTGGTTTCAAAGATATAACCTGACAACAAAAAGACAATATCCAGAATTATTCTTTCTGATAATGGCATTTTGTTTCCATTTTTTTCTTGTTGTTTGGTATTGAGTGTATCTTTTTGTTTCCTCTATGTTTTGTATTGAGTGTATCAACCAATATAGGAAAGCGAAGAGCACCAGTCGCTTCCTCTATGTTCTGTTTTACATCTAAGCTAATAAGATTCTGAAACCAAATCATTCTTTCAAATTCCAAACTTGCAGCTGGTTAGGCAATTGCAAGGTCAAGACGGAGATGTGGTAGGAGAAGAAGTGCCTGCAACACCCAAGAAAATTTTTCAACTTCTGAATCAGGTGTGTCCCTTTGAGCAGTCACTACACCTACACACAGCCACTGAGAAAGTTTCCTTTGTTATCACATATTTGGTCTTTATAGACAAATTAGCTACCATCTTTATCACATATTTGAAGGGTGAGTCTTGGTGTAACAATAAAGTTACTTCATCGTGACTTGGAAGTCACAAGTTCAAGTTCCAGAACATGGGTAAGGTTGCATATTCCCAGACCCCGACAGTGTAAGAGCCTCATGCAGTGGAGACATCCCTTTTCTAGCTTGGGTTCTAGGCTTTCTTCATTTATTTCCATTCAAACATGTACCCTTTGGACATTGGCCTTGCCACAGGTTTTTCCCTTTTCTTGTTTCTTTTCCCTTTCACCATTCAGGAGGTTTTCATCATTTCCGTTGTTATAATTTTTCTTTTGGTGCATCAGAAATCCCTGTATACCTTGCATGAGTGACATAGCCTTTATGAATGTTTTTCTTGGTGCTTATAATGATTCTACCTACCTTTGTCAGACCATTGAGGCCCTTTCATCCGTCCCATCACCTGAGCTAGCCTTGAGGTTGAGCTTGGAATGTGCTGAGGTATGCTGCAGTTCAACTTTGTTATTTCTAGTAACTAATTTGGAAATTATAGACACTTAGAGCAAAAATGTTTAGTAGTTTTCAAGTATATATGTATTTGTGCATGCACACAAGTATACCACATCACACTTTGTTCTTACTCTAGATGTTCCTATAATAATTTGTGTGAAAGCTAATCTACATTGAGGAACTTAAGGCAATTATGTAAGGGTATAATTGAATTTCAAAACATATGATGGGGTTAAAGTCAAAGTACAAAGATCACCCCCCTTCCCCCCAAATGAGAAGGAAAAAACGAAAAGCCTAAATAACAGCATTACATCATATTTCTCAAGGCCAACACTTGTTGAACAGGCAGAATTATTACATATTTCTGACTGCTATTATCTTGTTTCTTAATGATCAGGCTGCTAATGACTGTGACCTTGAGCCAGTTGCTTATGAATTTTTCACTCTGGCATTCATGATATATGAAGAAGAAGTTGCGGTAATTTCTCAATATATGTTTCTCTTTTAGTTGGTCACTCACAAAGGGCAGCCTTATTCTGCACATTTTCTTGAAAAGATTAAATCTGGTAAGCCAAAATTTTCCAGCCAATTTTGTTGTATCAAATCATTACACACCCTGCTTTCAGGATTCCAAGGCACAGGTGACAGCAATACATCTAATAATTGGAACTCTCCAGAGGATGAATATTTTTGGTGTCGAGAACAGGGATACTTTAACACACAAGGCCACAGGAGTAATAATACTTCTTGCTTAATCTATAAGTATTGTGCAATGTCAATCATTTTTTCTCCTTAAATCCTTTATGAATGGCTCCTCTCTGCTTCTTTGTTTTGTTTTCCATTCTTTTCTGTCAGTATTCTGCAAAGCTATTGAAGAAAGCTGATCAGTGCAGAGCAGTTTATGCATGCTCACATCTATTTTGGGTTGACGAGCAGGATGCTATCAAGGATGGAGAAAGGTCCGCTGCCTTTTCCATTATACTCTACATGTTACAGTTACATTAGTTCATCATTGAATTTTTCTTCATGCATCAACAAATTGCATACTTGGTTATAAAAATCTGGATATTGTCTGTTCTTTACTTTTGAACCTCTTATAATTGCTATTATGCAATGGTCCATCTTCTAGCCTTGAATTCAATATTCTAGTGAATTTTAGCATCCAGTGGTCCGCAAAACTTCTGGAAAGTATAACTACAGATTGGCATCTCCAATTACAGGGTCCTGCTTTGCCTAAAGCGTGCCTTGAGGATTGCAAATGCAGCCCAGCAGATGGCCTATGTTACCAGGGGTAGTAGTGGGCCAATTACACTCTTTGTCGAAATATTAAATAAGTGAGTGGCTCGCACCTATGCATTGAACTTTGTGTGTGCCATATGGCGTTTGGCAATGACTAATTGTTATTGGTCGTGGGCATTCACTTCAGGTACCTATACTATTTTGAGAAAGGAAACCCACAGATCACTACCGCTGCAATCCAGGACCTAGTAGAATTAATTACTACCGAGATGCAAAGCGACTCCACAGTCTCAGATCCCACTTCGAATGCCTTTTTTGCTAGCACCCGCCGGTATATAAGCTTCCATAAACAAAAGGGGGGTATCATGGGTGAGAAATATGGGCCTATCCAGGTGTAAATTTGATGTGTCTAAATTGAGATGCCTTAAATGCAAGAACTTGGTCAAACAAGTTGCTTTGGTTTCCATGGATGGGATTGCTGACAACTTTTATCTGTGTAATCTTTTTCATCACACTTCTTCTTCTCTTATTTAAACCACAGATTTGTGAACGCAAAAAATGGCTGAAGTCTTTGTCGATCTGTTTTCCTTTTTTTCTTTTATCTAAATCTTTTTCTCATTTGAATTGGCTGAGGGAAATAAAATTCCATCAGATCAGCAAAAGCATATATTAGATTGTGGCCCTGGAGGCATTTAATAATTTATGTATGCATCGGTTGTTGGAGATTTTTCAGGCCTGCGCTTTTTTTTTAGCACAGCAGATTATATAGTCTAGGGCTGCGTGTACGTCTTTCGACACAGAGTCGACTTGGCGCTTCTCCTGCTTTGGCTCTCTCTCCTCCTAGCTAGCTTTCTTCTTTGCTTTGGGACCTCTTCCACTTCGGATCTTAGCTTAGCAAACTTTCACTACTGTTGTTCGGTAGAAGGCTTAAATTTTGGGGAAATTTTTAATCAAGTTTTAAATTTTTTTGAGTTTTCAAATTAACCTTGAACTTTTAGATTTATTTCTATTTGAGTTTCTTTTATAGAGAAAATTAGTCAGCCCGTTAAGTACTGGATTCGACCTAACAGATATTAACTAAATTTTCTTCTTTTTCTCCTATAGATAAAACCTTAATAAAAGGTTAGTTATTATCTTAAATTTAAGTTTAGGAGTGGCCGATATGAATGAGAGAATTATAGCAAAAAATCTCATCTTCTCTCTAATAATAAAAATCCCAAGTTGGATTGCAAAAAACCGAAGCCGAAGGAGGCAACCATGCGTAGTAATATAAACCCCAAAGTAATTGATGTCTATAACCATAAAAGCCAAAGATCCAACTGAGGTCTCGACAATGGGAACTAAGAAGAAACAGCAGCAGCGGCAAAGACAACCAATGGATGGGGAGCTTTGACATAAAAGTAATTGGGAGCCACGGTGGGGACATTTGGGGTTCAAACATGAACTTCTAATGGGCAGTTGTTGGGCGGCTGCTCCTCTTCTTCTTCTTCTTCCCTTTCTCTGATTTTTGGGTGGAGCGTTGAGTGATAAATTATTGGGCTATTCCTTTTTTTATTATTATTTAATAAACGAAAAGGTTCTTGCAGATTGAGAAGCAAGAGAAAGAATCGTCTCTCCTCTGAGGTTATGCTTTGTGAAATAATCGTATTTGACGCTTGTAGTCAACATGAGAGTGGACATCATAAGGAACCCAATAATTTCGATGACAAACCAATTTGAGTTGTGGATTCTAGGAAAAATAGAAAATTAGTTTTCAATTTTTATTTGTGGGAAAAAAGGATGGAAATTGAAAGAAATATGCATGTCACCACATTTGAATTTGTTTTCTAGGTGCATTTGAATTTGTTTTATACAACGTCGAATTACCTCTTTAACGACTTAATCAATTTGCGTTCAAAAAGAGACTCAAGTAAAAGCAAATATAAATATTTAATGCATAGTTTAAAAATTCAAAAAGATTCAAGCCTCGCCGGAATAAAATTTCTCATTCGCATTGGCACTGGATTCAGAAAGCTGGACGGATATGGAATGAGAAGAGCTGACTCAATCACCATTCAATATTTCCTGACCAGTAATAAGAGTACGGTATGTGACTATAATGATTTGATTTCAACTTTCAAGTTGGGTGAAGCTACAAAATCTCTTGGAACACGTCGCATTACCATGTGACATAGGATACGCACCCTGCCTCTGTTGAGCTGCATACGGATGCCCGGTCCAATATAGATCCTATCTGTAGGTTACGGATATGTTTCGGATAAAAAATTCGGCATCAGCATTTGGCAATCAATTTGTGCATAGACCAATGACAAGGTTTTACACAATATTTTCTGTTGACCATGGGAGTCATTGATCTATATCACAAGGTTTAATGTCAGGACATCGTTCGTTAGTAGTGGGGTTAAGCACATCTGGCTATATAGCGGAAAAACAACATGAAAGGCAAATAAACTTGTGCCTGCCTGAAATGAATTAACTGTGATTAAAGGTCGGATTAGATAAAATATACACGTGGTAAACAAGATGATGCTTTCCTGGAAATCCTTACAATGTCAGTCAAAACCATACAACAACGCTTCCTGCTTCACGAGCGGGCAAAAAACAGAAAGCTGACAGGCAACCACAGCGAGAGGTTCACAGGCCATCTTTTCTACCTTACGAATCTAATCACTTGCTGATCATTAGAACAAGCATTTTGACCCTTTTTCTTCCTTCTTTTGATTAGGAGGCTGGAGAACTACCTTTATAGCTGCATCAAAAACCGCCTTCACATTCTGCAATTGCAAGACAACATCAATCCCATTAAAGCCAAGACTGACACAGTAACCATTAAGCACAAATATCAAGAGAATAATGCACACTTGCTGAGTTTTTGAGCTACATTCAATGTAGGCAGCGGCACCAATGAGTTTCCTCAGCCCTGCTCCCTGTCAGATGCAATAAAGTTCATGGAAACTAATTATTTAATAAGACAAGGCAAGCAAACCAAAAGGGAAGGAGATAGACAGGACGAGGACGAAGACACAAAGAAGACAAAGAAGAACAGGGAGGGGATAAGAGGGGTCTGGCACAGGGGAGTGGACCATTCGAGATGGTGATTGTTACCCGAGAAGTGGTTATGGCCACTGCACCAGGATGGTCAACAAAGAACTGCTTATCCTCCCGAAGATCTGAATATGGTAAATGTCAGGAAAACAAAACAATTTTTAATTTAAAAACTTTATCAGAAATAGACGCTTTACATCATAGACATAGGCAAAGAAGTTTTTCCTTCTTGTTCTTAGGAGAAGTGGGGTGGTACAATACAAAGAGTAAACAGTGACTAGCCACAGTTCTTCAATGCTAACAATGCATGAATACTGCTTACTGTCATTAAAACACCAAAAAAGATATCTGCTAGAAGGTAACGACAGAAACGTTACACCCCACAGGCCCAGATAAATGTAATGGATGCTAATAATGCCAGACAAACACATAAAACTGTGCTACAGTCTTAACAAAATGAGACCTAGCTCAATCACAGGTCCAGAATGAAATCACCAGTCTCTCCCAAGACTGCTAGATAAAAAGTTGGCAAAGAAAAGGACTACAGGAGGAGATGCAATGAAAGGGAATACAAAACTACAGCAGTCAAGTAGTCAAGAAAACTTGATTCATCAGAATAAGCAGCTGGTTAAAAAATGTAACATAGGTTCTATTAAAGGGGAAAGATCATAAAGCAAGTTCCTTTGAAGAAGAAAGATCATGATGCAGGCTTTAATTGTTAAATATATGTCATGATAAACCATAACAATTCACTGTGGTAGAGAAAAAGGGAAGGAAGAATGAAAGGAAAGAAGCAGTTAGTCATCCCGTTGTCATGGTAGCCCTTCAGCAATGCCCACTGAATTTAGATTGGGGTACAACTCAGGCCAAGACCCAAGTAAACTTAGACTGGAAACCATTTAAATGAACAGTGCTTAGGTCGCTAGTACCCCAATAAAATAGCTCTCCAGCTAATTATTGGACCATGCACACAAAAATAACTAAAAATGGATAGAATTGTAGCCCAGTAAGTAATAAAGTAGATGGTGGAGAACAATTAAGTATTACCAAGTTTTGTTCCAACAAGAATAATCGGAACCCCAGGATCATAATGCCTCAATTCTGGAATCCACTGAAACAGAGAGCCGAGCAAACAAAATTTATCAGCAAGAGAAAAACTTGGAACGTCTCACCATAAGAACTCAATCTATCCAATAATAATAATAATAAAAGCCAAAAGCCACTGATCAGCAATAACCTTATTAGCGATGTTCTCATAGCTAGCCTTTTGCTAATCAGCGAGAAGGCAAGGATAAGACATCTGCTTCCGGATAGCTCAAAGGCCTCAACCTATCATAATCCTCGTGACCTGTTGCAACGAGATGGATTAAGACACACAAAGCAACAAACCCTACTCCAACCGAGAACTTAAAACTGTAAAATACAATTTCATTTCAAATTTTACCAGCAGTATCCCACAATCCCAAATTGACGGTGCTTCCATCCACAACCACATTGGCACTGAAATTGTCGAAAGCAGTGTGTACATAGTCCTGTTTTCCATTGCATCAAATAACATCTGGTAAATAACCGATAGATAGCTTATGCGCGTGGCACAGATCAAGATGAACAAAAACAAACACATTGCAAACATGCCTTTTAGGGGACTCTTAATTTAGGATCCGTGTGCCGTAATTCAAAAAATATTCATGGCAACAACAGCCCAGGCCCCCTCCTCCCCTCTATTGTACGATTCTACCATATGGAAAATCACACTGTCGTCTAGCAGTAACTCAAAACCCTAACATTCAAGCTCGAATTTTTCATTTTCTAAGTCTCTATTTCCAATTATTACAAATACGAATTTGCGCGCGCCCAGAGACAAATAGAGAGAGAGTACGATAGGAAACGTATTGCTGGTGTAGGAAGCAAGCAAGCAGGTTTTGCCGACGGCGCCGTCGCCGACGGTCACGCACTTTATGGACCTCGACGCGTTCATTTGGATGTCTCTTACTAATAACGCTGCTGCTGCCGCTGCCGCTGCCTCTCTTCTCTCTCAAGCTCTCTGATTATAAATTTGAAAAGCAATCTATGGTTTGCTTGACACAACTGTTCTTCTATCTCTCAGGATTCACAGAGATCAGGCGGTCAGGGTCCCACATAGGAAACATACGTCCACCGAGCAGCTTAAGATTCTGGAGATCAGCGTCACCCACGGAACTGTGCGAGTGGAGCCCAGAAATCTAAGTCGAGACAATGATGTTGAGAGGTACGATTTGCAGTTGAAGCGTTGAGATTGCGAGTTGGCTTTGCTGACCAGTGAGGCCTCCACAACTTTTGCCAGCTCATGTTTTCCCTCTTGTCAACTCCCTCCACTCACCCTTTTTAAAATTCATTCCTATTTTTTCTCATTTTACTTTTTTTTTTTTCTTGAAAGAATATTTTTTACCTTGCTTTTGTCGATATGCATCCAATTTTGCTAATATATATATATATATATATATTCAAGAAAAAAAAAAAAAAAGGAAACACGACAACCAATGTAACGGGCAAATTCAATAATATCCGGGACAGATAATCTATAAGGAGTTCTTTATTTTTTTTAGAGTGATTAAAAAAATAATATAATTTTAAATTTTATAAATAAAATTTTAGATGTTATAATAAAAAGAAAATAATTAGAAAAATATATGTTGATAATTTATAAATTTTTTTATATAAATTAAGTTAGAGATTTTTTTTGTTAATTTTGTTATAATTTTTCATCAAGATAAATCTTTTAATATTATTATTTTTTAGAACAAATTTGTTTTAAATTAAAATTTTGTTAATTCAGTTGTGTTTATCTTTTAAAGTGTAGCCTAATCAAAAAAAAAAAAAAACAAAGACAACTAAACTACGCTAAGGTAAATATAAAACTCAAAAAACTAATAATGCATTATTAAAAAAAAAAGGGAACAAATTGAATAACACAATAAAAAAAAAATACATGTAATATATGTGTGTGTGTGTATCGTAATTTTAAAATCAATTACACACAAATAACATATACCAAATGGAGCCCATCCCACTTCGACTGTTGGCGTCATCAACACAAAAGGAGCTTCGTTCTCCCACCATTCTCAAGACTACCATCAGTCTCAAACTCATCTCCTCCCCCCCCCCTCCCCCGACCTACTCTCCTAGGGCCCTCCATTCCCCTGAGTTTTTTTTATTTTAGGTTTTTATTGTTTAATTTATTTCTTATAATAAAATAATAAAATGATATCATTAATAATCATTTTACTCTTTAAATGGCAAAAAAGAATAATATCAATTTGATCAACACGACAACTTTATTTGATTTGGACTTCCTACAATTAATAGATTGTTGAAAGGCCTAATTGGGCCTTAGGCCTATTTGAAGTAGTCTATATTACATCTTAATAACAAATTTCTCAATTGTGCAACATTATGAACTATGGGGAAGGCCGAGGTAATGGCCCATAACCTCTAAGTTGACAATTTGATCGGTTTTTATTCAATTTTACTCTAAATTAAAACGAAATAGCAACGTTGATAATTGAAACGAAAAATTTTAAATACATAGAATTACATTGTAAAAAATTTTTTTTTTTAAGTAAGAATTAATTTTTTACTTAACCCCTAAAAAGGGGTGGTTTAATTCTTTTTATATATGTAAGAACTTGCTATAAAATGCAACAACCTAAATGACTCGTTAATTTTTAGGCATCATCGGACTTTCTATGATGATTATATACACCATATTAATATAAATACAAGGTAAACTTTGGAGATAAATAGCCTCTGTGGAGAAGTGAGCTTTGTGGTTCTATGGCCAACAACCACTATGGTTTTTTTTTCCTGTCTTTTTCAATGGTTTTCGATAACACCAAGTTATCACACATGAGAATTATGAGATTCTTTAATAAGATGAGAATTTTAGTCAATATTTATTAAAATAAATAAATAAATAAAAAATTTTTGATGTATGTTTCCATGAATTAAATAAACAAGTAAAAAGATTGAAAAATTAACGACATATTTTCATGTTCAAGTATAATTACTTTATTAAAATCAACTACAATTGTATGCATATAGACAATGATAGACATTGTCGTTCTCATGAACTAAAAATATAATTACATTCTCAGTTTGGTAAACTAAGAATAAAATATTATTACTCTGGACGTCTGTGTAGGAGAATCCAAACTACTTGGTTTGAGAAACTTTTTGGTTTTAAAACCTTGAAAAATATTTTGTGTTTTTTTATTTTGGTGCAACTGACATGGGTTAATAAATAGTCAAACGTAAAATATTGATACACAATGATCAAAAACATGCAATGAACTGAAATTTCAAGTTCCTTGATAATAGTCAACAGGCATCTAAGCAATGAACTTTTTTTTTTTATTTTTGCTAGAGATGATGGTTTTTGGTTTTACAAAAATAGTCAATTTAATTATTCACGTTAGATTAATATTTTGCTCAAGTTATGGTTTGATTTCAAGTTTTGATAAATAACTAATCTAACCAAATAGTCAAATTAATTAGTTAAATGCAATTAATTTTTCGCTGATTCTCACACACAAGTTAGGTTCCTTTCACTTTCTCAATTTATTGCTCATTACATAAATTTCTCATAACCAAAAAAATTAAACAAAAAAAATAAAAATATCCAACATAACGCAGAGTAATAAAGCTAGTTCTTGTTTCTCTTTATATGAACTTGACTGTGATCCGGGTTTCAATTTTTTATTTTTCACCTTTCCTTTGGATAGGATCGGTCCAAGTTAATTCTATTAACACTTAATTGATACAATTAATTATGCGTGCTACAACTTAATGGCATTTCAGCCCATCAACTATTCGTGTATCGACTAACAAGCACTTGGCTATGTGCAAATGATATCATTTAACAAAATTTCTCGTTTACAAATAATGAGTTATTTAAAATATTTATTAAAAAAAAAAATTGAAGTGTGGTCGGCGAAAGATACAAAGGAAAAAATAACTTGTCTTTGAATCGTGCACTTTAACAACAAACGCCCCAAAAAGTTATCATTGTGAAACGATCTCGTCATGTCAGCACGCTGATTTAATGAGATCACCAATTGACTTCGTTCTCAAGATTTTAGTTTCTATGATTAATCGCCAAAAAAAAAATCAACTTAAATCTTTTTTTTTTTAGCAAATATAGTATAAGTTTTTGTTTTGTTTTTTTTTTTTCTTGTAAGCTAATTAATATATTTTATGTTTCATACCAAAAATAACACGTGGTAATACACTTACAATGAAAATCATTAATCTGGCTGGCATTGTGGCTACTGAGCGTGGATAGTGTAGTGCTATTTGTACACCCAATATCCAATGTGCCATACATAAATGTATAAATTTATTAAAAAAAAAAAATAGAAAAATGGATATTGGAGTAAGCAACTGCCCATTGGACGGACTGTGTCATTTTTCCCTGAGTGCTCCTTCCCTTTTAATTAATCCATTTTTTAAGAATAATCCTTTTTAACTTCCTTTGCCTTCTTGGAATTCAGAATTTTAAATTCAAACCGAGCAAAAGCACGAGATTTGCTCTGGGTAATGACCAGACATTGGAAGCTGCGTTGCCAAAGGATGGAGGAAGAAAAGAAGAAACGGGCTTGTTTGGTATTGTTGCAGGATTCTAACCTCTGATTTATTTGTATGCAGCCATATTTGGTAACTGCTGCTTGCTCTTGTATTCTTTTTTTCCCAAATTCAAATGCAAAAAGAAGACTTCAAATCATGATTTTTTTTTAAATTTTTAGTATCATATCTTATTTTCAGTCTCTCCTTGTACTATTAATTTATGTTTTTCATGTCCTAGTATTATTATTTTGTTTTTTTGTTTTTTTTTAACTTACTTTTATTTTCTAATTTGTCTTTCTCTTTTAATTTTTTATTTTTCTCTATCTTGTCTTTCCCTGCTTAGTTTGCTTCTTTTTATTCTGATTTGATGTCTCTATTATATTTTTCCATTTTTTTGCCTGACACTTATGACAACAACAGAATAATTAATTTTCTAAATTTCTATTCCAAGTATCATATTTCATCTATATATTATTAATAGATTACATACTTATTAAAATTTTTAAAAGAAAATCTTGTTAAGAATAAAAACAATTACTGGTGATGAAAAACAAGGATTGAACAACAAACATCATTGAATAAACAACATCAAAATTAAAACATCACACATCACAGTATAACTGAACATAAATTATTAAAAAAAAAAGGGCTAGCTAATGGATGAAATAGGCTGATGTATTCTACTAGATAGGCTTTTTATTTTTTTTTCACAAACTTACTCTTGAATATTCTTTTTTTTTTTTTTAAATTTCGTGTAATGTAGGCCAGAAAGGTAAAATTGGGATAGAGATAACAAAGAATGTATACCTTGCAAATTATTATTAGAACAAAAATAGAATTATGTTTACTGTAACAACAGAAGAGTAGAAAAGCAAAACGGAGAATGCAGAAAACCCATCGTGGAGTGCAAAGCCTTGCTAAGAATCGTTTATGAACGAACCCCTCCCCAAACCTCAAAAAAGGAAAAACTCAGGCAGTGATCACAAACTTTCCAGGGAGTCACAAATTCCCAAATGCTAAGCCGCAAGGACAGTACAACTCCAAATTCACAACAACACACTTCAAAACAAAAAAGTAACAGCTCACTTTACCGGAGACGTAAAAGGATCCGGAGATAGTCAGTTGCCCCGTCATCCATGCTGGCCTCCCCCGTGCAACTGATCAAAGTTTGGTCTTCTGACAGAAAATTTTGGCAACGGCAAGCTGCTTGGGTGTGGAGATGGAATATACTCCGAACTAGAAAACTTCTCCATATCTTTTGTACCAAGCGTACTTATTCTACTACCTGCTATTGATGATGGAAGTGACGAAAGAACATCCTTTGGTAAATCCTTCAGGTCGGGATCTAACCGCGGAGACGATTCAACCATGTTATTGATCAGTTTCGGGTCTAACTTTGGTTTCTCCTTTTTCATGGGTTGTTTCGGATTCATGGGCGTGATGGAATGACCTCTGGTTGGGTTAATCTTTCTGGAAGAAGATGTGCAAGAGAGGCTGCGGCTTCTAGAAGCCGGGAGGGAGCTGTAGGGCTTTGAGATTGGAAGAGGAAGGAGAGGCGGCTGTTGCCTTTGATTGTGTTGAAGTGCTGAAAGTGAAGAATGGTATGTGAAGGAGAGAGATGTTGGTGGTGGGGGTGGTGGGTGTGGACCAAACAGGAGACCTCCGCCATGGACGACGTTGATGTTGCTTCTGTCTGAGAGAAGCAAGTTGTCGGTTGATCTAGAAATGAAGCCGTGAGCGTTCCTCCTCTTTGATGGGTTATTCATGATTTGCTTGTAAGGATCAGAAGAAGTAGAGATAGATTGATCCGTTGCTGCCGAGCAGGGAACAGAATTTTCCTCCATAGCTTTTATATTTTTTTGTGTGTAAGCAAGAGAGGGGCGATATGATCTTCAAAAAATAAACACGATCAATTCCCCGAATCGAAATGTATATGCCCTTTGAAGTTTTAGACGAATTGAAAACAAAAAAAGCAGACACAGACAAGACGAGGAATCCACAAACGAAGGCTAGCAAACTCACTCCATGTAGAATTTCGAGAGGGACTATTGAAAAATTGACGGACACGCCTTAATCCCGTCGTAGGTTTGCTAACCTTAATTCAGACGTGTTAGTGTGGCCTAGCCCCCTTTTATAGAAATACTTGGTGGGAGGAGGGAGGAGGGAGGAGGGGCCCGCAAGTGCCACAAACGCCACGTTGGTTTTGATTGTCTTGTTTTCTACTCCGAAGATTTTAATAATTTGTCTTGCATAAGATAATTTAATCGTTAAATGTTTAAGTATTTATTTTAAAAATTTATAAAAATGAAAAAATATATTTTTATATGGGTAATTGATCAATATATATTTATTATATTTTAAAAATAAATATATAATCTGTTAAAAAAAGGTATATATTTTATTTTTAAAAAGCTTCCAATTATTCCTTTATTAACCGACAAACCGTTGCGGTCGGCGCTATCCCCTTGGCCTTTAGTCCAATTCTAGCACCCACAGGGGGGCACTGTAGGGCGGCAACC
The DNA here is from genome assembly GCA_037832385.1 of Rhizophora apiculata. Classification (NCBI taxonomy): domain Eukaryota; kingdom Viridiplantae; phylum Streptophyta; class Magnoliopsida; order Malpighiales; family Rhizophoraceae; genus Rhizophora; species Rhizophora apiculata. The sequence continues at coordinate 569,466 of CM075430.1, read as the reverse complement.
GCCGATTTTATTATGACCGTTGGATGAATCTTTTTCAGATATCTGCTGGGAACACACTGACCGCTGATGTCCTCCTCGCAGTGGGTTTTGTCAGATCTTTGGGACCACAAGAATCCTAACCAATGACCATACGTGTTTCCTTCAAAGTGGGGTCCACGTATTTTTTTTTTCTAATTAGTGAAAGGCCCTGTGTCCTTGTGGATTGTGACCAAACGTCCGCTGTTCGGTATAGAAAATAATTCACATCAACACTTAACAAGAATAATAATATAATAATAATAAATATAAATTAATTATATTTTATTTTAATATTATTTATTATTTTTATATTATTATATATAAACATTATGTAATTGAATGATCTATTCCACGTAATCTACAACTCATCTGCGCATCGAAACAGGTGCAATGTGACGTGCAAATCGTTCTTCTTTCGGATTTGTGACTGTATTAAATAAGATATAATAATTATAATATTATTATATAAATATTATAATATTATTAATTTAATAAAAATATTATATATAATAATTAAATAATATATATTTAATAATACAAATAATATATTTTTTTATAATTATAAATATTTAAATTTATTAAAATAATTAAATTTAAATAAAATTTAATTAAATTAATTTTTATTATAATAAATTTTAATTTTAAATTAATATTTTAAATATTAATTTAATGATATTTTTATTTTAATATATATTTTAAATAAATATTTTATTTTTAATAATATTATAATAATATTAATTATTTAATTTTTATATTTTTAATAAATATATTTAATTTTTTTAAAAAAATAAAAATACGATCGATATATTTATTTATTTACTTAATTTTAATTAATTTAATTATATAAATATTATTAATAAATATTTTTATAAAAATTTTAATTAAAATATAAAATTTATTTAATATATTTTTATATAAATTAAATCATTTAAATTTATTTAAATAATTAATTTAATTTAATTTTTATAATAATTAATTTTTAATTTAAATAATTTTTAATTTAAATTAATATCAACTAAAAAAAAAAGAAAAACTCGTCACAGTAATTATAAAAGTCGAGACCAAAATGGGGAACTCGTTGGATGTTCTAGTCGTCAGCCGTCTACTCAGTTTGGATATTCTAGTCGTCAGCTTGCATTATATTTTTACTTCTGCTACTCTTCCCCCGAAACTCCAGGGATAGAAGTTGGTTGGATTACGCAGAACCCCTTGCAAAACTACCGATGCTCCAGAATAGTGACTTAAGCTTAAATTAAGTCCTTGGATCCCAAGTCTCAAGTTTAAATTTTTATTCCCAGCATGAATGCTGAAGCACAGTTATTCTTAGAATGTCTATTGTGTTAACAAATAATTGTTGTACTAAACTACTAGGTACAGTGACATCAAACATTATTAAAAGGAATAAAGATTTTACAATTAAGAGAATTATAAGTGAAATTATGCAAAGCAAGAAACCAATAGATGTGACATTAAACGCACCAAAAACCAAAAAGAAAAAAAAAAAAAAAGGCAAAACAAAACATCAAATGCACCCCAAATGAAAAAGAACAAAACAATAGTTTACAGCCGCCCCGTTGTAAGAGTTAAACTATGTGGTAATACATGGTTGTAACTTTCCAATCAAGTTTAAGACTCGCTTCATATCTTCTATTTTTACATGACGTGGCAACATGGATTCATTACTACATACATAACTCGCATGGCTTTATAGATCCAGTGGTCGTACATCTTATAACAAGCAAAAGGTCGGTGTCTTAAAAGAATGGCCCAATAAATAATGGAACACTCTAAAGAAAAAAAAAAAAAGAATTTGAACCCATTTTCCCTTTACTTTTTGTGGCCAAATCCAAGTTTCTTGCGTTATTATATGCCACTATAAGTTCCCAAAAATTTGCACATCTCCTGATTTTTTTCTTCCCAATTTATCAACGAAAATATCTAATTTGTTGTGCCCTTAACTAGGGTCGTGAGAGGATCACGTGTGATAAAGAACTGTCAGGAGATGTGCATCGATTTGACCTTGCCTCATTAGGCGGCGTTGGGGTCCTGTCAGGTACAGATCGAATTCAATAGGCTGAAAGTGAATTGAGTCAGTTTTGCCCCGGTGCGGTACTTGTGCAGATAAGCTCAATCTAGCTGGGCTGAAAGTTTGGAAGTAATGGGCTCATTGGACCAATCCTTGTCAGTGCAAAAGCCTAACAAAGCTTTATAGGGTATATCTGGGGCTACATGTGTTAGGCACTTTGGGCCTGATCACAGCGTTATCTTGCAGGAAACAATGGGCTGCGTGGTTTAGTCTGTCTTCTACTGGATGAAATTGGGACTGCTGTCGTCTCTATAACTAAAGGTTTTACGTTTAAAACTAATTTGAAGTTTTTCGAGTTTAAGACTCAAATCAAAACTCATATTTTGAAAATGTGAGCTGGAATCAGTGGTGCCCATCCGAATGCCAATATGTGAAAGCGAGGCTGGGGGACAATATGCCCACTCTAAAAATCGTAGATGTGACCCATTATTGTTTGATTGAATGCTGTATCGAGAGAATTTCCCAGCGTAGCCATCGTTTTATGGTTTGAAATCATTGCGGAGTTTTACATTGGAAGGCAGGCAATCACTCGTCTAGTCTATCAATCAATTATCAGGGGAAAGGACTCTGGGCTTTTGCCCAAAACTGGGAAAAGTTCAAATCATTAACATTTTTTTCATTTAGCTTTCGGATCAAAAGCTTTCCTTGGTGCCACTAAGCCTCGGGGTCCTTCCAGGAAAGACCGTTCCGGGCTTATTCAGTATGACACCAAGGCTCATTTTGTTGTTACCAGCATCCAGTTCCACAGACTGTAATTAATGGAACGACATGGTTAGCTCCAGGCCCAGATGTTGCGACCATACATAAGATACGTTGTTATTTACAGAATTTTATGATGGGTCCTTGGAGATTGTTCAGGGTCCCATGCATGATAAATTGTCTCTCTCATCTCGTCTGAGACTGGAGGTCCAGGTTTTTAGCCACCATTGTTGTGCTATTTGATGTCAAGTCCCTGGAAACTTGAGTAATTAGTGAAGTAGATTTGTAATGGTGTCAGGAGCTTTAAACTTTGGGTTAAACTAGCCATTGAAAACTAACTTTTCATGATTGTAGTATAAGTTGGTATTAAAATTAACAAGAAAAACACGAGAACAAGAATAAGAAAGAACAGTGTAATACACCTTTCACCCGGACAGAATTCAAATCCCAGATGCTTTGTTTACTTCTTTAATTAACGAGTTTAAGACCAAACCATCCCGTATAATTTTCCAATGGAGCAACATGCATGGCAACCACAGCACTAAGTGGAAGATTCTCAACTCTTTCTAGAGAGCGCCCTCGGCTTTATCCAAACGAGTTTTGTTGCTGTAAAGAGGAGCTGCCTTTATTCTCCAAATCACCCACTCACTAAGATTCTCCTAATTCGGAGTTCTCCACTAACCGAACACTGGGAGAATGTGAATCAGGTCCCCCCCCCCCCCCCAAGCAAGTGCATTGGGATAAAAATAGAATAGATTCTTACAACTTCTGTGGCTCTCCAATTTATCCAGTAATCAACTCGGGAATAATCTTTTTAACTGAAAAAGCCTAAAATTCCGAAGCAAAATTGAGTAGCAATGCAACGAGTGCAATGAAAATTTATTCCGTATCTTCTAATTTTTTTTAAAAAAATTTTTACTATATTATTATATAGTCAAAGTCCAAGGCTTTAACTCGTCGAGTCATCGAGTTCAATTATATTTTTTGTGAATAGACTCTATTGCGGAACCGAAGCTTCTACGAATTTATCCAATTCCAAGCTTTTCTATTGTGGGTGATAAATGAGTTACATATTACCCGTGGACCCCGCAGCAGTGGAAAATGGCCCGCGTTAAGTGTAGTTTCTCTTGGACAGAATAAGGGAGTGGGCCTTCCCAATTTAATGAGCCGCCACTGAACTGTCAAAATAGATGCAAGAAGATAACAAAAAAAAACTAAAAACACACACACACACACAAAACAAAAAGAGTGGACTTTCAGCTCACAGACGAATTGGAGTCAGAAGGAAAAGCGTCGGCTTTGGAAAAGACACAGACAGCCTTTACTCTGGGCCCAGCCTATGACCCCCTGGCCCATTCTTCGTTGTAGAATTTTGTAGACCCTCGGTTCTCTGAAAATAAAATAAAATAAAAATTTAAAAAGAAATTTTCAAAACCCAGTCGGTATCTGTAAGCTGACGACGTCGAAAGAGACAAACGGGACTCGTGGAAACAATTTCAAAACACCCGCAAAGCCCATATAGACGACGTCGTTGGCCTTAGCACCTTGGGTTTTCAAGGTCGTTTCCCCGTCCTGAGAGGGCAAGTATGGTACGGAGTGGCAGCCACATCATTGAGACAACTGGCGGATATGACTCGAGAGCAGAGGTCACAGCAAAATGATCGTGATCCTGTCTTTCAATGTAGCAGATCACGCCGTCAAAAGAAACATGGATCGGACGTCTGCCATTCACACTATCGGCGCTGCCCGCAGGCCTGCCAGTCTTCCTCACCCATTAGAAAGTACAGAGAAAAAAGAAGACTTAGAAATAGAAAAAATAAAAGGAAAATTGACAAGTGAGAGAGATTATTTTCTCTTATTTTTATTTAAATAAAAAACAAAAAAAACTACCGAAATTATATATATATATATATATTACTTGGATAGCGTAAAAAATAGAAAGTTCTAACAATGTCCCACCTCACTTTTTAATTCTTTTCCTTTTTATCGTTCAAAATTTTTTCAACCTGCTTGTTCTCCTTTTCTTCCTCTCGCTTGGTAGGTTTGGTTTTCGCTTTTACGTATAAAAAAATAAAAATAAAAATAAAAACCTTATGTTAAATCATGTTTACATTTCATGAGTTTTGATAATGTCAATATCTTTAGGTTATTATTTCTTGCACATCCTCTTTTATTCACGTACAGCCGCCCATGCTTTTAGATTACTTGTGTGCAGGAAAATTTGCATGGACCTATGATTTTCTTGCCTTGTGGTGAATATATGTATTAGTATAATAAGAGAATTATTTTTTATTATCAAAGTGTAATTGTAGAAAACTACAAAAACTTGGTAATGGGTTAATTTTTTGAAACTGGTTTATCCCTTACACCTTGGTTTTGACTCTTGGCCGCGCAAGCTTTAAATTCTCCCAAGGAAATCTTTTATTAGATTCTCTTCGATGGAAGAAGATCACAGGAAAGGCGCTGGCGAGATTTCAAAAGAGACTCATGAATAGAAAGTTCTAATGATTGGAGCTGAAAAAAAAATTTTTGAATGGTGAAAATTTTAATTTCACTCCACCAGAAAATTATTTTTGATAAAATATTTTGTCTAGGCAGCAAGAGAAAAAAAATTTGAAGCGGTCAATTTATTAACTTCCTCAATACGAAAAGAATTGAGCATATATTTCAGAACAGCTGGGTACCGTTTCATACGAGATGTTTTATTTCTAGAGTTTATAAAATTTTATTTTATACAATAATTAAAATATCTCTTTTCTTTTATAATAATTTTTTATTAAAATAAAAAAAATAATTTATAAAAATTAAAATAATTTAAAATAAATAAAATAAATATTACATAAAATTAAAGAAAAAAAATTAATTATTATATTTTTTTTAAGATTTAAAAGTTTAACAATAAAATTAAAATTTTAGAGTTAAATTTAAAAAAAATATAAAATAAATAAATTTAAATATTTATATATTAATATTTTTTAATTAATAAAACAAAATTTTTATATTTAATTAATAAATAATAAATTTTAATATAAAATTTTTATTATTATAAAAAATATTAATAATTTTAATAATTTTTTAAATAGTATATTATAACTTTAAAAATAAAAAATAATTTTTTTAAAAAAAATAAAATAATATTTATAAAATTTAAAAATAATATATTATATTTATTTAAAAAATAAAAAAAAAATTAATTTAAAAAATAAATAAAAATAATATATTTTTAAAATTTTAAAAATATATAAATAAATATAATAAAAATAATTTTATAAATTTATTTCATACTCAATTAAATTAAAATAATTTTAATTAAATAATTTATATTAAATATAATTAAATAATTTATGTTAATTAAAATATTTAAAAATAATTTTAAAATATTATTATTTATAAATAAAAATAAATAATATAAAATTTTTAATAAAATAAATAACAAATATTTTATTAAAATAAATTAAAATTTTAAATTCAATTAAATTTAAATTTATTAAAATTTTAAATTATTTATATTTTTAATTATTTTATATTTATATTTTTAAAATTTTAAATTTTAAATAAATATAAATTATTTAAATTTTATGTAATTTTAATTTTATGTTAAAATTTAATTATAAATTATTAATTTTTTTAATAAATATAAATCAAATCGAATGGAATCTTAGATAAATTAAATTAAATTAGTCGTACTGGGTCATCATTCCCCGCCTCTGCTGACAACAGGAGAAGAAGAAACTGATAAATTTACCCCTCTAGCGTCTAGCTTTCTAGCCTATGTCTCTGCTTTTAAATTGTTTTTTTCTTTAATAATCCCCTGTACTTACATATTCAGCTTTTTGGATATGTCGACTCTTCTACACACCAGATCAAAGTCTACTTACTGTTAACTGCAAAGCTGTATTTGATTGAACAACGCCACAGAAAGCCAGCAGGAGAAGCAAAGCGGAAACGCTTTCCTGGCTCGTTCTGGAGGAGGAAGTTACGGGAATCGGACGGTGAAGGCACGAAAATGAGAGCGTCACTGAGTTTTTTTGTTATTATTCTATCCTTGGCTGCTTGCTCCGGGAACGGTGATCTTGAAGTGCTGCTGAGGATGAAGTCTTCCATGGCTGGCCCCAATGGCTATGGACTAGACGACTGGAACCCCTCGCCCTCGCCGTCTGCGCACTGCCACTTTTCTGGGGTGACATGTGACGAGGATGCGCGGGTGGTGTCTCTCAACGTCTCTTTTCGCCACCTACCAGGCTCAATTCCTCCGGATATTGGTTTCTTGAATAAGCTCGTCAATCTCACGATTGCCGGGGCAAATCTCACTGGGAGACTGCCTCTTGAGATGGGCAAACTCGGGTTTCTCAAGATTCTCAACATTTCCAACAACTTCCTCTCTGGGCAATTCCCCGGAGAAATCACCCTTGGCATGGCTAATCTTGAAATTCTTGACGCATACAACAACAACTTCACTGGTACGCTGCCTGTCGAGCTTGTCAACTTGAAAAAGCTAAAGCTCCTGCATCTTGGCGGGAACTACATTTTTGGCAGTATACCCGAGTCATATTCGGAGATTGTGAGCCTGGAGTACTTGGGATTGAATGGTAACCAGCTTTCAGGCAAGGTCCCGGCTAGTTTGGCTAAGCTTAAGAAGCTTAAAGAGCTGTACGTGGGATACTTTAACATCTACGAAGGAGGTATTCCTACTGAGTTCGGGTGGCTGAGTTCGCTTGAAGTTCTGGACATGGCGGGCAGCAGTCTAAGCGGCGAACTTCCCTCAAGTCTAAGCCAGTTAAAGCATCTGCATACATTGTTTCTTCAAATGAACAATCTTTCAGGTCATATTCCTACTGAATTCTCCGGTTTGGTTAGCCTGAAATCACTTGATCTCTCCATCAACAAGCTCACCGGAGAGGTACCGGAAGGCTTCTCAGAGTTAAAGAACTTAACATTAATCAATCTGTTTAAAAACAACCTGTACGGTCCGATTCCGGAGTCAATCGGCGATTTGCCAAATCTTGAGGCGCTTCAGGTATGGGGGAACAACTTCACGTATGAGCTTCCAAAGAACTTAGGCCGTAATGGAAAGCTACTGATGCTGGATGTCTCCTTCAATCACCTCACCGGATTGGTTCCCCGGGATTTGTGCTTGGGAGGGAGATTAAAGACCTTGATTCTGATGAATAACTTCTTCCTTGGCCCGCTTCCTCGGGGACTTGGACACTGCATGTCGCTGACCAAAATTAGAATCATGAGTAACCTCCTCTCGGGCACTATCCCTGCCGGGATATTCAGTCTGCCATCTCTGACCGTGGTTGAGCTGAACGATAACTACTTTTCCGGCGAGCTTCCGTCGCAGATATCTGGAGATGGAATTGAGCTGGCCTTGTTGTCCGTTTCTAATAATCGACTTACTGGCAGAATTCCGGCGGCTATTGAGAAATTGTCCAAGTTACAGAGTCTATCCCTTGACAGGAATAGATTTTCCGGGGAACTTCCTGGCGAAATTTTCAATCTAAAGTCTCTTACTAAGATCAACATCAGCGGGAATAACGTTACTGGTGAAATTCCCGCTTCAGTTTCCCACTGCGCTTCACTGACCTCTTTCGATTTCAGTCAAAACAACCTCAACGGGGACATTCCAAAAGGGATATCGAAGCTGAAGGTGTTGAGCATTCTCAACGGTTCCCGTAATCAGCTTACGGGCCCAATCCCAGCTGAAATGCGATTCATGATGAGCCTCACAACTCTCGATCTCTCCTACAATAATTTGTTGGGCAGAATCCCCGCGGGAGGGCAGTTTCTCGTGTTCAAGGACAGCTCATTTGTTGGGAACCCCAATTTATGTGCCCCACATCAGGTTCCTTGTCCTTCTTTGGTGGAAGCAATGCAGGGTGCCAGTCATGGCCGCAGGGTGGCCTTTGGTACCTCAAAGCTAATCCTCACGATAATTGCGCTGGTCACTGCATTGTTGCTGCTAACCGTTACAGTTTACAGGATAAGAAATAAGAGACTCCAGAAATCCAGGGCCTGGAAGCTCACTGCATTCCAACGGCTAGATTTCAGGGCAGAGGACGTGCTGGAGCGCCTGAAAGAAGAGAACATTATAGGCAAAGGGGGTGCTGGGATCGTCTACCGGGGATCCATGCCAGACGGTGTTGACGTGGCAATCAAACGACTCGTTGGACGAGGCAGCGGACGGAGCGATCACGGTTTCTCGGCGGAGATCAAGACTTTGGGGCGAATCAGGCACCGAAACATCGTGAGGCTGCTGGGGTACCTGTCGAACAAGGACACCAATCTCTTGTTGTACGAGTACATGCCCAATGGGAGCTTAGGAGAGCTGTTGCATGGGTCAAAGGGAGTGCACTTGCAGTGGGAGGCGAGGTATAGGATCGCTGTGGAGGCTGCCAAGGGTCTTTGTTATCTTCACCATGATTGCTCTCCTCTGATCATACACAGGGACGTTAAGTCTAATAATATATTGCTTGATTTGGATTTCGAGGCTCATGTAGCTGATTTCGGGCTCGCCAAGTTCCTCCAGGACCCTGGCGCATCCGAGTGTATGTCTTCCGTTGCTGGCTCCTATGGTTACATCGCCCCAGGTTCGTGATCACTTCTATAATTCATTCCCTTCCATTATTATTAATTTAGCGATTACATCATTTTTTTAAATTATGGGTTTTTTTTTTAATGAACAATGTAATTGCCATACCACCAATTCCCAATTTTCCTGTCTGCTATGTTCCATGTCACGAGAAAGGACATCCGTTTAGAGAGTGATTATTCAATTATTGAAGTGAATCATTAACGATAATTTAACTTCAAACTTTAAATTGACCGACACGTAATTGCTTACTTCCGTATACGTGATTCTCTTGTTCTGAATTTCCTTTCAATTGAATGAGTTGTCTTTCTCATTGAAATGTCCGATGAAAAAAATGATGAACTCTCTATTCACACCTTATATCTGGCCGAATAAAAAGTTTGACTGCGGCCTTTTCATAAGAAAGCTGGGAATTCATTTTGGCCGGTAGCCCGTAGATGGGGGGGGGGAGTGTGTTGCTTGTCACGAAATTAGTTTCAAATCTTTGGTAGAATTTCTCTGGGGTCCATCTCATAGAAAAATTAGCTGGTTGTCTAGGTAGATACTCTCATCTTTGCAAAGTTCAAATTTGTTGACGTAACACCATATCCTTCATGAAATAAGGTCTCATTGATATCTTTGGTGATATGTGATGTACAACAGAATATGCCTACACGCTGAAAGTGGACGAGAAAAGCGATGTTTACAGTTTCGGGGTGGTGCTGCTGGAACTTATAGCTGGCAGAAAGCCGGTGGGGGAGTTTGAAGATGGAGTGGACATAGTGAGGTGGGTCGTGAAAACAACATCAGAACTCTCTCAGCCGTCCGATGCGGCATCAGTCTTGGCTATTGTGGATCCCCGTCTCAGTGGTTATCCGCTAACCAGTGTCATCCATCTGTTTAAGATAGCTATGTTGTGTGTCAAGGACCAGAGCGCTGCCAGGCCTACAATGAGGGAAGTTGTTCATATGCTCACCAACCCTCCCAACCCTCCCCACTCTGTTCCAAGCCTCTTCACCCTTTAGACGTTAATTAAAAGTACTCTGGGGGACTAGGGTGTTGGCTGGTGTTTTCTCTGCGAAATAAAAAGCAAAAGCAAGGGCAAATTGTAATATAATGTTGTGGCAGAAGGGATTTGACTTAATCATAGTCTTGGATTGCAGTAGGAGTTTTTCTATAATGGTTTGGTTGTATTTCTTGGCTCGCTGTAATCTGTCTTCTGTTTTTTTTTTTTTCTTTAATTTACGCACCTTACTTACCATGGTCTCCATTAAAGCTGTTGTAGATGGCTAATTTAATTGTTCTCTTTTTTTCGGTCACTTTTTTTAATCCATTTATGCCCTAACAATATGCCAGCCAAGAGTGACAAGATAAGAATGTCAATCGGTTTGAATACAAAAATAGAGCAGAGGGTAGGAAATAACCAAAAGAGAACTGTTTTTTGGGGTTAGGGGGTGTTGTTTGCAGATGACATCTGTCGCAAATGGCAGCGTTTGGTTCTTTTGTTGTCTCAATTATGGTAAAGTTGAAAACAGCAGGTGTCTCATTTTCTTTTTTAATGCACAACTTTTACATCGTTTGCATGGAACAAGAAAGAAAGACGACCCTGTGCTGCAAGAATTAACAAGCCCCTAAATAAAATAAATGTAAAAATTAATGCTAATGATAATAAGTTGGAAAGACTAAATATGAGTTATGACATTTGTGTCGAACAAGCAAACAAAAGAGTTTGACTTATAGGCATAAGTGGTATTGCTGCAGTGTTACATAAGCATTTATAACAGTAAGTGGTGACATTATCAGTAAGTGAGAAAGGTGTTTAAAACATTAATTAATATGACAACATGTATTAATAATGCAGTATTTTTTTAAATTAAAAATATTTTAAATAAATATATTAATATTAAATATTATACAAATTTAGGTTTGAAATTAGTAATGCTCCCTGAATTGCTTTCCGTCGTTTCATTATTATTTGGGTTAAATACAAATTTAAGTCATTAACTTCTTTTGTGAACTCTCAAATTTATCAATTTAAATTATGTCTTTTTAAATCGTTCTCAAATTAGGTTATTCCGTTATACGTAACTTTTATGTGCCACGTGGCTTACTAGTGTGTCAAAGACAATTCAACACTAACTGTTGATTACAAGTGTTGACAACCGAAATTTATACTTAATCCTTATTATTTCTGCCGACGTGTCGCACGTGGGTCAAACACTTGCGTCGAGTGGGAGACTGTGCCAAGCGGAGGCGATAGCGGGACGGCGTGAGTTCCAAAATTTGAAACCCAAAAAGGAGGGCAAATATAGGGGAAAGTGAACTCAGAAGAATTTCGAAAATGGAGACGGCGAGCAGCCCTCCGGCTGGTCCAACCACGTCCACCGTCCGGCGAAACCCTCACAGAAAGGCTAGACGTATGCCGTTCACAAATCCTCACATCTCCTCTTTGACGTCAACGCCAAGTTTAGAGGTACAAGACCTCCCTTCGTATCCGATACACGACATTCTTTCTATGGAAATACCTAAAATCCCGCAACCACACCTGCTGTTGCCCTCCTCCTCCACCTTCACCGACGCGTCATCGTCCGAGAACCTCAAAGTCTTTCTCAGGATTCGACCTCTGGCGTCTGCTAGCTTGTCTTCCAAAAAAAATGGCAGCAGTGGTTTTCATCAACATCCTAGGTCGAGGAACAAGAATGCTTGGCCACAAAACCCTGTGTTGGAAAAGAGGAACACCGTGAGGGAGAAGAATCCAAAGAAAAAGAGCGCTGAGGTTTGCGTATCTGTCAAAGATTCTCAATCCGTAAGGCTATCACCTCCTACAGCCTTGCAGGAGTCTAAAAAGATCAAGTCCGAGGTATATGAAGGCTTTTCGCATGTTTTTGCTTCTGATTCCTCTCAGGTATTCTTTCGTTTCTTTCTATTTTTCGTTTGTTTTACGCTTTCCATTTTCACAGAAAAAAATTTGGAATAAAAAAAGGACAAGAAATGGGCATTTCGAAAATTTATCCTTTTTTTTTTTTTTTTTTTTTATGGAAGTGAGCACAAACGTGCAGACTATCGTTGATGATTTCTTTACAGAATGAGGTGTACGAGAAGATGCTGAAGCCATTGGTTGAGGATTTTCTCAAGGGAAAAAGTGGGATGTTGGCTGCATTAGGCCCTAGCGGCTCCGGCAAGACACATACGGTGTTTGGGACTCCCAGGGAGCCTGGAATGGTTTCACTTGCTCTAAAACACATTTTTGAACAGACCCGTGAGAGCAGCTTCAATTTCTCAAGGTATTTGGTTATGATTCAGGGGGAATGGGCATTATCTTGAATGTGATTATTTCTTTGTGTGGTGTCTTGACAGGTCGTTTTCGATGTCCATTTTTGAGATATATTCTGAACGAGGCAAAATGGAGAGAGTCTCTGATCTATCCCCTGATGGAGGTGATTTGTCCATGCAGCAGTCAACCATTAAGGGTCTTCAATTGGTTAGTGGCTATTTAAGCTGCTTGTTAAATTCCTCTTTAAATTTGTTTGCATCTGTTCTGATTAGGGATAACAATAACAATGCCTTTGTCTCTTGGTTCTTGCAAACAGGTTACCATTCCTAATGCTGCTGAGGCAGAATCCTTGGTAGGTCGTGCAATGTTGAAACGCGCAACAGCTATGACAAATACAAATTGCCAGTCAAGGTGTTGTGTGCCATTTATTATGTTTATTATTTCCCAACTGCAATCTTTTTCTGGAAACTCCTCTCCAGCAAGTGCATTGGGATAAAAATAGAATAGATTCTTACAACTTATGTGGCTCTCCAATTTATCCATTAATCAACTCGGGGGTCTGCTGACTGGCAACCTTAGTTTATTTTTATCATCTGACAGTTTGTTGGGAGGGTCTCTACTTGATGCATTTTCTATCTTCTGAAAGCATTAGCAAGTTTTTTTTTGCAGGAATATAACTAATTTATTATTACCTCTTTAATGCATCAAATTGTACAACCGTTTTGTAATTTTACTTGAATTTTTTTATCATATTTTGGAGAATAAATCATGGTAGAATAAAGGTCAATGACTAGTATCTTTCTGAAAGGCAAAATATTGGTTGATATTTTTCTAGTCACTTACCTTGCCTTCTAAATTTCTTTTGCTCTGCCAGTCTGAATGCCATGTGGATTAAAAGGTGAAGAGAAGAATTTTGAATTTTGATTGTAGCAAATAAATTTTCCGTAATTTTATGTGACCAGTAGATCATTATTGCATTTGGATCATGGTAAAACTGAACAATTAACAAATCATATTGGTCTTAACTCATTCATGTGATGTACAAAAATAAAGCTTCTTAACAACTTTTCCAGATCAGAAGTTAACCTTTGATATGCGATTTTTTGCAATAAAAAGTTGGTGGAGATCATGGACGACTTTGCATTTTTCCAGTTTACGTCCTACTGTCTTCATCTACAGTTTGTTGCATTTCACGTAACTAAAATGGTATTTTAAAGTAGTACACATTTATGTTTAGATGTACTTCCATCTGTTCACGAGAGATGGATTCATTTTCTTGTTCATATACAGATTTTTCCTCTCATAAATAGTTTTTTCCTGTACATGAATTGCCAGATCAGGGAACATTTTTAGAGGAACTGTTACTCATTTCTATTCCCTATGATGTTTGTTCTGGGTTTATGATCTTTTCCCCCCTTCTGACATGCTTGCAGCCGGTCACAGTGTATCATTAACATCCACAGTATTGGCAATAAGTTTGACGTTGAGCTAGATGTTCAACCAACTGACACCGTCCTAACAATAGTTGACCTTGCTGGATCTGAAAGAGAAAAGAGAACAGGAAATCAGGTTTTGAGACATGACTTTCTCCTCTAGTTCAAGCAGTAAAATACATCAGTTCATGGATTATATACAATAAGCCATGTCAAATAACCTAATATATTTTCATATTCTTCCCCAACCCTCTTCTGGATGTTATTCGGTTAGATTGTATCCTGTATCTACAGTCCATAAGGAACTAAAAAAGACTAGCCTTGTTTAGTTGTGATGAGTTTTTGAATTATTGTTGGATGCAAAAAATCTGTCCTGTTTTGAACTTATCTAACATTTGTAGAGCTTTAGGCTAATAAAATCTCTTTACTGAAGGTTTAGGAATGTCTTGGAACTGTAGGATCATTTGTCCCTTCTAGCAAAACTAGGTCAATGCAAATTATTTGTGTGATTTAAAGGAAGACATTAAAAGCATATTAATTAAAATTGACAACAAATTAAAATGGATTGATTCAGGTGTTTGAATGCTAATGTTGCATGCTAGCTCAATAAACAAAAATAGATCTTATTTCTGGTTTTATCATCTTGCAGGGATCAAGATTTCTTGAAAGTAATTTCATCAACAACACTTCAATGGTTTTTGGGCTTTGTTTAAGAGTATGTGACCTCAAGCCATTATGTAGGATTTCTGAATCCTTGTGATGCTCTTGATCACTATCATTGTTGCATACCTTATTGATAGTGAATTCCTAGTTGTTTCCTAGCTTAGCTAATCTTATCATTTAAATATGCTTGTCATCTTTTTGTCTCTGTCTATGTGCATCTTATATAATTGTTTTGATGTTTATTGTTTTCAGTCATTGTTGGAGCACCAAAAGAACTCCAAGAAGCCATTGCAAAAGCACTTCCAGAACTCTTTGGTAGTGCTTCTCTTAGTTGATTTTTATTTGTCTGCTATGGTTGGGTTGTAATCTGTGTCATTTCTTTTGTTTCTTTAACAGTTGAGTTTATAAAATCTATGAGGCACTGAAAAGTTGGCTGCCCTTTGGAGACATTTTGTTTATTTAATGCAGTATTTTTCCTATATGAGCTTTCTTAGAATGCAGTTTAACTTAATTTTAATGTGTTACTTATAATTGCTTTGTCTGTCTTTAACTTCATATCTGAACAGTTGACTAGGTACCTAAGAGATTATATGGAAGGCAAGAAGCGGATGGCTTTGGTATGCCATTGCCATTTTCAAAACTGGTTTTCCCCAAATCACATTTGTTGTTTGTGACTCGTTAAATATATTGTATGACCTATGCTTGAATTTCACTCTGGTTCTATCAGTTATTAAAAAGCATCTAACCAAAATTTCCCTTATGTTTTCTTCAGATTTTAACAGTGAAACCAGGAGAAGAGGACTATCTTGATACATCTTACTTGCTAAGACAAGCTTCACCTTACATGCACATCAAGTGAACTTTTTTGCTCTGTATCATTTAAATTTCAAGTTTTTCATTTATATTATTTGGTTTGCTTGTGTATAGCCAACTGTAATTAAATATGGGATCCAGGTCTAAGTTGAATTGGTTTGCATTTTTCTTTCTTACATAGGTTCACCAATGTTGAGGAGCAAGCAAATCTGATTCATAACAAAAGGCATATTCAAACCTTGTCTGCAGTTGAGCAGGCTAAGAGAATGAAATACAGCAGTGTGGTGTTATATCTTTTCCCTTTCAATCTTTTTATTTGAAGTGTAGTATCAGATTAGTTCATCATATTTCTCTCATTTAGACATGATTTTGCCAGTTCAGGTGCACCCAGAGTCCTTTTGCAACCTTCATCTGTTTGATTGATGAACATTTTTAGAAACTTCACTTTAAGTGCACTGAAAAAAAAAAGTGCCCCAAATATGATAGCATTTGCTACTGTGTACTAATGGTCTAAGTAACAGATTTCTTGTCTGTGAGATTGATTCATGGGGTTAACAATCCTTAGTCAATTGTGTCTTCTTGTATTCAAAATTTCAACCCATTTCCTTTTCATGGACTCATTGTTTTGGCTGAAGCAAGGAAAACAGTGGAGACAAATGCTCTACAGAACCTTCTTTGAGTCTAGTGATCTGAATTTTTGTTAGGGTAAATGAATTTTAGGATACCTTGTTATCTTTTTTTATGTTTATTTCAGGTAGAAGGATCAGAAGGCATACAACTTTTACAGCAAGATTCTGGCATGGGCAGCATTCCCTTCTTTATTTGAATTATGATTTTGCTATATATTTTTTGTTCTGCTTGATTTCTTGGACAGCTTTTATACCTTCTAATTTCATTTCAGGTGCCCAAAGAATTAATGAGTTGGACTCTGGTTCCACTGAATCTGAAAATTCAAACTGTAATGATTTCACTAAGAGGGAGAAAAGCTTTCAAATCATGCAAAATTTGGCTAAGGCTTTATGGAGTGTTTTGAAGCAATGCAACCAAAAACTCAAGGTGAAATTAATGGGATTCATTGCTTAAATTTGCTCTGCTGTCAGTTTTGAGATTTGGCATTGAATTTGATTTTGGTCATAAGCTGACTGGCAATCTTCTTGCCATCTGGTCACAATTAGGTGGCAGAACAGGAAATTCAGAGTCTAAGTGAGAACCTTGCAAATGAAAAAATGAAATACTCAGAGCTTGAAAAACAGTTTGAAGATTTCAAGTCCTGCAATTGTTGCAAGCAAAATCCAGTGGACGTCACCTTAAGTGAACCAGAAACTCAACTTGAAGCCCCAATACCCTCAGAGAGCAAGGTGCATGATATTGTAGATGAGGTAAGTACATGTATATTTTTTGGTTTCCCCTTTAACATCTGTACTGTTATGCATAAAGGGGAAATAAGTTTGTTTTTCAAATCCTGTGTCTGTTCCAAGGAAAATACAGTGGTTGCCACTTTAAGCAAAAATGATACCCAGGTCGAAGCCCCAATAGTTGAAGCTCCAATACCCTTGGAGGGCAACAAGCATAGCAGTGTAGATGAGGTAAGCTTGTTTTTCATTTCCCCTTGAACACCTGTACTGTTATGCATGAAGAAACCAACCTGAAACCTTTGTTCCATGCCATCACTACACTCAAGGGAGGCATGTCTGCGGAAAATTGCAAGTTGAGGACAAGACCAGATGAAGATACATACACTGAGGTCCATAGAGCTCCAGTTCACTCTGTCTTTGTCTCTCTCTTTGTCTATCTCTTGCTCCCTTTTTCCTTTCTGTCTTCTAAACCTAATGAGTTGTTCATGCCTGTCTTTTGGGGCTCCAGGATACTAATTTATGTTTGAAGCTTTTCTTCTGTCTTTAGATTAATGGCAGCATTTACTCTCCCAACTTCAATGAAATTGAATGCAATAACTCATGTGAAGAATGTGGCTGCCCTCCGGGGCAGGATAAGGATGTATTCTCTCAGGTACATAAGCAGCTTGATCCATAACCGAACGTATTGGCTTTTTGTTGAAAACTCAAATGCCAGGGCAATTTATGCTCTAAGAAAGCAACTAACGCCAGAAGAGTTTTCCCTTAGGCCATGGTAGATGTTCATTGTCTACACCCCAAGGCAGAGCACAATAACACTCCACAGGATGTGGATGCTTTTATTCAGGTATTTTGGCCCCTTAGCCTTTCTGTTCTCTCTTTTATACATGCTTGTGTATGTGTTGTGGTGTGTTAACTTGTATGTTGTGTTTATTTGTCTGACCTTGTTTATTTCTATTTGGTCTCTTAATTAGACGTTACTCTATTCCCTCAGAACATGTAATTTGCCTTCTAGAATTTTATTGTCAACCTTCTGATTTCCCTTTCTCAAGTGAAAATGTTCTAATGTACCAGGTACAAGAACATGAGTTTTCTCTGATTGGCAAGGATCAAGGGGTAAACCATGACATTGGTTTGCTAATTCATCATTAACATTGATATAGATCTAGCAAAGCTTGACTTAATATTTTTTTATTTGCATTTTTACCATTTGGTTTCTGCTGTTGCCTGCATTTTGGAATCTTTGTCCTTTTCAAGTTTTTTCTTCTGTTCCTCTTCTAGGAAACATTAGAACCACCACTATCAGAAGTGAAAGCTGCTGATTCTCTAGAGCAGTGCAAGGTTGATATGCCTGGTGGTGAAACAAGACTTGATGCTTCAAAGCCACTGAATCTGGAGAAACCAAAGAGGTTGGTGGTCTTTAGCTTGGCCTCAAATTACTCGTTTTTATGACACCAATTAGAGATCATTGATAGTTATTATGCCATGATTTGTCCTCTTATTCATCCATTTAGTACTCGATTGATTCAATGGACCTCTGAATTATATGAATACTAATCAGGAGACTTCTGCCTGCATCGTCCATATTACTGAGGGATATTACTGCTTTGGGCATTGAGGACGAGCATCAAAGGCCAAAAGTGAGTTCATATCGATCGTGTTGATTATTTGTGCAATACTTCTAGTTTATTTTTTGGGAAGCATTAGTTGGTATGCCACAAGCAATGAGCTGCAGCCACCGTAATTAGTTAATGGCTTCAATCATGCTCATCAATCGAACAAGACTAACAATGTTGGGATCAAGGTTGATGAGAATCAAGCCTTCATTAAACTATATGGTTAGTTTATAGATTCAATTAAAATCTCCAACTGCCATGCAGGAGAATAGAGGTGGAAGGAAACTGGCTATAGATGAAACAAAGAGAACTCACGGCAGCATCTCCCTCTTGCGTTTACTTCAAGATAATCTTCGTCTCTAGAATGGCAACCATTTAAAGATTGCCTTTGTACAGGCGAGCACTTGTTGGGAGCTCCTAACGAATACCGAAAGAGTAAACATTTCTGTGGACCATACACGGTAAAGGTGATATTGTATATGTCCAGAACCAGCTACCTCAGCTGGAGTGAGTTTACTTTTAAATTACCTGCGTAAAGGTTGACAGCTAAAAGGTAATGTCTATCGATCCTAGAATTCTCGGGTTCAAGTGCATCAAGCACGACTGCTCTGAAAAAAGTAAAAAAAGAAATGTATCAAGGGGATTCGTTTATAGTATACCCAGAATTTGATCATGGCTTTGTATCCCAGAAACTAGAAACAAGGTATCTTTTGCTTCGGACACCAGAAACTAGACACAAAGTGTCTTTCGCTGGATGAGGTATAACGGTCTTGTCCAATTAATTGTCATTTGATAAGTCAATAAAATTGGATAATAACTCATTGTTATTTTATTACAATAGGTCAATTTTTATCTTTAATTTCCTAGTGAGTTATTTTATATTTGCCCAGTTCTATCCTACGTAATTCTTCTGACTCAATCAATTTTATTAAAATCTTATGTGCGAGTATAAGTTGTATAATTTAGAATTTTAAATTGAAAAGAAGGTTAATCGTAATATACATGCGCGGATGATTTATAAATTTAATTTTTAAAAAATTAAAGTTAAAATATAATTTTAAATTAATAATTTTGTTTTTTGTTTAGATTTTGTTCAAATTTCTTTGTTATTTTGACCTTCGGCATTTTCCACTTTCCAGAGATTTGTCTAAATGTTTAGTGGACAGCGGCCGCACAAGCAATTAAATCTTCCTCCCTCGGCCCATAACGGAAAAAATGAAATAAAATAAAAGAGACGTGTAAATGTGTCGAACAGTGATGGGGCAACCGATATATATATATATAAATCTTTGGCACGAATCCCTGGAGAAACATTTCATAAAAATTGGGCCTTCATTTTATCCAACGCAAGGGGATTGAAATGAACAATTGAACTGCCACTTTCTTTTTCGCTGTCCCCTACCGGCAATGAGCTCCACAGGTGAAACGATGATGTCGTGTCGAAAAGTGTTGTGGCTTGGCTTGTGTCAACGGGTCTTAACAGCTGACCTTGATGGTCCATGGGACCACCAGTTTTTTTTTGTACATCGCCATTTCTCTGGCTGTCCCGCCCGTCAAGGTACTTCGAAACTTTTTATTTTAGATTCTGAGATATGGGCAAAGGGTGGCTACCGAGTGAACCGGATGAAACACTCGCGTCTCAATCCTAGCTGATTAAATCTTATAAAAATTCCTCACATTTCAACCTTTCAGATGTCCTTCTCGATATTTTAAGTTAGGACAATTCGGTAGTTGGCCTATGAGAGAAAGGGTTCGTAGATTAGGATAGTAGGAGTTGGGTCACCCAAATGGTCTCCTTTCTATGGACCTGGCCTTTTCCAGAGAAAGGAGAAACATTGGTCTTTTGGCAGAGACTGAGAAACTAAATTTTTATCGTTAAAAATCTCAATTTTAATTTTAAAAAGAGTAGGTGAAATTTACGAAGATAAAAAAATATATATATATAATTTTATTATATAATTTATAATTTAATAAAATAAAAAAATAATAAACTGAAACTGTGACCATCGCTATCGCTCTCGCCTGCTTTTACCGTCCATCTGAAAGAGACATTTCTATATCGTACCGTCGGTGAGTTGGAGCCTTGACTTCATAGTTCACGCAGCTTTAACGAGCGAGACAAGGCTGACACAAAGTGGAATGCTAAAAGGAAAGGACATAGCTGTCAATTTGATTAAAGCAGAGAAAAGCTACAATAGTCGAGTTTGGGGGTTTGGAGTCGGCAATTCTAATCAACCATCCAAAAGCGGGGCAAGCAACTTGTGAGTTGGCTAACGAAGAATATTCGCAGACGTTGCTTTTGATCCATTCGTAGCTTCTTGCATCACGATGACTGCCAGATTTATTCTTATTCCACGGCGCGATCGTTTTCAAGATCTCGTTGAAGTTACCTTTATTTATTTATTTTGCACGAGAAATATAGAAGTAAAATGTCGACACAGCAGGTAGGAGTCGCGGGTCAAACCGACCATCCGCTCAACCGAAACAAACTGCTTAAAATCAAACAGGCATCCCCTAAATTGCGAAATATACATGTATAACTTGTAACTCGGGTGAACTATATTTGACCCGTTTAACTTCGGCTCTAGAAATTCAAAACTACACCAAAGTCTAGAACTGTACTTCACATCCAATTTTCCAATCCACTAAGCCTGACCGACCAACTCTTGTCTTTGCTGTAACCGTTTTGGTAGTAGAATCCAAACTCATCTTCTGCCTCGTCTCGGCTTCCTTAACCTTGCATTTTCAAAAATAGAAATATTGGGGATTTGCAGCAAAGGTTGTGCGGCGCCCCTTGATCTCGAAGGATAATTAATAAAATAATATTGTATCTAGAGTGTATTATTTATTGTCAATTTTTTACCTAAATAGATATATTATCTCTCTATAATAAGTTATAATAATTATCTTCTTAAAATATGATAATTTTTTTTATTAATATATATTTTAAATAATTATATAATAAAAATAATTTAATTTTTAAATTAATTTAATAATAAATTATTAATTATTATAAATAATATTTATTATTTTTTAATAATAAAAAAATAATTAATTTATATCAATTATAATTTAATAATTTATAAAATATAATAATATTAAATATAATTTATAATTATAATAAATTATTAATATTATAACGATAAATTTAATGATTATAAAATAATTAATTGATTAAATTTAAAAATATAATAATTAATTTTTAAAAATATATTAATTTAAAATAATTTTTAATTATTTTAAAAAATTAAATTTATTTATTTACTTAAAATAATATAATATATCATTTTTTTATATTTTTTAGATTGTGAACAAAAAATTAAAATATAAAAAATAAAAAATTTTATAAATTATAAATTTTTTATAAATATAAATAAAGTTATATTAATATTATATTTTTTTAAAATTATATTATATAACACAGTTGAATATTGTTACCTTACATATATTTTAATTTATTTTCATAAAAGTTAAAGAAATTTTACCCAAAATCTCATAATAGCAGTTTTACTTTATCATCATATATCTAAATTTATCAAGTGAAGTGTGCATTTGAATGAGATATTATCTGTGAGAGTTATAACATTTATTAAAAGTATGACTAAACCTCAAACATTGAACTTACTGTTGATGCCTTTTGATTTGCCTAGTGTGCTCAGTCAAGTTCGTGCGATGTTTTTTCCACTAGATAGGATGTGCACTTATGAGCTGAGCCTATTTCCCTCACGCTGCTCTTCCCCTGTGCACTTTAGTTGTTTTTCCTAGCTCTCGACGGACCCTACTGTCCAAACCCAAGAATTGCTGAGATCTCTTCTAGGCCACTTACACCAACCAATGAGTGTTAATTCACTCACACGTTAGTTGGCCTCCCACTCTAATTTCATTAGATTCAATTGAATCCAAATTTGTGGACATAATCTTTTGCGCGGCTTAGGTCAGAACTTTTAGTCTCCAACTCACATGACAACATCGTGCATCCTGATCCCTACCAAGACAAATTTTAGATTGTTCTCATCCCCACCTACAAAAAACACTAGCAGAGACCATTGAAGTGTCTCTAATTCATAATAAGGAGCATTAATGGCTTAATCCTATCTCGCAGACAAATGCAATCAAACAAGAAGATAAGATGATATGGCATAATTAACCATGATCCTTTGCTCCAAAGCAACTACTCGTGCATTGTAATCTTTCTCCTTTGTATGTTTCCACGTTCAACTTGCTTGTATATTACCGGTTTTGCCTTTTTCTACTCTTTTTTATTTTTTTTTTTCATAAAGAGACTTATTGGATTGTGAATTATGCACTAGAGGTTGTTCTTTCCATTTGTGTAAACTCCATACCCATTTTAAAATGGGATAAGTACCGTTTGGGTCAATAACTTTTCATTTTTCGCAATGTAAATTAGTAACTTTAAAACTAAAAAAATTAGGTCTCTGCTGTCACGAATAGTAGATAATTGGGTTACATTTGTTAATTACACTGTTAAGCGCTTGTGTGACATTTGAGGTGCACAAGCCTCTCTCTCCTATTCGACAAGAGCTGCTAACATGGACATGCTGAGTTAGCCTAATTTGTTAACTCGCCCCGGTTCCACTCTCTCTCCTCGTGAAACCCCCTGGAAATGCATTGTTAGGTAAATAACAATTGCCATTAATGCATGATCAAGTTACAAACTATTAATTTAATGCACATTTGAGTCATCATTACCTTTGACAAGAATTTCACTGGTAATACCCTAATCCAACTTAGATTAGTTCACCAAAATCACAAAAAAAAAAAAAGAAACGCAATAAGAAGCTATAAAAGAATGATATCTCCCCTCTAAACAAAGGAATTGGAGAAAAGAGAGCTTCAAAATTGTTAAGGAAAGAATAAGGAAGAATAATGAGCATCTTGCTTATATCTTCTATCTACCATGAACTATACACATATCCCTAACTCTTTGTCCAATTTCATCTCTAGTATCTTGTTCAGGTTTTGCAATTACAAGCATAATCAACAAAACTCATGTAAGAATAAAGAAGAATAGTAAAAATAGTAAGCATATTGCTTTCTTCTTTTTTTGGTCCATGTCTAATTTGTCTTGTCTTTGTGCAAATTGAGGAGCAATCTATTTAAATAAGAAAAAAAAAAATCACATATAACTTTTCTTTATCACCACCAAAAAAAAGTTAAAAAATTTTAATTATTTTCAACTTAAATATAACTTGCTTTTATAAGAAGATAGAAATCATAGAGAGCTATACTTATTAAAAATAAAGAACATGCCTTAAATCATCGGCCAAGATTTGTCTTTGTCCGAACATGATTGAAGTCCCAATCCTTTTAGTTTCTTTCGTCAACGAGTGCCTTAGCCTCATCTTATTTCGTAGACAAGTGTAACCAAATGCTAAAATAAGACAATATGACATAATTAATGATGATTCTTTGCTTCCAGAGCAACTGCTTGTGTCGTTTTCTCCATTTAATTTGCTCGTATTTTATGGATTTAATCTCTTTTTATTTTATTTTTTTATAAAGAAATTTATTGTTTCGTAGGTCATACAATGAAAATTATTCTTTTTGTTTGTATAAATTTTATTCTTTTTTAAATTAAAATTTTAAATTTTAAAAATAAAAATAAAAATATTTATTTATTAAGATGTATATTTTTTGGGAGGAATTTGACAATTTTTTAATTTTATTTTTTAAATTCGTTGTTTTGCCAATGTACTTATAAAACCACCCCAATGGCCCCAATCCGCGATATCCATGTCAAGAAGTTGACCGTACAAGCCGGTCTCGCCAAGCCAAACGAACGGCGCGGATCGTCCTTGCACGTGCTTTTGCAATGCAATGCAGCGAACCCAAACTACGAAACACCCAGCAGAAAATCAAACTGTTGCTTCCGAATTTCAAAACTCATAAAGAGAACAAAGAAAAGCATTTCGCCGAAGAAGCAGCGTTCCTCTCTCTCCCTCTCTCTCTCTGACTATAACCATCTGCTGCTGGTTCGAAAAAAGCCGTAATAAGTGGAGAGAGAGAAAAAAGAAACAAACATTTGGAGACGCGCGCACCCAGGGGCGGGGACGCACACGCGCGCGCACACCCACACACACAAACACAGAGCTTTCGAAAACGAAAGTAGAGCGACAAAAGCTGAAATTGAGCCATCTTTGCCGAGAGAGAAACAGCACCAAGTAGTAATTAGCGTAAAGGAATTGAAGCTATTGCTTCCCTCTTCGAGCTTAGGGTTTCGTTTCTCTTCCTTGACATCAAGGTAAATTTCTTTCCTTCCTCTCATCTTATCATTTTTTTATTTTTATTTTTAATTTTTTAATTTTTAATTTCCTCTTCTAGCTATTTGTTTCTGTATTCTGATCGCATTTTGGTGCAGCTGTAATTGTTTGATGTTCTTTAAAATTATCGAAAAATCTTGTTCGAATTCGCATTCCGTGAAAAGTAGGATTGACTCTCCAACGCTTTGCTCTTGATGGCTAGTTTGAATTCTAGGGTTCGATCTTCTGTACTTATGAAAGGCTTTTTTTTTTTCCCTCTTTGGAGGAAATTAAGGAAATTTTTGTGGTTTGTTTTGACTCTTCTTGCCTGAAGCTTACGAAATTTTGTAGTTGACCAGTCACTACTGTTTGTAATCTTTGTTTTTATTCTTAAATTTAGTTTTCAATTTTATGTGGGAAATTGATTTAACTGTTCCTTGACTTGATTGCTATTGTATGAAGAAATTTAATGAGTGAATCATTTCATTATTTATAAAGATGATGTTTTAAGTAGTTGCTACTTCACAAATTGTGTCATTGACTTGCCTGGTGATTCTGATCAAGGTGCCATTAGATTTATATTTTCCTAAATTTTCAGCTCATGTGATAGGTGCAAATTCATGGGAAAGGTGAAAGCTGGTTTAGTGATATATATTTTGTTTTTGCTTTGACAATACTGTGTTTTGGTATCTGTCCTGGTATTTTTTTTTCTTAGCCTTGTTTTTTATTGTGGTATTGGATGTAACTTGGGTTTAAGCGTCCATTTAAAGGTATTGGTATTGAAACGTTTTGAATGTAGTTAAATAAGTTTAGACTCTTTGTCTTAGACTTGCTTTGCCATATGTAGATGTTGGTCTGTAGTTGGCTTTTTTTGTAAGCTTTAGAAAGCTGCTGACGTGCAGTTTTTCAGGTGTCCGACTAGAGGGTGCTGCACGGAAGGTAAAATGGCAAAATTTCTGTCATGATGAGTTAATTTCCTGCGTCATATGGTTAAATGATTATGCATTTACCAGATGTAGATTAACAAGTCAGCCAACTTGAATGGCTCTAGTGAGACAATTTGAAAAGTTCTAGTGAGGTGTAGATTAATAAATTGGTCAGTTTTATGCCCTTTAACAATGTGCTTAATTACAATCATTGGATTGCTATGGATTTGATGTCTTGTTCATTGCAGATTCTTGTGTTTTAGGTCTTCGAGTCTTTGTTTGGATTTTATTATTTTTCTTTGGGTTAAATATGCTCAATGAGTCTGTTGCTTTTGACACTGTAAATCAAGACTGGTAAATTGTGTAATTGTATGACATGTGGGAAAAAAAAAAAAAAAAAGAAGACAATTGCACTCTTTTGTTCTGTTCGTATTTTTGGCCAGATTACTCTATTCAACTAATTAAAAAATGGCGGAAAAATTGGCAAATTTGTCTCTATATTTAAGAAATGTTTGCATGTTTATGTTGTTTGGTGGATTGGATTATTGGTAATTATGCTTTGCTGATGGATGCTTTTCTATCCTCTTTTTCCACTCTAAAAGGAAAAAGAAAAGAAGACCAGATGTTTAGTGCAAAAGAAATTATTAACTTATTGGCACAAACAAGAAACTGAAGCTTCTCATGTGTAGTTTTTCACACTTCTATGACAGGTTTAGCTATGCATGTATCAATAAAGACAGCAATGAATCATTTCTGAAGAACTCTAACTTTACCATGCAAGGTTATGATGCAAACTGATAGAGGCTGAAAACCAAAGTTCCCTGAATGCAAGAAAATAAAGTTTCCAAATTTTTACCTGTTACTGCATAAACAAATTTCCTCACATTATCTTGAGTTCCAAACAACAATCTAATTGATCAATTCACTGTGCACAGTCCCCAAGGAATACCCTGTTGTTTAAGAACTTGGGCGTCCATCTTGGTGGCCTTAATGTTGAAACCCTAGGATGGAAGGTGAGTGATTTATGGGACAGGGAAGAGTGACCCCCTCTGATGTTGCTTATGGTCCAGTGAGCCTCCAATGGGCCAAAAAAGGGTGATTTTCTGGGCAGTTGGTTTCTCTTCATGTTTCTTTTGGCCATTCTTGTGCTGTTGGAATAGGTGGAAAATTAACGGTATTTAGTTGTATAAATGTTGCACTTTAATATAATGAATTACTTTTGTTTGCATTTCAGTCAAAATTCCTTCAGCCAGTTGAGAGTGGATGATTCTGTTGTACATTGTCTTATCTGAACTGTTTGCCACTAAATTGCATATGACAAATATGTGCATGGACACTATTGTGTTCTCATTGCATGAGATGTAGCCATTGTTTATATGGTCTTTTTATGGAAAAGGATAACTTTATGGCGGCAGTTTACTAAAATCATCTTGATGCAGACAACTAAGAGCCTCACACAAAGCCAATTCAGAAACATATTCAATTTAGAACCAGGCCCAATGTCCAATAAATGATTACAATGTTCTACTTCAGATATAGTGTTTGTCTCTTGTTATTAAGCTACAGTTTTGCCATGGGAATTTCTCTGATTCCCAGACTGGCTGGAATGGGCTGACTTGTGGTCTTTGCTTATTTGTTTAGGTATTTTTTGAGTTGTTTACTAATCTGAATTTTAATTGTGGAGAAAAGAGTTTGATTCAATTAGGATCAGTGGCACAGATAATTTGTAAGTACTTGTATAACGTTACCAATTTGATGACTTGACAAAATGAAGAGCGTTATTTTACAGAAAGTTTTTTAAGCTTTGGCTTTCCACAGATTGCTTAATGAAATTCTAACCTGTGGTGTGATGCCCAAGGCAATGATACAGGAAGAGGTATAGGAGTGTAGCTGTATCTTCTGTTATCCAGATTTTTATCTTGTTCTTTCATTTCCTTTTGTACCTTAAACCTTTCTCCTCTAGCTATAAACTTTCTGGTGATCTGTTATTCTACTATTCAAGAATGAGATAAACAAACTTAGATACCACTGAAAAATACTATGTATGTACTGTTGATTGCACTACCAAGAAAATTCTTAGGTGTCCTACTTCACTTGTCAACATTTTTAGTTACATTAGAAAATAAATGCTTGTTAGACTATTCTTTGTCCACCTGGTTGCTTAATTTTAACTGATTGAGAAATTGATCAAATAACTTTGGCACTTTGCTCTTAGTCTATAATAATGCTGAGTTGGAAATACCAGAACATAGTTAAGGTTCTATTGAATATTTCTGCTGGAAAAACTTGTTTAATTCTCTTTTTATTGCCAAGTTCCTTGACCTAGGGTGAAGTAATCGTCACTTAGTTTGGTTTGTAGTTCTAGTTGTACTATCTTATGGTTCACCAATTAAACCACTTAGTGTTGACAGTAATGTATCAAATAGCTTAGTTTTATGATATTGCTGTCACTTTCAGCTTATCTTATGTATAAATTTATTTCAAGGATCTTAAAATAGCGATGATAATGGATTGTACTGCTTTTGAGTTTGGAATCTAGATTTTGTGTGTTCATTTATGGAACCTAAATTCTCTGTGGCAGGCTTTATGGATTCTAATTTGAATTGTTGCAATTCATTGCTCAGTTGTTGTGTACAGCCTGGGGCTATCTGCTTAGCAATTTTGATTTTCCTATGCAGGGTCCTGTAACATAATTCTACAATTTTACTATATTCTGTGGAAAATAAAGAATTCATGTACCCTAAGGGGTTCTATAATGCTTGGAGGTATGATATGTGACAAGCAATGACCCTCGAAGATTTTTTCACCTTGACTGAGATGAAAGAAGGGCTTACAGTCCCTTCACGAGTACGTGAGCTGGTCACTGTGATGCAAAAAGAGAAAGATTGTGTTGTGAAGAACATTGGTGATGCAACCAGGCAGTGGGCTGCTGTTGCAAGCACAATAGCCGCTACAGAGAGAGAAGACTGTCTTGATCTTTTCATTCAACTAGATGGACTTGGGTTTATTGATAGATGGTTGAAGGATGCTCAAAGGGTCAGTCATGATACAAATGATGGCTTTGTAGAAGAGTCAATTACTGCATTATTAAGAGCATTGGAAAAGCTGCAAATAGACAAGGAAAAGTCTATATCTTCAGGGATCTGGATCACTGTCAATAATCTCATCCACCATAGTTGCACCCAGATTCAGGATAGAGCAAGAGCACTATTTGATGGCTGGAAAGAGCGAATGTCCAGTGATACAATTCCTGGAAATATTTGGGATGCTGGGGAATCTCGTGATGGGTTGCATAGCTGTGAGAGTAGCGGAACAAAGTTTGCTGTAGATTTGTGTCCTGCAAAAGGAAGATCTGATGGAGACAATAATGTGCCAGAACCTACAAGTGTTGATACTTCGCAGTCAAGAAGCTCAAATTCTCTTCAGCCAGAGAAGGCTGAGGAAGTAGGAGCTCAGCCTCATATTAATGAGATTATATCTAAAACAATTTTAGATAACAGAAATGCAGATGATAGATCATTGGGTCCTATTATAACCTCTGTCATGTCGATCTCTACACAAGAGAGTGCTTCACTTAAACAAGCCACAATAAGCTCATCTGAAAGGAGGTGTACTACTGAAATCCAGGATTTTTCAGTTCCCAAGCAGCAAATTGCTGAACCTGAGCCAGATTCCCAGAAGCAGCCTGGAATTTTCCAATGTAAATCGGGTCTGACAGCTTCTGCTGGCAGTAAAGTGGAAACTGGAGCTATTTCTGCTAGTGGTAATGCTACAAGTGCTCGAGAGGATGCAGAAGCCATGTTGCCAAACAATGTTGATGCCAAAGAGGATGATTTCTCTCTAAATCCTTCTGCATTCTGTGATGGGGAAATGCCCACGTCTGCACCAAAAGTTGGGGCAGATGATGTGGAGGCAACAAATCACTTCAATATGCTGCCATTCAAGGCAAAAACTAATGATGGTGTGTGCCATTGTGATGGTGCTCTGCTGGACCAGTCAGGCACTGAGAGTAGATTGGGGAAATCCAACGATTTACAATCTCCTTTATCACAGATGGAGGAAGCTGGAACTGATGATGATCTTAGGGAGGATAGTAACAATGATAGGGGGCTTTGTAGTGATGAGGATGAGGATCTGAGGGATGGTTCTGATTTCGCTAAACCTACAACTGATGCCAGGAGTCCTAATCTTATTGATGGGAGAAGATCTGATATTGAGCTCGAATATGGCATGGTTGATGCTCTGGAAGTTGCACGACAAGTTGCTCAAGAAGTAGAGAGAGAAGTAGTGGACTACAGAGAACCATCCTGCAGCTCATCTTCAGATAAAATTGTGGGAGGTGATGTTAGGCAGCCAAGTAGCCCAGATTCTGTTGGTGAAAAACTGGAACTACCCTCTGGGTCCTTACCAGATGAAATGACAGCTATAGAAAATCAGCCCGCTGAGATAGCTACCAAGGGAGAAGGGTGCTTAATTTATAATTCAGATAATCTGGACACTGAGGCAAAAAATTGCATGCAAGAATTGGAATCATCTCAGGTGAATGAAGTGGCTAAAGAGCAAGAAGTTAATGCTGAGAAGGCTATTTGTGATTTTGATCTCAATCAAGAAGTCAGCGTTGATGACAAGGAGCATCCAGTGAATTCCATATTGATCCCCATTTCTGTTGTTTTAGCCTCAAGGCCAGCAGCTTCAGGATTGCCCTCAGCACCTTTTCAGTTTGAGGGGACCCTTGGGTGGAAGGGGTCTGCAGCTACTAGTGCTTTTCGTCCAGCTTCACCCCGCAGAACTTCTGACAGTGATAAGACTCTTGAGACAGGGTGCAGCAGCAATACACCAAAACAGAGGCAAGATTGCCTTGATATTGATCTTAACGTCGCTGGATGTGGAGATGAGAGAGTCCTGTGTATTGCATCTGAAAGACAAAATCCAGTTTCATCTGAACCAAAATCTGGGGAATCTTCTTTGGAGTTGGGTTCTAGAAAATCAGACAGGCCCAACCTAGATTTAAATCGCGTAAGTGATGATGATGCTCCGCCGTCAGATTTGAGAATGGAGGGCCATCTCTATTCACGGAATGGCCATTGCAGCCCATCACCTGCCTCATCATCATCTTCAATGCAGCCCTCAATGAGAAACTTCGATTTGAATGATAGGCCCATGTTTGTCAACGAATTCCCAGATCAAGGGCTCAATCGTGGCAAGTCTTCCCAAAATCCAAGTTCACTTGGGGGATCTGGACCTGCTGATCCTGCTATATCCATCATGGGTAAAAGAGTGGAAGTGGGCAATAGAGTGGATGTTGGTAGCAAGGATTGGATTCCTCAGATGCTATCCTCGCAGAATGGCAAGCCTCCAGAATGTGCAGTTGATGTTAATGCAGTGAGAATGGGGAATGGTTTTGGTATGGTTCCATTGGCTTCAGACACACACTCTCCTTTTTTCGGGTACAATGGACTGACATCCATCTCCTCGGCTATGTATGGACCTGGTAGTTCATTCCCTTATGTGGCTGATTCAAGAGGAGCCCATTTCGTGCCTCAAATTATGGGCTCTGCATCTGCTGTTTTACCATGCTCCCAGCCACCATTTGTCATGAGCATGACTGGTGCACCCCTAGGCCCAGGTGCTGCAGGATCCTCACGACCCAACTTCGTTCTAAATTCTGGCTTCGCAATTGACGGAGGGAATACGAGGCAGTTTTTCATGCCTGTTCAAGGTAGGTCACTCGAGGCCAGCTCACGACCTTCTTCAAGCTCTGGGGTGGGTGGGAAAAGGAAGGAACCAGATCGTGTGTGGGATCCCTACTCGTTACAAAATAAGCATCCACAAGGTCCCTGGAGATGACTTTCCATTGCCAACGTCAAGTTGATTATTCGGCGATTTCCAAAGATAATTTATAAAGCAAGCCCGTCGGCTTTAGAGAGAGTAGACCTGGCACTGAATAAAAGTGGGGAACTGTGAGATAAATTGCTCGAGTGGGGATGTTTAGGTGTTATTTCTTTTAATATTGGCATAATTTTTCGATTTTTCTCTTCACTGTTCCATAGATGACTGTTACAGTCATGGAAGCTTTGCTAAATGTAGCTGTAATTTCTATTGCCCCCATGCCAAAGAAATTTTAAATGAACTAATTCTTTTCTTTTTGAAGTTCTTTGAAGTTGGAAGTTCTCAACGGAGTTTGGTGTGTATTGGAAATCTCCTCTCCTTTCGCATATAGAAGCTTTGATATTTAGGCCCGCATCTACGCCTGCCGAACTGGGTAAGTGCCCCTGCAATGAGTTTCATTACATGGATGGTGAAAAACAAAGAGTGGGGAGGGAGGAGGGGTGTCAGAATGAGACATGTGGATCTTATCTCCTGTAAGATGATTTATATCTTTTATTGAATTTTAAGTTTTTCTCGTAAAACACATGATGTGAGATAAACTTAAAATTTTTTTTCTTGGTTGATTTTATATACATCTATTATTATATTTGTTGTATATTTTATTATTTATATTATATGTTATATATATTTTCGGCTTAAAATTAACAAATATAAAAATTTTGTAACATATGGGTTCCACGCACAAGTCCTCTCTCCATCAATTTTCTTACCGGCCAATGATTAGTTGTTAAGAAATTTTTAAAGGTTTAAAATTTAAATTTTTATTTAATAATTCTTCAGAAGAAAATGGGTATAAAATTTATAAAAACAAAAAAATATTTTTATTTTACAATTTACTAATAAAAATTTAAAATTTTAATATATTTAAAATTTAAACTCGATATTAAAGAAATCTCAAGACTTAAAATTTAACCTATGCAGAATTTAATTTATATAAAATCACAAGGATTTGGAACTCAAAATAATCCTACACAACCCAACCCAACCCAACCCCATTTTCGTTTGCCACCTCTATACCCACAAGAACCAAGATGGAAGGATACCATTGACTTGGATCATCGTATTATAACTTCAAGTATGATGACTATGTATCATGTCATTGCCGTGATTATGACTCTAAGGATACAGAGTGTTGTTGGACTTGTTACAATCATATTTCTGTGCTTGTTACGATTATGCTTATATTTGTTTTATGACGTCTTAAAACTCAAGCATTTGACCATAGTTCACACATCTTATTTTGTTCTCATCTTTTTAAATGTCATCTCTCGAAATACAGAGGTCACTTGAAATAGAAAACAATTGAGCCGTCCATTCTTTGTCCCCCAAAAGAACCAAGAAATTGCCTTCCATTCTGGCAAGGCGCTGATTTGTGTTATTAACCCCAAAAGTTGTCAACTCCAGATGATCCAGGGAATCAACACAGGTTGAGAGTTTTAATTGCCGTCAAACCGTCAAGCTTTATAGGACAACATCCCAGGCAAGGTACTGACAGCTCCATCATGACTCGGCATGGCATTGAAAATGTGGAACTGTATGGCAAATTGGCGATGCCAGTGTATGCTGATGGCAAAACTCCTTGCCGCCAATTGATTACACAGAGAACTAAGCCTCACTGAATTGATGAGGCTCACAAAGCAACGGAGCAGAGAACAAAAACAAGAGTGACTCGCACTTGGCACGGCAATAGTATACCGGATAATTACTTAAAATGCAGTACATACAAAGGAGCACCCACTGGATGCAACATTCCCCAGCAAAATTTCCATACAAACGCAAGGATAAAACCGAGAGAGGCCCCTAGCAAAATGATGGGTGTTGCTCCATCACCGGCTCACTGAAGCAATTGCCTCTCCTCACAAACGAGTAACGCTAGGCATAGGACTTCCATAAAACATTGTGTCAACAACAAGCATTAACGATTGAATCGATTATACTACCTCCGCTTGTACCTGGAAATGAAAAAGACGAGAATATTAATCCCAAAAGTTAATATGAAGCGCAAATAACCCTATGCTGGCACTATCAACAAAGATAATAGAAAAGCGAAACAGAGATTATCTTGTTCAATCTTCTACAACTTTTCCTTGTCAAATTATGTAGAACTTGCAGGGTTTGACTAAAGCAACTGTTGCATTCAAAGAAAATAATCAGGACTACGTGGAGAAAAAAAAAATAGAGATATGTTTATCACTAATGAAAAGAAAAGAAAATATTTTACCCATACAACCACCTTACACTGGCATTGACAAACATCAGATGAAAACACTTCCCGAGATATAATATTTTTGCATTCACAGCTACATTCATGGTTGGAAGATCAGAACAGAGGTTGGACACTATCAATTGTTTTCCTATTTTCAATTTCTTTTTAAAAATACATTATTATTTCATAATAATAACCTGGGGAGTTATGGTTTTATGAATACATACTACCATGAAACATCTTAGTCCTTGAGTTTTTCTTATTAGTTCAATACTGTGGGAATTTTAACTTTAATGTTTGAACTTACATTCAATTCTATACCGTGCTTTGCTCTTAACTCAATTCTCGGACTTCATCTTATTTAAAACACATTCAGTGCAAGCAGGAAGCAAGCTCTTTCACTAAAAATAAAACCACCAACAAAGAATTAACAATCAATTAATACCGTGATTTGCTCTTAAATGAATTCTTGGACTTCTTGTTTCCTCTCCCCCTATTGCCTCTCTTCTGCTTGCTCTCACTCATGTCACTCTGGAATAGCTCATGCATCTCCTCTGTCCTTGATTGAGTTCTTTGGGAAGAACGTTTGGACTTCTTGCTGGCCTTCTGGACAACCTTGCCAGCGTCTAGTGCCTTCTT
The DNA here is from genome assembly GCA_037832385.1 of Rhizophora apiculata. Lineage (NCBI taxonomy): Eukaryota > Viridiplantae > Streptophyta > Magnoliopsida > Malpighiales > Rhizophoraceae > Rhizophora > Rhizophora apiculata. The sequence goes on along the minus strand of CM075430.1, from coordinate 535,021 downwards.
CGCAGCTTTCACTGCTTTCGCCCGTTGGTATCCCAGATCAACCAGGGACAGTCCAGTCTTTTCCTTCTTATTTTTTGCACTAGTCTGCAGTATCATCATGTCAGTGCAACATCATTCAACAACATGGATAGTAGAAGCCACAGCATTGAAGCAAAGATAGTTAGCTAAATTATCTTTTTAGAAAAACCTGTGATTGGAGAACATCTTTGATCATTACAGATGACCATTTACATTAAATATTATCTGGCATTCAAAAAAATAAGAAAAAAAAAACTAAAATAAAAATGGCAAGAACATCAGGACAACTTTTGCACACAGACTGGACAAAATGGAAGGAAATACAGACCCCTGGTTTTTTGATTTGTTCTTCATCCTCCAACATTTCTCTGGCAGCCTGTAATTTTCGGCGCTTCTTCCGAGGCAAATTTTTCTGTTCAACAAACATTGGAATTGGTCACTGCATTATTATTTGAAGAAAATGTTCCCATCAAAAATCAATAAAGTTTTGGAAATTTAAACACCTCAAGCTCTCTCTTCCTCTTTTCCTTCATTTTAAGATCTTCAGCCTGTTGTGCACTTATCACCTCATTTCCAGAACCTTTTTCATTCTCAGCTGATTCCTGCCACAACCAATTTCAGGTATCTTGCAATTAGTTGGAGAAAATAATATTGTTTGATTTGAAGTTCTTAAGACTGAAAGCAGCAGCATATGGCACTTGAGAAAATAGCTCAGCTTTGGCATACTAGCAATTGCCTAAGAAGGACAAACATCATCAATTGAATGTTTGCCTCCTCTGACATGGCAACCAAATTAGACAAGTTCTTTTACCATCCATATATAAAGTATAAATAGAAATTTCAGCCAGCAGACAACTGCCAGAAATTATCAAGGGTGTATCCTTCATGAACATGGAGAATACCAAATTAAAGATTTTTTAGCTAGAACCATCAAAAATAAAAAGACCTTTCTTATACTAGCTACATTCCAGGCTGAAGTTTCCTCCAAAATTAGTGCTATATTACCACATCTGGCACAGAAACTAGGAACTTTCTTAGTGACAACTTCTTATGATGTCCAAGTTTCCCTGTCAGCAGCAATTTCTAGTGCCACTGATATTATTAACCAAGCATCAATTTCCACCTTATGGACACCCAAGACAAAAAAGTCAGATATCTTTTATCATTATTCTTTTTCCTGCTTTTTTTTCCATGCAGTTTTCTTTACAAAGAGGGGGTGCTGGAGTTTGAGAGAACTAAACAGCCATGAATGGTCCAACTTACCTTTGCTGCTTTTGCTACAAGCTTTTTCTCTTTCTCTGTTACAAACCAGGTCCTCTTGGGACGTGAAAAGATTGTATCCTTATGCGCAATCATGTTTTCTGCCTGCATGGATATAAGTTCATGTACTTAGAGCAACTGTCCAGGCCACATATACTTAAATTATGGAGTGCAAAAACAATACACTGAGAATAGGAAGCTTCCATGCAATTCCCTATGCTAAGAGGGAATGACTGGAGAAACAAAAAATTAATGGATGAATCTTGGCATACTGTGTGCGTTCAGGTAGAACTAAGGTTGAAGGGCTTCAAAAGGTGACACCTCCTAAACATTGGGATTAGGAAGGGCTTTAATAGACATAATGAAAAAGGGTAAAAGCTAAGTCAAAATGGAATACAAATAAATTCTTCCTTAGCTTTAGAGAAACTGGTAGAACTAATGTCAAATTGCAATAGGCAATTCTGTCTTTGGAAACGACAATATAGCATAAAATGGTCAGATGTGATGAATATATGAGAATGCATTTGTATGGAGTGCACATGTGTGTGTAAACTAGATAAAGACCTTTGTTGCCTCCATTTCAGCTTTTCGCAGGGCTCTCTCTTCCCTGTAATGATTCAATATCTAATTTAGTATCATTTGAATGAAGTGGAAAAACAAAAGGAAAAATTATGGGAACAAAATTCAATCAAGACCTCTCTTCTTGAAGAATGTCAGCAATTTGACTTCCCATTTGTTCAATAAACTGAGACCACTTCGTAATTGACTGCTCTGCAACAATTCGGCTTTTCAACTTTGAACCAGCTCTCTTTGCCTAAATTGATAACACAATCTCCACCAGATAAGCTTTTTTAAAATTCTACTGAAAATAGCCACAACAATTTTTAGAAGACAAGCTACTTTTTAAATTTTCGACATATTTAAGCATGACTAATGGATAGAAGCTAAAAAAGAATTTTCTATCTTTCTTTCTTTTTTCTACTTTTTTTTTTTTTTTCTGTAAATTTCACAAGCAATCACATAGTTAATGCCTATAGAATCCATCATAACTATGTGAACCTTCTATAAAGAATACATCCATATCATCAAAAATCAGATGAAAGGTTCTCATTTGGGTCCTTGTTTTTAAACTGCTTGACTTCAGACCTTTTTTAGTTTTTAGTTTTTTAGTTTTTTTCTTTTTTCTTTTTTCCATAGACTGACTGACTTCAGACCTACAGTCAAAGAATTTCTCACAATCAAATGTTCCTGTCCATGTATTCTTCCCATTAAAGCTGGAAGGGTAGGTGAGTTTGAAGCAGGGAAAGAAGACTTTGAATTGCATTAGACTGAAAACAAACAGAATACAGAGAAATCCGCAAGAAAAAAAAAAAATTCAATTCAATCTCCAAGCATATTACAACCAACAGCTGCAAAGACCATTCCTTAAACTATATTTAAGCTTAAACCGTAGGATCAAAGAAACAAATTCCCAGCAGCTGGGGTTTCTAGCCACAAGCTTCAGCAAGCATTCACTTGCTTAGGTGTTGCAACTATACAAAGCCTTGTCCACAAAGGCCAAGAACAAAGACATCTATGATGAACTCAAATTTCAGGAGCTCACAATAATTCTAACTTTATGAAATCATAACCAAATCATCATTCACACATCATCTACAGTAGCAATATTTCTTCAATGAATAAGATTTGCATGAGCAAGTAAAAAACAAGATGCTGCTTAGTTTGTGTTTGCACATTTATATCATAAGCAATGGTACTGATGGGTCATTTTCAAGGAATGCATAGTGTACAAAAGCTAAACAAGAAGAAATGTTGCAAGGGAGAATGTATGCCTCACAATTGCTTTCAACAAAGAGCGATCATTATCTGTGACAAATGTAACAGCATATCCTTCCCTGCCAGCTCTTGCTGTACGACCCACTCTATGAACATAGCTGCATAAAGAAACAAAGAGATACACAATAGAGCAATTCTGTAAGTTTTACAGTGCCAAAAAAGCATTGCAGAGTGAAATCACTAAATGATGCTCCAATTAGAACTGACATGTAATCCTCATTCAACATCCCACAAAGTTCACTGCATTGATTCAAAAACAGTTAAGTATATACCTTGTAAGGTCACGAGGACATGCATAGTTGATAACTGTTTGCACCCCAATGATGTCAAGTCCCTGTCAGGGAAAAAAGAAGGGGGGGGAATGAAAAATGCACCACAGCTTCATAAAAATACAGCTTAAAATTACCAAAACATGTACATAATATTGAAAAAGAAGGCGCAACAGGAGGAAGACCAGAATAAATATACATAGGATATTACCATTAAAAGAATCACATGCAACACATTCAAATCTTAGAATCATGCACTTAGCATATTTAGCAAAGGTAATAGTATCCGACAAATGGAGGATGCCAATTCACATATACTCTAAAGCATATTCATGTGAAAATGCTACCCATTGTCAAGTAAATTATAACAATGGAATACACAAGTTTTAGTTGCACCACTCACACGAGCAGCCACATCAGTTGCAATCAAAAAATCAGCTTCTTGCTTTCGGAAAAGCTCCAAAGCCTATACCAGACAAACAATAAATGTTTAAGAGCAAATAATTATGTAATATATGAGCATCATCAAATGAACTAACTATTTCATAACACATTAGTGTATAATTCTTTAGTAACAAATTATGAGACAATACAGAGAAAGCAACCTCTTAAATTCAGTCACTCACATCAAGACGCTGGACTTGTGTAAGATTTCCATGAAGCTCAGCAGCTTTGTAGCCAGCTAATCCAAATAAAATCTTCAGTCGATGTGCTGCTTGCTTGGTTCCACTATCAATGGAAATTTCAATTGATCAAATGTAGAAAGCAACAATCCCATGCCAAAGTCTTAGTTTGCTCTTCTTTCAAGAACAAATTTCAATTTTTCATCATCCTAACAGCAAGACCCAATTCACTACTGCTTAAAATCAGCACATGAGCTATGCTTGGTTATTTTCCATGTGCTCTTTTACATTTATCCAACCAGTGATTAAGGAAATTTCAAAAATTCCAGTGAAGAAGTTACTTTAGAATTAGAACTTCAAAATAACTTGTGAAATTATGCCCAGCAATCCAGTCTCAGTTCTAAACAATTGATGTAAATCAATTTAAAGATTCAATACTAACCTAGATAGCCTAAATAAGATATATCTTATTAAATAACCACTATATATATTCACAAAGAAAAAAGCAAACCTATAAATATAACAACCTGAAGATTATCACTTTTGATGTAAAAGTTTTTGAACACAGTGCAAGAAGAACAGCCTCCTGGTTGACCTCACGCATCCTGCGTATTCTAACCACCCTGCAGAAGAGAAAACCATTGACCTGAGAAGTTGGATGTAATAAACGCAGTTCACCTAAGGGATGATTTCTTGAAGTGGGACAAAAGCATGAAAATGGTTATCAAAGGCTAACAATCAAGTAAGCCTTCAGAGAGTTTTTGTAATTCACCAAAGACAATAAAATAACCCACAAAAGAGAACTTTGTTTGATTGATAATTCATAGATTGATAAATTGAATAAATCGGTACTGTTAGATTGATAGATTGAACACATTGTTACTGTTTAAGGCCCTATTTATACTAGTTGCTAGGATAATTAACATCTAAATGTGCTCCTAAAGTCACTCACTTGATAACATTTCAGCTAAAACTCCTAATTAGACTAAAATACCCTAAAAATCAACTAAATAAATTGTAAAATAAAAATAATCAAAGACTACAGCATAAATTGTCAAATAGTAGAAAATTGTCTTCGTGCCTTGTCCTAAGTCATTTCTTTGCAAATTAAACCTCTACTGGACCAGCTTCAAAAAGGATATTTTTATAGCACAATGTAGTAGCAAAGGAGAGCAGCTCTCGTAACTCAGTTACAGCACCCATTTAGTAAGCAAGAGGTCTTGAGTTTGAATCTAAACAAGAGCAAGATGAACTGTTTTGTTTTTTGTTTGAAGGGCAAGCCTTGGTGTAACAGAAAAGTTACTCTATTATAATTTGGTGGTCACAGGCTCAAGTCGTGGAAACAACCTCTTTGCAAAAACAAAAGTAAGGTTGCATGCATTTAACCCTCTTCCCCAGACCCCACAAATGTGGGAGCCTCATGCACTAGGACACCCTTTTTTGCACTAGCCATGAACAAGTAAAAATAGGGAGCAGAATGAAGTACTCCTCTGTCAAGGTTGCTGGTCGTTTTGCAGATGGGTCAGCTGATAGACGTAGTGGTTTAGTAAGAGAAAGCTTGATAAGTTCATCAACTTCTTCGGTCATTGTAGCTGAAAACAGCATGGTTTGCCTCCTTTTGGGACATAAGCGAACCTGCCAACAAACAAGAAACTCATTAGGAAAGATCTTAATAGGCAATAAAACAATTTAACCAATCCGATTTTCCTAATGTAGCCATCTCTATGATTTACGACTTGTGGAAGTTACAAGACTTTGAAAAGAAAAATGTAGAGTTTAAACACCCTACAGAAACTGTTGTTCCTCACTAGCTGATAATTGTTTGTAGTTACCACTCTTGTATAAGCAAACAAAGAAAAATCAAGCATACCAACTCCTGAATTTCAGCACTAAATCCCAGCTCCAGAAGCCGGTCTGCTTCATCAAGTATTAGAACTGCAAGATCATCCAAATCGACAGACAAAGAATTCCGCAAGTGATCTATCATCCGCCCTGGAGTAGCCACAACAATGTCAGGCATTGATCTCAAGGCAGCCTCCTGCACCTAAAATAAAGTTGCCATCACTGATATATTTTTAATAAAGGCAGAAGAGTGTAAGAGTATATTGAAGAAGGAAAGCTAGGAGTTCCCATAGGTTTCTCACACAAACAAACAGAATTGTTTTTTTTGTTAAGCATTACATGTCAATTCCACCAAAAACTGTCTACTGCACCTCATGAAATCCAGAGAGGCCTAAGCTACAATTGACAATATCATGGTCTGATTACGTTATGCTATGCTCATCACTTGAGTCAAAAAGCCCAAAATAACAACAAAAAATGGAAGAAAAATAAAGAGAGATTCCTTTTGAAAAAGAAAACTATGTATTATTCCCCTGAAAAAACCACGTGTTTATGATATAGAATTAGCAGGGATTAAATGAGACACCAACCTTGGTTGAAAGACCGCCAACAATCAAGCAACATCTAATATCAGTAAATTGAGCAAGTTTCTCTACCATGCTGTGAACCCTGAAATAGGAACAACCAAATCACACTTCAATGAGTTTAATTGAGACAAGATTGAGCTTAAGTAAGCAGCAAAGAGGCAAGGGGGGGAAAAAAAAGAGAGCTAATGAAAAGAAATGTTGGGTTGAAAGAATATAATTCCCCAAAATCATTCCTCCAAAAAAATCAACAGAATATATATTCCCTTTTTCTTCTTCATCCAAGCATGCATATCACACATATCTTTGTATGATATCTTGTGAAGAAGTGAAATTGTGGATGATAGTGTAGGTAAAGACAGCACTTACTGAACAGCCAATTCTCTGGTCGGAGTAAGAATCAGTACCCGTATTGCTGCAACACGTTTTGGCCGGTACAATAGTCTTTCTAAAGTTGGTAATGCAAAAGCAGCTGTCTGTAAAAGGGAAAAGGGTTTCAAAACAACATCATTGGCCAACAAATTGAAGCAATATCCAATATATGACACGTGAGTGCTGCTATTTCAACAAAATCAATAAAAGTAATTTTGTAAATAAAATGCTTCCATCCCAGTTAAGCACTGAAGGGGGTAAAAAAGAAAAGAAAAGAAAAAGAAAAAGAAAAAGAAAAGTACCTTCCCAGAACCAGTAATGGCGCTCCCACAAATGTCGCGACCAGTGAGAGCGAGTGGTATACATGCTGCCTGTAGGCAGAACCCTAAAAGTTCAGCAACCCCAAAATGGAACGAAAGGAACTAAGACTAGGTTTTGGGAGGTGGGGGGGGGGGAATTGAAACCTGAATTGGAGTAGGCTTAGTGTAACCTAAAGCCTCGCTAGCCCGAAGCAACGGGCGAGAAAGATTGAGCTCTATAAACGAATTCGCGTGGAAGGAAGCTCCCGTTGATGGTGCGAAAAAAGAATTGCTCTCTTCTGCATTACTAGTCCCATCCTCATCCTCATCTTCTCTATATTCTTCCTACGAAGCAGAATTAGAATTCAATGGATAAATTAAAAAACAACAATAACAATAATAATAATAACAAAAATTGACCTACCTAAAATATATACATATGAAGACTGCCAAAGGGAAAATTGAAAAGAGATTTTTTAAGTACTTGTTTGTCTGGTTCCGAATCAGAGGCATTGTTGTCGGCGGTGGTGGTGGGATGTGGGACGGGAACAGAACGTTGCTGGAGAGCTTTTGAAATCTTGAAATCGACGGAAGTGGTGCTTCGGCGAGCGTGTTCATCGGCGACGGATTCGGAGAAAGAAGCGAAGTCCCAAGGAGATTGAGTATGCCGATTTGACGGCTTCTTCCTTTTATCTTCATCTTCATCCTCCGCCTCTTCGCCTTCTTGATCCTGATCTTCTGAGTCTGAGCCACCGCCGCCGCCGCTGTCGTCTTCTTCTTCGTCGTCCTGGGAATGAGGCAACTCGGGCTCTTCGTCGCTAGGAGGCTCAAACACAAAGCTACGAGCCATGGAAGGGATTAAAGAATGGCACAAGAAGCTCGGATAGGGGTGGCCTCCGTGTTATTGTCGTTGTTGCTAAGAGTCCTTTTTGTTCTGCAAGGATGGGGTTTTGAGAGACCGTTGCAGCCAAAAATAGTTGCCAGGGTTTTAGGACTTTGTCGTATGTGACAACTAACTGCTAATAATACTTAGAAGAACAAAGATACCTCTTTTTTTTTTTTTTATCGCAAGTTAAAATTAAATTTATTTTTAAGAATAGAATTTAATTCAATTGACTGGTTTAGTATGTGAATTCTAGAATTAAACTCCTAGTTAATTCTAAAAAAATAAAATAAAATAAAATAATTTTTTTAATTTAGTATAATTATTTTCTTTTAGATTTTAAAATTCAGGTAAATTGTGATAATAAAATAATTTTTAAAAATTAAGTAGAATTGAATTAATTTTATTTATTACAAAAACAATAACCATTTATTCATTAGGCAAAAACTATGAAATACAAATATTTTGAAACTGTTTTTTGTGTTGGACATGACATTCGCTCAATGCAACTTAAACTTGTGTCAAATACTCAATAATATATCCAATAAAAAATAAAAATAAAAAATTTTGGACATGGACATCAGATATTTTAATTGACAAATTAGACACTTCTATTATTATTTGTATTAAACACTTTTTAATTAATATCTCAAAACATATAAAATTAATTTCATAAAATTTATGCACATAATAATTTTTAATGAATAATTTAATAGTCAAAAAAAATAAATATAAATATTTTATCTCAATAATTATATTAAATATTTTAATTTAAAAATTCTTAAATATGACTATATATATATATATATATTAAACTTATTAACAGAATATTAATTATAATGTAAAAAAAACATTATAATTTGTGAGTTTTTATCTGGCAACTGCCCAAATTGGCTTGGACTTTCGCAATGGTAACTTTTCTGATCGGATTTAAATATAAAACCCCAAAACATGAGGTGAAGGGGACGCCAAGGCCTTCCCTAAGAGGAAGATGGTCATCCAACGGTCTGGGTCACGCTCTTGCAGAGTTGATGTCTGTGTATATACATTTAGGGTTGATTATGAAATTCATTATTTTTCATAAATCCTCATCCCATCTTATTTAAAGTTTTTTTTTTTTCGAATTAATATTTATTCATCGTAATAGAACATTCTTTTTTAATTGCTTTAGGGTAATTTTTCAAACAAAATTTTATTTTCAATTATGATTTTTAATTAAAAAGAAAAAAAAAATATATCAATTTATATATGATTTAAATTAATAATTTTAAGTATAAGATCATAAATATATATATATTATTTTTTTATTAATTTAATAAATTTATTTATTTAATAATTTAAATAATTTAATATTAATTCATATATATTAATATTTTTTATTAAAAAAATATACGTATGTTTGCCTGACAATTTTATCAAATATTTAATGGTGATAACGAGTTGATTTGAAGTAATAAATTAACAAAATAGATATTTTATAATTTTAATTTGATGAGAATTACTTTTATAAAACATATTAATTACATATATTTTATTTTTAGGGCCTAGTTTTTTCAAGCCAGCCTGGTCTATAGGGCCCGTACTCTGGGTCGCTTGAGTATGACTACATCCTCGTAACTTGACCTGCCCTGACAATAAATTGTCGTGGTCAACTTCGTGTCCAACATGTGGAGTGAAGAATAGCTAAATGGTAGTTTTGTTTTTTTTTTAAAAAAAAATATTTTAATAATTAAAATTTTTAATTTCAATCTTTTTGAAGCCTTAATATAAAGTTTATGAAAATATAAAAAATTACTTTCACTACATAAGTTCAATAAATTTTTTAATATATATATATATATAGATTTTCAAGTTGTGATAAATTAAGTTTCGATTGCAAAATTTTTTGTAGATTATCTGTTTTAGCCTTTAAATATCATTTCAAAGTGACTGGCGGGCTTCAATTTTTGCCGAATTACGTCGCCAGATCATCAATTCCCTTACATTGCTCCTTCGAAAGTGTGCTGAATATCCAAGGTTAGGTTAAACACATGTCCACAATTAAAAAAAAAAAAAAAAAAGTTAAGCATATGTCCACGGAAAATTTTCTTTGGACAAGGCGATCAAACACCCAAAAACAAAAAAGCCAAAACCAAAGCCACCCTTACGTCTGCATCCAGTTGTTAAATGTTTGTAGTTGAGTGGAACTTCGAGTGCATCACTTGAATAGTTTTATCCCATGATTGAGACTCTCATTGTTGACTTTTTGTTTAAACATATGAGGAGCTTAAAATAAGAAAGTCATCACCGATGGGGAATGGTTATTAACAAAGAAAAAAAAAATGTTTAATGTCATATAAAAGCTAAAATTATTTGCCTTAACTCTTGAAAAACGTTACTTCTGACAGTAATATCTGTTGCTCTCACAGTAACATGTGAGACAATGAAAACGGCATGTTCTGCCTTAATTATGCTTAGGTGCGGCTGACCTTCTGTGATTATCCTTTTAAGGTTGCTCGTCCGGTGCATATTTTACTAATTTTGTTGCTTGGGGCTGTGGTTAACGGCACCTAGCGATGTCATGGTCGGTCAACGTCTGTGCAGATACGTGGCGATCCCAGAGAGCATAATCAGCTACTCTCCCACCGTCCCGCGTCCCAATTATGGATCCACGCAAGGCAACCCCCGTTCCCATACACAAAATAGAGCGTACGAATACCTAAGAATTCGATTTCAAACGTGCAAATGTTACAATTTTTAATTGTTTATGGCACAAAATTTTGTACACCACCATCATTTCTTTACTTTTTTTGTTTCATTTTCATGTTATGCTAGGTGGTACGCCAACTACAGCCAGACCATTTCACGAGGGGATTTCACGTCCTCTGTCAATCGCGTCACCAAAAGTGAGTAACGGCTGATAAGCCCTCTGATTCTGACCAATACCATCACATGAAAAAAACAAAAACAAAAACAATTGTTCCATTACTTCGTTAGATTATTTATCAGGAATCTAATTCCCTTGTGGAATTTTTTTTTGATAAAAAAATAATAAAAATAAAAATAAAAATAAAAAAAGAGAGAGAGAAAGAAAGACCATGTGTTAATATATATATGTGGCCACATTGATTTCTAAAACAAAAGGCCAAGATTCGAGGGCAGGTATCTTCAAACACGTTAGGTAGATGGAATATGTCGACGCATGTTGAATTTGTGGATGATTTGGGAAGCCAAATGCGGATTTAATTTACCATTTCAAGGCAATCCATTTTTGTTATGTGAATCTTAATGAGCAATTTGGTTAAATTGGCCGGCTATTAGTTAAATGTAAGAGTGGGCCTCTCTACCTTAATTTTTGACATACATCGTTTCTTTACCACAAATCTATCAACCCAAGCAAACAGTCTTTTCCCCTCCACTTATTCCTCTTATAAATATCATCATCCTAAAACAATATACTATTTCTGTCATCAATTCGAGAAGCAGGAAAACTGCACGTCACCGGCCTCTAAACCCATCATTTTGTTTTTTTAATCTTACCTTAAATCTCTCAAAATGGATCATATCTTCTCTGGTTCTTTTCTATTCATCTCTCTCGCTTTGCTGACAATCTGCAGAGGTAATGTTCCAAAAGAAAAACAAATGAAAGAAGACTCTTGCTGAACATGCAATTTGATTTCCTTAAGCTTTTTTTGACAAGAAATGTCCATTCTAACTTTATCGTCGGCTGTCTTTGTTCAAATACAGGCGTGTCGGGGTCTACGTTTACTGTGATAAACGGATGTGACTACACAGTGTGGCCAGGCATTCTTGCCAATGCGGGCAGCTCAGCGTTACAAAGCACTGGGTTTGAGCTTCCACCTGGTGGGTCTCGATCCTTTCAAACGCCTCCTAATTGGTCCGGCAGGTTGTGGGGCAGAACCAGTTGTACGTTTGAACCGAGTACCGGTCAGGGCAGTTGCCTTACCGGCGATTGCGGCACCAATCAAGTTGAATGCATTGGAAGAAACGCAAACCCACCAGCCACTCTCGCAGAATTCACGATTCAGTCTGGTGGCCAGGACTTTTATGATGTTAGTTTAGTTGATGGGTACAATTTACCCATGATTGTTGAACCGAATGGCGGGTCCGGCAGCTGCTTGTCAACCGGTTGTGCAACTGACATAAACCAGCAATGCCCGACTGAGTTGCGGGTCGGGTCTGGTGAGGCCTGCAAGAGCGCATGTGAGGCGTTTGGGAGCCCCGAGTACTGCTGCAGTGGCCCGTATGGGTCCCCGGATGCGTGTAGGCCGTCCGTTTATTCTGAGTTGTTTAAAACGTTATGCCCCAGGTCATATAGCTATGCCGGCGATGATGCCACCAGCACATTTACTTGTGTCGGAGCAGATTATGTGATAACGTGCTGCCCTTCACTAGCGAGGTAGCCCTTTGGATTCCACGCACTTTTTCCAATATTAAATTGCCGATTATTATCAACATTTGTTTCATGAGATTCTTACATATGTGGATAGGGTAAATGTTCTCGTCTTTTCGGATTTTATTCGGTTTCGCTTTCTTTCTACTTTCTTTTTTCAGCCTTTATGCCTTGCCATTCTTTTGTATGCCTCAAGCTAACGGGAAGTTTTCCCTAAGCTTCACAGTAGGGAAATAGCGCTACGCATTCTAGGTGGCCACATAATTTGCACATCCAAAATTAAGAGATATAACCTGCAGTTTACCTCTTAAATATATTAATAAAAAATAAAATAAAATAAAAAAAATTATAAAAATAAGTGATATATAATAATAATAATAATAATATAAAATATGAAAAAAAAATAAAAATAAGTGATATCAAATTTATATAATTTGATAAATTTAAGATAAAAATAAGAATAAATATTATAATAATAAAAAATATAAAATAAAATTTTTAAAAAATTTAATTTATTAAAATATAAATAAAAAATTAAAGATTTTTAAATTTTTATTTTTTAATTATAAAATAAGATATATTACTATATATATATATATATATAATAATTACTTTTACTTAATATTTTAATATAAAACTTTATTCACTAAGTATTCTAATAATTAATGTGTAGTCACATGGATACAAGTAAATGTAAAAATGTCCTATGAAGAACGAAGTTTTGGTTCATGTTTAAGATTTGGTTACATTATGTTAATATTTTGGTTTTAAATCGAATTCTGCAGCCAAAAATCTGCACGAGATTCCATGCCTGCAACAAGCGCTACAAGTGGCTCTGAAACCGGACCTGGAGAGGAGCCCCTGGCAATCAACAGTTCATGGTCACCAAAGTTTCTTACTACTGCAGACTCATGCAATACCCTTTCTTCTTCTTCTTCTTCTTCTTCTTCTTGGTCCTTCATATTGACTATTTCTACAATTTCCATTCTGTTCCTCTCCTCTCATGATTCATAGTTCCCTCTTTTTCTGAACGCACTCGCAATACAACTTAAAATGGCAGGATTGGATTTCGGCACTTTGCTTTGCGTTGTGAGAAAGACTCGGGGACTCCAGATTGTAAAGCCAACTTTCCACGTCGCTCTTATCCAAAATTTGTATCACTTTCTTAGGAATACAACAGATAGATCTTTTGATATTGTATTACTTTTTTCTTATCTTTCTTTCACTTTGAGTATGGAAGATTTGTATCTAGAAAGCAAGAAATTAGAAAGGAAGAGATACATTGTAAAATCATTATCATGAATAATTAAAATGCGCATTGGAAAAAGGTCGCTTTAGGCCTCTTCGCTAGAACCCCAAGCTTGGGAGTTTATTTATTTGCAATTTGGGCTGCAGTGAGGAGAATGTTGTTGGGGTGTCCATGAGAAAAGGCCATAAAGACAACTTCTTCCGATAGGAATTCATTTTTGTGACACCCCTTTCTAGTACCCTTGAATAAAACGGTGACTTTTGATTTTCAACATGATGGTTAGGAAGTGACAGGAGGTGATGAAGTGAGGGACGGTAGTGACGATGGCGAAGAGGTTGCCGTGATCGCTTGCCCCAATTGAATTGTCCGGCACCGTGTTTGATTAAGATAAACAACCCCATATAGGAGCTCGTTTCCCCTTGGCAAGCCACGAATGACCCGTGTCCTCGAGACCGAGAAGAAGTTTTCCAAGTTTCTCCGCTTGACTTACGATCATTAGTTTCCAAGTTCTAACTCGATGACGATGTTTCGAAGAGTTAGCACCTGGAGAAGAATTTAAAAAAGATGGGCTCTAAGCTAATGAATTCCCACGTTTCTAAATTTATTCTTATTGTTGAGTGAGATTGTTTTGGGTGGGAATTTATAATAATTTTTTTCCCTCCAAAGAATTTCTGACACAGATTTTTTCTTACATTTCTTTAAATTTGATAGGATAAAATTTTCTAATTTAACAGAGACTTGCCTTTTTTTTTTTTTTTTTTTCTCTGTACTCAATTGGTTTCACATGGATCAAAGATCATATCATGCTTGACTTATAGTCTTGAATGTGAATTATACTTCCTAGCGCATTTTTAACCTTTAAAATCATGTACTTCAATTTCGTGTCACAAATAGATTGTGAAGATTGACTTTTGAGTCTCTATTGTAGAAAAAAAAAATCCATTTAAAATTAAAACAATAATCTTTTTAATCAAAATAAGAAAAAGGAAGAAAAAAAGCAAACTCCATTGGGATTTACTCAAAAAATTAATAAATAGACTCAAGTTAGCATCTTTCGAGTTACATAATTTGAGTAAACGAGATAAAAATTGACGAATAAGATTAAATGTTATGATAATAAATGTAGCATATCGTACATTAATTGACATAATAAATCTTACATTAAATGTTTGTGGGACGTACTGTCCTCCTATGGGATTTTCAGGGTTTGATCAACTGCCGGCCTATGGGGGAGGCCAGTAGAACTATGGCCGAACGTTGCCGCTGAGCAGTTGAAAGCATTTTCAGATTATACGTGCTTATAGTTAATGTATATGATTATTTATCTCCTCCAAAAACCAAAAAAAGTATATAATTGTTTATGCTGATTGTGACAGGTTCCTCTAAACTGATCAAAAGGCAAATACAACTTGGAAATGCCCTTATTAGGGAAACTTAAAATAGCAAAATGATATCCAATTTTGCTTGTGCAGAGTTTTCTTTAATTCATTACCATTATTGAATTTAAAAATTGTAAAATTTTATCTTATAATCGTCTCTATGGAATCAATCAATCTTTACACAATAATGTCATTTAGTACGCGAGATCAAACAGAGGGAAGTTCATAAAAAGAACTTCGTTTTCATGGCACAAAATGTGGTGATTATAGATTGTACTTGATGCTTTATTGAAACCAACAAATGAATCCCATCCCCGCTAAGTTCATAAAAAGAATTAGTCCCCTCGCGTAAGAGGAAAATCCTATGACAGCAATGAGATTTCTGTCGGCACATCTTGCACCACTACGACGAATTTTTGGATGACACGTGCACATGTGGGCCAGAATTAGCTGATGGGCTACCCCGCTGGTCTGACTCGTCGTTCACAGCATAAAGTGCCTAGAGGAGTCCTCCCAACTGCCAAATTGCCACGGCGATGCCGACAATGGCCACAGCGGCATGTGATCCGAACACGTGGGTACACATTGATGGCGATGCTCCATTTTCCTCCGATGGACCTTCGTACACCATCGCACTGTTGATGATACCATTTGTTGTGTGGGTGCTCTGCCCCTGGGACGCTGCTTTTTGGCTGCAAATTACAAATCCAACACCAAAATCTAACCGTTAGTCCCGGCAGCGACTTCTGAACAATGTCATGTTACCACATGCTAAAAAGCTTCTCGGGATTGGACGTTGAAAATAATACTACGGCAAATTATATATATATTTTTAATTTCTCTATTTTTTTTATTAAATGTGTATAATGTGTTCTTGAGAGAGACAATGTTAAAGCAGATTTTTCGAGCTTATTTGCGGTTCGCATTTTGCTTTCAATCGTTTGGTATTTTTAGTCAGACGGGTGAGGGGCGCGTTTGACACTCTGAACCAAAATATCAGGTTCAAAGTCCGATAACAACACCATTTCATATGCATCGAATTCCCAAACTCTGCCGTTAATTCCGAAAGCCATGTGACCTTAACCCGCAAGAGGGTTGTTGTTCTTCAATCGACCATGTCGGCTTAGAGCTCAATCCCAAGAGACGCGACAGCCGAGAATCAATAATGACGCCCGCCACCCAACCTACGAACTAATCTCGTAATAAATTTATTTTTCTCTGGCAGTACCTTGCAAAGTTGTGCCCCCGCAATCGAGAACAGAACGGTCAACTAACGTTCATATTGACAGACTTTTTTAACGTTACGGTGGGAATTATACTTACAGACTTTTTTAACGTTATAGTGGAAATTTACTGAGCGTAAAATAATAGTTAAAAGAACAGAGATGCGGGTAAAATCGTAAAAGCCAGACCGTAAAAAAAAAAAAAAAAAAGGTTACCTGGTGCTGGGTTTGGGGCAGAAGGTAATCCGGTAATCCGCGGCGGACGCACAAGTAAAGGTGCTGGTCTTATCATCATATGCGTAACTGTAAGCGCGTGGGCACGCCTTCTTAAAGATCTCTGAGTACGAAGACGGCTTGCAAGTGTCCGCCGTATCATACGCCTCACGGCAGCAGTATTGTGGCTCCCCGAACGCTTCACACGCGCTTTTGCAAGCCACGCTCTGGCCGTCGGAGCTTGTAACCTTGAGTTCCGAAGGACAAGCGCCGTTTAAGTCCCCCACACAGCCGATGCTAGTGCAGTTCTGGCCAGACCCACCCTGAGGCACGACCGATAAAGGAAGGTTGTACCCATCTACAAGGCTGACATCGAAGTAATCGAGGCCACCGTAACCGTCAAGCTTGAACTCCGCCAGGGTGGCTGGAGGAGCTGCGCCGTTTCCCGAGCATTTCATCTTACCGGAGCCGCAATCACCGGTGAGGCAGGAAAATTTTCCGGTGGGATCTTGGGAGCAATGGGTGCGGGCCCACATGCGACCGCCCCAGGAAGCGGGTGCTGTTATGGTCTGGGTCTGGCCGTTTTGGAGGGAGAAGCCGGTGGTCGAGAGGGCTGGCGCATCTGCGTTTGACAGAATGCCGGGCCATACGGTGTAGTAACACTCGTTTGTTATGGTAAAAGTAGTTGAAACGACACCTGCATTTAAAATCCCATCACTGTATTATTACTATAAGAACAATTTGAACAAGCAGAGCTAAAGCTAGCGTCACAAGATTAGAGGATTCGGCATCATCACCTGATATCAATAGATGGGCCATAGAACTCGCTAACAATAATTGAATCTGAACCATTCTTTGAGCCATTGTAGAAACAGAAATAAGAAGAATCCCCCAATCGCAAGGGAATTAAGAAGAATCAAGAATGAGAAGAAGCGGAGAGTTGGCTAATAAATAGATAAACAGAGGCGAGGAACTTGTACCTGTCGAGGCAGGCTGGATTTTTGTGGGCAGCCACAGAAGAAGCAGGACCACAGGCGGTGTTACTGTCCGTTAGTCTGGGTTTTGTAGAAGAACTAAAAACAAAAAAGTATTCCCATATTTGCTCTCTATTTTCTTAAATAATAATTTTTTAAAATTCACTTTTTTTTCTTATAGAGAGAAAATAGATTTTTTATTTTTTAATAAAATCACACGTATGACGACTATCAACTTAGGGTCAGTTTGGTTTACCTATTGCTAACTACTATAGAATTACAATGTTTGGTTAAATTTATATTTATAATTATTGTTTAAATGACAGAATGACTATTTAAAACATTTTATTTCTCATACATAATTTTAAGCCGCTAGAAAAACAATGTGATAGAAGAAGAGCTCAAATGGAGAGGGAACCTGCAAACAAAAGATGAAGGGAAGTACGCTCTAGTCTGATTCTCAAGGAATGAAAGCATCATAGCAACCCATTTCATTTTCTTAGTATGCTAGGAAATTGCTGAAAAGCAAAGAAATAACTTTTTTTTTTCCTGCACTCGCGCATGGATCTTTCCAAAGCATGGCAAATAAATTGCTTCCCCCCACCACCACCAAAGATGCTCACCGTGGGTGTTAATCTGACCACGAGCGGTTAGGGACCAGCCACCTCAGTGTTGCTTTTTCTTGTTCCTTTTATAGGTCTTTTATCCTCCATGTAGACTTAAAAATAAATAGCCTCGTGATAGCAAGATTTTGAAAATTACATCGAAATTAATTCTTAAAATTGGTAAAATAAAAAAAATTAAACTGTAATTTAATTTAATTTATTTTAAAAATTATTATTTTTAAAAAATAGTAATTAAATTAATTAATTAATTAATTAATCGATTATAATTTTTTTAATTAAATTATTTTTAAAATTTGTAAAGAAAATATTAAAAACATTTTTTATAGTTTAAATTTTTTAAAAATAAAAATTATATTATTTAAGTTTTTTATATTTTTAATATTAAATATTAATTTTATTAATTAAAATAACTAAATCTATAATTTTAAAATTTTTTGATTTAACAGCGATTTCAACTTTTAAAATCTTGCGTGATAGACATATGGAATTTCGATAACAAAGCAAATTTATTAATGTTATCAACTATTTTGATAAAAATTTATTGTTGATATACATTATAAAACATTTTTGTAATATCTTCATGATAGGTGGGAAGAATCGCAACTCCCTCCCATAACGCCCTGCCGTGCAAACTGTACTTTATGCTCAGCCAAAATGAAGTAAAATTAGAACCAATAAAAGCCTAAATTAATGCAATTAATAATATTCAAGGTTCTTTTGTATCTTTGTCTTGGGTTTTCTACTTCGGGATTTTTTTTTTTTTAATATACTTTGAACACCTATGAATGTTTTATTCATGGCATCCTGATAATGTAGAGGATACTCAAAAAATCTATGTATATAATGCTTGATTTTCAGGGAAGCTAACGTGACAAACAAAAAACAGAGGAAACTTGACAATGCAGCTCCTTGGCGTAGCCCCCATCCCCACCTCCCCCAATTGTCTTTCAGAGAAGACGACCATAAACAAATACACGGACAAGAAAAGATATTCCAATAATGAAGGAAAGATAAGCAAATTATTCATTTGAAAAATTCTCGATCAAAGAAGAATAAGACCTCGATTTTTCAACCTTGATTTTCTCTAGGCAAACAAAGATACGCAAAGCAGGGAGAAAATACACACTTATGATTTTCCGGTACATAGACATCAAGATTCCTGTGGGGAAAAAAAAAAACCCCAAAAAGAGAAAAGAAAACCTAATATACATGAAAACGCACCGCTTAAGGATGACAGAGGACCTTCTGCCGAGAAAGTGGCAAGCAAGCTAGGGAGTCGAGAGATTAATGAAGGGCGACGGAGAATTCAGGGAATAAGTACGCGGAGGAGAGGAGATAGTTTTAAGTAATCTTAATATGCAAGGTTTTGAAAATAAAATTGAATCTTAAATTGTTGAAATTTAAATTGTAATTTAGTATAATTTATTTTTAAAAAAAATTTAGTTTAATAACTAAATTAATAAATTAATTGATAAATTGGTTATAATTTTTTAATTTGATTATTTTCAAAAATTTGTAAAAAATTTTAAAAATAATTTTTTTTCTACATTTTAATTTTTTAAAAAATAAAAATTATATTATTAATATTTTTTATATTTTTAATATTAAATAATAATTTTATAAGTTTAATTCTATTTAAAATAATTAAATCTTAAATTTTAAAATTTTTTATTTAATAATTATTTTAATTTTTAAAACTTTAGTAATATGTTATGAAGAGAAATTTTTTAACATTTATTTTTTATCAATTGTTAATCAAATCAAAAAGTAATGTTTAGAGGATTTATCAATAATAATGTGCTCATATATATAGATGAACTTAAGAGAAATAATCAGTTTATTTTTTATTAATTTTCTCATTATTTTTGTTTATTTAGTAACTTATTTTTTTAATTTGTAAATTAAAAAAGTAAAAAGACAAAAGGTAAAAAAATTTCTCCTAAACTTACTTTCTTTTCTTAAAAAGTTAAGAGAAAAAATAAATTAACTACTTTTAATTTTACTTTTTGTTTTCTTGGAAGAAAAAAAGAAGAAAAAATTACTCTTAAATTTTTTCTTAAAAAAATACTCATAATTTATTTTTTTTTCTTTTAGTTTTTTGGAGAAAAGAAAAAAAACTATATCTAAATTTATCTTTTTGAAATCTTAAAATGAAAAAACAAAAATTTCTCTCAAATTAATTTATTTCATAAAAAGGAAAAGAAAAAAAGCTACTCAAAACCTCTTTTTTATTTTCTTAAAAAAAAAAAAAAATTTACTCACAAATTTCACCTTTTATTTAAAAAAAAAAAGAAAAAAAGTCATAATTGAAGTTTCTTTCTATTTCTCTTTTTATTTTCTTAATTAAAAAACTACTCTCAATTTTTTTAAATAATAATATAAAACTTTTATTTCCTTTGGTTTTCTTAAAAAGAAAAAAAAATCCCTAATTTCCATTTTCTTTAAAAATAGAAAATTACTCATAATTTAAATTTTTATTTTTTATTTTCTAATGGATGCTTCTTCTTCTTTAAATATAATGTAAAGTGTCAAATGTCACTTAATTAAGTTATGAAGCTCTTCTTTTGGTTAGTGTTTTCTTGTTTCTTTTTATTTTTTTAGTTTATTTCTTGATGAATTCATATTATATTACATCTTTTTTTTATGAATGAGGCTTTCTTTCTTTTTTCTTTTAAGCATAATAGCAGCGTCTTACTTTCTCTTTTTCTATTTTGTAATAGGAATAACATTAGGAATATATTGATCTTTACATTTTATTCTTACCTAGTTCTTTATATTTATGTTTTGCAAATGCTCATCCATCTTACTTTATTCATTTATTATTATTTTTCATCATGAGCAAGATATTTTTAGAGTTATAAGTACTATTGTTAATACCTATAATTTGTCTTAAACAATTAGAGTCTATCTTAACGTTTAACCTAACTTATATAAGCATATCTCAAAAACTGTTTTAGGAATCTAAATACTATTATTAATATCTATTATTTATCTTGAATTATTATAATTTATTTTAATATCTAATATAACTTACACAAATATTTCTAAGTAAATATTATAAATTGGTACATATGTATAATAGTGTACTTAAAAGAAAAACTCATTTGATTTTCCTTTAACCATGTCATCTTTTTTTTTTTCATATTAGGCAATTTTTTCTTAAATTATAAATTAAGAAAAATAAATAAATAAAGAGAAAAAATTTATTCATAATTTTTTTTTCTTAAAGAAGCGTAAAAATATTTCTTTCAAATTTACCTACTTTTTTTTTTTAAGGGAAAAAGAAGCTACTCTCAACTCTCTCTTTTTATTTTTTTAAAAAAGGAAAAAAATTCCAAAATATTCGTAGTATAAGTCATTTTTTTCTTAAAAAAGTAAAAAAAAAAAAAATTATTCTTTAATACTTTTTTATGTTATCTTAAAATGAAAAAGAAAAAAAAAAATATTTATAATTTAATTTTTTGTTGTTTTATATTTTCTTAAAAAACTTATAATTTATCACTTATTTATCAATCAAATACAATTTTTTGTATAATTAATTTAATTGAGTATTAATTTCTAGTTATTTTTTTCTTACTTTTTTCCCACTTCATGAAGGTTTGCTCAAGAAAAGGGGCATTCGACCAGAGGAAGTCTGAAAATAACCTACATGCTATTTCTCATATTTTTTTTAAAAAAAAATATTTTTTTGATAGACTTAAGAGGAACACAAGACATGCATAATTTATTTAATAGTTTATATTTTTTAAATTTAACAAAATTTTTATTAAATTATATCACATTAATATACTTGAACATTGTGCTAATTTGGCTGTATTGTCATTATTTAAAAAAAAAAAAATCATCAATTTTCCCTCGACATTTTATATAGCAATATCGTAGTAAAAAACTTTTTAATTTTTACTGCTTGGATGAAATGAGAGAGGTTTACCGAATTGATGGGTCGGCTCAGGTAATGTAGGTTGATGACCGAAGCGATGCAACTTATAACGGCACTTTAACTAACTTGGTTGCTTGCTGACTGAGGTGGCTGCTGGCCCATGCTTTTAGTCGATTCCTTTCACTATTTCCATTAGCTGACCATATGGGAACTTCCTGTAGAGCCATTTCTGTACTCAGTACAATCTTCGAGAATGAATGAATGAAACAATACTGAGATCCAAAACCAATTTCACCCTCGCACGATAAGTGCAATGTCAAAGAAATCATTTTTTCCTTGTGCGTAGTCAAAAGACTTCCCGATTAAATTTCTCACCAACCAAGATTTCTTAATAAAAGCAACCAATCATTCAACATTGTTATGTTTACAGCGTGATTCGCATTGATTCTCCACCAACACAAACCATTTTGACATATTTTTCAGCATTCATTGAAACAATTGACCTGTTGGGTCCTTCATGGGAATGCACCAAACCAATGACGGCTTGTAGATTCTGCAATTTGTATTCTCTCTCACAACAATAACAACAAAATTTTATTCTCAATATTCTCAAATTTAATTAAATCGGTTATATAAATATTTTGTCATTATTTTATTTAATTAATTATTAAGTTCAAAATAAAATTTAACCATTTTAAATTAATTTTAACAAAATTTTTTAAAATAACTTAAATTATTATTTTTACATTTGTCTTTTATTTATTTAAATTTGATCATTTCTCTTAATTAGAAGATTTATAAACTTATATTCAATATATCTTACTCATTTTGTCCAACTAAATAGAGAAAGGAATTAATTATAAGTGAAATTCAAAATTTAAATTTCAAATCTTCTCCCCAAATTTTATATTTTGTGATTATTATACTATATTTAGTAATTAGTACTACATTTACTCATTGTTTTATATAGTTCTTTCTAGAATGACTAAATTTCCATCTATATATATATATATATTTATTTATTTATTTTCTGTTATACTTATTTTATGGGACATCCGCCTAACACTTACTTTTGGACAATATAAGTTGCCTAACTTTTGACTTTTAATTTAATGAGAATGTTGCCGACAACCAAACTCAAATAAGCAAAAGATCAAGTTTTCACTGGACCAGTGAGAAATGGGATAGCCATCTTTGGATAGCTTTTTCTTACAGATTATGTACACGTTTATCTTTCGAGAACACCTTTGAAACGAAATCCCCCCTCGGTTGAACAGTCAGTGCTACGATGAAATTATAAGCCGGCCAGTGGTCAGTGGCCAGTGGCCCTACGATGAAATTATAAAGTTTACCACAGACTTACGGTTTGACAATCTCACAGTTTTCGTTGAACGGCTGCACCTTTCTGTATCAGATGATGTCAATCGTGTGTTTTCAAGCCATTAGGTGTTGTCCAGATTAATATTGTCTTACCAGGATTGAAATTGATACAAGGCCACGTAGAAAGTACGTGAATCCAACGTAAGGTCTATCAGAGTGATGTCAACGTCACGTTATTTATAATAAAATAATAAAATTTTATATTTTTTTATTAAAAAGATATACAATATGTATGTATGAGATAATATAAAATATGCATGATGATGATAAGTAAAATGTGCAACAAAATTGATAATTCATAATATTCATATACATTATATTCTATTTGATACACATTTTATTTGTTGTTAGGCACATCTTACGATTTTTTTTTTGAGATATAAAATTTAAAAATAATAATATTATTTTAATATAGGTGATGTCTGACTCGTTAGTTGAAAACCGCGTCCCATTAACAGTGCTCTACCATAATCATCTACCCACATACTCTTAAGTCCAAAAAAAATATCCAATATCCAACTCCGATTCTTATACTAAAATATGTATATATATATATACACAGAATGTCCATGTCTACGAATTAGCTGAAATTGTTCAACTAAGGTGACCTGACAAGGACAAAACGCGGCGGTTGTTTTGAATATTTCGCATGGAGCCACCGGGTTAGATCAAACCCAGTTGCTTAGCTAACTCAGCACGCCAGCTCGAGATATGGCATCTCACGCAAGTGCGTGGCTCCGGCTTAGACAAAGACCAAGTTGGACTTGCTAACGCTACAAATCTTTAACAATTAAGGAATTATCTTTGACAACGCCACCGCACCCCCCACCGAAAAACAAAGAAAAACATGTACTTAATAATCGCCGCCCAGACAAATGGCTGCCTGATCGGGCGTGATCGGTGCACCTTAGTCATATTAAGTGGCGGGGCGGCTAAGATCCTTTCAAACCACAGAGTGAAGGCGATCGCAATTGAAATTTAATTAAATGATGATTCGAGTTGTACTTTTAAGAAATAATTTTTGAGTTATAGCACGATATAAAAAAAAAATTAAAATATAGCGCGAAAAAAATAATTAAAAATAAAATATATTAAATTTATATAATTTAACAAATAAATAAAAATAAAAATAATTTATAAACAATAATTAAAATAAATATTAATAAAATAAAAAATATAAGAATAAAATAAAAATTTATAAATTTTAATTGATAAAAATTTAAATAATAAATTAAAAAATTTTATAATTTTATTCTCTTATTATAAAATAAATTATATTATTTTTTATTTATATAAAAAAAAAATCAATTGTTGAATTTCGATACGTAACTTTAACTATCAAACAAATAACATGTGCCTAAATCTATTTTGATCTACCTCCACTCCACGTCCTTGTGACCGTGAGTGTGACGTTCAGCTCTGTGTAATGACTGATGAATTCGGTTGATGTTTCTTCGCTTTGAAGATGCATCAGGTGATCTCATTTTCCCTACAAACACCACACATTACAAGCCGCCTAGACTAATACTTGCAAGAATTATTATCATATATATTAAAGTGATGCAATAGATATTAATGTACTATGTTATAAATTAGAATTTTATACTATATAACTAATATTTTATGCCACATAAATGAGAATTAAGGTTATAAAATATATTGTATATTTATATAATTCCAATATTTTTTTTAATGATGATCATTCTAACTACAACAAATAAAAGATTTAGCTATTTTTATTTTTTAATTGTGGAACAGAAGCGAGTCCATAAGAATTCAGTACAAAAAGGATTAAAAAAAAAATAAAATTGTATTGTGCAAATTGACAAGCGAAACTCATTTGTCTTTTCTTTCTTTCTGTTTTATTCTTGGGTTTGGCTTTATCGGAAAAAGCAAAGCTTTAGTTTCTCAATGCCAAAAGCAGCCGGCTGCTAGATTAGCATATTCAATTCGATCATCTTTATTACGTCATCCCTTTGTCCCCTACCCAAGAGCCTCACTCTCGGTGTCATCAACCTTTCAGAATTTGGTTACGCAACATGGCAGGGGCAGAAGTAATGAACAATGCCCGTATGAGTGTTTGACTGATACGCTTCTTTTTATTTGTGGTGCAGAATCAGAATGGCCCTTAGCTGTTGGCTACTAGTATTTACAGTATCTAATGAAATTGCATCAAATGCTAAATTTAGTATCCGTTGCTGATGGGAAACCCATCATGACAAGGGCATAATTTTGTCATGAAGCACTCACGCTTTATATCATAACACCAAGATCATGGAAAAATGATCAACAACGGGCTCCCTACAAAAGACTTTGTTTTAGATATTTTCCGACTACTTATAGTCTGATGACAATATGCACTTGCCACTCACCATTTTCCCGCATGTTGAAGTTGGTCTATGAAAAATTGGTCCAAATCCGATTTGTCAATGACTATCAAGCAGAAGATATATAAGGTAAAGGTGCAAATATATATATATATATATATGTATGTATAAGGTGATAGTTGAAGTACAGGTTTACTTCCACTTTCGTCCAGGGTGATAGACCTGACGGTATAATTGGTTGGTATTCTCTCTTGTTGGGTTGCTTTGAATTTCAGCGGGTGCAGTTTGTATTGTTTGTGTGGCCAGCATTGCTTATGGGGGAAAGTGTTGTCGTTTCAGTGCTGGGCGAGTTGGGCTGATCTGGTTGGTTCAAAAATTCCTGCTTTGTTTATGCGGTCTCTGTTTGATATTTGTTTCTGGCCTGGGACCAATTGCCATGTGCATGGTTTTTTAGCACTTGAGTTACGCGAGTGCTGTCAGTGTCTTGGTTTGGCAAATTGATACTAGGGGACTCTCCCCGCTTTTGTTACTGGGGATGTTGAAGTATTTTGGTTTTTGACAGGCAACTGGCAAATTCTTTTGTACGTCCTTTTTTCTTTTTGTTAAGGGATGCCGTGTCTACTACTTTTTTGGAACCGTTTAAAAAAGGTAGACTTTTTGTTTGTTGCTAGAATGCACGAGATGTGACCTTTTGATTTGTTGGGAGGATGAAGTGTTTGGAGTCATTACACCATTAAACACTTTTAATAGCAATTACTTTGTGATACTTTAAATTTGTTGTTAAAACCATTTAAGGCCATGGATATAATTGTTGTATAAATCTAATTTTATAATGTATAGCAATAGTTAGTTTTATATAACAGTTTCTTGGTAGCTGTTTAAAATTGACTCCATATATGTCAAAAGTAATGGTTTATAATGGTAGTTTCTAACCTATGCTATTTTTAAGAAGTGATTTTAAAGCAACAAAATGAAACTAATGTCATTTATATTTTTATATATCAATTCCGAATGAGTTAAGTATATATATATATTTTTTGTACGATGATGACCATGCTGATGGTAATAATGCTAAGCAAATATGTTATAAACCAAGCTTTTTATTTGCTTGGTTAACAATTTTATAGACTATATTAAATATGTACACATAAAGATATTATTTTTACAAATTTTATACTTATAAATCTTTTATATTAGTTTAGATGATTAATAAATGTATAAAATATTTATTATTTTAAAAATTATATGTCAATATGAACAAGTGAAGTAAAATATTAATATAAATAATATAAAATTAATATACTTATTACTAAAAATCACTATTATTAAGTTTAAAATAATTATTTTTAGGTCTCAAAACTGTTGACATTTTATTTAAAATCACTTCTTTTATTATCCAAATTCTCTACTTTTATTCTTATTAACGTTACTTTTGAATATTAAAATTACTATTTTTAAAACTATTATTTCGTTTCAAAAAAAACTATCTTTTAGTTTTAATACCATTATTTTTACGTTTCTTATTAAAATTCGTATTTAAAAATAGTTATCTTAGATATTTAACAGTGATTTAATACTCTTAAAGAACAATGTTTGACCGCTACTAGAAGTATTTTATGGTGTAACGAGTCGTTGAAAGACCTTGCTTAATTTGATGCTGTTAAACAACCATGTTTGACTGCTACTAAAAGTATTTTATGGTTGATTACAGAAAGAGCTTGCTTAATTTAATGCTCTTAAACAACAATGTTTGCCCGTTACTAAAAGTATTTTATAGTGTAATTAGTCGTAAAAAGACCTTGCTTATTCCCTTGCAGTTTGTTACGTTCGGTTATCTTTCCCTTTGGAGGATACCTTCAATAATATTTTTATGTTGTTCAAAATAAATAAATAAATAAATAAGGTGACAGTGCATGAATTCAAGAAAAGATGTTTTGTTCGCATCACAATTAGAAAGACTGAGTTTCAGGATGAGGTAAAAAAAACAAAAAAAAAGGAAAAAATCCAAATTGGATCAATAATTATTTCAATTGTCCAAATTTGAATAAGTAAAAAAAAAAAAAAAGAATTTCCCAAATAACGTGATTGCCGTTTAAAAAAGGGACACGAATAGGGGCATTGAATGACGAAATGACGTTCACGTGGCGTTTGACGTCCAGATGGAAGGACCTCCAATTTT
The DNA here is from genome assembly GCA_037832385.1 of Rhizophora apiculata. Taxonomy (NCBI): domain Eukaryota; kingdom Viridiplantae; phylum Streptophyta; class Magnoliopsida; order Malpighiales; family Rhizophoraceae; genus Rhizophora; species Rhizophora apiculata. Next base: position 507,212 of record CM075430.1, on the reverse strand, counting down.
GCCAATAAAAACAAAAACATTAATTTTCAGAAATGTTGAAAGTAAAGCACTGATATTAATAAAAAGAATCTCGAAAGCCGCAGACGCAACGTGATAATGTGAAGGCTGGTTTTTGCGGGCGACTAGATCCCAACTATACTGTCTTTTCTCACGCAATCAAGAGAAATATCTGTGATCGTCGTCAGGTCCAGCAACGATGTCCTGCCTTTCTAGCCGACTACACGTATTCGATTCAGCAAAGCTAGGACGCCTTAGTGCCGTGCAACTTAAGTAACCTTCGATTCTTTGACATCAACTCATGCTAAAAAATCCTAGCCCAGCTTTTAATAGCCTCGTAGCCATAATTGAGAAGCAACCTCGCTTTGTCATTCAACAGATTTTTTTTTTTTTTTTAAGGTATCCATGATGATAAGCTTTGTTATTATCATTCACTTAGACTTAAAAGATACCCGAATGAAAAGTAACTTAAAATTCAAAGTCAAATTTAGATCGAATTCCAGACCTTGGAATCTTTTGTTATCTTTTTAGTTGTTTGAGCCCCATATCTAATTTTTTTTTTTTTTTTTGATTCATTAAGAAACCTGCCGTATCTAATTTTATCTGTCAAGGAAAGAAGGACTTAATCGTGAGAAGTGTGCTTGCCGGCCCACTGGAGCTCGGGCTGCTTAAGAATTGGTTTCAAAATTATTAGTGCCGGGCTTGCTTCACAAAATCCCAAGACCGAATGTGGAAGGCCGTCAAGATACATATCTGGCAAGGGTAATGATGTAAAATTCGAAGGCAGCGAAGCGATTGTTATTTGTTTTGGGGATGTCGTAGTCCCATACCGTCGAGTTTCCAAAGGAAAGGTTCAACGTTCCTGCTATAAATAGATGAAAACACGTACGAAGCAATCAATGATCCTTCAGGCAGTAAACGGGATATGATGAGTGGTCTATTCCTGCTCATTTCCTTGCAGGATGGGTGCCTGCCCCACTTTGCCTGGTTACGACGAATCTCGGGCACCCCAGTCCTACCTGATTTGATCCCCGTTTTTCGAAAGAAGTATATTTTTTAAAGTATTCTTAATTTTATTTTCTCAAAAACAGAGGTACAAATTTTCATAAGCATGTCGGGCACCCCAGTCTGATCTGATCCCCGTTTTTAGAAAGAAATATTTTTTTAAAATATTTATAATTTTATTTTCTAAAAAATAGAGGTACAAATTTTCTCGTAATAAAGCAGAAAGGTTACAAGAATTCGGGTCACAAGAAAGCAGAAGGTGTGTTCTAACCAAAACAAAGCGGGGCTTAACCCCCAAAATGCGCATTTATTAATACGAAGCTAACCAAAAAAAAGCGGGGCTTAACCCCCCAAATGCGTATTTATTAATACGAAGCTAACCAAAACAAAGCGGGGCTTAACCCCCAAAATGTGTATTTGTTGGAAAATTGTTTACGCCAAATAGGATTACACATATTTATAAATGTGTGAGCCCCCATGGGTAAATATTGGGTATACGGGTATATACAACATAAAAATGAATCCTATCATATTATATACATGAAAAATGGAAATTGATAAAAGAGAGTATCATAGTGTATAGTAGAGAAGGGCGCTTAAAATGTAGAAGAATCCAAGCCATCCATAACATCCAAGATGTTAGCCATTGGAAGGTTCCAGAACTGTCTTCTACTGCTCTCCCTAACTGGCGAGCTTCCTGCGCTCCTGTTTAGTGACCCAACTTTGCTTCTCCTTCCCACCGCAAATTCTTGACTTTTGCTTATTCTCGGAACGAGTCTCCTCCAGCTCACCTTGTCTAGCATATCGCTATCTTCTTGAGAAAGTTGAGTGCCGTAGCTTTTTAGGGACAAAAGGTGCTGCACCTTCGTGTGGGAAACACGTCCCTTGCTAGTTGGAAATCGAGCAGGCATAACCTTGAAACCATAATCTCTGTGTCTAACCAAGTTTATTAAACGGTGAAGCCATGTCACCAATTCAAGGATGTATTGGTCAGTCTTCTGCTTATCTGCATGATAAAGAGTCTCGATGCGGATCAAGTTACTGCCTGGACTAGTATTCTTGCCGAATTCATTTCTGTCAAATGGTGAACAAAAAAGCAATCAAACATCATGTTGATGCAATGCATCCCGTGCAATTGTGCTCGAGCTTCATGTAGATATTTGTGTGTGTGTGAGGAGAGAAAAAGAGACAGGGAGGGTTAACTGACCCAGTATTTGCCCATTCTCCAACCCAACCAAAGCCTTGATGTGCTCTGTTTCCAATTATAACAGGAAAATGTCAAATGAAAGACAAGTGGCAACAATTTTCAGCTAGAAAATATAAAATTAATAAATAAAGGAAAATCAGTATCATAAATGCCCACAGAAGATGAAATCCTGGATAGTTTTTCATTTACAGCAAAGAAAGGAGACCAACCACAGTATAGACTAACACTGAAAACCTACTTGGTGGTGTTGGTGGCAATGGATACAAGCCAGTGTAGAGTCTTTTCCATTTCAGCTTTAACCTGAGATATTGTGAGCTGCAGAGAAACACAACACAGAGCTATTAAGCTATGAGTTCATGCAAAAACAACATGGTACAAACAAACACATTTATGCATAAACAGTGTGACACAAAACACATTTATCTTCATACTTCACGTTAGAATAATGAAAAGGGAAGGGGAAAATAGTGGATATTACTGGTATGCAGGCATACCTCTTCTTTGACATCGACCACTTTTAATTGAGAACGAAGGGCTTTCTTAACATTGATTGGCAACCCATGATATAATGTGTCCCTTATATTAGGAGGAAGGGAGGTAGGCCGAGATGCCTATAAACACATGGTTCTTTTTATCAAAAATAAATCCAAAAGAGAACTCAACCAACAGTATATATACTTAAATTACAAGAGAAAGGAAGAGCACACTTACAATGTTATCTATCTGAATGATTACATTAGCATAGTGCAATGCAAGACCAGCTGGACCCAGCCTTTGAGGATTCTTGACGGGTTCCTTGCTAGTCAGCCTAAAATCTGCACAGTTTGACTACCTTTCAGAATTAATTTAAGCACATTTTCCAATGATGGCAGCAATAACATGTTCTATGTTGTATAGTCAATGAATTCACAAAAATTGATAACACAAATCCAGATATACAAGCAATATTTCTGTATAGGCAAGACCAAAACTTAAGAAAAGGTAGTCACTTTTACAAGCATAAATCAAAATTTAAATTTCAGAAGGGAATGAGGCTTTGCTTTTGTTGAATCAACAACATAAAACCTCTCTGTTCCTGTTTAAAGCCATATGCTACCCATAAATGAGAATGCAGCACGTGGGTGTGTGTGGGAATCTGAGTTTACAATGTCAAATCCTTCTGTGACTAGGGAAAATGTGGATAAAGATTGCAATGACAGCAGTAAAAATCTACTACATGGTCAACTCTCTCTCCTTCTCTCTCCCTCTCCTCACCTCTCTCTCACACACACATTTGGGGTTGGAACTTGGAAAAAAGAAAGTCTACACAACCTTCTAGTAGATACAAATTCAATGGTAAAAGCAATACCTAGAAGAGCAAACACAAAACAGGACAGTTTCATATATATAATCCTTTCCAAAACTAGGACAGTATCTTCCATCATGAGCACACAAACACATATTCCATTCAGGAGCTAAACCACGAGACTTAATGGTCTTTCACCACAAGTAAAGGACAATTACTATACACAATGAATTAATAAACTAAGCAAATGTCAGGAAACACAAAAAGTTTCAGAATATAGAACCCCTTGAGGCCTCAATACATATAGTGATGGTAAGAAGACAATTCTCAGGTAACCTTACAAGGTCAAGAAATTGAGCTCATACCTTTATTTTCAAATGCATCTAAGATCGCTTGGTGTAAATATGTAACAATATCAACAAGTTTCTCCATTATCTGCGGGGACATAGAGTTAATAGGTGAACCATCTGCTTGATTCATACAATAAATGACCACTTCAATAAGTGCCACTTAAGACAATGACAAATAATGTTAACCATTTCTTTGCAATAAACTGCATAGTTAAACCCAAATTATTGGTACTTCACTCAAATGAATGAAGGTACCAAAGCTGTCATGGTAAACAAGACAAATACTCACAATTAGCAATTAACTACAGTAATTTGCACATAAGAATCTCATGCAAAATTTGATAGAAGTCACATGACTATGTGATCATTCAATAAGCTCTTAGAGAGATCAAAGCAACTTTTAGCAGACAGAAACAATGGCTCATAATGTGATACCTCCTCCAAATTTTTAGACCACAGCGATCTCTTTTTCAAATTCTTGACAAGCTTTCTTTGTTCTTTTAGCTCACTATATAGGATCGTGAGACTTTCTCCTGCATTACAAAGTAAATGGCTTATCAATAAAACACATGCTCGAACATAGTTAGTAGCTGCCAATCAGACATTGGACATGAAACACTAAGCAAACTATGTCTAGGAACCATAAGTAAAGGGTTCCTTCAAGAATATGTTTTATCCATTTTAGAGAAGAACCACATAACAAAATACATAAGAACAAAAAGAGAAAGAAAAGGCAGAGTAGGAATATAGTACAAATGTGGGGAGCAAAGCAAACTGTCTAGAGTCAGCACCAAAAGATTGTTGAGGAGTATACTTCTCTATAAGTTAGATAAGCAAGTCATTGACTTCCAATGACGTACCTTCTTAGCTGAATCTAATGAAACTCTACAACCACTACTTATAATAATAATAATAATAATAATAATAGAAATATATGAGCACTGGAATAAAACATTCAGTATGAAAGCACAATCAAATCAACATGAACATGGTAACATATCAAAAACTGTGGCAGCACAATGCAAGTTATATCACAGATGTCTAATTGCTGGATATCATTGAGATACATCTAGAGAATCCGCATACGAGAAAGCTTGTCCATCCCTAACCTCTTCGAGGGAGATCAGAGGACTCCACTTCCTCCATCTTTCGCTGATAATCTTGTTCAAATCTGTCCAAGGCATTCAACTCATGGTATAATTCCTGCAGGAGAATTTTAAAAATTATCAATGGATAAGAAATATAATTACAGCCTCTTAGGACCAAAGGCAAAGTTGTACAAATTTCAATTGTAGATGAACATGATGGAACGTTTGTTTAGATCTCCAACAGCTAATTTTATATAAAAATAAAATACATGTTAAAAAATTGTACAAAGAATGAGTGACCCCAAAGATTCGAAATTCACTTCAATTATGCATAGCATGCCACAAACTTGCTCTAAAGAGTTGATCAATAATCTCTTCACAAGATTCATAATTTTCAAATTCCTTCAACAAGGAAGCAAATTTTCACCAATAGTCCACAGAACTCTTAGACTATGATAATGATGTCTTTAGGCAGCCAGTAGATCAGCAAGTAGAAGTTCCCCACAATGACAGAACAGCTAAAAATGCTGATATAAGCACAAATTTCAAATTTAATATGGAAATAAACATACAGATGTATGCAGCACCAGAGTTGTCAGCTCATTCATTGTAATCTCTGCCTCTGCTCTAAGCTGTTTATCAGTTGAATATTCTGAATCTAATCTGAATTGCAAACATAGAAGGAGAAATAAATTTGTTGCTGGCCGATATAAAACAACATTGTGTCAAAATAATGCATTGTAAGAAAAAGAAAAATGGCTTACTTAGCAAAATATCGGCCCAAGTTGTGCCATTGTGGATCTTTACACAAATCTCCAAACCGAATAACTTCCCGGGACAGAACATCCAATTCCTCCCTACAAAAAGTTCACGAAAAGAAAAAAAGATTAAAAAATAAAAACAAGAAGATACAAACAAGTATGTTATGTTAAAAAATGTATCTAAATGGACATAAAAAGTTGGCTTCTCCAAAATGCAACAACCTTTTGTCAGCTGCAGCAATAACAAGCAACTCTTTTATATCTGTAGAAACCAATAGCTGTACTCCTTCTGAATGTAATGTCTCTTTTTTTAGCAACTGCACGTTATCTTCTGAAAGAGACTGAAACAAGCTTGCACCTTTTGATATGGTATTAGCAACTTCAAATGCCAAAATGGATATTCTACTTCCTCTAGAAGCCACACCAGAGACAAACCCACTCCGAGCATTCAGGTTTGACATTCTACTTCCAAGAGTGTCCAGAACTTCTACTGCTTTCTCTAGGCCCACTGTACCAGCTTTCCCAAGAAAAGAACTCTTCTGGTTAGCCTACAAATGAAAAACAGCATAAATTAACAAGGTAAACCTAAATTATCATGCACCAGCAGGGAATGTACTCATTGAAAATCAGCGTTAGTCCAATCATAAACACTGCAAATGAGAACTATATACATTCAGGCTTTAAAAATTCAAGAGACAAGGTATGGTGACGATCATACATCTTAGGGCAGGCAACTTGAAGTTGAAAATTTCTTTGGTATTAGAGTTTTCTAGCCGTAAAATTCAGACATCCATGCATCTATAAGTATACCTTGATGGATCATGGTCAAAATAGATTAGGATGATGGCAATGAATGCAAGATTGGTTATAACACCACAAAGCGTGCAGAGCATCTGATTGAAGTCAAGACACAAGAACCATATAAAGTGTTATAGTTATGAGATATTCTTAATCAAAAAATTGTTATTATTAATTATGTTATTTAATATTTATCTTATATTATATTAAATTAAATTCAAATTTATAAATTTGTAATGTTCCAGGGGTCATTGGAGGCTGATCCCTTGACAAAGATAAATTTTTATCTCTCATTTATTTCTAATCCCTAGTTCTTTATCCTATGTAGAGAAACAAAACATTTATTTTCACACTTTTCTTATTTCCAATGCTAGTTTCTTCATCATCGTATAGAGAAAGAGAGACAAAACATTTACTTTTACAGGCTGGGCATCGACAGTTGTTGACGGCTTGAGTTCTCTGGAAAAGCACCAAGGCACCTCCCTCTGCTGCGTAGTGGTCCTACCCGAGACACGGCCATCCGTGTTCTCTTTGGAGGACCGGCCCATAAGGTTAAAGCTCTTTATGGACTTCATCTTCCCAGGAACAGCTGACGATGAATTCTTGTCCCCAACTTTCGCATTTCTCGCTTTTGTCCCTCCCGGACAAATCCCTCCCATTTTTCTTCTCTAATCACCAGGAATCGCTTCTCTTTCTTTTTTTTTTTTTTAATATTTATTTCACTTCAACCTAAAACTAATACAGCACCCAGTTCACCTGTCTGCCTGACAAAGATTCCCAAAGACAATGCATTCAAAAGTACGAAACAAAGGAAAAAAAGAAACAAACCCAGGACAGAGATCACTTCTTACCAAGAATTGGAGTTCAGAACTCATTCCATTCCCTTGAAGAAAATAAATGCTTTTTCAGGTGATGACAAAGTCAAAGTAGTTACAGTGCCCAGCCAGAGCAAAAGGCTACAGAGAGAAAGTTGCCTTTGGATTAAATTATTTTATTTTATTTTATTTATACTATTCTTTTGGGTGGGTGAAGGAAGAATTTGAATGACCAAGACAATGTAAGAACATTGAAAAAAAAAAAAACGCGTAAAGATGGAACGGAAGACTCCAAATTTTTGACTGGGAAATCAGCATGGAATGGATGGAAAATGACCCCAGCCGACCGCCCCAGCTGTCCAACCCGGTGAAGCCACAAGCTCCCGATGCAGCAATTATTGACTCTTCTTCCCCCCTAATTAAGTTGCTTTTTTTCCCGATTATATTTTTATATTTTTACTTCTTCTTTTTTTTTAAGTTATATTTTATTTTTTTAGTTGGATAAAGAGACAGAGAGAACAACAATTCGAAATGAATCGTCTGTGTCTACTTAATTGATATTTTTATTTTCTTTTTTTAAAAAATAAAAATAATTAATTTTTATATTATATATTTATTAATTTATATAATATTAATATTTTGTATTTAATATAAAATATTTTTTATCTAATATAAAAGTTAATTATATTTGCAAGTCTACTTAATTGATTTTCTTTTTTTTTTTCAACTTGAGTCGGTGTCTTGGAATTTTCATGGTAGCTTCTACGCTTGACTGCTTCTCCCGAGCCCCAAAAAAAAAAAAAACAGAGAGAGAGGGAAAGAAAAGTCTTTTCTTTTTTTTTTTTTTTTTTTTCAACTTTTAAATATTCGTTTTGACTTTTTTAATTTGCAGGCAAACTGGACAATTACATCACAAAAGGTATCCTATCCAAAAAACACGCATTTACACCATTTTCATCTTTATATAATATAAGCCTATTCATAGAATAAGAATCGTCTAATGAGTTACCTTCCATTGCACGGTGCTCGTCTTTAAATAATTGAAATCCGCCATTTTCATCCATTCCAAAATGATCACGATCGAAAATCCACACACTAAAAGAACAAAAAAAATTATGGCGGGATTACCGCCAGAAATTTTAATCCTTATTTTTCAAGTCAAATTCACGAGATAAAAATCTCTACGAACAAATGTGTATATGTATAAATAAAATAATCTATCTCTCTTCCTCGTCCACTTCAAAGTCTACTTTAGAAATATATTAATAAACGTAACTTAAAAATCAAATTACCTAAACTACAGTTGCAAAACTAGCAAAGAGACCGTACCAATGTTTATCAAATTTGAGTTATGTTAGGCTGGTAATTAAAATTTCACATAAAAAGATAGAGTAAAATTAATTCTTTTTTTTTTTATAAATAAAAATATTATAATTTATTTTATAATTAAAAAATAAAATTATATAAATATTTAATCTATTATTTAAAATTTTATTAATTAAATTCAATATATATATATTTGTATTTTTTACTTTTTTTTTACTTGTAAATATTTACTTTTCTTATTAATACAAATTAAATGGATCAAATTATATAAATTTGAGTTCCTTAATTTTCAAATTTTTTTATTTGATATCTCTTATATTTGTTTATTTTATTTTATTATTTTTAAGGTTATAATTTATATAATTTATCTTCTAATAAGTTTGGTTGAGATTCAACTCATTTTATTTTTTTTATTTTTTTCAAGGTTCATCTAAGCTTAATGTCAATCTCGGCTTGATTATCTCATTCTATAATTAGTTTCAGTGAGAACCAAAGTACACTGGATGGTAAGTCTCCATCTTGCCCATATTTTGTATAAGACAATGAGTTCAGAAGGAGGAACTAAACTTGAAAACATTCACTTATTATTTTTGTTGCTATTAATCTCTAACAATAAAGCAAAAGCTAGGCACAGATTCTCGAAAGTACTTCTACCGGGCCTCTTTTTTTGGATCCACTCCTGCTGAACACTACTAAATTCAAGCATAGATGGGGGGGGGGGAAGTAGGTGAATAGCGGAAGAAAGCAACCATGCTCCCAGACCTTTTGGATAACTTTCAATTATACCTTAATAAAGCTAAAAGCTTTCTCGATTCCAAATCCAAGTGGCATTGCCCATAGAATCGAAGGCAAGTTCTCTGCAATGAATGGCCGCGGGGAGCAACAAAAGTAGACAAGCCATCATCACACAGTGCACATAGACTTTCAAGGTATGATAGCGCCACGTTGAAAATGAGATGAGACTAGGAGAGAGAAGGAAAGGGCAGCGGCGGCGAGGGGAGCCTTACGGAACAAGTCATAAGAGGATACAAGTGTAACGGATTGCTTCTGTCCGTATCACTCCCACGTTATAAAAAAAGAGGGAGACTTTAGATTATATAAGCGGATATACTGCACATTTCAGTTATTTTTTTGAGAAAGTAATAATCTCGTAAGTATTATCAGAGTTTACCCTTCTCGTCCTGAGAATTTTAACTTGACACGGAATACCGAGAATCCACCCCTTTCCGTGTAAGACCTTGACTTGACGTGAAATATCGAGAATTTTAGTTTCACTGGCTCGGTACGTGTCTAAGAATATCGAACATTGGCGAAAACATTAATGAATTCGGTATGAAAGAATGTTCTCTATCCGTGCCATTTTCAAGGAAGAAGAGAATCTTAAATCATATAAGTGGGTATATTACACATCTCAATAGACTACTTTTGAAAAAAAAGTAATGATCCCGTGACACAAATCTTCTCAAATTTCATTTCAAAACAAGCCTTCTCAATGGGGTTATCGTGCTCAGTCTAAATGAGTCTATGTTAAGCTTTAAACGAATTATTTACGAAAATAAATAATTTGAATTATGTTTCTATTCAAGTTCTACTCGTTCATCAAACAAGTCTTAAAATCAAGTTTAAAAATCGTTCAATTATATTATCAAACGAGTCTTTGTCCGGTTGAGCTACCAAGATTTTACTGAGCATATCTCTTGGTTGACATCTTTAACCTGTTCCTTTACACAAGCCAATCACGTGACAAGCATATCCGTCTTTCTAACTTCTTTTCTAACACATCTGTTTTTTGGTCGTTGGTAAACAAAATTAAACTCCGTCGTCAATTTCCAACCCTTCAATTCCACCTATAAATAAACAACAAATAATTATTAGTGGGTTTTGATTGACTTAATGAAACTAAATTATGAGTTGCCGGGCCAATCAATAAACCTTACAAAGAAGGATTTTGAGGACGTATTTATTAATTTTCTCAAAAGAAATTTTATGTCAAATCAGGAACAACGCCTCCCGGGAAGAGTCAATTACTGGTAAGGGGGGATGTAGCGGGGGCAAGAGGGGTGATTCCTCCCCTGGTCCTCTACAAAAAATTCATTTCTCCGCATGTTTATAGGATTGCGTCCCACACCCCCCCCCCTCCGCGTCAAATTCAACTTGTCCCTCTCCAGGATTAAATCCAATGGACAATAGTTAGAGTTACTATATGCAAAGAATGGAAAAAAAGAACAAAAATAAACTTAAAAAAAATTAAGTGTGCATTGAATGACCTATAGGCAAATTGCTTTGATTTCTTTTATAAGTTATCAATCGTAGCTCTTCCTTTTTCATATTCTAGTTTTGGTGGCTACGGCCTAGGGGGCTTTGGAATAAATATTAGAATTAAAAGGAAACTTGCATGAGGACGACGACAGAGTCTTCCTCCAATAAAATGTAAAAAACTATACATACCTGAAGAAGATTCCCAGAATTTAATTCAATGGTCTTTGCCACTTTACTGTATTTAAAGAAGCCACTTTCACAAAAATAAATAAATATATAAATTATGAATATTTATTTTCTTTTTAAGAAGACAAAAACAAATATTTGAAAACAAGAAAGAATGAAACTATTAATATTGCTTCTCTTTTTAAGAAAAGAAAAGGAGAAATTTTGGAATAATTTTTTAATAAAACTAAAAAGGAATTAAATTATGAGTATTTTTTGCTTTTTAAAAATAAAAAATAAAAAATATAATTTGAGAGTATTTTTTTTTCTTCTTCTACCTTTTTAAGAAAAAAATTAAGAGATTTTTTTTTTTTTTTTTTTGAGAAAACAAGGAGTAGAATTTTGGAGTAGTTTTTTTTTTTTTTTATCCCCTTTATTTCCTTTTAAGAAAAAGAAAGCTGAATTTGGGAGAAGTTTTATTTTCTTTTGATCTACCTTCAGACCGGAGGAAAATTACTTTATTCCAATTAATACCATCCAAATGAAAATTACTTTTTAATTTTGGATTTTGGTATGATGTGATATCATCCAACAAAACAAGTCAAACTTTGCAAAACGAAGGGGGTAAAGTCAATATTTATTTAAATATATAGTTACAAGATCGTTACATCATTTGTGATAGCATAATAATTAGAACTTTATCTCAACAGCTAATATAACTCATCTAAGCATTATATATATATCTATATATTGAGGGAGCTGAGATAAACTTGACTCATTCTCTTTTAGCAAAGTCGTTGTTTTTGTTTGTGTGACAACAAATTGAGGAAAATATTAGAGAAAAAAAATTACTCTTAAATTCTTTATTTAATTTTCTTAAAAAAATATTAATAATTTAAGTGTATTTGTTTTTCTTTGTACATACTAAAATTGTGGGCAACGCCTGGTAGAATATATGTAACAGAACTCGAATAGATTTGATATTAAAAGCCATTCAAGAATGCCTGGGAAGGGGAAATACAACATGTCCCATTACTCGGCAACCTACCTCCGCAAATTTGCTTCCCAAAACAAACTTTGTTTTGAGGAAACTGATAACATCTTGGAAAGGGCAGTATCCTGATCATGGTCAGGAGTTCTCGTTCTCCAAGACACCCTTGAGTTCGTTTAACCCCTCGCCCATGAATGATCACTCATTGGCATCCACTTCATCCAGGATATTTGACTTTCCAATTCGTAAGAGCACAGAAAATCAACTGCACCTGAGGAGCAACAGATTTCTACAGAAAGCAGTATCTTGACCGCCAACCAGTGTAATTTTGTCAAGCCAGCATAGAAAGGATAATTAGTGGGTTAAAACCTTATACTTCATGTTTCTGTAGTTCAGACAACTTACAAGAGTGTGAATCAGCTGTTTTGACTATAGCCACATTATGGATGGAATCAAAGGGTGACCCTGTGGTTCACTCGAATTTGTCTAAACCCACCATTGTAAATGGGTTTATGGAAATACCATCAGCTTCCTTAAATAAAGAGGTTTCCAGAACATCGATTTACATTCTCTGTGTGCTAATATACGGAGATGAAGGGGTTGGGGAGGTTCTGACTAGTGTAGACTCTGATTTTGATTGCCTTGCTGCTTTACTCAAAAATGGCCTGGCTGAAGCTGCTGTTCTCATATTCCTGCTGAGCCAGCATTCTCCCAGCTTCCAGCTCACAGCTTTATACCTACCCTTGTCCAGCTTATTCAGAACAAAAATGATGATTTGGATGACCTTCAGTGGGTAATGGACCCCAAGGATGCTGCTATAGCAATGCTTGAGCAGCTGCTTACGGGAGGCAATGAAAACAGCCGGTCTGTCAATGCTTTTAGTTTTATTTCAGCAAATGCAATTCCGGCTCTGGTTACGTGCTTGGATAAAGTAGAAGGAAAAAAATCTGTTTTCTCCATACTTCTTTGCTGGATGCATGCTGATAGAAGTTGCAGGAACTTGATAGCAAGTACAATTGAACTCTGTCCTGTTATTGAATTATTTCATGCTGGGACTGATGGTGTGAGAGGCATATGCTTTTTTTTTTTTCTCACGGCGCTGGTTCAGTTAAACAGGTTCGTTTCTTTCTCAGACAAATTTTATGTTGCATGAACATCTATGAACTATACTTATCTTGTTAGTCCATAACATGCACTTGGAAATGTTGAGAGATTGTTGACATGATCACAACATAAATCCTCTAATAATTGAAGGCAATGATACCACAGTTTCCATGAGGGAAATGTGCCGCATTATGTTCTGGAAGGCAAAAAGGCACTGAAAATAAACACAACATGAAGTTACCGCTTCCCTAACAGTATTTTTTCATGCATTGGTTTCGACTCGAAATTCTAAAATGTAAAATTTAAGTCACAGAAGTGACCCCATTGTACCAACAGGATGTTATTTGCTTCCTAGTCCAACAACAATAATCATATTGCATTTTTGGCATACATTCATTTCAGATTTACTCCAAAAAGGCATCTCAATGCACAAGGCCCCCTCACTGTGGGTTTGGGAAAATGTCAAATGTATGCAACCTGACCCTTACAAGGAGGTTGTTTCTGCAACTTGAACTTGCGAACTCTATGCACAATAGGAGTGGTCTTCTTAAAGGACTTCCATCTACAATATCAACTTCCACTTTCGTGATATCCCTTGGATGTTGCACACAGAGCTTAAGCATGAAATCTCCTTTAAGCTAATAATATTGTTTGTCAATACTTGACCAGTAGTTAAATAGACAGGAGAAAGGGAATCTCTTCCAAATCCTGGTCTGAAAGTTCTACTTTTTTTATTGTGTTTCAGGAGAATTTTCTACAATCAGATCTTGCAAATAATTAGAGATGAAGGACCATTTAGTACCATGCATAGCTTTCTTGTTGATCTTCAAATGGCTCCCATGGAGCAGCCACCTGCCATTTCCACCCTTCTTCTTCAGCTTGATCTCCTGGTTTAACCTTGACTCCTAGAATTCATCAATGACAAACAAGTTTCTTTGTTTACAGCATTTGCCATTTAATTATGTTTTCTATCATGTGAATCTTAGGATGAGCCACAGAAGATAAGCATTTACAGGGAAGAAGCACCAGAAGCACTAATTGAATCACTGCAGAGAAAGGACCTCTCTCACTCTCAAACGATGGCTCTAGAAGCTTTAGCATGCCTTTCTGGGCGTCCGACTTCATCTGGGAGGTCCTATATGGAGGCCTGGTTACTCAAGATTGCAGGGTTTGACAAGCCCTACAACACATTAATGAAGTCTGAGCAGCTGAACAAGCATGAAAATGATTTGGCAGAAACATTGGTTTGCATTTATAGTTTATGGATTCACAAGGTGCTTTCTATCCTTCATATTCAATTTTTTGGTGATACTAAGTGGAAAATGCTTTTGTAAAGGCAGATGAAGGGTGGCTTTTGTACTTTGCAACCATGAAAGGGGCTCTATCTTCAAAGCTTTAGAGGAGTGCTTCAAGAGTAATTCCTTGGAAATGGCAGAGTCATGCCTAGTCATTTATACGGTGCTCATATACATGCTTTCTATTCTTCCTGGTACTGGTGTAAGAGATGCTGCCCGTAAATCCTTGTTTGAAGAAGTTATAAATGTCCTTCAATCATCTAGAAACTTGGAAGAAAAGCTACAGGCAACGCTTGCAATAAAAACTTTTGTCAGTGAACCAGGTGAGATTGATACAGGAATAACCTTACAAATGTTTCAAACATACTCAAACAAAAAGCTGCATTGAAATCTCTAATGAACTTATAATCTGTCAATGCAGCAAGGTGGAACGTTACCCTTCTAGCTTTTGTGAGGTAAACAAATAGATGAGCTTATCAGTTCCCACACGATAGGCAAAAAAAAATCCATAAAATATGTCTAATTCGTAGACTCATTTTAGACGTGGGATGTGGGATTCAAGGAAGTAGGCTCTGAGATTAATTCAGGAAGTCCGTGAGCACTCAAAAGCTGTCACATGCCTCCAGTCTTCTGGTGACAGACTGTATACTGGTTCCTTGGACAAAACAATTCGGGGAAGCCAACTCATATTGTAGAACTCTTTCTCCTCATTTCCAGGACATACATACAAAACACCTTAACCAAGCTTTTCCTGCCGATCCAATATTACAACCTCTGTACAGTGATGTCATATGGCATAGTGAAATAGACAGTATAGAGCTGCTGGTATTCTCAGGAGATGAGATACATCAACCTTGTCAGTGGTCTTTATATGACAGGTAGATCTGTTTTCCAATGGCTCAAGGGAATGTGCCCTTTCAGATTGGTCAGCGGCAGACCTACCGAGTGTTCGACTGCAGGGACCCAATTACCCAAGCCCAGAATTGTCAAAGCCAACTTAGGCTGTTTGATGCTGTGTCATTGTCTGCTCAAAATATTCCACGTGTATCATTTGCCTGTTTTCTGTGCAGGTTTGGGCAATAAAACAAGAGGAAATTCAGTTTTTTTCTCTTTTTCTTTTTTTAACTAGAGAAAAACTAATATTTGAAATTCGATTTAAAATTTACTCTACCGCGAATGATTATAAAGCCTATGGATCACTCCTAGTTGGAAAAAAATAAAAATAAAAATAAAAAGAAAACAAATTTAAAGTTGAGGAAGATGAGCTGCACGTCAAATATTGCCATATACGACGACGTAAGGTCCGTTAAAAAGTAATGATATATAAAAAAAAAAGAAAAGGAAAAAAGGTAGAAAGAATTGGAACTCCATATCCAGGATCCAGTAGCAGCAGTTAAATCGGATCATCATCGGCGAATAACTCCGACAGCTGTTGGCCTCAGTTGACGGCGGAAGGCAACCGTCGTACTGAAGCGTTAAAAAACCAAAGCAATGTCGTCGCCTGATGGATTTCTTCCTTTCATCTCCGCTCAGCTCCACTACCTCCTCAATCACCATCGGGACTCTATAAAGGTGGCTGACTTTCCTAATCATATGCCTCCTTTTTTTTTATTGGTCTCTCAATAATACTAATTTACAAACATTAATCCTTCGTGATCTGGACTTCGGCGCTCTTTTGTTGAAATATCATACGGATTTTTTGTTTTGGGGGGTTGGGATTGGGGAAAATGGAGCTGAACTAGGGTTTCATTCCATGCGAAAAACTAAAAGATGATAGATTAATTTGGATTTTCAGGTAGAGCAGGCGTGGTCAGGTAGCAGGTATAACCCGGGAAGCTTTGATCGGTTCACGTTGCTCATCCCTTACTGCCTTGACTATATCAAATGTTAGTTTTAATCTGTTCACATGCAATCTCTGTTCAAATTTCTGGATTTGAGCCTTTTATTTATTTATTTATTTATTTATTTGTTTTGTGTTCTCTAACTTTTGTTTAGTTAACTCATTCCAGGGGATATTATATACAATGCAGAATTCCCATTAGCGCCTCCGGATGTCATATTTGGACCTGAAGATGAAGATTTCCATCCATTTCACACGGTGGATGGGGAACTAGGTGATTCGAGACTAGTAAAGAGTTGTTTGTCTGATTGGAACAACAAAGATCCTTCACGGCTATTTGCTCTTATTCAGGAACTGAGGTTCAATGCTTGAACTTTTATGTGAATTGGTATAGTTGGAATTTCTGATGGTAGGAATTGCTATTGATTTTTCCTCCCTTGGCAGGGATAAATACGTGTCCTACCAGAAGAAACGTGTTGGAGAAGTTGACGATGATCGGTTAAAGTTTGAAATTAGTACCATTTTATCTAGGGAGGTAATATGTTATTTTAAAGATGAATTGAGAATGTATACGTTATTGTTTGGCTAGGGTTCACTTTTTTTTTTTTCATTTTTGTTTTACCTTTTCAATTATGTGTTTGTTTAACATATAATTCCATGGATTGAATAAATTGTTTCATTGATCCCCTGTGTCCTGATGACACTCTAACCATGTTGCTGTAGGGGATTGAAATGCATATGAGCTCAGGTCTGGAAAAGGTATCCTTGGAAATGAGCATGCTTGTTTATTTATTTATTTTTTGTAATTCTGTTGGTCAGTTTGTCCTTATTATTTAGTTTAGTTTTCTTTAATTGTGTTTTTGGTTCCTATGCTTCTTAAGTGTAGCCAGAGGAGGTCAAATTTGCAGTGCCTCTAACGGACATGAATATCAATAAAATGGTGGATGCACGCTCATGGAGACACGAACAAAAGATATACTTGCAGGTTAGATGTTGCTTCTCTTATCATTTTATTCTCTCTTTACTGATTTTTAATTGTTTTTATGTGGATTTTTTGGTGGGTACAGGTTGTATATCCTGTTGGTAGAAAGTATGTGTCTGCTCCTTCAGCACCTCGTCTGAAATTAATATCTACTTTGGAGTTGAAATCTTTATTTTCCATTGATGATGTCAAACTTCCCCCATGGGTGGATGGAATGTGAGTTGCAAATTTAACTTCGCTTTTGAACTTGGATATCCTTCTAAGTACTTCCTTTCCACAAAGATTCCATGCTTGTACTGATCAATCACTTCTGTTCTTTTTTCTTCCAAAAAGGTGCTTGGCAGAATATCTCCCCGATCTAGAGCAACTCCTTCAGGGACAGGTTATCTTGGTTCTCTTCAGTTGATTTAGTTCTATAGTCCTCTGACATTTGTGCCACACTAATTTCTCTTTGTTCTGTAGGTTTTAGATGCAGTTTCATTAATTGATACAAGGAGGCGCTTTATTGAGGCATTAGCACCACTTTTTGGAAGGCCGCTTGAAGCTGATTCGGTAGGCATTCTATGCATTTAAGCATGTTAGGCTTTGGAAAACCATTAAGATTGACTAGGTCCTTTTATTGCTTCTTCTCCCCAGGTCTTTTGCAGAAAGGCTTCATTTCTTGCTGCCTCTGGACCATTCACATTCTTGGTACTGTTTGATCTTCAAGTCACTAGTTCAAGTTCAGGTTCAATGGAAGCAGTTTCACGACATTTAAAGATTTTCTTCTATCTATAAGTTCAAAACTGGTGATCTAGATTTTGTAAAACACAAGGTTGATAGTGAGACATAGGCCAAAAAAGAAAGAATGCATCAAACATTTTTTTCTGTCTCTAGTTCTTGGTGTTTACTTCCTCATGGTTTAATCAATGCCTCCAAGACAATTGTTTGCTCTTCATGTTATGTTGAACCCAAGCCTTTTTATATATTTCAGACAGTGCTCTGATGCAGCTAATGAATCATTCATTTCCACTTTTTCCCCTTCCACAATATGTGCCACCAAAACTTGTTATTAGTAGGGACTATGCCATTTTGTTGTTATTGAAGTTGGTAAACATTGATTATTATGGGCTAACATGCTATGTGTATACAACTTTGGACTTGAAGTTGTGGTGACTGGAAAGTTAAAGTATGATGGTAGTTGTTTGCTTAGGAGCTCAATTTTCCTTGTGACTCTGATAACTGCATCCTTCTGCTTGACAATCGATTCATTTTTAATCATATTTTTGCATTTTATTTTTTTCTATATTGTTTCTTTTACATAGTAAGTGAATTTTTTTTTGAGCTTTTGTGTACCTGTGTGTGTTTACTGGTTGGGATCTTCATATCTGTGAAACTGTAGGTACATTTTCTCCTTTCAACTCAGTTTCCAAAACAACAACCATCTATAATGCTTCAAAGCACACAGGTATATGCTTCTTCTTTACTATCTAAAATTTATGTATGCATTTTTTTTACACGTTTTGTTGTAATAGTCTTCATGCATCGAAGTGTTGCCAGAAACATATTAAGGATGTGTGCTTTCAATATGCTTAATGGGTTTTTTGCCTTTGAGATTACTGGTACCGATCACAGCTACAAAGAGGTGACTGATGCCTCATTAACAACTTATGTGCACACGTATGCTGAAAGCTTTTCTCCATTAGATAACATCTTTTGTCACTGAGCATGGTTAGAAGCATTTTTCCCCAATGTGCCAATGATGTAGCACACTGGTTGGGCTGTTAGATAGTGTATATCATCTTGACAGAAGGATTCCTTCACTTTACCAATGAAAGGCAGCCAACTCTGCGTGTGAATCATCTGGCTTATTGGTTTTTACATTCTCCATTTTATAGCATTGGAATTCCGTTGGTGCACCTGTCAAGTCTCATCTTCTGTCAGAGTATCCTTGGAGTCCCAGATGGGAAGCATCACAAATGGCTGAACGGATTTTGTGAGTTCAATTCATTTTTATTGCTGACCTTTTTTTCCCTTTTCTAAAAGGTTTAATAAGGAATTTGGAAGACTTGATTATTCTCATATTTCTTGTGCTTTTTGCATCTTCCCTTATAGTGATTTCTTGGCTGATGAGTCCCTCAAGTTCAAGAGGTACTGCAGTGAATCTCAACTCCAACATTAGGGTAATGTCCTGTGAGGTTGTTGTCCTTAAATCCTCAATACCCATCTCCTAGACCTGCGTTAAGGTCTGGCGACTGGCAATTCTTGTGCGGATGCTCTTCTGGTAGTCTAAAAGCTTGATAATCATCAAAGCTCCTCTTTTGGTATATGGAAAGATTGCAACTTTATTTTGTACGTTTGAACTTGTAATCTAGACATTTAATATAATAAAGTTTAATTTTAATTATTTTTATTATTTTTTCTTTCTCGCTCCCTTTTTCTTTCCTTTTATCCTTTTGCGTTTTCAAAATTACAATTACAATTACAATTACAATCCATCTCCCGCCTTATCGCAAAACCCTTTTAATAGCCGGACAAAATAAAGATATTATAAAAAAGTTTAATTATTTTTTCTTTTTTAAATGGCTTTTTTAAAATCTAAAGCAATGGCTCACAAATATGGCTTTACATGGTTGGGCCCTGTGCCACGGGGGTGAGAAAATGGGAAAAAGGATCACGTGATGCCAGCGCGGTATAACCCGTGTTAAAATCCTCAGCTTGGCAATGAATGTTTTATAAATGATTGAAGAGTGATCATGGCATCGATAATCAGGTACAAATTTAACACTCCCGACTACTAATGGCGGAAAACCTTTAAAGAGAAAAGATAGCGAGAAGTGATAGGTCGATTCAAGAAGCTCTCTGTTTCTTTTCGGAGACAGAAGCCAAGAAATCTTCATCAGAATCATCCTCAGGGCTCCCGTCTCTGGTCTTTCGTTTCTTGGACTGCTTTGATGAGATTTTGGGGTCTGCTTTGTCCATTTTAGCTGAAGTTGGTGTGCTTTTCCTTAAAGTTTTAGACTCTGTTCTCTTTGCGGGAGTAGCTGCCTTCAATGGGGAGCTAAGCTTCTGTCCATTCTTCTTCTGTTTCTCATCGCACACTTTCTTTGCCGCCTCCATGGATAGTAAACCTGATTCCATCATCCTGCAAATGCACTCAGACACAGCTGTCATTAGAAACAACACTAAACTAGTATTCTATGGTACACATAAACAGTAAAGATCACAGACACAATAAATAAAAAATGCAATTGATAAGTGAAAAAATCACATGGTAGAACCTGCCCAGATTTCATATAACAGAAGACCCTAAACCAACAAGATCAGGTCATAGAAGAAGAAACTGCATCATCTGCACAAAATATTCATTGGGAGCTCAATGAGTTTGCACCTCATATAGAGCATAAATCACAGAGCTTATAATGAGAGTCAACTTGCAGTGGTGTTTCGCCCTGAGCATGGATGTGCATGTGTGATGCTATTTGCAATAATTCAATATTTAAGCTCCACAAAGTAGCCGGGCTCAATCAAAAACAGGATCGAGGGATACAGGACTATGAGAGACTGAAAACTTATTAGAAAAATGAAGGCAGCCACTGAATTTGAATTTACTCCTTAGCTGCTCTTTTGGAGCCTCAAATGGCCCAAACTTAAGAGAAAAATTAACATTTACATGGTGAAGAAATAAAAAGTAACATGTTGGCCATTAGCAGTCTGTTATGCTCCCCCATAAAACAGTAAGCATCCTGTTCATTAAAGCTGTTGCATGCACCAAAACAGAGGATAGCTCCAATAGCCAACCAGCAAAAGCAAAAGTTCAGCCAGATAGTGCAAATGACAAACCATGGCTGATGCACATATATATGAAGCCCAAATAGTTCGGTGGTACGCCTTTTTCCCCATCTATTGGCAGGTAAGATAGCAAAAGGTGGAGCAGAAATGAATCATGGAAGTGTCGTGCTGACCAAATTGTGATCCAGTGATGATCTGCAACTTAAGGTTCTTTTGGAGCATTGATCTACAACCAAATGACATAGAAACATCTAAACAAGTATGTTTGCATCATGCCAAAGACATTCCTCTTTTTAAATCATCCATATTTTGAGCTACAAATTAGTTACAACTTTTCATCAGCAATATAAAACTTAGTGGGCCCAGCTTATGTAAATGATTCAAACCACTGTTCAACTATCAATGGTGAATGTGAAGATTGCATATAGATCTTTCAAAATATTAAGTCTGTTCTCAAAAGATAAAGTGAACCTTTGAGTTTCTGGGCCTGCCTTTTCTCAATTTGTGTTTGTCTTCTCTCCTTTATTCTCCTCTCAAAATTCAATGACTCAATTTGTTTGTTATTAACCCCCACTATCTCTCCCTTCACATACTTACTCTCTTCCACTAAAAACACCATGATCCTATTCATTTAGTTATCAACAATCAGGGAGATATCAAAGCTAGGGTCAAGTCTGCCAATTATTCCAATATATTTGAAGGTGACAAGCATCAACAAAATCTGCATCTAATTGCACACAAATAGGTAGGAGGATTGTTAGATGAATGAACCACTGATAAATAATATCCTTTCTGAAGCCAAATTCAACTGCTGTTAACAAAATCTGATGATTGGACCAAATTTATGATAACTAAACATCCAAAAAGTGTGAGAAACCTTCAGACAAACAAAATTTGGGCAAGGATATCTTACCAGATTTGAGCCATATCACTCTGTGGAACCTGCCTATACAGTGTCTCGTAGAAAATCCTCAGCGGGTCTCTCTGCAACCATAGAATTCAAGAAATCCGTTACCTTAAATAATCAGAGAAAAGAGCACATCTTAAAGCAAATAAGCCAATAATAGCACCTCCTCAGGTGGGTCTCGCTTCTGGCCGGGCAAATCATAAACTTTCTTTTCCCTTTTCTTCCCATTCTGCTCAGTCGTCGTAGACCCCTTCTTCTTCTTCTTCTTCTTCTTTTCTTCCTCCTTTTCCTTCTTTTTCTTGCTCAAGTCCTTCAGCTCAGATCAAATCAATCACATCATCGAAAATCAAGTTCTAGGCATTGCCTTTTTTTTTTTCGAAAAAACAGCAGGAAAGAAAAGTTCAAACAAGCCTAAAATTTTGAAAACCATGTCATTCATTATTCAATAATCTCGGAGAAAATCATTTGGGTTCCATCAGCTAAATAATGACAAGCAAAAATTGAACCTTTAGAAAAGGAAAAAAAAAACAACCAGAAATTTCTAAACACGGAGAGAAATATGCACTCAACAGATAAATAAGAGAGAAAGAAAACCTGATTAACTTTAGTAGCAGAGTTTCTTTTAGAGACGGGTCTTCGATCGTCGTCGTCGTCGTCATCAACAACATTCTCTTCCTTCTTAACCTTAGCAGCAATGGACTTAGCACGAGACCCTGACGAACCACCCTTCCCTTTAATGGGTGCGTCAAAATCGTCGTCGTCAACTTCTCGGGGCTCCTCTTTCTTGACTTTGGTGATTTTGGGGCGAGATTTGGGGGTTAAAGAACCGCCATTTGTGGGGTTCTTCTTGCGAGCAGATAGGATGGAACTCAAGCTCTTACCGTCAGCATCTTCCTCTCCTTGTTCTTCTTTTACTGGCTCTTTCTGCAAGGCTTTCGAATCTTCGGATGGCATTTTCTTCTGGGCAACCAAAAATCGCCGAGAAACTTCTGAATTACTGGGATTGAAGAACAAGGTGCTGAATCGAGAGGCTCTGAAACTAAAAACCCTTTGTTGTCGTTGATGTTGTTGTTGTTGCTGTAGTGTTGCTTCTTGCGTTTCCAACTCCGAAAAACGAAAAAGTAAAACCCCGTTCTGGGGTTTAACAGATCGGGTGGCAATTTCGCTCTGGTAATCCTGCCCGCCCGCAGTCCTATTGGATTTTGGGTTTAATCCACCGGGGCCATTACGGCGCCTGAGAGAGTGCCAGATTGAAACTGTAATGACACGACGTCGCTTTCCCTAGTCCTAAACGCATTCGCATCGCATCGGACCGCGCAGAGCAGCGGCTTAGATCGATACGATGTTATTTATGGCACAGGTTATGTCGCCGACTTTGGTTTGGATGGGGTCGTTTATGACACTGGCACTTTACAAAAACCCATGAAAAAGGAAAAGGTTAAAAAAAAAAAAAAAAAGAAAACAGAAAACCATATGCCTCATCAATTGGATAGATTGCCTTTTGAAACCAATAATTGTTGTAGTTTAGTATTTAAAAACTCGTTTGTGCCCACTAATGTCTTAAATTTAAATATTTACTAAAGTATTTAATTAAATTAAATATACATTTAAATATATATAATTATAAGAGTAATTAAATTTTTTTTTGAATATTATGGAGTATATTTTTTTTATATATATTTAACTTATTGGACAATTTGTTGTTTAGTGTAAGAGTATAATTTTTCTTAACAAAATTGTAAGATATGTTTCTACTTTTTTTTTTTTTTTTTGATAAAAAGATATTCTAGAAATCCGTTGCTTGCTTGCATATGATTAAAACATCTTAAACTAAACGAATGCTTGTGTCAAGGCTTTTCTCCATACAAAGAAGTTGTAACTTTAAATTTTATATAAAAATAAAAAAATGTTTCAATTCCATTGCTTTTTGGTTCCACCATACAAAGAATTCATGCCTTTCTGTCGATCACCCATAAAATGAGGGAAAAAAAAAAAAAAAAACGAACTCAACAATTGCTCTTAATCAACTATTAAAAAAAAAAAAAAAGGGAAAAGAAGAAAATTTTCTTTTTCAATTGAATCCGAAACATCAAATTTCGCGACGCTTGTGAGGTATCAACGTGCGAAAAATTTTTCTAGGAAAATAATAGGCATCCTCATGGCTGGCGCACGGCTTCTCTTGTTAACCTAGAAGGATTCGTCTGTTAGTTTTAAACAAATAGAAGCTCTGCCCTCACCGTAAATAATTTTAATCTCGTGTTTCATTTTTATGCATTGGAGAATCTATGATTTTCGAAAGAAGAAAGAGCACCGAGTATTGATACCATGCTTATTTTTGTTTGGGATTTTCTGTTTTTGTATTTGGGTTGCATGTGGCGAATTTTTCATGAAAACAAAGGTTCGAGTTAAGGGGGAGATGGCGAAGCAGAGTTCTGGGAAACTTCCCTCGGGAAAATTACCTATTTTTTGTCTTTTTATCTCATAGCATTGCCAATCCAATTATATGCAAACTTGTTCGAGTAATTTTTGACCAACCCCATGAGTTTCAAAGTTCGACATGAGAGAATCACAAGGTCAATGTTCACCCTATTATCTTCCTGCGTTTGCCTCTTCCAACAACACCCAAAGGCTTAATTTTTGATCGATCAAGGAATCATAGGTCTGACTTTCTGAGCTTAAGCAAGAGAGGGCATGGACATGGTAGTCATTCTTGGATAACGATTGATTAAAATGGGAATTCAAAAAATTGTGAAGCTTGATAAGGATCTATATATATATATATAGTTTTTATTTATTTTTTATTACAATACTTGTAAAATCATAAGTAAATATCATGTGTGTATGTGTGTGTGTGTGTGCACGGTACTTGCATACATGTTTTTAGACGATGAAATCATAATTTTTGTTAATTGACAATGTTGGTTTGCTTAAATAAGATAAATGCAAAATATTGTACTTATATACAATTAGACCCATAATGTATAAATTTATAATATTTATCGGTCAATATTAATATATATTATGTTATATGTTGAAATAAATTATAATTATTGTAATATTATTATATAATTATATCATTAAATAGATATAAATCATATTATTTTTTGTTTTGTAAGTTATTTTTTTAAACTATTTATTTGATTAGAAATCAATTTTTATAAATTATAATTTTTTTTAAGAAAATATTTTTTTTAAAAAAAATTAAATTGTAAGTATATATAAATTGTAAAATATATATATATAATGGAGGAGAAATTTAGAAAAAGTTTTTTTTTTTAAAAGGATTTTTATGAATTTTTTTTTATTTTTTTCCCTTTTAAGAAAAAAATAAGTAAATTTAAAAGTTCTATTTTTTTTACGTAGCAATATAACAAGTGTACAAAAAACATATCTAATTGATCCAATAACTCATATGTTATTTTTTAAAAAAAATAAATAAATTTGATAGTTATTTTATTTGATTATATTATATTAATGTATATTTACTATAATGTTATCAATTTTTTTATTTTTTATTTTTTTTAAGAAATTAAAAAATAGATTTGAAAATAAAATTTTCTTTTTTTTTTTTTCGTTTTATTTCACTTAATTTGAAGAAAAAAAAAATATGACATAAATAAAAACAATGAGGTGACTAAATTAAAAAATTGAAACTTTATCTCCACTTTGTCAATTGTAAAGTAGCTTAAACAAAATCTTAAATTACAAATAGGTTTGGTTTAAATGCCTGCCAATTCGACATAGCGATAATATTGTCATAATAAATGCATATCTGTCATAAGTTTCTTTGTGCTGCTGAATCATAATCAAATTTTCCAAGAATTACTTCGTGTGCAAGTATCTACTACAAGGATGATTGCGACTGAAGTTTGCTTTATTTCTATCTTTTGTTGTTGATGAACAAAACTTTCCATTTACGATTTGCATATAGTGAGTGGGAATATATTCCTTCTTTCTCTACATCACTATGGCTTCCCATCTCGATCACAAATAAAGAAAAATAAACGTTTTGGCATCAATCCAGCACAGTTGGTAAAGAGTGCAAAAGATGGGTCGGCTGTAGATAGGACCAGGACCCAGGATTTATGCCAAAGCAAACACTAAACTTTCAGTTCTGCGATATATAGAGCGATTAAGTAAGAGAGAAAAAGAGCAAGGGATGTAGAGATGGGCTGGGTATTGAGAGAAAGAAGGGGTCCAGTATGGAAGCAAGGATGGGTGGAGCGAACTCTAGCCTCCATATCTCTACCACCTTTCCCTTTACTTGCCATTTTTTTGATAATTTTCCTCCTCCTGTCTGTTTCATCCTATGTGAAGTACAAGAGCCAGATGCAGTATACGTTGGTCAAACTCAAGTTGTTTCTATTGTTCTTACCTGTCATATTAATCTTCGTCGCGCGGTTAGTGTCCAAGTGCCAGAGCTTCTTTTTCCCCAGAACAAAGGCTGAGTATGGCTTGGGCAATCGAACTTGGGACTTGCCTTGGGGGGTAGCGCTATTGGTGCTAGTGCTTCTGGTGATGATCTCTTACCGGTCGACTTTTCAGTCCATGTGGTCTCCAATTGTTTGGAAGCCTAACTATTGTTAGACTCTGTTATTCATGTTTGTGTGATGCACAAAAGGAGTCTGTTTTGTAGCCTAGAGAGAGATAGAAAGTTTATTTAGTCTTGTTTGGGTTACAGAAAAGAGTGTGCTTTCATGGTTTAGGACGCTGACGGATGATCATAATGGTCATGATTCTGAATCATGTTTGGACTTTAAAAGAGTGTTTTCATAATTTATGACTTTCAGTGTCTTTCATCCATGATTAATAAATGATGATGATGCGTGATGTCATTGTTGATGGTAATGATGGTGATGGTTACTAGTTGGCCAATCTTTCATCCATTTCACTAGATGTGGAAGCTGTTATTGCAGCTTAAGGCAAAGCTAAGCAATTCTACCTTGAATCAGCAAACCTCTGTAATCTGCATTAAGAGCTAAGAACATGCTACAGATCAAATGATAAGTTGAGAAGACAGAGCTAAGCAATTCACCCTTAAATCGGTACATTATGCATTAAACAACTCAAACAATTGATCCACAGGACTCAATGAATGAAAGGGGAACATGCACAAGAGAAGAACAGGCAGGTGTTTGACTGTCTTCTAATTTCTGTCATGCGAATAGCAAGCCTTCCTGTCTGCCCTGTGAAATGACGGCGATGTTCTGAACATTTATCAGCATTCCATAAACTTTACACCAGCAAAGGTTTGCCAGTTATGGGTCCAAGGCGAGGTCTTTTTTACACTCCCATATGCTTACTCTTCCCCTTAGCTTTCACAAAGAGTACAATTTCATTAAGCAAAAATATTAGTCACAATAGAACAGAGAGAGAATAAACTTGTAATAAGAACATTCATCTATGTTTTTCTCTAGTACTGATCATAAAGAGAATTCTGATGGGATATGTTCTATTTTTTCCCTTCTCACTTGTAAAATGGTTTGAACAACCAGATGATCATGGATTGATCAACAAGGCATTTCCAAGAACTGCACTACAATGACATTAAATAACAACTAATTGTCTAAGGTATGACAAATTTACAAGTTACATCAGATGCAGGAGACTCTAATTATTACAGATAACAAAGCTCAATGAATAATTACAACACTTAAAAGCTACCAAATTGAAATGAAAAGTTATAAAACAATGAGGTTTCATGTGACAGGAGAAGGAGGGAACAATTTTGGAGTAGCCGAATTCTTCAATTTGGGAACCTTGAAGGTAGAGGTGAACAATTTTGGAGTCTCCACAATGTTACCAACACAAAATGCTTTTCTTTTTGAATTTCTGATCCCCTAATCAAGAAGAAAAATGCAATTAAAAAATGGATCAGTTTTGCAATAAATGAAGTACAAAAATGATTAGTCCAACAATAACTAAATAAGACAGAGGAATGACATCACAGGACATGATACAATAATGATCATAGCAAAATCTAAGAGTTTTTCGTAACCATGGCCAACATTGTCTTGTCTAGATAGTTCTCATTATATGGCTGAATATTCAGATTGTTTCCAGCGTGCAATGCCTTCCATTCTAAAGCAGCAGATTTATAATTGGCCACTAAATAAGCAATGATGTGACAGGTTCTCTAATTAACATGAAACCACCAACAGTTTGTTTATAGGATGGATCTGTATGTTGTAACTCTGGCCTCTCATAGTTAAAAATGTATCACTTCCTATACTTTGCTTACCAATAGTTTCCAGTAGCCACCACTTGGTGATGCAGCATACAAGTAACAGAAAATCTAAACCTAATATTTGTAATTTTTATTTTCTCTTAGGTACCTTCTGAGTATCCTCTGGAGGAACAACATCTTGTACAGAGGATGATTCTGTCTTGACAACAACATTACTTCTGTCCCTGCCAGTGCTTTTGAAAACCTGAGCAGAAATTTTATTTTCTGCATTGCAATGTTTTAGTGCAGGTGTGACCTGATCACATTTGGACTTCTTTAACAATTCAATCTGCTGGGAGAGCTTGCATATTTTTTCCTTTGAGTAGTTTGTGGCAGCCTCCATCTCTTGTATTTTAGTTTTCAACATGCCAATCATTTCATCCTTCTCGTTGTTAGATGACTGAAGCAGGTCAAGATGGGCAAGAACAGTAGCAATCTTTTCGTTTGCCTTTTGGACTTCAGCTTCTTTACTCTTTAATTTCTGGGTGAGATTGCACTCTAAACCATTATACTGATGCCACATAAAACTTTTCTCTTTCAACAGCGCAGATATCTCAGCATTCTTTTCAGAAGCAAGCTTATTACATTCAAGCTTCAGCCTTTTCACTTCCCCTTCTAGCACTTTAGAATCAGCAGGCTCCAAATTGCTATGTCTCCCTTCTTTCGTTTTCTGGTTAGTGTCCTGGGAATTACTCTGACAAACATGAAGCATACAATTAAAAGCCAAAAAAAATGTTAAACACATAAGAAATTCGAAGAGAGAGAGTGGACATACGTTTAGGTTACATGAGAAATAGTGAAACCACTCCCTAAAATCTGCCAGTTCATCTTCCGTTTGCTCTGCAATTAGTAGGATAAGAGATGCAGTGGAGTATAGTTAAATGGTACAGACCAACTCACCAAAATATTCAAAGCCACATATAGGTTCACCATTAAGAACATAATCTTTGTCAAAGTTTCACTTATCAACAAAAAAATATAACATTGCTGATAAGAAAACACCTCAATCCATAATGTGTCATATTCAAAACGCATTTATCACCCAATTCCAGAGAATGGACTGGTGGATTCAGGACCAATAATTCACACACATGCAATTCAGAAAACTTTATAACGATGCCTCTATAACCATTCACGTGGTACTGTGATGTGGCAGCACAAACTAAACGTCTTTCCTACAAGAGTAACTGTAAAAATCATTCTTCTTCGTTCTTTACTTTCAATGCATTATAAGATCATGTTTCTGGGTTATTACCATTTTTTCATTTCCAGCGTTAAAAACCCATTAAATTGAATGCTTCCTGCACTTTTCAGACTTGTTTCCTGGGCACTACAATAGTCTTGTCGTTGATTTTTAATCTTATGTTACAAAAACAACGGACAGTGAACTCTCAGAAAAGAAAGGTTTATTCTTTTGAGATAAACAAACAAAGAAAGAACAACAAAACGCCATAAATACATAGAATTTTAAACAAAAATATAAAAAGGGACAAACCTAACTTAAATCTGTGAAAAGAGACCTTTCTCTGATTCAATCCGGAAACCAAATCAGATTTTGAGGCCTCCAGCAACCGTTCCATCTCTTTACCCATCAATTCCTCCTTCATCTATTGAAGAAAGCAAAAGAAAATTCGAACAAAAAAAATGAAAATTAAACCCCTCCGAATCCGGACGTTTCCAGAAAAACCCTAATTTGAAATTGTAAAAAGAACCGGAATTTTAAAAAAGAAGAAGAAAAAAAAAAAAAAACAGAAAGAGAGAGAGGCTTACATGAGAGATGCGATCTTGGCAAAGACGAGTATCTAAAACCCATCGTTCGTATTGCATCTTTATTCGATCTTCGAGAATCTTCCTCTCTTTGACGAGCGTATCCAGCTGATGTTGTTGATTCTTTAGCAATTTAACCAATCCAGTAAATATTTTATCCCATTTTTCACGATCTGAAGATACTTCAGAGCGATTCACCAAAGAAGAAGACGCTTGATAGCGCGTTATAGCACCCATTAATAATCAATCGAATTAGCAGAAGAGAATGAAGAAAGAAAGAAAAACAGAGAGAGAATTGAGACTTTGAGAGTTTCAGGTTTTGAAAGCACAGGAGAGAGATGGGTTCCAACGGTCGACTTTTCCTTCGTATTTAAATTGGAATCGAAGGGCTGGCCTCGTCAAGCCTCTCTTTTTTAGGGTTTGGCATATTTTCTTTTCGGGATGGCCCAACAAGAAACTTCCAAGCCCAAACTCTTTGAAGAGGAAACCGTACAATATATTTTTTATTTTTCAATAAAAATATACGGACAAGGCTTCTTGAGCGGGCCTAAGTTTTACGCGCGAGCGTGTGTGTGTGTGTGTGTTTTTTTTTTTTTTTAATATATATATAATATTAAAAAGTGTTAAATGTATACTGTTAATACAAATTTGTATATTATCACTTATTTATACATTAATTTTTTTTAAAAAAATTTAAATCCATTTAAATTTATTGTGATTTACTTCTTTTACATTTTATTTCCCTCTAATTTTAATTTATCTTATAAATTTTTGGTAATTTTTAATTTTGATAATTACTTTTTTTTTTTTCAAAATTTATCAATTATAAATGTCATGCATGGCTCTTTGTGAATGTACTTGTGATAATAGCTAGACACAACAATGAGTACGCGTGCCACTAATTTCAAGTCATCGTCGTCATCACCATGAATATTTTCTTGTTCACGCACTTGGTCATCATCCCATTGGTCTTCCATGTCTATGGTAAAAATATAGATTAATACCATAAAAGTTACAAAACAATGAATGAGAATATGAGATATGAGAAAAGAGATGGTGCATTTGGTTCGACTTTAGATGCCAGCATGCCACCTTTGTCTGGAAGCTTTATTCTCCTCTCTACAGATACTCTTATTCCTTTTTTTTTTTTTTTTCTTTCTTTTTAATCTTTATGCGCAGCAAACCGATTTTATTCATTGCGTCCAAGAAAACTGGTCACCCACCGTATATACAAAAGGGGCAAGTTGGCATAAAGCATGCCAAACATAAAAAATTTTAAACGTTAATCAAGAACACTCGAGTATAAGAAACAAAAACTGATCAAAGATACATAGGCAAGTTGGAAAAACCTTTCGTGAGAGAACAGGTGAGATTGGTTTGAGAGATTAAAATTACCTTGTTGTGAACTCTTGAGTTCCCGTCTGAGAGAAGATCACAAAATAAGTAATTGTTTTATACCGTTAAAATTATAATTATTTTGTTTATGGGTGGGTATTTTTGTCTTAAAAATATATATAAAAGTGTGGTGCGCTTCCTCAGTTTTTTTTTTTTTTTTTTAGAGTTTTCAAACGGCATCAAAACACTCCATTTCTAAAAATCATGTTTGAGTTGTGGTGTGCTTCCTCTAAACGTACATTTTAGAATTTTATCAAATACTAACAATTATGCTCTTGGCTCAAAACACAAGTTTGCAGACTGTAACCGTAATTCCAAACACACACAGGGAAAGATGGGACCAGCTACCATTCCTCTTTCAAGAAATCTACGGATGACAAATCTCATCTTCATCTTCAGGTGTGCAACAAAATCGCTTTCTAAGGTAGCGTGTGCAAACCCTTCTTCCCATCCGAGTTGACCATTCTTATACCCGTAGGCTCCATCAACATAGTACTCGACAACGGAAGGCCAACTTGCCTAGGTAGCACCATGATACCACCAATCATTGGGAGTAAGCTACCCATTGCTTTAATTCGTAATGATGTAACAACTCTTTAGAGAAATGCTTACTCCCATTAACACATTGTCTTAGGAAAAAGAGAAACAACTCTCTAAAGCATATAGCGAGCCCTCTTGATTCCATCGGAATAAGGATGTCATACTCGATGAGCATAACAACAAATTGCGGAACGTGTTGCTCAATATTGCAGTACTCTTCCTTGAAAGAAAGAACAGGCTCATGATCGGTTGTTTACTTCATTTTGGACATGGAGAGAAACAAGTCAACTCTGAAAATGACGAGACAAAAGTCTTGGAATCTCATAAGTTTTAGAAAAAATCAACAAAGCAAACTAAACTTGAGGAAAGGATGAACTCACACTCAAAGATACAAGAACCTTAAATAGACCGGGTTCTCAAAAGTTGAGTGGAGTAAATATTGGTAATCATTAGAAAGAAGACAACTAAAAGTCTCCAAGAAACCACTAACCATTGCGACGAGGATTGCTTAGACGAAACTCATAGCCCAAACTTTGGCCCAGAATGCAAACTCATAACCAAGTTCACAACCCAATTTGAGTTTTCCCCAACTTGGGTCCACTACTGAACACAAACAACAAGTTCTATTTACAATCACCTCAATATTAAAAAATCAAGTAAATCATTATCAGCTTCTCTAGGTCATTTACACTTTACTTTAGGGCCCAACAACATAGGGCAAGCCATATTTTGTCTTTAAACCACTCATATACTAACTTAAATGTTAATGTTGAGAAATACTTACAAGCCTAATTTTCCTCAATTTTGCAAGCCTTGAATTTCAAGCCCAAATTGTGACCAGACATTTATTTTATATTAATTAATTTTAACTAGAACTCGAATTTAAAACCTTTACACACACACAACTATTATAGCCACTTTACAAAATAATTTGTTATTTATCTATTCCAAGTTTTAAATATCATGGGCACCACAATGTCTCATCCTGGCATGGACCCCTTACTTAAAAATGCCAGCCACCTAAAAATTGTGAATGCGAAATACACCGATTTTTTTCCCTGGTTCACTCACTAAGAATTAATTATGAAGCTGACTTATTGCAAGCCCTAAGATCAAAATATCTCTAAGTGTTAGACATTTGCTGTCACTGTCCTTTGCATCTCGTCTATTCTTCTCCATCTTGTTAAAGCCGATCATGTGTTACATATCATTGATCTGCAACTCTTACTTATTTTTATCACAGTGATCAATCCTCTTTTAAATTTGATTCTACTTATCCTTTTAATGAATTGTGTTTATTATAATGAACCATTAAAAATAAACTTTTATTTGGTTGACACAGCTGAACTCATATCAAATTTATATATGAATATGCAATATTAAAATACACTATTATTTATTTAGGCATGTAATATTGGAGTAAAAATCTTTATGTCACCTTAATCTATACTTAATATGGTTAGGTGAGCATTAATTTGATAACTACGTTATAATAAAATTTCTTGTCCTTTCTTTGTCACTGACTTGATTTAACAATATGCATTTCCTTGGTTGATAAAGCGAGAAGGTAAAAAAAAAAAAAGAAAAAAGAAGAGAAAACAAAGAGAGGGATATCTAGAAGGATAGTTTGATTCCTGAATTTTCAATCACTCCCTTCTTTAGAAATTTATTTGATTATCTATTTTTTAAATTCATATTATGCACATTTTTTTATATAAATCAAAACTGGTCCTCCATTAATTTCCACTAAAAGAATAGAAAAAAAATGAAATTTTGTTAAAAAAAAAAGATTTGTAATTATTCTAAAAGAAAAAATAAAAGCAATATAAACAATTTTTTTTAAAAACTAATTTAGCTTTCTTACGCAAGAAAATAATTAAAATGCCAACTTGGATCTCTAATAAGGAAAAAAAAAAAAAAAACTTTTATCCCTAAAAAAATAGGCATCCATTGAACGACAAATAAAATGGCAGAAAAAAGTTGAAGTCAGAGACAGGTCTCCATCCCACATCGCCTCCTTTGGATTTGATTTGACGAGATTGATGAGCATCATCGCTGGGGGACCCATGCCTCTACCGAATGCCACTCGTGCGGCAATTGGATGCATGAACTGTATCCAGCTGTCGGGGTTGCATCGCCACAGCTGGCGGAGTCACTTCTGACCGCATTCTTTACTTAACAGTGGAGTCCTTTTCCACACGCAAAACTAGATAGCAAGGAAAAGCTTTGCGTACAGCAGGCACTCCCTCGCAACACGACGCAGCTCTCTTTCGCGGGCACCAATGAGTGCCCCTGGAATGTCCAATGGGACTGCGGCAGAGCTTATCCACTTTGTCATTTAATTACAAAATGTAATGACAATAAAATAACGCGTTGTTTTGTTGGATAATCTCGAGGAAAAGTGACACCGGACTCGTCCGTATCCAATATTTTCCATTTCAATTATGTCACGCATGCTCCCATTACTCCCTCCCAAAAATGCCTGCTTTTGTTTCTTTTCTTTCCTGAGAAAATCCCGTACTTGCTCTCTGGTCGAACAGTTTTTTTCTTTTTATTTTTCAAAATGAAATCAGACTAATATAATATTTAATCCAACGGGAGACAAAGGCTGCCTGTACGGACAAAAATGATGTGGACCCTATGTTTACTTTTTTATTGTCTATGTCTGAAATTTTTCCCTTCGTCTACGTCAACACTACCTAATCCGACAACAGCTACTGCATTATTTCTGAAAAATGTACAAAGAAAACTTAAGTCCTAGATTATAGAGATCCTGGCTATATCTCGCAATTCAGAAAACCTACATACAAAAAAATCAAGAATTATTCTCTCATATTTTAATAATTCTTAATTTTTTTAAAAAATTATTTTTAAAATTTTTTCATTAATTTTTTTAAAATTACTTATTTATATTAATATTATTAATTAAAAATATATTTTTTTAAAATTTATTATATAATTTTAATTAAATATTATATAATCCCAAAAAATAAATTTTTTTACTTGTAATTTTAAAAATTTACAATTAAATATAAATATAATATGATATAATTTAAATATAAAAATTTTTTAATCATAACATTTTATTTTTATATTAAGAAATTATTCAATTAAAAAAAATCTAAATTATTAAATAAAACTCAAAAATAAATTATATATTAAATTCTAACGCAAAAAGTTCAAAATTATTATTTTTTCTTCCACAACTATACTTAGAATCTCAATCGATACAAACTCTTAATTTAAATTTCAAATAGTCAGTAATATCCCATGGGTCAGTTGTACGTCGATGGGTGCACTAAAGCTTGTTTGGCCTTTTTAGCGACAATTAACAATTTAAACCTAACACGGACATCCATAATTGCCTCGTTTTAGCAAAGCCAAAGCATTTGGCATGGCATGGCATGGCCGAATCCAGCCTGCCAAGTATACCAGAGTGTGACTCGTGTAATACACGGTGAAGGATATAAAAAGACAGTAAAAAAGTTCAGGCGTTGTGATTTTGCCGAGCAAAGTAACTAGAAATTGATGTGTAGACCTTGATTCTCTTGCTGTCTATCCGAAGTCAATTTTGTCATTTTTCCGCGTAGAATACGGATGCATATGTGAGTTGCTGAAGCATGATCTAAAATGGTGGTAGTAACAACAAAAGGAGGTGGCAAAGTTGAATCTTCTCCTCCCATTTACCAAAAGCAAGTAAAAATCAATCCACCATGTGAGGCCAGTGGTTAAAATGACCATCCACCAAATTAAATACTTCAGGCCTACCCCAGTTCACTTCAGATTATTCTGAAGCCCCTCCCCACCACATTCATTCCTGACAACTCAGTGCCAATGTGTAACCTTTCTTTCCGGTTCCAGTACTTACCTGTAAAGCGGAAAGAGAGAAGAAAAAAGAAAAGAAAGAAAGGAAAAAATGTCCTCATCCCTAAATGGACCTACCCATCTATATAATTACACTCAGCTTCTGCGCTATAAATACCAACATCCATTCGCCCTTATCTTGGGTGTCAAGTTTTCAAGTTTCAATACAACTGGAAGATGGCCATTTCTAAGGTTCTGATTGCACCATTGCTCCTCTCTCTTCTCGTTCTCCATTTTGCTGAGTCTGATGGTCAGGTGATAAAAGTGATTTTAATTACTTATGATGTCCTTTTCCTTTTCTTTATTTATTGGCTTTAATAAAACATGAGCTCTTCTTATACTTACCAATTAATCAATTAACCTTACTTACCATGTTTGAGCTGTGCAGATGAACTCAAATCCGGCAACCATTGCTTATAATCAAAAAATTGGTAAATTCCAACTTGCAACAAAGTCCCCAATTGGTGTCTAAGCGATGAATATTCCAATTAACCGAAATTTCGTTCCCGCTAAGTAACAACCATATGCTTATTCGTGCATACGTTTGTTTCCTCAGATTGTGGTAGCGCCTGCATCGCCAGGTGCCAGTTGTCGTCCAGGCCAAACCTTTGCCATAGGGCTTGCGGGACTTGCTGCAAACGTTGTGACTGCGTCCCCCCTGGAACCTCCGGTAATTATGATGTCTGCCCCTGCTACGCCAGCCTCACCACCCACGGTGGCAGACGCAAGTGTCCTTGAAGAAGCAAGTTGTTGCTCGATAAAACTAGCTAGGCTTGCTCTGTTCGATCACCGTTACCCCCTCCGCCCCAAACCCCCCCCCCCCCGGGGCACCAAAAAAAAAAAAAAGATGAATAATTAAGAAAAGGCAGATATGTTTCGTTATCTTGTAATTAAGAAGCCTAATATTTTGACCGTATAAGGTTCCTAGATTGTATTGTGTTATGTGTAAGACGCCTATATCTATACGAAGTATATACAATAAGTTTGCCCCCTATTTGGAAACCCACATCTTTTCTTCGTTTTTTTTTTTTAACTTGTATTTCATCATAGTTGCTTGTTTAATTTTGTTAGGAGGGAAGCTAAATTGATAAAAAGGAAAATTAGAGTCACTGAAAGTCAAATACGAAATCAAAAAATTCTCAAAAAAAGTTGCTCCAAATAATTGTTGCTTATTTAATTTGTATATGTGGACATGTTTTGCAAAACGCGTCCAAATCGCAATCGTATCAACATGCCAACCCACCTGCAAAATGGAGGCTTGCCACTTCTATATTTTTCGTCCTTGCTCGGTGGATCCCAGATCAACATTTGGAATTGACATTGCTCGGTGGATCCCAATCAAAGAACTGTACTCAGTCACCAGCCACTACTGTCACTATCAAGTGTTTGGTAATCACCACCAAAAAAGATTATTACTTAGTATTTAACTATATATTTTTTTTTTGGGTACATATTCTAAATGAACTTAATAGATTTGTGGAAAAAATTGTTAATGGAAGTATGTCGCTGAAAATTGGTAATGGGACGTAAATCCAAGGAGAGGGGTTGACCTTGCTTGCATAATTAACCCTGCCTTTCTTTGATTATATGGTCAATCATCAACATGATAGGCCAAAAAAACATGATCGAGGATAGCCACAAGCATAAAAAACAAAGGATATAGAATGCACGATGCCATTGAGTGAGCCGACTATAACCGAACTTTCGTACATTTAAAAGTAAAAATTTATTATTATAAATAGAATTAAAATGACAAAAAATTGTCAAACTCTAATAAAATTAACCAATGAAAAGACAAATATGTTTAGTTTCAATATTTGCTATATGAATTTACAAATGAACTTTGAATGAGTTTGTAAGCGGGTTTTAAAATTAACATTCAATTCAATTGCACTTTTTTTTATGAGAAACAAGAACAAGAGATTCAAAACTTGAGCTTATAAGATATCTGTACCTTGTGATTTTTTTTTTTTTTTTATCTAATTAAGAGTGGGAACGAAAGTATTTTTCAGTGGGGACGAAAGTTATTTTTTAGTGGGGCAAAATAAGATTATAGTGGAATAAGTCAAACATGTTAATCCTAATAACTAAACATTTGTAAATTTCAGTGGGGGGCACTTGGCACCACCCAACTTCCCGCGGGCTCCGTCACTGATACCATCAACAAATATGCATGGAAAGTCACGAACAAGGCCCCCCTTTCGGTGGTTGGATAGTGTAATAAGAATTTTCTATGCGAGCAAACAGAGCTGATGAGGTGCTCTGCCCCGAAAACTGTTCCATAGCCTATTGTTTTTGGTTCAAAACCATGCGCGAGTAGCACTAGTTTTTACAGAACTTGGGCTGTGATTTGTAGGTAGAAAGCTCCAAGACGTAAACCATTTCAAAACAAAGCCCAATTAATTAATGATGTGTTTGGATTTAAAGTTGGATGTAAAAGAAAATTATGAAAAAAAAAACTAAAAATATTTTTTTATTAGTTATTTGGATATGTTAAAAATATGGGAAAAAGAAAATGAATGGAAAGTAAATTTTTAATTTGGATGTGAGAAAAAAAATAAAGAGATTGAAAATTGATATATATATATATATATATATATATGTAAAAAGACAAACATGTCTTTTATATGTCTAACCTTTTGTTTGAATTTAAAATGTGGTGTTAAAAAAGTTATAGAAAAGAAAAATATGGGAAAAAAAATATATAATTGTACGGCAATGATGCATCACTTTGGCTTTTCATCACAAACTAATTTATTATTATTATTATTATTATTATTGTATAATGGAGTGAAACTTTTTATAAGTAAAAAAAAATAATGATGTTAATGCTAGATTGCCAAAAAACAAAAACACGTTCCGGTTTGTTTGTTTTTATTTTTAACAGCCAAGAAAATTAGACTCTAACGAATTCCACGAAAAAAAAAAAAAAAAACAATAAACAAAGGCTATAGTTAAGGACATTTTGGTAATTATAAAATCCCCTGACTTGCTCAAGCTTTCTCCCCGAATTGGTAAGCAGACCCGTGTGCTACCATTTTTCGTACACTTTTCTTTCCCTGTCTGACCAAATAATGGAAAATTCTCATTTACATTATTTTTTTTTTTCTAATCTTTTCTTTCTTATGATTTTCACACAATTCAAACATACTCTAAGATTTTAAATGGGCATATATGTCATTTTATAACATTATTTTTCTTTTCTTTTTTTTTTTAATTTTCTCACGACATTCAAATAAAAAAATTATAATTTCTATTAATTTTCTTTTTCAATTATTTCTAACTTACATCCCAACAACTTATAACAAAATTTTTTTCTCACAATTTTCTTTTATACCTTATTTAAAATCCAAACATAACATTGGCGTCTGAGAAATTGCACGGTTGCGGATGAGTGGCAACTAGACACTGTCGACGGTGGAATGACGTGAAAATGGGATTGGATTCAGAGAATACACATATAAAAGAAGGATTCAAGAAAGAGGAGAGAGGAGAGGCAGGAGGGTGGAGTGGAGATGGCCGTTCTGTGACGCATTAAAAGAACGATTTAATTGCAGAAGCAAAAAGCTTCAGATTTTTCGTCTGTTTGTAATTTGCGAGTCTTTTTTTGGCACAGGGACACAAATAGAGAGAGAGAGAGAGAGAGAGAGAGAGAGAGAGAGAAGGGAGAGAGACAAAGTGAGGAGAGAGAGTTCATGGTCAGTTGTATTCGTATAGGCACTTTTTAAAAATATAATTTGAAATATAAAAATAATAATTAATTTTTAAAAAATAAAATAAATTTTTATTTATATTTTTTATGATTATTTTACGTACTAATAATTTTATTGAAAATTTTCACTGTATTATTTTTATTATTATTAAATATCATATAATTTTGAATAATAATATTTTTAATTTACAATATTTTTATTCGCGTCACAGCATTCTGCATTCGCAAACAAGGCTGCATACACTTTTACAACGTTTTCCTTCCAAAAGAGCAATGCTACAATACGAAGTCAATTTTCTACATATGCTTTCCAATCGAAAAGGCATTATTTTGTACCAAAATACTGCTATTATTGTATTAATTTTATAGAAATCGCCAATTTTTTTTATCATGATAAAAAAATGCATTGCAAAAATAGTAATCATTGTATGTGTAGATCCAAATTGGTCTCCTCCTCACATGGTCTTGGTGTTAATGAATTTGGAATTCAACATCACATTTTTTATATAAATTTCTATTCATTAGAACGTCAATAGAGAATTTAAATTTAGGTCAATGGGAAAAAAAAAAAAAGTATATTGAGTAATCACCAGCCTTCCACTTCGAGGATATTTGGCATCTTTTTGCGTCCATAGTAAAGAAGAAATTACTAATTTTATTAACTTTCAAGTATTAACGTACCATTCCAAATAAGTACACATGTTAATCAAATTATATTAATTAAATTTTATATTTATATTTAATTCATATTATTAGTAATAATTTAAAAATTTATAAAATTATAATTAAAATAATATAA
This sequence comes from Rhizophora apiculata, assembly GCA_037832385.1. NCBI lineage: Eukaryota > Viridiplantae > Streptophyta > Magnoliopsida > Malpighiales > Rhizophoraceae > Rhizophora > Rhizophora apiculata. The sequence continues at coordinate 466,963 of CM075430.1, read as the reverse complement.
TAAAATTAAAATTAATTAATTTATTACTAATAATTACATATTAATTTAATGATTTGAATTATAAATATTATGACTAAAATTTTTATATCATAAATATTAAAATTAAAATTGTTATATACATTTTTTATATTATATATTTGTTCGATAAAAAAATTTATATTTAGCATGATGAGTTTGAGAGGGTTGCATAACATGAATGGTTGGTTTTTTTTGTATGATCTATATTTACATAAAATGAATTGTTATACTCTAATATTATAATGCAATTTGGTTTAATTTTGGTGATTTTTGAATTTCTACCAAAGTGTTGGATGCAATTTACTTGACCTACAAATCATATCCCCCCTCTTTTACAAAATCCCAACAATTCCTGCACCAGCTAAGCATCGGGCTCTTTTCACAATGGCATCACAAACCTCTAGGGTACCCTTCCTTGCACTTAGACTGGTCTCAATCTGAACCCAAAATTGAAATTTAAGCCAAGAGTAAGTCTGACTGAGCACAAGAGTCCGATTAAAGCTAGGGAAGAGTAGTAACTCATTCGTTTGTTGCATCAGATCAATTTAACACTCTATCACCAACTTGAGATTTGTTCAAAATATTCTGCACGAACATAAAGCAGCATTATTCAGTCACGTTTTTCTTGCGTATCAGTGGTACGGAACAAGTACTTCTCATAATAACTTGAAAGCCATTGCACTCAAAATTGTCATGTTCTTCCAGAACTACTAAAATCCATAGCATTTCCCACATTGAAAACGTTGTTGTTTATCAAAAGTACATATACATTAATGCAGATTCCGAAAATAATGTCTGAATTACCCCAGCAACATCATACAAAATTGATCCAACACTTTCAAGATCATCAGATTGGTGCTGCTGTATTGCACATAGATCTGGAGTCCTATAATACAGTTTAGAACAAGCACTTCAGCAGGAAGGAAAAAGGGAAACAACATGATATTTATGAATGAATTTGATACACTTGGAATGAAATTCAGCATCAGTATGTATGTCGGCAGAAACTCTACATCAAGCACGTCTCAGGACTGTGTATAAGGGAAATTTGTTAAAATGCTAACACAATCTTACTGAGAACAAGAAGAGAGCTTCTAGCAATGATAACCAGCAAAAGGAAGAACAAGAAGTTCATGGAGTGGAACCCAACGAGAAAGGAACGCCTTTATTAAAATTCGCTTAACATGGTTCCAGATGTAGTTACCGGGGTGCAAAAGGCATTGACAATTTTTCTGGGATCGAATTTCCAAATAAAGCACCTTCTTCAGCCATCTTAGGCAGCACTCATCGTGCAATGTCTCCCAGACACATTCCAGAGATTGTCTTCTCAAGAATCTGTCAATGCTTTGTCTTAAAAGAGGGGGAAACCATATGCATACTCGTATGATAAAAATGAATTGACAACAATAGCAAAAACCGAAGGTTACCTGCTATCATATTACCTGCTCTCAAAGGAATACCTCGGGAGAACGCCCCTCATTCTGTGTTTATTATCTGAATCAATGGATACAAATGAAGAATGTCAATAGGATAACTTGGAAAGAACGAGATAAAGAAAAGAACACAGAAAGAGAAAGAGGGTAAGAAAGCATTGGTATAAAGAGTCTAGCTCACCCTTGTCCCTGAAGATGACTTTGGTCCTTTAAGTTTTGGAATGGCATCCATCCTCTCAACATAACAAGCATGGGTTTCAGTACCCAAAATCACAGCAACCATGACATCATCATCCCGGTGTCTTGCTCCTGCTAAAGTTCCATAGCGTCATTAACCTAATTTAAATCGGTATCCAATAAATTTGTTTGTTAATCAGCCAGATACTTACTATACGAAGATGCTTAAAGTGATAAGAAGAGGCTAAAGTAGCAGATCATACCAGGGCAGACACCCGCATGTCTAATCCTTGCCTTTCCATAGCCTCATTCAGGCAAGCAACTACATCCCATCCAGCCTGAAAAGAGTGCTAGCATCTCCATCACTTCTGTGAATCATCAATTTACACTTCGCAGACATGAAAGGGCCGTGTGTGTGTGTCCAATTTCCTCTTGCCCCCATATATATATATATATGTCCATGCTTGCGACTAGCTATGTACAATTATAAAGTTTGCAGAAATATACCAACCGCTCCAGAGACAGCAAAACCCTTTGTCCATTTGATTAGAATGCTGGAATCAATTGATGTTTGCCTCACAGCAAAAGAAAATGTGAATCCAATCTCTCTTTTTCTTCCGCGTGGCTGTGGCTGTGGCAGGTGAAACTTCCCAGCTTCACTTCGTGAAAACTTGGCCAGTCCAGATGCAATAAAATCAAAAAGTTCCTAAAAAAGGACAATAATACAATTCAAGAACAGTAATCACCAAAGGCTAAAAGCATATTGCAACCATCACTGAAAAACTTACTTAAAAATGTCCCAAAAAAATAATAATAATTTTGTAAGGCTGAGAAACAGACTGAGAACAGTGGAAGTGTTGTTTTCCCTCTCGTATTACTTCGCGAGGGAAACGTTTCTAACAGTTGGTTGTCCGCTTCAAATTTTTGCTTTAAAAATCAAGAGTGACGTGTTTAAATAAATATATCTAATTTTTATGTTATATATATATAAGATAATTTATAATATATATATAATATTCGTATAATATAAAATAATAAAAATTAATTATTTTTATTTCAGTCTACTTGTTTTGAGTTTAATTTTAAATTTGTGTAATAATAATTATTAGTTGATTGTAATAATTTTATTTTCTTTGGACTAGCTAATACATTAACAAACCTAACCGTCGGTCGTCGGTTGCTTTTGCGGTTCGGTTACGAAGCTAGAGTTCGGACAAGGTGGGGAGGGTTGTGGCGGACAAGACGATGCTTTGTTTTTATTTTTATTTTTTGGTTCTAGAACGCAACCTCTCTTCTCTCTGTTCTTGTTTGGTCAATCAGATTTCGGATAATGACTTTTTTATTTTTTTAATCATAATTTGCTGTCTCCATGTCCAGAAACACTAAAGGGTGACTGGGACAGTAATATGCTAATCGCACGTCCATCAAATAATAAATGGGGGCTTCGCTGCTGTCAAAAAAAATAAAATAAAAAAGCGGGCTTCTCCAAAACTAATGCAAAATGGAAAGCCAAAATTAAAGAAAAAAAAAAAATACTCGATTTGAACCCATTTTTATTATCTCAAATTAACTTCAAATTTGGTTCGTAGCTATTAAACCCTTTTTTTTTATTGGATAAGAAATTAGGCGGAGAGAAAAATTAGGGGAATGAAAATTTAAAAAATGAAAGCAAAAGAGAAAATAAATTTTTCATTTTTTTTTTTTTTTTGTTTAGAAAAAGGTAATGTGAGGAAGAAAAAAGAAAATTTCTTGTTTGAGTAAAAGTGAAAAGCGAAAAGAAATAAAATAATATTTGTTACCATTTCAATTTTATGTTTATAGTAAAATTAACGGGTGTTAATAAAGAAAAAATTAATATAAATAAACTGATTATTTTATAAATCAAGTTTGAAAATGAATAATTTTACTCTGAGGAAAAGAAGAAATGAATTTGGTGGGCAAAGAAACTAATTTTTAAATTTTCCTCTCCCTATTGTTCAAACATTTCTCAAATATAAACATAATTTTTTTTCCTCTCTCCTCATTTTCTCTTTTCCCAAACGCCAATGTAAATGACATATGTTGTTTTTGACGTAAATGCATCCAATATATGGATCAAGTGTTTGGTCTAAAGTCTTGCACATTATGTAATGTCATCTTTTTCAAATCTTCTGTGGGTAATACAGTAATAGGATATCTGAAGCTGTGACAACGAGGCCTACCCAACCAGGGAATAATGTATATAATTGGAAATTGTTTTATTATAAAATGAAAACTGACATGTTTTTCTGTATATTGTCATTTTCATTAGAATATGGAAATTTTGAAATAGTAGTGATGACAGACAAGTAAGCTGTGTAGAAATATATATATTATAATGTTTAAAATTCATTATAGTATTTTGTCAAAAAAATTAATTATAACAATCTGATAAAATAATAATAGTATCTCTGATGTACAAAAGTAAAATCATTGGTAATACTGACTTTATTACATTAAATAAAAATGTTCCATATCTTTCTACAATAAAATCTCAAATTGTAGCGTTCACATCAATAATTTAAACGAGTAGTATTATTATTACTATATATTATTTTTTTTCTATAAGAACTTCCGTTGAGTGATGACGGTTCCATCTAGTTAATGGCCAAAGTCGGGGCTCATGGTTTAGCGAAGTAGGTCAACTTGCACGTCACATATATATATATAATGATGATGATGGCGATGATATTTATTACCATTTAAATTTTTTATTTTTTATTTTTTTACAACAAATCTCTTAATCTTTATCAATTATATTATGTGAAAAAGAATTTTTAGAATTTTTCTAGTTAAAATTGGTTTTTATATAAAATAATTTTAAAATATTGAAAGATTAAATTGTGAAATACGGTTACTAAAAAGGAAATAGGTGTCGAATAAGAGGAAAAACGAGGAAATTGGTGGCCTAAAACGACAGCCATAGTTGGGCCCGACCCGCTGGCGTTGGCCATCTTTGACTGTTGGATAGTCCCTTTCTTTTGCCAAGTTAAATATGTATATGAACCAAAGCAGACATTTAAAAATAAAAATTAAAATTAATCACGCACCGACTTCACATCCGAATATAACAGAATTCCAGTGAAGTGGACGCGAAGTAACGAATTGAAGCTGTCCAGGGATATTTGTTTGTGGCCGCCCTCCATTCAATGCACATCTCTCGTTCTCTCTGTCTCTTTCGTTTGCAATAAGCTAGGGAACATATGGAGAGTGAAGAGGGTATGGCGATAACCAAAAGAGCAGAGATTGACACTAAAGCTCCGTTCCGGTCTGTCAAAGAAGCGGTCACACTGTTTGGCGAGAGAGTTTTGGCTGGGGAAGTCTATGCAAACAAGATGAAAGAGGTAAGTTTATCGCCATTGCTTTTCTCACTTTCGTTTTAACCGCCCCGATTAAACCCCATAACTTTTTCTGATTTTTGATTAATAAAGAAAAACTATGATAAATTTATTAAAAACAAAATTACCTAATTATTTAATAAATATTGAAATTAAAATATAATTATATTTATTTTAACTTTTATATAACAATTCAATTTTTTAAATTAAACCATAATATTATAATTTTAATTTAAATGATAATTTTTTAATATTTATAATCATAAAAATTATAAATTTAATTATATTATACTAATTTCTATAGTTATATTATTTGATATAATAAAAATATTTATATTTTATTTATTTTTTTAATATCATAAATTTTTACTTAAAAATTGTATTAAAAATAACGTATATTTTATATTTTAAATTTTATTTAACAAAATAAAATTGAGTTAAATAATTTTTTGATAATTAATTTTGGTTGGAAGTTATTTTTATATATATTGTTAGTAGTTTTTGGTCATATATATTATTGAATTTTGGATGGCTTTGTTTATTTCATGAATTGCTGCACATTAGTCACCAATAATGTACCTACATAGAATGCTATTCCACTAAAGCATGCTCTAATACAAGCTTACATTTACAATAAATCTTTATTTTTTTGATAAATTGTTACAACAGTATCTTCCTCAATCAATTGCTTTCCTCGGGCTCTTTGCTCTGCTCTCTCTCTTTTTTAATTCTTTTTTTAATGTTGGATTCTCATTAGTAACTTCTAATAATATGCCATTGAGTCACAGCTCACAGTTGACACTATTTATATATCTATGCTTGCTTGTGAAAGAATTTTTCTTTCCCATTCGAGAATATAAGGCGGTGGTTTCAATTTTTAGCTTTCCTTCGTCAGGTACTCGAATAAATTAAGTTCTAAGTTACGCACCGTCCTTTCAAGCAATCAACAACATTAGTTAATAATATATCAATGGAATCTAAAGCTTTAAGAATCAACCGCTCTTTCTTTTGACGAGGATTGAGGAGATGTCAGATGGCAGATTGTTAGTAGGAGGGCCTCGTGGGGTCTTGGTAAGGACTGTAAGCAAGCATCTGTCGCATACAAGTGAACATGCAAGAGATAATTAAATGCAAAGGAACACAGTCTAGTTAAGCCTTTTAACACCAGAGTAAAGCAATGTGAATGACCTCTCCTCCTTTTCAATCTTAGAAACGCTCTTAATTAGATAATCAAACACGCGTGGCATAGCTGCGAGGATGAACATTTATGACATTAGTAGCAAAAATTGAGTACCACATTCCCTGTATATATGTCAAGTGTCATGTTAAAATGCTCGGCCTAAGTGCTGAAAATGGGCAGCTGGGCGCATCCACTTCCAGCCTTGGAACCGTTACTGCCGAGCTAGAGGAGACAAGACAAAGCCTTGAAAGAGCTAAAGAAGAAAGTTCGGCAATGGCAAGTTACCTTACTTCTCTTAAAGGTGAACTGGAAAGAACAAAGAGAGAGCTGCGACTACTGAAAGAACGCAGAACCGAAAAGCAACTGATGACAGAATCCGTGACTGAAGACGTGAAGATTGTCCAAGACACAGAAAATTTTGAAGTCAAAAGGCAAACAACGCTCAAGGACCAAGAGGCAGCAGGGATTGAGTTTCAGAAGAAGAGATATGTAACATTTGCCAATCCTCCTTCCGTGGCTCAGGTCATAGTTCCACGGGGTCTTGAAACACTTGAGAGACACCCTTCTCTTAAACAGAAGAAGAAGAAGCCATTAATCCCACTTATAGGACCGATCTTCTCCAAGAAGAAAGGGAGCAGCCATGAAGTGGCTTCTTCAGGAGTTGCATGACCCCATTCACAATTAAAAATAAAAAATAAACCTACAACTCGAGGACTCACCATAAAGGCAGAGCTTTTCTTGACTCTTTTATCCATTGAGTTTCAGCTAATTAAAGTTTCTTGGGTTGAGGCGGAGTTGTAACCCAGAATGTTTGTTCGTATGCGATAAATGTTGTAACAAGATATGTTCCAACTTTTTTTTATTCCTTCTTGAACTACCTTTTTTATTATTATTATTATTTTCTCTCTCTCTCTCTCTCCGTTTTTTTTTTCTTTTTTTACGGGACTTTCTTCTGAAGACACATTCACATCACTAGATGGCAAGTTCAAATTCAATTAGCTCACATATGATGCTGGAGTGAGCAAAAAGGGACGATTATACAAACCGAAAAAAGCAAAAAAAATATGTCTAATGCTCCCACATTCGGTGATGGTGGGTCAATGTGTTTATGCATATTTTGATGGATGGGCCATGCAAAAGCATTTGATAGAGTGGAGTTGTGGGCCTGAGATTAGATATGCTGACAGACTTTGTCACAGTTGCGGCCATAAGGGCCGCAGAAGCACATCTAACTACATTAATACTTATCGGGTCACTAGACCACAGGATTAGATCCTAGCTGTTGGTGATGATTTACAAGTGCAAAACAAACGAGCTTGGGATGTATTGATCTAAGGCCACTGTGACCGACACGGAAGTGCGAAAGTATTGATTGGGTCGAGAGGGACTGTTTAAAGTAATTAATCTATAAATTTTATATTAAGGGAAGAGGTAGGAATTTGACTCTTATTTCCCTTATTCCTTTCTCTATATGTGTAATGAATTATGTGACTCTCCCTTGAAACAAACAATATATATATATATATATATATATTAACTAGGACTTACAGCTAATGGCAGAAAATGAATTCAGGGTTCTAACACTATTTCCTTCGGAATAAGAGATAATTATGGATTAGATTGAGTTGCTCTTAAATTAGAGATGAAATAACCTATCATGTTTGAAGTACATGAACCACTTTTTTTTTTTTTTTCCTCAAAGAAGTTATTGATTTTGAAATTAAAAATTGGACAAGTTGGTTATTATATACATACACACACATATATATATATTGAATACTTTCAAAATGATTGACTTCTAACGTTTGATTTTAGAACTAACGGATGCACACGCAAATATCCTCAAAATATAAGTGATTGGGAACTAATGGTGCAAATGAAGGCATAAATACACCAAAAAAGCTTATTACGAAATCAAAAATCTCAATACGACACCATTTATCATCAAAACTTGTGAACAAAGGATTCAAGAAAGAGGAGGCGCTTGTGGAAACTCCAACAAGTTCAGGGCCAACCTTGTGTGTCTATATTGTATTTACATAGAAGATGAGCATCAAAGCAAGACAAGAAAAAATTTGAACAATTGCAGTAACCAGATATGATATACTTGCAGCCAAATTAAGCATACCATCATACAAAAGCATCGGACTTTCCACCATCCAAACTTCCCACCTGCGAAGACTTATTTAAGAACTCAATGCAATCAGCAATAGCCTCACTGTAATGAGAGTGAGAAGAGTAATAGGAGCTGCATGAAGTCTTTGGTGGATCAAGTTGCTCACAATTCTTTTGTTTTGAGGCCATGGTTGTGTTGGGCGACGAACCATGAATCGGGAAAGAGAATATCAATCGCATGAGAATTTTGCTAAAGCGATTAAAGAGCTTCATTGCCAGAAAGTTTAACTTAGGAGAGAGAGTATTACTTTCTTCGAAACTTGACGACTATTAAGGGTTGTTTCACTCTCAGCTCTTACTTGTGTAGAAATGAAGCTCTCTTTGAGGCCTGCGCAACCGGTATCCTCTCCCTTTTCTTTTTTCTTTTTTTTTTCGTTTTTTGTTTTTTTCTACTTCTCTTGGTTTTGCCAGATATCCTTCTTCGGGAAGTGTAGTGCTATCATGTATGTCGCTTGGAATTGTGACTCGTGAGGATATATAAAGGAGCTAAGGGGTTTATAATATGTAGGAAATCTCAGAAAGCATATTGCAGGAGGTGAAGTGCATGTGCCCAAATCATTTTGTACGGGAGCCTCGTTTTTCTACTTAAATTTGTTTTGTTTGTTAAGGATTTCTTGATTTGCTTCAAATAAAGCAGTTCAACGAAAGCAATTCCAAAGCACTTCCCGACTTCAATGACATTGTTCAATGAAATATCCTCAACATAAGCCATAAGTATGAATCAAAAATTTATAATTAATTAAATTATTTAAAAATTATATAAATTACTTAAATTTAAAGTATGAATAAATTTAAAATTTATTATTAAATGATACAGGGACAATGAAATTCAAACTCATAAGTGGTAAGATTCGAATTTATGATTTCTTGATTACGAATACTTTGATATTATTTAAATTATTAATGAGTTTTAAAATATGAATTATATACATCATATATTATACTCCATTATATCTCTTTATGCAAAAATTCAGTTCACTTAATTTATAAGTGTGTACAAACCAAGATCACTTAATTTTAAAATATGAATAAATTATAAATTTATAATTAATTAAAATTAAATATTAAAAAATAGTAAAATTTGAATTTAAAATTATTTGATCATGAAAATTCTGATAAATTTTTAGGTAAAATAGTTATTTTTGACTATTTAGAAAAATTATATCCAGCACCTTATATCATAGTATACTTACGTTGTACACATAAATTTATTTAAAATTACCAAAAATATATATAAAAAAGACTGGCGAGGTTAGTCAAATTGGACAAAACTTGTAGCAACAAAGAAAGACAGAGTCGCAACTTTGGGGCAGCGAAACAACGGCTTTGAGAACCGGAATAAGTGCGTCGACCTTAGAAAGATGTAGATTAGAAACCAGCACTTCCTTCTGAACCGGTTTCAGTCGGTGGAGGCGAGTGGCGTAGCGGCAAAGCAGCGGATATTTGGCAGTGTTCCGGTTTGATCCCAACTTAATCAGGCCCGTGGGATAAAGACATGCCTCCTGACCCTTCCTATTCTTTGTTTTAAATATTTTTTTGGGCAATTTCTAAAAATAGATTTAAAAAGAGTCTCTATCGTGCACAATCTATGTGCAGTTAATTCGTAATATCTTTTTCTTTTTTGTTTGAGCTATTCTTCTTTCTAAATAATGATGAATACATACGATAAATGACTGAATTCCCACCAAAAATTCGTTATCCAAAATATGGATACGTGTTTAAGGACTATTATAACTACTGGGTCTTAAAAGGAAAAAACCCCGTGATTTTAGTGCTTCCATTTTTTGCCGATGCGTATGCCTGGTTCAGATTGTCATTTAATACGTTAATATCCAAATGTGGTAAGCTTAGAAGGTCATTTATTCCTCTATTTTATTTTAGTCTTTGCATCCAAAGAAATTGAATCGTTCAATTTTTGCAGAGACTTTTGTTCTCGACTTTTAGTGTCATTTTGAAAATTTTCTTATAGTGCTTCTTATATTCATGTCCTTTATTCTCCTTGTAACGATTTTAATTTAATGATCTCATTTCCTTTTGACAGGTTTAATAACATTAAACTCTGGAATCAAGAGTAGATTTTGAAGTGTACAATGAGAGATTTAAATATTTTTTCAATCACCATCGTAAAGTCCAAGTATTATATTTTTACTCAATTTCAATTTAATTCAGTTAAAACACAAACTGGTTTTTGATTGAAAAAAAAAAAACAAAGAAGCCCTAATTTTATGGTTTCTAATTCAAAATGATAGTATATATTTACGAGTTTTTAATTGAATTCTTTAATTTATTTTTTTCATTGTAGTATAAAAAAGTATGACTATTAATTTTGCAAATAATTTTCAAGACCTAGGAAGGCTAAAACATTAATTTAAAATACATGTATATTAAGAATTTATGAAATAATGATGATTTAAAGTACTGTTTAACGCATACACTATAAAACGGAACTCAATTGAATTTGATTATAGTTGTATTTAAAGTTATATGAATATTTATATATTAATTTTCTTGATAAAATCAAAATTTTATGCAATCTGTACGCGGTTACAAGGGATAGTTTATGCGAATTTTAATGCCACTGGAGTCCATATGACACTAAAAATTTGAACGCTTGATTTTGTCTCTACATCTAGACGTCAAAGTACCAACAACGAGAGTACACCAAAGAATTGACGCAGGTAATGAATCATCTAAGCTTGAAAAACACAATTGGCAAAAGGGCAAAAAGGCAAAATATACGGTGATAGAGAAGATTCCATGCGACATAATGAGAGTGTAGCCGACTAGCCGTGTAGGGCTATGGATTATGATTTTGCAAGACAGCCATAACTGCGTCAATGTACTTTCTTCTTCAAGGCAAGGAGGCACGAAGGATAATGAAGTCTGGAATTAGCCACCTTTCAAGAGGAATTTTCTATTTGATGGCAACCGCCGAGCCCAGGAGCTCTAAAAATATACTGTGACGCTGCTTTTGATGCCAAGTTCATCAAGCCGGCCTTGCTGGGCAGGATAATGGAAGGATAGATAGACTGTACTGAAATTTTAATTTTCAATTATATAGTTAAAAAATATTCAAGTCAAAAATATTTCTAAATTTAATATTTTAAAATTTTCAATTAAACCCTATTTAAATTTTTCTCTTTGCATTTTCCTTGTGGTCTGTACAATTCTTCCGTAAGGCAACCAATGCTAATTTACAGATGTATCAGTGGAAAGGCAAATATGGTGGCGAAACGAAGTAAAGACTGGGTCTTGTCCCGATGATGACCGGGTCACGCACCCCCCACCGCCACTTGTAAGAAGCCTCTGTGCTGATATTGCTAATGAATGAATCCCCAATTTCTGTTTGATAAAAGATTAAAAAAAAAAAATTGAATTTTTTTTGTTGGTTAGACATTATAGACAGTTGATATAGATAAACATTTGACATTATTTAGTAGCATATAAATTTTATAAGAAAATTTACTGTTTTTACGTAATTTTATTATATTGCTATTTTTGTATGTATGAATAAATATTATTTATATTATATAATTTTCACTAGACAGTGTGTCTATTTAGCATTTTGCTAAGTTTAATAAGATAATTGAAACCGTTTCTTCCACTGCGAGACCATTCAGGATACTGAAGTTTTTACTAAGAATATGAGTGAAGCCAAGCATAAGATTAAGAGAGTGTTAAGTTTAACTTTTCAGACATATTATTCAGCATAATTTCTCAATAAGTAGATATTATAATGTTTGGTAAAATTTTTGTAGGGTTATTATTTGCCGATAAGTTCTCCAAAAAAATAAATAATAGAAAAAGTATCTATGAACTTCTTTTTTTTTTTTTTCCATCAAACAACATAATAATTTGTTCATTAAAATACCCCTAAAAATCTTATCCTTATTTCAACCTCTCTGTACTTACTATTCTTTATATTACTCTCCGATCTCGTCCCCCTTTCCGCCCAACGCTGCACCAGAAGACCACCGACGCATCTTCAGTTATTATTATTTTTGTCCGTAATTAATTAATTAATTAATTATTAAATGGGTCATCCGCCAGGGTATCAAAACCCAGAAAAAGGAAAAAATCAGTCGAACAGTAATACCAAAACAGCTTAAACTCGGCACCTTCCTTGGCAGCGCCACTCCCACCATATCTTGAGTTAAAATCGACAATTTCCTAATTATTTCTAATGATCTATTTTAGTAGTTTCCTGGCAAGTTCTACATCCACGATGACAAATAATCCTTGCTTTTTCGAGCATACAGGTAACTTCCTACAAAAAGACATTCTTAAATTTCTTAGTCCATGGTCAATTTCTTGTAAATTTCCCCTAGCAATTTGAGGCTTTAATTGGGACGTTATATCAATCCATAAATTTGCACCATTAAGCACGATTACATCAAGATGCTGTCTTGGCTAAAAGTAATAGTCTTGTATATACAATGACATGGTTATATGTCATTCATGTCCAACAAATTTTTGGACATTCTACAACTTTAATACGGAAAGTATTAGAAAAAATGTGTATAGCATATTTTACTATTAAAACAAAATGCCCAAAATAGTTATTTCATTCATTAGAAAAACTAATTGGAAATAGCAATTAGTAATCAACAACAGTAATAACAATTAGCAACAAGTAAACCAAAGAATCCCTAAAATTATTAGTTCACTTCTCGTGCCCTAGCATTTGGTAAACGAGTTTTTGTAAAACCCTAATTAAACTTTGTATTAGTATGAAAGTTAGGAAGAAAACATAAGACACAAAAAGAGGAAAAGTTGAAAAAACGCAGTTGAAAAGTTTAGTCGGGTCAAGAGAGCCATATGCGAAGACAATCATTTAATGGGTCTATGGGCTGTCCCACACCGTTAAAGATCCACTTATGTAAAATCGTTTCGATGCTTATTAACTTAAGCCTATGGGCTATCAAGCTTTGAAAACAAAATGGCGGACAGGATATTGAAAGCTGCTTATGAGCCATCACAGAAGAATTAGAAGTAATCGACCTGTCGACATTCAGGCACTCAATTTGAAATCATGTAAACAGAATGGCGGACAATCTAAGTTAAGCTTTTGCTTTAATTACTTCCATCCATTAAAAAAAAGAAAAAATGAAGTCTGTTTTTGGATTAGTAGTGTCAGCTTAAAAGCAGGCAGGTCGGCGTCCCAAACAAACAATACACAATGATATGTTATTAACTTTGCTTAAGCCTTTGAGGCTCGTAATGATACGTCTTTTTGAGTGATATCGTCCAAACTAAGGCGCAATTCACAGATATAACCCTAGATTTTCAGTCAAGTCCATAACCATTATTATCTAGTCTGTTACTTCTTTTTTTTTTTTTGTAGGAGGAATAACCATTATTTAAATGTATGTTATTAGAACTGGGGATTGGCCAAATTCAAGACGACTCATCGCCGTATCAGTAAAGTGAAGTCAGGTTGGCATAACACCTTTGTGAAAAGTCAAAACCTGTTAAGTCACAGATCTTTGCTAAGTTTGCTCTTTTTAATTTTTTATTTCTTGATTATGATAAGCATTAATTTTATATCTCACACAATCAGTTTGCTATTTTTTTTTTTATTCTAATTTGGTCCCACTAAATTTTTTTTTTTTTTTTCACTTGTTTTCATATGGTATTGAGTTGACTCTCAAAAGATAGGTAGTCAAATTAAATAAATTTTGAATCATAACTTCAATTAAATCAATTGAACCTAGCTTAGTATTAGGTTTGGTTAGTGAATAGTTGAACTAAATTACAATGAAAAATAGACAAATAATGCTTACACTAGCTCAAAAAGGGTCGAAATATTTAAAAGTAAAGTCAATAAACCTTCTAGAGTCAAGTCATTAATTATAGTTTCTTAGTATGAGATTTATGTTCTTAGTATATTTAAAAGGGGACGACCGCCTAGCTAACGCTTAATTGGGTACATAGTAGGAGTAGGCAGGTGGCAACCAATTGAAAAATCATGTGAAAGTACAATAGTCAGTTGCTAAAAAAATTTTTTTAAAAAAAAATTCAATTTATCTAGGTAAAGGATATTAAAAAGAAATGTAGTAATTGTCTAAAAAAAAAAAAAAGTAATTTATCTTGAACCAAAACAATTAGAAACAGAGGATTCTCTCCTCTCTTTGTGCATTCCCAACTCTCTCTCTCTCTCTCTATATATATATATATCTGTTTGTCTATTATAGTGAAGATTTTGATTTTTGAGTCGTCGGTTCTCCATTTCTAACGACCAAATCAAGTTTCTCTCTTTTATAAATTCTTGACTATGTAAATGAAATATAAAATTTTAAAGTAATAAATATTTTAATAGAAACTTAGTATATAATAATTAAATATGTCATATATTTTAATAAAAATATTATATATAATTTTTAAATATATTGTATATCTAGATAAAAATATTATAATTTATTATATTATATTATATATATATATATATATATAAAACTTACCGTATATTCTATTAGAAGCGTTGTAATCTAATTTCTACAAGTATCCAATTTTAATTTGGAATTATCTCAATTTGTCGAATATGACATGTTCCACCAAGTGTTGGCTTTTCTGGGTAGGCTGCTATTTTACGTGAAAAAGGAGATATGATTTGTTCAAGTAAAATTGAATTTTCAAGCAGCCTGGTACTGCTTATCAACATGACAAGACATCGAGAAAACTTCTTTGATGAGACAAATCATGACTAAAGTTTGATAAAATATATATATATATTTATATATATAATATAAAAACTATTGATTGGGCCTACCGATCAATAATTAAGAGAGTTGTCAATATATATCACAAATTTTGACTTTCGATCGACTCATTAGACCACAGCCGTGAATATTAGCGAGGACACTGTAGGGGTCAACATCGCAATATCTTCTTTGAAGTGGTCTGTGACAAATAAATTTGCTTAAAACCCTTGTCTCTTAAATTATGAGAGGTAAAAACTTTTCTGTATTATTATCTTTCAACTAGTGTCCTAATCATATGTGAATTACAATTATTTTCATTTCATCAATAGCATCTTACGATGCTACGTGGGAACAACACTTTTAAAGAAAGTGTTATAACCTATTTTTAAATTTATTGTATAATTTTATTAAAATTATTGTATATAATTTATATATTTATCATATATTTTTGTAAAAATGTTATATATAACTCTTAAATTTGTTTTATGATTTATTTAAAAGTGTTAAATATAATTTTATAACTTAAAATTAATTCAATAAAAGTGTTGCATATAATTTTTAAGCTTATCATTTAATTTACTTAAAAAGATTGTATATAATTCAAAAATTGATTATAAAATTTACAAATTTGCTATATACTTTAATATAAGTGTTGATGTATTTTCCTAATATGTTTTATAATTTAAGAAAAATGTTATAAATAATTCTCAAACATATCATATAATATAATAAAAGTGTTTTATATAATTTTCAAATATATCATATAATACAATAAAATTTTACCACTAATATACATATATAATTCACAAATTTGTTTTATAATTCATTACAAGTGTCCACATATAATTTAATTAAAAATATCATATCTAATTTTTAAATTTACTATATAATTTATTTAAAAGTGTCACATATAATTTAAAAATTTATTATATGTACTTACTCCAAATATTCACAATTGATTAACAAAACTATATGTTACTCAAGAATGGTAAAATATAAAATTTTAAAATTATTACATAGAAGATATAAAATATTTTAGAAAAAAATATACAACATTTTGATCACATTATATGACAATTAAATTATATAAAACAAAAAATTCTCTTTTCTAAAAATATGCAAAAATTTTCAATATCATACCCAAATTGCAAATAGGTATTACCCATTTCATTCTTTAACATACCAATTTTTTTTTTTCCATAATTTTATATTTTTAGATATGATAAGTTATTATTTTCAAAGTTATTCGTAAATAGGTACTAAGAACAATGCTGCTATCAACTTAATTGAAACAAATTTTAAATATGTAACTAGAAAGCAAATAAATTGGCGATAAAGAATGTGCTGAGGGACCCATTAATGAATTCAAAATTTCATTGAGTGACTACATTTCAGCCACAACTTATGTTCAAAATATTTGCACAAAGACCTTGAACCTTTAGATGCTTGTATTTTAAACATATTTTTATTTTATGTCATAAAATTTTAATTACATAATCATATTAAATTACATGTTTATTTTATAGGTTGTGTGAGTATGTGTATATATATATATATATATATATATATATATATATATACATAATGTGTCGTATTTACATCATAACGATTGATGCTACTACCTAATATATGATGATATAAGATGTCCCGTCGTTTTGCAAAGGTCACAGGAACGTAAATTTTTGCAGATGCCATGGCTAAATTTGGGAACGTTAGGACAGACAGACGCTTTTGTAGCTTGGCTTTGAGAAAACAATCCCATTAATTTCCGTGTCCTTCTTGATCAAAAAAAAAAAAAAGGGTTCTAAGGACCCCTACAATTTATACAGGGGAGGCTTTCGAATTTTCATTTTGACAATTTTGAGGTACAAAATATGGCCCAGGAGGTAAGAAGACTTATGTTGGGCAAATAGAATTTGGAGAAGCGAGGGAATTTATTGCTGCAGGGACCTTTGTGTAAATTTTTGTTATTCAGCTGCTGTATTTTTGTGCGAGGTGGAGTCATTGTGTAGGGGCACCAGCTTTTTAGCTTTTATGCCGTGTATACGGGGGGTTTTATTTGGAGCTTTTCTGTTATGTATTTGTTTGGGGGGGGAGCGGGGGTGTGCTGAGGGGTCGCGGGGGTGTTTGGCCAGCTTTTGGCTACAAGTTGGATTTGTAACTGTACAGTGGCTGGGACTCGACTTGGATTTCTGTGGGGGAAGTCGGCTATTGAAAGCTGATTTGTTGCCTCTTTATTACGGGTGGTTGGCTCTATTTATAGGGCAGCTATGAATAAAAACATTGTGCGGTTTTTTTCTCACAAAAAAAAAAAAAGTTATTCCGTTTTGAAATCTTTTTTACTTCTTATCTTTCTTTTTTTTATCATATAAATATTACAATAATAATTTTTTTGTAAAATTTTTGGTTCACTCTCACCCACAAATGATAAATTTTGATTCATACGAAACTTTAATGAAATGTTTTAAACAAGAATATTATTATTCAACATTAATTTTAGAATTTAAAACTAAAAAATTTTAAATAAATAATATATTTAAATATATAAAAATTAAAATTATTGATACATCTTAATTTAACAAATAATTTTTATTTCTTAACTTTTATAATAATCATAAGACTTTAGATAAAAGTTTTATATACACTAAAAAAATTGAATATATATATATATATATATATATATACACAATTATATAATTTAAATTAAATATTTTTATTAATATTTAAATTAAATTTTAAATTATAATTTTTAATAAATAATAATATATAAAATTATTTTTATTAAATAAATAATAATAATAATAAATATTTATTTTTTTAATAAAAATATTATTCAAACATAATATTATGACACTGTCAATCGAAAATATTCAAAATACAATCAACTCATTTAACAATCTTGACGCAAATTTTCAAAAACCTGAAAGTCTTTTTATCCTTTTCCTCTGCTGCAGCACCTTTTCAGGGGATATTTAGTGTCGGCAAGTTCGGACAAGTACTGATTATTACAAGATTGATTATTACTCATTGAAATATGTGATTTTTTAAGCTAGCTCCCTTACAAAGACCACGTCTTTTTCGATCTGGCCGAGATATCCCGGTTTGTCAATGTAGCAGGAGATCTTCAGTTGATCTCATTTCACAGAAAAACTTGCAGTTCAGCAAAAAAAAAAAAAAGAGATGTCAATTTTACGCCAGGCCGCTCTCCTCGTTCAATTTTGGTACTCTGAAATTATTTGGTAATATTGAGTTCGGACTCCCGTGCGGACAATTGTTTCGTGGGTAAATCATAATCTTTCAAAGGCAGCACGTATTTTAGGTGCAAACCCCAACAGCCGAAGACACGCATAGGAGGAGTGTGGTTAACAAATTTACTTGTGTTGCTCGATCGAGGTTTGCTTTCGGTATCATTCATACACAGCCGCATCGATTTAAAAAGAGATGGCCGATGCCAATTTTCGAAGTGCCAATGCTTGCTAGTTGCTCCTCGAATCTCAGTCATGATCCATCCAAGGAATGATTAGTTGGATTGTCAGTAAATATAGGCTGTCACATGACAAGAGTACTATTGGAGGATGCTCCAAGCCCCTCAATTCTTCTGGGTCACACCCATTTGGACATTTCAATAATGGAGATTACATTATTAATTTTGATTCGAGGAAGCTCCCATCTGATCTGATTTGGGTACTGCATGCAATAGCTATTTGCCTTTAGATTAATTATAAGTTTTCATTTAGTTAAATTACTGATCTGATGAGACAATGTTAAAACTTTAACCGAGTGAATTGTCATTCCCATTTTAGTATGACCTTCGCCAAAATCCATGCGTTCTCAAACAATAAGAAACAAAGAATGTGCATACATATAAAGAAAAGGCACGTGTGTGCAATTATTAAGTCCTCCAAGCAAAGAGTATTTACCGAACTGTCTTCTAAAATCAAATCAAAACTACTAAAATTGTTTGAGAATTGATATAAATATAATTTCTAATTTAAGTAAACTACATTTAACGGTTTGATTACAATTTTTGAAATTCAAAAATAATCAAAATCAAATCAAAATGCATTATAATAGTAAATCCTAGAAATACATTTTACAGAGAAGCCAATCATCCCTGCCAGTCTGGAGCCTTCTAATACCTAATACATTGAATTAAAACATATTGTTCATATATTTTCACTTACTACATTTTCAATTACTTATCTTTTCTCCATTTTAAAAATTTGCCTTCCCATTTTTAATATTTGAATATAAAAAGATTCAATTGTCGAACAAGTCGATAAAATAAAACGCATGAATTATAATTTTAATTTTAATGAATATATTTTAAACAGTCAAATTAACTTATAATCGTTAATAATGATTTGATGTTAAAATTTTTAAACTGTTAGTAATAAATTTATTTAAATATAAAAATTAAACCAATCCAAACTTTTTGTATAAAAACTACCTAGTCTATTATTGAATGGTCAAAGTCAAAAGAAACCCTGCCCCAGTTCCCCCCTAATTACTTACAATAATTCACGGTGACTTTCCCGTGGTTGTTATTATTTCATTTAGTCGATTTACAGTATTTAAAGCCCAAGTGAGATTAACTTTGAAAAGAAAAAAAGGCCAAACAATGGTGAATTAGAGACCTGCAACCACCAGACTACTTGCTATGGATAACTTGCGATGTAGACAAATATTAACAGAAAAATGAATAATGTGTATATATAGAGACAATATTAGCAGAAAATAATTGAGCAACTTCATTGATGCATTTCATCGAGGACAACATTTTGGTGTTGGGAATCTTGCTAAAAATCCAAAAGATGTTGATCAGTAAAACATCTGGCTTCGTGTACCGGTTTTGGAAAGAATACTGACCCACCCGCAATTGGAAATCTTACTGCGAGTGTGCTGTTACAACGAGCAAAATGGTAACCACGGAAGACGATGCCAAAGTTTTTAAAATCGAGCAGGTTCATGTTTTTTTTTTTTTTCTTATTTCTTTGAAGTCATGTTATTAAGATTTAATTGGTTCAAGCCAATATTTATGTTTTTGTTCTTTAGTTGATATTGATCCGAATTCGATATCCAAAAAAAACCTTGATTTTAGGACAATGAAAAAAATTTTGAAAACGAGTTGATCTCAAATTCAACTTAAATTTATTAAAAATTTTATTAAATCAAGCTCAAATTTCGAATGAAAACTCAAACTGAGCTCGAATAAAATTCTACCAAATCAAGTCTGAGCAAGGTAAAACCTAGCTCGGCACAACTCGTCAGCAACTTTGTATGTTGACAAAATATGGACCCATTCTGACTTTTCCTTTTAAACTTTTTATTTTAAAAATTTTAACTACAATATTTTATTTCTAAAAATAATTAATCTAAAGTTAAAATGCTTAAAACATCAAATTAAAATTTAAGTCAATCAAAAACTATCTTACTAGTAATATGCAACTATACATATTTTGATATTTCATGTTAAAATTATTAGTTTATCGTAAAATCAAATGTATAATTAAAATTTTGTTCTTTTATTATGGAATAAATGTTTATATTAATTTAAATTTCATAACATTATGTTAGATCTGAAAACATATAATAAATAGATAAATACTAGATATCATCTGACTCAACCAGCAACCTTTGTTTCTTGACTAATGGTCGAATATGAAGAACTCAAAAATTAAAAAAAAAAAAAAAACAGAGAAATTATGCAGCGTTATTTGCAAGTTCTACACGTCTAATTTCCCATAAAATCGACCACATTCGATTGTTAAGAAGAACTTCACAAAACATTGTCAGAAAGAGCACCACTGCGCATTGCCGAGCGATGAGATACGTACACAAGATCAAGATCATAGCAACTCAAGACGGGAACGTCGGCCCCTTGATTTTAGTTATGTGACAGCCTAGGTGCACAACTACAATGTGCAAACTGTTTCAAGAGGACCCAAACGTCATGGTCTAATGGCAATGACGATCGTTGTTGCATACAAAATCACGGGTTGGAATTTTTGTTTTTTTTTTTTTTTGTTCAAAAAAGCCAAAAAAAAGTTTTAATGGAACTAAAAGTACGTAATACGTCAAAGAGACTCTGATTAAAATGAAAAAGGCTGCAAACATTTTACCACTCGAGGGCCCTGTAAATCACAACAAAACAAGGGAGGATAGCCATGGGATTAAATACGAACAATTCCTCGAGATTGGAATAAATCCCGGCGTGACCTGCAACAGAATCGTAAGTGCCAGATGCCGCTGCTGCAGACACGCCGTCCTCCTCCCCCGGCAGCGCATCCTCCGTGACGCGCTTCAGTACTCTGCCAGCAATCACGCGACACACCAGCATGGCCCTGCGTCCGTCGGTACATCCCAGAAGGGAGTCATGGGCCCGACCGCTGCTGGCCGTGGTGCCTACTCCTTTGCTCTCTTTGACTTGGAAGCCGTGCCTGATGATGGTGCACACTCCGCAGGCTGGGACCGAGCCGCACAAGATGGAGGAGCCTCGTGCGCCGAGAGAGCACGCTATGGTTGTGCAGTGGAACCGTAGGAGCTCGTTACCGTCAGCGGCGCACCTGGGGTTCTTTCTCGTGCTGTTGGGTGCACGTGTCTTCACTGCGTCCCTGCAGTCCTCGAACCGTTGGATTGTGCGCGGCGTGTTGTGGACCTTCATTATCCGTTCGATCATGAAGCCGGAGCTGTCTTTCTTAAGCCAACTTGATCTGAATATTATCTCCACGATGTTTCTTCCGGAATCCTCCGGGCCCAGCTCCGACACTGCGTCATGTAAAATTGTCCGTTTACGGAAAACGTTTACTTCTGGTTATCGTCAAATTTAACGTTACAGGACCGTGACAATTTGCTTTCATGACAAAATGAAATATGATGGCATCAAGCAGTTACAATTTTGGTCGTTTAAAAGACAGCTGTTTATCCGACCAAGAAACTTATGTTAGATATGGATGTCACATGATAACACAACAAAAGTAAGGCTCTTAACATTCTTAATTTTTCACTTTTTCAAAAAGAAATTTTTTTACCAACACAACTTTTATCTACGAAAAATAATTTTAGATTATATAAATAATATTTTATATAATATATTAAAAAAATTATAGTTAAATTATAAATTTCGTGTGTATGTTATAAAAAATGTTAGGAGAAGGGAAAGAAAATAGGATCAAACAGTTTGTGCACACAGCCACAGCCAGGTGAATCCTACTTATCTTAGTGTTGTTGTTGTTGTTTTTTTTTTTTTTTAATTTATTTTTGGCCTTTTGAAGTTGAAGATTAGGAGGAGAAAAATTAAAGGAGATAAGGAACAAGAATATGAAAGGTATATTTTAAATGACACAAAAGAATTATAAATAAAAAAAAAAAGGAAAACATAGTATTCAGCAAGAAATCGAGAAGACTACAATTACCGGCATGGCGAACTTTTTGATGAAGCTCCAAGCTTTCAATCTTTGGAAAGACCTCTCCACAGCGAGGGCAAACGGATACGGTGGCTCTTGGACATGGGTAACTGAATATTCAATTTTTGCTCTTAGTTATTAATAATTTATGTCTTGTGTTCCATTTTCTTTCTCTTTATTGATATGTTAAAGAGCAATATATATATATATATATAGAGAGAGAGAGAGAGAGAGAGAGAGAGAGGAGGTAGAACAAATCAATACCTGCTCGGGTCAATGATGGTATGACACTCGTAACAACCAGAAAGCTTCCTGAATTGCCTGCCTCTCGACGATGGGGTGTAAGAAGGGCGACCGTTGGATCTCCCGCACCCGGACAATGATCTTGTTGATGAACTAGTTGTCGGTGGCTTTCGACTGATCAGGAGTCCAGTGTCTTGGCCCACTGCGCTGCCCTCGGGGGAGTTGTCGGCTCTGTGAACAACCTTTATGTTGCCATGAACAACGTCCCTGAAACTACATATAGAGATGCAAGCAGAAGAGCCGATTTTTGAGAGCCCATTAGGATGCTTTGAGGGATCGTGCACGCTTGACCCTTCAATCTGCCTGCAGGTAAGTAGGTTCTTGATTTGGTCCCATGAAGACGATGACTGTTTCTGCTGCTTCTGCTTCTGCTTCTGCTTTCGCTTCCGCTTGGATGGTTGCATTTTGGGCTCTGGGTTTTCCGGTAAGAATGTGAAGAAAGCCATAAGTAATCAAAGAAAGGGAAATACAAAAGAAGAGTTTGCAGAGGACTCTCTAATCAGTCTCTCTCACACACACAGAATAAAGAGAGCTTTTTAAACCGTGAAAGGGTGTTGCGAGATGGAGGAAGGATCCAAGAAGTCTAATAATGTGGCAAACAGAGTCTTGTGTTCCGGTGGGTCTATCATTGTTTATTCTTATTCCATTTACGTCACTTCACTTTCGGAGGAGTAGCTTCTGCGTTGGAGTGTTTTTTTTTTTTTTTTTTAAATTATTTTTTTAACAAAAAATATATATATAAATAATAAAATAATATTAATCATTACATTTAAAATTAAAAATTAAAATAATTTATAAATATTTTTATAGAACAAAACTTATAATTTAAGTATCGTCAAATCTAAACAAACTCTTTATTTAATTTTAATATTAATAAATTTAAATTTTAATACTATACTCAATATAAATTTTTATTTATTAAAAATAAGTATCAGTGAAAATATTTAAACTCATCAATACAAAGATAAATATGTTGAGTAAAAACTAAACTCTCACTTCTCACCTCACCTCGGTTGGTGCTTTTGTGTCTGGTTTTGGGGAAGGCAGTGCGCACATTTGCATTGCACCAACGAGGGAATAGGTCAATTGAATGGAAGACATCCTGGCGGACCATTGGTGTCCGAATATTACAGTGCTGTGTGTAGGAGTATAGGCGGGTTGGTTCTGCACGATTTGATTCTTATATTCAAATCAAATTATTGATAGTAATTTGAAAATTTTTCAAATTGTAATTAAATTAACATAAAAGTATAACTTGTCAAACCGTCGATGGTAAATACTACGGCATGATTTAATCGGTTTTATAATTTGAATAATAATTCGGATAAAAAAAAAAAAAAGAGACATTGCAAGGCATCCAAATGTAAGTTACAAATAAAGTAAAACGAGTGGTAGTTGACTTCCAAAAAATAAAAAGTTCGTTACAGTAAACATGACCAAAAAAAAGAGAGTCAAAAACATGAACTGAAGTGTCCATAGTTCCCGCCAAAGTTCTTACAATCCAAATCATGTGCTGATGGTTCAGTGCCCTATGCAATAGAGTTTGCAAAATACAATTTTCATTCTCAAAATGCTTTCCTGTTATTGTATAGCCTTTGGCTAATTCCTAAAACCATCCTCCAACACAATGCCTAATCCACATCATCAATATGAACAAAAAAAATTAGTGATTCAATATTTTATTGATTCAATTGATTTAATTGAAATTTAAATTAATAAAGTTGTTGTTTAATAATAAATATATACTTATAAAAATAATTGAAAAAAAAAAAAGACAATTATAGATAATATAGTTTCATTAAAAGTAATTTTTAATGATTAAATGTAAATATTTTTAATAAAAAGTTATGAAAATATTTTTTTTTATTTTATTTTCTATTAATTTTTTAATTTTAATGATAAAATTAGATGTTTAGATAAAATATATTATTAAATTAAAATATTTAATTAAATTTAACGTTTAATTTTTATTAAAATAAATTTTCAAATTAAATTATAATTTTTGATAACTAATCTGATTACAAATTAAATTAAATTTACTTATTTTTTAGTTGATTTTGACTTATTTTCTTAGATTTAGTGAGTTTCGTTTCTGTTTAATTTTTAAAATCAAAACAAATCGACAATTTAATTAATTTATAGTTAAACTAATCTAATTGATTTGTTTAGTCTAATTTTAACAACGTTATTTCAAACATTAACCCAAAAATTAACTCCAAAAAGGCCGTATACTAAGAATTGCTACACTGTTATCTAATCTCCTGTAGAAAAAAATAATTGCTGTATAAAACTCAAATTTCAATATATTCTAACCTTTCAGCAACCAAAGAGAAAATTTCAAACCTATGTGTGCGTGAATAAAGATATCTTGATTAGCATTCGACATCCTAAAATCCCAATTACAAAATCCTAAATTATTCATTCCACATGCCAATAATGTCTTCAACAAAAAAGAGAATAAAAATTTAGATTAGCAACACCAAGCCAAAAACATAAACAAAATCAAAAGCCATCAACTCAAACTTAAAAACTAAAAAGAAAAATAACAATGACTATAGCTCAGTCAACACCCATAATCCATAAAGGAACTCACGATTCAAATCAATAAGTTTTGATTACCACTGGCTAAGGGCCTTGAAATTGAATCAAAATTGAGAATTAATTAGCAATGAGAGACAAAAATTGAAGGAACTAAGAGTAAGTTTAACAAACGAACAAGATTGTAAATTTCGTAATTTATGAATTGGATAAAGAGCTTACCAGAGAAACTTACGGTGGAAATTATCCCATGCTCCAGCTGCGCTCCGAGTTATTGATTGAGTATGGAATATAAGTTATTGGTGTAGATAGAACCCAATCTAGGGTTTAAGGATCACAAACCATAAAAAAGGAAAAAAAAAAAAAAGGAATTAGATAAATAAAAATCAAAACTAGATGCAAAACTTGTATTGCTAATTAGGAAAAAAAAAAAAAGGGTTTGTTTTGCCTTATGTCCAGCATCAAAAACATCAATTGATTTATTCCAAAAACAATATTGTGCAACAGATAAAATTTGTTACAAAGTAGGTGACCAAAAGGTGTATGTGTCATAAGTTTGAATCTTTTTTATAAATACTTTAACTTGCCATTGTAAAGGTTATTTCAAATTGGTAAACCCCATCTCTAATCTTATTTCATTCAATCGGGTCCTAAAAAACATAAGAATTAGGAAAAAAAAAAAAAAAAAGTGATTGAATAATTAAGTTCACGACTAATTTTTGACAACCGATAAAAGGTTACACTAAAAACTTGAAACAAGAATGACATTTTGGAAGTTTATAGTTGGAGTCACTTTGAGACTTCAGTTGAATGAATTAAAAGTTGGTGACCTAAACTCAGAAAATCTACAAAATTAAGGTTCTAACAATTTACTTATCTTAATTTTAATTGATTTCATATTGTAATTATTTATTTAAGCAAAAAAAATGAAAACTATATAGTCACTATAATCTTATTATTTTCAAATTAGAAAACAAACAGATGACAAGAGCATAATGTAAGTTCTACTAATAATTTTTCCTTTATTTATTATTGTTTCCGTATCAATTGTCCCCCCCCCCCCCGGGAACCCACAATCCTAAAAAAGACTCGAGTAACACTAAGTTAAAACCCAGTGGCACAATGTTTACAATTTTCCCTATCATATAAAAATATCAAAAGTTTTATGTACCATATGGACGGTATCATTGTCTTCCAATGATATAAAGTTAATTTTGTCTAATATTTCTGTCTTCTGGTTTCAATGTCAAATTTGCAAACTTAAAAAATTGAGATATCATATGGTGCAAATTCGAATGTTTTCCCCTCATAGCAATCTGTTGGCTTTAACTCTTTCGGAATTCGACGTGGGGGTTTATGTGCAAACTTTTCGAGATGCTAATACCTCATTTCCAAATAATTGGCTTTTCTATCCCGTAAAAAATTTTAGTATAATATTATTTAATTTTAATTTATATTAAACTCTATGGAATTCTAACAATATTAATGAAAGAAAAATGGCAACATGATCCTTAATTGCAAGTCCATACCAAAAGGGGGGATAACCTGTGTCTCCATGGGCTAATTCATGCATGGGTATAGCACTACACAGATGAAATTTTGGAAGTATATTATAGTCTTGGCCTTTGGCAGTTGCTTTGCAGGTGCATAATAGTTGGTAAATAAATAAATTAACAGTAAAGGAAAGGGGAAAGGCAATCAGTGTTCCCTGGTCGTTCACGGCTGAACAGTGAAGACACACTCTACTTCTTCCGTTTGTGGATGTGGAGCCATCTCCACCTCCACAAGCAGACAATAAAATAATTGCCGCCAAAAATCAATCGAGAAACTATTTGATGATAAACGTGCAATGATATTTTTATAGTCCTTTTGGAAAAATTTAAGTAAATTTAAAAATAATAAATTTTGATAAATATAATTAATTTCTATATTATATATTTATTATTTTATATTAAATTAATATTTTAAATATAATATAAAATAACATAATACATAATATATAAAAATTAATTATATTCACTTAAAATTAATCCAATTGCACCGCGAATCACAAGATTACTGTTGGAGGCTGTTGCCCCACATCGCATTTAAATATATTCCGTATATATTATTAGTTCGTAGGTCGTTCGTGTCCTACATCCCGTCTTATCTGTTAGCTACGCTTTGCACCTATACGCTTTTTTTTTTTTTTCAAAAGAGGGGCCAATTAGATATTTAAATCCAATTTGGGTCATAAAAAAAAATATATATATATATATATAAATAGAGAAGTAAAAATAAAATTAAAAAATTATTAAGAGAAAATATGATCTGATTTAGAAATTCTTTTTGAGAATCAAGCTACCACAATTAAGAAACCAAAGTCATTCAAAACTCTATTTGGTACGTATATTTTAGACATAATTTTTATTACAAATATCTAATTTGAGTAATTTATAAGATAAAAGAAAGTTAAGAGATAAGATTGTAATTTTTTTTTTTTTTTTTACATTCAAGTATAATTTAATATTTTATGAGAAAAAATTTAATCACATGTTAAAAATTAGAAAATTTTTCAAGATTGACTAAATATAAAAAATCTTAATTAATAGAAAAAAAAGTCTCAAAATAAAAAGAGAAAGATAATTAAGAAAAAAAACAAAACAAAAAGTAATGTGAGGAGAACAAAAGAAGAGAAGTGAAACATAATCAAGGAACAAAATTTAAAGTTGTTTCATCATTTTGAAAACATTTCTTATATTTAATGTTTAGTTTAGTTTTATTGTTCTAAGTTAGAATTACAATGTAGAGTAACTATTTTATATAGATTTCTTTAAATTTTTATATTATTTAAGAATTTTTATGATAAATATGTGTTATTGTATTTAATATTTTTAAAATTTTGATTACATTTCAAAATTGATTTAATATATCTAGTTAAAATTGAAAATAGATGTCTTGTAATAAATTAAATGATGCATATTATGAATTAAATAAAATATAGAAATGTATAAATATAATTTATGTAGTAGTGATGGTTCAATTTTAAAATTATTTATTTAAATTAAATTTTTTTTTGAAACCTAATATTATTTTATTTATTTAAATTTATATAAAAGTATATTAGATTAATAAGTCAAGCTAAATTTAATATATTTTAAAAAATAATAATAAATAATAGAGAAAATTTTAATATCCCATAAATAATACTTTTTTTATAACATTTTAGTTAAAAATTTTATTTAAATATCTTTCAATCTTAGTTTACTCTCTTTATTTAGTTCTTAACTATATTATCTAAATTTTATTTATTTTCTTTTAATTTTTTTTTTAAATTTTTGAAATCAACTTTCTAAATATCATTAATTTTTACATATATTAAATTATAAAAAATTATACTTATTTATATAAAAAAATTTATAAAATAAAA
The DNA here is from genome assembly GCA_037832385.1 of Rhizophora apiculata. NCBI lineage: Eukaryota > Viridiplantae > Streptophyta > Magnoliopsida > Malpighiales > Rhizophoraceae > Rhizophora > Rhizophora apiculata. The sequence goes on along the minus strand of CM075430.1, from coordinate 438,267 downwards.
AAATAATATTTAAAATATTTACTAAATTATATTTAAAAAGATAATTGTTTTAATATAATTTAAATATATCTATATAATGAATATAAAATTATAATTAAAATTATAAGTCATGATAAAAAAATAATTTTTGTGTGCATTAAATTATAAAAAATAATATACAAAATAATAATATAAAATTTTAAAAAATTAATAAAATATTTATCAAATTATATAAAAAAATTATAAATATTTTTAATATTATTATAATATATTTATATAATAAATATAAACTCTATATAAAATTAAATATCAAATATAATAATTTATTAATAAAATTAATAAATTTTTTAATATTTATTACTCTATTTATTTTCTATATTATTTTTACAACTAATGCACTTACTAATAATTATTTGCATGCATCAAGCAAGATTTGCATCTTTGTATGAGCTCTAGCATAAAGTTTAGTAAAATTAAAGGTTAAATCATGTTAATCTCATATGTAACCCCCGTGAACCCATTTCGTAGACTATGCCGTTGCTTGATGTGAAGTTTGACATTTCCTTCGGCGATTCTGTGCATGATCATTTTATCTGGGTACTTTTACTAGGATCAATACTAGACCAGACGAGTCCAATAATTGTACATTACTTAGGTCTTACGGCCAACGTTGACCCTTGTTTGGATAACAAAGTAGGAGAGAGAAAAATTGGAGAATAATAAAATTTTTCATCTACTCACTGGAAATGGGGGAGCCAAACAAACTCGGAAGCATCAATAATAGGTCACATCAAGTAACCACTCAGTGGACTTTCACATTACATCTTACTAAAAATTTTAAAACATTAAACTCTAAACCACTAAGGTATAGAGATTTTTTTTTTTTTTTAACTTATAAAAATTTTAAAATATTAAATTATATGTCTTTTTTCACTTATAAGCTATTTGCTTCCTTTTCTTATTTTTAATGTGTGACATCAACCCACACATCACGCTTATACTTCAAAATTTTCCAAGTGTGTGAATCCCTCTATATTGGACTTAGTTTTCCTTCCCCACCAACGCCCACCGGCCTTAGCTACCAGTTCAGAGCTTTAGCTACCTCAGCCACTCCACTGTATCTTCTCCGCTTGGACCTAAACGTTTAAGGCCGAATCATCGATTTTGAAACCACTTATTGGAAACAACAGAGCCCAATTAAACTTGGAAAACATCGACAATGGATCAAAGCAAGTAACAACTCAATACGTCTTAACGCTATTTCTTACCCAAAACACTTTCGTACCTTTGGAAAACAGTAAAAGGGAATATTTGTAAAAAGTGAGGAAAAAAACAATATTTAAAATAGTTTCAAGTTTATCCTTACAGTAATATAAATAAATTAGTCATCTTTTCAATTAAATAAAAGAATCAATCATTTCCCCTTTTAATTTTGAAAGAATCAAGTTTTCTCTTCTCCATTTTTCTCTCCCAAAACATTTTCTAGACACCATCATAGTTCATTTACCTCTCATTTTTCTCTCTCCCCGCTTTTCCTCTCCCCGAAAACAATGTGAACTGGTAATCCTCAGCTCTAAGAGGCGTAACGCCATTCCTTGTCATAAGATCGATGAAGCCCAGGAAGGATTCCAAACCAGGTTGGTACACAGCAGCTTTCAGAAAGTACCCGAAACTACATAAACAACGTACATCCATCACCTCGTTATGCTTATACAAATTTCAGAAATGAGCCCCCATAAAAGTCCCCAAAAATGAACCCTTTCCAACAACCCTATGTGTCAACCGACGCACCCATTGACTTGCGTCTTCTGTTGTTCTTTCAAGTAAGCTCCAATACACGCAAACTCACGTTCAAAAAATAAAGCAACAAATGGAATAAGCAAAAAGAAGAAGACACATTTACATCAGCGTTAAGAACAATAATCCAAGACCCACCACCATTCACCTGATGATTAAACTGCTTGTTTTGTAAATTAAATTGGTAAAGATCTAAGCATTCTTTTGGCCCCCTCCAGGACGTGTTCTCTTCGATTTAGCACGTGTAACAGGACCAGTTTCCTCCATGACCATCTCTTTTGGTGCGGGATTTGCATTCTCATTTGCTGAAGATGACGGCAGTGCTTCAATCTGCATTGCTTCTGCCTCATTTTTCGTAACCTGGCTTGAAGTTTTGGATGTAGCTGCTGCTTTTGGGGCATTTAAAGCTACTGGAGGAAGGTCTGGTTCAGGCACTCTGGAAGGACCTACCTCTTCTGAAACCTCCAATGGATTCTGGCTGGAAGACAAGCTAGAAAGAGGAGACAAAGGTTCTTCAGTCTCTGGTTGTGTTGTGGCTGGCTGCTGGTTTGAACCAGCAGACAGCTGACGTTTAGGAGTAGAAGGTGCTTGGCGAGCCCTGGCACCTTTCTGGCTGGAAGACAAGCTTGAAAGAGGAGACAAAGGTTCTTCAGTCTCTGGTTGTGTTGTGGCTGGCTGATGGTTTGAACCAGCAGACAGCTGACGTTTAGGAGTAGAAGGTGCTTGGCGAGCCCTGGCACCTTGTTCTTGGGCCTGGATTTCAATTTTCCAAAGGATTGGATATCAAAATGGTAGCATCATGCACAATTTAGCAAAGCTTCCTAACCAATAACAACCTTCACATTTATAAGTGTTTTCAAAAGCAAAAAAAAATACTCAAATTAATTGTGCAACATTCATCAGCTACAAAGTAAACATACAACAATCAATAAATCCAATGTTATCTAAAAGTTGTCAATAAATGCAACAGTATCCAAAGAAGTTGTAAAACTCACAATAAATAAATACATAAATAACATCCAATTGCGTGATGTGGTTTATTAAGCTTAAAAGCAGACAGCAGTAAAATAAAGCAATCAGAATTGAGTGATTGCTCCACTTAATTAGTTGAAATGAACATTTTAAAGTCAGTAGTAACTCCAGAGAACTTGTTAGCCAAATAAATACCTAAACTAAATCCAATATGCAACAGTGAAAATTTATATTCAGTTGAAAACATGAAAGCAGTATAATGAACAGAAAGATAAATAGATCTACTCCAAAATATCCTACTTGAGCAGGGCGTTGCCTTGGGGTTGACTGTGCAGCAACATACTGCAAAATATCAAAAACTCTGGTCTGGCCATAGCTTGCAGCCCTTTGCCAGTATAAAACTGCCATATCTCCAGCTCTTGTCCTTAGCTCCAACAAGTTGCGATCAATTTCATTCTCATGTTTTGCAACATATGGTCTGAAGAACGAATCATACACATAGGTAGTTCCCTGAATTGAGAAGAAGGATAGAGCAATTTTAACAGAGATGAACATCTGAACCTATGAGAGAAAACATATTATTTATATTAAGCCCCTATGGAGAAATACCATGGTTTTAGGATACCACAAGTATATAAAGAATGCCAACTTAGCTTCACTGTACATTGGAACCCTACAGAAAAACAGAATGAGAACATTGATTTTGCCAAGTTAACAGAAAATTAACATCTGCATTGAAATACAATTCCCAACCATGAAATAAAAGCATCTCCAATTCTCTCACATACTGTCAAAACAGCCACCAAAATCCTGCAACCCAAAATTTAAAATAAAATAAAATAACACATTAACACTGAAACTATTTTCAAGCTTCAAATGAAAACTTACGAAGATATAGCATACCAATACTGGCACCAAAAGCGAAGTTTCTCAATTTCTGGCTTATTCTTTTCGACAGTTTTGTAACATTCATAAGCCGGATAAGCATAGCCAAAAACCATCCTGCCAACAAAATCAAAATAATTATAATAATAATAATTCTAAAAGCCAAAAAAAAAAAACCCTTCAAATTCACAATAGAAGAGAATGGGATCGTTGACATACATGAGTCCCCTGGTAAGAAACGACCCAATCATTTTGTACACCTGATAGGCACAAAAGAGTCCAAAAAACAAAAAAAGGAAAAAGAAAATGTTATGCCGAAGTCCAAACAGCAGGATAACGAGACTTCGGGATGCAAGGACACAGAATTGGTAAAAATCCCAGTCACAGCAAATAGCCCCAATAGCCCTCAAAACAATAACAGAACTTCATTCCAAAATTATAACTAAAATAAACTCTACACTATCATATCCAGATGTGAAAGGCTTATTCATTTATGTACCATAGAATCTTTATTCTGGAGCAAATCCTCAGATCACATTGAAAAAAAAAAAACAAACAGGCCTACAGAGGATACATTTTGGTTATATTTGCACAATGGCCAACAACATATTCAAATCGAAGAACCATAAATTGAAGTCTTGATGATTGAAAGATAGGAGGCTCAGCTTCATCAACCTTCAAATCTAACATCAAATATTCATATAAAAAGACAGTTCAAAGAAAAATTAAAATTAAAATTAAAAAAAAAACGATTACAAAGACTGTGCAGGGAGAACTTGTTTTCGGAAAATCAATAAAAACACGAAATGAAGAAGCGAAAACTGAATGATCGGTCAAACACACAAAAACTGTCCAAGCACATTCACGCATTATCGAACTTAAACGGACCAAAAATCCGATTCAGAACCAAGATTGCATCAAAAACAATTTTTACAAACATATTAACGGTGATATTGACTATCATAAACAAATAAAAAAGAAAAAGAAAAGCAAATATTAACAAAAATCTGACGAAAAATATCTGTAACTGAAACAAAACAAAAAAAAATAAAATGGAAAGGAAATGAGACAGGAATCGGAAACTTTTTTTTTTTTTGGGATAATTATAAATTCACTGAATAGAGACAATGAAGGCTACAGAAACACCGTGTCAAGAACGAACAAAGACTTAATCGAAGGCGGCAGAAAGAAGGGAACGGAAAGGTCAAGAAACAGCCGAGTAGACCGAAAAAGATCTCCGCTGTACGGACTAAATCCGCGCCGCCGAACTACCACGGCCAACCGTTACGATGTCGGCGACAGTGAGTGTGATATAGCTGCAATCTTCTTTGTCGTTTTCAAAATTTCCTCTGTCGCTCTGTTTGCTGCGCTCTCTCTCTATCTCTGTTTCTCGCTATCCCTCTCTCTCTCTCCTCCCTTCGCTCCGTTTTTGGCTAAACCAGAAAGAAACACGCGCAGGATGTGATTATTGGGGCTTGATCACCGTTGAAGTAATGACGCGCCGATCGCGTGCTCTGGAAACAGCCATGTGTCGACAAGTGTAAAGTAGTTTATGCAGCAGACAATCACTTCTCGTTTAAGATTCAAAATTTTGCATTATTTTATCCTTGACATCCATGTGCACATATCCGTGTTAAGGCACTAATGGAATGACCATTTTAGCCCTACAGGAAAGGCTATAGGCTACCGGCTACGTCGTTGTCAAATGTAATTTATGCTAAAAAGAGGTGGATAAAATTAAACTCTCTAGCATCACAGGCCGGTGATGTTAATACTGCCCTATTGAATGCGCCCTCGCCGCATTTTGCGTAGAAGTATCTAATCGTTTGTAGATGACGAGCTAAGCGTCTGTGCAAAAAGATGGTTTAAAAATTAAAAAGCAAAGGTACCTTTGATTTAATTGGTACCTTTAAAATTAAAAATTTTAAAAATAGTCTGAATTAAAATTAATTATTTTGAAAAATTATAAAGGTATTTTCAATATTTACCTCGTAAAATTGTATAAATTATGGAGTGGGGTCTCCAGGAATAAGGAATGTAATGTTCAGCCATTTCTTAAGCAATATCACTAGGTTTTGAACGCTCCATCAAAGAGGGTTCAACGCCCTCTATTATTTTTGAATTTTGACGTTTAATTCGCCTTGCTGATGGCGTAACGGCTCGATCCTAGTCGCTTCTGTTGGTGTTTTTCATTTCTTTTTCTATTTCCCCACATTTACCTTCGCCGGTCCTCCGGTCTCACTTTGACTTGGCACGCTAGGATAATGCCAAGGTTGTGAAATTCGGAAATCACTACAAAATTTCTGTAAGCTTAGAGGTGTACTTCACAAAGGTCCATTCCTCTGTTTGCTAAGGTCGAGGGACCACAGAAATATTCCTTGAATTTTAATCACATCGGAACTCTAATCTACAGGGGAGTTCGAGGTCTATATAAATTAGGAAGTTGGCTAGAAGAGAACCGATTGTTGCACACATGTTCATCCGCAGCAGACTTAAAACTTCATTTACATCACCGAAAAAAGGAGTTTGAATCACAGCACCCCACATTGAGTTTTTGTATTATTTCCCCTTCTCGACGGTTGATGTAGATGATCAAACAAATTATCTTAATCGTGATAATTCCCCCGTATGCGTGAAACGCTTCTTCCAGTGGGGGGCCAGAGACTGTGTGACATACACCAAAACGTATTAATGATAAAGTGTAAAGATTTATATATACACTAAATGAACAGTGATATTTGTCCCGTGTTGCTGTTGCCTGCGTCACGTACGGATATTCTTGTGTTATTATTAATTTTTTTTTATTGAAAACTTGTTTGAGATTAGATATCCAAATAATATTAAATGGTCTTAGATCATTATATAATTTTAAAAAAAAAATTGTAATGAATATATAAATCTCTTGAAAGATTGTTTTCTGCAATATAACAAGTCATTTCTTAGTCCCTGATCAAACTATAATCTCTACGTCACAATACATTCATATAATACAAATTAATTATATTTAATCTAATATTTTTCTAAAATGAAATAATAAAAATAAAAATGAAAAGTAATTTATGTTAATAAGGTTTAATATTTTGAAACCTTGTACACTTAAAAAAAAATCATAAAATAAATATTTTTCATATAATTTGTCACAATAAACAATTTAGTACAAACAAATGCGATAAATAAATCTTACAATATCACGACATTTCTCAATTCTGCAAGCAATATTTCAACAGAAATTAAAACAACTGCAAAAGCAAAGACATCTATCATTGACAAATACAATTATGATATATTTTTAGGAATCTCCAAAATATCACAAAAATAACGAAAAGGTAAAAATTTCTAATACTAATAAATATTTAATTAAAGGAAAAACAAAGGTAATCTTAGCAGCGTGAAAGGAGAAATTCCTTAGGAGAGAGAAGCAAAAATTATCGTTGAACCAACACGACCCAACTGAAAAAAATAATAATAATAATAAAACAAAACAAGACAATGAGCTTGGGAAAAATCAAAAGAGAATTTTCTTGACACCCAAATGAAACGATTCTTGGCCCACACAAAGTTCTTTAATAATAATTTCAAGGAATCACCCGTTAGAACTCCTATTAACTCCATGATATTGATTATGGAAAGATATTAAAAGGTCAACTACCAAAGGGTTGTCTCCCTTCAGTTACCAAATATTATATAGATCCATTTCCTCAAGTTCATTACTATCCATTATGTAACTATTTTATTTAATCCGATCGGAAGTGCAGAGAGGAGTAATAGAAAATATTAAAAGACTAATTGTCAATTAAAGGGTTGTGTCTCATCACGTTTTCGAGCTTAAATGAGAAAAAAAAAAAAAAACAAATAAATATTGTGGAATTTTTAAGAATTTACTATATTGAAGGCGGCAAAATTAGAAGTAGCGGAAACCAACTCAAAGGAAGAAGTTCCAATAAATATGTAGATAGATAGATAGATAAAGTTATACTAAAAAAATTTTCTCTTTTAGTGTTTTTATTTTATTTGAAAATTCTGATAACATGTTTTTTTTTTTTGTTTCATTAGGCAGGCTATACAATAATAGGCTAGGCTTTTTCTCTGCCCCGTGAATTTCACCCTCGTATTTTCCTTAGTTGGAACATCAGACTCCAAAATTGGAAACACAAGTTTAAAATCATGGGCGTTTGGAATCTTTACTTATACAATGGACGCTTGGGAAAATGTAATACATGTAATAATGTGCACCTAATCTCTGTCGATTTGGTAGGCTATATATTTAATTAAATCATGTTTATAAACAATGACACTTCCCTTCTCATTGAAGTGATTGAAGAGAACAGAAACATAAGTGTATGTGAATAATAAAAATTCAAAGTTTTCGTGGTACAAATGATTTGATGTTGGGAATAAAAATTCAAAAAATCTAATGTGAATCTAAATTTTAACCAAACAAAAAAAAAAAAAGAAAAGAAAGAAAGAAAAAAGCGGAGCTCCTTGTCATAAAAAATTCAACCGATTATTTCATTTTTCACCCATCACAAATACTGGACTTGGGCCACTCGGCGCTGATTCGATAACCTAAGGCTGAATATCGTACTAGACGCATTTGTCACAACTTTCAAGCAATAGAATGCCAACGTAGGCCTAAAGAAATTGCAACTATTTGTGTTTAATTCTCTTTGCGTGCGGCTTGTGCCTTTTAATCAGTAAGGCATCATATAATTGCAGCTTTTATTCGTTTGTATTTCAACGTTCACCTCTGATGTTGGTTAATTAAGTTGCAAAGCAAAGGGCGGCCTAGAAATATTGCTGCTTTTTTTTTTTGGTGTTTGATTCATTAAAAATCTCGTCAAATCATGAATTACATAATGATTTTAATTTTTTTTATTTTTATAAATTTTATATCATTTTTAAAAATTAAAATTTCAGATTTTTAAAATAAAAGTCTAAATTTTTAACTATTACAATGTCTTACGAAAAATAGATTATAACCCTCTTCACCCTATTCCTTTAACCCTTATACAAGCTTGTATGGTCCACTAATGAAATGGATACCACACCATTGGCAGAAACCTGCAAAAATGATAGTTGCGCCCTGGGAGGGTTGGGAGTCCGTCTGCAAGTGTTTTGAGTTAAATTACCTAACCAGAGGTTCATCGTATCAAACCAACATAGCTTTTAGAAAGTGGGCTAAAGTGGGGAAACAATGTATTGTAACACTTTTGACATTGCTGGCTCCTCGACACGTTTTGTGGAACGCCTCCGTTACATGGGTCGTGAGTGTTCTTGCGTTGGGTGTCAACTTGCCAAGCTAAAAGGGAGTGAAGGACAAGCTAAGAAAAAGGAAATGGGTCCATTGCTAAGTAAAGCATCAGCTGAAAAGGCTCAAAGGCACCCAAGGGAGATAATAGAGATTAAGGGGAGATTTAACCATGATATGAAAAGGGCCAGCGTGCACTTGGGAAGAGAGGTTCCCAATGCCTTGGATTCTAGGTTTCTCTCAAAAGTGAGGGTGCAGTACCTCTTTCATTTTATGAGATAAGGGACCAATGCCGTGAGACCCGGTTGCTGTTTCAATTCAACAACGTCACCCTCTCATGTGGCTCTAATTATATCCGTTAGGTGATATGTCACTCTCAACCATTAAGTCTCATGCTTCCCAACTTTTCTCCACACCCCCACCATTGACTCTTCCAGAGAGAAATCAATTCAAGTATGAGTGACGAGGAATCACCAAGAAAAATATTATACTCAATTTATAAGAGAGCAAGCGACTGAATGCCTGGAAAATTTTACAGTATTAGTATTTTGACAATGAAGTCAGATTCAGAGAGCACGAAGAGTCAGTACCTTTTAGTGCACATGGTCCATGCTTATTCAAATTTCATGGTAAATACTAGTAAGTGAGTTTTAATTACAATGGAACTGATGAAGATGCCTGACACCTTCAAGGTTTAGACCACACCAGACGTGCGGCCCTAACCTTCAAGAGGGTCCGACTAAGCCTCTAGCCCACGGTGAGTATTTCCAGCCTGCTCTTAGTTTGGGCCTAGTAGCGAGCTTTGCGCTCTCTTATCACCGAGCATGATGGAACGTACAGATGGCAAACATCTTGGTCTCTTTCTTCTGAACAAAAATAGCTTGAGAAGCCATTGACCAGGATATCAGGGGGTAAAAATCATTTAAATTCTTAATCTCAGTTCTAAAGTTGGAGTTTTAGTTTCTACAAATTAAAATAAAAAGCAGCACGAAAAGAGTAATCTAGCTGACTGTTTTGGCTGAGTTAGTGAGTAACTGCAAACGATCTTCCGGTGGCATGGCTTTTTGTGTCAATTCCATGCACCATCTTCTGGTAATCTTGTTCAATATTCGAGTGCGGAGCATTTTTGTAGCTGGAAAGTGTGTCAAGGACAAGAAGATCAATGAAGAAGGACGTGTGTTGAGTTTTAGTTAGACATTCTAAATGATTAAGTCTAAAAATGTTTACAAATTTTTATTTTTATTAATTTTGAGAAATATTAAAATTCAATTGAATTCTGTAATTTAATTTGGATATAACAAATCTGATTGAAAAATGATCCAAATAATAAATCTAGGCTCGGAACGCCCGAAGCCATAATCCTTGGGCCGCGGCATTGTCCGAATATTTGGTATCAAAACACGGCAGAAAAATGGATCGTGCCGTCCGTTTTACATGATCATAACACAAACAAACGGTTCCAGATTCGCTGTCGGCCTTTCAGACTTCTGAACGCTCTGAGGCTGGAATTAGGAAAAGCAAATTGAAAGGTTCACCTCTTGGAATTTTGACCTAAGCATCCATAGCAACGGCGTCGTTGACAATTTAAAACCTCATAAACCCTAAACCCTTCCTTCTTCTTCTTCTTCTTCGGCTCTGTCTGAGATTATGCACATTTCCAGACACCCGAAACTCATTTTGATCAACATTTTGTGTTATTCTTGATTCTTACAACATCCTCAAGTCATTGAAAGCTTTGATTGTTTCAACACTCAGTTTGCCTATTTAATTATAATCCCACTCGATTTGTACGACCCCATCGGCTTCCAATCCATCAATTCCTGATTCTTACAAATTTGATCTAAGTTTGAAGGGTGGGTTTTAGTAGGGTTTAAGCACAGAGAGAGAGAGAGAGAGAGAGAGAGAGAGAGAGAGAGAGAGAAGGAGAGATGCTGTACATAATAGGTCTGGGACTGGGCAACGAGAAAGACATAACTTTAAGAGGTCTAGAAGCCGTGAAGAAATGCGACAAGGTCTACATGGAGGCCTACACCTCTCTCCTCTCCTTTGGCCTCTCCACTGATGGACTCTCCACTCTGGTACCTCTCTCTCTCTATTTAATTTCCTAAGCTTCTTTTGATGTGCCTGTAAGTAATATTGTAAAGATTTGTGTCGTTTTTAGGAGAACTTGTATGGGAAATCCATTACCATTGCAGACAGGGAGATGGTTGAAGAAAAGGCAGACTGTCTATTGTTAGAAGCTCGTGAGTCTGACGTGGCTTTTCTTGTCGTTGGAGACCCCTTCGGGTGTGAATTCTGCTCACCTCTGTTTCTTCTTATTTTTGAAAAAAAAAAAAAAAAGTACAGATTGGTATTGTTTATTACTTATCGTACTATGTTTTATGCGCAAAGCTGTGAATGCATAGAAAAATTGGTAAAAGGTTTACCAGCACATTGCGTTTTTATGATAAAGAAGAGTATTATAGTTGCAATGCTTTCAGGTCTTTCTCTTTTGTTCTCTTCCTGCAACATGTGCTATTGAGGTTTGTTTGCTTAGAAGTCTAATAATTTATTATTTTCTTACTTGAACCTTATGGTCTGTCAGTAATTTATGCATCAGAATCATTAAGATGCTTTGTTTCTCCATCCATGCATGCACCAAAATCACCTTGGAGATGTTTTCTCAGTAGCTCTTCTTTACTTGGTTACATTTTTCCAAATACAGAGCCACAACGCACTCAGATCTTGTTGTCCGAGCAAAGCAACTTGGGCTAGATGTCAAAGTGGTGCACAATGCATCTGTTATGAATGCAGTTGGGATCTGTGGGTTGCAATTGTACCGTTATGGAGAGACAGTTTCAGTTCCCTTTTTTACGGATGATTGGAGGCCCGATAGCTTTTATGACAAAGTTAGTAGAAACCGTGATGTTGGGTTGCATACACTTTGTTTACTGGGTGAGTTATTAAACTTTTAATTTCAAGACTGGAAATAAGCCATTTTCATTTTCAAATTTTATGCAACTTAACTGTAACTTATAGAAGGTTTATGCAATGGTGCAAGTACACTTCTAGTTGCATGAGGAATTAAACCAATGACTTCAATTTTGTCTTTTTACACTTTGAAGCTATAATAAAGTAGAGGTGTACCAGTGCATGAGACACTCATATTGGCGGGATTTGGGAAGGGTTGATGTATGCAGGGTGCAGGCTTACCCTTGTTTTCACAACTCAAACCTGTGACCAAGTACCTTACCATTACACCATGGCCTGCCCTTCATTTGAACTTTGAACTTGTAATGTATAATGCATTTTCCTTTATACCATTAGAGCCCTGTTTATGAATCACATCACATAGATATGATTCAAATTATCAATTATGAGTCTTTGTTTCTTGTATCATTGATGAATGACATCTTATACCTTTATATGTAGAAACAATCTTTCTTTAATCTTCTGTAGAAATAAGAAGAAAAGTTGTTGAATTTTTGTTGGTTTTTTTTTTTGAGCTTACTGAAAGGCGAGGCTTGGTGTAACAGTAAGATTACTTTATTGTAACCTGGAGATCACAAGTTTGAGTCATAGAAACAAACTTTCTGTAAAACAAGGATAAGGTTGTGTACATCTAATTCTTGCCCAAACCCCAAAATGCCCTTTTTTTCACCTTTCATTTGAGCTTGCTATTACTTCCTATGCATGCATGGACCAAAAAATGTAAAGTAATATTTATTTTGTGTTTTACTACAGATATACAAGTGAAGGAACCTTCATGGGAGTCCTTGTCCAGGTTTGTGTTGAAAAGAAGTTAAAATGCTACTATATTTTTTAGTTAGGTGAAGTTTCCTATGGTGTTTTTGGTCGATATGATTCAACAAAACCTTCTTCTTGCTAGACTCTTTATTCTTATTCATTTATATCTTGAATTTTCAGAGGAAGGAAGAAATACGAACCACCCAGATACATGACAATAAAGACTGCAATTGAGCAGCTCTTGGAGGTTGAGCAAAGGCGTGGTCAATCTGGTGAGATGATTGCCTTATTATATTTCTTTCTTAATTTTCCAACTGACAAATGCTGTTTTCAATGATGGGATATCATAACTAAGGTCCCATCACTCTGATTGGTATTCACTCTCAGTTAGTTGTAGTGGGATGATTAAACCAAGAACTGTATTTGATAGATTGGCCATAATTCTGGTTTTCAGCATTGTGGAATATGAATATGAGTATCTGCATAGATGTTTGACCCAGTTCAGTGGAAAAGGGAAACGAATATGGTCAACTTAAGAATTTTGTTTTCATCTGTGATAATCAATTTCTGAAACTCATGGTGTGTTGTTTTTCACTAAAATAGATTGAGATTACCTGGTTGTTCAAGTTTCATATTGTAACTCCTTTTGAAGTTAATAGGATATTTTGATCCCAACACATCTTTGCCGAATCGCAGCTCACCATGTTTAATATTTGACTTTCCTGTGCTGGCAAGATAGTATGATGCCTTTTTACTTCTAGTTCTACACTTATTTAGGTGAGATTAGATGTTTTTTTTTTGGGGGGGGGGGGGGGGATGGGGGCAGGGAGGTTGGGGGGTGTTACATTTATCAAGTGTATGCAGGTGGTGATATTCCCTTAGCTCAAACTCTGAATAAGGATTAACTATTCCCATAGATGGTAACTTATGTCTGATGGAAATGAGAATGTTAATAACTAAATTGTTAGAAACCACAATCCTTGCTTGCTTTTGGGTTGGTGGCAGTAGAGCAGATTGAAGACAAGATGGACCTAGTGAAGTTCAGCAGCAAAGAAATGAATAGTGACTATACTCTACAAGTGGGATTGGATGAAGCTGGAAAGAAGAGATTCTGGGACATCATGAATGAGCTCCTATAGCTAATTCCATAAGCTATGGAAGACAATAAGAGACAATACTTGTGAAAATTTCTCTCAATTTCAGACAATCAATTTGAGTTTTTGTCAGGTAGATCAATGACGTTAACTATCTTTCTCCTAGGAAGGTTGATGGAACAATATTGAGAAAAGAAGTGGGATCTACACATGGTTTTCATTGATTGAAAGGAAGCTTATGATTGGGTTCCTAGGTAAGTGTTGTGGTGGACAATTAGTGGGAAGATGATTCTCACAGTATTTAGTAACCTAGTGAGGAAGATATGAAGGAGCAATAACCACATGAGGATAACAAGGGCTGATATGGTAGACTTCCCAATCAAGGCTAGTTTACACTAAAGTTTAAAACTCTAAGTCATTTTATATTCATGCTACCTATATAAAAATTGACAGGTCCATTGGTACATGTTACAATGTTATTTGTTAATGATATCATCAAGAGAGATGAGACTAGGGAGATATTAGATTGCAAATTAGAATTACGGAGACATACCCTAGGATATATGCATTATAATTTTAGTAAAATGAGGAGAGTAGTAGGGTACATTATTAGACTAAATGGTGCAGAAGTTCCTCAATGTGACTAATTTCATTATTTAAGCCATATTATTCTTATGGAAAGAAATACAGAGATACATTCATCATAGGACATGGGCTAGATGACTAAAATGGAGATATGACAATAAAGTTTTGTATAACTGAAAAATTCCCATTAAGTTAAAGGGTAAATTCTATCAAACAACCATTATGCCATCAATATTGTACCATAATGAGTGTTAGACTGTGAAGAAACCTGTTCAAAAATGTGTAGGATCAACTGGAGTTAAATTGAGGGTGTTGCGTTTACATTAGTTTGTATATATCCAACATAAACCTACAAGTGCTTCAATTAAGAGGGGTATTAAATCCTGGTGGATATTGAGATAAGAGGGTGAGGGCCTAAGTTGACTTGATACTCTTTGGTAGCCGACCCTAATTAAACTTAGAATTAAAGTTTTTTGTTGTTGAACGCATGGGGCTTTTATGAAAATCACTGTATAATAGATTTCATAAGTTCTGAAGAAACCATGCTTAGGGGACTGGCATATATGTCTGTAAGATCATTTCCAAGACATATATTTATTGCTTTATGGCGAGCATAAAATGCAAGCATGGTATCTGCCTGTTTTCCTTGGGGGTTATTTCCTTACAATGTTGCCATTTCTTGGATATGGTACATTTACTTTTAAAGCTTTAGAAAATTTGGTCTTAAAGTTTTGGGGGACTTATGAGTAACAATGTGTACCGTTTGAATCAATTATAGCATTCTTGTAATTGGCTGCAGCATACAATGAAGACACTGATTGTGTTGGATTTGCTCGGCTGGGAAGCGAGGATCAGATGATAGTTGTGGGGACAATGAGGCAACTGCTGGAGGTTGACTTTGGAGCACCCCTGCATTGCCTTGTAATAATAGGCGATACCCATCCACTGGAAGAAGAAATGCTTGAATTTTACAGACTTAAATGAGAGACTCTAGCCAGCATTGATAGGATTGCATGAATTTTGTATTTAAAAGATGGTGAGCCAGCAAAATGCTGGTTTCTATGTCTGTTGGAATGGCAAGTGAAATTTTTGGCTCTGTCAAGTAGCCGACTGAAATTCTTACGCGGTAATATACGCCTATTCTTTGTCTCTGACGTCTAAAATTTGTATCCTCTCCCTGTTTAGTGCAGATGTGAAGCTGTTTCAATTGATTGTAAATTCAAACAATTGAGAAAATTGTTTCCGCCAGCGGCATCAGTTAAAACAGATGGAAAAAATGTCTCGTATGTGTGGTCTTTTCATATGTTGTAAATTGAGCTAATTGGTTCGTTTAGTTCCTCTTCTGGCCAAGGAGTTTTTTGTTTGACTCATTCTCATTCCTTTTGTGGGATCGCGATGCGACGAGAAAAATAGGGCTTACTGGCCATAGGCCAGAAACCAAGAAAAGCGAGCACCCTGTTAGGGAGGATACAGTCCCCAACCTTATCAGCCCATGGCCCAATGCGCTGGTTCTTGCTGTTGTTATTCCAATTAAAGTCTTTAACATCGAGAAAACTGTTTGTTCTCTAGCAAACATTTCCCACGCGCTCCAGCTGGTAGGAAAATCACGTCATGTCGCACCATGGGAGGGGTATTCCCACCATTTTTGTTGAGAGAGAGAACCGCACTGTTCGTTGCAGTCCGATAGAAGAGATCAACCTGCTCTTCCACAAAAAATTTGCTTTAGCAGCCCGCAAGCATATTCGATTGTCCATTGGCTACGGACAGTGGCCGTCATATAGAGTGCAACATTGTCAGGCTTCTAGTGCGTAAGTCTCATCGATAACTGTGATCCTGTGAGTATTGTCGTATCTTCCTGAATACGGACAGCAAACAGGCTTTGGCATATTTACATGGTAAGTGTCCTTGTGGTGAACGCTCACATTCCAATAGCCTGGACAACGACATGATAGGCAACGCCACTCACAAACGCAACTACCTGGATAAGATTGGTGCATTACTCTTCTGGCTATGCAAACCTAATTCATTGACCATCACTACAGTAAAATTTTTAACAATCCTTAGAGCTAAACTTACATATAGCACTCATGTTGATGTTTAGATTCTCCCACAAAGAAAGGGCCGCCGAGGGTGACGGTTGGCAGCAGCATCGCTTAGACCAACAATGAAAAGGCAGGTCTACTATACTTCCCATACAACCAAGTCAACCTTTTGTCATTGCCTTTCAGGGATAGAAATGTCTGGCGTAATTTGGGTTCCTCAAAGAGGTCTAAAGCCGCAAAATAGAGTTGTTGATCAATCCCTTCTATCTCATCCAGGGCATTGATGCAATTAGTTATGGTAAACTTTTTATCATCTTGGGCCAGAACCGTCCTCCATTTTGAAGCAGCTACCATCTCTTGCAATGCTTCTGCCATAGCTACATGTATTTCTTGATCCCTTCTGCTCTGTCCCAAAGCTGTGTGTGTCTCAGGAGGCAGTTTCCTTTTTCTTTCAGCTCTATTCTTAGCTACCTTTTCTGATAGGAGAGCATTCTCTTGTGCTTGTTTTGATGAAGGTGCATTTTCAGAAGCACAGGTCCCTTCCATATGAACAGTAAAATCAGCAGCATCATTTCCAACAGGTTTGTCAAGGCCTTCAAAGTGACTAGATTGGGCATACTTCCCATCAACCGATGTATCCATGAATATGGCACATAGCTGCTCATATATTGGGCAATCCTTGACTTTGATCGTCTCGGGCCTGGATGGTCCCTGCACATAAAAAAAAAAAAAAAGACCCTATCATGAGACATAAAAAATTGATGATCATGAAGAAAGCAAAAGGTAGCATTTTGGCAATGAAGTGACACACCCCAAAGTCATCCCACAAGTTGAAGCCTATGCAACAAGGATCCTCAAGAGGAAAATCAGTTTGAGCAGAAGCTGACTTGAGATTGTAGAATCGTGATCGCAGTACATCAAGGTGCTTTCTCAATTGATTGTTATTGAAATTCAGGTCTGTCTGTCTGTTGAATTCATCGCGAATATGATTCCAAGTCTTCTTGTCAAAGACATTGTTTGGCCTATTTCCTAATTGAATTTCCCTTACAACCAAATCTGCAAATATCTTATCAAGGGAAGCCGTCCACCTCGTTCTCGAGCGCTCTTGCTTAGGCTGATTAGAAATCTGGTTATCCATCTACAACAACCATATGATTATTAGCAACATCAGCTCAAAAAAAACACAAAACCAAAAGAAAAAAAAAAAGAGAGAGAAAGTCCTGCCCATCAGCAACCAACTTCCATGCAACAATAACATTGCAGACAACCATTGAAGATTAAAGTAAAGAAGTTTTCATCAAATTAAAGGGGAGTGAGTCTCTGAACCAAAGGATTTACATGATTTAACTTAACAGAGCCTCTGTAGCTCTTAAAAGAGTCTTCTTAGGCAATTAGATTTCAAACAAATTCAAAATTTAAACAGTTTTTTCACTTCCACAATTGCAATTCAGAAATACAAATAAATCCACTATTAAAAAAAACAAGAAAATGGAAGAAGAAACAAAGCCCAATTCTCTGCGCACCTAGAGTTTCTGGATTACCTAAACGGAGGCGTCGCCGGAAAATGAACGGCAAGCTGGCGAGGGAAACAAGGCCGGCGTTTCGGCTTCCAAGTGCGATTTGAAAGCTGAAAGCACTCGCTCGCTAGGGGAAATATTAGACTTTATATATATCTATATATATTCGGTTTGTTTTGGTTTGGATTATTTTAAATTTAAAATTATTTTGAATTTAAATTATTTAAATTTTAAATAAATTTTTCTGAATTTATTGATTTTTAAGGGTTTTTTTTCAATTTCAATTTTAGATGAGACCAAGTTATAAATCATTGAGTTTTCGATTGATGCAAATCGATTTGGGTCCAAATTTGCATTAGCCAAACGAGTTATTTAAATTGAATTAATTTTTATCGTAATTTTCATTGTCATGTTAATTGAAGTATGGAAAATTTTTTTTTCTTTCTTATTAATAGAAATAAAAAATAATTTTTAATAAAAATATATTATTTTTTTATATAAATAAAAAATTAATATTAAATTTTTTAAAAGATAATATATTATACCTTATAAAAAAAATTAAATTTAAAAAATAAATAAATATATTATATTTTAAAAATAAAAAATAATATTTTATAATTTATAAAAAAAATAAAAATAATAATTTTAATTAAAAAATTTAAAAATGTTACATTTTAATATATTAAAAATAAAATTATGATACTATAAAAGTAATTTTATATTTTAATTTAAGTTATGATAATTTTAAATAATAATAATAATAATAATATAAATTATATCTTATTTTAAATTTATTGTTGAGAAAATTTTAAATTAAAAATTAATATTTAATATAAACAAAATAAGTGTATATTTATTTAAATTTAAATATTAAAAAAATAATTTTTAAAAAATAAAAATAAATAAAATAAAATAATATTATTAAAAAAATTATTTAATAAATTAAAATTTTAAATCTAACTAAAATTTTACATTCATTAAATTAAATTATTTAAATTAAAACTATTTTTTACCACCTCTAATTAATTAATGTGACGGGAGTTCAGTCCATGAGTCCACAGCACAGAGAAGCACGGCAGTCTGCATGTTACTGACCGAGCCTTATAAACCCAACCGAATAAATTAAAAAAAAAAAAAAAAAAACCCCCCAGGAAATTAGCTTTGGGTTAGCCTTAATATATGTGCATGATTTCTGGCAACACGCAAGCACGCTCAAATTGCGTAAATAATACAGAAAATTGCACGTACAAAAATCTTTTCCTAATATTTTAGTACTTTTCTCTCAAATAAACCAAAAAAAAAAAAAAAAATGTCAATCTTACTTGTACAGATTTTCCTTAGCCTACCCATATTTATAAAGTCAATAGGGAACAAAAGGGATGACGATTGACACACGCAACTGCTTGGGGTCTAGTTGGTATGCATGCACTGGCTGTCCCTAGCCAAACCTGCACAGTGCTTACCTCCCACAATCTGGCAAGCCCCCCCCTTTATACAGAATATTTTCATGTTGACGAGTGTACATGCTTCGTTGGCCAGCTACCTTGTCTGCCAGCCCACAACTTTAAGGTGGTCACGATCAGTTTCTGGGGCGATTACGGTTCAGCACCAACAATTCTAGCTAGGAGATTCGGTCGGTTCTGATAATTCTAGTTCCGCTTTTAGTTTCATCTGGTCTGCTTCGACCTGGTTCCATCCGTATTGATAAACCTAGTTCCAAAACTTTAAGGCGTTTTGCCCTCGCAGGGTGTATAGGTGGATAAGCACAATCGTTTCTCATTGCTTGGTTCGTTCCGAAGTTGGCGATTTCTTCAGTTGTGTATTCGTGTAAGTCTCCATTGCAAGTTTCTTGTTGTTGTAGCCCGTGCCTCTACAAACGCAAGTGGATTTCATTGAGGAGCAAGAGAATCAAATTGCCTCCTTACCTTTTGACACTTCACCCGAACTCTCCCACCTTGACTGGCAATGAATTCTTGTTAGAAAATGAAGCGAGAATATAAATCACAATGTTTATTATAGGTTTTAATAACAGATTTTGTTAACATGTGAAGCAATAATGAAATATAATGTTCATCATTTAAGTGCAAAACATCATAATTAGTAGTTAAATGAAATATCCATCCATCAAATCTAACAAGTGGAGCAAAAACTATAGCTACTAGGACAATAACAGAAATATCAACAATAATAATAATAATAATAATAATAATAATAACTATTTCTCCTTCATGACTGTGATTTAAACAATCAAATGGGCTGCTTTTTTCCCCTTCTTATGGAACATGTCAGCAACATTAACACGTTTTATGACAACAAAATGTATAGTAAAATAATAAACACCTAATAAGACATAAATAGTATCATTAAAAATTCTTAAAATTTCACTAAGTTGTAAAGCATGCATCAAAACTATCCTATTCCAAAGGTAAGATTAAAATGTTAATACTAACAAAAATGTACAATATAGCTCTTGATAGTCTACAACATCTCTCAACATTTAATATGTTGAATTCCAACGGATTGGAACGTTTTTCAGAAATCTTTTAGGGTGTTAGACGTTGGCTTGACTAAATTCAACTCATTCCTTCATTACTCGTCGGTGTCTCTACAAATATTCAAGAATAGCTCTAATGGGGCTAATAAGCGTACTAAGTGTTTTCAACTGTACACATAAATTTAAAATATAGCACATACACTTTCGATGAAAAATATATATTTTTTCAATATTTTTCAACTCTTCCATATATGAGTGAAATCGTTAAAAATCACTCCACATATTAAATTAAATAGGAACGTCCATCAAAAGTTTAAAAAAATCTAACGCGTCTTTTTCTTTATTGCAAAACTTTCAAATTGAACGTGTTAATATTGTTCTAGGTACCTAGCTAGCAGTAAAATTTGAAGCATTTTAACAATAGTTGATAAAAGGCTAATTTTTTTTACCAAAACCGAAAAAATTAAAAAAAAAAATTGTAATCAATGGCAACTGTTCTCAGAGGACGAAATAAATCCACGCAAACTAAGTTAAAAGGAGCAGCAAACTTTGGTAACTGATCATTGGACTTTGTCTTCAACTTTCATCAATTGTTTCCCGTCTTTCATAAGCGGTGGTTGAACTCCCAATGATGTTGGCACGCTCAATTCGTAGGAGAAAAGGTCGACATACATTTTAGGCACCTGTTTTATGTGGTGTTTTCTGTGATTTGTATTAGCTTTCAACTTTCAATTCTATTGCGGATAATTTGCTGATCGACTCCTGCCACAAAAAACGCACGATGCCATCAAATAGCTTCTCCAAATCAGAATCTTATTGGCTTACACACACTTTCTTTGCTACTTCATTTGAAAATTATGCCAGTCATCTCCAACAAGGATACAATCAAACTATACTAAAAATGGTGGAAAATAATCATAGTAAAAATTTTAAAATGTAAATGACCATTTGGACCCCCTGAACTATGGTACACAAGCTCATGGTGCCGCCCACCAGAAACGTGAAATTCTGGCGGACATTTTCTATTGGTGCCCATAAGCCGGTGGTTGCCGCGCATTAACTCCACCAAAGGGCATTGTCTGCGGCCTCATATTTGCCGATGGTTGCTGTGATCTCCAAGGCACTTCAGCTGGTGGCATTTGTGATGGCCTTCTATTTCTATTTGCTTCACTAGGCGAAGATGGCAGAGGCCCCCCATGCAACTCACCAGGTAGTGGAGCTCTATTCACTCTTGTGCCCAGGGCAGAATAACGGTTGTCCCTCTGTTGACTGTGATCTCTATGAACCCTGTAGTCGGATTGTTGGGGAAACCTACCACCCCGCTGTTCCTGACTACCAGCTCTAGTCGAATAGTGACTCTGGTGGCCATGGTAACCACCTTGATAATCATAAGCAGTGACTCCATATGATGTTTGAGCTATAGGTGCACCTTCATACCTTGGTCCATTTTGATGATATTCTGGTGGGTGGTATACATGCCTTGGATGGTGCCTATTTGATTGGCTCTCTATTTCTTGTCGAGGATGACAGGGATTGTAAGGAGAGTTGAAGTTTGACAAAGAATAAGGCTGACCATACCTGTGGTCATTGTGATTGCGTGGATTAAATGAGTGTCGATGATTTGCATGAGAAAATTCCATTCTGGGCTGCACCACTCTATGGTGTCCTGGATCGTGCAACCCATTGGAATAGGAAGGGGGTGGTGGGACAAAAGGAACTGCAGCACATGGTGGTGGTTGCATGTGCATAGGATACCTAGACTCATTACGATCTGCCTTCAATTGTAAATTATTGGCAATAAGTCGATGTGATGCCTCTCCAAGATGGCGTCTAGAAATGGTTGCAGGTAGGTTTTGCCTGACATGAAGAGTCAAATGCTTAGATTTAAATTACAAGATAAATGAAAAAGAGAACACACTTATTAGCACACAGCTTTTGTACAAGCATTTGCTGCAACTCAATTATAATGAAGACTTTAAAAAGCATACCTCTCATTTTCCCTAGACCTCCTCCCATAATCTTCATGCCACAAAACAGGATCAGGCTTGAGATCCCCGGCATTCACCACCTAAAATTGAGACAAGTGACATAAGTGAACATCAAACAAAGCAAGCTAGCTCTGTCAAATCATTTCAATACTCAATCACTCAATTTTGTCTAATAAGCTGCATTAGGATCCAACATAAAGTGAACCTATAAAATCTAACTAGAATGGGTGATTTAAAGGCATTTCATTAATATAAGACAGATCATGACAGAGACAATTATAAGGCATAAGTGTTTCATATGCAATGTTGGCTATGGAGGGAACAACACTATTCCTAACTGTACCGTGAAGTAGCCTCTTCTATTAAAGCATTTAAGTATCACTAGCAAACACATACCTTTTTAGGAAATATAACCCCAGCAGGTGGCCTAGTTATGTGTTTATGCAGATCAGGAAGCCTAAATATAGCACAACTGAATATAAAAGATGTTAGAAAAATTGATAACAATGAAGAAAGATACCATAGACCATAGAGTTCAATGCTTAGAAGCTTACACAACTTCATTGTGCAATATGTCCTCCATGCCTATAACAGGTGACCTGAATATGGGAGGGTGAGCATCTCCAGAACAAGGTGATAGATAACCATTCATTCCATCACTGCAAGCACGCATTAATAAAATCAGAAAATAGTCCAAAACAACTTAAGCTGAGATTAGGAATTGACATATATATCACACATAAAGAATCCATTGATTCTCAAAACCATCAAAATAAAGTCATTCCATGAATGTGAAGGTAATGTGTTTTTGCACAAGCATATGAAGCATAGGACACAGGACTGTCCACCAACTCAACCACTGAGTTGATGGGATGAAATCAATAATGTTTTAACATGTGTAAGTTTTTAAAATTTAAAATTAAGTTACAGTTTTCCCTACATAAGACTACGTATATCTAACCCTTCTGTAGATCTCACTGTGTTGAGGCCACAAACATTAGGATGTCCATTTTTTACAGTTTCTCTACAAGGTTACTTCTCCTTATTTTCAAGCTTTATTATTGGGAATATGATAGTTTTTAACTGGCAACCAAGCATGGCAACATGGATCATCACACTAAAAAGAGAGTCCCCAGCACACAAGGCTCTCAAATTGTGAGGTTTGAGAAAGAGTTAGTTCATAAATGATTGAGGAGCCAAGGAGACAGGGAGATACTGATTTAGAACCCCTTTTTATGAATTTATTTTTCTTTCTTCTTATCTTTATTTAAAAGACTCCTTAGCCCTAAATAACTGCCAACTGTGCAGTGATAAGCACCATAACAAACTAAATATAACATGACATAAAAAGTAATAAATTTTCTCTTTTAGGTCTAATTTTAATGTTTCTCTTAAAAGGCACACTTTTGTACGCCTCAAAATCTAAGAAGGTGCACATCTCTTGATCTTAAAAGAACCTGAGCTTAATAACCTTATGCGTTAAGCACACCTTACACACATCTTCAATGACACTGGGACCATGTACAATGTAGTGCACATGATTGCACCATACAAGAAGACTACACATATATAAACATCCAGAAACTTCAAACACAATTCGGGAGCATAAGGACCTCAAAAAAAAGAATTCAAAACCTGGGTTAAGCAAGTGATGACAACATCAAAACACAATTTTCTTTTTTTTTTTTTTTCCAGTTGGGGGGGCGCCTCAACGGTTTGCAACTCTCACAATAACTGCAATTTTTTCCTCCCTCAATTCCTCCTGGCCCTAGCCATTCATTCTCAAATTTGAATGCTTGAAGAACAAGTCTCTTTTAATACAAAGCATATTTTAAGAACATTTTTACACAAACAATATCAATACCTTGCAACTGAAATCCATGATTAACAAACATAACTCACACCAAAAAGACCACCAAGGTAGGACTCAGAACCCATCAAGCAAATCCCACTTTCAAAGCACAAAAGTGAATGTAATGGTAACCATAAATAAGTGTCACAATACAAACCTCAACACAGGATTAATACATTCCTTGACCTCAACACGTTCTTTGTCTGTCAATTGCTTGCATCGATCATCAAGTAGGTATATACTCTCTGAGAGAGAATGAGATGATGACACAAATAGCATGTCGAACATCATACTATTTCTCCTGGCTTCCTCCTCCTACAGAAAATTTTGACAACCAATTGAAATAACATAAGATTAGGTAATTCAAATCCAAACCAAAACCACCAGAAGAAGACAGAAATGAAAGCAATGAAAAATGAAAAATGAAGCAGAGTAGAGTATTGGTAACTAAATTGAGTGAACTGTACCGTCAAGGTATGTTCGATTTTTTGAACCTCTGCAAGTAGGCGAGCTTCATCAATGAAAGGCAGCTTTGCAATACCCTTGGAAGAGGACCAAAACAGGAAATAAGCTATAAACACCCAGAAAAATGCCAACAAGCCCTCTTATACAAAAGAGCACTTCTGGTTTACAATCTTGTCACTAAGGTTTAATAATTCAAACCATACGGGTAAACTCACCTGCCAAGCATACCTTTTGCCATTCATGTCCACTTCAAAATCTGTCTCAGCACACAAATTTAGAGAAAATACAGTGTTATGCAAGTATACAAAGATAATTTATTGAGCTATCTTATTAAGTAAAGATGCATACCAGTAGGGTAAAAATCAACGATAGGAGAGTCTGGATCAGTCATCAATTTCCTGTAATTCTCTGGGAGAGCATGGGAACTGTAAAAAATTTCAGTTAGTCCCATACCTGGTGGGATAAGCACAAGAAACTGGATGCATGTAGGAAAAATAATAGCTTCCTCACCTTGCTGCAGGAAAAACTCCCAAAAGCTGATTAAATGGTTTGAACGGGGAACCCAGTTCAAAACTTATCTTCAAATGCCCAAGATCCTTAAGATCAGAAGCAAAAGGTGCATAATGGTAGGGATAAAACCTGAAACAAACAATGGGATCATGAAAAGCTAAGATGAACCAACAAGATAAGCCTACAGATAACTAAAAAGGAAAGCACCCCAACCCCATTTTTCATCTTTCCCCCTTCTTCTGTTAGACAGTAAACATGAGCTTATTGGAAATTACTAGCAATAATCCATCCATGTATGAAAGCGAATAAAAATCAATGTTATTTAGTAAGAAAGAATAATCTGTTTTGCTCCACCACATCCAAGGATGTTTCAAACTGATGTCATATGCCTCATTGATTTACAGTTTCCTCATTAAAAAAAAAAAAAAAGACAAGCAGGCAGCATTTCATACTATTTCCCGCAGCCATAATTGCTAAAATAGAGGTTATAAATTAGATGTTACAATCATGTTGGAATATTACATTGTCAAAAAGGTTTAATAAAAAAGGAACTCAATAAAAAAATGCTAACTTTCAATATGTACCAAACGGAAGTTACCATTGCCAAGAACAAACTCCCTCATAATAGTAATGCATAACCCAACACAGGCCTTCAGTGTACTTCAAAACCTGGTCAATTGAAAGAAAAATCAACATAATAACAAGTACATCTTTTAGAAAAAAAAAAAAACAAGAAAAGGCACGGCATTGGTGTGACAGTAAAGGTTACACTATTGCGATTAGGAAGTCTCAGATTCAAGTGTGAAAAACAAGGGTAAAGTTGCGTAAATCTGACTTTTCTCTAGAATCCACAGTGTGGGAGCCTTGTGCATTGGAAACATCTTTTTTTTTTTTAACACCTTCTAGAGAAATGAGAAAGGAAATTTCATTCAACTTACAACATCTCTACGTATACTTTCAATTTCCTCACAAGACTTTGCTAAGAACTTCTCTTCGTAATACCTTTCCTTCCATCCTGGTTCTCCCAATTTAATCTGACCCAAAAAACAAAGAAATAATTTAAGCACAGACACAACAAAAAACCAACAGAAATGGAAAAAAAAAAAAAAAAAAAAAGAGAGATTCTGTCCATATAAATCCACATAAGTGTTAACATGTAAATAGTGTATAAATTTTATTAAAAAATAAAAGGACCAAAAGATATGATGCATATAATCCATTTTGGTACAACAAAAGAAAAACAACATTCCAAAAGACAATACCATTATATTTAGCAACAAATCAAGCAAGAGTAATATATTCATGATAATAGAAGCAAGCACTGCTGCTCATAATGATACCAAAATCAAAGCTCCATAAATGAAAGTCTATATGTCAAGAGACCAATCAATCCCAAAGCTTAAATTGTTGGGTAAAACCCATAAATGAATCACATATTAAACTATAACATGCCTCTTCACACAAACACTCACTTGGGCTTAAAGAGTGGACAAATCACCTTATGCAGAAATTCACAATTAAATTAAGAATAAGGGCAGCATTATTTAAACTCATGATATCTTAGTCTTGAATGCTTTAATACCATGTCAAAAGACTCAACAACTCAAAAGTTTAAGTTGTTAGACAAGGCCCATGAAGGAATTACATATTAAACTCTAACATTATAAAATGACTTTTATGTCTGAAAACCACTTGACAGACACTCTAAATAGTAAAAGGTTCTCAAAATATGAAGAGCTCAAAAAATCTAGTGAAAATCCAAACCTTGTCTTCTTCTATGTTGTCTGAGCTAAAAACATCAGATTTCTCACGAATTGCCTCCTTCAACTTAGCTTTTAATTCTTCTTTGTTTTCACATATCTGCGAATGTGGAGGAAATAAAATCTCGCTGATAAGCATATATTGTGGAATTTAGCAACAAAAAGGCTCTTGCCTAGAATAATCACAGTATGAAATATGCACTCTTAACTCCTTGTCAGTAAGGCTCATGCCAAACAAAAGGCTAACTCATAGAATATGAATCCTAAAGATAGCTGAAGGAGTCAGAATTACATTAAAGTGCCTCTCTTGAAGCAGGAAAACATACTTCTGTTTCCAGACTATCCTCTGCTTCAACAATGGCAGCACCTACAGTGGCTGATGAAGACAAGCATCGAACTTTATGTGCCTTAACAGAAGATCCTCTACCATCAGACATCCAAGACTGTGTGCTCCTCATATCAAGGTCTGAGCTTTGTCCAATTTGGCTGTCTTTTTTGATGAGTGATCTTTCAGTACTGTGCTGAAACGGCGAGGGTGTAGGGGATGAAGCAAGACGAGAACCATGATATCGAGCAACTGCAACCAAAGACTCGGGTTGAACTTGGGGGGCAGCATCATCTCCTCTTCTCGTCTGTCCCTTTTCACGCTTAATTCTCTCTGCTTGCCGCTGTAAAATATAATCAGCATGTATTGAATTCACACCCAGGTATCAGAGGCCAAAAAATATACAGAAGCAATTTGCTGTTCCTCAATACCTTATTTCAATGTTAAGCCGCTAAAGAATACTTTTCAAATAAAAGTTACAACATATCGAGACAGATTGAAACTGATTCAAAAAGTAATATTATACCACTAGATGTGAACAACTCTTAAAACATGGGTACTTTGAAGGTTTAAACTTCCCATAAGAGACAAGAACAGACTCTCTCTCTCTCTCTCTCTCTCTCTCTCTCTCTCTATATGAACACCCCCCTGGGGACCAAGACACATGCAAAAACAGAAATTGCAATTAAGCTTCCTAGTTTCTATCACATTCTCATGTTCAAAAATTTCCAATTATGTTTATGTTGAACTTCGTGGTATGATTATTATCCATTTTTTTGATGCAGCCATGGTTTAATTATCAATAAGTCTCAACTTTCAAGAGAAGATTCATCACAAGTAGTTAAAAGTGGTATAGACCAACCAAAGTTGTTTCTTGAAGCAGTCATGCAACTTGTGGTATCTAGAGCAGAAATATTGAACAAGTGACAAAATCAATGCAGATTAACCTGGTGCAATCGAGCTCTTTTCTGGAATATTTTGTCTTCATAGGATCCCACTGCTTGAATAAAATGCTCTATCCTGCTCAAATTTGGCTAAACAAAGATACAACAAATGCCATCAAAAGCTTCAGATGAGCAGCCTTCCAAAGAGCAAACCAATTTGATAATAAAGTTCAAACCAAATCATTCACTTACATTGCTTCCATCAGTTAAGTACCCACCCAGTGCTCTAAATTCTTTCTTATATACTGCCATCAGCAAGTTGATAGCACCCTGAGGGGGAAAAATGAGAATAAAAATAAGAATTTGGTTTGTGTTCCAATATTACTTTGTAATGGACCGAATATGGAAAAAAACCAACTACAAACCTCACGAATCTCCAGGGTGGGCATGTGTGGCAAAAAATCATTGCCAACAAAGAAACACATGAATATAAAGTCATCCACAATGCATTCAAGATCAATGTCACATGGAGGATTAGAGATTCTCATCTCATACTCCAAATACTCTCTAAGAGTCCAAATGTTGAGAAACTGCACAAAGAATGAAAAATGATAAGCTAAAAAGATTAAGTTTCCATTACAAGTATGGAAGATATTCACACCTATGACTTGACACATAAAAGGGAACCAACCTGATAAGGCTTTTTAGGCGCAATGACCTGATCACCTTTCTCATCGAATTCTCCTGCCTTTCTCTTTGCCTTTCCTTCGCAATCAGAAGCAAAATGACCCATCTGACCGCATAGGAAGCATTTGTCTTGTTGTCCAGGAGTGAAAACAATCTAGATAAGAAAGGTTGATAAACATAAAAAAAATTCAAACATTCTGAACTACATGCCAGTACATGTATTAAGGACAAAATTTAAACAACAGACATAGTTTGGTAAATAAGCCTGTGTCAAGAACGAGGCACTACCTCTCGAAGAATTGAAAAATGGACTTCATGGGTGGCCAAAGCCAACATAATTAAATCTGCATCCTATAAGTAGCATTGATTGAACAGCATATTAGCCCCCATGGAAAATGGCCAAAAAGGAATTCAGAAAAGTCAACAAAGGAGGAAATATACCAAACCATACAGGCAATGACGTGTATTTGGATTGTAACCAGGAAGATTCCTTTGCAGGCGAATGTAAGACATAATTTTGTGTTCTCCTTCACCAGGAACATTAGCATCAGAAAGTATAACCTTCAGGAAATTGAAGGGTAGAGACAATCAGAACAATATTATTCACCAATCTTACATGCACCGGCAGTAACTAGAAGACATCATAAACCACAAAGAAAACAGAGACTTGGTGAATGGGAAAAAGATACAGATGATACCTTAATCTTTTTCCAGCCAGGATCATAATTAAGCCTAAGATGAATATAATACTGCAGTGCAATTGATAGAACAGCCATGAATTCAGTTCCAGGAGTGATAACATTGGAATCAAAAGTTTGGGAGACCTCCTTAGGAGGAAGCTTTCTGCCCTCCCTCTCAAACTCTTCTCTTAGTCTCAGTTCTTCAGCTTCCTAGAAAGAATAAACAAAAGAATCATAACATGATTTCTATCTGCCACACATTTATGTAATCTTTAAAAGGAACTTAGGTATCTTCTCCACCAGCAGTGAGGGTAAAAAATCAATCATACCAGACCTGGAATGACAAATCCATACAATATGGAGAAAAAGGGAAAGAAATAAACACCTCCAAATTCACTCACCAAATGAATTGCCATTTACAAGGACAAACTCATGGCTGCAGAAGTGAGAACATCTAATTGATAATTGAACAAGTGATAAAAAAAAATTTCAAGGACCAACCCACTATAAGAAATACAGCTTCAAAAGAAAAACCATAAAAAGAAGATAATTCATAGAACCCCAATTTCTTACTTTAGTCAATCAAGGTGTTAACCTAAAATCTATCTTTTCATTACATCCATTTTTCCAGAAAAACAGGGAACATCATACACCAAAACAATTTCATCAGAAAATTATTAATATATACATATGTCCACTCCTGAGTTGTTTCAGATTAAAAGATGTTGAGTCTCCCTATGTGCTTTAAACATTATAAACTTAAAGGACTATGACATTCCAATGGCTTTCAATTACTGCCAGTCAGGAAACAAATAAAACATCAGGCATATACTTTGGCCAGCACAGGAAACTGTAAACAGACATCCTACAGCAATTAACAATCAATTAATCAAAATAACATGTTAATATGGCAAACAAACCTAACTACTATTTTCCATAAACAACTACATGAAGAACCACCTATTATCTCTAGAAGCACATACCGCATCAGCTGCATCTTTAGCTGCTCTAAAACGCCTAGATCGCTGTTGATTCATTTTAGCCCGAGGAGCAACTCCATCTACCATTAATTAACAGAAACTCAATATCACAGACAGCACAATCATTGAATTTGCATCTGCATCACAACATCAGAGGATCATTTTAAATTGCAAAATACTCACCAATAGCCATGTACAGCAGCTTCCTAGGTCTCACCATCACAAAAAGTCTATCAATGTAATCAAACATGCACCTGAACACCTCACCAAAGGAAGTTGGGGAAGGCTGCATGCAAGAAATGGTATCAATAGAACTGTAGAATGTGTATAGATTTCAATGCATTATGCCACATCAAAATACTTCACCATTATGCACAAGCATGGAAGGAATGGAAACCATCAAAAGATGTAATGTTATGCTTCCATTGTTTACATTCTATAACAGTTGCTATTTGTAGTTGTTAATCAGCTTAAGTAGACCAAATGCTAGATGCTAGGTGGTTGGTTTTAGTATTAGCCATTAATTGTAGTGTCAACCATTGTTACTGCTACATATCCATTAAAAAGATAAATATCAAAGCTCTGTAATGAGGGAGGAAGATATGATTCCAATTTCTCTCTCTAATTTTTGTTTCACTCACAAGTTTTCCTCTCTCTTCTCTCAGAAATCTCCTTTCCCTAATATCTTCTCTCAAGTTAGATATCAAAGCAAGTTTGATCTTGCAGAACTTGATTCACAATCAATATGGTGCAAAAGACAGAATTTAGCTATGGCAAGCAACATACCAAGCCATGACTCAAGCACTTATCTAAAGTTCAAATCTTACACAAGAAGAGGCAACTTGGGAAGATTGGAGCTTCATTGCAGCTCAGTTTCCCAGATTTTCAGTATCAAAAACAAGACTGATTCCACACAGGGGACCTTATTATGCTTATGTTGATTGCATTCTATGACAGTTGGTGTTTGCAGTTGTTAATTAGCTTAAGTGGACCATGTTAGACACTAGGTGGTTGGTTTTAGCATCAGCAATTGATTGTAGTGCTAGATGTTGATGCTAAAA
Organism: Rhizophora apiculata; assembly: GCA_037832385.1. Taxonomy (NCBI): domain Eukaryota; kingdom Viridiplantae; phylum Streptophyta; class Magnoliopsida; order Malpighiales; family Rhizophoraceae; genus Rhizophora; species Rhizophora apiculata. The sequence continues at coordinate 406,736 of CM075430.1, read as the reverse complement.
TAGTCCTTACACTCCCTTTGTACTGTTAACAATTGTTGCCACCACATGCTCCAAAAAAATAAAAATAATAAAGCCCTGTACTGAGGGAGGAAAATAACAAACAATCCCAATTTCTCTCTCTGATTTCTGTTTTTCTCTCTCTCTCTCTCTCTATGTGTGTGTGTGTGTGTGTGTTTGAAAGATCCTTTCCCTAAATATTCCTCTATCAAATTATAAGTTGGAACCCCAACACATAATCTCTCTCCCTCTCCGGAAGCACATCAGGAAGAGACATGTAGTAAATACTCTCTCAAAAAGTAACACGCAACATAACCCCTCCGTTACCTATTACTTGAGTTTCAACTACAAACACAATATTTTAGACTTAAATCCAACAAATTATCAATTTATGCTCAGCACAGAAAGACTTCTAGAAAAACAAATGGCAAAATATACATTCTTTCTCGTAGGCGGCACAATAATTGAAGGAAAGGCACTCCAAAAGTTAAAAAAATAAATAAACAAATAAAAAGGGAAGAAAGGAGTCGTACCCTATCTTCGGGGTGGAAGCAAGGATGGATAATCCCGTTCATGTCGAGATACAAATTATCAAATTCAATGTTGTTGGGATTAGGTTTACTAGTATCCACCGGAATCTTGACGCCGTCGATCTCCACAGCCTCCTCCTCCACCACGTCAACCACCACCAAAGGATACTTCTCCGCTAACCAACGGTAGAAAGCCGGAACTCCCATACTGCCAAATCACTAAGAACGAGATAAATCTCGCGAGCAAGCTTTCCGGATCTATCTCGCTCGTGCAATAAAACCAGGCTGGGGAAAGGAAATTGCGTGCAAGAAAACCCTAATCCTCCGCAGCGGCCAGAGAGAATATGCTGAAAAATGATACCCTAATTGTATTGGTGCAGCCGTTACGGCTCTCTGTTACTTTATAGTTGTTAGTTTTACCGGTCAAAAATGATCCATTTTCTCATGGACCCCAAACCAACAAAAAAAACAACCCAAAATTACCAGCCCGTTAGAAGTAGGTACATCTTGGGCCGGTAGCCTCGGTACGTTTCGGCTGGCCCTTCCTACCGTGTTTCCAATATCTTCCAAAAGGCCCACTTAAATGTATTTTTTTTTTTTTTAATTTTATTAATGCGATCGACCAAATGCATCTAACCCAGCCTGCTTTACGAGAACACCAAGCCACTATTTTATGCCAACTTGTCTCTTTAACATAATCAGATAAAAGAACTTCAATCGAGCAATTCTAACTTACGATCCACGTTATTTTTAAATTAATGGAAAAAAAAAAAGTTGAAAAAAATTTATTGTTCCATCGGTAGATGAATAGAAAGCAAATCCTTTTGCACTTCTTCACGTCCCATTCTTGCCCCGCCTTTCCCTTTTCTTCTTTGCTTTTTGGCTTTCCCCCCGCTGTTGTATACACATTCACTAGTCCCTTGTCACTACACATGCCTCAACCCACGACTCGGAGGCTATTATATTTCTTCTTTTCCGTGAGAACACCAGGGAACTGAAATCTTGTGAGAGTTGCCACATAAAACTATACGCAAAATGTGGTTGTGGCATGGCAGAAACCATGCAATGTTCCGCTAAGAAAAATTACAGATGGCGTACAGAGAACGCAAACTGACATTTCTGGAAACTATGTACAGACATTAGTAACAAAAACCTACCTTGCCGATCAAGGCAGCATTTCATACCATGAAATCTTAGAAAACTCGGGGATGTACTGTTTTCCCGTATTCATTATAAAGCCATTTGCATGTCAACTCCCCCGCCCTTGCTGCCTTTGCTTATTTACCAAACGGGTCCTTTTAAAAAAGATTATTTATGCTCACAAGCTGCAAGCTTAATAACGATTCTTTTCTTTCATCGAAAAGAACCTGGTAAAGCCTCTTGAATGCTCCTCTGGTGTTGGGGTAGAAGACGAAGATGAGGATGTTGACTTTGAAGACCGGTGTTTTGGATGCCTGGAACTGATTGGTGACCTTGAGAGGCTGATTTCTGTATCCGGACTACACAGGCGGTTGTATAGATCCATTGGAGACTCACCACCTGCTCTATGCATGTTAACAGAATCAACGGTGTCCATATCAGCCTGATCAAAGTCTTCCATGCCAGTAGTGGTAGGTTCATCTTCTGCAAATAATTCACCCTTCTGATTCGCATAATTCTGTGGAGATCCCACGAACTCTGTTTGAGGACGGAAAGCTTTCAGCTGCTTTCCAAGAAGAAATATGGTCTCTTGGCATGCTGCCAACTTTTCTGCCGCAGCTGCTAATTCTTTGTCCTGTCACAAGATGACTTTGTCACTTAGATTTCAAAAGTAATCAGGTACAGAAGAAAGAATACCAGACATGGTAAACGAGCAACAAAGGCACAAACAATTGAGCCTATTACCCATTTATTTTATGATCTTAATGAAAAAATTTTTGCGTTCCCTGATTACATCAGGTAGTCTTGAGAAAAGAGGGAAAGAGGCTCAGGGGAATGAACAATAATATGACTACTTGACGTAACTGACGTAACATTGAAATAAATGATGTCATTATGTACTCGAAAATACCATTTGTCTCACAAATTACTAATTGAAGAATATTAATTTCCTTTCAACACAGAGTGGCAAAGTAGTAAATGCAACTGCATCAGACACATTTGCTGCAAGAAATTAAGGGCATTCATAAATTATAAAAACCGAAACTGAATTTAATGAAAATAATTCTTAAAGTTCTAATTTAAATGTAAAAAAAATATTTTTATGAATTAAAAAGAAACTTTATAATTATCATTATATATAAAATAAATAATTAATTATTTAAGATATAAAAAGGTTTATTAACATTTCTTTGATATTAATAATTGCATTAACAATATTTTTTAATATTATTAGAATAAAAAAATATATAAAATAACATTTCAATTTAGTTCGGTTTGGTTAGCTATAGTTTTTTAAAACCAATCATAACAGAAAAAAAAAAAAAAAAAATCAGTTTACATGGGTTCTATTAATCAATTACAAAATTTAATTTGGTTAATCAAAATTTCAATTTAGTTTAATTTTATCAATTATCCAAAATTTTTGGTTTTTTTGAATAACTCTACTAGAGATAGGTCTTTCAACACATAAAACTTCATCTGCTACAGAAAATTTGTCATAAACAATAATAAAAAGCCCTTAATCCCAAATTTAATTGGGATTGCAAAAAAAGAAAAGGAAAAATGTCTGACCTGTTTGGTCTGGAGGTCAATATCAGCTGCTGAAGAACAAAATGAACAGTTTTCATGCCTAGGAACAACAGAAAAATACACATTTAATAGATAAAACAGGATCAGAAGAAGCATCATGAATTTGCTCCAAGTAACTGACTGCATATTAGCCAGTCAGTTGAAAGCATAGCATCCCATAGTGAAGGTTTAGCACTTGGTTATAGGCATAGCACCCAATAGCCAAAGTCTAACACTTACTCCTTTCCCTTCCACAGGAAAAAAGAGACCTCTTAAATGAGTACTGATGATACTTAATAGTAGTGCTCAGCATAGTCCAATCATAGCTTGCAAGCGATAATTGAAGCAAACAATCAGGATAGGCAAGTATAATGCCAGCAGCAAACCATTGGTTGCCTAAAAACATCCAACCCACATGTTTGTATTCCTTTTGATCATATAAATTTAATTTTTACAAAACTAACAATAGATCCAACAAACAAGACATCCAAAAGTAGCATTGCATTGCTCTGCAAAGTTTTCTAGTTTGGGAAAAGCAGGAATTAGAATTTGTATCAAAAAATTGTAGCAACCTCTCAAGTCAAATAGTGGATAGTCTTTAAGCACTGTAAATATATCAGTTTGGAAAATATTGATGGACAATGGAAAAAAAGATGTAAAGATGTACTGCAAAGCTTACATTTGCAGCTGCTCTTGTAGTTCCTTGCATCTGGTCAAGGTATCCTGATGGCTCTTCTTTTCACCTTGAAGCTCGTATTCTAAAGTTTCTGCTTTTGCTCGGAGAAGGTTCACCTCAGTTACTAGCTCAGTTGCACGTGCTTCAAGTGACCTGTATGACTCTGCCATACATTTCAGCTGTGTCTCAGCCAAGCTATTGCACTTCTGTTCAGAAGCTAATTGAGATTTGATTTCAGCCAGCAGCTGCTTGGTTTCATGTAACTGAGACTCTGTTATTTCAAGACTTTCAATGGATCTACCCAAGTCCATGGCCATATTCTCCTTCTCAGATTTCAATTCTTCAAACTCCTGTAATGATATTTTGCATAAGGTGGCACCTGATTCATATCCTGATATCAAGTTGCCATCATCAGGCACCTCAGGATTAGATGTAGGACTAAATATGTGGACACAACTATTTTGACATCCTTCTCCCGATGAACCCTTGTGACCAACCTTATTCTCAGGTAACACAACCTTATCTATGCAATCAGGACTGTTTATGTCTGCTTCACTGCCTTTAAAACCTAGGAAATTGATTTGCAGCTCGCCAACTTTAGCTAATACATGTGCAAGGTTCAAAACAAAATCCACCAAACCTTTGTTGCCACACAAAACTCTGTTAAAGGTGACCGAGAATTCCTCAATCTTTTTGCTGAGACCATTGCTGCCAGAAGACACAACATTCACTGCCATTGCTTCTTTTCCATGGGAAAGAACAAAGTCATAAATCTGAGAAACGGCAGTAGCCAACTCTTGGCTAAATATCTGCACAGTTTCTGCCTTACAATATTGGCATACTGTGATCTCTTTGTCACCCAATAAGCCAGCATCTTCAGGGCAAGTCTGCCCATTGCATACAGCATCAGAAAATATTTTTTTAGAAACACAATTTCCAGAGGTCTGATGCAGAGTATCACATGCATCTTGCACAATAAGCTTAACATCATCCAGGATTTTCCCTGTATCATCGTCCTTAGACACAGAATCAAGTAGTACAGAGATTCTTGATTTGAGCTTTATGAATAGTGGTTGGTGTGCATCAGATCCAGAATCCCCATCTAGTGTATCAAGTTTAAGAGACTGATGATTCATCAATGCATCTGAATCAGATTTCTCTTCAGATGCACCTTTTTCATAAGAAAGATCTGAAACATCACACCCTACAATTTTGGATTTCTTGCTATCTGGAGAATCTGTCGTGCCAGTAACACCATTTGCATTTATACAAGCTAACTTCTCCATCTCTAGGAAATCATCCATAAGCTGCAAGTGATCTGAGTAGTCAGCCTTGCCTGGCCTCTCACTGTTTGGTTCCTTCTTGAACTGAGAGAGCTCGGAGAATAATGTTGTAGCCCGAGAGTCAGCACAACCTCGGACATCGTCATTTCCATCTTCAGAAAGTGTATTGCTAGCATTCTGGCTATGGTAGCCTTCAACAGGAACCTGAACAACAGATGCTGGAACACTCTTCAATTGATTGCTGTTCTGAAGTTGAGCTTCTAAACTTTGAAGCCTGCTTGTTGTTTTGGCACGTAGATTTCTAGAAGCCTGCAGCTCACTGTTACGCTTTGTCAAAGCTTCCTTCAGCATCTTTGTTTCTTCTTCCATTGCCAACAAGCGTTCTGTAAGAAATTCATTCTCTTTGTGGAATTTCTGAGCATTTTCAAGTGAAAATTCAGGAACAGGGGACAGATGTGAACTAAGGGGTTTAACTGGTGACCTCCTTAACCGTGAGTTTCCATAATCTCGGCCTAAATTTTCAACCTCTACCTTCATTTGGGCTAGTGCAGCAGGACCTGGCAACTTCTTCCGCACAAGTCCACGTAACCTTTGGCACTCTGCTTCCAGCCTTGCAATTTTTTTGACACCCTCCATGTGCTGCTTTTTAGCTGCTTCAGCAGACCTCATGCTCATATTCTTTTCTTCATTACGAATCTCCAGCTCTTTGGAAGTGATGCGGAGTTCATACTTCAGTGAATTTATTTCCCTCTCACAAGATGCAATGTTGCCCCTCAAAAGCTCAATTTCAGCCTCAGATTGTGATTGTTCCTCGGTTACCTTCAGAAGCATGTTAGATCGCTCTTGCAGTGTCCTTGTAATTGCGGCATATTCAGCTGCAGACCTAATGAGTTCCTGGTCCAAGTTAACTATCTTTGACTCCAGCTCAATCCTACTTTTGTCCCATAGCTTGGTCTTGGTAAGAACAACTTCTTGCAATTTTAGTTCATATTCTTCCTTTAGACTTCTTATTTGTCCCATGCATTCTTTAAGGGCACCATCCAAATGGGATGCCTGATCTTCAGCTGTAAGTTTTGATAGTGTTAGTGATTCTAGATGATTTTTCAATGCCAAAGCTTCTGCTTCAGCCTTTTCCCAACCTGCAGCAGAAGTTAAAAGTGCACAGTTTTAAATCTGATCATATTTATGAGTCCTACTTTGTAGAGAGGCAGGACCACCTTCATACCTGAGACTGCTTCTTCAGCAACCTTAGTGTGCTGTTTAACTAAGTTGTCCTTAGTTGTGATCTCTGAGTGGGCTGCAGACAGCTTTTCATCCAATTCCTTGATTTGGTCCTCCAGTGACTGTACTTTATCTTCATGTGTCTTCACTTGATCCTCCAAGCCAATTAAATAGGTATACGATTCCACTGAAATTTGTACATAATTGGGCCTCTTGTAGCTATCCTGCTCACATAAACAAGAAAACCATGCAAATGGATACAATCAAACGATGCATAAATTCATAAAGAAGCTAAGATTGAAGGAAAATCAGCCAGATGAACAAGGGTGTGAATTTCCAATCCCCCATGCTCACATGCTTTCACAAGAAGGAACTGGAGATGTATGTGAGTGTGAGAGAGAGAGAGAGAGAGTATGACAATAAAGATCACGGCAGATTCTTGTATCAAGAAGGAATACCATATCGCCCTGTGATCCACTAGAAGGCAACATGGCATCACCAGATTGTGCTGCAGCTGCTGCTTTCTCAGACTTGTCGGATGATTTCTTCTTCCAGGGCCAACTCCGGCGGTCCATCTTAGACTGCAGGTTACACAAAAGTCATAATTAAAGATCCCCTGAAAAGAAAAAGAACATGATTCAAATGCCCAAAACCATAACAAGCATTCAATGAACAGCACAAACCATAAACCTGATTTCAAAATGTGAAGTTTTCATAAACATCAAGAGACAACGAGGCGACTACATGCTGTGCTCAACTACATCTTGAGGAAGATAAGTAACTATGAAGTTTCCAGGGCATGAAACTTGTAACTCACTTCACTGTTGCTAGTTCACCAAGAAAAGGATTAAATAAGTACAAATTATGTTTCTGGTTTAACAATGACTAAGAAAAAGAAAACACGCCCATGACAGAATAATGACGGAATAAATGAACAATGCAAATGAGACACTAAGATCTAACAATGGATTTCAGAGTAGTTTATCTGTATCTTCAAATCGCAGTAAAATTCCCGTCAATGCAGAAAAAGTCAAACATTCATAACCAGGATTTAATTTACAATAACAAAAACGAATTAAAACTTAACCAGTTGCATAAATAATCAAGATTAGAAAAGGAGGGTCAAAATCACTCTTCGAGAAAAGAGAAAAAATAAAATAAAGTGTGAAAAGCGAAACAGTAACTCAGAGGACCGGAGTGAGTTGCTGTGCCGTTAGAGAGAAATGCAGCAGCCACACAACAAAACAAAAAAAAATGTTGTTTTTTATTCATTTTTCTTTCTTTTGTCCCATCAACAGTTTGATGGGTGATGCGAAGGGGAGGAAAAAAACAGAGAAAAACAAACTCACCACAAGAAATGTAGCTTCAAATATGATAGGATTGAGATGGGACAATATGACTAGATTGATTGTGCTTAGTTACTGTGACTAAGATAAATGGAGATCCCAAATAAGGGATTGTTGGATCATGTTTGATTGATTTGATTGTGAGTGGAGAAATGGGAGCGAATGGCGGGATTTGGCGGCGGCGGAGAAGGAGGTGGTAGGGGCACCGGTGGTGCTGCTGGTCGTCGTAGTGGTGCGGGGTCGTGTGGTGATGGGGGTCGTGGGCGAGAGAAGTGAAAATATTCGGACCAAAGTGTCACCTAAAAAGGCAAGACGCTTGAAAGAGCTCCAAAACAATCGCCTTTTAAATTGTTACTTTGTTCTCCCGTAAAACGAGGCAAAGGTAATAAATAAATGTTCATTTGTTTTTACTCATAGTCTCCAATTAAAATTCAATATTATATTTAATTCATAATTCATATAATTTGTCCCAAGGAAATCGGCAGAATGCTTCTAATTAAATATTTTTTTTATTTTTGTCTCTCAAGATATATTTAATGATTCAAAATTTAAATTTTCATTTTTAAAATTTTAATTAAATCTTAAAATACAATTATTTCCCTCGCAAGTTGCAAAGGCATCGGTGAGTGCACCCGATATGTCCAAAACTTTGTGTTTTATTTTCCATATTTTGGTAAAGGTAGAGTATTGGTTGAATTATTTGGGGCAATTGGACCACCGTCACAGCCCACACGGGGAGTAATTACGTGTGCTGCCATTGCTTGGTGCTTTCATGTTTTACGACATCTGAGCCGCTCGTCAAAGTGGATTTCTGTCATCAGTTTTAACTATGTTCCTCACATAAAAAGTTACCGATATAGGTGTAACAACTTTTGGTTGCGAGGTGGCTGATACATATCCGGAGATCGTGCCCGTCCTACCAAAGCCAAACACTGTTTCAATGCCTCGCATAAGCCATCGCGGTCTCTATATTTGGCCATCCTTAGCCCTGTCATTTGCTTTTTGGCATGACTTCCTTTTCTTACCAGACTCCTCCCGTTGCATAATTGAATGAGGACCACGCTGCGTGGACGTAATTAACTATAATTAATATTTAAAATAATATAAATATACATTTAATGTGAGAGTTCGATCTTCATATTTATGTAGTAAAATACTTTACAAAAATATTTTAAACGTGTTTTTGACACGCGGGATATACAATAATTCCTTTATATATATATATATATATATAAAAGAGCAGAAAATTGGGAATACATTATTTGCCTTGTCAAACACGTCTATCGCGTGTCGAATGCATGTCCGTGTCCACCCGCATGTCTACTCATCTTTGTCGTGTCCGTGCTAGGGATCCATTAGGATGTTGCTTTGTCTCCCGTCCGTCTCACTCTCTCTCCCCCTCGGGCTCGCCTCCTTTCTTGCTTCTCCTTGTGCTTTCTCCTCCTTCTCTGCCTTTCCCTATCTCCCGCTTCCTTTGTCTCCCAATTTCCCCGCCTTCTTTGCCTAGTTGAGCCGTTGTCCGTCGCCATTGCCGGTGGATACGCATCGAGATAGCGATTGTAAATCACAGGGAAGGAGTAGCGCTAGCGAGAAAGGTCGCGAAGCCTAGGATTGAGATTCATAATTCCAGAGAAAAAATGAAAAAAAACAAAAATCCATTAACCTGCAAAAATGCGATTGGGAAATAAACGGATAGAATTTCATAAAATAACCAAAAAATTACAAGAGAGGAATGTATCGGTGCTATCTGAAAAAGATCGTTGAAGAGCATGACTTGAGAAAAATCGATGAACATGATGTTGGGATTCGCTGGACAAGAGTATGTTCCTCTGCCACCGCCTCCCTCCACGTTTTTGTTGTTGTTGTTGTTATTTGATCTAAAACTCATATGTGGAGAAAAAAATTAATTAAAGAAAAGTACATTGCAATTTTTCTATCAGCAATGATGATAATAATTCCTTTTTATTTTAAAAGAAAATGAATGAAAAAAAGAAAGAAATCGAGAAGAAGTCAAGAAAAACAAACACATGACCTTCCTCTTATCCATTGATGCTTAAATGATTCTTTTGAATTTGCTATTGAAATGTGGTGGCCATTTAAAGATAGAAAGCTCGATGGAGAGAGGCATTGTGATTTGTCACCATGTTGGGATTTGTACAGTTGTTGTGTGGAGAAAACAGTACAGGGAGAAAAAAAAAAAGAGAGAGAGAAAAGGGTTGTTAAAGAGACAGAAAAAAAATGCACATATGATATTTTTTTTATTTTTTAATTTATACTCCGTTGAACTTAATAAAGTATTTAATAATTTGGTTAAATATATGACAAAAAATAAAATCACATGATTAATTTAAAATTTTTTAAAATTTAAAATTAAGGGATAAAAAAAATTTACAAAAGTTTAAGACTTTTAAAAGTATTATGCCGATAAGAAAGTAAGTAAAAGACGAGATGATGAAAGCTATCCTCCTAGTCTCGGGAGAATGGCGCCAGCGGTGTCTTTAAACGAACAAAATGGTGGAGATAAAAGATTATATAACGTACCCGAGGGCACTCTCCAGCATTAATAGGCCCTGTAAAGCTTGTCAGTCAGTCAGTCAACATAGTCAATGATAATTTTGGATTTCATTATTTTCGTTCGTCATTTCTATACATTTAAATTATTTAAATTATTTAAAAATTTAAGAAATATAAATATAATATTTAAATAAAATAATAAAATATTTTAAAATATTCATAAATACAAGTAAAATAATTTTTAATTTTAATAACCATTAATGTAATGTTTAATATAAATAAAAATAATATTTGATTAAGTTTAAGAAAATAATATTTTTTTAAAAATTTTATATATTGATTAAAATATTTATTTAATATAATAATTTACTCTTATAATTATATATATTTATATGCAAACTAAATTTTTTACAAAAGTATTTATTCAAAATGATGGTTTAGTTTTTAAATTTATTTATAATTAAAATTATTTAATTAATTAAAAAATATTTTAATTTTAATTTAAAAAAATTAATAATTAATTAAAAATATTTTAATAATTTACGTAATATTTTTAAAAAAATTTAAATAAAATTTATAAATAATAAAATAATATAAAATAAATAAATATATTATATAATAAAAATTATAATATAATTTATAAAATAATAAACAATTAATAATAATTATAAAAATAAATATTTAGAATAAAATAATATTTTAAAAATAAACTAATAATTTTTTTTGTAAATTATTGTGTGAATAATGACATGTCAAATCATAATTATCCACCCAAAAAAATCAATAAAATATAATAGGTAAATAATTAATAAGATCACAAGACTTGTAAATTACAAAATTATCTTCTAATTTAATAATAAAATCTTGAAAAATGTGAGTTATGGAATATTCATTTGACTATCTATATTTGACTCTTAACAACAATCAACCTCTGCTACTAACCTTTCTTCTTCTTTTTGAAAAATCTCCCTTTAACCAACAATTTGACTATTATTAATCAAGAATTTGTCATTGACTGATAAAATCATTGTAGGATTTACAATTTTAATTAAAATAAATAAAAATTAAATTATTTTTTCAATTAAATTTAAAATTTCATTAAACTTATTACATTATAAAATTTAAAAATTAATAAATTTCTCATATTTACTTTTAATTAAATTATTATATTATCTTATTTAATTGGTAATATTAAAAATCATTTTACCAATTAGTTGCACAATTTCAAAGTTTGAAATACGTAAAAACCATTTTTTCTTCTTCTTAAATATTATTATATTTTAAATATATATCAATTTTTATTTATCATCTCATAAAATTTTTAACAAAAAAATCTTCATTAAAGAAAAAAAATATCTTTAAAACTAAAAAAACTCCAACTAATTATAAACAATATCTCTAATATAAAATATGTTGTATTTATGATTTTTTAAAATTACTTTAAACAAAATTTTTTCCTTTACAATTTTTATTATTAAAGAGGTTGCTTTAAATTCCCATTCATAATTTTTATTATTAAAGAGATTACTTTAAATTCTATAAAATGACATCAACATAAACCAAAGTCAAGGTGATATTAAAAAAAAAAAAAAACAAATCCTAACTTCTGATACCACTTCACACAATTAAGCATATGAAAACAATATTTATCAAAAAAAAATATATAGAAATAAGATTGGTTTATTTACTAAAGTATGTATTTAAAAGGATAATTTAACACTTAATTATATATATATTTATAAATAAAATTATTTAATTAATTGAAAAAAAATTAATAATTAATTTAAAAAATTTTAAAATACATGAATAATAAGAATATTTTTTTAAATAGTTTATTAAAATTTTTAATTAAATTAAAATATTATAAAATAAATAAATAAATTATAATATAATTTATAAGATAATAAAAAGTAATTTTTTATAACATATCATATGTCAAATATAATACAATTTTTTAACAAAATTATATACTTGATAAAAAAAATAAAAATCTTGAAATTATAGATAAAATTTTGATAAAATTATGAACTATTTAAAAATTATATATAAGAATACAGAATTCTTTTTTCTTTGGCATGAAATAGTTCAATGGAAAGTAGCACTAATTATTTTGTTGGTCCACATGCTAGTTATCCTTTCTTACTTGTCTCTTGTTTAATGGGAAGAGCATTACATATAAACTTCAAATTGTACACCTCTTACAAAAATTTGTGGTTAATGTTGATACAACTCAAATTTGTGGTAAATTATGCCTGCAAAGTTAAATGTTTGAAGCTTCCATAGGCAAACGGTGGAATGCTAATTTTTATGTTGGCATACTAATTTTTGAGAAGTGCCACATAATTTTTAAAATGTATTATTAAATAATTTTAAAATTGACATAATATATCATGTTAAAAAAATTAATTATTTTCCTTTAATTGTCTTAAAAAAAAAAAAAATAGAGGAGCACCAGAGGTAAACCTTTGTAACGTGGAGTAAAATTTTATTTCTGTTGACATAGACGACTCGATGGTTTATTTCGTTGGTTTATAAGCTGTCCTTTTTTAACTTGTCTTCTTTAGTATAATAATTTTAGTATAAAATACTATTTAGAAAATATATTGTATAATTTGTAGAAAGTGAAATTCACCAACTGTCTTTCAAAGAATTAGAACCAAATTACAACACAAAAAATTGTACTTTCATCTTCATTATTTATTGATAAAAACAACCAAATAAATAAAAACAGCCCGTACGGAGAAGAGACGGCAGCCGTGGGTCCGTGACACAGCCTGGGAAACCTAGACTCTTTGATAAGGTCCGCCCCAAAAATCCCGCCCCTCTGGCCGGCTCCAGTCTTGGGACATAAATATAATGCCATTGCTGGCCCGTTGGAGTTGGACTCGTGGGTCCTATTTTAAATCGTTTGAATTTTTGTGGGACCCATACCTGGTGGCTGCCATAGGCAGAAAGTGACGGGTGGTAAGGTAATCCTCGAATAGCGTGCAACAGAACGAAACTCAAGGGAGTGGTGCCATGTCATCAGCGCGCGGTTTGTGCCTTGACGAGAGACAAACTAGAGATGATTTAAATTGAAGAAACGAGGGAACAAGACAGGGAAACCAAACCAAGATTGAATTAACAAATTCAATTGTATTATGTTTCTAATTACGTTGTCGGTTTTTATGTTCGTTTTCCTTATTATGTAAAATAGTTTTTTTTTGAAAAAATAAATCTAAAAAATTATATTGTGATTATATTAAAATAAAAATAAAAATAATTCATTAATATTTTTATTTATTTTTTTAAAATATTTATCATTCAAGTATTATTACACTTAAGTGATTGTTATTATTTAATTTTTTATAAAAAAATTATTATTTAAATATTACTAAATTAAGTGAATTTTTTTATAGTTTATGTTGAATTCAATAATTTTAAAATTTAATATTATCTTTTAACGTAAATTAAAATTGATGTAAACATATATGTTTCACAAATCAAATTACCACTTGATAGTCTAAGGTTTGTTTTTGGTTAAGAGATGGGACAATGAAATAAATTGCGTCATCCTTAAATCTTACCATGTGGGAAATTTTTAAGCGTAATGAGGGGTATGAGGGGGGAATGCCCAAACCTCCATTAGCATGGCCGGCGGACCCACGAATCCTTGTGCCCATCCTGACGATTCAAAGACTGCTTTTCTAATTATTTTGATGGGACCCCCCAAAAAAAAAAAAAAAAGGAATTTAGGAGTAACAATAATGAACATGATTAAGCTTGATATAGACACATTGTGTGATTTTGCTTTTAATCGTAGGAGAGTAATGCCATGCGATTTTGAGATTAAGCGAGAAACGGAATCCCATTGGGTAGGATGCTCATACATGAGCAAAATATCGAATAGGAGAGGGTCTTTGGCCGTTAGTTTCGGAGTTTTTAAAGATTTGGAAACGATGGGCATCCTTGCACATTGGTCATGGTCAGACATGTAGAATACAAGATGGCTTTAAGTAGCTAAACATGCTATTCTGAAATAAAAATTGTCGGAAGAAAAGCATTTTTGAGAGAGATACTAATGATTAAAACTTTAAATTTTTACTCTAAATTTTAATTTTGAAAAAAAAAAAAACAAGGAGATTTATAGAAATGAGATATCTTATTAGTTTAATATATATATATACAGTTTGAGAGAGGGGGGAATCCTTTTGGTTCCTACGGGGCATGCGGTGGGTTTCCAATTTGGTATTCCGGACGCCGAAAAAGGCATGTACTGCACAAAGAGCACTAACTGTCTCGGTTTCTCTCTTTTAATGCATTCGCTCTTTGTCCTTGGCTGCCTCTCCTGCCATTAGCATTGTTAATGGTCTAACATTATGTTTGCTTTTAAATTTTCATTTATGAAAAGTCAAGATTTATATTTAATTGCTCCGTACTTTTATTTAGTACCTATTTAATTTATATGTTGTTGATTACTAATTACTCTTGTTGATTATTTTTATTGATAAATAAAATAAATTTGTAATATTTACTTATATTGATATTCTTTATTTCTGTTAAAATAATAAAATAATTATTTAAGGCATTTCATTTTTATTTAATTATAATAAATTAACTTTTTTCTTTTTATCGATTAGCTTTATACTCTTTTATTTTGTGCTTAAAAACAATGGAAATTTTAATCGTAATAAATGAAAATTTTGTATTGTATATGGATCCATTGCAACGTTAGGAAAAAGGAAAACTTTTTAAAATTAACTGATAAAAAATTGTAAAAAGGACAATTTTCATATCAAATATGCATCGGTGAATTCAAAAATAAAGAAAAAAAAACTCATTAATAAAAAATTATTACTGAAAATTTGTCATAAGTCCACGACAGTGCAATGGAGAACAAAAGAAACCCGAAATTGGTAAACCATAAGTATCAATAGTGTAAAATAAAAATTTGCAAAAGAATGTTTTTTGGAGTATTTTGACTATAAGCTATCAATTATTTGCTGTTTAATATAAAAAGTAGCTTAGAGCTTTCTCTTTTATCAGTCATTTTTAAGCTTACCAAAAGTTAAAACAAACGCCCCCTTCAATACAATTAGTTATATGGATGTGGTTAATTTAATGTCTACCATTAGTCAATTATTGATAAAGACCAAAAATATACATTGCACGTTTACAAAAAGTATATTATGAATTAAAATTGGAGACAAATTAAACTGATAATTAACTTGCTTGGTTATCTCATTATTTATTGTAAAGGAAAAACGGAGAGAATTGACCGCACAAGGATTCAATATGGAACGACGACATCAGCTTTATTTGAATCTAACGAGAATCTTCTTTTTTATTATTTTTTTATTTTTTGGACCGTAGCATTTTAATGAGAAGAAGAAAGCAGGTCTGGCATGGCTTCTAACTCGTGGACTGCAAGTATGCACAGAAACCAAGATCATGGCAGCCACGGAACCACCCCTGCACGCAAACCCAGAACTCCTTATGTACAACTAGGGTTTAACGTACACAAAAACCCCATAAGAGAGAGAGAGTTCATACGAATGAATTAGTAACTTTAAAATGACATTGAGGAATTAGTAACTTTCCTCCCAAAATTGGGATTAATGAATTTGGTGGACTATGGATAAAAGTTTTGAAAATTTCTTCCCCTCATCAACCTCATAAAATATAAAACAAGAACAACAAATTTTTTTTCCCTCCCTTTTCTTCTCCCCACCAGATTTTGCCCTCTTCCAAATGAAGGGTTAAGAACTATAATAATTTAAGTTATCTGGGGAAAGTAAAATTCCTAAAATTGGTTCAGATAGTTTTTTGAAAAACAAAGATATGAAAAGAATCTTTTTGGTTTTATAAAAAGACAAAACGTTCAGATTTACAACTACAATCACTGAACATATAGCTTTTATACAGATCCGTTTTAAATACATCAGATTCTCACATGTGCTATTTTCATATTCCATTAGCACGGTGCAATGTATCAAAAGCAAAATAATATCACCACCTGATATGGTATCTAAATTTGGCATTTTTATGTTTCTTTTTATTTATTTATCTAAATTCAAATCTTTTTATTGATTTTTTATTTATAATAAAAAAAATGATGTCAAATTTTAAATTTAGTAATATTAAAATTAAGTATCAAAACTTTATTTAAATTTAATAATATTTTAATTATAACTTTTTTAAAAAATTAAATAAAAATATAAACAAATAATTATTAGTTACAATCCATAATTTTGGTATGTATTTTTTAATGTTAAAAAATAAAATATTATATATAAAATATTATTTTTATCCTAAAAAATTAAATATATTTTTAAAAATTAAAAAAATTAATTTTTTATTTCATAATTTTAAGTTTAATTTAAAAATATATATATATATTATAAAAATAAAAAAAATTGTATAATTTATTATTTATCTTTTACTAAAAAGAAGAATATATATATATAGATAGAGAGAGAGAGAGAGAGAGAGAGAGAGAAAGAGAGGATTTCCTTGCTAGCGTTCTCCGGCCACGATAGCGTCTGACAAGTCCCACGTTATTATTGTTTTTCGCAAAGCCAATGCAAGTGTCCTTCTAATAACCATCCAGCACCCAACAGAGCGGGCAATGCTACCTTGTCGTTATCTTCAAAGTCTTGGAACACTTTCTATCTTCAATCTTTATAAAACTCACTTCCCTTCATTCCCGTCTATAACGTACGAAAGCAACTAAAAGCCTCAAAATAAAAAATTTTAAAAAAAAAAAGGAGAGAGAAAACCTAGTTCAGTATGCTCAGTTTTTCCGTCAGCTTCTAGATTCTCGGGGAAGACGCCACCTGGATGCAGCAAAATGCACCACATCGCAAGGCTCCGACAAATGCTACGGCGGTGGCGGAACAAGGCCCGAATGTCAGCCAGTGGGATACCTTCTGATGTCCCGGCCGGACACGTTGCGGTTTGCGTGGGCACAAGCTGCCGGAGATTCGTGGTGCGGGCAACGTACCTGAACCATCCCGTCTTCCATAAACTTCTCGTGCAAGCCGAAGAGGAGTACGGCTTCGCTAACGAAGGACCCTTGGCGATTCCGTGCGACGAGGTAGTTTTCGAAGAAATTATCCGACACATCTCACGATCCGAGCCCGGGAATTCGGCCCAGTTCGAGAATCTCGAGGATTTCCAAAGGTCTTGCCACGGGGGAATCGAGAGTAAGGCCGATTTTTGGGCCGAAGCTCGACCCTTGCTCCGTGGGTTCGCAGATAAGTCCTTGTGGGAAAGTAAAAAATCTACTAGTTAAAAGCCGCCTGCAGATTAGAAATTGCTCGGTTGAGAGCTTACGAAGAGAACACAGTTGCCGAATTCATTTCAAAATTTGACTCGATTGAGTGGCCAATACTTTGTATGACAAATTTTTTTTTTTTTTTTAGATATCCAAGTTGGCCAGCATTTCATCTTTTTCTTTTTTATTTAATCTGTAATTTTATTTTAGGATATATATTTTAGATGTGAGTTATTGGGCCGATGTAACTGTTCATTGAACAACGCAGAACATTCAAAAGCTTCAAAAAAAAAAAAAAAAAAAAAATCTGAGGATTCAGTGATAAATTAGATTCGACCAAAGGGCTTGGACCAAACTGCATCTTAGATGCCTTACACATGAAAATTGTGTATGTCATTAAATTTCTTTTTCTTTTATCACTTGGAACATTGCACGTTGACTCGCTATTTATATATATATATTATAATAAATAAATCTATATTATTATTATTTATTATTTTAATACATTATTTTTTATAAAATATTCAATATATATATATATATTTTAAAAAAATTTATTTATTTAAATAAAATCAAATTTAATTTTAAAATTTAAATATTTTTTAAATTAAATTTATATAAAATATTTTTCAAACAATAATTTTAATGAATTTTGTTATTTTGTATATATAATAATTTTAATTTAAAATTAATAAAAATAAAAATATAATTAATTAAAAATAAAAATTTTTACAAAATTATTTTTATTCTTTTCTCTTACCTTTCAACTTTTCTTCATCTCATGTGTTTCTCACTTTTTTTTTTTTTTTCATTTTTTTTTATTTTGTTAAATCTATTCAAAATAACAAAATTTAAGATTTCACAATAGCATCCCATCAAATACGAAGTAAATGAATAACTACTTTTCTTCCCCCCGAGCTATCCTCCATAGCCACCCAATTTCCACCCAACTTGACAATTTTTGACAACTCTCTGATGAGACTCTAGCGAGTTATTAGGTCAAGATGATAGATCGGCGACTACCAAAGCAAAAACCAGTGGTCTTGTGTTGCAGCAGTCATCGATGAAACCGCGTTTAGTGTTGGAGAGCGGCAATGGAGGCACTTAATTTCCTTAAATCTTGCACCTTTTCAGAGGTATTTGGGTGCGTGATAGCTGACAATACATAAATCAACTGTTGCTAGTTTGGATGCTGTCTTCCGATGACGTTGACAAAGACACCAAATAATGGTTACTCTGGGGATAACAACGCACGTTCTCCAAACACTTTAGTGCCTCTAAACACTTGTTGATTTTAAAAATATTTGATAAAATATCGAAGAGAGAAAATGCATACAAAAAAAGGAGGTGCAGTCAATAAAAAGCACTATTGGTGAGAGGCAACATGGAGAGAGAAAGGGGAAGGCGAAAGAATTTTTTTAAAAATTTTATTTTTATTAATTTTAAATTAAAATATATGTAACATATTATATGATATTTTTTATATATATAAAATTATTATTATTATAAAATAATTAAATTTATTAGTATTATTTAATTATATATTATGTTTATTATAATATAATTTTATATGATATAATTGTTATTTTTAAAAAATTATATTAAATTTAAAAAAGATGCATAAAAGTGATAATTTTTTTTTTTATATAAGCCCTAATTAAAATAAAGGAACACGCTAAATTAGAAACGGGAACCCCTCTTAATCACACTCGTAATCACTGTTTCTTTTCTTTTTTCTCTCTCTCTCATATTTCTCCATCACGATCCTCTCTCTCTCTATATATTGCGCCCAAGTAATAAAAAATGTAACATTCCAGATATCTTTTCCATGGACCCACCTCAGCAGAGAGAGACGATGGAGAGAAATTTGAGGTCTATTTAGATTTTATTTTTTAAAAAATTTTTTGATTTTTTGGAAAATTTAAAGCTTTTTGAAATTTTTATTTTTTTATTAAATTTTGTCCTTTTTAAACTTTTTTATTTTTTAGAATTTTTTGGGAAATCATTGGAATTTGCTTTCCTTTTTTTTTTTGAAAATTTTGGATTTTTTTTTTTTGGAATTTTCAGTCTCCTAAAATTTTAGCTTTTTAAAATTTCCATTTTTTTTTGACATTTTGAATTTATTGTAGAATTTTCATTTTTTAAAGAAATTTCCAATTTTTCAAAATTTTGTTAAAAAAAAAAAAAAACTAAACCTTTTTCCTGATTTTTGCATAGTCGACTCAGCGCGGGCAAGGCTGCCACGTGATACATACCCCCTAATGAAAAACTAAAAGAAAGTAGTCAAATTATGCAATAACCATAACGCGAAGGGGTCGACTTAAAACAAAGTTAGTAACTTTGAAATATTATCAAACATGGGTATTCCGTTTAGTTACACCGTTAAGTTGATAACTCGATACGCGGCACTTGCGTGCAGTCAGACTGATGAACCACCTCTCCCTTGTTGTCTCACGCGCCCTTCACCTGCTGTCTCCGTCCACCCATGCAGCCTACATCACAAAAATGATCTACCTTGAACAATTGCACACGTATGTATTAGGAAAAAAAAAAAAAAGGTACCAATTTTAAAATTTAAATTAAAAATTAAGCTCCAAGTATCTAGATGAGCAAGATTCCTCCGCAAGATATGCGTTTTTTTAATTTTATTTAACTAATTATATAATAAAAAATTATCATTTAAATACTATAATTTTAATATTACTAATTTAAAATTTACTATCACATTTTTATTATAAAATTTTAATTAATTATAATGATGAAAAGATAGGCACCAATTTTAACTCAATGATATTATTTATATTTTATTTACATCCAGAACTAAAAAGACTCAAATAAAAATTAATTAAAAAAAAAACACTATAATACTATCAGTTTATTACCTTGGGGGGTCGTCGATATGCTTTCTCGAATTATATAGTTTTTAGAAATATTGGTGGCGGTTAGGACACCTATCTGTCACTTTCCCTGGCGGTGCCCTGCTCGGTCTCTTTCTCATTGATTTCTTCTTTCAAATGTGACCCACTTCTCAAATATCATTATTGTTTGTTATTAAATAAGATTCGTCCTTAAAGAAATTTTTTAGTTCAACTACCTATTAATCAATCTACTCCACCCTTGCTAGCTATATATATATTGTTTTTAACAAATGCCGTAAGGAGAGTCAGGACCCTTCCAAATCGAGGTTTTTGTGATTTTCTTTTTCTATTCACACCGGTAAAGTAAGCCTACGTACAATGAGCCAAAAACAAAGGGTACCCTTCTTTCGTAAACAAGAATAATATACATATATAGATAGATAGATAGACAGATGGTGCAGTTTAGATAGATTGCAGATATATCAGCCTTCAGCCTAACAACTACCTCCCACCTATCCATCCGCAAAAATTTAATGAACCAGCCCACCAAAAAAAAAAAAAAAAAAACCTTTAAAGCCCCTTCTAGCTTCTTGGATAGCCAAGGCACGTACAACCTTCGTTCCATTTTGACAGGTGCAACACAAAGATTTTAATGTCTAAAATGATAGGTAGACAGATAGGTTAGATACACAAATTAAATGAATTTCTATATTATTGACTTTTAATTATTAATTATAATTAATTTGTTGTTAAATGATATGCTAGTTGACAGGTACTTTTAATAAAGGGTGGCCAACGACAACCATCAAAATTCAATAATATAAATGCGGTCTAATGCATGGACCGACATGTCTATCCACGTTCTATTTTCCTCTGGCTAATTTCGCTTTCTTTCAAGAAAGGAAAACAAAAGGGAAAAAGGCAGCAAACTCTGACACTTCAACGTTTTGAGATTGAAGAAAAGTTATAACTGAAGAGAGTAAAATGGAGAAGTATGTTGTGGATTTGATTATAGTGGGAGCTGTTTCCTGGACAACCCTCTTCTTATTAATTAGAAGGACGTCGCCAAAGCGGACTTTCGAGTTCTGCAATCGGCTTGTTTCTACCATCCACGCAACTCTAGCTGTGGTCTTGGCTTCTCTCTCTGTTGAAAATTGGAGGTGCCCAGTTTGTCCTTTGGCTTCAAAATCTTCTCCGAGTCAGGTAGGTTTACTTTGTTTTTCTTTCTTTTTTTCCTTAACCTTTTCCATAATTTGTCTTAATTTGATTCATTTATATATATATAGTCTGATTTCTGTGGGGAAAAGTTGAAAGCAGTAGTGTGATCAAGAACTAATCTTTTGAAATTCCTGTTGGGATTCTGAGCAGATGAAAACACTGGCAGTAACAGTGTCTTATCTGATTTATGATCTGGCATGTTGCTTTTGCGACCAGCAAGTCGATCTGGACAATGCAATCCACCATCTTGTCAGCATTGTTGGACTGGGAGCAGGCCTTGCTTATGAAAGGGTACCCATCTCTCTCTCAAAACCAAAAATTTCCGCGTATTTTTTTCTCGGTTCGATTAATATCCCTTGTTATTGTAAATGAGGAAATGACAACGCAACCATCTGCAGGATGCTACTAGTTTTGAGAGAGCAATAAACTCTTAAAGTTTGATTTTTGTTTTAAAGATATCCATCAAAGAGTTCGTTTAATCATACCGGGATTTTCTTTTTGTCCAATCCATAATTCTTTCTCAAGTTACCTAACTAGTAAGTTAGGCAAACCACCACCCTCCTCCCAAATTTTGTTGTCATATAATGCATGAATAATAAGAATTTTGAATTACAGAGTTTCCAACACTTTGCGAGATTATTTCTACGACTCAAATCGATTACAAAGGAGCTCAGCCCTTTTGTAATCGACTCAAACCTTTGGCTGGCAAGCAATTAAAATTCCGAATGATGGTAGAGCTATATATATATATATAGAGAGAGAGAGAGAGAAAGAGAGAGAGAGAGAGAGAGAGAGAGAGAGGAATAGTTTCGTGCAGGGTTCAAGTTGACAAGATAGGAAACGATATTTGGAAATGCAGTGTGGATCAGAAATGGTTGCAGCACTATGGATAACAGAGCTATCGAGCCCTTTCCTCCACTTGAGGGAGTTTCTGAAGGAGCTTGGTTACAGGGACACTGATCTTAATTTGGCAGCTGATGTAAGTTTCAAATCCCGTGGACATATCAAATATGTACAAGTCTAAAATTGCCTGATCAAATGGCCTAACGAATAAAGTTCGAGAATCTACTGCCATGAAATGCAATTAGAAAGCTGTTTCAAGAGACATGATTTTGGTTTTGCATTGTTGATACAGATTTCATTTGCGGCCATCTTCTCGTTTGCAAGGATGGTTGGTGGACCATATCTTACCTGCGTGACACTGACGGCCAACAACCCCATCATTATCAAGGTACTAATTCATTTCAGTAACGATTTCTGTTACCCCATATGTGGCATTGGATGCCAACCACATATGTTGGCAGTACGTATTAGACATTGATTTCCTGGAAATGCTTTTACATTTTGCTTAGGCAATGGCTGTGGGGCTACAGCTGGTCAGTGCTTTCTGGTTCTACAAGATTGCAAGAATGGTGAAGTACAAAATAGCGAAATGGACATCCAAAAAGGCCGTCTAGATTGATAAGTTGAATTAGCCGATGTAAATCAGCTGGCATCCAGAAAATTAAATAATAATAATGATGTCGATTTTGATTTATCCCCACAGGGCTAGGGGCTATGTTTCATGGACAACGGCCAACTATGCTCCGGGTAATTTTTCCTGGCATGACCCAAAAGGCCACGGTAAATTTCAACCAGCACCTGCCAAACGTGATGGTAGACTTTGCTTTTCACTTTTCTCAGCTTATTTTATTAGGTTATTTTATTCTTTCACCCTTAGTGTGTATCTCAATCTCATGATAGAGAATTGAGTTCAATTATCTTTTATAGATTTAAAATATTATCCATAAGGATAATATTATCCTATTAAGGAGAATGTTTTTTTTTTTTTTTTCAAGATTCTAATGTCTTTTATGTGACACACATCACAAATGAATTAAATTTCTATCAAATTCTATTATTTTAAAAAATGAAAATCATCAAAATTTTCTTATAAAAAGGAATTTTCAATTTTTACCCTAAAATTATCAATTTTACAATGTACATGATTTTTTTTTTTTAATCTAAAAAAGTAAGTGACTCAACTCTATTAATGTGACACTTCATAAAAATAAAAGGCTCTTGGGCGCTACATTACAACTTTTTATTGCACCGTGTTTTTTTTTTTATTATTATTTTTCAAGCAACAGCCATTCTCAAATGAACTGAAAATTTTTCAATTTTTAAAAAACCAATGATGTATATATATAGTAAATGGCAACAGATCTGGCACAATACGACTCACACATGATGTGTATAACAAGTTTTGCACACAGAATTAAGAATTCCTCTTCGCCAAAACTTATTTCAAGACTAAAGCAATTCTATGCGATATATGGTGTTCCAAGAATCTCTCTGCCATCTTTTCATACCCTTTCTTTCCCATTGTCAGCCTTCTTTCTACGCGTGTGGCTAGCTTCACAATGTTGTTTGCGAGTGGAGTCATGCCCTTTTTCCCTGCCGGATGCAACAAGCCTGTTGTCCCATTCACTACAATCTTCAAGGTGCCTCCAGCAGCAGTACCCTGGACAACCTCAATGCAAAGATGCAAGCAAAATTTATTTGGAAAAAGGAAAGGATGTGGACGTTTAAGACGTCCAAATACCCCAAGTTTAATTTATTCAAGCCAAGGACAAGCCACCGCAGAAACCAACGAGCACAAAAACCAGTGTGCACACAGATCATCAATAAATAGATCAGAAACTAATTCGGTTTGTATCAAGTCTTTCCTTGAACTGAACGACTTACCAACACAGGCAGCTGAAAAGCCATTGCTTCGATGGTTATCCTTCCAAAGCACTCTCCACGGGCCTACACATGAGTCACAACTTATTTTCTGAAGGAATAACTCCTCAAATGAAATGGAATTAACCACAAAGAAATATATTGTGCAGAATAGTATGGACAGAATGCAGCATAAAGTTTCTTATTTTTTCTGAAGGAATAATCAATACAGCAAGTAGATGATTAACAAACTTCATATAAACACCTTCATTACTTTCCCCCTCTAGTGACATACAAAATGCACCTTCATCACTAACTAATTTTTTCTGTTCACAAGTTTTTGATTCCCAGTAAAAAGAGGCCAGAACTCATAATCTGTCTTGAGACTATAGTATCTCTCCTGGAATCAAAATTTAGGGTGTGGGAAAAAAAAACAAAAATTCAGGTTGTTCTGATGGAGGTGCGCAAGATCAGTAAATCTATAATGCTTTCTACTTGGAATCGTGTTTAGTATCATAGGTCATTGAATGCATGTTTGGGAGTGAGTGGCTGCAAAGTAATCCAGGAGATTCAGGGTGGGAAATTATTGTATTTGGATTATGAAAATGACGTTGTACTGATTGGAGATGAAGATGACCCTTGGGAGTGAGTTCTGTTTCTGCTTTTAGTTTGCATGCTGATAATTAAAAACTCCCATCTCCGTTGTCAACATTACCTTATTGTGGTTATGGATTTGCATATACACGTATCATTCTTACTTGTGAATGTCCAAAGATACGCACAATTTACTTTTTGATTGGTTGATAAAGATGCATTTGTGTGGGGAATTTGTTGGCTGCGTTCGTTGCATGAGGATTCTTTCACCTCCAAGAAAGTCCAGCAAATGAGCGAGGAGAGAATGAAGATGATATTTTAATGTCTTGTTAATGAAGCTGACGTTATTCCTGCTTGGATTTAATGTCATCGTTCTGAGCACGGCCTCTCACGTTGCAATGTCTCGCGAATGACCATAAATGGTAGCGTGGTTAAGATTTGTTTTCAGTTAGATTCCAATGGGACATGTTTTTTCTGCAGTGCATTTCTTTCCACAACAATAATATGTATTTAATTCGGGTAGTAGAAGAAAGATAAGGCGGAGATGAGAGTGGCCCTTCTAATGTAAAGAGTTGGTTGGGTCAATGGTAGCGTTTCTTCTCCGAAGTAATTCAGGGTAAATTTACACTACGATCGAGCAATTCTCAAAGATTGCTGTGTTGTGTCAGATTCGAACAAACCCCAAGAGCAGTTAATCCATGCAGCACAAGCCATTGTAAAACAGGGTGTCAATAGCAAAGTTGATTGAGTTGCTACAACAACGATGACAACAAAGACCTCAACTCTCTGCATTTTAGTTTAATTATCACTCATAAACTTACTCTACTCATCAAAAAGACACCGCTCCCCCACCTGCCCAAGAATGAAAATATCGCTTCACCACTGCTGATTTTATGTACAGCCATATACCATGTCAATTGACTATAATCTTTAAGACCAAAAAATGGTGCCCACATGTGGAGCATCTCCCCGGCTATTAATACGCCAATAAGGATTTCATTGAGGTTGAATATCTAGCCATCTCTCCTTTTGGACTAAATTTCTCCAGCCAATTGACCACAGTAACCATGTCACAATGGTGCCATCCTCTGAACAATACTTCTCAACTTGCATCAAGAACAAGAAATGTTTTGCTTTTTCTCCACTCATAGATAGTACCATACAGGATTCAAGCAGGAGAACACCAAGTACGACTTCAAGACAGCCTTTCCAGCTTGATTGACAAGGTCAGGTCAGTGGCCAAATATATTGATACCAGCTATGGTGTGGTGGAGACTAATTTGAGTTAGTCTCTGTTTCAAGTTGCTTTCCGAATTTCCTCAATGCAAGTGCATATATTGTTTTCCTCCTCATTGATGTTCCTTCTGCAACCAATTTAACAGCCTAAAATGTTCATTGTTAGATAGTTTGCTGAGGCCCCAATGGAGAATGAAAATCACATTAATATAATTTAGTCTTCTCAATGCTGTCCTAAACTGTGGAAGGGGCATGTTGACAAAATTAGTGGAAGCCATTACCGAGGATAAACTATGCCCACAGGAGATCAAGTCTCTCAACTCAAGCTCAAGCTGACACTCTGATGGAGTTTCAACTACATCTTCCTTGCCTTCAATTAACAGAGTAATCTCCCCCTTGGGCCGGTTACTTGAAAATTTTCCCCTTGCTTCTGCCAGAGTACCCCGCCAAAACTGATCAGGCACCAATGATCATCTTTATTGGTCAAAAACAGAAAAATCTAAATGCATAATTTGGTTGCATTAACTGTACAAAGACAAAAAAATGATAATTATTATAATAACAAAAAATAAAAAAAAAAACAACGATATTCATTTACCCGACAATTAGACATGCTGTTTCGGCTATCATGTTAGAATTCTTAAAGCCATGACATCTTTGCTTCCAAAATTTACTAAGAACAAGAGCACAGGAGACCGATACGAACTTTGAATCAAAAATAAAAATCCCGCAAGGATGAAGTTTGGTCCCAAAAGAAAATGAGATTATAAAATAAAATTGCTGCAAAGATTCTCGATTATAGTCTAAAAACCAGCCTAGATAAAATAAAATAAAATAAAATACGACAAAAAGAAACCCATAGATCATGAATGAGAAAAATAGATTCAATGCAACATTATTTATGAAATCCATGCACATTAATATCTTGTTTCCAAATGAAAGGAAAAATAATTGGCAGCTTATCTTTGGAGTCTAACAATTAATTGATTGGAGCAGCATACTTGCAAAAGACTGCCACTTTAGTTTCAATCTCTTGAACAGTATTATCCAAATTCTTGAACATGCTATGAGCAACAAACAATGTAGCCAGGACTGAGAAACAAGGGATAAACTTACCTCTTCATGCAGTTTTGTCAACTCTCGAGCCATCACACATTGCCTGCAATGCAGCTAAACAGATGATTCATTTGTCTTCATTAAAAAACAAAATGGATGGGCAATACCATCATTAAAAAAACAAAGGCTAGAAATTACATGAAAATTATACATCTAATTGCACATGTAGACTCCAGAATGTCGGTTCATCCAGCATCATGTGTTACACACAAATATGATCTCTCTTGTGAAAAAAAAAAAAAAAAAATCATTGCTGACAAGGGTTCAAATTTGTCTCTTCTTTTTTCCATTACAATTATTATCATCACTTGACACTTGGCAAGGATTCTCCAACTTTGGGTGTCATTCATTTTAAATCACTTTATACAGATTTGCATGGCTGCTGCCTCAGAGCCTATGAACAGAATTGACATCAAAATTTGAATGCTCAAACTATAAATCAAGTATCATATGAAATGCAGATCTGGCAAGGAGGATTGTGCTATAGATTCTATACAATGCCAATAACCACATTGTAATTATACCACAGGTCAGAAGATGTGCTATCTGCTGCATCAACAGACAAAACACATACCTTGAGTCACCAAAAAGTGAGGAGGCCTCTTCAAGGAACTGAGAAAGCTTATGTGGAGGAACAAAAAATATTTGTGTTCTTCCTTCATTTGCAGAAGATGTCAACCTTTCTTTCCTTGATCCAGCATGCTTGGGAAGAAATCCAACTGCCACAGGATTTACATTATCATAATCAAGCAACACAATCTTTTACAAGGTCTGTCAGCAAACAAGTACGAGCACCAAATTCATAAAAATGTTACCAAATGTAAACTCGTCAGTGTCCAAGCCTGAAGCAGAGAGAGCTGCTACAACGGCAGATGGCCCAGGGATAGGAATAACAGGAATATTTTCAACCACACATAATTTCACCTATATCAAGGTTCCAAGAATGCATTATTCGTAGGGTATATGGCAAACCAAACGTGCAAGGATCTCAATGCAAAAAGGTGAAAATAGCAGCTATGATCATAACTTCCAAAGGATAAAACAAAAATTTCGCTCCTTTTTCCCTCTGGGAATTTCTTTTGGAGGGGTGTTGTTTCACCCCTTTCTTTTTTTTTTTTTAATATTTTTTTATCCCCGACCTCCCTCCCCCGCAGCTTTTGCTTGCATTTAAGAGGAAATGTAAATGTAGAAGCAGAACTAAAGAAAATGCTTACCAGATCTGCACCAGGATCACTAATGCCTGGTGTCCCCGCATCGCTGATCAGTGCCACAATCTCACCCTGTTTTAACCTCTTTAACACCAACTGCTCTCTTTGAGACTCATTGAATTTGTGATAGCTAAGCTGAAAATCTGAAACACATAAGCAGAATAGACAGACCACAAAATGTCAAAAAGGGAATGCAACAAAATATGCAATGGCCAATAAACTCACAAGGGGAGTGGTAATATCGTAGTGCTGAAGCAACTTGACCGAATGCCGAGTGTCTTCAGAAAGTATCACATTAGCAGACTTTAATACCCGGAGAGCCCTACAGTGAAGGAACTAACAATCTGTAGAAATTATCTGATTTCCAAAACATACATCCAGTCAAGTTGACGCTTTTTACTTGTAATACAAAGTCCCATTCTCTTATTTACTCGCTCCAGTGAAACCTCTTGTCCTTGTAATTTAGGGCAATTAGCTTTGCAACTAAATACATACAAGATGGCAATGACCATGTTTCGCCAACTCAGTAAAGATTCCTCATGTAACGAGAGAGATGGTACCTGACGGTGATATCCTCGAGATTTCCAATGGGTGTGCCTACTATATATAAACCAGGTCTGAGATGAGCCTGCAAAACAATTATTTGAGACCAGACCCACCTAAGTTTCCAATAGAAACCCCCCCCCCCCAAAAAAAAAAGAACAAGGAAGCGGCTCTGAAAGTAAAATTGGTTACATGTTTTCGGGATTCCTCTTGGATTGGACGTGCTGACCCGTTGGAGTTGGAGCAGAAGCAAAGGTCGCCGAATCTGGGCGAAGCGGAGACAGATTTAGGGTTTATGAGGTATGCTTGAGCAAGCAAGAAGTTGGGAGGCGTAGACCACCATGGGCGTGCTGCTGTCATAGATGTCGCCATTGAAGGCAGTCGTCGTACTAGTAGCATTTCCGCTGAGATATTGACTCTAAAAGAGATCCCGTAGCTGACCAAAACGCTGTAAAATACCGACGCATGAAAATCTGTATCTACAAATAATTTGCAATTGCCACCTGTGTAACAGTGAGTTTTATAATTTTCCTTTAAAAATATTATTTAAATTTAACAATATCAATAATAAATTTTTTATAAAAAAATGAAATAAATAAAATTAATAAAAAATAATATAATTTTATAAATAAAATAATTAATATATTTATAATATATTTTATTTTAAAAAAAAAAAAGATCAAACCAATAAAAATGGTCTAATTTGTTAAACATTGTCAAATCCAAATCATGCAAAAATGCATCTGCCAAGAGAATATTGGTGACGGTTTGAAATT
This sequence comes from Rhizophora apiculata, assembly GCA_037832385.1. Taxonomy (NCBI): domain Eukaryota; kingdom Viridiplantae; phylum Streptophyta; class Magnoliopsida; order Malpighiales; family Rhizophoraceae; genus Rhizophora; species Rhizophora apiculata. The sequence goes on along the minus strand of CM075430.1, from coordinate 376,953 downwards.
TTAAAAAATCACTAAGAAGCAATCTGATTCGCCACCCCATATTACTTTTAATATAAATATATAAATATAAATATATATATATATATACACACAAACTGCAATTAAATCACCCCATTTTAATTTTAATTGAGCCACAGAACCCGCTGACGAATGGCATGACTAAACCTGGACGTTCTCCCATCCTGCAAAAATCGACGCTACTGCTTGTTGTTTTGTCGCCTTAGTACATGCTGTCTTGTCTTAGTGCTATTGCTTGTTGCCTCTGCATGGGTACCGTTGCTTTGCTGCCGACAATTTGCTACTGTTCTGACGTTACTTTTTTTTTTTTTATTTTTATTTTTTGTTGTAATGTAAACTATGAAATTTGTTGTAGCATTTTATTTAGTTTAGAAATATAGGTTTAATCCACTACAATTATATGCGATTAATTTGTAACTAATTTGTTGATTTGAATAATTTAATAAAATTTATAATTTGATTACGAATTAAAATTTTGAAATACCGTGATAAAAACATTGAATCAAAAAAAAATTTTTTTTTTCAAATCATTGCAAACATTCCTACTTTGTACTATGTTACGTTATCATTTTGGGAAGACTTAACTTTTTTTTTTTCAAAAAAATCAAAAATCTTTAAAATTTGAAATTTTTAATATATATTCTAAAATTCAAAATAAATCTCAAAATTTTTCTATTTTTCTATATTGCTCTATATCGTTTCTTCTTTCTCTCTCCTCTTTTTTTTTTTTTTTTTTTTAAGATTCAAACACTCTACAAATATGTTTGTAAGACAACTTTGTCTAATTTATTCTTAAATCTCAAAACCCTATATAGAGAGAGAAAAGAAAGAATGATAGACCAACCGGAAAAAAAAAAAAAAAAAAAAAGGTGATAGAGTGAGGAGAGAAAAGAGAGGAAGAGAGGAAGAGTTATAAAGAAACGAGATAAAGAGAATTTTTGGTTTTTTTTTTTTTTAAAAAAAGATAAAGAGAAGAAAAAAAAAAAGCCTAAGAGAAAATTTTGCTACTTTCATAAAAATTTTGATAATTTTTTAAAAAATATTATATTATCAAAAAAATTGATAATGTGTCATCTAAATCAGGTATGAGTATGTCATGTTGCAATGACACAATAAAACTTAACAGAAAAAAAAAAAAAATTGCTTAGTGAGTTCATTTATCCAATGAGAGATAATGTTGATGGTTAATTTTATAAAGAAAAAAATTAAAAAAAAAAGAAAAGTAACACAGATATAAAAATAGGAAAATGAAGCAGGTAAAATATGGACTTATAATAAGGTTTTTCCCTTTTTTCTTGATATGAGCTTTTACTGTAGCCCATGCATTATTAATTTTCAAAAACTTAGACTTAAGATACAAAGCACGAACACCATTCTTTTGTTTCCTTTTGAAAATAATCTAACATTGTGTTGACTTCTTAAGCAAATTACTTAACTGAACAAAGCGGAAATTGCAGTCGAGGGGCAATTTTAGTCAAATTCTAAGCTTCATTTGAGTTTCAGACTTTCACTCATTGTTTGGACTAATCGTTGTGGTTATAATCACTCTTAAGCAAACGCTTCATCTCTAAGCCTATGCATATCCTGGTTTCTCGTCTGTAGACCTTGTTTTTGCTACTTTGCTTGTTTAAGAGGACAAAATCTCAGAAGAATTACCGAAATAGTGGTCGATTAGGCACGAGTGGCTTGTTGGAGACTTAAAACCCTTGTAAATCATGGAAATTAGTGGTTAAATTCAAGAGAAATAGCTTGTTATATTATTGAAAAAGCATCTTAAAGCTCGTGGAAAATGAGTCCGTTATTCTCATTTTCTGTTAAGGAGATGCCATTGCATTAAAAAGATAGCTCCGTACAAGCAAAGACGGTGATATAAGCCCCACGTTTATTTCCTATTTTTGCGTGCATGGAGCTTTTTTCTTCGCACCAATATCAATTCCCTTTTAATTAAGCCAAAAATTAATTTAAACGGTGAAAGAAGGTGGCGCGAAAAAAAAGAAAAAAGCAAAAATTAGAAAGAATGTGAAAGGCTCTGAAGTGGAGAACAAAAGTACATGGTGACGTTATCACAAAATCCTTATTCCAGTGCGTTTAGGCCTTCGCTGCAAATCAGGGTCCTCTATATTTTGACATGGGAAGAAAAGCTCTGGAGCAATTGCTGCTTATGTTTTGACCGCGGCCTAGTCCCTTGCCTGATAAGCTGATGGAGCTTCCAATCAGGAATGCCTTCCTTAAAGTTAACCTGCCTCCTACCCATAGCTAATCCTTGGAAAATGGAAACTCTGAACAGTGCGCCTCTTCAATACTCATGTCAAGGAACCTCTTCGTTCAAAAATATAAAGATTATATGTTATAAATTAACATTTTTTTAATACAAAATTTCGTTAATTCAAAAACATCAATAAAGGATTGTTTAAGGACTAGTTGATATCTAGGGTTCTTTTTCATAATATTCAGACATTTTTTTTGGTTCAATGAAGAGGATTTTATTGCAGCTCTGGGTGTTATGGGAGTAGTCGTTGGTACTTGTTGGCGGATTTCTCCTACAAATAAGGTGTCTACTTAGAATTCCTGGAAGAACTGACCATTTGGGTCTTCGGCAACTTTCCTTGAAGAAGCTTTGCTTTCTCTTTCAGGGTTGTTGAGTGCTATTAATAAGTTGAAGAGAGATGGTCCTCTTCGCCTATTGACAGACTATAAGGAAGCCATTTGGAGTAGTTACGCAACAACAACCAAACCCCATGCTTCTACCTGGAGTAGGCTCATTGATGCTGTTTTGTCACCAATGGTCGAGTAATCAATGTCAATGGTTAACAATGAGTTATTGCGTCGAAATTTCTATCAATTCACTAACAACTTTTCGGCTCCTTTTGGCCCATACTTTAGGACAACCACACCTTTTTCAAAAGCATTTCAACGCATTCCAGCACAAAGAGGGGAAGATGATGAGTAAGAGGCAGAGAAGGGAGGGCAAAGCGAGAGTGAGAAAGGGAGAGAAGAGAGAATTTATTTAGATTTTTTTTCCCTAATTGTATTTTTATTTTTATTTTTTTAACTTTTAAATCAATCAATTTTTTACATTTAGACATATATGCATATAAACTAACAAAATATTAGTATACAGTGAGGTTTTTTTTATTAAAAAAATTATATAAAAATTAATTGTTACATATTTATTAAAATTCACAAGTATTTATTTATGTATTAAAAAAATTAACAAAACAATTGAACTAATTTGACTTATAAAATTAAAAACAATTTTTTATCATCTCATGAGAAAAGATAATGTGAAAAGAAAAATTAAAAATTTTTTATTTGAGAAAGGGTAAAAAGTGAGATAGAAAAAAATTATTATAATTTTAATTTCATCAATATTACTAAATTTGTTGTTTTATTAATTAAGCAGAGGACTAAATAATTTCTTTTCAATTTTAAGAAGAATGAATATTGTAAGTTAGAAAAAAAAATAATTTTTCTCTCACAAATCTTTTTTCTAATACAAGCATAATTCTCTTTTCTTTTGTTTTTCTCTCTCCTCCTCTCTTTTTCTTGTGCCAAGCACATGGTAAAGAGAGAGAATATTTTATAGAAGATTTGTTTGTATGGTAGAGGTAATTAAAATTCGATCTAATTGAAAAAGGGTACTCAATCCAATAAAGCAACCTACTACGTTCAACTTCAAAAACGCATCCATGGCCGGTAACACTGTCATTTTTAGGATTGTACCTAACAGCAATTTTGGATTAAATGAACTAGAATATCCCAGTGATGGTTTTACTTATCAGGTGGAATTGTTGCTTTTGTTTTCGAGATGGGAAAATGTTTGTAGCAAACAATTCGAGCGTCCAACCTATTTGCTAAACTATATTGGTATCACTTCCACCAAATCATCCCGGCCATTAAAGGACTACTATGATTCATATTACAGGTAGAAGAGACAAAAACAAAACTTAACTCGAGTATATAATTCAATTTATTTAAATTTTAATTTGATTTAATTTTTATTGATTTAAAGAATTAAGAACTCATAACTTAATTTGATTGGAAATTTCAAAATTTTAAAACACAAATAAACCAAAACTCAAGTTGGTTATGAATTGAAATTCTCAAAATCTAATGAATACAAGATTAAATAACCTAAAACTCAAATCACTTGAGGTAAGTTAGCGCAAATCTTACCTTCCATATTTCCTCGAAGTACGAGAAAATTATTCTTCCTCAGATAAAAGTCCAGTGCATTAAAATTGGAGAAATCACGTCTCTTTAACCCAAGCCCACTATCAACACTATCAAGCGAGACCGAATATCATATGGGCCCCAGACTTTCGCGAAAAGGAAACAAGCTCAAAGAAACTCGTTGGGCCCTCTCTGTTTCTTTTCCCTTTACCCTTTTTTTTTCTTTTTTTTTCCCCTTTTTCAGAGATAGTCAAGAGAGAAACAAATGCCACCAGGAATTCCTCGTCGCCAGACGTACCAAATTACAAGTTCATCAAAAAGGTCTGGGTTGAATAGAATTGACCCGTGGATTAGACACATTTTTTCTATTTTTTGGGAAAGAATCGATAAGGAAAGTAAAATGTGAGATTTTATGATTTAAAGTATGATTTTTTTTTTTTTAAGAGAAAACATAGTTTTTACATTTCAACCATGAATTTTATTCTTTAATGTTATTTGTCATTTTTACTCATTATTTTATCTATATCTACATATAATATACACGAGAATACTATCTATACACACCTATATTTATACAATATGAACATATGTCACATGTAGAATATAATTGTTCATTTTTTTAGATAAAATATATACCTACTTTTTAGTTAGTCTTAGAGATCTTTTAATTAGTCTTATATATTATATAATTATATATTAAAAAATAAGTAAATAAATAATATATTTTCTAACGTACTCATTATATATATATAATTTGACAAATTAGTCCAAAAAAATTTTTTTTTTTTTTAAAGCAGATCAATTATTAGGTAAACTCAAATCTGAACGTTAATGATTAACGTTCGGTTTTCATTATTTGAATTCAAAATTGATTTGGATATGAAAAATCTACATTTAACTCGTTTGGCTATCTATTTAAAAGTCAATGTTATTTTAACAAATATTTAGATGGACCCTATTAAAGGGACGCGGCCCCGAGACGGGAGGAAGCTGTGGCTTGCATATTTGAAGGGGTCATGTCTCTCTCCTCAGGGGGGCCGCGTGTCCCTAGCTTTTCATAAGCATTACCCAGCATTATTCGGGCAGGGAGAATATAGCTTCGGCTTGTTGTGCATACTGTTGAATCTTCAACATGACCGTACAATTTTCCATTTTAATGCTTCGCACGACCGAATAATTAGCAATTCTGTCGGGTGCCGGGATGCTGTTTTACAACAATTAAGATAAACGAAGTTATCGTGTCTTGCTCAAGACCGCGCGCGGGCCATGCAATTAAATTTAGCCATTTATTTAAGCAAGTGGTATCCATTCAGAATGAAATGTGATAAGATTGTGGGTAGAAAATGGGACCAGAAAAATAAAGATGTCATGGATATCAAGAGATAAGGACATAGCTTGGCCATCATGAGTTGATGCGCCATGAGCAAGAACGAATGGCACTCTGTGTCTGATCAACAATTGACAACATGAGTCCTTTGTTGAACAAGATGAGCCATGAGAAATGTGCATTAAATCGGGGTTGGGTGTGTCCAAAAAATGAACAGGAGAAGGGAGAAATGTAAATCGATCATACTGAACACATTTTATCATCACCCTTTGTTCAGATTCCCAAGTTTCCAGCTACTATTGTTATAGCCCCTCGATGACTATAGCCGTATATACCCCCAAAAAAAAAAAAAACAAAACAAAACAAAAGACAAGAAAAATATGAGATGCATCTTTTACACTTCCGAAAAATAAAATTTGCATCGTGAAACATGACTTCTAAAAGTGTTTCTTTTATAAATAGCTTACTTTATCTTTTAAGCAATGTTAGTACGTGATAGCAGCTGGCTCCACATGTACGTGGACTTTGTGTGGAGATATAGCCAAATCTAATTCGAGAGAGTGGCCAGTGTGTTGGGAGCATTCGGTGGGAATCTTCTTTGCTTGTTCTTTGAATAAATCGTAGGAGAGACATGGGGAAAGATGGTCTTAAAGATAACTCTAATCAACGCCCAATTATCCACCGCAAGAAACGGTGCTGCACATAGGCTGGGACTGGCTGGGAGAATCTTTGCTCCCGAGTGCTGGCCAGTCCATCGAGCTCGGAACCATTTCCAGTCAACATAGCTACTTGATGATGCAGAACACCAGAGATATTGTTGCCCCGTATGAATAACTCACAACATAGCTACGATTTCTGGAGAGAGGACCAGAAACAATAGTGACTCCACAGATGTATGACGGTAGATATAAATAGAGGGTCGGTGATTATTTAGAAATTGTGAGTTTGACTGTTCTCATGATTCCTGTCTTGTTATATTATTAAGGCCGTGACCAAGTTCTTAAAAAAAAAAAAAAAAAAAAAAGGTTCCCGTGAGCTTATGTTTGATTATTGCCAATTTTTTCCATTCATGATAAGAAAATATTTTTTTTTTTCTCCCGAGTCGCAGCTGAGTTTGGGTGCCAACCGTTCTGGAGTAAATTATTATATTGCACACCCTAAATTTAATAAATAATATAACCATTCCCACTTCATATTTTTAAAAATCACCAACAAAAATCCTAGTATTTCTAGATTTCAAAAACTTTTAAGACTTATTTACCATCATCCTACCGGTGAAAATTGGTTTAAGGTCACGAGTAGGACTCGTGTGGGCCGTAAAATACAGCAAACGTCACTGTCAGTGGCGCAGGTCTAATTGATGGCAGCTTTACAGCCAGCCGGTCCCCCATAAATGATGTTGGTTGGCATTATGAAGCGAATGTGACATGGAAATGATAACAAAAAAAAAAAAGGGCAAAAAAAAAAACTCAAAAATGGGGAAGTAATGTAAAGACAAATCGCATGGAGCCACAGTCCATTGGCGCAAATAGTAAGAAGCATGGCGAGACGAGATTCCCACACTGGACGTATTGGCATCTTAACATCCGGACGACCAGAATAGGGAACAAAATCTTAGCACGGGGCGACCGTATTGCTTTGATTTCTTCTTGTAGGCGTCAGAAGATTAGACAAACCGTATGTGTTTTTTTTTTTTTTTTGTTGAAAATAATATTACTGCGATAATAAGGGAAAAATAAAATTACCATTATAGTTGGGAAAGAACACGTGGCAGTTAAAGCACTGAGGAGGACTTGTAAAACATGCAACCCTGTCTTCACGGCCTTGCTAGTTAGCCTGAACAAGAGTCCGGGCATCTGAACCGAGCCTATGGACGCAGTCAATGCTACAACTGACGTTATTTGTCATTTTTTTTTTTTTTTGAATATTCAATTATTTGGTCAAAAATAACTGAATCTACAATAAAATTGCTTCGAATGTGCAATATAAGTGCTGTTGAATTTTTTAATATTTTGTCACATATTCCAAACAGTCTTATTATATAGTTAAAGTGATTGTTTGCACATTTATAACAATTTTTGAAGATAAAACTTGAAATTTGGATCTGTTCGCAAGTACTTAGGATCTAGGGGTTACGTTATGAATTTGTTTCTGTGGTGGTCCAGCCTAGCCTGTTGATGGATATTCGGTCCAACTACTCCTGAAAATGTCGTTGTTTTTTTTTTCATATGTTAGACCCACCTTATTTATAGAAACTATTAATTCTATTATAACTCTGGGGCCCCCAGCACGGTGAGCTTGCGAGTTGCACACCTGCAACGGAAGACGACTTGGGGGTTTCAGAGTTTGGATCCGCATAAACACTTTCCAACTCGGGAAAAGCTAACGAAGAGAGGGACATGCCATGGTAGCAAGCAAGCACCCCGTTGATGGATATACGATAGGTTTTTTTTAATATTTATTCAAATAATTTATTAAATTGTAAAGTAAATAATAATTTTATCATTTTATTTTTATAAAATTTATGTTCCTTCTTAAAATTAAAATTCAGATTTTTTAAATAAAATTTTATTTTCCGGTCTAGTTGAAATGGGGGTATCCGAGGCACGAGAAAATGGCCGGTCCCATCGGTGTGGCTCCCTCGAGCTATAACGGCCGTGACGGCGCATGTTGGGCCTCCTGCGGCTTGTCCAAAGAACAAAGTTACGTAGGGACCCTGTCAATTACACGTGTCAAAACTCAATTTGACCCGACAATTTAGTTGGAATCAACTTCAAAAATTTAAGTTTGATCTTGAGATGCGACTTAACTTGAAATAATTTGATTTGAAGGGACAAGAATTAGAATTTGCTTGGATCTAACCTAAAAAATATCACAATTTTATGAAATTAAACTTTTTTTTTGTGTTTATTTATTACTTTATCTATATAAATAAAAATATTTATTTCATATATATATATATATATATATATATTAATAATTTAAAAATTATATATACATATATATGTATATATTTATTTACGTATATTATAAATAATATAAATATATAATGTATTCATATATTTTTAATATAATTTATTTATTATAATAAATAATAAAATATTAATTTTTGAAATATAAATACGTCAACGAATGAACTAAATTTACTTAAATCGAAACTTAACCTAAATATAAAGTAACTTACAAATAATTTGATAAAAAATAATTTAAATTTCAAACAACTTGACTTAAATTTGCCTTACTCGAGTTGTTTAACACTTTTAGTCGTTACAAGGGGAAAATCACAAAAGATTTTTGACTGCTTCCATACTCTTATTTTTCATCTATCATTTTTGTTTTTAACTCATATGGGTCCAAAAGTAAGAGAAATGGAAAGAAACGTGACCCTTGTTTCTCACTTACATTGAGAATAATTTCTTATTGAAAACAGTTTTTTATAATAATCACGATGGTTTTCATCCTAGAGATTTAAGTGATAATATCTGTATTTGTTGTTACATTTTGCTTTTGTTTGAAAACATTTGTTGTTGTAACATTCACAATTTCACATCATGGGAAAAGTCAAAAAGAAAAAAAAAAAACTACAAAAATAGATAAATCAGTAATGCTAAAATTTAAACTTTACTATATGTTACTGGCATAAATTTCCTTTTTTCTTTTTTTTCTTTTTTTTTTTTTTGAACCTGTTAAGCTAGGAAGGACCTGGGCCAACAGGCCACCTCCTAGCTCTCTCCATTGCAGGGTGAAAGTGCATCTTTTAAAGCAGAACAGCAATGAAAATGTGCATCTTTGTAAGTAGCAAACGAGTTGACTATATAAGGACAGCGGTGGGTTTCTGTGGTGAGTAGAGCAGCCAGTAGAGAAGCAGCACAAGTCAAGCACAATGGTAGATAATGTGGCAGAGTAGTAGATCGGTAAAGATCATAGAAAATTATCCCTCACCTCTGCTTCTCCATACGGTTCACACCCTCTTTACAAAAGTTCCCTCCAGAAAACAGGGCCAGGCCACGCAGAGAGATAGAGAATGGAAGCCAACTCTGCCTCTGGGGTGCTAAACTTCTTCTTGATTTTCCTGTTGGTGGGTTCCAGGCTGATCCAGTGCAGTGTGACTTATGATAACAAGGCCGTTATCATCAATGGCCAAAAGAGAATTCTCATCTCTGGTTCCATTCACTATCCCAGAAGCACTCCAGATGTATTTTCCCTTTTTGCCTTCTTTTTTTGTGTTGTTCTTTTCTTTTCTGTTTTTGCCTTTTTTGGTGGACAATGCTATAGTTCTGGATACTCTGGTTTTTACTGTTGAAATGGGACTTTGTCTCTTTTAGATGTGGGAGGGTCTCATACAGAAGGCAAAAGACGGAGGCTTGGACGTTATTGACACTTACGTCTTTTGGGATGTTCATGAACCGTCTCCAGGCAATGTACTATCTTTGGATCTTCACTTTTTCTTGCTTCTAATCAGCTACTTCTTTTAGACCTTTTGAATTTGCTAGAATCTAAAGACTCTGAACTGATCTCGCTAATTTGCTTCGGTTTTGTGTTTTTTTTTTTTCTTTTTTTTTTTTTAGTATAATTTTGGAGGAAGATACGACCTGGTGCGGTTCATAAAGCATGTGCAGAAAGTGGGGCTATATGCACATCTCCGTATTGGACCTTATGTTTGCGCAGAATGGAATTTAGGGTATTAACAATTTTTGCTTTTCTTTCTGTAACTTTTGCTGCATTCATGTATAAATGCTTGAGAAACGATCCACCGATTTAATAATTAAACTTTCTCTGTCTTTCTCGCATGTTCAGGGGATTTCCTGTTTGGTTGAAGTACGTTCATGGTATCAGCTTCAGAACAGATAATGGCCCGTTCAAGGTTTGTCATGTTCTTCTTCCCTGTTCTTCCAAATCCTTTACATAACAATAAAACTATTAATTAATGTCTTTTTTTTTTTTCTTTTTTTTTTGGGTTTATTCTTGTCCTTTTCATTGTTGAAGGCAGCAATGCAAGGGTTCACCCAGAAAATTGTGCAGATGATGCAAAATGAGAGGTTATTTGCATCACAAGGTGGTCCCATCATCCTCTCACAGGTATGTTTTCCACATTTTTGAGTTATTGTGTATGCTATTTCCCTTCACAGGTAAATTCTGTAGTTTCATATTTATTTGCATAGATTGAGAATGAATATGGATCGCAAAGTAAGGCTCTTGGAGCTGCTGGTCATGCGTATGTAAATTGGGCTGCAAATATGGCTGTTGGATTAAATACAGGAGTTCCATGGGTGATGTGCAAGGAAGATGACGCACCAGACCCTGTGGTGAGCTGTGTTAATTTTCTGCATTCAATTGGTCCACCTCAATTGCTTCATGGTTACTTCAAAAGCTAAAATTATATTTGAAGTTTGTTACCAGACATGTTTTGAGAGATGAATCTAACAATGTACCATTTGGCAATAGATAAATACGTGTAATGGATTCTACTGTGATGCTTTCACTCCCAACAAACCTTACAAGCCAACAATGTGGACTGAGGCGTGGAGTGGCTGGTAAATACTAGTGTCATTAATGTAACTGAAGCCAACCATATCAATTCAAATCTAGTCCTCTGATGCCAAAGCATCTTAATTATTGCATAGGTTTACAGAATTTGGTGGCCCAATTTATCAGCGACCAGTTAAAGATTTGGCATTTGCAGTAGCTCGTTTCATACAAAAGGGTGGCTCGTATCTCAATTACTACATGGTCAATCAAATTATGCTTTGATTAGACTCAAGGTACAAGCAAAGATAGCTCATTTTTTCTAAACACGTGACTTATGCAATGCATGCTATTGCAGTATCATGGAGGAACCAATTTTGGACGCTCAGCAGGAGGACCATTTGTTACAACCAGTTATGATTATGATGCCCCAATAGATGAATATGGTAATGATGCTAAGCTCTGATGCATTTGTATTAAAACTTCATTTGTCAAGGTACTTCAAAGTATCCAAAGGATAGGCATGTGTGGCCAGAATTATTAAAAGAATATCTATGTAGTCCCAAAATGGTCAATGGCCAATGAATTTTATAGAAGGCTGTTAAATACCCAAACTTGCACAAAAAAAAAAAAAAAAAAAATCTTTGAAAGTTCACATTTTTCTGAGATTAATGTTATTTCCATTACTGTTCTTGAATTTTTGGGTGTTGAGTTTTATGGCATTAGCAACCTGTCAAACTTTAAGATCTGCAGCTAACCATTTCAGCTGATTAGGTTTCGTCAGGGAACCAAAATATGGTCATCTAAAAGAGCTCCATAGAGCAATCAAGTTATGTGAGAAAGCTTTGGTTTCTTCAGAGCCTACAGTAGCTTCCTTGGGAAGCTATCAGCAGGTCAGCCTTTTCTGATATTGAGGTCATTTTTTCCATTTTTCCCTCAAGTAGTTGAAAATATTACATTTTTCATATGTTTATCCTTGCCAATGATATTGTCATTTTTTTCAGGCTCACATATTCTCTTCAGGGCAGAGTAACTGTGCAGCTTTTCTTGCCAATTACAATACAAAATCTCCGGCAAGGGTGATTTTCAATAATAGGCATTATAAGTTACCTCCTTGGTCAATCAGCATCCTTCCTGATTGCAGGCGTGTTGCATTTAATACTGCAAAAGTAAGTAATATTTGAGAAGATCCATATATGGAGAACTTGGAAAATGGAGCAAAGAATGCTCTGTGATGGTTCCTCAATAGAAAATACTGATACAGAGTGACCATGTTTGTACAGGTTAGGGTTCAAACTTCAAATCTACAAATGTTGCCTACTGAATCTAAGTTCCTCTCTTGGGAGGCCTCTAAGGAAGATGTTCCATTGTTACATGCAAGATCAAGGATGACAGCTTATGGACTCTTGGAGCAGATAAATGTAACTAGAGATTCCAGTGATTACCTCTGGTACATGACTAGGTGAGACTGGTTCCACAGTGTCTATACCCAGATTAGACATTGAATCCCTGATAATGTTATAGAAACTTCAGTTATGCATATGTTTATTGCTAAAGCTTTATTTTTTTTATTTTATTTGTTTTCATGCACACATCTGCAAAGTTAGTTATTTGTCTTTGAAAAGATCTGGGGACATTGTTCACCCAATAGAAAACACTACAAGTTCAAATAAACAAAAAATCAGAGTATACCTTCCACCCTTGTTTGAACACTTGCAATAAATCTATATTCTCTCTATGGCATACACTTTAGGTTTTTGATGTTAGAAAACTGCGAGAAAAGAATTCTTCCCTTAAACAGCCAGAGAAAATACATTGTTCTACTCCCTCTGGTGGGATTTGGATGCTGAAGCAATGATTGCCAGTTGAGCATACAAGGGAGGATGGTAAAAACCTGGGGTTGGAAGTACCTATTGGTGTTTAAGTGGATTTCCTGCAAGGACACTTTCTTTTTTGTTTCTGGTATCATTGCTATGCTATTACAATTTTTGTATAACTTGCACCATACAATTAACATTTCAATTTGTTCCAGCATTGACATTAGCTCATCAGAATCATTTCTTCAAGGTGGACAAAAGCCCAGTCTGACAGTAAATTCAGCAGGGCATGGACTTCATGTCTTCATCAATGGACAATTTTCAGGTATGCTTTTGCTATTATGCCTTTTAGTGTGAATAAGAGAATTGTTGGAACATTAGTTACCTGTACTTTGAACTAGTTGTCTCTTATATCATGATACCGAACATCAGCAATGCTGCATTATAACAGGATCAGCATTTGGGACGAGAAAGAATAGGAAATTCACATTTACTGGGCCAGTCAATTTACGTGCTGGAACTAATAGAATTGCTCTGCTCAGTGTAGCTGTTGGTCTGCCGGTTAGTTTCCTTCCCATAGTCTACTCAGTGGTAGTTTAGCAGCTAGTCATAAGGGTAATGGAACTTTCTTTATGGGATCAGTTCATAATACAATAATTTTTGTTGGATAGTTACAATTATTGACTAGAAAATTTTTTGCCCTGTTTAAGAATGTTGGATTGCACTATGAGACATGGAAAACAGGAATACTAGGCCCGGTTACACTGAATGGCCTTAACCGAGGAAAGAAAGACTTGACAAATCAGAAATGGTCTTACCAGGTCTGGCTTTGTGTCTATTTTTTTTTTATCTATACTTTTACCTTGTAGATGGCATATATCCAAGTCACAAGGGTTTGCATTTAAACAGGTCGGTTTGCGAGGAGAAAACATGAATCTTGTCTCTCCTAGTGGAGACTTGACTGTTGATTGGATACAAGGGTCCTTGGCTACCCAAGGACAGCAGCAGCCTTTGACATGGTACAAGGTAAGAATAAGATAAATTCAATGATAGGTACTAAGAAGTTTGTAAACACTTAACTAAGGACTATTTGGCTGGATCCTGCAGACTTATTTTGATCCACCTGGAGGAAATAAGCCATTAGCTCTGGATATGCGCAGCATGGGGAAGGGTCAGGTGTGGATCAATGGGCAGAGCATAGGAAGATATTGGACAGCTTATGCAAAAGGTGATTGTAGCAGTTGTTCTTACTCTGGAACATTCCGTCCTACAAATTGCCAACTCAGTTGTGGCCAACCAACCCAGCAATGGTACTTTATTGTGATAGAATCAATTTTCAACTTTGCAACTCTATCTCTAGTGATGAACTGTAAAGCACAATTATTATGTTCAACACCTAGGAAAATTGTCTCTTCAATTTCTCAGGTATCATGTTCCAAGGTCCTGGTTAAAGCCAACAAAAAATTTAGTCGTAGTTTTTGAGGAACTTGGGGGTGATGCATCAAAGATATCTCTTGTCAAACGGGCTGTGACGGGTGTTTGTGCGGATGCATATGAGGACCATGCAGTCCTTGATAATTTTACCACTGAGAGCCACAGTGAATCGAAGATACTTAGCCAGGCCAAGGTTCATCTGCATTGTGCTCAAGGGCAGAACATATCAGCTATAAAATTTGCAAGTTTTGGTAATCCATCTGGAACTTGTGGAACATTTCAGACGGGGACATGCCATGCCCCAAACACTTGCTCCGTCTTCGAGAAGGTAAAGTTCCTTGACTACAGTATCTTACTTTCTTATAAATGGTATCTGATTTCATTATTCTATGCTAGCTGCAATCACATGTCATTTGTTTGTGAAATTACTTAATCTTCTCAAGTTACTGTCCTTCACAGAAATGCATAGGGCATGAAAGCTGTGAGGTGGCCATATCCAGCAGTAACTTCAGTGCCAACCCATGTTCTAATGTGTTAAAAAAGTTATCAGTTGAAGCTCTTTGTTCTACAGCTACCACATCTACTCAACCAATGGAAGAAGGTAAAGAGTAACCACAACATGAAAAGATTTATAGTTGGAAATTTTCCAATTGTAGTTCTCAAGTGTTCATTCAACAAGCATTGCAGGGAGAGGTTAAAAAGAATAAAAGGTAAACCTGGGTTATATCTAGGTTTATTGGAGTTTACATTGTGTGCTCCTCGATTGTTGGGTATTTTTAATATCTGGTAGGTGATGCACTTTCTTTGTTTTTACATTGTAATTGCCTTTCCTTCCCTTGTATCCTGAGATTGTCTCCGAGAATAATTTTAGTAATGAAAAGCTAATTATTGTCTGTTATTTGGCGACTTCGTTTTCTCTTATTGGTAAAGGGGAGTCGGGTCCTTTCTGAAGTAACAGAAGAAGCAAAAAGAATGCCTTCCACACTTGTAATCATTTTATGAATGGCCAGAGAGTCAGGAAGGTGGCTGAATAATACGCAGAATTGTAATGATTCTGGAACAACATACGGATACCATAACTAGAGGTTTCCACATCCCAAAGCAGCCACTTCAGGCAAGAGCTCACAAACTTAATAAATTGAAAGCTTTGATTCTCGTCTGTAACATCTTACGCAAATCAAACATCATCGCAAACATCTTAGTTGGCCAAAATCTAAGCGAACATTTACAGTAACAAAAACCAAAGCAGTCACACGGATAAACATACCAGAAACATCAAAACCATGTTGTATATAGCGTATGCAACCTGGATACCTAAGAAATGAGGTTGCTGTACCATCATCCCCTCTGATTACGCTGCCTCTGTCGCATGCTTTGCCACGGTTTGCAACGGCAACTCTTTCCTGGCTACAACGACCTTGTCGACTATTTTCCCTTCTTTCAGGAACATGAAACTTGGCATAGCCTCTAGTGCCCAATCTGAAGCAACAAGACTGCAGACGTTATAGTGATATTACTTCCAGGACGCAGAATTATGGGTGCATCACAAGTCAAGAAACACAAGAATTGATAACTCGTCCCCATCAACCTTCAAGAATGTGACATCGGGCATCTTCTTGGCTAGCTCAGCTAAGATTGGAGAAATGAAACGGCATGGCCCACACCATGATGCGGTGAAGTCCACCACAATCTGTCACAGCATTTGTTTCCGGGTAAAAAATCCACGAACAACAATGGGCAGAATCAACGTATTAACATGACAGAAATCCATGCACGTGAATTAACAAGAGCGCAGTTCATTTCATTTTTCTTTGGTTTTCAAGGGGCAGAGGATGCGGCTCAGAGATAAGTCTAACCACTAGGATGCCTCTTGTTATGGCGAAACAAAATTCCCATTTGTCGTTGTGGGAGAAATATCAACTCGATTGTTTTTCACGTAATGCAGCACAAGAAGCAATGAAAAACAACAAATATAAGACCCATTTCGAACAACGAATTGAAGTTATTCCAAACCGTGAATAGCTAAATGTTGTACCAATAACAATCCTCCCAAGTCTAACATCAGGCTCGCCAGAGACTGCCAAGGGCCATAAAGGTACAAGGCATGATATTCATCCAGAGAACAAAATGAAGCAAAAAGAGTAAAAACAACAACACAGAATCTCAGCTTCCCTGGCATTAAAAATTAATGACAACCAAAGCCCTTCGACCCATTAAAGGGAACAAAGGCATTGCAAAATATTCCTGATCAGT
Source organism: Rhizophora apiculata (assembly GCA_037832385.1). Lineage (NCBI taxonomy): Eukaryota > Viridiplantae > Streptophyta > Magnoliopsida > Malpighiales > Rhizophoraceae > Rhizophora > Rhizophora apiculata. The sequence goes on along the minus strand of CM075430.1, from coordinate 360,465 downwards.
TTGACCCTTAAACCAACAAATTCAAATGCAGATAATAAAAAAAGCAAGCAACTGAAACCAACCCCAATTGTTTAGATTTAGAAAATAATGCGATTCATGGAACAATAACTAAGCCGGACCATCCCATACATCGAATGCAGAAACCTAACAGGAAAAAAAAAAAAAAAAAAAGAACAAAAAAGGCTTAAATGTTTAGATTTGGTGGACAATGTAGAAAGTCATGCGAGCAACATGTGAAAAATGAAATGCCGCAAACAGAAACCATATAAAGACCAAAAAAGTGGAAGAAAATAATAATGTGGGTGGTGATGGTAGAAGTGGAGGAGGAGCTGACTTCGAACTGGGTGATGGTGGCGTTGATGGTGGAGAATCATCACCGTCACTTGAAGGTGGAGAGGCTGATTTGCTAGATCCTCTCCCCCGGGCAGCGGCAATGAGCCGCCAGACAGATTATTTACGAAAGGCAGTAATAAAACAGATGCACCATGTAAACATATCGCAATGAATAATTGTTCATGATAATTAATAAAAGTATGCTAGATAATTCCCCAAAACTTGACAAAAGAATAACATTTAGACTCCAATATTTTAAATTTATTCAAAAAGGTTCACGTACTTGTAACATTGCAGCGATTGCTTTTATGATAAAGAAAAAAAAATTATGGCATTCAGCGATAAAGATGTAATCTCATCCTCATAACCAACTAGTTTTTACCATTCCCATATCAAAATATCAAAGATACAACAAATGGGATAACCCTTCCAGGAGCAGAGTACTCCATTTCTCCAGCCAAAGATCATAGCACTGTATTATAGTTAATTTATAACGGTTTAATCTTACGTCAAGATTTAGGACACAACGCCAGACATGATGACACAATGCCAGACATTATGGCACCCCGCCCCCGCGCAGGCTGTCAGAGATACCATAACTACGGGGGTGAAGCACCCATTGTCTTTCCTATTACAAAGATGCTCACAACATTTCCATGAGTTTTGTCTGCTGAAAAATCTAATACTATTTCTCAGCTTTTTCTTTACACATTACACTGCAATTAACAATCTGAAGACTTGATGAACTTCAGGGGACAAATGGGAACTCACAATCTCTCACTTTTGCTGACAGTCTATCAAATATGATCCTTCATGTACAGTAAGGAAGAGGATCATGTATTACAGGCTCGCAGCAGACTTGTGCAAATGGTCCCATCAAATGGTTTCCGATAATTTGAACAAATGAGCTACATAAAAATTTTAAGTCAGAGTCCTAGATGCCTTTATCTTTAGCCGAAGGCTGGCCCTAAAGAACCCAAGCTTCAAGAAATGAACTCCAACTCCCAGATTTCCCAGAAGAGCCTGTTTCCTTCATTCTTTCAACTTTTGTGACATTCCCAGCACGCTGCAAGAAATGGAGAAATAGATGCTCCTAAGTGTAATCACAGAATGCCAAGAGTGAACTAGAATCTCCCACAATATTGATCTGAATTGCCAAAACTAGAATTTCAAGTATTGGATTGTTTCTCATCTTTAATATCAATAAAACAAGTTCAGTTAATTTACTAGGTGTGAGTAATTGAAACCTATCTGCAGCAAGAAAATAGCCTTAAGGGAGAAAATGTCAACAGCACACAAATCTCAAATGATTGCAAGAACAGATTTGATTAATCTATAAGGATCTTGAATGAGTGACATTTTAAAATGACTTTGAAAATTTTTTAACTGATTAAAATGTCAATGGTGCACTTCCACTATGTAGTTCAGTAAACAATCACATCCAAATCATCACATAGCTAAGCATAAGTTAATGGCATGTATGCAACAAGAATAATGTGCAACAATAAGAAGGAAAATTAGTACTGACCTTAAGGCACATGTTCCTCTCTGTGTCACATACTGGATAATTGTAGGGGCAACAATGAAGCCTGTCCTTGCAACACACGGCAGAATCGAATTCGCAACACTTCCATGAAAAGCATATTCCAAAAATGTAAGATGAACAACAGCAGGTTTCACCTGCTGCACAGTAACTAAAAAGATTACATCTAGTGGGTCCTGGAGAAGGTGGAGGGGGTGGATTTGGGCTGGTCTTCTTTGGATAGGATGCTAGCATGTTGATACCACAGATCCCTCGGGAACTACTAGTGTTGCGCACCATGTGCATGTAACCATTCATGCCCCAATGTGTTCCCCATGAATTTTTCACAATCCAGTAATCTTTTCCATTTTCTGACCCATATCCTACAATCAATACAGCATGATCCAAAGAAGTTGAACATGGACCAGTGAAAATACCCTATCACACAAGTAATCAGAAATACTCAAATTACTATGATGTTTTCTTTATCACCAATTTCTGTTCTTGTTAAGACTAAGCACAAGGGACAACCTTTGAGTACAACTGAAATGCTCTGTCACTGCCACAAATACCAACACTCACAGGCTGAGCCGCAGCAGCCTGCAATAGCTGTTTCTCATTGTTTGCAGGCACGTCAATATATTTGTCAATGGTTACCACATGCCTTTTCAGCTGCAATGTGCATAAGTTAGAGGAAAGTAAGAAAACATGGGAAGTTTATAGCTAGCATGATACTACTTATGCACATGCAAGCAAGGAAATCCATATAAGAGGAGTAAAAGTACATCATAACAAATTATAGCAGATGGTAAGGGTTCAAAGTTAAAACCTTGTTCCTGTTGCAGGAACGATCTCGTCCTTGATATGTATAATCCCTCTCTGTGTCAATCCCATGGTTATCTATAATAAATTGGAATGCATAGTCCATGAGTCCCCCCTCACAGCCACTATTGTAAGATCTATCACAGTCAATCAACTCTTGTTCAGAGAGGCTAACAAGAGATCCAGTCATGATCTGGTTAATGCCTTCTACAGCTCCGGTGGCTGAGAATGACCAACAAGCACCTGGAATGATGCGACAATCAATGATCCTTCAAGTAAACTAAAAAAAATTGTATCTTCTGTTCTGACTAGTTCACGAAAGAAGCAAAGTGCTATAATACATAGAATTTGAGAGTGGAAGAATTGTCTTAAATTTCAATATAATAACACATTTAATCTCTCAAAAGCAAATAGATGATAACGTTCATGACATTGACAATGGAGCAATGACAAGGAATCAACTTTATAGTGACTTTAATTGTGAGAAATTGTTGAGGGGCAAGCAGATGCAGAGAGAGCTGTGCGAATTTGTTCCCAGGTGTTTATGCAGCTGTCATGAAACTCCATAATCATTGTTACAAAGCAATCCTCAATACACTAAATAGCACCAAAGAAAAGTCCAGTTGGAAGTATTACGTTAGAAAAAGTTATTGACATGACTAAACATTTAAGAGCACAGATGCCTGAGCAAAAAATGCTCCAAGGCAATCCACAATGGCTGTGCAGAGGTAAAGAGCAGAATCCACCCATATTAGTGCCACTAACTAGAACCTGCATTCTGAGTATCCAACTGGGGCATTCCCATTCCGGTGTTTTCCCTTCCAGCTGTTTCAAACATCACATCCATCTTCCCCAACAAGCTAATATGATTCAAATATTCTCAATTTCACATGCAGGATGCCACCCAAGCAATTTAGTGCAGGCATGTGAAAACCGGAAGCCTGAAAAGGAAGTTCAATGGAGTCATCCATTGCCCATAGAGCCGTATGGCATTTGGCATCCGGTGTTATACTGTAATTTGGATAGTTTTTATTCCTATACCTTCATAAAAACATCGATGGCCTCATTTTGTAAACAAATGATTGATCACGGGATCACTTATCTAACTGCAGTGCTGTGCAGACTCATAATGTCAAATTGAATATGACAGTATCATCCAACCAGAAAAGGCATCATTGGAAGAAAGCCATAAAAAGAAAAGAAAAGAAAAAGCCGGAATATTTTCTATCTCACATATCAAACTCTACTTCCATAGAAAAACAGTGTAATTTAAAACAAAAGAGAGAGAGAGAGATTTAAAATCCAAGACAAGCACTCGCAATACCACAGCTCCCTTGATCCTTGACAGGGGTCACAGCTCCTTTCTTTCTCCAGTCAATCGACTCGGGGACATCTTCAAGAACATCGGGGGGCATCTGGAGATTCGGCCGCCAGTCGAAACCGTGAGCGAGGGAAGGAGAGAGGCCCAAGCGACAGGCCTTGAATTCATGGTGAGTAAGATCAGCAAAAGCATTAAGAGAAAGGGTATAAGAAGAATTTCCTTTGCCGTTGTGCTTCGCAACGAAATCATAGTTGTCTTCAAAGACTTTGAGTCTATAAACCTTTTCTTCCTCCGAAGCGTACGTTCTGCCATGTTCCTCGCACCAAGTTTCAAAGAGTTGAGAGATGTCCGAGGAAGAAGAAGAAGAAGAAGAACAACAACAACATAAAGAAAGGTAAGAAAACAAGAGAGCGAGCGACAAGGAGTTCATCTGTTTATCGTAGAAGAACAAGATGGGTCTTTTGGGTTGGGGCGTTTGTGGCCTGTTGATCGTAGAGTAGAAACCCGGCGAACAATGGCTTCTTAATTGAAAAAAAGACAAGAAAGCTGGTCTTGACTTTTGTTAATCAATGCTCCAACCAAGCTCCTTCTTCCACGTGCCGGCCAGTTACAAAACCTTTACAATTCTTGTCTGCTAGCACGTGTATATATATAACTTTTAGTTATTAATTATAATTAATTTATTTTTGATTAAAAAAGTAGGTTAATTATAATTAATTATTAAAAATGGGACGACGTAAGTCCGGATTAAATTCCTTATCCAATTTGCATTGCTGCGCGGCGTTTCCGGAAGGTTAAAAGATTTAACTTTTCAAAGTTCAGGGCTGAGGTGATTCCACGGTTTCTTTTTTCCACCGCACGCTCTCTCGCAAAGCCGGGTTATGACAGGGACACCCAGAAAGTTGAACTGTGGGTACAAATTTTGAGCCAATGTAAAGCATGGCAAATGGGTTGGGGGGGGGGGGGGGGAATCTTTGATTCTCGTCTTCTTCTTTTCCAAACTGTGAACTCTTTTCATTTTCTTCCACTGATTATACTCAACATGGCAACGATAGTCTCAGCCGCAATTAGAAATTTTAACACGGAATGAATTTTTTATACACATTTTTTTTTTTAGTAATTTATTAATTGTTAAAGCTGTTTTTTAAAGAAAACATCATAAAGTTTATTAGAAGAAATGGTTAGAGGTATCTTTTCACTATTTTTATTAAAATTAATTATTAATTATTAATTATACTGTATATTTTTAATTATATTTAAAAATATAAAATGTGAATTAGTATAAAGTACAAATCACAACATATTAAATGTTAATCTCTCGAGTTTGCCGGCTTCAATAATCAGAGCGTTAGAAAGGATGTTCCATACTTTTAATATTAATAAGGACACGATCATGTTGGGCTTTCAGCCCATTAGCCGCAAAGTCGCATGGCCCAGCCTCCTCAAACTTGTGTAAAATGACGGACAGATAGGAGCTCGTAGGGTGTATAGAGTTTTTTCTTTTTTCTTTTTTTATTGAACATGACATTATAAAAAAAAAAAATCATAAAAAAATAAAAGTCACAAAATGTTTTTAAAATATTATAAGTTTTTTAATATCATTTATACTACTGTTAAGAATAAAAAAAATAAAATTATCAATAAAAAGTAATTTAAATTGTCTTATATGCCGTATATAATTTAGGATTATAATCCCTCGGTTATGAATTGGAATATCCTATAAATCATGAATCCAAGAAAAAAGAAAATTTTATAGCACAAATTAAAAAAAATAAATGATTAAGCATAACACTTTTAAGCCAAGGGGCAGCGCAGAAATAAGGTGTAGTGTATGTATCGGCGCAGGAGCATAGATGTACACAAAGTTCGCAATAATTGCAGGTGCTCCAAAAAGTTCACTTGAAAAAGTAGCCAACTAAACAAGACTACGACAAGAAAGCACAAAAGAAGGGGAAAAAAAAAAAAAACAAAAAAACAAAAAAAAGGAAAAACTATAATTTGAAGGACTGGAAGATAACGGTAAAAATATGATATTATTACAGATGCCACGTTAATCTTTTGCGAACCGTATCCGTCTTATGGGATTAGTGTTTGAAAACAAAACACGTGATATCATTACAGATGCAAGACAAAACACATCGTCACAGGACCTGTGACGCCCAGAAATTAAGAATTCCAAGGGAGATGGGGGACTCACTCGATTCTCTGATACTTCATGACCTGCTACAAGTTGAAATGGCCATGCATTAAGAATTCCGAGGGAGATGGTAAACAGTCATCACAAGAAAAGCAGCTGGAAGTGGCCAAGGAAGTTGAAATGCTACAAGTTGTATAAGTATCCACACCAGCACGCCATAATCGCAATTGTGGTTTTTCGAGTACAAGTCTAGAGTTTTATCAGCCTATTAAACGAAATTAAATGGTAGTTGATAAGTGTAAGTTTAATTGTGATTCTTTGGAAATTAAATTTGCAAAAGTTACCTAATGAAAGAACATGATTATAGCCATAAAGAAGAATGTGATCATGAAGTCCAAACACAATTTGAACTTGTACAGCATATGTTTTTATAATTTATGATGGAGTCCTGTATTTTATTTCAATTAAAAATTAATTCATAAATTTTATTTAAATTTATCATTTAGTCATTAAAATGGAAATTCAATGTACAATTAAGTTTTTGTATAAGGTTTTTTCATTGAAAACTTGCAAATTTAATCATAGAAATTAATTTATAGTCAAAATAAATTATATATAATTTTTATTTTTATAAATTTTACACACTTTTCTCCTCAAAATTAAAATCTAAAATTTTGAATATAAAAAGGCTGGGTTGATATCACCACTCTCCCAGGGGCATTGGGCCAGAAGCTAGCGATCATATGGTAAAATAAATATCTCCCGCCCCGTCCCTCCCCGCCATCTCTCTAATAGATAATGGCGGCGACCTTGGCGGCCACTCCGTCACCTTCACTTGGAACCCTCCACTTAAGCAACGATAGTCGTCTCTTCTCTAATCTTCTTCTTCTCAACAGGTAAGTAGCCTTCCCTCCTTTCATGTTCAGTTCTTCTGCCAAATTGAAACCTCATCTTTTTTTCTTTTTAAATATAATTGTGCATTTTCGGAGTTACAGGCGTCGTCGGCCGAGCCTTAAATCTGAGAACTTGAAATTCTATACAATCGAGTGCAGATTCACTACTACTACTAGTGGAAGTAGATCCAAAGAGAATCCTTCTCCAAACCGGGCTTCTTTGACAAGAGAACCTCACAAGTACTTCGATCAGGGGATCATCACCGTTCGTTCTGGCGATGGAGGCCACGGTGCAATCCTCCGGCTGCCTGACCAGAAAGCTACTTCTAAGTCTCAGGGGAAGCGAGAGAAGGAGAAGAAGACCAAGAAGAGAAGCTCAAGGTCGTTGTTTAAGAGAGATTTCGATGGATCGCTCATTCTTCCCTCCGGTGGCCGCGGGGGTGATGTGGTGATCTATGCGGACGAGGGAAAGGATTCGCTGTTGGATTTCCATGGGAAAAGCCGCTTCAATGCCAAACGCGGTGGAAATGTTGACTCCATGGGGGTTTTGACCTCTCTTTTGCGCGATGGCTTTGTTGCTCCCACTTTGCGCATTCCTGTGCCTGTAGGTTTGTACGTTTATTTGTTTATTTATTTATTTATTGTTATTCTCTGAATAACATTCCTCTTTTAAAATGTTCGACTCGAGCATTGGTGCGAATTGAGTGAGAATTGCCTACTTGTCTTGTTTAAAACTTTCTATTTGAGAAACTTTACAGGCACGGTGGTAAAGCGTAAAAGTGGGAAGCTGTTAGCTGATCTAGCTCTACCGGGCGATGAAGTACTGGTTGCCAGGGGTGGACAAGGAGGGGTGAGGCCTCATGCTCTTTTCTTTATGCTCCTGTTTATTTTTGGCTGTGTACTATTCATTGCTTTTTTCTTTTTTCTTAATTTTATTTTAAATACGGGGTTTTTTCAAACATTGCGCTGATTTCTTCGCTACAAAGAAAGTTTTTGTTGTTTGACCGTGAAAGTGCAATTGGTCCAAGATGGCAAGATTCCAACTTTTCTGGTATTTGAAGAAAAAAATATTGGCTTGAGACCATTCTTGGGTTGCTGGCCTTGATCTGTTTAGGATCTCTCTATTTAGCCTTAATGCCCATGCCAGCTTTTGTAGGTGATTAAATACTTATCTTTTCTTTGCTTTCTATTTATATGTTGGTGCAGATTAGCTTGCTGGAAGCAACCGAGCATACAAGGAAAAGACTAATGACTTTGATGACAAATGTCTTGAGAGATGCTAGTGATAAGGTATATAAGAATTAAGTGCTCATAATCTGTTGCTTGAATTACACCTGCATAAATCAATGATTCATGTTGTCTTCTTCTGCTGGGTATGGTTCCCATGGTCAGTCCTTGTCTTCCATTGAATGTTTATAATTTGTTGCAGGTTTTGGTTCATGGTCAGCCTGGCGAGGAAGTTTGTTTGGAGTTGATTCTCCGAGTTGTTGCTGATGTTGGTTTAGTTGTAAGTTTTGCATGGTGTAGTCCACATGAGTTTCATTTGCATAAGCTGTTGTCTTTGCCTTCGAATCTGATGTTTACATGCATTTATAGGGACTTCCAAATGCTGGAAAGTCAACCCTTTTGGCAGCCATTACCCGTGCAAAACCTGATATTGCTGATTATCCTTTCACAACCTTGATGCCAAACCTTGGGTGCCTAGATGGGGACCCAAGTTTGGGGGCAGGGATGTATTCATCTGAAACAACACTGGCAGACTTACCTGGTCTTATTGAAGGTGCTCATTTGGGGAAGGTATGTTGTGTCTCACATCTGACTAAACTGACAACCAGCTTTTCTAGTTAAAAGTATTGAAACCTCATTCTTCAGGGTCTTGGGCGGCAATTCTTAAGGCATCTTCGAAGGACTCAGATGTTGGTCTATGTAGTTGATGCAGCAGCTGAGAACCCTGTGAATGATTACAGAACTGTCAAAGAGGTACTGAACATAAACACTGCTATTAAGACTTGGAATCACTCCTTAGAGCTGAAATATATCAGCTTAGCAATAAATATTCACTGATAAGGGTTGGATATTGAGAGTAGAGACCACTGAAACTCTGTCACCATTGATTGGTGTCAGTCAATTATTTTTCTTTTTCATACAAAACCAAGAAACTCTTGTGAATAAGCACAAATTTGATTTTGCAGGAACTGAAAATGTACAATCCTAAGTACCTTGAAAGACCATATGTTGTGGTACTAAATAAGATTGATCTTCCTGAGGTATGTGAATAATATTCATTGAACTTTTGTTTATTTGTTTGTCTTAACATTCATTTTTGTTGTTGTCAATGGCATGGGTTTGTATGAAATGCTTGATGTTGTGGCTTTAAAGATACATTCAATGACCTTTTCAGGCAAAGGAAAGGCTCACATCTCTTACCGAAGAAATATGGAAAATCTGTAGCAATGATGCAACAGTGTTGAAGGGTGAAGTTAAATCACACCCCATTGGAGATACCAGAGTAGAAATACTGTCTTCTGAGATAAGCAATGAAGATAAGAGGGACAAAAGGATGGAGGAGTATCCATGTCCTCTGGCTGTTGTTGGTGTTAGTGTTCTGTAAGCTCCATAACCTTTGTTGCTTTACTTGTCATTTTTAAGAAAGAAGAAAGATAAAAAGCTGTTTTCTCTCATCTTTCATGGTTACTTTTCGATTTTCATGGGTTCCCTGCCAGGGCAACACCTGAAGGAAATATGAAACTGACCATTGCACATAAGTTTAATTGTTTATGCGTCAAGTTTTATGGCTTATGAAAAAGACATAGGGAGGCCTTGCTGAGCTGTTGGCTATGGTACTGTTGTTTGTTCACAAGTGGTCTTTTCTTTATAATTTCCAGGAAAGGCATCCGAATTAATGAGATGTTAAAGGAAATAAGAGCTGCCTTAAAACATTGTAGAGATTTCAATGAGGAAGCGAGCATGAGGTTATGAGGGCATGGAAGTTGTGAAAATTCTGAGGGCTGCCAGTTCATCAACATGAATTAATACCACGAATTTGGTGAGATTGATAAACCTTTTAATGAGGTCAGCTCCCCCAGAGCTGGGCCGTGAAGAACCTGAAGACCCTGCCAAAAGAATGGAAATGGTAAGCAGACTCTCAGGTGCCTTCTCTAATTCTCTCTTGGTTACTGGTAACTGTCAAAATTGCCAATGATAGACCTTGTTAATGTTAAAGGGAATAAATCTCACATCAGTAAATAAAATAACCTGTATTGGCTTATAACGTCTATGACCTTCATCTTTTTCCAGCTTGAGTTTTACCTGAATATGATGTTTTTAGAGATTATTTAATATGGTATTCCACCTCTACCACTAAGAAGTTCTGAGTTCAAATCAAAGCATCATTCTTAATATTTAAGATGTTAGATGAAGCCTATGAATAAATCATGTAATAAACACTAATTAGCCCTTTCATCCTCAAGCCAATTTTTTAAGATTTATTAAATCATTCAGGTGATCTGGAGTTTCAATTCCTCAGCTACACCTGCAGCCCGTGCGATATGGCTGGCTGAAAGGGAAGCCTATACCTGAATAGCCAATGATTGGAATCAACGGCCGAAATGTACGTCTGCTAATCATACGTCAGGCTTGTCGTGGGTCTAACAGTAACCAACTCTCCCTTGGGTCGTTTCAAGTTCGAACTTGTTGGGCTTATTTCTCATGTGTTTGATTTGCTTTGGGTATTTTTAGCAGTTCATTGGTTGAATTATTTATTCTGAATATATATATATATATATATATATATTTGTTTATTAAAAGACTCATTAAATTATAAGATACATAATAAAAATGAAAGGTTTTTCATTTTTATACTCTCGTACATGCTTTCTCAAAATTAAACTTAGAACACCGCAAAATACAGTGGTCTTGTGGATTGCGGCCATAGAGCATTTTTCACTCGTAAGATGAACTCTTAAAAAAGAGGATTTGTCGAAAACCAGTAGAATAACGTAAGTTTATGTTCTCAAACCAAGGTAAATCAGTTTAGGACCTCCTGACCAGCTCCTCCAATTTATATTATGCTTATCACAAAACATTTATTGTACACAATGTTAATTGTTCAATTTATCCTTCATTTTTATTTTTACCACTTAATTTTAATTATTATATGCAATCATCCAATTTTTGTTTTATTTCAATTTAATCGATGTTACTCTACATTAACATGATTAGATGAAAAGTTAGAAAATTCATTCTTAGAGAATTTATTTTTATTTTACTTATTTTAGTATATATGCTTTTATTGAATTAACATTTAATATACAAAAAAATGTTCGATCATTTCAAATCATACAGTGCAATGATAATGATGAAAATTAAAAAAAAAAAGAAAAAAAAAACTTATAAAGACATTCAAATATCAATAAAATTTACCTTCTCTCCGGCATAACTTTGTTGGTGTACGTACAAGAAAAGAAGGGTTGGGTTGGGGCCTCTGGAGTGCCCACCCACAGTCTCCAACATTGTCTCAATCATCATTTTGTCGCTGGCATACTCTTTTATCGTTTCCAAAAGCCTATGGGGAGCCCTTTCACCGGGTTTCTACAGGTTATTGTGGCTTCTCTGGGGAGCCGTTTCAGAGGGGTTCGAGTGACAAGTCAATCGGATCTTTATGCGGTTGACACAGAGGACTCTGACATCAAGGGCGCCCGAAAACTCCCTCCCACTTCGGAATACAGGTGAATCCGTTCCTATTCTTTGCATTATCACTTCTGTTGTCTAGCTAGTTAGCTAGAACAAAATTTCTTATCGTTTGGATATTACAAGATTATGTGATGATTTATGTTGCAGCCACACCGAAAAAAAAAAAAAAAAGAAAGTTGCATGGATGGACTTTTTTTTTTTTTTTTTTTTTTTCCTTTGTAAGCATAGGAATGACACGAGTCACATGAGAATACAAACTGAATTTAACAGTCTAGGTTATGTATTAAACAAATATAAACATATAACTAATGGTTTCAGAACCATTACATGAATAATAAATTCAAAAATGCTTAATTAAAATGTATACTAACAACCGGTGGTAATCAATATAATGATGTGCATACATGAATATAATACTTTGTTCTGTCGTGAACTAAACAGGTTATTGCATAAAATTGTTTGGAATCATTCCCCACCGTGATATCAATACATCATGTTACTCTTCATTCAATTATTTATGATTCGTTTTGAACTTTTTTCTCACTAAATTGAAATGAATCCTTACAAAACAATATTCGGCTGGGCTGGGGTGCGAGCTTCTTGGACAAAGCAACGGTTGTAACAGAAGCAGAAGCCATTACAAAGAAACGGTGGAGGCTGTACACGGGGACACAAGTAGAAGAATTCAAGTGCTTTCTGAGAGTCCTCCCAGTGTGGGCAACCACAATCGCTCTTTCCATCTCCTTTGCTCTGATGTCAACCTTCATCTTAAGCCAAGCCCGCATTATGGACAGAAAGCTCGGTCCCCAATTCGAGATTCCTCCAGGCTCCGTCCCAGTCTTTTCTGCCATCAATGCCCTCGTTCTTGTGCCTGTCTACGAAGGACTAATCGTCCCGATTCTCAGAAAATGGACCGGTCACTACCGTGGCATCACGTTGCTGCAGCGCATGGGCGTTGGCTTGTCTATCTCCATCTTCGCCATGGCCTCTGCTGCTTTGGTAGAGAATAAGCGGCGTTTCAGCCCCAGTCCGAGGAACATGAGCGTGTTCTGATTGTTTCCACAGTTCTTCATCACGGGCAGCGCAGAGGTTTTTACCTATGTGGGGCAGTTGGAGTTTTTTTTAACAACGAAGCAACTGATGGGACTAGAAGCATTTGCAGCGCAATGTGAAATTGGGATTGGAAGCTGGCTCAGCACTGCACTGGTCACCATAGTCGAAGGAACCACACGGGTGGGCAAGAGAAAGGCTGGTTAAGGAAGACCCTTATCAATAGTCGGCTTGACTGACCATTGCTACTGACTGCCGACCATCATTAACGGCGTTAATTTCTTTGTTTACTTGTGGTTGGCATGGCGATATAAGGGTAGGAGTGTGGTAATGGTGCGAGTTATGAGAGATGAGAGCCACGAGACTGGGCACTGAAAATGGTAGATGATATATAACGGAAAAAGTTAATGTAGCCAAACGATTTGTCCAGGATGCAACCGAAATATGGATCCAATTTCCTTTAAAAAAAGAAAAAAAAGTTATATTTTAATTTTCAAAATCCAATTTTTCCCCCTCGAATAAATAGATTTGTGAGTAAGATGATAAAAAATTCATAATCAAAAACAAAAACTGTGCAATTAAATGTTATTAGACAATTTTATAATTCTTTACATATTTATCTTATTTGTTATATATTTTAAAATTTTAGTTATAAATTTATTAATTTTTAACAAGAAAACTAAAATTTTAAAAATAAAATATTATTTTTCATTAAATAAGACCCACATTTTAATTTCTCTTTAGTCAAATCTTCTGGCTACCATATGTAATTGAAAAACAAAAATGGTAAGATTTGAATTATTTTATTAAAAAAATTTCACAAGAGTATAATTTCTTTTATTTACTAAAATAAGACCTTTAAAATAAAAGAAATTGTAATTTTTTTGTATTTGAGGGCTATAATCCCTTATTGTTATTGTTTATTTAAATGATATGTGCTTATATTTGTCATTTCAATACATAGATCGTTATGATTTAATTCCAACTAATATGTGTGTGGGTCTATATGTATAATGTGGGTCTCCGTTCTGCTTATTTTGAATTAAGCAAGAGGTAAGGTCGTGTATGTGCACTAAATCAAGGCACCCTCCACGGTCCATATCCCAAATTGTTTTAGGCCCGTCTATTTCCTTTCTATTCTTCTTCATGGGCTTGGAGGGTTCGCCTGTCGAAGCTCTATGGACTTGAACAGATATTGTTAATTTACTAATTATCCAATCCGTTTAGCAACAATCTACCATTGGCCCTATTATATTTGGACTGAATATGGGGTTTTTTTTTTTTTTTCCTTTAGACTCGTCTGCTCAATTTGGCCCAATTTAGTACAAATTACATCGGTTAGGCTTGGATTTTAATATTTTGACCTGGGTTCACGTTGGACTCAAATAAAAAGGTGACTTCTCCTCGGCCCGACATAAGCTCAGTTAAATCTATGGTATGAATAGCTCCACAAGTGGCAAGCCAGCACGTCAAGTCAGATCGGAGCTAGATTGTTTTAATTTTCGGATCATTTTAAATTAACTCTTGTCTTGTAAATTATGTTTTAGGTACATTGAAGTTTGAATACATCAGTTTCTGATCTGAATTATTCGAGTATTGAGTTTATTAACCTTTAAATCATTTTAATTCCGTAAGATTTGAATTATTATATTTTTTCAATTAACACCAGTTAAGTAGAGTTAAGTTTAATACAAATTAAGTCAATTTATTTGAATCAAGTCAACTTTCGTCATTAGTGGTTGGTATTGCATGTGCTTCAATTTTGTTGAATCTCATCTTTAGTACTCATTTCTCACATTTATTTCATTTTTTTTTTTTCCTATATACCAGCACAGAGCTTCGCCGTTGAGCCATTTGAATGGAAAAATATAAAAAAAGAAGAAGGAGATTGCTGGAGACGTATCGGTTCCAAACCTCAAGAAAACAGTGTAATAATTATTCGAATTGTTATCAATGTTAGCCATTTTCACATGTACCTTCAAATCAAACTCGAAAAAGCAGTTATTGAAGAAATCAAAACTCGCAACATTTCCAATTAACGAGAAAGAAGTTATTGTGCTCCAACAATGCACACATTGTTAAAGAAGAAAAATGTCGTGCTGGTTTCTAGCACCGGCTAGTAGGAATAGACTGGAAAGAAAGGAAATTGTGCGATAAGGAAAAGTATATGCCATCTCCGTGGAGGAAGAATTCTCACAATGACGAGGATTTTTTTGTGTTTTCCATTCATCGTTCCTCGCCAAACAAACTACTGCCGTTGTCAGGCTCGTGTATTGGTCGCAATTTCCTTCTTCCCAAGGTGCTGCGGAGCGAACTTTTTCTTTTGGGTATGTTAAGGCCTATAGGTTATCCTTGTGACGATGCAGTTGGTCGGGCTTCATCTTCGATGCCAATGCCTGGCGGATCCCTTCGTCATATTGTTACTAGTTTACATGCTTGGGGGAAATACTTTCAATTTGCTTCATGAGGAGATGACATTAGCTTGTTGTGTGATGAGGATTTCACTCGTGTAAATTACTACATTCTTTCATTATAGCAATAAAATTTCACTTATCAGAAAAAAAAAAAAAAAGAAATCGACCAAACACAACATATTTAAAAAAAAAAAAAAAAAAGGAAAAGAACAAGGGAAGGACTAAATTGAAGAACTGCTTCATACACACAAAACCTTCTTGATGGGATAGACAATGGATCATCAATTCCTTTTATTTTTCTCCGGTCAACTGTTTTAGTTTAAGAACTAGAATTTGGCCGGTCAAACATTTTCCGTTGACGACGGAGGGAGGAATGGCTGAGTGAGGGACGTCTTGTTGTGGGTTCGAGACCTGTTGTTTTCCTGCTCCGCAGGGGATTGGATTGCGACCACTTCTTTTGATGCAAGCTTCTTCTCTTCATTCTTGCCCCACAGGACCAGGTACAATCCTATTATGATCAAGGCTGCCCCAATTATCCTGCACGTTCAGGCCCACAATGTATGGATGAGCCATAAAGTCAACTGGGAAAATATCCAAATGCTCCTGTCCACTGACTAACAAACAAAGTAAATACCAACCTCGAGAGCCTTAGCCCACCGTTGCCACCCTCGTGGCTTTGTCCTTCTTGTTTTTTTGTTTTTATCATTATTAAGAATCATTAAGCAGACATGTAAGACAATAGACGATGAATATGTAGTTTGGACAGGAAATTTCATGCGTGGGATTCACAAGGCCACATTATCTCCCACTCTTTCTCTGTTATTATTATTTTTTTCTTGTCCAAAAATCTTTTTTGCGTCAAAGAAATGGAAAGATAATAAAAAGGAGAATAAGGACCCACGTACCCTCCCAAATAGAACTCCTCACCCAAAGCAAAGGTGGCCATGATGGCGACAATAAGAGTCTGAACTGGTTGATAGACGGCCACAAAGACAGGGCCACCTCTGTCAATGCACCATATCTGTACAGCGAAGGCAATCCCTGATGCAACCACTCCCTGCGGATTTCCGTTCCACCAAGCGAATGGTCAGAAGAAGCTCCTTGCATATTTCACTTTCATGCACACCCAAACATTTTCCGCTTCATTGCATAAATAACTACTTTTGGATCATATCATGTCAATAACAGCTGTTATTTCATGTAATGAATGAAAGAAAGAAAGGAGAAAGATGAACATATAAAGTGTAGGATGTAAGTATTTGACTTGTTCTGGATATGTTTTTCGGTTTGAAGGAATAAAAACTCTATTATGGGATTTGGGTGGGGTTTTTGCGGTCACTCCCTTCTACTTTAACATCTAATAACTAATATTAATGTGATAATGATAATAAAAAAAAAGGATTGGGTTACGCACGGCGTAGAAGACGGAGAAAATCTCAGTGGAAGTTTTAAAAATCCAAGCAGTAGCATCTCTCTCAGCAAAGGCAGCAATAATCAAGAACTGTATCAGCCCAAAGAAACATGTATAAGAGGTGACGGAGAGCCGGGCAGGGTATTTCTTTAGAAGGGGTGCCTGCAAGACGAGCCAACCGGACCAGGACAGGCAATGGCCTACGAGAAAGAGACAGCCCAGGGTCCAGTTCTTGCTCTTTGCGTCCCCGAGTGACAGAAACATTGGTGATGATCTAGGCGTTCCGTCGTCATTTAGCCTTCTTGCTGGGGCGTATATGGTCGGACCTTTGTACAAAGTGATTATGGATGCCCCTGCTACACAGCAGAGAGTTCCTATTGCTTTCGCGATCCCATCTTTTCTGTTTAGTCTCACTGTCTCAATCCTGCAATTCAAAATAAAGAAACATGAAGTACATGTTAAATACCTTTAATTGGTTGAAAGTCTGAGCTACAGAGAGAGAGAGAGAGAGAGAGAGAGCGAGAGAGAAAGAGAGAGAGAGAGAGAGAGCAAGAAAGAAGGGCCTTGCCGGAGTATGGCTGCCATGAGAAAGGTGATCGCTGGGACGGAGTTTTGAATTGCTGATGCGAAGGTGGGCGAGGTGTTGTCTAAGCCCAGGATGTAGAATGCTTGATTCGCTGTTATTCTGTTCGCGTAGGAAAAAACAAAACAAAAAAAAAAAAATGAAAACTTCTCTTTTCTGTTCTGTTATACCATTTGGATTTTTTATGATTAAATTTTATTCATACCCAACAAGCGCGAGGAGGAAGAACTGAAAGGAAAGACTGAGAGTAAGTGCTGGCCGCTCCTTCCTGAAGAGAGAAGAAGCCAAACTTAGACTAAGAATAACGATCTAGGGTTTAAATAACTAAGAACCTGCAAGGGATTGGAAAATTGTTGTTTTTTACTTTTCCAGGAAGTATGCAAAAGGAGAGAGCAGAAGCAAAGCGATGATGTTCCTATAGATTATGAATACAAGTTTGCTGATGCCCATGTTAAGAGCAGCCCTGGAGACCACATGGAAGCCAGCATAGCCAAACTGCAAGGCCAACATGGCCAGGTGCAGCTGGACTCTTTCAGGGACCGAACACGACATTCTCCTTGCTGAGACTGAGACTGAGAAGCCTCCAGCATCAGCCATCGATACACAAAATAGAAGTAAAGTACAAGGGTCTGAATCACAATAAGAAGAAGAGAATAAAGAAAAGTATTGAATGAAGGGAAGCTGGGTTGAAACCAAAGGGTGTGCGTGAGGGTATAAATATGGTTGAAGGGAATCAAGTGGGACATGGAAAGGAGTGCAATTGGGGGGCACGTGGCCCACAAAAGGGCCCTAGTTTTCCTGGAAATGGACCCACGCTGGGCCATCAAAAGGCGTAAAGTCATCTGTTAATGGTCTTCAAAATGTTTGTGGTTGGTTGTCTCCCACATTCTTCTCCATTTACCATACCGGGCAATTACTTAGGACGTGGGAGAAAAGATTGATAGACACGCTACAATGGACATGGAATAGACTCATTTTACAATATCCCGAAAGTGATAATATACAAATTTATTTGGTATTTCATGCGTTTTAATAAATATATTTCAATATAAATTTATTTAATTTTTTTTTATTTTAACAAAAATATTCTAATTATTCAAAAATAATAATTTGATAATCTTGATTTTTTTTTAAGGATTCCAATCAACATAAACTAGTGGAAATCATTAGAAAGAATAGATGACATGTCATGTTAATATGTTAGAAATGCTGAGATGTACTCAAGACAAAACATAACCCCATATAGGATAAAGGGTTAATTGAGGTAAACCCAAACCCACTTAAAACTCAATAATAATTACTTATTAACACGAATATATATGATTTTAACCATTTGTAATTATAATTAGAATTATCATAAATTGAAATCCTAATTAAAAATGATAACTGTATTATTTTAAAAATAAAACCAAAACTAATGTTATTTCAGACCACCCAAAATGAGAAAAAGAAAAAAGAAACCCTAATTTTATCTATGAAGAAGACGCAATCCTTCTTTTGCGTCTGATTCTCGTGCATCTTTATCATAAGCTCTTGGGGGGTTTCGCTTTTTTGCATCTCTTCTTCCTTTCCCAAATTCCATTACCTTCTACTCAACCACGCTCGGATTAATAGCAACCTTCGTGATTGGAAATTGGAATGATGGAGGTTTCTTGAAGTAGCAAAATCAGTACTGGGTCTTCATCTTTTTAACTCATCCCTTTGAATGCTAGCCATCCTTTTATTTTTGCTAACTCATCTCCAAATCTCTCTCTACCCTTCCAAGAGACTATAAATTTCACAATTCCAAAAAATTCTCACTATTCGTAACACCTAGAATTAGACCATCATCTCCCTCCCTCCCTCTCTCTCTCTCTCTCTTTTTCAAGTGGCATCGGCTGCTTTCTATCACACTGCAAACACTATATGTGTCATGAATGCTTCAAGCAATTTTGGGTCAAGCTTGGTCAAGAGGCTTCTCCAGAGAGGCTGCATTATCCATGCTACATTCAAAACCACGGCGTCTTCATTCCTTTGATTTTATTTTCCATTTTTTTTTGGGGAAGGTTTGAAAAAATTTTATAGTTTGGATTAGTTTGGACCTGATTTTTTAAAAAGTGGAAACAACATTTTTAATTAGTGTAATGTGGTTGACTAGGATTTTGATTTATGATAATGATAATTATAATTACAAATGGTTAAAATTAGATATAATTGGGTTGATGTAGAATTATTATTTAGACTTTTAGTAGGCTTGGCTTTGGCCCAATTAATTCTTTCCTATGTAGTGCCATGTCATCACATTGTCTCTAGTAAACTTCACCATTCGTAATATGTCAGCGCGACTTGTTAACTAGTTTAAGGAGTTTTATCAACTTAAATTAGCCTTTGACTAGAATTGTTAAAAAAAAAAATGAAAAATTTAAGATTATCAAATTATTACATTTAAAAGATTGAAATATATTTATTAAAATGTATAAAATTTCAAATGAATTTATAAATTAACCCTATAACATAACATTTGCACATTTTTAATTTTTTTTATAAATGATTTCAATAGACTATAAATATGTAATTGACAAGAATCTTATCTTATTTCAATAATATGTTAGGAAAGTTTAGAGAAAATTTTCCCTTAATATTAGCAACATAATAAATATTTCTTCCTAATTAAGAAATTTTGTTGCGATAAATTTCTTATTTATCAAAATTATTACAAATATATATATATAAGTTATACATTTTTTTCCCCTGTTCTTACAATCCCTTTTGTCATTTCTTCATCCTCAGGAATTCTAGTCTTGAACTTTGCAATAATCATTGATTTCCTCCATTTATGGATTGCCACTAAAGACATTTATTACAATTTCAATATTTACCTAATCATTTTTGTTTTTTCTTTCCCGTTGAGATAACAAATTATTTTAAATAAATTTTCACAAATAAACATTTAAAATTTGCACAATACAAAGACTAAATCTTAGTAATTGGGTAATATGGTCCATGTATGTACTAAATCATTTTGCCTTTTTGTCGTTCATTAGCTACAAAATTGGATTAGTCTTTTCCATTCTCATAAATCTCACATTTTCTTCTACAAAATTTAGAATCTAAGACTTTATATATAAAAGTTTAAGTTTTTAATTATTAAAATATTCTTTAAAAAAGCTCACAAATCGAGAATTTAAATAAAAATGACAGATTGAACGAAGTTGTGGTGTTCGGAGAACAATTTTTTTATTTTTTATTTTAATTCTTAACATTCTACAAATATTTCCATAAATCCTACTAAAAGGAGTTTTTAAAGTATATACATGAAAATTTTGGTAATTATTTATAAGAACCAAACGACATATTTATATATTGGTAAATGATACACTTAGATTTAAATATTTTGAAAATATATCAATCAAAATCAAACTATAAATTAAAAATATTTATTTAGTATCTAATCATTTTAATAGTTTTGTATTATGATAGGTAAAGGATTCGCCTCAAAACATTTTCAAAAGTGTTAAAAATTATGTTAATTCTTTTTTTAGACAAGATATAACCAATAATTGATTTTTACGTTATAAACTAACATTTTAATAAAAATTGCACCAATGAAGATAATTAATTTAAAATATAAATAAAACATACAATAAATATCACTTTCTATTACATAAATAATTTAATGTATCCTTAATGTAAGAAGCAAGCAAAAGTGTAAACCAAAACTAAAAAAATTTAATTTTTACATCACTTGAATTAATAATAAAATATGTTTTAATTTATCATATTTTTAATTTGGTTAATTAATTAAATCTTTATTTTTAAATAATTTTATATAAATGTAATAATATATACTCTAAAAATTATATTTTATAAATTTATGAATATTATTTGTAGTTTAATAAGATATTTTTAATGAACTTTTTAATTTTCATAACAATTATATTATATTTTAAAATTTATTTTTAAACATATATATATATATTTAAAAATTTAAAATTTTTCACTTTAAAATTTAAAAAATAAATTATAATTAACAAAATATAAAATTAAGAATTATATTAAAATATAAAAATATGTTAAATTTTTATTATAATATATTATATAAATATATTTTTTATTATTTAATATTATAATATTTAAGTGTTAAATCATATTTTATTAATTTGAATCAAATATTTTTTACACACTTATAATTTTTTGTTTCAATATGAAATTTTAAAATAAATAAAATTTTAAATATAAAAAAAAATTAAATAATAATTTTAAAAAAATAAAAAATAAAAAATATACTCTACGTTACTACTCTACATCTCCCCTGCGAGACAAACCAAATCCAAACCCTTCATTGGTTTCATAGATGGCAAGCAGTAATCTTTCCTCCAAATGTTGCTTTGAAGGATAATCTAGCAAATCCGACTGATTGAGGCAAGTACGGGCAGAAGCAAGTAATCAAGGCTTCCATAGGCCTTGTGTATCTGAAAAATCTGTGAACTAGAGATTCCCGGAGCGCACTAAAACCTTCCAAAGACACCTTGGAGGTGCCGGACACATTTTTTTGTGACGCTGTAGGTTACTTCATTTTACATTTTTTCTTTTTCTTTTGGTTGAATCACTTCACATTATTTTAAAGTGCTTATGTCTGGCAAGCTGTAGCAGCCTTACGCCATGTGTAGTAGCAGCACCACCACGCTTACGTTCTGGTGCAGGCTAGTTGCAACAGGGAGGCAGCAGTTCACACATACGATGCATAAGGCCACTGTCCCGCTAGGGTTCTGACCTGAGTAGAACTCTAAATCAACTGACACATTCGTTTGAATTCGATGGATGAACTCAATAAGACCTCGCGTGAAATCTAATATCAAAACTCTTAAAATAAATATGCTAAGTCTTAAAAAAAAAAAGATAAAATTAATTATTGTTAAAAATTAGACCGTTGAAAGCTAAAATAAAAAATATAAAGTATAAAAAATTTTAATATGAATTATTATTTTTTAAAATATTTAATTTAATTTAATAATATTTTATATTACTTTATAAATTTAATTTAATTAAATTTTAAATTTTATAAATATTAATAAAATTTGTTTTTTCATAAGATTTTCATTTTAATAAAATAACAATCGTAGTTACGAAGAATAAGAAGAAACAAAAATATATAGTACAAGTATATTTGATTTCTCTATATAATAAAAAAAAATTTTTAATTAACATTATAAAAAATTAATTATATTATATAATTATTTACGTCAAAAAAATATATTTCATAATATAAAAATAAAAAATTAACTTGAAATTTCAAAATATAAAATTGAAGAAGAATAGTTATAATGTTTATTATTTTAAATAAAAAATATTATTTATTATTTTTCTATATATATATATATATATATATATATATATATATATATATATATACAATCTTTATTATTATATTACATGTATAAAAATTTATTTGTTTTGATTTTTTGTTTTATGGATCCACCAATATTTTAGGATAGATTATAATTGTATTTAAGGAACAATGACATTCTTAGAAATCAATATTTTTAATCTTTGCTTCAATTATGTTTTTTTTATAATAAATATTATTTTAAAGATGCTGTGCCGCTATCTTGCGCCGCACTTTGCCCCAGGACCATTAAGTGTGAAAGTCACAAGAACCAGCAAACCGGAGGAATCTATCGTCTTTTTGGTCCTTTCCTGCAATATATTTGTTAAAAAATGGAAGCCCTTGTATGTTCTGGCTAATATAAATTAATCAAAGTAAGGGGAGCTTTAATTTCTTGTGTGTCTTAGAAGATGTTAATTAATCCTCCTATTAGGAGCCTAATGATCCGATTCCATCAGGGTTCCGACAAATTGCTCAAATGAAGGCTGATTTCAATTATGAACTGATGCTGCTGCTTTAACAGACATGCTGCCTCCCATCAATTGAGACAACCATCATTCTAAAATTCAAAAAAAGAGGCCTGCCCACGAAGAATAGAATATATATATATAGCCCTTTCATCTTTAGAAAGTGTTTCTATCTGACAGCAATGCTTGTATATATATGCTAATGTAGGTGTCACAATAATAATAAGATTAACAATAATAAAAGCTGGGACGTGTGTTTTAAGAGAAGAGGTGAATGTTTGACCGACTCGGCATGCATCAACTGGTCGGAGACCAGCCTGACCAGTCCAGTTGTAATCTAATTGATTGCACTTGCTCGGCTTCGTTCTCTTTTGGAGTCCGGTAAGTAAGTGCCTGACAGCCTCGCACGAGAGAATCTTCAAAAGCTGTGTCTGCTGGTCGAGGTTTCAAATCCACTCGTTTCATGCCGATTTATTGTTTCCTTTTTTACAAAAATAAAAAATAAAAAACTCTTTTGCATTTTTGCTTGCCCTTTTTATATTCTTTTTTTAGCTAATTAAGACGGAGAAAAATAAAAATAGGGACCTATCACTTGACCGACTGGTTTCAATTTTCATCCTCTATTTGAGTTAGTAGTTATTGGATTCCCTAGAGAAAATATCGCTTTTTATGTCCATAAATACGTAGGTCTATGAGATTTTGAACTACACAAGACATCGTCTATTTATTAAATTGTATGACTTTTCTATTTTAGTGTATTGAATTTAGGGAAAATTTTGATGTCCAGCAAATTAGATAAAAAAAAAAAAAAAAGAAAAACCATATACACTAACACACATAAGATCAATTAGTAATTTATTATCATCCATACCAATCTATTTGAAGAGATTTTTTATTATATAGATTAAGTTTTTATTACTCTTGACAATTTTCTTCACACATTAGTTTCATTTATCTCAATAATATTTTTACTTGTGTACACGACACATAATAAAATAATAAAAATAATAATTTATTTTTTAATTAATTTAATAATAAATAATAAATTTTTTAAATAAATTTTTTAAGGGTAAAAATAAAAAAAATAATTTATATTAATAATAATTTAATAATTTATAAAATAAGATAATATTAAGTATAAATAATTATAATAATAATAAATTAATATTATTATAATATATGATGATTTGTAATAGATATATAATACCTAATTTAATAATCATATAACAATTAATCTCATAATTGGTCTCATATTTATATAAATAAAATTTTTTAAAATATATTAATTTTCACAGCAACCCTAGGAGGCTTCAAGGTTGGAAGGCGGAAGAAGCCGCAAAAATAAAATATTGGGGCGTTTTTGGAGTAAAAGTCGAGCAAGCTTTTTAGCGTACCCGCTTAATAAATGCTTGTGAGCAGCAATTATAATGTTATGGACATTATTAAGGTTTTTTTGTCTAGCGAACATGGAATCCTTAAAATTTCAAAGCGTGCATTCAAGATAACTAATCATGGGATAAAAGAAGTTGATTATTGTATCAGCAACAAATTAATTATAGATAACTCTCAAGTCAAACATCCAGGATTAAGAGTTTACTAACATTAAACGCCAACGGAACCCATGATCAACAAGTTGAATGATCAGTTTTTCTCATGCCATAACATGATGTCGACAACTTTGTAGACAACGTAAAGCTTGTGTTCCCCTAACATTTTCCACAATGTCTGCTCGATCGTGTTTAGTCATCTTCAATGTCGGTGCCACGGATGAATTTGAATGAATTATTTGGTTATATTCAAAAGGTCTTAAGATTCTTTTCTCAAAATCATCAAGGTTTTAAGCGGAGCCCTTCAGTATAAAATCTTTAAGATAGTGACTGCACTTTGTTTTGAAAACAAGTGCACAACAGATTGATTAATCTGTTCCCCTACTCGGCTCGTGGGTAGACCAATTGCTGATTGCAACATTACATGGGTATACATATCACTCAGCCAGTTCACTAATGTCAAAAGATGGCAGAGGACGACCTAATGTTTGTGAGATAACATGTGGGGGTGCGAGATATTGATAATAATATGCCCACCTCCATCTTAAAAGCAATTTGCTCGTTTCTTTCCCTGCATTAATAGTAAAATTCATAGGATACGTCTACATGCTTTGAGATGTGCTGCTAATTGTTGGTGATACAAGAAATAGAATTTGAATCCCTACCTTCTTTCCTAACACAAAACCAGTAGATCGACTGCTTATTGGTCCTTTTTCTTTTGTTGCCTAATTGACCAAAATCTCCGGGGAATGGCAGAGACTAAAAGAAAACAATGACATAAATTTCAAGTACAGTAAAAGTTACAAGTAAATGCCAATAGTGGCACTAAATAGCGCAGGTACCCTCCTTCGTTTCCTTTGTTACACGTTGAAAGTATGTAAATTCTCCAAGAATCACATGGCATGTGATTTTTGCTGAATTTATTTGACTCAGTGGATATTTAAACGCTGTCGTACAGATAGAATTAAGTGGTCGGGATTTTTAATTTTATTTTATTTTTTTCAATCCGGTCCATATATGTTATTAAAGAAAAGGACTGAAAATAGCAACATTATTCCTTGAGTTAATTTACAGCAAGAGAAACCCCAGGCATTCGCTCATAGTTAACAACATGTTGTCATTGCCCGGCTTCAATCTTTGCTTCGGCAATGGTCTTAGCATTTATTTCGGACTTGTATTTGTATTATTTTTATATATATATATATTCTTAATAAAATATGATCTGAAACGGTTAACCCAAGAAACTCTTCCTAGTGCTAGATTCATTTATGAAGTGAATGTTCAAACTATTCCATGAAACTTGATGTTTGTGCACCCTTGTCACTACCCAATTTGAATGTGGGAGCGACATTATGCAAAAACACATCGAAAGGTTGGATTTGTTCGCTTTCTCTTTGAAATAATTTCTTCTTCTTTTTCTTGTTTTTATTCGGTGGTTGGAAGAGAAGATGAAAGGAGAAGATTCTTTTATTAGCAAAGTGCCAAGACATGATTAGCCGCTTAAAATTAGGACCTGTGCCACTGCATGCGTGGGACAGGTCTGGCTTCACGTCAAATTAATACGCATAATCCAAAAGCAGCCAGAATCACAACGACCCCTTCTCGCAAAAATCATATGATTTTTTGTGACCAAAGAACAAGAGCACAGCCATGTTAGATTGAGCGAGATTCAGATGCAAGAAAAAGAAAAAGAAAAAACAAAAAAATAATAATAATAAATAAAGCTGCTCTCCTTTTGGTTTGAAAAGATGTATCAGCTTTACGTGGGTTGGCTCTTTTCAAGTTTTCACTCGCTAGTAAGCGAACACATTAGGCATTAGTGACTTTTCTCTTGATTCTGTATCGCTCTTTTGGTACATAAAGTGAATGCACCCACCCAAGTCGCACAATACTAGAGAGGCTATTAAGACGAGAGATATTTTTGGTTAGAATCGAATCGTTTCACATGCTTTTCTCAAAGATACCCAACATGATTAGATTGGCCGTGCAATTTCGCAACTTGCGGGTGCCATATGGTCCATCGATGTTAAAGGTCAAGATCAATCAATACGCCTTTATCAGTTTTTCACCCTTTTTGACTGAAAATTTGTCTTGATGATCAATACGGCTAAAGCATTTTATGAGTCATCAAAATTGACTAACTTGATCACTCGGCATGATCATCCTTCGTGCTTTACGGCACTTGCTCAACTTTGTCACCTTCCCAGAAAGCGGTATCCAAAACAAAAACAAATATATATCGGCAATTTAATAATGAATTCGTAGAATTTTAGTTAATACAATAATATTCTAACTTTATGATTCCGCAAAGCAAATCCCAAGAGTTAGCCCAATAATTAAAAAAATAAGTATATTCACCAATTTACTGTTGAGAGAGCTGCATTGAGCACCAGATGAACTTAACTCCTTCTAGGAACCCATTAGGGGCAGATACCCCCATTGGATCCGCCCCCCCTCTCTTTTCATTGTTTTTTTTTTCTTTTTTGAAAAAAATTCTTCTTGTCAAGGGTAAAAGTAGAGGCCTCTGGCCTTTGGAGGGAACCTTAGGCGCCCTACAATTGTTGCCGTTCCTGTTAAACGTTTATTCCTTGCACAGTTTTGATTGGACCAAGAAAATGGGGCTTATTACCACGCACACACAAACTGGCAAGTAATATTAGTTAATTGAAATACGACGAATGAAGGAATTTGGTAAGCAATTAAGACACATCTCCACATCTGTCATATGTTTCAGATTAAAATGTAGTAATACCCAACATGTTGAAAATGTTCATATTAATTCTTTACAACCATTACATACATATATACAAAAATATCATAATAGTCTAATCGACTATACAAATCTGTTTCAATATTTTATGGGATGTGAGATAAATATGGAAACAATCTCAACAACCTTCTAGTCTCTCCATTCACGATGCCGATAATCTCTCCTCACAGCTTATGAGTGTATTGTTCGTGCCAACACCCCCGCTCAAGGTGGTGCATATGTGTCTCGAATCCCTAACTTGGATAGTGAGCTATAGAACAACGCCTTGTCGGTGATTGCTTTTGTAGGAACATCGGCCAATTGATCTTCTAATCTTACAAATGGAACCCGAATTATTTTCCCTTTGAGCCTTTCTTTAATAAAGTGATGATCCGCTTCAAAATGTTTGATTTGATTTGATGATCATGTTGAACTAGGGTTTGTGCAATTTCTATAGCTGATTTATCGTCATAGAATAAACTCATTGGTGTCACGGTGGAACATCCAATTTCTTCCTCAAGTTTCTTAAGCTACAACAGTTCACAGATTCCTTTAACCATACTTCTGAGCTCACTTCTGCACTAGATAATGCAACAATTTTATGCTTCCTGTTTCTCCATGTAACCAAATTTCCATCCATGAATGCGAAATAACTAGATGTAGACCTCCTATCTATGATACTTCTAACCCAATCAACATCTCTATACCTATGAATATATAAGCGATGATTTTTTCTAAACATAATTCCTTTTCCACGAGACCCTTTAAGATATCTCAAGATATAAAGTACTGCATCCATGTAATCTTTACTAGGATTATGCATTAATGATTGACTCGACTCACTACATAAAAAATATTTGGCCTCCTATGAGACAAATAAATTAATTTTGCCGCAAGTTGTTCGTATCTTTCTTTACTCAAGAGACTCTAGTTTGAGTTTTCTCTTAGTCCGTGATTCTGCCCTATTGGTGTATTTGCTAACCTGCAATCAATTATCCCAGTTTCAACATGTAAATCAAGGACATACTTCCTTTATGAAAGAAAGATACCTTGGTTTGATCTGATTGCTTTGATTCCTAGAAAATATTTTAGCCCTCTAAGACTTTTCATTTCAAACTTGGATGCTAACTACTTATGTAATTTAAATCTCCTCTGTATCATTGCTTAGTGATGATCATATCATCCACATAGATTATAAGTATCCTCACCATCCCATTTTGATGTTTTAGGAACAAAGAATCATCAAAATTGTATGTTTAAAGCCTTGTCACTTCATTGCTAGGCTAAATCTTCCAAACCATGCCTAGGGTGATTACTTTAATTCCTCTGCAATTGTGGTAAAACTGAATGGAATGTTCATATACAGTTCTCTTGCAATACTACCATGAAGAAATGCATTTTTTACATTAAATTGATTTAATGGCCAATCATGATTCAAAACTAGATTTGTCTTATATCTTTTAAGCGATCCATCCGTTTTGTATTTGATAGAAAAAAATTGACCTACCTTTATTGGTTAAAGATTTTAGTTAATAATTTTTTCAAAGATCCTCCTTTTATTGGACATGATTTACTTCTTTTTATTAAGCATCTAAATCCTAAGCCAAAATTGATGAAATCAACCCAATAGTTGCTCAGTAACCCCTAGATATCAAGGCATCTTCTTATGTGTCTTTTTATGTTATGTGAATTCTTAAGATTTAAATGATGTATAAATTTTAGTAATTTCTAATGAACTCAAATTAAATACGTCTTTTAGTGTAATATAATTTTACTAATGTCACCTCTAAATGTGTAATAAAGAAATAACAAATTTCCTCTCATAGTAAAATAAAACCCTTAATTATAATATACACTTTTAAAATCAAATCTTTCTCAAATTTATATTTTCGTAAAATTGTTCTTAAACTTACCTTTTGTTTTTCTTGCAATAAAATAAAAGACACTAGATTCTTTTAAAATAATGGGAGAGAATTAGTTAGGCCACGTTTATAAAATAATTTATAAACTATTCTACATTTTATGAAACCATAATAGCATTTTCTATGCCACTCTAAACTATATTTAGGTAGAATTATAACTAATAACATAATTATCTACAAAAATATAATTAATTAAAATAAATTAATTATAAATAATTAGTTAAATATTATGTTCACATGTCATGTGCCAAATGCACCAATAAACACACCTAAAATGTGATTATGTGTTATGCACTTGTGCGTAGTACTCTTCATAATGTCCTTTAAAGTTAATTAAATGCATATCAAGTATCTTTATAAATAAATTTCTTAAATTTTTATTTTATTTTTATATAAACTTGGTTCACATTTCTTTTTTTTTTTTTTAAATGCATTATAGTATCTTGGATCACTAATAAAGGCTTGTGACTATGGTGGTGGAGAGATATATTTCTCGTTATTAAAGGATATTTACCAATTATCAAGGGCTTAGAGTTCACTCATATTAATAACATGGTAAACTTAACTAAAGCATAAGTTATTATGACCTTTTTGTTTTTCTATTTTAGTTTCATAATTTAATAATAGAATTATTGACACTAGATTATCAAAAAAGGAAAAAAAAAAAAAAGCCTTAAAGAGGATAACTATTATAGCCCTAAGTCTCTTAACATTAGAGTATAAACAATTAGTGGCACCTTACACTAATGCTTGACACGAGATTTACATAAGTCTAACAAGCTAGGAAGTAAGGTAAACATTGAATCAATGTGCACAGTAGCAATTCATAAAAGGCTAGGCATTAGGTTGAGTTATGGGTTATGATATTAGTGTCAAGTAGGCAAAAAGTTTAGAGCTAAAGCATAAGTGTGACAGCTTAAGTAGGGCAATGTTCCCTCCTACCAAATGGCTAAATTTCCTAATGTTTTTTAAGGTAGTGGATGTCTTATACAAAAATTAACCAAAGTTGACACATAGGCTAGGTTTTGTGTTAATGATATGTGAGATGGTTGCATAATTAGCTAACAAGTGTTTTGAGGGTTTAGGCTAGGCTTTAGTATGATGACAAGAGAGCTAAAATTGGTTAAGGTGTGTTGGTTAGCATGTGCATAAGGGCTAGGCATGTAATGAGGTAGCAAGCTAAAAACTTGGTTAGTTAACAAGTTTCATGACTTAGAATCTAAACCAAATCAAAATGTGCATTTAGCACCACAGGAATAGGGAAAATATAAGAGTGCTCTTCTTACAAACTTGGAACATGTTGTCAGTGGGTGAAATAGGCAACCAAGTTGAATTGGTGTCTAAGGTAATTGGTAGCATAAATTCCTTGTCAATAGGAAAACATGGACTACTAAAGCACATGTGTTGACTAAGTCACAATGACATGAAAAATTGTCCTTAAACATAGTATGACATGAAAAATGTTTTAGCTATGATTAAAGGGAGGAATTCCTAAGAGTAAGGAAATTTCAATATATATAATTAATTTGATAATCAAGTCATATAAATCCTAAGTCATTGGGAGTGTATTAGACTTATAGTCTATAAATACTTGTAAATATGGATAGTCAAGAGCTTATAAGAATGAGTCAAGTAAAAGAGTAAAACACTTATAATAGAGTTTTAACCAATTCTTTATAGTCATATGAGAAAGTAATAAAGATTTATATGTACTGTAACATCTATATATTTTAAGCAATTTTGAGTACTTGGATATAGACACCTTATTTTGTGTATTTTTATGTATGAGTTTAATTGAAACCAAGAGATGTCTTAATGCCATTATAAACAAAAAAAAAAAAAAAAAAATTGGTTCTTGAAATTAGCCCACGGCAAGAACCACACGTGGAGTTCAAGTTGTGCAATTGTTGTACCCTTTCCCCTCTCTATCTCTATTGAAATTGAAATTAAAATGAATTGATAGTTTTTCCCCTCTCTATTTCTATTGAAATTGGAATTAAAATGAGTTGATAGTTAAGCCGTGACATCTTTATTTTTTTATTGGTAAAACAAGAGACTTAAATTTAATCTCTTTTTGTTTTCAAGTCTAAATTTTTCATATTAAGCTAGAGTATCGGGCATAACGACATCATTCAACTGTATTCTTTCCTATAGGCTTGTTTAGGAACTAAATATTTATATGACTGCGCTCAAGTCAAGCGGCATGTCTTATATACGATTGCAGAGTTTAGGCTTGCTTGATAATTATTTATGATCATATAACAGAGGTGTCACCAAATATATACTTCCCATGACTTTGTTTGAATGTCGGGTATATTTCTCTCTCGGCCTCATATTGCAGATTGAACAAAGCAACAATTAAACAAAGAATAACCACTTCACAAAATTCGGACTAAGAATAATCGATTAATAATTTGTAATGTTTATCTCTCGTGGCAAGATAAGTGCTAGATCCAAGATAGATGTCGCTGCAGCTGGACCACTTCTTGCTATTCTAATCAAAACTTTATTTTATTCTCCGCCCGTGTCTCGATCTCTCCTCATTTATTGCCTTATGTCACTTCAGCTATCCACGTTCTTGGGAGTGGCAAAGTCCCCATTACCATTCTCCTTTAAAAATTTCACTATTAAAATAATTAAAAGTTAAGACTTATTTTGAGTTTTAATCTTAACAAGTAATGTGGGGTTTTTTTTCTTTTTTTTTTTTTTGAAAATTGAGAGACGTATCATTAACGTATAGTTCACAATTTAATGGAGTTTTTAATGGACAAAAAAAAACGCGTTATGACACCAATACTATATAAAGCCTTAGGTCAAGTTGGTACTCGTACACCTCTCCATATGAAATGCTCATCTATTTTCAGGAGATGATAATGGTAGTGGAATCTTTTGGGGCAAAAGATGCTGCGAAAATCCTGGCAAAGCTGAGAAAGAAGATTCTTAGTTGGTCGGTCACTTTCAACATCGCTCGCGCTTCGCGTGGGCCGACATTCCAAGTGGCCATTCACGCTGGACTCCAAAGGACTCATTGCAGCCACTCCAACATACCAAAACAGCAATCTTTATCCTACTCAATGAGCCACTTCCTTATATTCTTCGCGTGATTAACCCTTCCAACTTCAATTTCAATCAGGCGTGCTCAAGTTAGTTTATAGAAATTGTGGGGTCCTGTCATGTCATATTTATCATTCATACAAATTGAATATGAAAGACATAAATACTATTATAATTATTATATATAGTACAGTGATTACTAAATTTTTTGTTTTGAGGAGAAATTTAAAATTCAATTAGACCCAAAAAAAAAAGATGTAAATCCGCTTATATATGATCTCATGCAATTTGATTCCAGTAAAAGCATTGCTTCAGCGTAAAAGAGGCGCTATGAATTGGTGAATTTCTCTCTCAAAGACCGACATCCTTATTCACATAAACCAAAAATCTTGCCTCTTTAAACTATTGAATTACAAATGTATACTCTCTTTCTCTCTCTTTTTCTATATGTTCATCAAAAACTCCATTAGACTGTAAAATATACAACATTGTTGCATTAAGGTTACCGTGAACTCACACGCCAAGCTATGCAAGGAACGAAAAGAGTCTAAGAGACATGACTGACTAATTATTTAAAAAAGGATTAAATTGTATGGAATCATGTATCGATTTTATTTTATTTTATATTTTTTATTCATTTTTGCATGAGCTTAAGCCTTTCTTTTGTTTGTAAATCTTCTTTCCTGAATGAATAATGTTTATTATGTGGACGGTTGATGATCCATCCAAAATTAAACAAGAGTCCCTACACCCCCCCCCCCCCACAAAAACAAAAAAAGAAACAATTTCTGAAAAGATCAAGGAGAAGGAAAAAGAGATCAGAACTAGTGTGACAATGAGTGGGGAGATACTCGTTATTTTCCCTCCCAAAATATGACCTGACGACAATTCAATGTGATTGATATGCTATTCATGCTAAAGAACATCTTACAAAAAAAAAAAAAAAAAGGTAATAATTCCATATCAAAAATCAAACATAATGTTCAATGATGCTTCCCTATATTTTTACCTATATTATTACGCATAAATGCACTGCTGCAGAGGTACACTTTACCATGGATTGCGTGCATTGCTGTCTGTGCGCCATTGAATGATTCCAGCAGGCATGTAAGGAGATTGGCCACTGGGATCAACGATTTTTCACAAATCTGATTGGTTACTTATTTTATGTTTTGAAACTTCATGTGATTCCTTAAGGGTAAGTCAAATAATTTTATTCTTTCAGCTTTGCATAGTAGGGAGAAAATATCAGTTCTTATTTCATAGACTTCGAACCCAGGCAAGCATGATGTAGAACAAATCGATTTGACATCACCGCCGGATTTTAGATATCGAATTGCGCATAACGACGTTAACAGCATCATACATTTCTGAATCGCCAACGCGCATGATGGTCTAGTGACCGTTGAGTGCTGCTGGCTTAGCTATCTAACCTAGCCCGATAGCTAGGTTCAATCTGATGTTATTTCTGACTCAAAATAATTTTTTTTTTTTTCTTAAATTAGGTTCAAGACAAGGATATGGCTTATTTACTGGGCATTTCTTGGAAATTTTTTTTGGTCTAGTGATGGGCGGTCCCCTTTAATTGGGGTTCTATCCGAGCCAAGTGGTGGCTCCTTCAAGTATCCACCCACCACAGGCACAAATCTTCTATCAGCCAACCAGAGGGGAACTGCTTTTGTAATTTGTCATGTAAGAAGACTGGAGTGTGGTGGGGTTGATGATGATGAGGGTTGGTATCTTACAATATCCATTCCTGGCTTTGTTTATTGTGTTTTGGGTGCTGCTGCTCAATGCCTCATGTGATGTCTCTACATAAATGATTCTTTCTTGTAGAACTTGTATAGAATACTTCCCATTCGATGAAAACGTTTCTACTACTTAGTTCAAAAAGGGAAGAAAAGGGGGTGGAATGAGGTTTGAGCAATTCCCATTTCTCTGTTTGACCATCAAATGAAAACCTTAGACCGATGCCTATCTTGTCTGCTTTCGCTATCGACGTAGAGCTTGGCAGCGGATAAAAAAATGGATAAAAATTGGTCCTTTCATCGTCAGGCCGAAGAGACATAAAATAAATGAAATAAATAAATAAATAGTAATGATACCTTCGGTTTGGGCCAAGTTAACATAGACAATCATGCTACCTGGATTCTAAAATTGAACCAATTGGACCAGCCTCCACAAGCTGGATCGTAAAATTACCCTAGAACAGACCCCTTTGATTTGTTAGCCACTTCTCCAAATGGCTCCACGCCGATAGCCTGGGTCCACTCAGCCACGCTCAATGCAAGCCTCCACCACACGTCCATTAACACGAGCACTTGAAATCTAACCGCCAAAGCCCAAAATTAACCTTAAACTTCTCGTCTTTAATTTTCGACCGCCAGCCAGTCTGACGAGCTCGCGAGTCACTAGATTGTAATGAAAAATTGAAATAACCCAGGGTTAACCAGCCGCCAACAGGCAAAACTACCGGTACAGTACTGCAAAATCTGCATGGTTTTCAATTGGGTGAACTCATGACCATTCAAAATTTTCAATAATTTGCCACAAAGATTAATGGTATGACCCGCTGGAGTCAACCCGATTCCCCTAGACCACCCCTATAGTTACATTCTCCCCAAGTAGAGGAAAACAGTATCTAAAGAGTCGCGCACCATTAAGCAATGTGAAAGAGTGATAAATATTTGCCACACTATTTCAAAGAGACATGGAGCACGAATCCAAATGTACATACTGATCAAGGCAGAAAACTTAGGACAACCAAAATCCTTTTATGATGCAAATATAGGACATTTTTTCTGCTATAAGTTTACACCAATCATATAGTGCTCATGCCGAGGCATCTTGCCCTTCTTCCAAGATTTGAGGGCTTCCCACTAAGAGTACAACGCAACCGTCTATCCTCTCAGCTTTTTCTATTTTCTGTTTTTATGAATGGTAATTCCTCTGTGCCCATCCCCGAATAAGGGGTTCATTGCTACCTTACATAACTGAAGAAATGTGGAGAAGGATTAGATCTCATGACAGCACACAACAATTAATCAGCACCTGTATCCTCAACAGATTTCTTATATTCTGGCTTAAGTTCATAAGTGCCTTGATTTGTTCCCCGCTTATTGTACACGCAAAGCTCATTCAGTATCTCCTTCAAGAATTGCTGCATGTAAAAGAAACAGAAAAGTGTTGACAAAAATATTTTAAGAGCAACAGAGTAACATAATCAAGGATTGACAATAACTCATATTGATGCAAATAAAAAACTGATATGCAACATATATATTTCCTATCGAAGAAAGGGGAAAGAAAGGAGAGAGAAATGGGAAAGATAAGAGAGATATAAAGGCAAACGGACCAACCAATTGGGGAATACAAAAGTTCCAACCATTTGCAAAATGGAGCCAGGAATGGATGCTTATCTTGTAGTTGACATCATACAGTATACAACTAACGACAACAAATATGTTCAAAAGGATATCTGGAACCCTGACAACATTGGAAACATAAAAAGTGAAAAAATAAGGCATACCGCTGGTTGGTCAGTTTCCTGGACAAGTTGCTTTAAAGCCCAATTTGGTTGTCTTTCAAATAACTTGAACATAATGTCCTCCAATTCCGCACGATCTCTCCTGGTTCTCTTCACATCTGTTTGTTTAACAGGTGCTGTTTTCTTCTTATCCTGTTCATAGAGAATTGACCACAGATATTAAAACCATGCAATGGTTGACACAAGCAGTACATGTTACTCTTAAGAGAAGCAGTACATGCAAAGCCCTCTCACTACTAAAGTTGGAGCTTTCGGACAACAAATGCATGCAAAGGCTGTCACTAAGGACTAGATACATATTTCTGCATAGTGCCACCATATAAAGCCCATGTACCATGCAAAATATTTAACACTCCTTCCAATATTGATGTGCACAGTAAACGAAGAGTATAAATACCTTGGAGCCAGATGAGATCAAGCCAACCATTCCAGGCATGGGTCTCATATGCACCCCGCGGTCATTATCAATGACCTGTATTTGTCTGCTCTTAACCATGGACTTACTTGTTCTTTCACGGCATAATCTGCCATACTCCTCAATATCTTCACTGTGGGGCTTCATGTCAAATTTATGCTCTACTTTACCTTCAATAGCAACCTTCCCTGCAAATAAATTCAAATATTTTAAGTTGCTTAGTACTGCCAAAAATGGAATCACATTGACACAGCTGGGGATGGAAAAAGATTAGAAGATGGGCAAAAAGAAAAGAACAACCAGAAAACTTAACCACCAATAAGCACAAGACCGTGCAGGAAACATGCATTTTAACATTCTATCTACATACTCAAATACAAGCATCCATTAGCTCCAAGAGACGCATGCAGATTTTACTTTATCTTGTACATCATGCATAAGGTACAAGACAAACATGATCCATAGGAAAATTCCAGGACTAAAGTATGCCATTCAATCATGATGATGTGGGACCAAGGTTCATCAGTATTCAATATCCTTCCCCTCTTTAGACTCAACCAATTTGGACAGCCAGCATTCAACACTCAAATGGATAGGTGTAGAGAATTAACATTCAACTTCCAAGGATTTTATGCATCTATGTCAAGTTTATTGAAGAAGAGTATCATATTATCACGTCATACCATTGTTTCAACAATTGTAATATATAAAATAAACAAACAGCAACAAAGTCTTCATCTCATATTTACTTGAAGTTGGTTACAAGAATCTTATCTTGTCATCTCATTCTTCTATGAATTAAGTTTGGTGTGAGAACCAATCGTTCTATATCCTTCTTAACCAAAGATTCCCACATCAAATTAAGTCATCCTTTCCACTTGGATTTGCCCATCCACTTTCAAACATTTGTAAGTCTATACTAGACCTGTCCAAACCAACACAAATGTCACCCCCTTAGCTTATGTCTAGTCATTGCTACAACTACTGTGCTACAAATATTTTCATTTCAAATTTGGCAGGCAGAGGCTGCAAATCTATCTAAGCATTCTTATCTCTATTATACTTTTTTTTGGGACATGTTTCTTGATAGCCCAACACTCATTACTGTACATAATAGCTAGCTTAATTGTCATTAGATAGAATTTCCCTTCAACTTGATAGGATTTTTGAAGTCACACAAAACTCCAATGATACGTCTTCATTTTAGCCATCCAGCCTTTATCTTATGAAGAACCACTCCTCTATATTTTCATCCCTCCCATTTTTCATAACATAGCTAATAATATTTTAAAAATTGACAAACCTGGAGAATTATAATAAGAGCAACGGTAAATATCCAAAATTTAGACCAAATCAATGGGAAACTCCCCACAATGTATTAGCTTCTTGGCAGGCCAATTAACTTAAGTGCACAACATTCAACCATTATAGCTAATGTAACTATGTATAGAACTTCACAAGATAAGAACAAGATCTCACCTTGATTTGTCTCAGAAAAGACACTCATGGGAACAAAGTCCTTAAACATGTTCAAAGAAAAACTCTTTGGTATATGTCCCTTCTCAGAGCCAGCCATCTCCATAGTGAACTAATTAATATGTGGGAAAAGAGTAAGAAAGCTGAAATGATGAGGGAAAAGGAAATCACATACATCAACACAATTGAGCAGATAAATGACAGAATCACATAGGCAGACAAGATGCGAAAAAAAAAAACAGATAGCCTCTAGAATGGTACAAAGTCCATGTACAAAAACTCCTTTCAAAGTCATTAAAGTCAATAAAATTTCTTTATTGAAATTGTAAGGAGTTGGCCTTAACAGTAAAAACCAAATGCCAATTCAATAAAAGCATCCTATGCACAGAAACTGTCAACTGGTTAAACCAAAACATAATGAATACCAAAGTCTCAGCATAAACACAAGTACCTGGATTTCAGTAATAGAGTGACCTAAGTCAGCAAAATATTAATGAGACGCAATTTTTGTTCATATGCCACATTTTGACCATCAATACAAGACTTAATATTTTGTTTATACACCATATTGTGTCTTAATTTACAATTACATTACTGCATATATGTCACCCCCTACAGAACACACAACGGGAGGGGATTTTCGGAGAATCCAGTCAAACAAAATTAACAATTCAAAAGGAAGTTATCAAAATGGCACACAAGTGATAGAGAAAGTAAATGGCGTAGCTAATAGTACAAGGGGAATGTAAAACCCAATGATAATATTTAATGTGTCGATCCGTAGATCACAGCAGTTCTACAGATCCGATTGGAATACTAAAGTCACACAAGCTTAAAAGGCACAGTTAACCAGATAGCAGCGATCGCAATTTTAGAAGATTATGAGGCAGAAGTTTCTATGAAGTAGCGTTCACATCAGATCAACAGAAACCCTAATTAGTCATCAGCATAACTGGTATGAAAAATGCAATAAAGAAAAAGAAAACACAAAGAGTTGATTTGGTCAAAATTGAAGGAGAGAAAGGAACGAGCACCTGCATTGAAGAAGAAGAATCGTCAGCGTGAAGAGGATCAAGTGAGAGAACGACCTTAGCGAGAGGTTGAGAATCGGAAGTAGTCGAAGAAGAAGAAGAGTGGCTTTGCCATGACTTTGCAACGACTAAAGGGCACTTCATCAACCACACAGAGCGCTCGGCCTTCGCCGTCTCGAGGTGGCCACCGGTGCTCCCGATGAGGACGTGATCTTCATCCATGTCATCGGGGCTTTGTTTTCTCTGTTTGTTTCCAGAGAAAATTCGCTTCTCCTTCGAGCTTCTGCCTTCCAGCTTTACCGTTTGATGGTAGTCTCTCTCTTTGTTTTACTTTTTGCCCTCTCTCTAGTCGACGCAGCGTTGTCCGAATGATCCAGGAAGGGGGCTGGACCGCCTTTTACTTGCGCCAACCGAACAAGACTTTTTTCTCCGTTAATGCACGCACTTTACATAAAAAAAAAATCACAAAATATTATTTTTTATTAAAATAAATAAATTCTTTTAATATTTTAATAAAAATTATTAACATAGATAAAAAAATATATTTTTTATAATAAATTAAAAATTTGTGACATTTAATATTATTTAATAAAAACTTGGGCAAAGCATTAATCTCACGCACAGAAACTACAGCATACGTGGGAGAAATAGAAACGGAGGGACTATTGGGCTTCACCCTCTCCTGACATCACACTTGCCTTCCACCTTTTTTTAGGTTCTTTTTTTGTACGTTGGATATTGTCATTAAACCAAAAATATCACCACCCTCTCGGACTCGACGAGTGGTACTTGTTGTGAAATTGTAAAGGACAATTCTTGGGCAGAGAAAGGCCCTCCCATGCTCCAAGAAATTTTGTAATGGAAATGGTCACTGTGAATACCTGGATGCATTCATTTTATTCAAGCACCGAAAGCAATGCTAAGAAATTCACTGAGCATAAAATTGCACATTTTGCGCCACTCTCCAAATTCCAATTTGATTTTAAGAGGCAACCTTCAAGACGTCTGATCATAATAATGTAGTCTTTAGTTCAATAGAAACCCAGAACAACGCCAATTAAAACTACTAGGGAATGAGAAGGACTCCTTAGACTCCGACAACAATTACTACACATGAGGACAGAACAATGGTAAAAATAAAAACAAAGTAGATCTATATCAGATTAAGCTCTTTCACCCCTAATTCTGCGAGCCAACTGAATGTCTTTAGGCATTATGGTGACTCTCTTGGCATGGATGGCGCAAAGATTAGTGTCTTCAAAGAGACCCACAAGGTAAGCCTCAGCAGCTTCTTGGAGTGCCGCAACAGCACTACTCTGGAACCTGAGATCGGTCTTGAAATCCTGAGCGATCTCTCTCACAAGCCTCTGGAACGGCAGCTTGCGGATCAGCAACTCCGTGCTCTTTTGGTACTTCCTGATCTCCCTAAGGGCGACAGTTCCCGGCCTGAAACGGTGGGGCTTCTTCACGCCTCCTGTAGCAGGGGCCGACTTTCGGGCGGCCTTTGTGGCCAGCTGCTTCCTCGGTGCCTTGCCTCCTGTCGACTTCCTTGCCGTCTGTTTAGTGCGAGCCATTACTACTGCTTCTACTTCTCTCTCGCTTCGAAAATCGAAAATTATCACCAAATACAAGACCTTGTAAAGAGCGAGACGTTCTCTAATCGTCGTTCGGGAGGGGTACTTATGGTGAATTGAGTGCGGAGGCGCCGGGAATTTGAAATGTTTGTGCTTTCTCTTCCTATATTTCTGGCCGCAGATCTGTTAGCCTTATCAACGGTCACGGTTCCCATTGAATGTTTTGGAAGTTTGTTGGATCCGCGTGCTCTACAAACTAACCAATAGAGTACAAGCAAGTTATTTAAAATTTTCAAAATTGGATTATTACGAGGGTGGTCCACCGGTAGCTTTCGCTCCAGTTTAAAATTTTCATTTTTTTTTTGGCCTTGGCGCCCGTAAGTGTTACGCATGAGTTCCAATCCCACCCATGGAAGATTAGCTGACAACCGAGTATGTTTCTCGGCAAAGAGGTCTTTTTATTTAACCGAATAAAAAAAAAAAAAAGTGTTTCGAAACATAGTTAATTACGTTTATGGGTTGATATCAGTAGTTTTAATCGTTCAAAATTTTTATTAAAAAAATTATTATTTAAATATTATTAAATTTAAATAAATTTATTTACACTTAATTTTAATATTAATAAATTTCAAACTTACTAATAATACTTAACATATTCTTTATTTTATATTTATGGATAAACGATAATGATGTTAGGACTTAAACCAAAGCGAATGAGGGGACAGCGTATCAGAATAATGCGAAGCCAGTACTTCGGGTGGTTCTCAACGGAGAGTTGATTCTTGTCTGCTTCAGCAACTTGATTTCCAATACGAAGAAGAGGTCGGAACTCAAAACTGTTTTCGTTGCTCACAAGATTGAGGATGTTGAGAAGTATGTGGTGAGGACAATTGATCGTTTTTCAGGGGAGTTGGGGTGGAACTGCGCTGAACAGTTTCTTTTTTTTTTTTTTTTTGGTGTATTGTATAGAAATATAAGATGAGTGGTATTAATTTTGTAACGATTGCTTTTTTGGCAATTTTATTTTTTCTTGTCCTCATTTTGCACAGCCCACTTC
Source organism: Rhizophora apiculata (assembly GCA_037832385.1). Lineage (NCBI taxonomy): Eukaryota > Viridiplantae > Streptophyta > Magnoliopsida > Malpighiales > Rhizophoraceae > Rhizophora > Rhizophora apiculata. Next base: position 319,083 of record CM075430.1, on the reverse strand, counting down.
TCTTAGTCTTATGTTTTCTTAATTATTCAGGTTAGATGTATTTTATCTCCCTATAGTTCGTCTCATTTGCAAGTTATTTTCCTTTGATTTTAATTTATACCTTAAGAGACATATTGTTTTTTATTTTACTAATTAAGTTTTTACATTAAAATTTTGTTAATTTTACTTATACAATTTAATTAAAAAGATATCATTTTAACTATATTATATTTTTTAATTAAAAAAATATACTTTTTTTTATAATTTTGATTTAAAAAAACTTAAATTACACTAAATTTTACTAATTAAAATCTAAATATAAAAATTTAATTGTTAAAATAAGAAACAATAGAATTTTGAGTATAAAATTAAAATTATAGAAAAATAAATTGCAGAGAAGACAAACCATAAAGGACAAAGCTCATTTAACCCTAAATATTGAGATGATGAGCTTGGCAAAATCTACGAGGGCAAGCAACAGGGGTTTGTGCCTTGTCCTAGGTCTTTATACTCATTGAATTTCATGTCAAGTTAGAACCTTTAAAAAATAATTATTATTTTTAATTTTTAAAAAATTTTTAAAAATATATTGATCCAAAATAAATAAATACAGATATAATTTACTTGAATGATCAAAATATTTACATTTTTGTCATTAAATTGGAAATTTAGATATAGCTCTCCAGAATCTACAACTGCCCGAGAGTTTTTCTGCTTCTTCTTCTTCTTTTTTTTTTTTTTTTTGGACTTTTCATTTCAGTTTTCAATTTCAGGAAACTATTTTTAATTGAACAGGGTCAAAATGTTGTGTTTATATATTTTCAAATTTTTTACAATAACAACAAGAAGTAATAATAAAACACTCATATTAAATAAAACCCACAACATTTTTTTCTTATCTTATATAACTAAATATTTATCTTTAACATTATACTTATTAAAATATTTTTTTTTTTCAAAATATTATAAATAAATTAACATCATTTCAAACTTGAAAAGTACAAATAGTTCAAAATACTAAAAATATAACATTCCACTTTTCTCGCTTTTTATTCAAACGACACGTCAACAAACACACAAGTAAATAACAAGGGCTTTGAATACTTTTTCACCGATAAATTTCCAGATAGATCGTAATCCAAGCCTCGAACATAAATTCATTTTTGTTTTATTGGCCACACCTAAGACAAATAATTCAACTACGATGAGCATCCAACCCAAACAGGGGAATGAGTCATCTATATCAATCAATGAATTATTAGTTGAATTGACGAATTAATCATACTTAATATTTTTATAATATTTATATATTTTATATAATTTCATATCTAATATAATTTGGTAAACTTTTAGCAAATATAAAGATTTATCTATATTTTATATCATTTTTATATATAACATAATTTTATGACGTGTAAATAAATATAAACATATTTTTTATAATTATAGACATAAAATTGCACTCGGCATAAACTTGCCCCAATTCGGATCAACGTTCCACTTTCCTTTCTTTCTTTCTTTCTTTTTTTAAAATTGGCATGATAGAAATTTTTGAAAAAAGGAAAAGTAAGACGAGAGAAAATATAATATAAGTTTAAGAACATTGCTGGAGATTATTAGATGATAATAATGTGATCGAACTTGTTTAAATCATGAGCCGATACGCATAGATGCGAATACGAGAATGGTCATGCCAAAAAATGAAAAACAAATGAGGCAGCATGCAATTATGCAGTTGAATCTTACGCACAAGATCTTAATTTTAATTTGTAAAAAAAATAATTGATATTTTTATAATTTTTATTAAAAAAATAATAATTATTATCAAGGTGGGGCCGCCCCAGTTTGAATATGCATGCCTCTCAAAGCATTTATCTGCACAAGACAAATGAGTAAATGTTGGCCTTCCTAGTTCCTTCTCAAAGCATTCAACTGATTTCGTGCTTTTGTTTTGTAGTAACCTGATTGTAGCCGAACGGACAATACAACGACACGTGTCAAGATCGCAATGGCAACCATCGACATCTTGCCTTCATATTGGAATCACTGGCTGGCAAGCATTGCTTCGTTTTGTTTACAAATATCTTCTGCTCGTTGTTGGTCTGCGAGCTGCAGATAACACAAGAAGCAGTACGTTTCTACCGGAAACAATGGAGCGTATCTGTTTCATCGCTCTCTTCCTTTCGGCGCTCCTATCCTCTATGCTCGCGTCCACTATATCAATGTTCGAAGCCGACGATCCTCTGATCCAGCAAGTCGTATCGGACGCCGAGGATCACCTCCTCAACGCCGAGCACCACTTTGCAGCATTCAAGGCCGACTTCGGCAAGACCTATGCGACACAGGAGGAGCACGACTACCGATTCGGCGTGTTCAAGAATAACCTCCTCCGCGCCAAGCGCCACCAGGCGATAGACCCCACGGCCGTACACGGCGTCACGAAATTCTCCGATCTGACGCCTCGGGAGTTCCGCCGCCAGTTCCTCGGCTTGAGGCGTCTCCAGCTTCCATCCCACGCTAGCAAGGCGCCGATCCTGCCGACTAACGACCTCCCGTCCGACTTTGACTGGCGTGATTATGGCGCCGTCACTAACGTTAAAGACCAGGTACTGCATAAACGTATGCTGTACATATACACACATGTAATCGCGTGTTGTTTACGTGCGTATTTATTTATTATGTTATTATTTAATATGGATGTGGTTTTAGAATTGGGATGAATTATAATGATTGATTGATGTGTAGGGTTCTTGTGGATCGTGCTGGTCTTTTAGTGCGACTGGGGCTCTGGAAGGAGCTCATTTCTTGGCTACAGGAGAGCTGGTTAGCTTGAGTGAGCAACAGCTGGTGGATTGTGACCACGAGGTTTCATTCCTTCCTCCTTTTTGTTTGATGCTTTAGATTTCTCTGGTTTTTTTTTTTTTTCCTCCTTTTCAATTTGTTCTTCTGTTTTTCTATTGTTATTGTTGTTGCTATCAATTGAAAGTAGTGATTATTGGGGATTTTTTTTGTTGTTTTTGTTTTTTCTTCCTTTTTGGTTTCAATTAGATATTAGCAGCCGGCAATACCGTTCCAACATTTTGAGATGCATGAGATGCATAATTTGTTTGCAAAATTTGTTGAATGCCTGAAAGCAGTGATCATCTTTAGCCCATGACATCTTTGATTTCACCATTTTCATGATTTTCTTCAGAGGCCACTTGAGTCATACTTCACAACCTAATCTTAGTGCCTTTGGGTGATTGTAATTTTCCACAAAATTGGGATTTGGCTCTCAATCTAGATTTTTAGGATATGCTTTAGTCTGTATGCTAGCTAAACTTGTTCTATATGGATATCCTGAATTCTGATTGAACATATTGTTCTGTTCCTTCAGAAGAACAGGAAGACTTTTAAATAATTTTGGTAGGTCATAACAGAAAGCAAGGTGAAGCCATAAATATATACATATATTGTGCTTTGAGACGATTCAAAATCTGGAAATTAAGAAACTAAAGCATGTGGCCAAACATGAAATCTATTCCTTACATCACATTGCATTTTGTTTCATTATGATCAGCCAAACATACCCTTAGTTCATTTCCATGGACTCCCAGGCCTGGTTGAGGCATAAGAATACGGTGGTGGTTTACCTTAGCATGATGGACGTGAAAGATGTGATTATCAAATATGTATTATGTTTTTTCTCGTATGCAACTTTCAACTGTGCAGTGTGATCCAGAAGAATATGGAGCTTGTGACTCTGGCTGCAATGGTGGGCTGATGACCACTGCCTTTGAGTATACTCTCAAGGCTGGTGGACTTGAGCGAGAGCAGGATTATCCTTACACTGGGACTGATCGTGGTACCTGCAAATTTGACCAGAGCAAAGTAGTTGCATCAGTATCTAACTTCAGCGTCATTTCTGTGGATGAAGATCAAATTGCCGCCAATTTGGTGAAGAATGGCCCACTTGCTGGTAACTGTCTGTCTCTGAATTCTAGCTTTTACATTTCTGTGCTCAGTTCTGCCTTCTGTTCAGATCTGAACTTACGAACATTGTTGTGAACTAATTGTGAATCTTACAATGCCTTGCATCATGCAGTGGGAATCAATGCAGTTTTTATGCAGACATACATAGGAGGAGTTTCGTGCCCATTCATTTGCTCAAGGCGACAGGATCATGGGGTACTTCTAGTGGGATATGGATCTGCCGGATATGCTCCTATCCGCTTTAAAGAAAAGCCCTTCTGGATCATCAAGAACTCCTGGGGAGCGAATTGGGGAGAGAATGGCTATTACAAGATATGCAGGGGCCGTAATATCTGTGGGGTGGACAGCATGGTCTCATCTGTTGCAGCTCTTCACACCACCACTCGGTAGATTGTGAACCACCTGGAAACGTTAAAAACGCTGTCATACGCAAGTTGAGGGTCTTGTAAATACTATTATATATGTATTATGTGTTGTTACCAGATACAAACAATTGTTTCAGATGCTTTGAACTTACCTTGTGCTAGGCGTTGCTCGTGGTGTGGTAGATTTGAATGTCATTACTGCTACTGATAATTATTGATGATATTTATATATCATGTTGAAATACTCGCGTTGCCAGGAACAATTTAGATGCATTCAGTAATTTTAGATCAATATGGACTACTTTTACGCCCCATCCGAGCATTGGATTATATTTAATGCGGATACACAAAATCGTTTCCGTGTTTTGCCTAATGTGAATAAGATGGTTCTCCAGGTAGGCTGGTGCCCCGGGATTAGGCCATTGCCACGGTTTGTTCAGCAATTGGCAAACACAATTCCTGGAGAGACAGACTCAAATCTCCGCTTACACGCACTTGATCCGGTCCCATCTAATTAATTTGCGTGGGTAAAGATTCTTCTTTTTCAATGGATACTTTCGAGAATATCTGAAAGAGTTTTTACACGAGACATTTAAAAGACGAGAATAAAAAATTATTAAACTATAGTTACACATATCAAATAGGACTGGTCGATTTAGTATTTGAGCCATGTGTACCATTTTGCTGAATTTAAATAAATAAATAAAGACTGTCAAAGTACTCGAAATTGAAGGACCCGTCGGCAGCCTATATAAATGAAAATCCAGCATCCTATCTAACAAGGGAACCATTCTCGTTGAAGGAAGTCAGCTAACTGAAATGTTGCTTTGATACTTTGGAATAATGGGCGATTAGTTCAGTCTGTAAAATTTGGGACTTTCAAACTCGCAATTAAATTATCAAAATGAAGTTTATTTAAAACACCAAACGCATCAACCTAATCTCAACAGTTTTAGTTTGGTTTTGGTTGAATTGAACAAACTGGTCAATTTAATGAACAACCCTATCTAGAAGATCATCCCAAAACGGTGTGATCTGCTTTTGACAAGGGAGTTGGTGCAAATGTCGCTTTCTTCAAAATGTGAACGAGAGAACAGTTCTATTGTCTTTGATAACAATTATCTACCGTTCAGAATCAAACCCGTTAGAGAGTGACGACTAATATCTGTATTTCAAATCAAATGAATAGTCTCTAGGGAATATACTTTCGGTTCAATGCGCTAAAATCCTTCCATCCAAACTAACCATAAGCCCCTCTTTGATACCAAAAGCTCAGCCATGATGTTGGAACCAAAATCTTTATTAAAATAAAATCCAAAAATGTAATTTCATGGGTCATCTTGTACCATACAAGCTGGCTATGCGCGCTCAATTTGTAATTTTTCTTAAAAGGGAAATTCCAGCTAATCGAGTCCAATAAAATCCAACTAACTACTTGCAATTAACCAAGTGTTTGGTTCCAGAAAGATGAATTCACCATTTATATATATATATATATTTTATTTATCGACCTCTAAATATCCCATAATCTCGTCAAGAACATGTACCCCACAACTATAGTCCTTCACATTTAGATTAAAGCCATAAATATTAGAAATCGGCTAAATTTGAAGATATTGGGACAAAGAGATGTCTTGACATGCCAAAGGAAACAACTGTGTCCTCCTCCTCCCCACAGCTCCTTTGCGAAAATTGCTCTGACGCCAAACTTGGCTAATTTTTTTTGTTTTTCCTTCCCTAATAGAAATTTTGTTCCCTGTTATTATTATTTTAGTAATTCATTGTTAGTTGAAAGACGGAAGTATAAAATTAAATTTTAATTTTTTTATATTTTTTATTTCAATTATATAATTTTAAAATTTATTTTAAATCAAAATTTTAAAAGATATAATTTTATTTTTTTTGTCTTAAAAATTAATTTAAAATGGCTTTTTAAAGGATATATATATAATGTAAATAAAAATAAAAAATTGAGAATTTAATCCTTAAAATTTATGTTTAAGATTTTTGTTGTTTTTTTTTTTTTTTGGGGGGAGGGGCATATCCCGGTGAAAGGCGACAAAAGATTATGGTCAAAGACAAAAAGGTCAACACAAAGAACAACGCCCGCCCACTAAAGCAAAGCTTCCCCGGTCTCTGTAGCCCGTTCCCGTCACCTGAGAAAGTCACATCAGAAAGGGATTTCTTTAAAATTTCTGGACACGTGCCGTTTCCAGACAGTGATTTTGCAGATTTTCCGTGGAATCACTCGCCACCATGCTATCAGTTTTGATACTGGTTTGTGCCTCCCTCTTCTAAAACCCCACTACTTGCTTCTCTACCATTCATTCACTCAGACCCTGTTTGCTTTTCCAGGTCTCACCTTCATAGAACCTTGAAGGGAAACAACAGTTTAAAGGAGAGAAAGAAAGAAAACAGGAAAACAGTTTAAGAGAGAGAAAGAAAATTGGGGTTGGATTGGATTTTTTTTTTGTAGTCATGGGAGCTCTGGCTCCAGTATCTCCCTGGATACCGGAGGATGATTTTTTATTAAAGAATGCCGTTGAGGTAATTTCTAACTCTGTTCTTCTTTCTCAATTTGTTAATTTGGGTTCTATCTCAAGACCCATTCTTTAAGCGGGGTTTGAATTTTATGCGGTTTTGGGTTTTAGTTTTTTTTTTTTTTTTAAAAAACTTAAAAAAAAAAAAGTGGGAATAGATGTCAAGAGAGCCCTTAGCTCATTACTGTGTCCGGAAGGATTTAGGAATGATTTCTTTAACCTTTAAATTGTCCTTAGTTTATATATATATATATATATAAATAATGAAAATTATTTTTTGGACGCGAATCTCGATAAGATTTTATATTGTATGTAATATTCTGTACGAAATTGATATGTTTTGTATATATTATAAACTTTTATGGTGTTTAAATGAGTCTATGAGATTCTGTGATTGTGTTGGTATGGGCAAATCCTTCGATTATTTACGTCTGCCGGGTGTTAATTTGTGATATGGGAATTTTTGGGGCACTGCTATTGGAATAAGAAATGTTTTTTTTTTTTTTTTTTCTTTTTTCTTTTGTGTGTGTGCGTGCGCGCTTTTTCTTCCTGTTTAGAGATACATTGAGGCATGTCAGCATTTTTATGCAGTGAATAATATAAGGTTACTGTTGAAAATTCCTACTTTTTGGCTTTGAAATCAAGGGAATTGACCCATATCAAGTGAGATTTTACCATTGCAATTATTCAAGGTGTTGATGATTACTAACTAGTCTGAGAGTCAAGAAGTTTAGTGCATAATTGGTGGATAGTGTTTGGTCACAAACTGTGATATCATTTAATGGCTTGTCGAAAGGCATGGAAAATTGTTACACCTGGAATGAACAAATGGTGGCCTTGCGTTGGCCATTGTATCTAATATGATTGTCTCGTTTGAATTTCTTTGCCACACACGAACAGCATGAATTTTGACAGGAAATTGTCTGGAGTCCTACAGTTGAAAAGGATGATGAAGTATTAACTCTTAGATTACATTGTGATTTGGAGCGTCTGTGATGAATTTATCCCTAAACATGTGTTGCAACCAATTTTCTGAATTTGAAAATAATATGGCAAGTCAATACGATCAAGTGATCAGTAATAGTTACTGATGTTTGCATTATGTTGAAAATAAGATGTACATTTTAAGTCTTAATTGGCAAGGGACATTGGACATTTAATTATTGAAAACACATGCATTGCCATTTAAAAAAAATTTCCATATGTAATAATCATAACCGATTTCCTTTCTTTCTTGCATTTAGCAAATTAAGGGTTAAACACAATCTATCAAATTCTCGTTCATTCAACTAGTAATGGAAATTCCGGATCTTTTTATTGATTGGTTTTGGTTGAGTATCTCAAGTAGTACGTCAGCTGAAAGAGTACTGCAAGATAGAACATGGATGCAGTTAATAAATTGGCCTTTTGAATTCTTTTGAGGAATTACAATTCATTCTGCTCGCTTTTATTGGTAGACTACTGCAAGATATACATAGACGAGTTTGGAAAGAAATAGTCTCAACACCATCCCCCCCCTGCGGCGGGGTATTAATGGACAAGCCAACTATTTTGACCATGTCTCTTGTATATATTTTTTTTTCTCCACTCCTCCTTTTTCCTGGAACAAAGTGGCGCTCTCTGTCAATTACTTCTTGTTGGCTTCTATTCTGTGAAGCTCTTGATTTCAACTTTCTTTGTGAAATTCCTGTTGAATTCTTCTGATTGTAGGCTGGTGCTTCATTGGAATCCCTTGCTAAAGGTGCAGTGCGGTTTTCTCGAAGGTTTACTGTACAAGAACTACAAGAGCGTTGGCTTTCTCTCCTCTATGATCCTATTGTTTCTGCAGAGGCAGCTTTTCATATGATTGAGTTTGAGCGGCCTGCATCATCTAAACTCAGCAAAGCAGGAAATCCAAAAGAAAGAAAAGGTAGTTACGGGAAGAGGAAAGCTGAAAGTGTCCGTAGTTTTTACTATGCTCTGCGCAAAAAGATCCGCAATGAGCCTTTTAACTCAATGGATCCGACTTTTCTTGTTGCACCCAGCAATTGCAATTACATTGGAAATGAAGAAGCGCCTCTATCTGGACATTGCATGCTTGGCAGTGCTGTTTCCAATCGTTTGGGACTTAAGGAATCTGATTTGGATATTGTGCGTAATGTCTTTCCACAAATAGGCGATGATGCAGCTGATGATGCCTTCCATTCACAATTTGAGGATACAATTCAAGAGGATTTCTTGGTGGAGCCAAATATTGTACACACAGAGATTCCCTATTTGGTTGGAGAGAATCAGTCTCAAAATGAACCTGTGCCTGATAAATTATGCCAACACAAAGAATTTCCGGTTACTGGTGACTCAGTACTCTCTGATTTCCATGGGGACCAGGTTCTTCGCTCACAAAATCCAGAGTGCGGTTCATCGTATCATGAATTGGAGTACTCGTCACATGTTCCTGTGATGCCAATATGGAGAGAAGTTGAAGGCATTTCTGAGCCAAGTGTTCCTGTTGACCTCAGCCTTGGAGAAAAAGATCTGCAGTCAAAGGATATATTTTCACTTCCTGGTGATGACGATACCAAGAATGCATATGACAATGTCCGCACAAACTCCAACGCAAAACCAGGCATTCCAAGTGAGGAGTTGAATGCAACTGCTAGTGCAGAAGGTTACCTGGCTGAACTTTCCAATTCTCTTTTGGAGATTGCAAATGATGAAGACCTTATATTCCCAGATGTTGATGGAAAAGATGTGATTGATAAGTCTTACTATGATGGCCTGAGTTCACTGCTGTTGAGCTCACCAAATGATGTCAATCAAGATCATTTGCTCAATGTAAATGAACAAGAACCATCAGTGGCCGCTGATCACCTTAAAAATGACTCTGGTGTATGTTCTAAAAAGTTAGACAATTATGGGGAGTCTTGCTGCAGTAGTGGTGCAGTTTTGGGAGTACAGTTTCCATTGTCTGCAACGCCTTCCAATCCTCAACTTCCTGAACTGAGCAGTGGAGTTATATGCTGTGTATTAAACACTGAGGACCCTGAGATCCCCTGCAATGATGATGTCATTTTTTCAAATAACCTGTGCCATAAGTCAGTTGCCTCTATGGCACAACAGAATTTCTTAGATGCCGATAAGCAAAAGTTTTCATCAGTAGAGGAATTCTCTAGCATTCAAAAGACCAGTCTTGGAGATACTTTGTCAGTGCACAGAAATCTAGAAAATCCTGGAACTTCTCAGAGATCTTCTCAGATGATAGGATCACAGGTGCTACCAAAAGTCAGTTTAACCCATCCAGTTGGTGATATGGGGGTTAATCCTGGGGTTAAATTTGAGTTTCCTGGCAGCAAATCCAATCATGAGATGGCAGGCAATACATATGGAGGTTCGACTCCGATAAATTCTGTTAGCAACATTGAAGCTCTGGGTCCTGCTAAATGGAAAGAACATAAAACAGAAACTGCAGTGGTAAAGCAGCCGAGGTACAATTCTACTGATGCTTTAACAGAGAAGCCAGCTATTGGTTCTGAAGGATTTAAATGTTTTCCCTATGCAAATGCTAGTTGCTTTAAATCAGATATTGATGCTCGAGCAAGAATTCAGAATTTGCATGCTTCAAATGCAAATCAGGGGCTCATAGATTGTGCTGCCCTCGAGCAAATAGTAGCTCCAATGTCAAATCCAGATGAGCCACCCATAGAGAGTGATGATGATGTACCATGTTTTTCAGATATTGAAGCAATGGTAGATCTTTCACTAATCTTCCAATTTGGGTGACTATGTAGCTTTTTTTAGAAAAATGTATTTCATAGTTTTCCATTTTGGGGCCGGAATAATCTTTTGTAACTGCTTGCAATCAGATTCTTGACATGGACTTGGATCCAGAGGATCAGGATTCACATTTCAATGAAGAAGGTAGTACAACCCGGCCTACAATTTAAATAATTACTGATTTATTTTTTCTTGTTCATCTGTGAATGGAGGATCACATGTTGGATTTGTGGAAACAGCCTTTGTAAAAATAGGGGAATGGTTGTGTATGCCTGACCTTCTCCACACCCCACAATGTGGAAGCCCAGTGCACTAAGATGCTTGTTATCTATGATGGGAATGGTCCACTATTGTGCCCAATATTAATGTCTAGTCGCTGGTCTAATTTAGTATGTCTGAATCTTTATTTTATGAAGAAAGGACAACTAGGTAGTTCTTTTTTCAGGAAGTAATTGGTCACTACCTTTCAGTGTCTCTATCTTCCTTTTCATCTCTTTCAGGCATTTTTTATTTAAAAAAAAAAAAATTAGCACATAAATAACGTAGATAATATGGTCTCTAGGATTTAAATGCATTGTATGTCTAGACTTGATATGATATCTGGACTTAACAATGATTTAAGACATTCTTGGCTAAAAATAATTTCTTTTTAGGAAATTAACTGGTTATGATGGACACTGTGGTTCATATGCTCTGCATTTTGGTGGTTACTTTTTGAATTGATTGCAGTTCTATGTCCACATGGTGATGCCACTGAACAACTTATCATATCGGCATCCTTGTGTAATTTTTTCATGTTCTTCTGGTATATTTGTTGTCCTAAGCATGAATTCAGATTTTTTATCATGCTTTGCAGTCTTAAGATATCAACACGAGGACGCAAAAAGGGCAATTATCAGGCTGGAGCAGTGTGCTCATTCATGTATGCGGAGAGCCATTGCATCTCATGGAGCATTTGCCATTTTATATGGCCACCATTCAAAGCATTATATTAAAAGACCTGAGGTAGTTCAAACACTTGTACTATTTGCTTGACCCGTTGGGGATTTTAAACATATTTTCCTGATCCCCATCTTTTGCTTCAAATCCACAACCATAAGAAGAGCAATAACTCTGAACTTTGGATGCCAAGTTCATCCAAATAGTTCCATCTGGTAGCCCAACTAATTGGTTAAATTGAACAACATATTTGTTTTGCAACGGGCCAGTTGGAATAGTTGGGAATTGTAATATATATATATATATATCATTGTATTGATGCTTATGCAACTTGAATATGGTTTCAGTTTATCCCTCTAGTTTAGCTTAGTAGCTTTATTGCTGAAGTTCACTTTTGATGCAGCAAATAATTCAAGTCTGAGTTTATCATGAAATCCAGTTCTTAGGTCAGTAGGATGACAATACCTATATTTCTTTGTGAATCTGCAGGTTTTAATTGGTAGAGCAACAGAAGATGTTGTTGTTGACATTGACTTGGGCAGAGAAGGGCGCGTAAATAAAATATCTCGACAGCAGGTCAGTTTGCTTTTTCCGTAACATGGCCTATCAGTTTTTTTTTATTTTTTTCTTAGAAAACCAAAACAATGTCAAGAGATTTTCTGGGTCCTGGACATGGCCCTGCCAGCTAGCAAGGAAATCAAATGCTTGTTTCCTGGGATGTATGATATTTATTTGGTGGGAGTGGGTTAAATTTGGGACTTGCATTTTTGCATTGGAAGTTTTAACTCAATTTGACAATATATCCTATCTGCATCAAATTTTGTAAATGCGTTCCTGTCTTGAAATTTGAACTATGTCAAGTACAATGAAGTCAAGGACCTTTATTTTTGTACATCAGAAACTATGAAGTCGAGCCCTTGAAGGACCCCTCTGAGGTCTATTTTGATGCCAAGAGAAACATAATGACCTTTCTTTTTGGCTTCTTTTGGGCATACCAGGCACGACCTGCTGCCTTCTACCCACCAAACCTCTGTATGCGCCACTTTATGTAAATCTTTTCTTATTGATTTGTTGGTTTAGGCGCTTATAAGTCTGGACAAAAGTGGGTGTTTCCATCTGAAAAACCTTGGCAAAGGTTCTATCTCAGTGAATGACAAAGAAATATCCCTGGGACAGAGTCTAAACCTAACATCCAGCTGTTTGATTGAGGTTTGTTCCCGTGGCTCCACATTATTACATTCTTGCTCTAATTTGACAAAACTTGTTATGTGCTGATAGAATCTATAATTGGTGTTGGTTGCTAGCTGCAATTCAGCATTCTGTCCATTGAAGTTTTGTTTGAACACACCAGCTATGGAAAAAAAAAACAAATAATATTTGCATTCTATTATTTTCCTACGTCAACTGCAGAATAATTAAAATAAAACAGGATGTAACAACGTTGATTACAACCAGATAATGTGTGCTTTTACTACAAAGTCAATTGTAGCAAGATATCATGAATACCATCATTCATGCGCTGATGATGTGTAGAGAAAATTGAAATGCAAGAGGCCAGTGAAAATTGCACTAAAATGTCATGTACGGTGTCGTGATATTTCCGTGGACGCTGTATAGTATGAAGATACTTGTTTCTTCTCTAGTTTTGTTTCCTGTAGTTATAAAATGCTGTGTGGTGGAATTGGTGAACTTGCAGATAAGGGGAATGCCGTTCATATTTGAGGCAAACCAAACTTGCGTGAAGCATTACATGGATACCATAGCCCAGAACCAGCAAAGTCAGGAGCTCCTAGGCTGAATCATTGCAGATACTTCGTAAACTGGAATGTCACCAGAAGGTGCTCACTCTTTTTTCCCGTGCTTTCTGGCTTGTTTTTGTAAGCTGTGTTCAATCCAGTGTATGAATAACCACTCCGCCTGATGAAAATGGAGAGGCTTAAACATGGTAGGACGTTTCCTTCTACATTTCCTAGAACGAGGTTTACCGTAACAGTTGGACCAGGTGTTCTGCCTATTGAAGAATAAGGGTGGAGGAATTGATTATTATTTTTTATTTATGATAATATTTTAAATTTTATTATAAGAATATTATCTTATTATATATATATATATATATATATATATATATATATATAATTTTATTATTTTTATTTAATTTCTTAAATTATTTTGAATGCTCAAAGTTATAAATATTAAATTAGTATTGAATATTGACTTTAGTGCTTGGTAGATTCTTACTTTTAATAATGTTAATATATTTAATTTGTTAATAAGATTTTAAAAATTTAACCTGTCATTGGGGTAAAAATTTAGAGGTTAAATATTTTATTGATTCAAATATTTTAATTAGAAAAATTAGTATTTAATATTAAATATATAAAAATAATAATAATATAATATTTATTTTTTAAAATATTAAAATATAAAAAAAAATATATATTTAAATTTTTTATAAATTTTTGAAACTTGAAAAAATTATGGTTAGTTTATCAATTTACAGTTTAATCGGTCGGTGGGTTAATCGATTTGGTTGTTAAATTTTAGAAAAAGTGAATAAAATGAAGTATGGTCTAATTCCGGTTTTTTGTTTTTTTATTAATTTAACTAGTTGGTCTGATTTAATTTTCACGACTATTAGTGCTCGGTGGTCTTATTCTTTCGTAAGCCATCCAAATATGGATTAGCTGGGTTTTGGATTTTAGGACCGACTGCAATTGATGTGGACTGCTGTCTTGATAAGTTGATTTTCCTATTTTCCTATTTTTATTTTTATTTTTATTTTTGGGACCTATTCCTATTCCTATTCCTATGTTAGTTACTATTAGCAGTACGGGGACTGACTGAGTCGGTGCCTACCGCCTTCGGCCCACAAAAGTTGGGAAAATCCAAGAAGAGACCCGAAGAATACAGCAGCGTTTAAAACTTATAAATGACGCATTGCTTGTCCGCAAATCGATCGCTCAATTTTCGAGGCCTGTGCTCCCTCCTTCTCATTATGGTTCACAGATGCAGACAATGTATCCGCGTCAACATTTGACCTTGTGTTTTAAGTTGAATGTAAATTTATTAGTATTTAATAAACCTTAAAAGTTGTAATTAGTGAAAGGGCACACACTATAATTTAAACTTAAGTTTTATTAAACCTTTTTAATTAATCAATTGTAATAATAAAACTAAACAACAATGTCAAACAGATTCCTAAAAATAAAATGTTTTAGCCTCTCAAGTCCCCTCGTGCAACTGCCCAACCCCCCTTAAATTTAACTTCGATCTTAGATAGAAAGCCATGCTTGGTCCCTTGCATTCAGGCCCAATTCGCTTTGGAGCAATTGTAGTGAACCCATTTTAAATTACCGGAGGGTCCAGACGATCTTGGCAATAAATGAAACGGGCCTTCTTTGGAGATTAGAGAACTGCACTGAAGATTTGTGATTTGAACAATGACATTAGGATGCTGGGTAGGCCGGAGTTTCCTGAGCTCAATCTGTTCAGCCCACATACACTAGCATCCTACTCCAGTGGTCCAGCCTGTCTGGATCCAACTGCATGAATACCTAGCAAAGATGTTCAGCCCAGTCTGTCTGTCTTTCCCCACTCTATTGGCAAACTCTGAATTAAGTTTCAACTCGAAACCACCCATCAAATTCATTAATGCAATGTTCATTGCACGTTCTCTATTCTTTTTCGGGAAAAACCGGCCGGCTATTGCATGGAACAATACACGGGAACACAAATTATGTAGATATAATGATTGTTGATTAGGTCCAACCATGAGTTGAGTAGCAGTGATTGCCGCTTGTTTTAGGTGGGGTTTCATGTTATTGTGTGCGTCCAAGAGACATGCTTTCAAAGTAAAGTTCCCGTAATTCATAAATTTGTAGATTTAATTTCATATTTTAAAGTAAAATTTTAAAATATTTATAATTTTTTAAATTTACATAGTATTGTTTTCTTATTTTTAATGTGAAAATTTTTAATCACAAAATTCATATTTAAAATTTTCAACGCTTTAGTCATTCAACAGTTGAAAACACTCGTGGGCATATGCACGCAAGTGGTTATTTTCCTACTCTGGACCATCAGCGTACTGTTATTTAGGTGCGGTGGCCCCTTTTTCTCTTTTTCCTGTATTTGTAATTTTTTTTTTTTTTTTAAGTGAAAGCATCCGAGATTGTGACACTTTCATGCAATTGGGGTTCAATCTGGTGGGATGGTAAACACAATGATCAAAACATGCCACAGGGATTCAATTATTGATGCCATTGCAGTCTATCGAAATTCTCAGAAATATACCATTGATTCCAATCGAGTACAGCTTGGACTTGTCAATATACAGACCAAAATGCCTACTTCAACAATGCTGTTAATTGTGTGATTGTTGTCCTCGGCACTTGCTTTTTCTGAATTGCAAAGCCATCAACTCAAGAGAAAAGACCTGCAGCCTTTGAGGCCCAATGATCTCTCTTTAGCTTTTTGTCTTTTCCTTGATTTTATGTGCATCTCCTTGCGCAATTCCCACTCAAAGATAATTAATTTTCAGCATTAGATCAGGCATGCAGTTGCTTTCATAACAGTTGTGACTTATGAGCGATAATCACGAAGGCATTATTATAATCAGAAATGAGTTGGGAAAATGTTAGTCAATTGGTAGAAAATCCAAATGACATGATTGGCCCTCCTTCTGGAAGTGTGGAAAAGTTGGAATGAATCGGCTGGCCGACGAACTTCATGAACCTTTTTGTTGTTCTTTTTCTTGTGAAAGAGTAACATGGAAAAGTCCCGAATCTTACTTGCAATTAAAGGCACCCTGTGAAATGATTGAATAGGACATGAACCTGCAATTCACATGAATCATTCCAAAATATAAGCGGCCAAAGAGCAAATGAGAACTTCGTCTAAGGACTTCTTCAATGCAGCAGTGCTCAACAACCATCTCAATTTCCGAATTCGTTACTTGTATAGAAGCACCCTTTTGTACAACACATGTACATAATAACAACGTAGTGGGATTTGAGTAGAAAAAATTTGAGATGCAAATTTTAACAAAACCAACTAGCATTTGATCTTCTCTTCGGCGCCAATGGATTTCTTGCAATGAGCAATAGCAGCTTGAATTGCAGACTGCAACTCCTCCATGGTGCTGTCACTGGCAGGCGGAGAAAAAGCAGGCGTTGCGAGAAGCAGGCCACTATTGGTCGGAGACGTCCTCATGGATGCAGGCGCAGAGAATTCTCCTCTTCTCCCTGGCAAATCCTGCTTATATCTGGTATTCCAATGGCCTGAAAATGAATAGGCTTGCCTGTGGAATCGCAGATTCTCTCTTCTTCCTCTGAATAGCAATAGAGGCCTAATCATACTCACGTACCTTTTCAGAACCTGACTTACATCAAATCGCAGCTTTTTCTTGTGCTTCTCTTTATCTTCCCTTTCTCCAACTTCACATGCCTTTTTCCACCCAAATAACGAGAAAGATTTGGGCTTGCTTCTACCCTTTGTTTTGCGGCAGTCGTTGCTTTGAAAGTGCTTGCTTTCGTTGCCATTTTCGTTCATGCCATCGCTTGTGATGCAGTTGCCGCTACTTTTGGTGGGTTTTTGATGGTCTATCAATTCCCTGACGGGGTGCGTAAAGCTGTCCATGGAATTGGTGGAGGTTCGAGGAGATACGGGAAGCTGAGAGAGGAGATGGAGAGGGAGCAAGTGGCCATGGAAGAAAATGTCATCAGCAGGAGACAAATCAATAGCAAATGAAGAAGAAGGGGCCTTGGACGTCTTGTCAGGAACTTGTGCTGATGAAGAGCCCTGGGAGATTGTGAAGGAGAATTCATGAGAAGGAGAAGAAGTTGCTGAAGGTGGAGATGCAGGGGGTGTCGTTGTTGTCGGTGTTGTTACCTCTTTTGCCGCTTCCTGTTTTATCTTCTCTTCTTCAGGCCTGTTCCCAGCTTTTTCTCTGGTGTTTCGATGCTGTTGGGCATCCATAGGTCGCAGAATTATACACCGAAACACTGACAAGATCTGATTAAGTATCAGGAATTTTTTTGTTTTCCCTTTTTTTTTTCTTTTTGGTGGGGTGATGCTACGGATATGCCAGATTTTTGTGAAGTAGG
Source organism: Rhizophora apiculata (assembly GCA_037832385.1). NCBI lineage: Eukaryota > Viridiplantae > Streptophyta > Magnoliopsida > Malpighiales > Rhizophoraceae > Rhizophora > Rhizophora apiculata. Next base: position 301,431 of record CM075430.1, on the reverse strand, counting down.
ATCACGGAATTATCAGCAATCAATGGGAACGGGAATAGCAGAAGATTTAGAAGCGGGTGTACAGAGAGGGAGAGGGTGGGGCAGAGAGAGAGAGAGAGAGTTTGTTGTCAATCTGCAGCACAGTAGTGCTTAAAAATGTCCTGGAGACAAAACTTACAGACCCATTAACCTGTTCATCCTTGTTGTTGCGTCATTATGAGTCCTCACGATACCCGGAAAGGATGTGGTGGCCGTGGCACTCTCTTAGGGATGAGATTGAGGAATTACCATTCGTTGGCATCATATGTAATGCCTTCAAGATTGGTGGGGTCCTTTTGTCAAAATCTAACAGCTATTCGCTAGGTCTGATTTGGGAATGTGAATCGCAAGCATCCAAATTTGCCCCACCCAAAAAGTCAGATTGGACACTCCAGCTTTGGATTTTTGTCTCGTAGCAGTGTTTTTAGTTAAAAAAAAAATAGTTAGTTGGCTTTAACGTTAAGGAATCACAGCGATTATAAACATAAAGTATTTAATTAAAATTATTATTATATTGTAAAATAATTAATTATAATTACTATAAAATTTTTATTTTCCACTTATATCTTCTTAACTTATACCCACATAATACTTCTTTTTAAGTCAAAGCTTGTTTATGTCAAATGCCAAATTGTGGCTTTGAGAGGGGAGAGAGAAGTCCTTGATTGCGCACACCCTTTTCAAAGACGAATCTTTTGAATATGTAACCGGCGATTCTTACTTATGTATCCTCGTTTATTACGTTATCTTTTTGCAAGCTAGCTATATCGGGCAAGGTGTAGTGTCAATTACACACACACACACACACACATATATATATTTAAGGGAAAAAATACACAGTAATAATGATTAAATGCATATAAAACATAGGCTCATAATTGTAATCTATAATATAAATTATAAACGTGTATTTAACATAATAATGATAATGTAATATAGATACTCTTTTGAAATGCATTAAGCTAATTGAATTGCGTTGATGTAATGATTTTATTTCTCTCTCTCTCTCTCTTTTTTTATTTTTTTATTTTTTTTATTTTTTTATTTTTTTTATTGTACACTCTTGAGTTTATACGAGAAGTGCTATCGTTAGGCAGGTTTGAATGGGATCAACATCCTAAGTTTCTAAAAAAGTTCATGACGTTACAGGTATTTAATGAAGGAAGATATACAAATCCAGTCTGTAGGGTAGCGGAGTCCATTCGGTCCCCAAAAAAAAAAAAAAAAAAGGGAAGATGGTGGTGGTGTCCAAGTCAATTTTTTTCTTTAAAATAACGTGATATTATAGATTATTATTATTATTTTTTTTAAAATTTGGAAACTTGGGGCCTCGGAGTTTGTTTTGAGAGAGACGAAAAAGAAAAAAAAAATATTGTCATATTTTTTCTGTTTTGGGATTTTGTCAAGAATTGTAATTGAAACGGTTGAATATGCAGGAAAATTTTCCTTCTGCGATGAACGTCATTATCTGTTACTTCATGCACAGGCAAACCAAGTCGTAGGTAAGCCGGCAAAAACACAACGCCGATGGTTTATATTTTCTAAAGATATCTCGTGCTAATTTGCATGGACTGAAAATGTCAATAATCTAAACAATAAATGCACAAATTTGAAATAATTCAAAAATCTGTAAATTTCAAACTTCGCAACAACCTTAACAAATTTATGCCAAGTTCATCTGAAAATTTTAAATGATTTTAATAAAGAACTAATTTTTTTATTATTTGGTTTATTTTTTTGTGAATAATAATTTATTTTAAATTATTGTCTAAATATCATGATGAAATGATTCATTTATGCAAACATATCAAATATCACTTATTCAATTTAAACTTTTCAACTATATATCTTAAAATTATTTATTATTTATATTTGAATTGGATCATTTTGTAATATTATTGATAAACAATAGTTAATGCAATAGAAAAATAAATTACTAACTCTTATATCAAACTATCAAATAAAAAATTTACCTGAAGCTTGAAGTATTTGATTCAAAATGACCTCGGAACCGAAAACACTCATACCTTAAAGGAACAAAAATCAAATATATTAAACACAAAAATTTGATGTATCTACGTGATATGATGAACTCTTGAAACTTGAAATTTGATGTACACAAAATTTTATTTATTTATTTTATCTAAATTCAAAACACATGAATCTCTATTGAACCCGTAGAGCTAGGTCCAAATCCTACGCGACCCGCATTTCTTGCCACATCTAGTCAGAAGCTTATGCATTTCAAACTGCTTTATGATTTGTCAAATTTGTTTTGCTTAAGGTACAAATCCAATGCAAATATCTAACCCCTTTTGACTTCTTTTTTCACGTGAATTGAAACCTTGGTGAATTTACGTCACCTTTGTGCACTATTTTATTTTTTATTTATAGAAATGAATAATTGAGCCTCACAACTGAAACTAAGAATTCTTCTATTGTTATACTTTGTGATTAGTGGACATGTTAACCATGAATGAGTTTTAGTTAAGTGATTTTGGAGGTATTTTGAAGGCTAAAAATTTTGAATTTAAATTTCAATTTATGCCAATTAAATCAAAAAAATAAAATAAAATCACAAACGCTAAACTTAACGAATTAATCTTTGAAAGACCAAAGAATTGGCTATTATAGGATTGATTACCTAGAGAGTGGTTATTTTCGAAATGGATATCTCTTGATATTCTCTATCTGTTTTTTTGATTTTTTTTTTTTTTTCTCCCTTCTTTATAAGGAGGAAATCTTGTTTTATAAGGAGCGTGAATTCTTCTTCTCCTTCTTCTTCTTCTTCTTACCAATGTGACTAGATGCGTCGAGTTGGAAAGACACATGGGCATAATCAGAGGGCGATAGAAATGGGTGTTGATCAGGTTCAAGACTCGATAGACGAAGGTCAAGGTTTCGCTGTAAAGTAAAGATGGGTAGACCCTACACGCACGTGTACGTACCGATCCATTTGCAGTAGGGGAATTTTGGTTCGTTTTGTTGCGGTCAACATCTCAATCATAGAGGCATTATTTTCGCTTGTGGTGGGGTAGGCGTTGGACTGCCTTATATCATACATGCACCTTCGACGCTCCAAATCTTTGTTATTCTATCCTATCTTTTTTGGTTTTTCTCTTTATTCGAAGATAATCGATGGAATCACTCAAAACGAAAAAGTTAGACAGTGATTTGGCATGCTTTTTCAGCTTCACCTCGACGAATCCTTGTAGTTACGTCCCTCTCTAAGTAAAAAAGATAGATTATAACATATTATTAAATTTTAAATTCGATATACTGGTTGGATTAAAATTATTATTATTATGTAAATAGTAAGTTTCTCTATATAAAATAATTACTAACATTTTTACATTAAATAATAATAATAATAATAATAAGAAATGATAGGGCGAGAAAAATAATTTTAAAATATATATTAAACAAAGCATAGTATAAAACAGAAATTTCACTCCCAAACCCCGTAATGATCCTTTGGTCCGCAAACGTGGCTAGTCGTTATCCGTTATATTATTCATTCTTTACGAGAATTCACAGGATACCCCGCCTGTGACGTATTGGAAGGGAAAGGGCAACAAAAAAGCAACAAACGTGGCATCTTTTTAAACAGAAAGGACTCTCTCTCTCTCTCTCTCTCTAACCCTCTGAAGCACACGTGCGCACACACATGATTAGTTTTTATGAGTGTTCCCAGAATAGCTCTTGGTTGATCAATGGTGCATATAAAGTTTGAACACTGGAAATGTTATCTTCATTTGTTTCTGCAAAAGCCATCTTCCCAAAGTTTTTGAGCCTGCCGTTCTGCCAAAGTTATTGCACCACCGCTTCAAAATGGCCAACATATTACCAGACTATTAGCAGGAAAATATGTAATGTTCTGGAAAAGGAGCGTTCCCTGATAAAATTGGCCTGGAGAAATGTATCGCTGCTCCCTCAATAATTGGGCCAAACAAATGATCATTCCATGAAGAGATGGTGAAAGTTTGGTGTCTTTTTTGCAGAGACCGATTACATCTCATTCTCGTCAAGAAATGGTGAGAGCACGTGGAACAAACACAACCTGACAGAGAAGTCCCTTTTAAGCAAACCGCGAGCTCACATGTAATTTAACTCCCACACACAAACTGCCACCCAGGGAATGTCCATTTATTTACTGGCCTGCAACCGGTGGTCCAAAACAAGAGGCACCACAAAAAGAAAATAAAAGAAAAAACAAAGAAAAGTTTTCAATTATCTATTTCTAAAGTTCTCCTTCCTAGTTAACCAGGAAGGTTCAATTTGCTACATAAATGAATTCATTCAGGCAGATTCAACAAGTTTCCCTAACCAGGGATGAACCCGTACCGCTAGGCATTTGATATTATTAGCTGTCTGAACTGGACAGGAATGACTCATATAAAAGAATGGACTGGTGTATTACAGCTCGCGAGGGTGAGCACATCATAAGTCCTTCGCAAATTTTTACAGGCTGTAAGCTTGTTATTACTCACTCTTCAAGTCAGAAACAGAGTTCTAGAATGCAAGTTGCTTCAACTCCTGTCTTCGCGGCTTGGAGCAAAGGAACTGCTGATATTGAAATGCATCTTTTAAGGTAGCACACACAGATCCATAATTCCAAGTCCTCCCAGTGAAAATTTTAAGCAATGAATATTGAATGAGAAAATTTCACTGTCCATCTAGGTTGAACCCCCAACCAATTGCCCCGTTGCTTGAATCTAGTCACTTTCACTACCGTGTCTATGTTATCAAAAATGCGGAGGGAGAGATCTTGTACCTCTTGAAGGTCTTTTCCCTTCCATGGCTTCTTTTTTCTCTTGGCAACTTAAGCAAAGGAAAGGACCATCCCACGGGCGCATTTTCCTAGAATTGGTCGAACCAGCATGTATTGAAATACCTTCTTCAGGTTTTATTTCTACTTGGCAGACTGCACACATAAACAACTTAAACATGTTGCACAGCGGATATTTTGTATCTAACCTGCATCCCAGAAAGCATGCCTCTTTTTAGAAGGTATAAACCACTACTCATAGTCTAGATGCCGTGCAATAGAGATGATCACCCTATAGCCGTGCATGCATAAATTACATATGGCACAAAATTTAAGAGCGTTCATCTATTGACTCAATCATCATTTATAGCCAATAATTAAGAACTTCACAGTAAAAACCTGTCTGAAAGCAGAGCTGATCCTTCTTCATATAACTCCTCCACGACATCCGGTTCTATACAATCTCTGTCCATTTGAGAAGTTGACTCTGAGCCTTTTCTGCGGAACATGGACTTGAACACTCCTTTGCTTTGCTTTTTGGGTGCTGGCAAAGGAGCAGCTGGCTTCTCCTGTGGCAATATATCAATTACAATACAGGTTGTATCATCTCTAAGTCCCTTTTCCTGTACTGCTTCCTGCAAATGAAACAAAGAGAACAAGACCAGGTGTCAGTTAAGGGGGAAGAAAAAATGAACACCAAAGCTGACATGCAAATGTGGTTGTAGAGCAGCTATGGCATCTAAAGTGGACAAGGATCAGAATCACAGCCTGCATTGGTGACAGAAACTAAATATGAACTTAATATTTCAGATTGCTGGTACTGCCATACTTTAACAATCTGTGCAGCTGCAGCTTCTGCTGGCAGCCCACGACAACATTCAAGAGCCACTTCAGCAGATAATGCATCCCATACACCATCACTTGACAAGATAAGCCTACCACCAGCAGTAGACAACTGCAAATTATAACCATTTATAAGAAAAGGGAACAGTGTCACAATATTATTTCATTCAAGAAGCACAATGATCACGCATAAAATAGTTTAAATAAACTCTTCAAAGGTGTTGCTCCAGTCAAAATTTCCCAAGACAATGTTCTTATTATTCCTTATAATGATTGATGAATGAACTATTTTCAGACCAACAATCCATTGATTTAAAAACAAGTTATAAGAACCACTAAATGCTTACCACGTCATGTATTCACATAATTAAAAAGCATAAAAGGCGCCTACCATAACATCAACATGAGTCTGAGAATCTTAATCAATCAAACTTCCCAAAGATCAATCTATTAAACAATTGAAGGATGTTTCTCAATTTATGTGAAACACAGTAGAAACCTAATCTATTATTCTGTCCTCTTAGAGTACTCTCTATGGTTAAATTTACAAGGTGGGTGGTAAAGTAGAACATGAAAGGAATTCACAAAACACTGATCAAGACCATAATAGGATGCATGTAAGGAAATGAGTTTGACAACATATATCGGCATCATGTGCATGTAACATGTCCAAGGGCAAACCTTTATTTGCTTCACATAAGGAACAGGAACAATGAATTCGCCAACATCAACATCTCCAATAGATCTTGAAAGACACAAACCACCAGGCCAACATCTCAGAGGACCAATCTGCCAAAGAATTACCCTAAACTTCAGAAAATTTCCTCAGATCTATAGAACAGAACCATCAAAAATTAAATTCATTGTGGCTGTTACATTAACAGATTGCATTCACCTATTTCAAAATATCTAAAACTCATTTAAACATTTCATAATAGCTTTGATTGTTGCAAACAATCAAAGCTATTAAAAGTTGTTTGCTAAAGCCAAATGATTATTGACCTAAGAAATACAATCAATTGCACCCACAGTTAATATAGCTAACTCTTCAAGCAGAAAAAGTTGTAAACCACTACACAAAAACTTCAAATGGGAATGCAAAGATACCTCTGCACCACCACCTGTGTTTAGCCGTCCCACCTCACCCCCACTTGCAGTAATACGTTCCACCCTAACAAAATACAACAAATAGAGACTTAGTATCAAGGTAAAGTGTAAATGCATCGTGAAACACACAGTATCTGACTTACTCCTTTACATTGCATTCAAGCCTGTGGTCTGCTGACAAGTAATATATATCACCGTCAGCAGATTCAAGGATGCAACGAGAATCACCAACAGATGCAACTGTAATAACCCATCCCTCTATTATCATTAATGTGACAGTTGTCCCCGACGTTTGCGCTGTAAACATAAATTCAACAAGTTACAGGTGGAATTAGTCCTGTTGTTCAGAGAGGAATTTGACACTACAGATGCCATCTGTAAGAGATAACTGGGACACATTAAATGAATCAGCCAATGCCACAAAGCTAAAATAGCATAGGACTTACGAAAGAAGTGCACACAGAAATGACGACAGCATGACTCGATGCCAAACTAAATGATAACACAAGAATCAACAGCAACACTAAACTATGAGACTGTCTAAAGAGTGAACTATCTGTTATATTCAGGCTGGTATTAAAGAAGACAAAACCAAGTCATATGCCTAATGCCCACATGCCACACATTAAATGAGCACACAAATGACAAATCTAGATGAAAGTACTATTAAATGTCTTGCTCAGACAACCTTTAACAGTCCATGGAATGAAAATTTATCATACTCATGAGGCCCACAGATGAATCTGATTAGAGCACAAGCATTTCTTGTGAATGTTCGAAGCTATACAAATGAAGTTATGCAATGCTCCTTTGCTAAGACTCACAAAACAAACGCAATGAGAAAAGAATAGTTTCCAAAATAAGGATACATTACATCCTCTATCCACAATGTGATGTCAATCATTGTGTAGATCATTAATTCTACTACAACTGGCAAGGTTGAAGAAAACATTGATGCAATAAGTTGTTTTGCACAAAAATGATTTTCTAATCTACTTATTTTATGTTTTGCTCCCAGAATTTTACCAAGATGATATCACAAGACATTCATATGAATTAACCCAGAAAAAAAAAAAATGCACACGCCTTTTCCTTGAAAATCTTTGTCTGTTTTCACAAAGCCTGCAACCAAAGCCCTCGGCAGTGCAGCCAACCATTCATCCTCGTTGAGATCGGGAGGAATAGCAGCTATGACATTATTGAGGAGATTCTCTTTTGTGTATATTGCAGCTGCAGATCCATTGTGTCCATCAAATAACTGCACGCATGGTTTCTCATCAGTATCCCACCCAATAGTAACTACAAACTATATACATTCGTCCATAGACGAGTGTGGCAGCAAAGATGCTCTTCTTTTGTTTTTTTCTTTATTAATCTTTTGACAAGCACAGCAAAGCTGCATTGTTTCTATTCAAAATTTTTAACTGATACAGCATCAAGCAAAGTAACCGATGGCATTAAAAATGCTTTCACACCAAAAAATTACAATTTCTAAGCTAATTTAGCCAGTAACTCCTGAAAATGCACAGAATATACAATTCCAAGAGAAATTAAATCAAAAGAAGAAATTTTTTTTTTTTTTTTTACCCCAAAAACAGCATAGGTGGTGACACCATCACCAACAATCCGTTGGCACTCCGTTTTGAGCAGCGTAAAGTCCTCCCCTTTCTTGCTCTGACCGGCCTGCCCGTACAAAATCTCAGGCTTCACTATCTTCTCACTCGCCAATTCTCTGCTTAGAAGCACTGAAAGCGGGACCGTTTGATGTTCTTTTGCAGCCATCATTGTTTCCAACCCACCCTGAAAACCCCAACACCGCCCCAAAGCTTTTTCCCAGGGAAGATTCAAGAAACCACACCACTAATTCTTCATTTAACTAAGTCCCGGTATTGCTTATCATCCTGAAAAAAAAAAAAAAAAGGCCAAAAATATTGAACAGACAAAATAAATAAAGAGATTCCACAACCCACATTCAGCATTAATCAAAAAATAAAAGCCAGATGATCAAATAAAAAAAAGGAAATAAATTAACAAAAATATTATTCTCCTACATCGTCAAGATCCTAACAGAAAGGTATCACACGAACCAAGCCATTCATGTCAGATTTATTAGAAGAACTAGGACGCTGCCGAAAAAGGAAACAAACCGAAAACCAAGATTCGACGTCGTTCGACATCATCAATGCAGATGATTTAATCATTCGTACTATCATCGTCATCTCCAAAATATAGACAAAAGCCAGGAACAAAGTGCGGAGAAATAGAAAGTAAATAAATATTAAAAAAAAATGCACGACAACGTTATCAGAGAAAGATTAGAGCTCTTTACCGGATTTTTTTATTAAAAAAAAAAAAAAAAAAACAAATGGGACTACGCGCGAAGCAAGGCAATTGGCTGTCGCGGAGATCGAGAAACGCGGATCCCGGCCTCTTCCTGCGACAATTCCATTGTTTGTAAGTGAAACCAAAGAGAGAGAGAGAGAGCGAGAGAGCGAGAGAGCAGAAGAGAGACAGTTACATTTGTTTGTAATTATTACATTGTCGAGTTTACAATATAAGGAAGCTGAGAAATGGAGCTGACGTTTGTAATGATTCTCTGTTTTTTTGTTTTTGTTTTTTTTTGCTTTCTTTTTTCCTTCAAGTTTTTCTATCCGTCTCAGTTTCCTTTTTCAGTTTATTATTACAAAGCTGACGTGGCATAAACGCACGGCACGTTCGGCACCCAATTGCCCGTTCTCGGAGCAACAAAGTCTTGCTGTGATTCTTTGACTCTTGTTTCCTTCGGTCTTGACTCACTGACGGCCGCTGATATTAGATTCATTGAATCATCGATTGGCCCGCTAAACAAGCAAGGTGGGGCCGACAATGCCCCCCAATTTAAAATGTTTTTTTATTAAATAATATTTAATCTTACATAATATAAATAAATTTTCTTTTTTCTCTTGACTCTTTATGTTCGAACCTAAACAAGTTGACCATTGCACCTGGAGGACCCCGAGAGTTTCGGCGCTAGTTAGGACGTTCCTGATAATGATATTCCCGGTAACGAGTGTAGTATTACAATTCTTTTTGGTTTTGGTTTTTTTTTTTTTTCTTATGAGAGAAAAAAAAAAAAGCAGTCACATGCACTTTGTACTTGGTGGAGACTTTAAACTCTGATTCTGCGCGTTATCACAGCTGTCAAGGAAATGGTGACCACTGGACAATCTCCCGCGTGAGAGAGTACATAAATTGTCAGAAAAAACGCGCTTAAAAATTACTACCAATCAATTGCCAGTTCACTTTGAGCACTTCCCATCTCCGATTAATGACTGGTACCTTGCCATCCTGAGAGATAAACGACCTAAAACCTTTACACACGCACAAGAAAAAAAGAAAAAAAGAGAGAGAAAGAAAGAAAGAGACAAGAGAGAGGGGCCTAAAAGTCACCGGCTAAAGCTATATTGTTTTGATCAAATTGTACTAAGGTGAGCTCATGCATTACGTTATGGCGATTGTTGATTCAATATAATTATACTTGGTATTAAGAACTATAATGGTAAATTTATAGACATGAGATGCATTAAATTGAAAGTATCTCTATTATAAAACTCAAAACTCACCACGAATCATTCGTTAAAATTTGGAGTAGAGTATAATCAGCAAATTTTGCTGATTAGCGGCACACCAAGGAACATTCTATTTAATTGAAGGGAGCCGCTACAGGGACACGGGGATTAATTTTTTTTTTTTTTTTCTACGAAATAGGAGATTGGGTTAAGCGTAAGAAAAAAATTATTCTTATATTCTTCAATGAGGTCCATCCATCATGGATGCATCCATGCAATTATTCTCCTTAATTGAATTGTCAGAAAGTCACCAGTGCTGACATCAACGACGAACATTGTTCTTGGCAAGACCACAAATGATAAAATGCAACCAAACAAATCTCGTTGTAATCAAATTCTGTCGACCCTTTTGTTTCTCCTCTCCGTTGTTTATTTATTGGGATTTGCTAATTTGCCCGTCTTGGGGGTAGGCTAGCAATGTGCCCATTTTTTGGTCCCGTTAATCTATACGTTCAATTCTTCTATTCTCCAAAAAGTTGAACCCCAACTTTTAGTTATTTATCCAATTGATTCATCTCCTCGCCAACTAACTAAGGCCTAATAATAATAATAATAATAATCAATCTATTAACGATCAGGGAGAATTGACTTATTAAAGCATAAATGACAAGAAATGGTGTAACATGACTTCAATTGAGGTGAGGCGAGAAACGGATATAAGACGCTTGGAATGAAAAATCGCCAGCTTATTTATTATGTAACATCAATTCCCACTAGTTTTGGCGTTTTGGGTAATAGGAATTGTCATCATTTTCTTATTTGATAATTCTTAGCAAAATGGAACATTTACGGTGAAAAATTGAGAAACAAAAAAACAAGAGAGAATCATTGAAAGAGACGATAAAAGATTGGCATAGAATGGCCGGCAATTTTTTGATCTCTACTTTTAGTTAGTTTATGAAGAACCTTTTACGCAACGAGTAAAGCAAAAAAATAAACGTGGGATCCATAGAAAAATGGACACGTTGCTAAGTTGTCCGAGGGGTGAACAAGTCGACAAATCCCTTAATTATTTATTCGCGCCGGTGTCTTCTCTTTAAATCCTCTTGGGTGATTGCTGCTGACCCAGCACGTTCCATTCGCCTGGCAGTGCAAGAATGCAAGCTAGACAAATAATTACAGCTAGCCAGGCAGGTGTGGCTATCAACAACTAAGACCTTAGTTCTTATCCACAGCTCACAAATCGCATACCCCATCACCTGGCAGGGGGCACTGTGGCATATTTGCATAAAAACAGGGAGAGTAGCAATAATTTATGATTTATATTTACCAACATGCATTCAAAATTGTTTGGTTGCCCTCTAGATTATCATTCTGCCATTCATCTACCGTTTGTCGCGCTTGACTCCAAAAATAAACGGAGACAGAAGAAAGGAATCCCAAGAAGATAAAATAGTACTAAAACGCTGGCACGTTTGATCTTTGGTTGGACTCTAATTCCCTAAATCATACATCAGCCAGAACCTACAATAGACACGTCCATGAATGCCCCTAATTGACAATAAAGTCTTCTCTATGAACAAGGAAATTACTCGGCTAGGCAGAGAAAATTGAGGCACGATTCAAAGGTAACCCTGGAAAAAAAAAAAAAAAAAAAAAAAAGAAAGTGAACCAAACAACCTATCAACATTGGGACCTGGAGGCTTTGAGATGAAAAAAGCACAAGACTCCAAAGAAAGTCTAAACCATGTCCCAGGTGGATGTGAGTTTTTAAATGTGACCGGCTAGCTGCTACAATCGAAAAAGTGGAGCATTCTTCTCCAAGTCAATTATTCTGACTTTGACTTAAAGGGCTCCATCAAGACAATTGAATCAGTCTCTCGGCCACAGCAAAGGTAAGAACCTTTGTATTTTATGCACGCCAAAACATGTAAAGGATCATGATGTAATTATTTTAGTACACGTTCTGCGGACATCATTAGGAGGACAAAGTCCATAAACTATGCATGGAAATGTGAGATGACGGGAAGAAGAAAATGGTACTGACAAAGAGAATTATAAGAGAGATTATTCTGCAACGAGGCCGAAGAATGCGGAAAAACAAAAATTTGTAAAAGAATTCGGTATTGCCCTATCCGTAGGGTTGAAGTTTTTAATTTTTTAATTTTTTTAAGTTAAAAATCACAAAAGACGGTTTGAGTAAGATTGTTAATTTGTGCTTTTTACCAAAAAAAAAAAATAAATAAAAATATTTTAAAAAAGAAAGATCTAAAAATTTATGAGATACAAGTTTTCACTTTTTATTATTTGTTTCAGTTTTAGATTTAAATATAATATATGTGTTATTTTTTGTTTTATTTATTTATTTATTTTATCTTTCCTCCTACTACCCTTTTTTTTCTTTTTCTTTTTCTTATGATTATTTATGATTTTATTTAACCGTCTGATTTTATTTCTTTTTCTCTTCTCGTACAGCTTTCTTTACTCTCTCCCTTTAGCCATTGTCTACATTTTTATTTTTTTCTTTTTTCTTCGATGACCCTTAATTTTTAAATTTAACCAGCATACAGATTACTCTATTTTTCCCCTCTCCTCTCGCACCACCTCTTTTGCTTTTTCTTTGCCCCTTCTTCTTTCCTCTCACTCTTTTATTCTTCTATTTCTTTTCTTTTCTTTTCAAAATTGAGTTTCATTTTCATCTTATTTATTCAAAATTGTTTTATTTCTTAAATTTTCTATGTTTAAAATTTTCAAATCTAAGTTACATTTTTCATCATCAATTATAGAGTTATTTCTCCTTAATTTTTATTTTTCATTTTTTACTTTGACTTTGTTAATCTTTAAATCAAATTTCATTTCTTTCAAATTTTATTCTTAGTATTTTATCTCAGAAAATTAAAAATAATTAAGTTACATTTTAATATTACATCAATTTATCTAATTTTTAAATTTATTATTTTAAAATCCAGTTTATACTGTATTATTTTGATAAAATTGTTAAGAAATGTCTTTTTAGTTCTTTATATTTTTTTCTGGTAAATGCAATAAAATAATTATTATTGATAAAAAAATAAAAATAGACAACAAATCATATTAAATTAATAATAAATAAAATAAAATAAAAATAACAAACAATTAAAAAAAATTTAATAACGCAATCAACTCTTAGATATTGAAGATTGCAAAAGATGAAAAAAAGAAAAAGAAAAAGAAAAAGTTTCGGTATCATTAGACTCTTTTTTTTTTTTTTTTTTTTTTTGAGGCTTCTCTTTACTTCCCATCTGGTCACTAAAGGTCAAAGTTACTTTGACTATTCCCCCTTAAGGAGCTTGTTAAAAGCATCTTTTTCCATTTCTCCCTGGTCTCATCATTTTTCACTGGGACCTTGCGCATCTTATCCAAGTTCGTTATGCAAATTATTAAAGGTGTTTTACCCTAGGGCCAAGGCCAATGCTTTCTCCGTCTCTTTACTAGCCAATCTGCATCTTTCCTTGGCACTTTCATTATTACCATACCCATTTCCCTCAATGCATCTTTTCAAATCCATCTACGTCATTTTCCTATATGTGCCCTCCAAGTCCTCTCCAGTAAAAATCCCTTCCTCGAGTGGAACTCATTACAAAAGTTCATCGATGGATCTCTCCACTTCATCCAGTTCCTGGCGATCATAGGAATTGGATGTAGATCTTTTGCCAGCCATAATTTCAATAGAACACAACAAGTTGGAGATATCACATTGAGGGAATACATGTGGAGTCAAAAAGTAACGCAATTGATTGTTCTGAAACTGCTTCACCAATAATTTTATCATCTGCTCCAGGCTAGTGAACAAAATCTAAGCTGAGGAAGAAAATTTAGACGCGTTATTCAAAATTCAAAATCCCAACATACCTATTGATAAGACTGCCTCCAATAACCAGGTGTATCAAGCTCAAAGTTTATTGCCTTTTTCAGAAGCGTTCGCCCTTATAATATAGATCTGAAAGAAAAGGATGCCACGGATCAGTGCAACCCATATGATAAAAAAAAAAAAGAAAAAGGAAAAATCATAAGTCCAATGATAGGCTGTCCTTTCAACGCGCTGAATGGTGAATTAGTGACCTTGAAAGCTGTAGGCCTGATCAATTGAAAAACTAATGCATCCCCATCTGCCAACTTGTGAGCAACTGCAAAACCTTTCCATCCACCACTGAGTCCTGTCTTCCGGGGCAGGTACACGGTTGGATACTCCTCGCCATCTTCGTCTATCAAAGTGACAATATCATCGCGTTTTGGAAGATTTTTCCTGCAGAAGTGTACTGAAAGGCCCTGAGCAAGAAATTTTTATGGTAATTAGGAACACTTCTTTCTATAGTTGGATCAACTTCAATTTTTTCTCCCCGTAAGGGAATTACAATTCTTCAAGCCTAACAGGTTAGAAAAGTTAACATCCTGGTCATAGCCAAACAATTGGAAGACACACCCCTTCCCACTACAGATAACATGTCAAAGCCAGCGAAAACTCGTACTCTATCAAGTAACCCTCTTCCCTCTGGTCTTTTTCTGCTACAAAATTACAAAAACGTTACTAATTTCTCTTTGTAAGCTACAAACTTATTGTGTCCATCAGGATCATATTTTCTTGAAACAAAGCCGCTTAGCCCAGAAACTAATGACTTCAAATAGCTGATAAGAAATATTTTAAATTGGGACAAGGAAATAATTTTAGCTGAGGAAAAAAAAAAAAAGAGACAGAAACACAGCTAATTGTAATAGTCCATAAACCTGCCAAGTTAGCAAGTTGAGAGACAGATTCTTCCACAATTCCACTTTTGTTGTCATCAGTAAAAGCAAATGCCCATCTAACAGAGACTCACTTAACACTGCGAAGAACTAAACAGTGAAGAAAAATTAAAAAAAACAACGATAGACAGATGATAAAAATGGCTCACCAGCCAAAACCCTCCGCTAACATGCGATTGAAGCATCGACTTTGTGAAGGAAGGATACTCGGGTTCTAAGCCGGATTGTAATATATCTGCTTTCTCCATTGCTTCTTGCCTTGCTTCGTCGGAAGCGTACACCCGGTTTGACAAGTTCCTTCCTTTGAAAGTCCTACATAAAAACACAAGCACGCACATACACGGGCTCAAATTTACTTCGGAAATGGTTGATCCCAAGAGCAGCCCAATAACAGAATCAAACACAATGGGCCAATGGCATTTTAAGTTTGAATCAGTAGACCTTCTAGGTATCGCCACTCGATCAACGACAATCTGTGGAAAGTGACAGAATTTTTTTTTTTTCATATCAGAACAACTATTCAAGCCAGAACAAAGCAAAGCAAGACTACTAAAAAATTAAAAGAGAAGAAATGGAAAAAGAAAAATACTTCTTTGTAAATAGGGGCAGGTTTGTTTGCGACACGACCGGACCTCCTAACCACGACCACTTCTTTCACCACCGTAACAGGTTTTGCATGTTTCATCTGTACATATAGATATATATGAATTTAATCAACGTCGACTAAGCTTCACGTTAAAAAAAGGCATAGCAACGGAGATGAAGAGAAAAAAGAAAAGGGTGTGGCGGAAACAAACCGGAGAAGGCTTGGGAGAGGAGGCGTTTCGAAGAGATTGAGAGAGTTTGGGAAGATTGAGTGCTTCCATTCTTTTCTTGTTCTCCTCCATTCTCTTCCGCCGACATTCCTCGTATGATGATAGCTTTGCCACCATTTTTTCTTCTTTTCCTCCTAATCTTTCTGTTGCAGAATCAATTCAAATGGACTTGGCGATGTAAATAAGAAAGAAAACTGCAAAAGATGTTGTTTTCCCTTTAACCGCAAGTGAAGAGCACATCTATGACCAGCAGTCGACCGTTGGCGTCCCGTCGTTTGTAGTTGTGATAGCGTCACTATTAGGGAGCCGGCTAGCTCAAAGCTGGAATATTATTGGGCAGCAACGATGCCTCGTTACGCTTTCGTTGTCTTTCTTTTTTTTCTTTTTAAATTATTAATCTATATTTATATAATATAAATCGTATAAAAAATAATATGTACGTATTTTATGTTTATTTGAATCAATCGCTCGTTCAGACTGACTTGAAATTTTTGAATTTTTTTCCAGCATTTCTTTTGGATCATTGGCAATCTCGCCTCTGCTGTGCCATTTGTGTCTCAAAATTTGAATTTCAAACCTGAAAATGATTTTGGTTGCTCTCATGCCTCACTGACACAGCTTGCCAGGCCTTATTACAAGAGTAACACTCGACTTTTTAAGCTCATGTTTGATATTTGGATTCCAAATCTTTACAAATCTGAAAAAAACAAGAAGCATTGGAGTTCGAGATATTTAAGTATAAATGAAGAAGATACTCTTTGCTTTGTTTTCTCCTTCTCTTTCGCTATTCTTTTTTGATTCTCCATTTATCCTGTGGGCACCTAGTATGGACAGTGTGACGGTTGCCAAGTGACAATGGCCTTGTTGGAGTTCGAGGCTGGATATTCCATGACCTTACTCGGCGTGTTGGCCTTTAATTTGCAAGTGTGGGATATCACAGTCTTGAACGACGGATGCAGTTCATGGGATTAAATGGAGCGTGCCTTCTTGACGACGTACGTGGCCGTCTGCTCAAGGAAGCTGAGGAACTTACGTCCCAACCTTCAACGTCCTTAGGAATGCAGACATCAAATAGAATTTGACCAAGGACTCCATTGGCATTTATCCTTGGAGGGCCACTCAAATGAATCAAAGCTTCTTTGTTTTCGTTCTGCACGAATCCAACATCTCTACCCTCATAATATTCAACTGAGCTTGGCATATGGAAACCACTTGAGGCAACAGTAACTCCCGCAAAGCTCTGGCTTGGACCTACGGCTGCCTTCCTTGGCTTGCTAAGTTCAGATATCTCACCATGTGACCCCTTGAAACACATTCTTTCCCCTTCAAGGCGTTGTATTCTTTGAGAATAAACTGAAGCTGCTTTAATTAGGAGTTCAGTCACAGCAGCCTTGTAGTCGATAGGATAAAGCCTATAATGACCTATACCAATATCCAATCACAAGATATAACTGGGATATGTTGATGGAAATTGCGGAATGAAAATTTTTTCTTTTTGTCCTTTTCTTTTATGATATAAATAGAAGAAAGTGGGGCTTGAACCTAACACTTCTCAATCCCAAGAACCCAACTTTTAATCATCAGGCAAAAGTTTTAGGCCCCAGAACAAGAATTTCTTCTAGGGAAGTGAAAAGTAGAATTACAAAAGTTTAGGGACAGACCTACATGAGGAGAGCCATTCATTGTCACCAGTTTTACATCACCCCCAAGTTCGCGTAGCCTTTGAGTAAAGTTGCAAATTACTTGATAAGAGGCAAGCTCATCATTTTCTGAGCACAGAATAAGATACGGCCCCCCCATGCTCTACAGAAAAACATGCTATATTAGGGCAGAATAACTGAGTAAGAAAACATCTGCATAACAACAAGGCATCATATAGTTACCACAGAGGAGTACAGAGTCTGCCAATACTCAGCACGTTGTGATTCAAACCTGCTGAGGAAGAGAGAATCAAGACCATCACTAATGCCATTGGCCATCCATGATAATATTCTTGGTGGATGAGATATTCCAAGAACAGAAGGGTGAACCACAAATCTTCTTCCAATGTCACTAGTAAAATCCACTGGACTAGAATCATATATATGGCCCGAGATACAGTCCCTAACCAGTTGACAGTCATCCTTTATACACAACAAAATGAATAACAAAGAATAGGTGAAAGTGGAAAATGAGTATAAAGAATGCATATCATTCAAAACACTAGAAAGAACAGTTTAATCTGATTTTCTAGATTTTAATTTGCTGTGAAACTTATGGAAAATAACTTGTCACCTCATGAAACAAGTTACTTAACTCCAAAAACCGTCACCGCTGTTCTTGGATAGATTGCAAGCAAAGGAAGGGGAAGAAAAAAACAAAGAAGGAAAGTTTGCAAATTATCAAAATGAAGAATACTTATGTACCTGATTAAGTTCTACTTCACACTTTGCCTCAATGATCTGCAACAGAGAAAATACAATGCATTCATGTGTCTGTAGGACACTATTTTATGAAAAATAGGAATAAAACTCCCAGCCATTGACATTTAAGGGCCAATGTTTAAGGTACTTTACCTGCAAGACCTTGTACATGCAGGCTTTGGGAGCACCAGAAAATGATGCAAAGACTACAGGACAGGGCCTAATCTTTAGTCCCTGCATGGGGAAATAAACAAATAGAATAACAGTTATAAAATAGCCCAGTATCTGGAGGAGTTCAGAAGCACAAGATCAAAAGAAGCTGGAGAGTCCAAACTTCGGTCATAAAATGGCCAAAATTTTGCTCATAAAATATGCTTGGAAAGGGAAAAGGATAAGTGATACATAAAAGAAACAATATTTCATTTAAATTTTTCATGGCTTCTGTCTGATATTATTAATAGATGGGTGCTTTACACCAGAACATAGCCACACAAAATTGGTGAGGTAACTCGATTAATGAATCAAAAAAGCAAAATCTACAAGGGTGAGACTTGGTGTTACTCAATTGTAACCCAGAGGACACAAGTTCAAGTTGTAGAAACAACTTCTCCGTAAAAACAGGGGTAGGGCTGCTTACATCTCACCTTTCTTTAGACCCACAAATAGGAGCCTCCTACACTGAGATGCCTTTTTAGAAAGTAAAATCCATAGGAGTTTGGAAGTGTGATGGTACTAACCTCAAGAAGTTCTTTAAGAATGCCTAATGCCAAAATTTCGGCCTTCTCAGGGAAGAACCTGCATGCATCAGATATTACACTCCAAGTTCAACATAGAAAAGCACAACAATTATGAAACAATCAGAAGTTATAAGCAAATTGCATCGGAAGACGAAAAATTTAGATTCTGTAATGTTACTCATTGAGAGCAAAGACCATAAAAAATTTTCAGAAAGCATCATATTTATCTGACAATTGGCACAATCAGAAACTTTTTGGTAAGCTTTCTCACAAGGCCATCTGTCTTTATCAATGGGAAAACTCAAATAGTCACAGACAAACAAAACCATGTATAATTTAAGTGGTCCCAGTCACAATTTAGAAGACAATAGAGATTACAAAATAAGACAAGGGTAGATCTCTCTCACCAAATAATGCAATTAACTACAATTCTCATAAAGCCAAGAAACAAAGACAGTGCCAAGGACAAATACTGAAACATGCTCATTATGATTGCAATCACTGGCATTTCAAGATAAGACAAGGGAAGGTGTCATTCACCAAATGATGTAATTGACTGCAATTTTCATCAAGCTAAGAAACTCAGACAACACCAATGACAAATACTGAAACATGCTTACAATCACTAGCATTCCAAGATATGAATTTGGGCCTGAATAGTGCCCCCATCCACCAGTCTTGAATGGAAGAACTTCAATTTTAGTCTTGCACAACCTCTCATTTCCTTTTTCCCCTCCAATACATGGAACTCCACACACCCCCCACCCCCACCATCCACAGGGATCATTCCCCCCAATACCCCGCCACTTCTGCAAATAATCAACCACTCTCTCAACTATGCACCACAGAACCAAGATTCCCTTATTAGCAAAGTCATAAACCATTGAAAAGTTTTCTATTCATTCACAGCTAAAAGTGAGAACTGCCAAATAGTTGCTGACTAATAGAAAATTTCCAAAAGAATTCATGCCAAATTCTCCACAAGCAGCTAAAGGTATGATTGCCCAATCAGGATAAAAAGAAAGAAGAAAAAAAAAAAAAACAGGCTCACTAGCCTAGGCTCTCAGTATTTAAAAAAAAAGTTTTTCCCAGTAAGGCTTGCTTTTTCGAGGTTCTTATCTGAGACAAAGAAAACCCCCACCAAAATTGCACTCTTTCAGCTTCAGTCACACCATTCAGTCCCTATCAGGTCCATGCCCTAATGCAAAAAGCAGATTCCCATATACAAGACGCAGAACCCATGTCATCGCAAGGTCCCAAAACCAATAAAAAAAAAATTCCAAACAATTGGCAATAAACAAGATAAGCCAGATCCAAGCAAGAACAAATCAATCTTCTTACATATTGAGAAATTGGGAGTGGCAAACAAGAGAATTCCAACCAAGAGAGGAGTAGAGCTCCACGTAGTTGTGGACATGCCTATCTTGACTTGACATCCAAGCAAACACCACCACTATCCCTTCTCTTTTCCTTCCCCTTCTCCACCAATAATGCCTTCCCCCAAATCCCCACATCCCTCCCACGGCCTAATAACCCTTCTTCTCCGTCTCTCGATTTCTCCACCAACTTCTGTAACTACAAACTTCGGAGAAAACGAAAATTTTCAGACAATCGGGGGTGGTTTTGCAAACATTTTTGCAGCTCGCCTTCTTTTCTGTTCTTCTTCTTTATTTTTTTTATTTTCTATTTTTTTTTTAAATATTGGACACGACGCCAACCAGACCACGGCGAGTCGGAACAGAACAGAATGGCAAACGTTGGGGCGCGATGGCCGACGGATCTTGTAGGTCGTACGAGAATTGCCTTCCACAAGCAATTGGCTAAATAGCAAATAAAAGAACGCCACGTTGTCGGCGGCAATTTCTTTTCTACTTTACTTGCGACGACACCGTTTTTACTGGAGAAAGAAATTGGTGGTGCAATCAAGGCTAAGGCTATTTACACGATAAAAAAAAATGACTTTACACACACAAATTTAAGGCGAAGTTTATTATCTTCACGCATTTTATGCGTGTGTATTAGGTCATTTTTTGCTTTCTAAATAGCATCAACCTGCTTGCAAACGTGAAACTTTGTGCAGCGACCTAGGTGGGCGTGCCGTAAATAAAAATAAAATAAAACTCTTCGAATAAGGGGGAGGAGCCGGGGGGGGGGGAGCGAGCGTTGT
This sequence comes from Rhizophora apiculata, assembly GCA_037832385.1. Classification (NCBI taxonomy): domain Eukaryota; kingdom Viridiplantae; phylum Streptophyta; class Magnoliopsida; order Malpighiales; family Rhizophoraceae; genus Rhizophora; species Rhizophora apiculata. Next base: position 280,244 of record CM075430.1, on the reverse strand, counting down.
GTGTTGTTCCCAATGAATTTTTATTTTATCTTCTTTCCACACTCTTTTTTTCTTTTTTTTTGAAAATCCTTTCCGTCGCTAATCTTTGTGGTCTTTATCGTGCACGAAGATCGAGAGGGGGAGGGTCCAAACTCCAATGTTCATCCAATGGGCGATGTCACGTTTGGGAAAGGCATTGCTTAATAATTGACACAATTGAGTCATATCTACCTTGTCCCTTCGTGGGTTTTTTTCTTTTTCAAGTTCAAATCACATATATTTTGTTGACACAGTTACCTCATTTTGTTTCTATGTTAAAGGCATGTTAATATTTGATATATATAATCTTCTTTTTTTTTTTTGTATTTTTTTACATTTCTTAAAGTTATTGTGTCAAGGTATATATAGATACGTGTTGTGCCTGTGTTAACGTGTATTTGTGTGGCCGCATTCTATACATATCTATGCCACATTGTTATTATGGAAAACGAACTCTAACAAAAAGTCTCCGTCCCAATCGCGGTGGCTATTGGCAGGTCGAAACACGCCCCCACTTGCAACTGTTCCGTTTGCCTTCGTGCATCTAAAATGTGAAAAGATGGACAAATGGTTGATTTCAAATGACCCACTGCTATTAAATTTAAGCACGGAGCAGGCAAACCAATCTCTGACGAGTACGAACTAAAATTCATGATGTGACCGGCATTTTCACCTTAGAAATCCGGGTTGCCCCGAACCATGCCTTCTCATCCGGTGCGCGTTGGCGGAGGGTGTGCCCTCGCATTTTTGGGCTTTTTGAACTCCGCATGCTTTTAGATCGCGCTAACAAAGGTTGAGTGACAACTAAGTCTCACCAAATCCTTTGTCCCATCTTGTCGAACCTAACAACTTGTTTGGTTTGTTACAAAATCATAGAAAAGAAAGTAATTAAAAAACATTAAAAAAAAAAAAAAACAGAGATGTGAAAGCATGGAAAAGAGAAAGACGAGAAAATGGGAGGGAAATTTCTTAATGGGTCATATCTGAAATCTCTCTCACCAAATTAGCGTGAAAGATAAAATAAAAAATATAAATTTACCCTCTCTCTCTCAATTCCCATAGATGCCTAGCTGTTATCTTTATTTTTTTTATTTTTTTCTTTTTAGAAATGCTATCAACCAACTTTATAAAATAAAATAAATGCCCTTTCACTTTTCACTTTATTTTATTATTTATACCCTTTATTCAAAAGAAATAACAAAAAGAAAAAATGTTAAAAAATATTAATAATAATAAGTTATTATATAAGATATTCAACATTAAAAAATATGTTATAAAAATATACTTATACAGTATTTTGTATCATAAATAATATAATAATTTTATAATTCAAATTATTTTTTTACTTTCTTTTTGTGCAAATTTTTTTTTTAAAGAACTTATTAAGTCATAATTAGCTTATCCATAAAGGTGTATATATATATATTATAAATATCAATATTCAAATTCTTTAATTTCTTATTATATCCAAATGAAAAATTATACTTTCTATTTATTTTCTTTATCATCTATTTTTAACCTATCCAAATTACTAATTATAAACTTTTTTTGTCTTTTTATTTTTTTCTTACATTTTTTTTTTCACAACTTCCTTTGACATCTTATTTTAAATTCAAATACATCTAAAGGGGAATTTACAATTTATTTACTAAGAGTGTGTTTGAGATTGTATATAATTTGAAAATCAACATCTTGAAATAAACACAATTTTGTTAATATTTACTAAATTGTAAAATTTGTATTTAGTAGAAGTACACCATAATTTATACTTATATTTAAAAAAAATGTAACATTTGAATGCAATAAAACAAATACAAAAGTCACACCTAATTTAATAATTTTTTAAAATAAAAAATTTTTGTATTTTTTAAAATTTAGTAAGAGTTTTATTGGACTAGAATCTATATAATATGAGTTACTCTTACCCTTCCCATTAATCCTACACATGTTTGCAATATTAAAATTTAGAGTAAAAATTTAAATTCTTAATTCTTATTTTCATTAATCTTATACTTTTTTAAAAAAATTTAAACTTATAATTTATTATATTAATTATGTATATTTTTTATAATTTTTAATTATTTTTATTTTATTTAAAAATTTTTATTTTATTTTCTAAATATTATAAATATTTTTTAACAGTTAATTATATTTATTAATAATAAATTTTATAATAAAATTTAATTATAATTTTAAATATATTTTAAATTATTTAAAAATTATTCTTAAATTTAAATAAAATTATTATTATTATTAGTTTAAGAAAAAAAAAAGAAAATGTAGACAAATTTTTTTTTTTTTTTTTATGAGATGAGGGTGTTCCAATATAATAAAATTGTCTCAATCATTATTAGTAGAGTAGTTTAGATTTTAATATTTGTACACGACTCGCCCCCTCCAAAAATCAAACTACCTCTACCATTTAATCACCGTTTAGTTCAATCAGCTGAGCAAAAACCAATTTAGTAACACGCGCATTACACTTTACTCTTTTTATGTTGTCGGAATCAATACCTGCGAATTAAAATCGAACTTAAGAAGGACAAGAAGAGAAGAACCCTCCAAACTCAAATCTGGGATCTGCTGGTTCAACAAGCTGATTGATCTGATTCTATCACAACAACGACAAGAAGAAGAAGAAGACGAAGAAGAAGAAACCCATCAGAGAAGGAAGCGAGAAGAGAAGAAAGAAATAAAAGGGTGGTGGGGGGTGGGAATATGGAGGAATGAGGTGTAGGAGAAAAGGGAGATGGCGAGGGGAGTGAAATGGGGATGCTCCTACCAGAAGGCAACTCTCATCGTTTGCTCCATTAACATTGTGGTGGCTCTCTACGTTCTTTGCTCTCTCTACTCTTCTCTCTATATCTACTCCCCCACTAATGATTCAGATTCTGGTAATATCATTACTCTACTTCCTTACCCCGCTTTTTTTTTTTTTTTAATGCAATTTCTTCTTTTAGTAATGGATAAAGTTCGAAAATTTCTGTTCGCTTTTTACTTCTTTCTTTTTTTAATTATGTTTTTGGGTGCAGTTGTAAGATACACGCCAGATCAGATTAGCAAGATGGAGGAATCGGTACGGATTCGGAAAGCCAATGAACCTTTGAAGCTTGCCGAACTGGTAGATTTTCCCTTTTTGTCTTTTGCTATCGTGTTTTCTGCTCCATTTCAGCGATTTGCTTTCTTTAGTGAGTTCTTGTATGGGGATTTGAATTAAGAGGATGTGACATGGTTTTTTTTCTTTTTTTGGGGTGGGGGGGATAAAAACGAAGGTGAAGGGAATGAAAGAGGAGCTTAGAAGAGAGGAAACGAGGGTCGAATTGCCGGAGGAGATTAAACAGAGGGTGACTGATGAGATTCTACAAAGATTGAGAAAGTTGAATGTAACTGCCAATGTCACCGAGCAGCGAGGTTGGTTCGTCTTTGGATATTCGATTGGATTCTTGTGGCTGGTTTTATTGTTTGTTTTTATCTTTTGCTGCTTCTTGATGACTGGTTTGGTCTGAACGGATTCCTTGTTATAAATGGAAAAAACACACTGATGCGCTTGACTCAATTGCATTACTCATGCGCTAGACTTATTTGATGCTTGTCTATGCAAACTAGGAATACATTCTGATTGCAAACAAAATGAAATATTAGCTATTGGGCATTACTTCTCTGATATTGCCGTCAAATCTTTGTTCTTACCTTGGAGACCGCAGTCCCATGTCAATACCAACATGTTACTTGTGACATCTTCATCACATTCTTTTTCTCTACTTTTGCGGTGTATATTATGTTGCCTTTCTGCTAACAGCTCCTTTCCTCACATCTTTGCCACAGGCACCTTTGCTTGTTGCCATACTTCTAGCTTCAGCTTCATGATTTAAATGCCAATTTCATACACCTGAATTTTTACCTTCACACTACTGCTGCTATACCACTATTTTTTACCTACGACAACAACAAAACCTTGATCCTATATCTGCTTGGGGTCGGCTACATGAGTCTTTCCTCATCATTCTGTTCTATTGTAGACTGAGTTTGTGGAGATGTGTTATTGTAACCATTGTACCTACATGCCACTAATTTGTCATTTGCAGCATCAGCATTGCTGAGTGTTGCCAGGTTAAGCCACTTATGTTCTAACTGTTCTTGTCATTTTTTTGCCACTCTCAATATTGCTCTGTTTCCTTCTTGGCTTCCATCCGTTACTATTGTTTCCATGCTTCCTTGATTGTGATTGTTATCTTCATGGCTTTTGTTCTCTATCATTATTACCCTGCTGTTTCTCTCAGTCTCCTTTCTTATTATTGTATGAAAATACTAGAGCATTAGCCTTCGTTGTTTATGATCATGAAATGAACCCACCCCTAATCTGCTACTTTAAAGAAGTGGCATATGGAAATTGGATTATTTGTACTTAACTGAATCTTTTGAGGTCAAGGGTTTTTTGGATTAGAAGTGTATCCTTTAAGATTCCTTTTATGAAAGAGTCTAAGTTGTTGAAACCTTTGGTCATCCAAAGATGATAGAGTAACTAGGACAATGATGGAAGAATTGTAAGGGAAGGTTGAATAATTGGCCTTGGAATAGTAGGAATTAAGCTTGCCCAACGTTAAGGTGATCAAACCAAGATGAGAAAAATCTGGTGTCAATAAAAGGCCTTTGTAACATTAAATTTTGTTCATCTATTGTAATTTTACATGAAAAGGAGAGTTTCTTGATAGAGCATAATGTCCAACATACTTATGCATGCGCAAACTATTCATGTGGTCCTCTGGATCCTTCTGGAAATGTCATGTGTTCCACATCTGATAGATATTCTGCATTTTCTGTTTTGGCTGTTTTGTTCTTATGATTACTATTAACACATTGGCACTTGAAAAATACTGTCAGATTTGTACTATTGGCCACTTTCCCCACTCTTCCACTTTTTAGCATATGGCATCATTGTATTGGTCATATGGGTTTTTGGTTTTTCTGTGTTTGTAGATCATCATGATTGATATATTCATTGTTTGTGTTCTTTCTCTTTAAAAGGTATAAAATTTGTGCCTTCCTCTATTTCTCTGCTATGATTCCAATTTCTTTTTATTTAAAGTTAATTAATGTTAGTTCAATTGCATATATAGCTTCTAAATGTTATGACTTGAATTGAAAGAGTATACCCACTTGGGCAAACATTTAGTTCTAGTGTTACACACCTTTGTGGGCAGACGCATAGCTTGTCATAATACTAAAGCTAGGACCTTCAGAAAGTTCATAGTTTTTATCCAGGATGTTTACTTTACTTTTTGTCCATTGGGTCAAATGAAGCAACGTGATGGTTTCTTGAATCTCTTATTAGCTATGGGATAGATATAATTTAGGTTATGCTCCAATGAATTATGATACCATGGTTTCAGTTTGTTAACATTAGCTCTATCTTGCTATTATCTTCTTTGAACAGAAGTGGTGGAGAACTGGCGAAAAGAAAAACTGCAAGAAGTCAAGGATTTGACTCATGGAACAAGTGGACCAAATTCAAGTATTCTGCAGGATCAAACTGGTACTATTTTCACTTTCAATTTGACTCCTGGAATGTTTGCGTCTATGGGAAGCACTTTTGAATTCTTGACACTGCAGTTCCTTACTTTGCCACTCTTCTGCAGAAATGTTAGCAAGAGCCTTGGAATCTGATTGGGCTTTTCTGTCAGAGAACATTGGCCTTTGGATACCTTCTGAAATCGTTAATGTGGAACATGATGATAAGCCAGAGGGTGAAGAAGAGCCTGGTAAGCAAATCCACTTTATTTTTGTCAAATTTGTTGGCCCCTCCTCCCCCATTCCAAAGCAAAAAAAAAATAGGGGGAAAAAAACCAGGCACATGCCTGCCTTAAGAGTCTGCTTTTTACTGGAAAATGTAAAATTGTGGAGGTTTGTCTTTTGATTACCAAGATATACCTTTTCTTTGCAGAAGAAGAAATATTACCTGGCAGGCCAGTTCCACCTGAATGCCATGCTGAGCTTCATACAGATTATGATGGTGCAGCTGTCAGATGGGGCCTCACTCATCACAAGGAAAGTGCAGCTGATTGCTGTCAAGCATGCTTGGACCAGGCAAGAAGGGCAAAGCCAGGTGAAAAGAAATGCAACATCTGGGTTTATTGCCCATCCGAGACAGGGTGTTACTCACCAGATATCTACGAACATAAAATTATGGAGTGCTGGCTGAAATATGTAAGGATCTGCTTGCCTCTTTATGCCTACTTTTCATTGGGCGGACTGCAATCTGATACTTAAGCTCCTTTGTCAAAATGCAGGCAGAAAAGCCAAAACTCAATTTTAAGGACAGATATTCTGAATCATATAGAAGCTCCCACCCAAGGGCTCCCGTGATGGTTCCCTGGGTCTCTGGTGTTACCAGCGCATGAGGCATGATGGCATTATAGGATTGCAAAAGTGGAAAAGTACTGTGGGCAGCGAAGTTTCTCTTGCTAAAGTTTTACAAAGCCAAGAAGCTCTCTTTACTGATAGTATGATGAGGCATTCTTTGCATCTGCACCCGGTGAATTCAGTCTTATGTTTTATCATCTTTTTGTTTTTCCTCCTGAAAAAAGGGAGAACATAAGAGAGAAGCGATGATTCCAAATGGGCTTGGAAGAATCATTTTTGTAACATGGGATGTGTTGTTCATAATGGAGATGACATGGAAGCCGTGCAATCCAATGTCCAAAGCCGAATGCCTTTGCAGTTTATTAACACATTAATGAATACTGACTTTTTTCCAGAGGTTATAGCTTAAGAAAATTGAGTTGGCCGGAACTCGTAAGCAGGGATGAGAAAATATATTTATTGTTGTAACGAGAATGAAAAGAGTTTACCAGTACCCTTTTTTAATTTTTTTTTTTTTATTTGGGGTGGCTAGTGAGTTTCCTCACCTCAATCAAATGAAACAGAATATAATGGCAAGCTTTTTCTTTGGATCTTGGCGGAAGTGCATGATTGAGATTGGATTAGGGGCCTCGACGTAGCAACATTTAATCACCTGCAACCTCTAAGCATTTAAACATAGTTGGCTGACTTCATAAGTAAATTAAAGTTTATTTCAACGTCAATTCATGGTTGTTTGTAGGCAGTAAGGGCTCTTTCAGCTTCTCGGCCTGCATATTCTGTGGGATAAATCAAAAAAATAGTTGTTAATATATATATATATATATATAATTTATTTACTAATTCTTATTTGTGGAGATAAAGTATGTGGAATATTTGGGATGTATCTCAGTTGTTAATATGTATTTTTATAGGTTGATCCAAGATATAATGTTTGACTTATTTTTTTCATTTAATTTTAATATATTAAAAATAATTAGTAATATTTAGAGTTGAATTGGAAAAAAGTAAAAAAAAAAAAAAAAAAAAAAGAAAGAAAGAAAAAGAAAAGTTTAGGATTATATTGAATATTTTAGAAAAATAGAGGATAATCTTTTACTTTATCCCTGTATGCTGTTAATCCCCAGTCCAAGTTGTCAAAACCACAAAGTATATATATATATATATATATATATAGATGGTAGCATTACACGGCATATCAATGAAAAAGAAGAACGTATCACATAACACCTGCTACTGATCATTGTTGATATGGTTTAACGGGTAACTAATTTTACTGACACACGTATCTAATTCTATTAATCTATCAGTAAACTACCAATACACATAACTCGTATATATCGGTAATGTTAATGTATAAGTAGTCATGCCTGCTTATCAGTAGTTTGCTAAAAATCAGTTTGTTTCAGAAGTATCTGCTCAAAATTAGTTTTGGAGTTGTCAGTAGAGTGTATATAAGTTATCCGTGATACTTTTGTTTCTTTTATAATTTGATTCCGTCTTCCCACAACTTTGGTTTTGTCACTCAGAATAGTACCGGGAGATTCTGTTGCTTTATCCGGGAAGCAATGCCTAATTCGCTGGGGGGTGTGCCGTTCAATGGTTAGAATCGTTAAAAGCTCCACTTTCTTGGTATCGCGGGTGCTTTTATTAGTTAAAAAACTTCGTAATTCTTGCAATCTTAGTTCGCCAATATTCTCTTGCACAACTACTTTTTAAGGAAGCTGTTATTAATTCGTTAATTTTGAGAGAAATTTCAATGCGAGACTTCAAGTCTCTCTTCTCTGGAGTATAGCCTTTTGTGGTTGATCACGGGTTTCAGGTCGAGAATAGGAGATCCTCTTCTCATGCAATTATATTTCGCGGTAACATAAAAAATAATATTTTTATTTAAATATAAGATATAATAAATATTTTTATCATCTAATTCATAATTTAATAATTTTATTAATAAATTATAAAAATATCTTATATGTTTAATTAAATTTAAAAATAATTAAATTAAATAAAAAATTACTTTTTACATTATAATAATTTTTAATTAATTACTCATTTAAATTATAAAAAACTTTAATTTAAAAATTATTTTTTATATTAACATTATTAGTTAAACTCGTCATCCTCCTCGTATTAAGCTAACGTTCTGAATTTTACTATTTTTATATGTTTTTAACAATTTTTTTCCTCCTCCAAATTCCCAGTCTGGCACTGTTTAAGCGGTTTGTCTTAGACGTTTGAATACGGCGTCGTTCTCAATAAGGGGCAGAAATTAGGGTTTCAAGAAAGATAGATCATTTTAGTTCAGGAATTGGGTATTTTGATCTAGAGCGCCGTGTGTAGCAATGCTTCAATGGAAGGACTCTGTACGAGAAACTTACTATGACATTCTTTGTATAAAAGAAGATGCAAGCTACGAAGAAATCCGTACGAGTTACCGATCTGCGATTCTCAGTTATCATCCCGACAAAGTGCAGCAAAACACATCTGATCCTCGTAGTGGGTCAGAGGAAACATTCTTGAAGGTGCAGAGGGCCTGGGAAGTTCTCGGCAATCCGAGGTCACGAGAAATTTACGACAGTGAGCTGCGAGCTTCGAGAGACGACACGGGAGTCTCCGAAGAAGTCAGCTTGGAGGATATGGTGATTGAGCATGACGGACAAGTCTTGGAGCTGTTTTACCAGTGTCGGTGTGGCGATTATTTCTCGGTTGATTCTTTGGAGCTGGCAGATATGGGGTACAAATTGTTGAGGAGGGAAGAAGATGATGAGGTGTGTTTTGAGATGGCGACGATGACGACAACAACAACAACTGATGCTTTGCCGGCTTCGGTTGTGCTTCCTTGTGGTTCTTGTTCTTTACAGGTTCGCCTGTTGATTGGTTCAGAAATTAAGGTTCCAATTGGCGATCGCCTATAATTTTTTATTTGGTGAAATTTTTGGTTCCAGGGTTTGGGAGGTGAAGGCAATTAAAATTGGGATTATGGGGTGTGCAACTATGAACAATGCCTGATGTGTTTTCTAAAAAGAAAAAAAAAAAAAAAAAGAAAAATGTACTGCAGACTATTTGGAAAAGAAGAGAGGTTACTGTTCTTAACTCCTGCACCTCCAACTGTGAAGCCACCTAATGATCAATATCAACATGACGAAGTTTTGAAGTCTGAACTCTCAAGACGAATGACACTTTTAAAAGCCGTTTGTTAGTGGTTAAACAAGACCATCTTAAACTCTTGTGTGCCAGTACCATTAGTTCCAGTTCAAGCCGTATCAATGGGCTTAAAAGCTTGCAATTTTCCTAACAAGGTTTGCAATGCATAGAATAAAGGTAAATAAGACCTTTCAGCCATTTGCTTTTATCATTACTTCTTCTGCATCCGTTGATTATAACAGCCACCAGAATTAAGGCTCAGTTATTATTGGCCTCACAATCCCCACTACAACCATTTCAAATTACAAAGATCCAATTACCCGATGGTGGCCTGGTCAATTCTTGATTTTTGAATGCTCACAAGAAAGAAAAAAATCTGCAAGCATTCTTGAGATTGATTTTTCATATCTAATTTGTTATTCCAATAATCTTCTTCTTATTATTAGTCCTGGTGGATTCATTTTCATATCTAATTTGTTATTTGAATAATCTTCCTCTTATTATTAGTCCCCGTGGATTAGGGAAGATGGGTTCTTAAGAAGGAAGCTCCAATTGGAGGGTCTTTGATGGAATGAGAAGTTTCTCATCAACCCCAGGTCTTATAGCAGAGATTGACACTGCCATTTCAAATTGGAATTTGTCTGTGCCACTAAGCTCCTTGAGTTGCCATTTCCTTCCCAACAAAACATTAAAGGCTTAGAATCTTGCACAGTTCCTCAATATGATGCCTGAATGGCAGATGAGGGTTACAGAGCAGGATGGGTGGCATTGGCTGCTGGAAAGCTTGATGAGACTCTTCAATTGAATGTTTATCTCACCTAATCCCCTCCTGATAATAACTTTGCCGTTGCCAAGCTTCAGTCTCTCATTTCCCTTAGATCCCAGCAACTCCACAGATTGCCCAGTTGCTTACTGTTGGTATGCTCTAATTCTTGGTGTACTTAGTGGAGCCAGTAAGCCAGTTCAAAGTGACCTTTACTTGTCATCTTACTATAAGTCTTTGAACCAAGTTTGAAGTGGTTTCTATTTTGCTTTTATGATTCTTCACTCATTTGTTTGGCAAATGCTGATTTCACCCTCCTCCAACCAAAAAATAATAATAATAATAATCATCAAAATCTGCAAATTGTAGTGTCTACTGGGGATGTACTTTGATGTAAATTGTGGACAACTTGGTATTCGTTGACTTAGGTCATTGAGATGAGATTTCACAATGTAAAGCTTTTGTCCTCTAAAAAAATGTTTTGCTGTCATCAGTTCACACTTTTAGATAGTCTTCTAGAATCAAGAACAACTTTTCAGCAAAGAGATTTTAATGATGAAGTAGAATCTTTGGTTTGCTGTAGTTATATGTAAAGATTGAATGGATCCTGGAATTGAGGGTTTTTGGAGAGAATTCAAGGCAGAGCCTTTATTTTTCTACTTAAAAAGCATGCAGTCAGGAAATGTATGCTACAGTAGTCTTCTAGAATGAAAAACAACTTTTCAGTGAAGAGATTTTAATGATGAAGTAGACTCTTTGGTTTGCGGTAGTTGATGTAAAAGATTGAATGGATCATGGAATTGAGGGTTTTGGAGAGAATTCAAGGCAGAGCCTTTATTTTTCTACTTAAAAAGCATGCACTGTCAGGAAATGTATGCTACAGTAGTCTTCTAGAATGAAAAACAACTTTTCAGTAAAGAGATTTTAATGATGAAGTAGACTCTTTGGTTTGCTGTAGTTGATGTAAAAGATTGAATGGATCGTGGAATTGAGGGTTTTGGAGAGAATTCAAGGCAGAGCCTTTATTTTTCTACTCAAAAAGCATGCACTGTCAAGGAAATGGATGCTACAGTAGTCTTCTAGAATTAAAAACAACTTTTCAGCAAAGTGATTTTAATCATGATGTAGACCCTTTGGTTTGCTGTAGTTGATGCAAAGATTGAGTGGATCGTGGAATTGAGGATTTTGAAAGAACTGAAGGCAGAGCCTCTATTTTTCTACTTAAAAAGAATGCACTGTCAGAAGATGTAAGCTACAGTAAATATGTAAGATTGATTTTCCTTGGAGCCTACTTCAAGTTCCTTAAGTGATCAGCCCCAATATTTTCTTAAGTAATTGGTATCTTAAAAGTGATTCAAATAGTTGCAGTTACGGATCTTGTAATACTGAAATTGTACAGGGGATAAGAGAGTTGGATATTTAGATCCTTGATGGACAGAATTACTGTCGAGAGGTTTCCAGAGTGAAAGGGTTAAGGAATATGAATTCCGCTGCTTCGAAGTTGAAGTTAGTTCTACTTCTTCTGTGGCATGGAATAATCACTTAATAACTGACTGAAAAGAAAAGCATTTTGTGGGCAGAAGTGCTGGTGAGGCTTTTTATCTCGATGTTTCTTGGTCACACAATAAAAGGTTTTCTCTCAAATTCTGGAATCTGCCTACAAAATGGCTTAAAGGTTTCTCCTTTGCTTTTGGTTTTTGAAAGGCCTTTTCAGGAATAGGAATGGATAGGTGAAAGGTGGAAAGAATGCAAGGTTTGGGTCAAAGGGTAAATTTCAAAGTCCAAAACAGTTTCCTTTCCTCTCCTGTCATCGTCCTTTGTTCTCCAAGTTGAAAGGTGAAAAAATTGTACGACCGGTTATCGAAATCTCTTTCCTTGAAACAACTAAATACTGGAAATGGAGCTTGCAAGGTTTAGTGCTAGTGGCAAACTTGTTACATATTACTTGCATTTCTCCATTTAAGATTCTGCTGGGGTTTTGAAAATTTGCTTTTTCTCTATTAGCTCGATAATTTTAGCAGTTGTTCGACTCACGTTATCGATCATACTGGGTAAATTCACACCTTTAATTTTTTAATTGAAGGTTGAGGTTTTAGGTGTAGGTAGATGAACTAGTAAATTTTTCAAATTTTTACAAAACAAACAAGTACTTGACTAGATCACGACCGTTCTAATTTCTCCATTGATGTCAGCTATTATCCCTCAAATTTCTATTCTCATAGTAACTTTTCTTTTCTGCTTTTATTTTTCTTTGGGTAGCTTCCGATTCCTGTAAGGTAGTGACATTCCACCTGACTACTCATATTTACGTTGGCATTGGCATCGGCATCCTCTGCCCTTATTTCCGTAACCCAAGAAAAAACATTCCTGGACGGTTCTTTTTCTGTGTAATTACTTCTGGGGCTGTGCCTCAATGCTGGCATGTTTACGCCTCTGCACGATTTGGTATTAAACCTTATTTCACAACTTAAGCCTGAAATGATGATTCCTGGAATGCTAAAATCAGCACTCGGCTTTTTGACACATGGATTATCTATATTAAAAATTGAGGGTCCTATTTCCCCAATTTGCGGTGTTTCTCTATTTTTTAGCAATCAGGAAGCTGCAGGGCTATCTATTCTGTCTCGAAGTTTGTCGACTGTCTTAAGGCTGGAGCGAGCCAATATTTTTCAGCAAGTGCAAGGCCACTGTCATAATGTGACCTTGATGTGCTATTTCTCTGTAGGCTCCTGTATCCCTGATGAAATTGTCAAATTCCACCAAAGAACCGGTTCTCCAATATGGGGTTATTTTATCAGGAAGAGCCACTATATTCATCCAGGAAATGCAAGTTCCTGGCTGCAACTTGGAAGGATGTGTTTTCTAATTGCCATGCTTGTGGCGGATGGGCTTCAACCACAGGCTCAGAGCCGAAGCATCCAGCAGGTGAACTTGATGATGGAGATGAAGAATTGATTTTTCTCCATGGCATATATAGTCTCCTCATTTTCTATCCTCCCCAGCCAATTTTTTAGTAATTATAGCATGCTTTTCTGATATCCAATTGTTGCTTCAGATTGTTGTTTCAGAAATTCGAAGCTGAGCCATGGCGAAGTTGAGACACAAGTCTTTGTGCTGACAGACAGCTTTTCCTGCGCTTCCTCAGCGAGGGCAGGATAATCGCTCATCACCCCATAAGCTATACAGAAAAAGGGTGATGTTGAAAACAACACGAAGGAAGATGAATTCTCGTCTGTCAGGCGCTGTGTCTCCTGTTGCTCTGAGTTCCTTGAGCAAAGAAACATTTCCTTCTGCTATGACAAACTTCTTCCTCTGTTCAAGCTTCAATAAATTTGAGTTTTTGGATTTTCAAAGGGGATCTATAGTCACAGAATTCTGTCACTGTGAAGGATGGCAGTTTGGTTTATGCAGAAGGCCTTGTGACTTCCTCATTTGCCCAATTCTCCTTCCAAATCTCGGTCATGGCGTAAGGGAAGAAGAATAGTTAAACTGCATCACGTTGACACTTATTCTGACCTTGGCGTTAGAAGCAACAGACACCGCAGAATCAAGAGCACAATTATACTCTGGAATTTTATCCTATGTAACACTCACTGAACTTGTACACAAGTAATGAAATACAATGTATACATCCACCAAGCCACAAGACAACATCTGCAGGGTGCCGGACTAGCTCTCTCTCTCTCTCTCTCTCTCTCTCTCACACACACACACACACACACACACAACATCTGTAAACATATTGCCCCATTTTTATTTCCTCACTACCCAATCTTTGTTATATACACCATCTCAAAATAGAAATTTGGTCGATAGACCTTAAGAATTATTAAACATCATAGGAAAACAAGAATGAGAAAATTTTCAACTGGACATAAAATGACATCAAATTGTTGACATGGATGCCGTTTTATTTTCAGATCAAACTTTTAAGTTGGAAGGTTTCTCTGGAGAAAATACATCATGTCTCCTACTATTCCAAAACATGGCTCCAAACTCAAAAAACTCACAGTTACATCAAACCAGAAGTGCCAAAGACTGTCTTACTCTTCCAAAACATGGCTCCAAACTCAAAAGGCTCACAATTGCATCAAACCAGAAGTGTGCCAAGGACTAAGCTCTTTGTTCAACATAAGAGCCGGCAAGACCAGAAGTGCCCAGAACAGTGACCTGCAACCAGATGACCAAACAAGGTCAATAAAGGAATGACAACTATACATACAACTGTAACACTGACACAAATACAGAAATGGAAAAAGCTAGGGGCCAGCCAGTCATTGGGTTTTCATCCAAACTTCAGGTCACAGTTCTCATGGATGGTTTCCTTTCTGAAGGAATCTGCAATTCAACATCCTATTTGTGAACAAAATGAAATATCAGTTGTCTCTTAGTTCACACCTCTTATCCTTAGTAAAGTCGTCAATCACAAAGATGACTCCAGCAATTTGTAAAGCTTGACTGCTATAAATTTTACGGGTTACTAGATGACAGTTCTATAACTCAGTGACCATTTTGCAGAAATCTGTAGTATTTAGAATTATGCAATAAATTTCATTACCTTCCACCACTCTGCAGCAAGTCCACCACACCTCATTTTCAAGTATATCATCTTTGATCCCAACTCTGTCTCTACCTTTTTCCGTAAATAATTTTCATCAGGCCCAAATGCTTCCAAATAGGCAGTATACCGTTGGAAAACAGTGCGAAGTGCATCACTATATTTCTCTGACAAGGGCTTTACATCCTACAGATGAAATGTGACAATCAAATGTAAGAATTGCTGAAACAGAAACAAGCAGAAACTGGATTCATGGAATATTATACAAAGTAAGCTACCTCGCCCATGTATCCAATGCTATCATCAAGATCCATTTTCAGAGAAATCAGTATGCCTCCAAATTCCTCAACTGCTTCAGCTGCACGGAAAACATTTGCCAATATCTCTTGGCCTGCCTTGTCATCAGTGTTTTTAGACAGCGCCTGCTTCACATCATAGACGACAGAATCAGGGAGCTCATCCCAACTTTCAGCCATCAAGTCCTTAAAAGCATTTAGAACTTCAGGGTCTTGTATGACAGGCATGTGAGTCACATCCTCACTAAAAGATCGTTTCTTTCCCATCCCCAACGCAAATGGAGACCCAAAATCTGCAAACATTGGCATCAAAAGTGTCAAATCTGTGAATCCACACAACAATGGTATTCAATTAAGGAATTTTGCTACCTATTTACTAATTGACTTACTGTTTGCATAAGCATGCATGGCCATCTTAATAATCAATAACAGTAGGTTATTGTATATGTATTTACAGTGTTATTTGAGAGATGTAACAGTACAAGAGAAGAGATACTTGGAAATAACGATTTGATTTTAAATGAAAGTATATGGACGCCCCTCAGACAATGTCTCTCAAATGTAAATAATTCAACTAATGAAAGTTTTCATTTATAGCATCTAACTATCAATTTCTTGATTGAATTGATACTCAAATTGGAACTGGCAAAAACAGAGATTAAGCAATAATCGTCAAAGAAACAACTGAGCGTTTGACGTTTAATAATTATTATAGAATTTCAGCTTTTAAGTCGAACAGACTTGACTTCAATATGAAAAATCAAAATTAAAGCAGTGTGAGTCAATTTTAAGATCAACTATTTACATCCAAAATGATCATTGCTTGATTGTTTTTGCCTTTTTTTTTTCAAGGTTTCCAAAGAATTGTATAAAAATCTAAAATTTCAATCTCAACCAAAAAAGAGAGAGAGAGAAAATCCCAAGAAAGAACATTTCAAAAAATTAAAAATCAAAAATCCAAATAACACATACAGGGTCAACAAAGCAAAGCACCTTTTTTTTTTAAGAAAAAAAAAAAAGCATAAATTAGAAGTTATAAAAATGTCTCACAAAATGCAACCGGAAAACGGAATTGAACAAATAGAACATAAAAACATTAAAAAAAAGTTACGAGAGGGGAGGCGTGTAGTCGGGGCCGCAGCGGAAGTCGAAGAAGAGAGAGAGAAGAGGGATCGAGAAGCCAAGTTGTGGCAGAGCAACTGCTGCTGGGCGGTCGCAGAGGCAGTTGTGGCGGCGGCGAAGCATGCAGATCTAAACCAGGTAGCTCGTCGGTAAATGGACCTCAGTAAAACCATCTTCTCCACCGATACTCCGATCTCTCCCCCTAGCTTTCCCTTTCTCTATTTGTGCGAAAAAATGAAGGTTCTTCAAAAGTAAATAATATATGTGCTGGTAGGCGCTGGGCCTAGTAGTCTGGGCCGGGGATTGATGGTTAATTCTTCCATTTTTATTCTTGTCCTTTTCTGTTCTCCCTTTTGGGCTTTTCATATGGGCTAAGAGATAGTTAACTTGGGCCGAGAGTAT
Organism: Rhizophora apiculata; assembly: GCA_037832385.1. Classification (NCBI taxonomy): domain Eukaryota; kingdom Viridiplantae; phylum Streptophyta; class Magnoliopsida; order Malpighiales; family Rhizophoraceae; genus Rhizophora; species Rhizophora apiculata. Next base: position 263,584 of record CM075430.1, on the reverse strand, counting down.
TGCAAGCAAATGACACTCTATGGGGCAGCTAGGGAAATCAATTCCTGTCTACCCCAAGCCCAAAGGCCCTAAGGAAGGCTAGAGGGCTGGTTGAACGGAAGTGCACGTGTTTTTCTGAGATACTTACGTGATTAAAATTTTAAATTTAATTATTTGCTTTGCAAATCTAATTATCTTTAATTAACGAAATTTCAATTGTTATAATAATAAAAAAAAAAAAGAAAGAAAAAAGAATAATTCCGTCGTCTATGTTCTAATACTGTAATATTTCTTGTGACGGCCATATTTTTGTTGGGATAGTGTCTCAGTCAAAGTACTCGTTAGATTCTTTTCACTAGCACTCTTTCTATTTTTATATTTTTCTTCTCGACAAATTCCCTTACGAGATAAAACTGTTTATGTTTTGATCATTGTTAAAAACTTTAGGTCCCTTCGCTTTGAAATGGCTCCGTCGTCGTTTGCAGCATGGTACCATTGACTTAATAATTTTAGGAACCATACCAAAATTAGTGATAAACTTGTTAATCCGTGCTATTTCCCTATAGTTTCCTCAAATGCAACAATTTTCTTGGTTTCGTTCGTAGAAAAATTTATGATTACTTCTTCTATGGAAGTGCCACCACTTAGAGTAAAGGTATATACAATGTACAATTTGCTATCATCGCTATCAAAATGTAAACTTGAATTTAAATGTGGCCCTAAATACTGATTTCATCTTTTCTGTATAAGTATTTTATGATGTTTTTGATTACAATATGGTGACATTTACCTAGAGTAGCCTAATAGTCTCTACTCAAAGAATGTAAGACAGACAACTGGCCTCGTACATAGCATGACATACTTGGTGGGTCTTCTTGTATTGAACCTCATATTAACTCGATGCCTTGGGGTTCATTTATTTGGCCTAAGCGCTTAATATAATTAACAAAATGAATGAATGAAGATTTTTTCATTCATGTCTGACCTATTGTATATATTCACTCATGACATTTGGGGACGAATAGCCTTAATCTACACACAAACTCCATAAGAAACAGGATCTACATATTTATTTATTTTTTTTAAAATTATTTTTCATGTTTTGTTATAAATAATTTATTTTATCAAAAAATAATTATAATTTTAAAATGAGTACTCCCTACATTTGGGATAAGAAAGAAGTCATATGAATAGTTCTAAAAAAAATTATGGGGCAAAAAAAAAGAAGAAGATAATATTGAAATTGAGAGGAGGTTAAAAGGTCATTTATGAAACTATTTTGTATTATTTACGCACAAAAAACATGTATATGGTCGGGGTAGGGGTGTACATGAAAGTGCCCAATTCACTTAATTTAATCAAAACTAAATTAAAATTGTCCCAAACAGATTGATTATGGTTTGTAATTTAAATAGATCGCACTTAATGGTTTGGTTACAGTTGTAGAAATCCAAAAATCTCCAAAATCAAATCGAGTACCTTGTATTACTATGTCCAAAAACTATTTTTCTTTCGTTTTGCATTTTCATTCTCTATTTGCTTGTCCAGGTTCAACTCTAATATTTATTTCGTTCTCGTGTTGTGTTGGGTATTTAGCTAAGATTCAAATTTGGCATCCCATTTCTTTTTTCTTCCCAAGATCCTCTCTCTCTCTCTCTCTCTTGAGTAAGAAAGAAATTTCATTCAAACTCATAAAAGCTGAACATCATTGTGAATGAGAGAGGCAGCACCTGAAATCTCGTTGTTTCCATGATTTCTCTCTAAGATAGGATTAAGTAAAACGGGCTACAGAGTGCGTGACCTCATTAAATTTTTAGTCTATATGCAATGCTAAAAGAAGTGAAGTTGATGCGTTGAAATTATGATTTAAGATAAATATAAAAAATATATATATTTTTTCAAATAATAATTAAAAAAATAATATTTTATTATTATATATTAATTTAAATTTAAATTAATTACAACCACTTACTTTGAAATTAGATAAAATTTGATAACTGATATGATCACTAACTTTTGTAAATCATCAACGCACTTTTATAAAAAGTATTTGCTATATGATTTGATTAGTATTACAAAAATCTTATTATAAGGCTATATTTGTAGATTTTAGCTCATAAATAATTATTTTTAAACATTTAGTGGCCTATTTTCAGTTATATTGATTACAACCACAGGATGATTTGTGCTATCGTTGTTGTTTCGATTGGTCTGTTTTTCATATAAATAATCGAATGTTTTGACCAGTTTCGCATTGTTTGAGGTCGATCGGAAGACTAGTGCTAGGACCAATTACATGGTGCGTATATGTCAATATATATCTTCTTCTTTTTGTTTTTCCCATGTATGCATAATTGATTTCAAGAGAAGAAACGCCGATAATTGTTTGCAACATAATTGAACAAATTGATTTCAAGTTGTCTGAAGAAGATGCTGATGGACGTGGTGACAAAAACGATTAGTCATCGATAGATTTTATCAACTTCGAAGTTGAACCCATAATCCACAGCTTACAGAATTTCATTAATTCTTTACCTGTTAATTTTGTTGGGGTCAAGAATCAATTTAGCCAGTTTCGTTTTAATTTGACATATTACTTGGAATCTGTCCTCGATCAATTTTCCATAAGAAGATATGGTATTATGCAAAGAAATTAAAGCAGTTGCTATATTCACGTTACTCGTGCTCTCGACGTGAAAAAAGTTAGTTCCTCGAGGGTAATTTCCTTTCAACCGGAGAGGATTTGACCTAGAAAATACTAAATTACGTTATAATTTTATTTTTTAATTAATTTATTTATTTTATAATATTTTAATATAATTAAAAATTTTAATTAAATTATCTAAAAAATATATATAAATTATTTAAAATTTTGTTATTAATTATTTAAAAATATTTTTATTCAATTATTAAATATTTTTATTTAAATTATAATATATTTTTAATTATTAAAATAATTTTATTTATAAATATATATAAATTAAAAAATTAAATTATTTAAATTTAAAATAAATTAATAAAAATATTAAATTTATCCATAATTTTTTAAAAAAAATTACTTTTTTAAATTTAATTAAATATCAATTTTTATTTATATTAAATGCTACGTTAAATAATATTAAAGGTTGGTTTTGCCTCCCTTGATATCATCTCAACGTCACAACGTGTAGAATTTTTAGGCAAAATGTCGTGCGGAGTTGTCCAAAAGACCTTCGTGATTTCGTGGAATGGACAAAAATTTGTTGGCCCCCAGAGGGGAGAAAGCTATTATTATTCACTACACCCTCCCGTCAGAGTTGCCCCCCAAAATTATAGCCACTTTAGCCTCGGTGGGTCGAAAACAATTCATATTTTACGGGTCTGAGCAGGAAGTCTTGTGGTCCATATTGTACGGGTAGATATCTTAAATGACCGCCTTAATGAGGACCTTTTTTTTCTCCTGAATCCAACCAAAGACTTTTTTTCCTTCGCCTATTCCGTGGTAGAAAGGAACTCAACATTAACAATTTAATTAGAAGATAAAAAACAAACCAAGTCAAACTGACGTTTTGCACATTCCTAAATAGCCGCCCGCGGCCCTCACGGATGAACACATAGTAGCTTTCCTTATTTTTCCCACAAACCACCTGGCATACGCACATCAATACACTTCTAGCCCTTTTGATTTTTCCATTTTCTTTTTTCTCTTCATTTCTTTAATTTTGGGTTCACCTCACACTTGGATGACATAAAAATCAATCAGTTTTTAAGGCCATGAAAGCACACACATCCCTAACATATTCTCACACTTTGTTCAGTCGGCACGCTCCTCTATAAAAGGAGTAAAAATCTCCTCCAACTCGTCATAGAAGGCAGGAGCAGGAGAGGGTTATCAATCGCTAATCAGTATTCATTAGATAACTGGCTGGAGGAAGCGGAAAGAGGTATGGAGGTTACGCGAGTGCTTCACATGAACGAAGGAGATGGTGAAACTAGTTATGCCCAAAATTCTAACTTGCAGGTGGATTGTGCTCCCATAATTTTAATTTCTTTTATCCACGTTATTCTAACACCAATCTCTTATTCCTTTCAATTTCTATAAGCTGCTGAATATATATATATAGTAATACACCTTTTTGGCAATGGCTTGCAGAAGGAGATAATGAAAATGGCGAGGCCAATTCTGGTGAAAGCTACGACCGAAATGCTGAGCAACATCAAACCTGTCCCTACGATAATCAGCATCGCGGATTTGGGTTGTTCATCTGGGCCCAATTCCTTATTGGCAGTATCCGAGATAATCGACTTCATTGAAGCCAAATGCAGCGATCTCGGGCTTCAAGCTCCAGAGCTAAGCATCTTCCTGAATGATCTTTATCTCAATGACTTCAACTGTGTATTTCGGTTATTGCCAGAATTCTACAACCAATTGAAGAAAGACAAGGGAACGAGCTTTGGGCCATGTTTTGTATCAGCCACTCCGGGTTCTTTCTACGGTCGGCTGTTTCCCAGCATGAGCATGCACTATGTGCACTCTTCTTCTAGTCTGCACTGGCTCTCCCAGGTTAGCATGTTAAATGATTGCATTGCATCCTACATGTCCTGTTGTTGATAATGGAATTGACCACTTTATAACCCAATTTCCCATTTATGAGTTACTCTGTTACGAAGCAGATGGCCTTGCAGGTCTTGTTTTGCCTCCGTTGAGGTACCTCTCACTTTGATTTAATGTGTTGATAGCAAAGGTAATTTTGACTCCGTACTATGAATCTTTACAACTCTATCCCCGTTGATGCGGTTGAGGGACCCATGAGCAAAAAGTCTCAACGATTTGGTTGGACAGAGTTTCATTCGGTGATGCGCTGCCTTTTCCCCGCGGACGCAAAACTCTTCTTTTTCCTGGTTTTTTGTACGTCACCCGCCCCACAGTTTTAGAAAATAAGTGAATCTTATTGCATCCGAACGCATGACATTGTCGTGTGAACTGAGAGAAGACCCTTAATAATTAAAAATTTAAATACCTATCTTAAAGCTTTAAATTTAAATTCTAAGTGAGGCGGTATTTAATTTATGAAAAATAAGAGATCATTATTTATTATATGATTTATGATTTACTAAATTATCATATTAAAAAATAATTAAATAAATTTTCGTATCACCCAAAATTTCAAATTGTAGACCATTATTGCATTAATGTAACCCTAACGTGAATTCTACGCCTATTTAAGATGTAGGGGACGTCAACAAAATCTATCCCATGGGTGTTTAAATTGTAATTTCCTTATCTAAGCAATAAAAAATGAAATGTATTTAGCCTTAAAACAAAATGCAAAATTGATAAACGACAAAGTAATAATCTCTTGGGCAAGTTGGGTTCAATAAACATGCAGGGTGCGTAAGTGTTTAAAAAAACCGAAGGTAAAGATGCAAGTTGAGCTTCTTTTTTTTTTTTTTGATTTTTACTTCCTACTAAAATAAACATTTGATCTTGTGAAGATATGATTATTTTTTAATTAGAATATAAAAAAAATAAACTTAAATTTTTATAGATTTTTATAATTAAATTTTAAACTATTTAAATTTTTATATTAATCATAAACTTTTAAAATTTGTACCAAACAAGTATTTTTTAGGGTAAAAATAGACACATCCTTAAATATTTGCATTGATTAGATATAATTTATTGATAATCTGATAACTTTTTATTTAAAAAAGTATTTATTTTAAAAAGATTTTTTTTCAGTGCATTTGAAAAGGATTTTCATCTTGTGAACATATGATATTTTTTAATTGGAATGTACAAAAAAAAATATTAGTTCTAAATTTTTATACATTTTTACAATTAAGTTTATTATTATTTTTTTGAGTTTTCACATGCAATAAATTGCTTTTTGATGTGTAGCCGTTTAGGAATCATGAACAGTTCTGGTATATAATCAACTATTCTTGTTATAAACGCATAGGACTGCCACCAACATCGAAGTATCCTGGTCATGTTCTATAATGCTCATGGTACGTGACACAGCCATTTCTCAATCCATGGGAAAGCATGGCTACATTTTGATTCTAGGTGCCTAGAACTTCAATATTCCCCATTCTTTATTTGCGACAAATAGTGGTTAATTGTGTATAATAACTCACTGGAGAAATGAGATGGAGGAAATTAAATATGAATATTCATTACAGTTTGATCTCATGACTCCATTAGATAGGGACACTCTTCTTGAGACAGGTATACAGAGCACAAAATCAAAGTGCAATTATAATGTAAATTTATGGGCAGGTTCCACCTGAGTTAGACAGCGAAGCGAAGGAGGCCTTAAACAAGGGAAAGATTTATATATCAAAGGCGAGCCCGCGTTGTGTGTCAGATGCATACTCCCGGCAATTTCAAAAGGACTTTTCGCTGTTCTTAAAATCACGTTCGGAAGAAATAGTTCCCAATGGTCGTATGGTCTTGTCCTTCTTGGGCAGGAGATCCGCAGACCCCACCACCGATGACAGCAGCCATCAATGGGAGCTCCTTGCAGAAGCTCTGATGACCCTAGTTTTAAAGGTGCACTCCTTCATGCTTGATATATAAGATCAAATTATACTTATCTTATTGTATAGCATAAATGACTCTTATTCACAAGCAACTCATAAAACTGTACATATCCATCACCACTCCCGGTCCTTATCAACAAAATTAGAGGAAAACAAAAATTGCAACAACATCCAACAAAATTGTCTCAAAGGTGGCTCTATAGCTGATCCCAGTTAGAAAATAATAATAATAATAATAATAATCATAAAACAAAAGAGAGAGAATATGCTTGTGATTGAATTTTAAAATTTGATGACAAACATTACTTATAGAAATTAATTGTTGGAGTAGCCAGTATACACAAGACTAACATTAAACAGAATCAATTTTGAGTAATTTGGCTAAATGGTCGATATGCATTGGCAGAACAAGATCGAGGAGAAGAATGTAGACTCCTTCAATGTCCCATACTATGCTCCGTGCGCCGAGGAACTGAAGTTGGAGATACAAAAGGAAGGGTCGTTCCTAATTGATGGCCTTGAAACCTTCGAAGTAGACTGGGACGCAGGTGGTGGGAAAGATGCACACGTGGCATTCGCTACACAAACTCGAGGGCAGACAGTGAGCAAGACAATCAGAGCCCTGGCGGAATCCATGCTAGAATCTCAATTTGGAAAAGACATAATCGACGAATTATTCCTGCGGTACGAGGAGATTGTGGACGATTATTTCTCAAAGTCTACGCCGAACTGCTTCAACTTTTCTATTTCTATGGTTAGAAAAGACCAGAGGATTGCTTATTGAGGAGATTGGATAAGAAAGTTGGAAAGCATTGCCTATGTTATGGGAACTTTGCTGATTCTCTCTCGGTTTTATGATTTTATCTAATATAGTCAATGCATATGAACATGTGATTTTAAGAATTTAAGATTGGATGCAGATTATTACTTAAAATAATTGAAGCAATAGAAGGCTTCATGTTATGAGCGACTGTGGTTGTGTATTTTGTTTCTTTCCATTTATGAAGATAATAAAAATTGTTCTATCATTCTTTTTTTTTTTTTTACATAATTTCCTTTTTTTTTAAATAATTAAAATTTAAAATTTTTAATTACTAAAATACTTCTTAAGTAATTATTTATTTTTAATAACAATGATATAACAATAATTCTTTAATCTCATAATATATACTATTTTATACGCTACTTATGTCGTTTGAAAGTTAGAAAAAAAAAAAGAGTAAAATCGTTTCTTTTCTCCATTTCATGGGGAACCGGGCAAGAAGACATGTATCTCCTCTTAAGGTTTGTGCTGGGCAGACGAATCTTTTACATTTTTTCCTCACCTCGTTAATAATAGCATTGCTAAGACAGGTGAACCCTTTTATCTATCTTGCATTATTATATATTTTAGACATAAATTTATTTTATATTACTATATCTATTAATTATATATTTATATTTTATATTATTAAATAAAATTAAAAAATATAAAAATATAAAATTTATAATTATAAATGAACCCGTATTAATTATTAGAATAAAATTTAATTTTAAAAATAATACTTAACATATATTTTTACTAATTTATTTTTTATTTTTACATTACATTACATTTTTAACTATTTTTTCTAAAATTTTATCCCTTTCAAATTTTTAAACCATCTTCAACAATTTAATTTAAAAAAAAAAAAAAACAAAAACTAACCACTCAAACCAACCTTTGTTGTCCCTTCCGCCCTTACCTAGCTCTGCCCGAACACATGTAATGGTCTTACCCTACTCGCCAAGCCACCTCACATTCGCCCACGTGCCACACATGTACCGTCCTCATTTTGCCCACAAACTCGCTTTTAGCGAATTTGCTTCATTTGTTTGATTCTGGGTTCACCTCACACATAGATGGGGTCAAAATCAAGTAGCTTGAAAAAGCGTGTGGTTATGAAGACAGATGCCTTCCTAACATATCCTCAAACTTTGTTCTGTCGGCACGCTTCTCTATACAAGGAGTAGAAATCTCCTCAAACTCGTCATCGAAGATAAGAGCAGGAGAGGGTATGAATCGGCAGTCAGTATTTTATTAGACTACTGGCAGGAGGAAGAGGAAAGAGAGATGGAAGCCAGGCAAGCACTTCGTCTTTCATATGAAAGGAGGAGATAGTGAAACTAGTTATGCAAAAAATTCAAACAATCAGTGGGTTGTGCTTCTATAATTTTAATTTCTTTCCTATTTTTATCCACGTTATCCTACAATCATCTCTTTTTCCTTCTAATTTTTGTCTGACGCGTATAACATATATCGCTAATGAGTGATTTATGCCGTATAAAAACTCAAAATAATTTAAAAATTAATTATAAAAATTTATAAAAATATATAACTAATTTTTTACCTATTATCTTTTTAAAAATATTTTAAAAATATTTTTAAGCCAAATTTGATAATTTTGTAATTTATTAGATCATATAATTTTAAATTGTAACTTAGTACATTAGAATAATTTTTTTTGGGATACCATACAAATTGAGAAATTTACAGCGGATATCCTAAGTTTAACTGTTAATTGCAAAAAACATTTCAATGTTTGTGGATTTATAAAACACATTCTATCACTAACGACTTTTCATCAAAAGGATAGAACTCTTGAAAAAATGTTTATGCCCTCGTAAAAGTTGAAAGAAACGAAACATTCTAATCCTAGCCCCTCCTTTTGATCCCTCTTGTTTTCTCTCACGCCTCGTATAAGCACTCTCTCTCTCTTTTCTTTTGAACTTGGCAAAATCTAGGAAGCTAAAAATAGTAAGTTGTATCTTTTATACATTGTTTTAGTTTTCATTGTTTGTAATGAGAAGTTTGTTACTGATTTTTTTGGATTTTGTATTAATTAGTTTTCTAATTACAAAATGAGATCAAGAATTAATTTTTTAGTTTTTATTAGATATTATACTCATTATTTTATTTTTCGTTGACAATTTCAAAATTGTTTTAATTATTTTAGAGTTTTGAATGAAATTTTTTTGATTTTTGTGAATAAAATATTCTTAATTAATTTTTTATTTCATTGTTCAGTCAATTTAAATTTTTTTCTTAATTTATGAATTTTTAATTAATTTATTTCTTCTTTATATTGTTTGTATTATTAGACACTATGATCAAGCTTCTTGAACTTATGCCAACAAAAATACATGAGTTGCAGCTTGATGGAATTGAACAATATGATGGTACTGTCAATGGTGTTACACTTGAAATTCCTATTATGAGTCCTAGGCTTAAGACCCTAGCTTGTAAGACAACTAAACAACCTGGTTTTGTGCCTAGGAAGCTTATCTTTAAAAAGGGGAACCTTGAGATCACTAGTAGTACTCCAATTGCATATGCAAATGCTGATAGTGTAGCTGCTGCTTCTAGGAGTTCACCTGTACATGTTGAAACTAGGTTTGTAGTTGCTGTTAATTGTACCAAAGAGAAACAATCTAAAAAACTAAAGACCATCCCAAAAAAAAAAAAAAAAAGGAACAACAACTTGTTGTTCACAAGTTTAATAGGATGAATAGAAGGCTTAGGCTAATACATACAGATGAAGGTGCTGTTGATGATGATATGGGATAGGACAATGAGGACTTAGATTTCAACGTGTCTGGTGAGGGCTCTGACTTTGCCGATTCTGATGATGATGATTGGTTGAAAAAGGTTGTGAATGGAGATAAATTGCCAGTCCAAATGTTGGATGGAATGGGTGGCATATGTGATGTAAGTGGTGGAAGTGCTGGAGTTACAAGTGATAGTGATATTAATGGTTGTGTTGGTGATGAATCACGAGACTATACTGATATTGATGGTGAACTTTCTATTGATGAAGATGGTGAGGTGGAAAAAATTAATTTGAAAAAGTGTAATCCAACGTATAGAATCAATGGCCTACTTTGAAGGTATACAAAGGGAGGTAGAGTGCAGTTTGAGGAGAGGTAAATTTTTAAAGATGTTTATCACTTTAGGGAGGTTCTAAGGGAGTATGAAGTGTGGGTGGGAGTCCATATTAGAGACACTAAAAACCAAAAACATGTTATAAGTGACAAGTGTGTAGATGTAGGATGTAACTTCTACATTTGAGCATTCATATTACTTGGTGGGATGACTTTTATATTGAAAAAGATGAGAAGTAAACATAATTATGTTAGGATTGAACGAATGAAGGGCACCACATTAAAATGGATAGCTAGGATTCTATTGCTTTATCTTAGAGCTGATAGTGAAATAAGCACAACCCGTATATCTAAGGTCTTAATGGACTCTTATGGAGTAAAACGTAGTTTGATGAAAATTTGGAAGGGGAGAAAACTAGCTTTTGAAATAATTGAAAGGTGAGAGAGTGAGTCATTTAAGAAGTTAACAAAGTATAGTGACCTTCTTAAGGAGACAAACCCTAGTTCTATGATTTAATTTGAGTATGAACCCATAGAACACACAAATGATTATTCTCCAAATGTGTTCCAAAGAATTTTTATTTGTCGGGAGGCAAGCCTAGATAGGTTTATAACTAGTGCAAACCATTTATTAGATTGGGTGAATGTCATCTAAGAGGGCCAAATTGTGGCAGGTTGTTGGCAACTATTTTAGTAGATGGAAACAAAGGAATTTTTCTTTTTGCATATGTTGTGGAAAAGGAGTGCAATAAGAGTTGGGATTTTTTTATGAGTTGTTTCTATGATTGCATTAGAGTTGCTTTGAAAGGAAAGTCTCTAATCTTTATGTCAAATAGAAAAAAGGTATGTAAGAATATATTTTTTGCATTTAATTACTATGCAAATAACAAATAGTTTGGTAGTTTAATCATTAGTATTTTTTATATTTTGAATTATTAAGTATTGCATAATTTGCTTGTTTAAGGCATCATAAATATTGTTGAAAAACATTTTTCAAATGTCATCTATAGGAAATGTGCTAGGGACATTGATGTAAACTTTAGAGCACAATGACTTGGTATGAAGTTGAAAAATCTGTTTTGAAAATCTTGTAAAGCTAACTATTATAATGACTACATCAAAGTCCTTACAAAAATTAGAGTAAGTGCTCACAATAATACCTTATAAAATATCTTAAGAGAACATAAGAGTGAAATTGATAGCTGAAATGCATAAAAAAATATGCCAAAACTACAAATTGGGAAGTTAGAGTAACACCAAAAGTCAAGGAGAGGTTAGAAAAAGTTTCTACTGCAGCTAAATACTCGAAATTAGTTCCTACTAGCCATGAGAAATTTCCAGTAATAGATGATTTAGATAAATTTTCTATGAATTTTGATTCAAAAACATGTAGTTGTAGAGAATAGGTAGGTTTTGGAATTCCCTACAAATATGATGTAGCTGGTTATACCAACTACACTAGGGAAAACTTGGAGGACTTGTGCGATGAGTACTACAAAGTATGTGGCTGCCTATAATGAAGTTATTCATCCTTTTTATGAAACCAACTTGGATCCTGTGGATGGAGAAGAAGTCATGTTACCCCTTAAAGTGAAGAGAAGGGCTAGCAGACCAAAAAAAAAAAAAAATGATAATAATAATAAAACAAGAGAAAAGGGAGAGTTAAGACAAGATAGAACTAAATCTTGTACAGTCAAGTGTGGTAAATGTAAAAAATCTGGGCATAATGCAGGGATATGTGTTAACATATACAAATTAACTAATTCATTTTTTCTCATTTATTTACTACAAGCAACCTGTAGTTAACCTATAATCAACTAATTTTTAGTTTGGCAATGTTGTTGGAACAACAAGCACAAGTGCTAGTAATTCAATCCCAACAGAAAATTCCTATTCGAGGCAAGAACAAAGGAAAAGAGATTTAAAAAGCTGAAAAAAAAAAAAAAAAACAAAAGGCTCACGGATCACTCTGGTCGGTAGCAGAAAAAAGCTTTCAATTTAGCCACGGAATAAGCGAGGGAAAAAGTCTTTGGTTGCATTCAGGGAAAAAAAAAGGTCCTTAGTAAGGCGGTCATTTAGGATACAATATGAATTGTTCTAAACTCTCCAAGACTTTCCGCTCAGAGCCGTACAAAACCAATAGTTTTCAACTCCCCAAGACTTTCTGCACAGAGTCGGCTAATGTGGTTAAAATTTTGGTGGGGCAAGTCATATGATGCTTCATAAAATTCATAGGGCGTCACAGGAGAAACTATCAGCTTCTAAAGCAGAATGGGGTCCCGTGTTCAAGTAATTTGCTGACTTCAACAATGCAACGTTGGGAAAGCCGGTTTGGCGCCTTAATGATAGGGAGGATTCATTCTCGGCCCAAATATTCTGGGCCCGATACCATCCAAATGGATCCTGTATAACTGCAAAGCTGGGCTCCAATCCCAGCTATACCTAGTGTAGTATTTGGGAGGCACGTCCTCTGCTTCGAAGTGGAGTCCGATGACTTATTGGTGATGGTTACAATGTTAAAATTTGGGATGGCCCTTGACTTCCTAAACAAAATGGTTTTAGATTTTTATTGTCGCTGGTCCCATGGATTTGGTTTGAATATGTTCATTGATTGATCAAGATACCATACAATATGGTTTTAGAGTTGTATTGTTGCTGGGTTCCGTGGATTCGGTTTGTGTATTTTCATTGATTGATCAAGATACCATACAATATGGTTTAACAACTTTATTGTCGCTGGGTACCATGGATTTGGTTTGAGTATTTTCATTGATTGATCAAGATACCATACAATATGGTTTTAGGGTTTTATTGTTGCTGGGTTCCATGGATTTGGTTTGAGTATTTTCATTGATTGATCGAGATACCATACAATATGGTTTTAGAGTTGTATTGTTACTGGGTTCCATGGATTCGGTTTGTGTATTTTCATTGATTGATCAAGATACCATACAATATGGTTTAACAACTTTATTGTCGCTGGGTACCATGGATTTGGTTTGAGTATTTTCATTGATTGATCAAGATACCATACAATATGGTTTTAGAGTTGTATTGTTGCTGGGTTCCATGGATTCGGTTTGTGTATTTTCATTGATTGATCAAGATACCATACAATATGGTTTAACAACTTTATTGTCGCTGGGTACCATGGATTTGGTTTGAGTATTTTCATTGATTGATCAAGATACCATACAATATGGTTTTAGGGTTTTATTGTTGCTGGGTTCCATGGATTTGGTTTGAGTATTTTCATTGATTGATCGAGATACTAAATGGTGACAAGAGGATCTAGTGAATAACAGCTTTCCAACCCTCAGAGTCCACACAAATTTTGTCCATCCCACGAAATCACAAAGGTGCTTTGGACAAGTCATTTTGCATAAAAATGAGCTCGCACGTTGTGACGTTGAGACGACATTAAGTTAGGCAAATTCAACTTTCTATATCATTCAACCTAATGTTTAACATAAATATAGTTAATATTTGATTAAATTTTAAAAAAATAATATTTATTTTTAAAAAAATAAAATAAAATTTTTAATCAAATACCTTATCATACCAAAATTTTATCAAAATAATAAATTTATAATTTAAATTATTCAAATTTCAAATAAATTTCTTATAAATAATATTTAAATATATAAAAATAATTTTTATTTACAAATAAGTAAAATACTTACAAAAATATCAAAATATTGAATAATATAATTTAAAATAAAAATTAAATAAAACGAATAAATTTTATATATTTAATTTTTATATAATTTAATTGATAATTTTTTATTTAAAAAATTATAAATTAAAAGAATTTTATATTTTTATAAAAATTACTTAATTTTTAAAAAATAATAATATATAATTGTAAAGATATAATTATTTTTTTTAATAAAATATGTATATTTAATTATAAAAATTTAATTTTTTAATAATAAAAATTTAATTTTTCATTTAAAACTTAATAATATGATTTTTCAATTCTAAAAATAATTTTTTAATTTAAGAAACATGTAATTCATTAATGGTAAAAAAATGTGACTTTGTTAGCCATAAATCCAAGGCTTTATAAATTTTAAAGTGATTTATCATATTTTCTTGCAACAATTTAACAGGCCATGAACATCACTTTAAAGAAAATAATGATTACTTACGACGATAAAAGTCTACTCGATTCTTTTTTGTTCGTTTTTTTTTTTTTTTTCCTAATTGGGATTAGGTATGGAGCCACTTTAGGGACAATTTTGTGGGAGGTTGTTGCAATTTTTATTTTCCTTTAATTTTGATGATAAAGACCGGGAGGGGTGATGGATATGTATATATTTTTGGGTTACTTATGAATAAAAGTCATTTATGCTATTAAATAAAATAAATATAATTTGATCTTATATATCAAGCATGAAGAAGTGCACCTCTAAAACAAGGGTCATTAGAGCTTCTGCAAGGAGCTCCAAATGATAGCAACTATCCTTGATGGTGGGGTCGGGGGATCTCCTACCCAAGAAGCACAAGACCATAGAACCATTGAGAACTATTTCTTCCAAACATGATTTTAGGAACAACAAAAATTTCTTTCTGAGTTAGAAAGAAACAAAAAACGAGCTATATTATTGTTGTGAAGATGACAACTGTAGTGCAAGCTTCCTTGGCTACTGTTATCAAACAAACCATAGGAATATTTTTTCTGTACAAGGAACTCAACATTAACAATTTAATCAAAATATAAAAAACAAACCAACTCAAACCGACGTTTGCACATTCCTAAATTGCCGCCCCGGGGCCCTCACGGACAGTTGCCCCCGTGACACACATTACTGCAAACCACGCACATCCATACACTTGTAGCACTCTTGCCATTTTTTTTTTTTTTCCTCTTCATTTCTTTAATTTTGGTTTCACCTCACGCTTGGGAGTTTTAAAAACCAAGCAGTTTTAAAAAACACGTGGCCATGAAAGCACACACATCCCTAACATATTCTCACACTTTGTTCAGTCGGCACGCTCCTCTATAAAAGGAGTAAAAATCTCCTCCAACTCGTCATAGAAGGCAGGAGCAGGAGAGGGTTATCAATCGCTAATCAGTATTCATTAGATAACTGGCTGGAGGAAGCGGAAAGAGGTATGGAGGTTACGCGAGTGCTTCACATGAACGAAGGAGATGGTGAAACTAGTTATGCCCAAAATTCTAACTTGCAGGTGGATTGTGCTCCCATAATTTTAATTTCTTTTATCCACGTTATTCTAACACCAATCTCTTTTTCCTTTCAAATTCTATAAGCTGCTGAATATATATATATAGTAATACACCTTTTTGGCAATGGCTTGCAGAAGGAGATAATAAAAATGGCGAGGCCAATTCTGGTGAAAGCTACGACCGAAATGCTGAGCAACATCAAACCTGTCCCTACGATAATCAGCATCGCGGATTTGGGTTGTTCATCTGGGCCCAATTCCTTATTGGCAGTATCCGAGATAATCGACTTCATTGAAGCCAAATGCAGGAATCTCGGGCTTCAAGCTCCAGAGCTAAGCATCTTCCTGAATGATCTTTATCTCAATGACTTCAACTGTGTATTTCGGTTATTGCCAGAATTCTACAACCAATTGAAGAAAGACAAGGGAACGAGCTTTGGGCCATGTTTTGTATCAGCCACTCCGGGTTCTTTCTACGGTCGGCTGTTTCCCAGCATGAGCATGCACTATGTGCACTCTTCTTCTAGTCTGCACTGGCTCTCCCAGGTTAGCATGTTAAATGATTGCATTGCATCCTACATGTCCTGTTGTTGATAATGGAATTGACCACTTTATAACCCAATTTCCCATTTATGAGTTACTCTGTTACGAAGCATATGGCCTTGCAGGTCTTGTTTTGCCTCCGTTGAGGTACCTCTCACTTTGATTTAATGTGTTGATAGCAAAGGTAATTTTGACTCCGTACTATGAATCTTTACAACTCTATCCCCGTTGATGCGGTTGAGGGACCCATGAGCAAAAAGTCTCAACGATTTGGTTGGACAGAGTTTCATTCGGTGATGCGCTGCCTTTTCCCCGCGGACGCAAAACTCTTCTTTTTCCCGGTTTTTTGTACGTCACCCGCCCCACAGTTTTAGAAAATAAGTGAATCTTATTGCATCCGAACGCATGACATTGTCGTGTGAACTGAGAGAAGACCCTTAATAATTAAAAATTTAAATACCTATCTTAAAGCTTTAAATTTAAATTCTAAGTGAGGCGGTATTTAATTTATGAAAAATAAGAGATCATTATTTATTATATGATTTCTGATTTACTAAATTATCATATTAAAAAATAATTAAATAAATTTTCGTATCACCCAAAATTTCAAATTGTAGACCATTATTGCATTAATGTAACCCTAACGTGAATTCTACTCCTATTTAAGATGTAGGGGACGTCAACAAAATCTATCCCATGGGTGTTTAAATTGTAATTTCCTTATCTAAGCAATAAAAAATGAAATGTATTTAGCCTTAAAACAAAATGCAAAATTGATAAACGACAAAGTAATAATCTCTTGGGCAAGTTGGGTTCAATAAACACGCAGGGTGCATAAGTGTTTAAAAAAACCGAAGGTAAAGATGCAAGTTGAGCTTCCTTTTTTTTTTTTTTTTTGATTTTTACTTCCTACTAAAATAAACATTTGATCTTGTGAAGATATGATTATTTTTTAATTAGAATATAAAAAATTAAACTTAAATTTTTATAGATTTTTATAATTAAATTTTAAACTATTTAAATTTTTTATATTAATCATAAACTCTTAAAATTTGTACCAAACAAGTATTTTTTTTTTTTTAGGGTAAAAATAGACGCATCTTTAAATATTTGCATTGATTAGATATAATTTATTGATAATCTGATAACTTTTTATTTAAAAAAGTATTTATTTTAAAAAGATTTTTTTTCAGTGCATTTGAAAAGGATTTTCATCTTGTGAACATATGATATTTTTTAATTGGAATGTACAAAAAAAATATTAGTTCTAAATTTTTATACATTTTTACAATTAAGTTTATTATTATTTTTTTGAGTTTTCACATGCAATAAATTGCTTTTTGATGTGTAGCCGTTTAGGAATCATGAACAGTTCTGGTATATAATCAACTATTCTTGTTATAAACGCATAGGACTGCCACCAACATCGAAGTATCCTGGTCATGTTCTATAATGCTCATGGTACGTGACACAGCCATTTCTCAATCCATGGGAAAGCATGGCTACATTTTGATTCTAGGTGCCTAGAACTTCAATATTCCCCATTCTTTATTTGCGACAAATAGTGGTTAATTGTGTATAATAACTCACTGGAGAAATGAGATGGAGGAAATTAAATATGAATATTCATTACAGTTTGATCTCATGACTCCATTAGATAGGGACACTCTTCTTGAGACAGGTATACAGAGCACAAAATCAAAGTGCAATTATAATGTAAATTTATGGGCAGGTTCCACCTGAGTTAGACAGCGAAGCGAAGGAGGCCTTAAACAAGGGAAAGATTTATATATCAAAGGCGAGCCCGCGTTGTGTGTCAGATGCATACTCCCGGCAATTTCAAAAGGACTTTTCGCTGTTCTTAAAATCACGTTCGGAAGAAATAGTTCCCAATGGTCGTATGGTCTTGTCCTTCTTGGGCAGGAGATCCGCAGACCCCACCACCGATGACAGCAGCCATCAATGGGAGCTCCTTGCAGAAGCTCTGATGACCCTAGTTTTAAAGGTGCACTCCTTCATGCTTGATATATAAGATCAAATTATACTTATCTTATTGTATAGCATAAATGACTCTTATTCACAAGCAACTCATAAAACTGTACATATCCATCACCACTCCCGGTCCTTATCAACAAAATTAGAGGAAAACAAAAATTGCAACAACATCCAACAAAATTGTCTCAAAGGTGGCTCTATAGCTGATCCCAGTTAGAAAATAATAATAATAATAATAATAATCATAAAACAAAAGAGAGAGAATATGCTTGTGATTGAATTTTAAAATTTGATGACAAACATTACTTATAGAAATTAATTGTTGGAGTAGCCAGTATACACAAGACTAACATTAAACAGAATCAATTTTGAGTAATTTGGCTAAATGGTCGATATGCATTGGCAGAACAAGATCGAGGAGAAGAATGTAGACTCCTTCAATGTCCCATACTATGCTCCGTGCGCCGAGGAACTGAAGTTGGAGATACAAAAGGAAGGGTCGTTCCTAATTGATGGCCTTGAAACCTTCGAAGTAGACTGGGACGCAGGTGGTGGGAAAGATGCACACGTGGCATTCGCTACACAAACTCGAGGGCAGACAGTGAGCAAGACAATCAGAGCCCTGGCGGAATCCATGCTAGAATCTCAATTTGGAAAAGACATAATCGACGAATTATTCCTGCGGTACGAGGAGATTGTGGACGATTATTTCTCAAAGTCTACGCCGAACTGCTTCAACTTTTCTATTTCTATGGTTTAGAAAAGACCAGAGGATTGCTTATTGAGGAGATTGGATAAGAAAGTTGGAAAGCATTGCCTATGTTATGGGAACTTTGCTGATTCTCTCTCGGTTTTATGATTTTATCTAATATAGTCAATGCATATGAACATGTGATTTTAAGAATTTAAGATTGGATGCAGATTATTACTTAAAATAATTGAAGCAATAGAAGGCTTCATGTTATGAGCGACTGTGGTTGTGTATTTTGTTTCTTTCCATTTATGAAGATAATAAAAATTGTTCTATCATTCTTTTTTTTTTTTTTACATAATTTCCTTTTTTTTTAAATAATTAAAATTTAAAATTTTTAATTACTAAAATACTTCTTAAGTAATTATTTATTTTTAATAACAATGATATAACAATAATTCTTTAATCTCATAATATATACTATTTTATACGCTACTTATGTCGTTTGAAAGTTAGAAAAAAAAAAGAGTAAAATCGTTTCTTTTCTCCATTTCATGGGGAACCGGGCAAGAAGACATGTATCTCCTCTTAAGGTTTGTGCTGGGCAGACGAATCTTTTACATTTTTTCCTCACCTCGTTAATAATAGCATTGCTAAGACAGGTGAACCCTTTTATCTATCTTGCATTATTATATATTTTAGACATAAATTTATTTTATATTACTATATTTTATTAATTATATATTTATATTTTATATTATTAAATAAAATTAAAAAAATATAAAAATATAAAATTTATAATTATAAATAAATTCGTATTAATTATTAGAATAAAATTTAATTTTAAAAATAATACTTAACATATATTTTTACTAATTTATTTTTTATTTTTACATTACATTACATTTTTAACTATTTTTTCTAAAATTTTATTCCTTTCAAATTTTTAAACCATCTTCAACAATTTAATTTAAAAAAAAAAAAAAAAAAAAAACTAACCACTCAAACCAACCTTTGTTGTCCCTTCCGCCCTTACCTAGCTCTGCCCGAACACATGTAATGGTCTTACCCTACTCGCCAAGCCACCTCACATTCGCCCACGTGCCACACATGTACCGTCCTCATTTTGCCCACAAACTCGCTTTTAGCGAATTTGCTTCATTTGTTTGATTCTGGGTTCACCTCACACATAGATGGGGTCAAAATCAAGTAGCTTGAAAAAGCGTGTGGTTATGAAGACAGATGCCTTCCTAACATATCCTCAAGCTTTGTTCTGTCGGCACGCTTCTCTATACAAGGAGTAAAAATCTCCTCAAACTCGTCATCGAAGATAAGAGCAGGAGAGGGTATGAATCGGCAGTCAGTATTTTATTAGACTACTGGCAGGAGGAAGAGGAAAGAGAGATGGAAGCCAGGCAAGCACTTCGTCTTTCATATGAAAGGAGGAGACAGTGAAACTAGTTATGCAAAAAATTCAAACAATCAGTGGGTTGTGCTTCTATAATTTTAATTTCTTTCCTATTTTTATCCACGTTATCCTACAATCATCTCTTTTTCCTTCTAATTTTTGTCTGACGCGTATAACATATATCGCTAATGAGTGATTTATGCCGTATAAAAACTCAAAATAAACTGTATATATAAGATCTTGAAGGACCTGATGGAATTAAACCTAGTTTTATGAAAATTTGGAAGGGGTGAAAACTAGCTCTTAAAACATTTGAAAGGTTGTACAGTAAATTATTCAAGAAGTTAATAAAGTATTATGACTTTCTTAAGGAGACAAATTTTGGTTCTGTGATTAAATTTGGGTATGAACCTAAGGAAGACCCAAATAATTCTTCTCCAAAAGTGTTTCAAGGAATTTTTATTTGTTTGAAAGCATACTTAAATAGGTTTATAATTGGGTACAAACCATTTATTAGATTGGATGGGTCTCACCTAAAAAAGCCACACTGTGGCAATTTGTTGGCAATTCAGTAGATGGAAACAAGGGAATTTTCCCTGTTGCATATATTGATGTCATTTTATGTAATTTGAAGCAGCCTCCTCAACAACAAAAATCATGAAGTGAAGCCTCTGTATAGAATAATTTTACAAGAATATGAATACAATATATGTTATAGATGTTTATTGCAATTAGTCTCTTCAATGATAGCTTCTTAATTTTAAAGATATTTTTTTATTTACTAAAAAATTTTTTTAAAAATTTTATAAAATAGATAGATAAAATAAATATCTATTTTAAATATAATAATATTTGTAAAAAAATAAAATAAAACTCATGTATTTTAAATTTTTAGATAATGTAATCAAATAATAGAATAATACTTAATATTTGTTATTAATATATGATAAATTTAAAATTCAATTGTAGGTAAAGATGAGAAATTTTTTTATTTATTAAATTTAATAATAATAATAAATTTAAAAAAATTTTAAATTGAATTAAAAAAATTAATTTTTATTTTTTATCAAACAATAAATTATATTATAATATGTGTGCTCACTTCCTTATCGTTGATCATGTTGATTTAAGGGTTTAAGGGCCAACGATTTTAGAAGAATTAAACTCTAACTACGTGTTAATAAATTAAGAATAGAGAAGAAAAGAGGGTATAAAGCTAATATTCACTAGATCCTCTTGTCACCATTTAGTATCTTGATCAATCAATGACAATACTCACACCAAACCCATGGGACCCAGCGACAATAAAAATCTAAAACCATTTTGTTTGGGAAGTCAAGGGCCATCCCAAATTTTAACATTATAACCATCGCCAATAAGTCATCGGACTCCTCTTTGAAGGAGGGGACGTGCCTTCCCAAAAATACTACACCAGGTTTTGCTGGGATTGGAGCCCAGCTTTGCAGTTATAAAGGATCCATTTGGATGGTATCGGGCCCAGAATATTTGGGCCGAGAATGAATCGTCCCTATCAATAAAGCGCCGAATTGCCCCGTTGAAGTAAGCAAATTACTTGAACCCGAGAGACCCCCTTCTGCTTTAGAAGCTGATAGTTTCTCCTGTGACGCCCTATGAATTTTTGAAGCGTCATATGACTTGCCCCACCAAAATTTTCACCATTTTTTACCTGAATCCAACCAAACACTTTTTCACTCGGCTATTCCTCGGCCAAACTGAAAGCGCTTTTTTTTTTTTCCGGTACCGAGCAGATTGATCCGTGAGCCTTTTTCTTCAGCTTTTTAAATCTCTTTTCCATTTTTGCTTCGGTCGAGAATGGGAATCTTCTGTTTGATTGGGCTGAAAATGTAGAAAGGAAAGAGAGTCAATCGAGATTCAGTTTCTAAAGGCTACGTAATTACTGCGATCTAGAAATGAGTGCTCCATTTTGGTTTCTTGTTCTGTTACTTGATGCCTGCCCCAAAATTTCGCGCAATTTTGGATTATATTTCTTGCTCTTTGATTTTGCTCCCTTGCCGATAATACGCAGAAACCGTTTCTTTCTTTTTTTCTTTTTTAAATGCACCAGAAAATTCATTCAGCTATGGGTTTCTTTTGTTTTTCCTAATTTTCTTGGCTCAGCAATTTGTTAAAAAATTTTATCTTTCTGTTCTTTTTAAACTTGAACTGAAGCCAATTTGTTTTACCCCGTGCGCCGCAATTGAATTATTGATAAATTATTAAACTAACTCACAATTATAAATTAACAAATTTTATTTTAATTAAAATTCAAAAAAAAAATTTAAATTGACATTAACAATTTAATTAGAATATAAAAAAAAATCCAACTCAATTCCTAAATAGCCGCACTGGGCCCTCACCGACATTCGCCCATGTGACACACTTTTTTAGCACTTTCGCTTTTTCTTTCTTTTTTTTTTTTATTCATTTTTGGGTTGACCTCACACTTGATGACATCAAAGTCAAGCAACTTTAAAAAACCCGTGGTCATAAAGGCGTATACATTTTCAACATGTTTTAAGTTTTTAAAAATTAAATCGATTATAAAATTAAAAAATTACACTCGATAACATCAAAGGCAAGCAACTTTAAAAAACGTGTGGTGATAAAGGCGTTAACAGGTTTTAAGTTGTTAACAGGTTTTAAGTTCTTAAAAATTAAATCGATTATAAAATTAAAAAATTTTAAATTTAATTAATTTGATTAAAATTAAATTTATAAAATTTATATTTAATATTAAATATATAAAAATTTTAATAATATAAATTTTATTTTCATACAAATTAAAATATATAAAAAGAACTAATTTTTAAGTTTTATATAAAAATTATTTAAATAAAAAATTATAATTAATTTATTAATTTATAATTTAATTAATTAATTTATCAGTTTGAATATTAAATTTTTTATTTAAATTTTTTTTTTAATAAATTAAATAGGATCATAAATTAATATTTAATTTTATCATTTTCAAAATGTTTTCAAACTTGGATGATTTGGCACGCTTCTTTATGAAAGGAGTAAAATCTCCTTAAACTCGTCATAGGAGGCAGGAGAAGTAGACGGCATCAATCGCTAATCAACATTTATTAGGCAACTGGTTGGAGGAAGAGGAAAAAGATATGGAAGTAACACAAGTACTTCACGTGAACGAAGAGGAAAGAGACATGGAGGTAACACAAATACTTCACGTGAACGAGGAAGATGGTGAAACTAGTTATGCAAAAAATTCAAACCTCTAGATGGGTTGTGCTTCTATAATTTTAATTTCTTTCCTATTGTTATCCATGCTATCCTAACACTAGTTTTTATGTTTTTAAAATTTTGGAATAAACGTTTTTTCATAAATTCATCTATGGTGACTTGTTCAACAAATTGACAAATTCATACTTATCCACGGCACCACTCCACCAGCATTCATCGTCCTCCTCCTCCTCCTCTCCACCCGATCCCAAGACCACTTTTATGAGCTCTCCTCAAAACATTAGTATTTAATTTTACATGGTTTTTGTGTGGCACCACCCAAGCTACCTGTGAATTTTTTGGGCATGGGAGGGGTTCTGTGCATTCGCATTCTGGAATTCATAGTATAATTTAACGGCCAAATGACTAACCTTAAGCGAATCCACAGATTTATGCTCCATCGCCCAAAAGTTCCGAGTCTTAATTCTTAACCTATTAATTTTGTTGGGGTCAAGAATCAATTTAGTCAATTTTGTTTTAACTTGGTATACTACTTGGAATTTGTCCCCAATTAATCAATTTTCCATGAGAAGACGATGGTACTGTGCAAGGAAACTAGAGTAAAATGTTGAAGTCAGCAAAGGACTTGAATCCGAGGCCCCCCCTGCTTTGGAAGCTGATAGTTTCTCCTGAGACGCCCAGTGAATTTTTGAAGCATCGTCTAAGTTGCCCCACCAAAATTTTAACCACTTTAGCCAACTCGGAGCTGAAAGTCTTGGGGAGTTGAAAACAATTCATATTGTATATTGTACGGGGAGATATATTGAATGACCGCCTTGATAAGAGGACTTTTTCCACCTTGAATCCAACCAGACACCTTTTCCCTCACCTGTATCCGTGCTAGAGTGAAAACCTTTTTCTGGTCTTGCGTACGAATTTTCTGTTTGATTTGCCTGAAAATGTAGGAAGGAAAGAGAGTTAATCGAGATTCAGTTTCTAAAGGTTATGTAATTACTGCGGTCTACAAATGGGCGCTCCATTTTGGTTTCTTGTTCTGTTACTTGATGCTTGGATCAATTTTGTATCATATTTCTTCCTCTTTGATTTTGTTCATTTGCTGATGACATGCAGAAACAGTTTTCTTCTTCTTTTTTTTTTTAATGCACTAAAAACTTCACTCAGCTTTGGGTTTGTTTCGTTTTTCCTAATTTTCATCGCTCAGCAATTTGTTAAAAAGTTTTTATCTCTCTGTTCTTTATAAGCTTAAACTGAAGCCAATTTGTTTTACCACGTGCGCGGCAATTAAATTATCGTTAGATTATTAAACTAACACGCAGTTGTTAACGAGCAAATTTTATTCTTACGTTAGCTTGTTTGATTAAAATTTAAAAAATTTTTAAACCAACATTAATAATTAGAATATTAAAAACAATCCGATGTTTGCACGTTGCTAAATCCCCCCACCCAGATACAGACACATTACCAGGCTGGACACAGACACATTACCAGGCTGGTGGGTAACAGAAGGGAATTCTTCAAGCCAATGATCAATAGTGGAAGTTCGAAATTAATGTTATCCGGAGATGGGCGGGTTTTGGCTGGAAGCTTTCACTTTCACTTCACATCACACCGGGGCCCTCACCGTTCCACCCATGTGATGTGACAAACATTTGTCCTTTTTATCTTTCCCGCAAGCCACCTGGCATACGCACATCCATACACTTTTACCGCGTTTGATTTTTCATTTTTTTTACTTCATTTCTTTAATTTTGGGTGGACGTCACCCACGATGGGGCATAAAAGCAAGGCAGCCTTAAAACGCATGTGGTCATGAAGGCATATACATTCCTAGCCTGTTCTCAGACCGTCGGCACGCTTCTCTGTAAAACATCTCCTCAAACTCGTCATAGAAGGCAGGAGCAGGAGAGGGAATCAATCGCTAATCAATATATATATATATATATATATTAGACAACTGGCTGGAGGAAAAGGGAACAGACATGGAGGTAACGCAAGTACTTCACATGAACGGAGGAGATGGTGAAACTAGTTATGCAAAAAATTCAAACATCCAGGTGGGTTGTGCTTCTATAATTTTAATTTCTTTCCTATTGTTATTCATGTTATCCTAACACCATCTCTTTTTCCTTTTAATTTCTATAAGCTGCTGAAAATATAGTAGTACACCTTTTTGGCAATCGCTTGTGTTTTCTCGCGTACGAATTCATCTTCTAAAGTGGGCTTTAACAGTTTCAACTTTTTATCAAGAGGAAAAACCAATGATAATAATTATTAAATTTTGCAGAACAAGATAATAAAAATGGCGAGGCCAATTCTAGAGGAAGCTATGACCGAAATGCTGAGCAGCATTAAACCTGCCCCTATGATAATCAACATCGCGGATTTGGGTTGTTCATCGGGACCCAATTCCTTATTGGCAGTTTCCGAGATAATCGGCTTCATTGAAACCAAATGCAACGATCTCAGCCTTCAAGCTCCAGAGCTAAGCATCTTCCTGAATGATCTTTCTTTCAATGACTTCAACTGTGTATTTCGGTTATTGCCAGAATTCTACAACCAATTGAAGAAAGAGAAGGGAACGAACTTTGGGCCATGCTTTGTATCAGCCACTCCAGGTTCTTTCTACGGTCGGCTGTTTCCCAGCATAGGCATGCACTATGTGCACTCTTCTTCTAGTCTGCATTGGCTCTCCCAGGTTAGCATGTTAAATGATTGCATTGCATGCTACATGTCCTGTTGTTGATAATGGAATTGACCACTTTATAACCCAATTTCCCATTTATGAGTTACTCTGTTACGAAGCATATGGCCTTGCAGGTCTTGTTTTGCCTCCGTTAAGGTATCTCTCACTTTGATTTAATGTGTTGATAGCATAGATAACTTTGACCATGTCCTGTGATTCTTTGCAACACGATTTCTGTTGATACGGTCGAGGGATCCATGAGCATAAGTCCCAAAGATTTGGATGGACAGAGTTTCATTGGGTGATGTGCTGCCTTTTCCCGTGAACACAAAACTCTTCTTTTTATTGGTTTTTTTTGTACGTCACGGGCCGCACAGTTTTAGAAAATAAGTAACTCTTCTTGCACCAAAATACGTAACATTGCCGTGTGGACTGAGGGAAGACCCTTAATAATTGAAAATTTAAATCTCTATCTTAAAGCTTTAGGTCTAAATTCTGAGAGAGAGGCTGTGTTTAATTTATGAGAACTGTAAGATTATTATTTATGGTATAATTTATTATTTAAGGGGTCTCTGAATAAAAAAAATAATTAAATAAATCTTTGTGTCACCCATAATTTCTAATTGTAGACCATTATTTGCAATAATGTAACCCTAACGTGAATTGTAGTATTGGAGGTTACTATTTAAAATGTAGCGGACGTCAACAAAATCTATTCTATTAGTGTTTAAATTGTAATTTCGATATCTAAGCAATAAAAAATGAAATTTATTCAGCCTTAAAACAAAATTACAAAATTGCTAAATGACAAAGTAATAATCTCTTAGGCAAGATGGCTACAATAAACATGCAGGGTGCATAAGTGTTTGAAAAACCGAAAGAAAATCAAAAAACCAAATGCTAAGCACTTGAGATGCAAGCTGAGCTTTTTTTTTTTCCTTCAACTTCCTGCTAAAATAAACATTTGATCTCTTGAACTTATGATTATTTTTTAATTGGAATATACCAAAAAAATAAAAAAAATTAGTCCTAAATTTTTATAATTAAATTCTAAATTTTGTTTAAGTTTTTATATTAGTCTTAAACATTTAAAATTCTTACCAAATATGTATATTTTAGGGTGAAAATGGACAAATTATTAAATATTTACATTAATTAGATATAATTCATTAATAGTCTGATAATTTTTTATTTTAAAAAATACTTATTTTAAAAAGATATATATATATATATATATATATATATATATTTAAGTTCATTTGGAAAAAATTTTCATTTTGTCAATATATGACACTTTTTAATTGGAATATATAAAAAAAACAAAAAAGTTTTAAATTTTTACAATTAAGATTTTTTTTTTTTGAGTTTTCATATGACATAAATTATTTTTTGGTTTCTCACGTTTAACCTTTTAGGAATCATAAACACTTCTTTTATATAATCAACTATTCTTGTTGTAAACGCATACGACTGCCACCAACATCATAGTATCCTGGTCATGTTCTATAATGCTCATGGTACATGACACAGCCATTTCTCAATCCATGGGAAAGCATGGCTACATTTTAATTCTAGGTGCCTAGCACTTCAATATTCCCCATTCTTTATTTGTGACAAAGATTGGTTAATTATATATAATTACTCCTTCGAGAAATGAGATGGAGAAAATTAAATATGAATATTAATTGCAGTTGGATCTCATGACTCCATTAGATAGGGACACTCTTCTCGAGACAGGTATACAGAGCACAAAATCAAAGTGCAATGATAATGTAAATTTGTGGGCAGGTTCCACCTGAGTTAGACAGCAAAGCGAAGGAGGCCTTAAACAAGGGAAAGATTTATATATCAAAGACGAGCCCACGTTGTGTGTCAGATGCATACTCCCGGCAATTTCAAAGGGACTTTTCGCTGTTCTTAAAATCACGTTCGGAAGAAATAGTCCCCAATGGTCGTATGGTCTTGTCCTTCTTGGGCAGGAGATCTGCAGACCCCACCACCGAGGACAGCTGCTATCATTTGGAGCTCCTTGCAGAAGCTCTGATGACCCTGGTTGTAGAGGTGCACTTCCTCATGCTTGATATATAAGATCAAACTATATTTATCTTATTAAATAGCTTAATGACTTTTATTTATAAGTAACCCATAAAACTGTACATATCCATCCCCACTCCTGGTCCATATCAACAAAATTAAAGGAAAACAAAAATTGCAACAACATCCAACAAAATTGTCTCTAAAGTGGCTCTATAACCTATCCCAGTTAGAGAAAAATAGAAAAACAGAGAGAGAATATGCTTGTGCATGAATTTTAAAATTTGATGACAAGCATTATTTATAGAATTAATTGTTGGAGTAGCCAGTATACATAAGAATAACATTAAACAGAATCAATTTTGAGTAATTTGGCTAAGTGGTCGATATGCACTGGCAGAACAAGATCGAGGAGAAGAAGGTAGACGCCTGCAATGTCCCTTACTATGGTCCATGTGCTGAGGAACTGAAGTTGGAGATACAGAAAGAAGGGTCGTTCATAATTGATCGCCTCGAAACCTTCGAACTAGACTGGGACGCAGGTGCTGGGAAGGATGCATCTGTGGCATTCGCTACATAAACCCGAGGGCAGACAGTGAGCATGACAACTAGAGCCGTTGTGGAATCCATGCTAGAATCTCAATTTGGAAAAGATATAATCGACGAATTATTCCTGCGGTATGAGGAGATTGTGGACGATTATTTCTCAAAGTCTACGCCCAACTTCTGCAACTTTCTTATTTCCATGGTTAGAAAAGACCAAAGGATTGCTAATTGAGGGGATTGGATCAGAAAGCAGGAAAGCATTGCCTATCTTATGGCAACTCTGCAACTTCTCTTCCGGTTTTATGATTTTATCTATTACAGTCAATGCATATGAACATATGATTAAGAATTTAAGATTGGATACAGATTATTACTTAAAGCAGTTAAAGCAATAAAAGGCTTCATGTTATGAGCGATTGTGGTTATGGATTTTTTTTTTTTTTTAAGTTACGAAAATAATAAAAGTTGTTTTCTCGTTTCTTTTTTTTTTTTTTCTTTTCTTAAATGATTATAATTTAAGATTTTCAAGATAAAATTTTCATTGAAGGGCTGCTTTTCTCGTTTTTTTGGGTAACAACATAACAATAATTCTTTAGTTCGATAATTTGTAATGTTTTACACATTACTAATGCCGTTTGAAAGTTAAAGAAAACCAAGTAGAAGCCTTTCTTCTTCTTCATTTCCCAGGCAACCGAACAAGGAGACATCTTTCTCCTCTCAAGGTTTGTGACGGGCAGACGATTTTTTTTTATTTCTCTCTTTGTTAATAATAGCATTGCTAAGACGCCGTAGCCCTTTTCTCTCCCATGTATTATTACATGTACAAATATAAGTTTATTTCGCATTATTATGTTTATTGAATACATATTTAAATTTTATTTTAGTAATTATAATTATATATAAAAATTAAAAATATATATAATTAATAGTTATAATAATATAATACAAAATTTATATTTGAAAAACACCAAATTGACCTCAGGTGTGGTCCTTTCAAATAAATGCATTATCACTAGCCGCTATGTCCTAGAATACATTCAAAACCTTAAAAGAATGTATTTTTCAAGCACTTCATTTTGCCTGGAAGGTTTATTTTTGAAGCTGATTCCGAGTCTGCCTTGGAAGCTATTACGAGAAAGCCGTTCGACACTCACCCGCAACCAAATTTGATTAATGCTTGCAGAGGCATCTTGGCAAGAGTTTGGGACATTAAGATTTAGCATGAGTATGGGGAAGGTAACTGGCTAGCAGATTGTCTAGCTGAGGGCGCAAGGGCGCAAGTTCTTCACAGTCATCCACCAGGTGCAGACCGGACCTTAGCTGAAGATATTTGTGGTTTTGGCCAGCTGAGTTCTCCCTCCACTTTGACAAAACAAAAAAATTGGATGCATATACCCTAAACTATGTCCCAAAAATTGGAAGGTGGACATTCAATCAATGCTGCAAATTTTTACTTGGCTATGAAGTATACACATTGAGGAGTATCATTCTTCCATTTTAATTGACCTGAGTTCCTTTAGTTCCTTAACCACATTAGCCCCGATGTTAGCTTATACATACCACACTAGGTCATTGGTATTTTTCTCTTTTCTTATTTATTTATTTATTTTTCTTAACTAATACACATACTGGCAACAGGCAATGGCCTCCTTAGAATGCTTAATAACACATACTTTTTCAGTAAAGATCAACTAAAGTTCTTTACTTCAATTCGGACTGAACTCATCAGTGGCATATTTCTTTATATCTTCGGTATTCTTAAGATTAAAGAAGTAACTAAAATATGAAAGAACCTTAAATGCAGCAAAGCTGTGATCTGCTAACTTCACTGTTTGATCTTGAAATGGTAATTTCAAAAGAGGGCGCAAGGAAGGAGGGACTATAAGGTCAATAGGTCCACGCCAGGACATTATGCGTCATCTTTCATCTTTTGTTTTTCGTTTTCTTTTCTTTTTTCTCGGAGTTTAGTGTTATAAGTTAATGTCTGTGCAAAGGTGTTGACCCTATTGATCTAGTTAAAAGAAAATCATTCATGCCAGAAGTATACAATTCACAAGGGCTAAAAATCATTGAAATCTGACCTCAAACATTCAATAATAATACAATGGAAATAACAATTTGAATTTTTATTTTTTTATTTTTTGGTAAGAGTCTAAACAACTTTACCATAGACCACATTGCTAGTGGTAATACAATCTACCCGTTAACTGAACTAAACCCGTACATTTTTTCTTGCTTTGTTTTTTCTCCAAATATTTTGTTTCAATTCTAAATTCTGCACTTCATCATGAATTGGCATTTGTGTTAAAGTAACACCATTTCTTGGTCATACGTCAAGAACTTTAAGGTAACAATAACTCAAAGAAGTTGTTCTATCAATCATCTCCTTCACCATCTAAATGCCGGTGCCCTTTTCGGAAACAAGGTGTTTCAATTTAGACTACGCTACTAGGTCAATTAGCACCATCAATCTAATGTTAACGAAAAAAATTGGGCATAATCATGCAAGTTTAAACGTGCAATTGGAAAAATTGAAAAGCATTAAGGAACCGGACAGCTAGGAATCTGGAAAAGAAAACATATGTGGGTACAGGGATTGTTCAAGTTTCTTTCAATTGTCACTAGCCCCATTGTAATTTAGTGCCCCCCACTAATACATTCTGTCTGTCCCGGTTAATTAGGAAAATGACTTGAATTAAGGGATTCCACTCCGATGTTATAGAAGCCATGATGTAACGCCTCCGTGCCCCTTCCTTCTCTTTCCATCTATCAGTCATCAGTTCAAAGAATCTGGAAGGGGATGTTTTATGGTGAAGCTCCTAGATGCTCGTGCTGCAGGACATATAAACTGTGGCAGAACCATAAGCCAATTTCATGCCATGCCTTTTAATTTTAATCTTTCGTCTTGCCGGAGGAATGGTAAATTCGTAGTTTTCAAACGACCAAATGGGTCATCATTGTTCGTCATAATACAGCTATAGTTGGCAGTAAAAGCAAGAAAAAAAATGACAAACCTCAAGTAAATTGTTTCAATAACCAAAATTGGACCGTCAGGTAAATTGTACCTAGATGGTATAACTAACTGCCCTCCGTAATCATGATGTCATGAATGTAATTAAAACTTAATATTCGCCTACCTTATCAATAGCTAGAGTTATTTTCTTCTATGGTCACACTTGTTGACCTCACAAATGCCTTTCTGCTGCACTCATGGTTGTTGGGCACGCAGAGACCTTGAATGCATGTATGGATAATGGGACTCTGTTATCTACTGCTAAAAGGTATAATAGTATTTAGCTCGCAGAGAAGAGGATGATACATATAAGAATACAGAACCTTCCTGGGCCCGTTAAGTTTAGATGCTTGTGATTACTAGTTCATATTTGAAGTCAGAGTCTCGAAACATTGAAAGCCTCCAAATGATGCACGCCGTAGCCCCTTACAGGCAAGCATGGGTTCTTAACAAATTACGGAGGTGAATGTTGTACAGCGCCCGTGCACGACTGTCGGTGAGACCATCCAGCCAAAATACAACAAAAGACGAGCAATTTGAGCTAACGTTGGACCCAACTAAAATGACAAGCATTTTATGTGCCTTTTAGTCCCACGATCCCCACACCACGCTTCGTTGTAAAGAGGCCATCGATCACGATCCAAACAAAATATAAAGAACATCTTCACAAGAACAGCAACGCCACGACGCAACAAAAGACTGCTTTGTGCAGCCACCATAAATGAGCATGGGGTCCACGGTTCAACCCCCGTTCTGTCCCTCGCTTTAACTCTCCAACATGTCACATCCAACGGAGAAAACTTTTATCTTTCAGCCACGGGTTTGTTTTGTTTTCCCTAATTTTTTTTTCGCTGGGTAATTTGTTAAAAAGCTTTTATCTCTCTCTTCTTGATAAACTTAAATTGAAGCGCGATTTGCGCGTTTGGCAACTGAATTCTGGATAAATCATCCCTAAATTTTTTTTTTTTATTGTTTAAACTATCAGATTGATCAAGTTAACTTAACTGTTAATAACTCTGTTTGACAGGTTTTATTTTTATATTAGTTTTACTACAATTTTAAAAATTTTCAAATTATTATTAACAATATAAAAGTCCAACCGAATCAGCCAGCTTTTGTGCGCCCTTGTGTTGCCTCTCCCGCCCGCCCAAAGACATTTAAGGCCAAACGTCAGATGAGTTTTGAGTAATTAAAGAAAACGAGTAAAATAGAAATTAACACACGGCAACGTAACAGAACCCGAACTTATTATATATTGTCTTATTGAAGAACGGTCGAGCGCAAATAAGCAAAATGACAGATGGAACATGGACATAAAGTCTAAGTTTATCTGAACAGGTGAAATGGAGCCAAAATTTTCCCAGGAACATCCAAAATTGACAGAGAAGCAAAATTGAGAGAAGGACCACCCTCCATGAGAATACAAATGACTTGGAGTCAACCCAACATGACAAAAGCATAACAGATGTTAGAATCGAGCGATCATCAAGGATAAATACGAAAAAAAAAAGAAGATGCAAAAGATTGGTAGGTAAAGAGATTATGCCAGGGATCAGTCGGAGATGAGGCAGATTAAATAATAATTATTATTTTTTTAACTTAAGTTTTCGATTGCATGTGAATGTGCAACCATCCGTGAGGCTATAAAATAGAGATAAAAATTAAGTGGAACAGACTGACTGGGCGGTGGAGTCGTGGGAACGCCGGTTTCTTATTTGACTTTATCCCCTGTACATTTTTCATTCACACACCCAAAACTGAAAAAGATGTAGTAGTATCCCTAGCGAACTTGCAGGACTCGGAGATCGATTTTTCAATGCGAGAATGTATCTTAAGAGTGGATGGTTGACCGACGCCCCTTGTACTGGAGGCTCTCCGGCCGAGAAGAACCTCTCTATTATTATTATTTTCAAGGAATTCTGCTAAATTAGCAGTAAGCGAGGGCCATCTGCCCTGTTCTCGTCCTTCAAAATCTTCTTCTGGGTAGCAATATAACTCTCGATGGCGTGCCTAAACTCCTCGCCGTTCATGTCCTCCATCGACTTTGTCGTCGCGCGGTAGCAATCGGCGACAGCCAGTTGCCTTTGGTTCTTGGTCTCCGAACCCCGGAGCTGCCGTCGACTACTCGTTTTCTCTCTGGTGCTCGGCTCCGACCGAGTCCTCCTGTAATGCTTCACCTCTTCCTGTAACTTGAGCTCACGGACCCCATGCTTCCCCTCGATTGGGGAATATTCAACATTTCCACAATGAACAATCTGTTTGTTTCGGAAAGCAGCTTTCTCGGATAGAATCTCCGGCTCCGGGGACACCACCAGTTGGTTACACTCGCCGACTGTTGTATTCGCCCGGGAGGGGACGACCGAGGTAGAGAAAGAGAACGAGATGTACTGATCATAGACATCGGGCTCAACAACGGCGTCGTTGTTCTTATAGCTATCATCAGCGGACAAAAGATAAACAAGCCAAACGATGACTTTTATGAGGAAAAAAACAAAGAACTTCAGTGCAGAGGGATGGTCGGAGGCCAATCCTTTGAAGCCAAGAATCCAAATAAACGAGCAACAGAGCAGAACCAAAACCAGAGCTCCAGCCGGTTGCAAACGGAAGAAAACGTTTCTTTTCCTCCTGAACATTCTCATCCGATCGGCTTTCTCGGCCACCATTTCATCATGAAGGGACTCGTGAGAAGACATTTTTGATGATGATCCCGCGCTTTCAATTTCAAAAACTCAGCTCTCAACGAAACCGAAGCAAAAGGATAGAAAGAGAGAGAGAAAGGCGGCGATCGATGGAATGAAGACACAAATATATATATATATATATATATATATATATATGGGTGTTTAGGGTTCTTTGCGATTGACTGGAGAAAGGGATTTTGATACCACGGAGAAGGAAAGTGTGAGAGGAATCAGGAATATACAGAAGAGAGACGGTGGAAGGCAACGACCGTGATAGCTGCTTATTTAACAGAGAATTGCATTATTTAATTCCTGATTTGCGGGGTTTTTGGATGCGCGTGATGATTGTAATAATCTTCAGATGTCTCCTCTGACAAGTTACATCATCTAGTTGCCGTACTGATATCTCTCTTCCCCCTGGATTATTTTCCTACTTTTGTTAGATTCATTCTTCCAAGTCAGTGTTAGTTTCCTATGTATTTATGGTACCACGTGATTCCCGTATAAGATGACCCACTTTTTCTACCTTATTTATTACATCCCAAGAAGTTTTTATTAGGGGTAAGATATTAGCTTCTTAATTTTAATGTTCAATGAGACTATTATATTATATAAGTTATGTCAATCTTAAATGCGATCACTTATAATTTGCCAATTGGGTCTATATATATATTTTTTATTTTTAACTATTTATATTGTGGATGTAAGGAAAAAACTTGGTTAATTCTTAGTAATTTTGGAAGTTAAAAAGGCTGACCATTCTCCAACTAATGATATAAATTGGCCCATATTTATAGAATTAACAATATTTCCAATCTAATAAAGATTTAACTCTAGATATGAGAATGACTTTGACGAGAAAAATAATAAATAATAAAATATTCACACAATAATTACATGTTATATCATCATATTTACCACAATTTCTCACAAAGATGCATACAAAATTTCAAAAAACCATCATATTCCAATTTAATTGTAATTTACCAACAAAAGGAGGAAAAAACCTAAAGAAACGCAAACATGAAATATATTTAAAAAAAAAAGGAAAAAAAAAAAAAGAAAAAAGGTGCACAAGAACCCGAACTAACAGACAGAAAACAAAAGATCGGGAAAGTAGGTAGACAAAGCAACTCACAGCTAGTTGGGCAATATAAATGGACATGAGCCTTGGACCAAGACCCAAAACTCTAGCTTCCGACAATATAAACTGCACAAAGAGTCATTCAGATAACAACTTGATAAAACTAAATGGAAGTGAAATGTTGCTGACCTTGACATTCCCAACCATTGCAAAACAGAACCGCCCAGGTTTTTACACGACAAATAGAAAACAAAAAATTACGTCCTTAAAGCAAGGGACTATAACTGATTTAAATTTAAATTAATTAATTTTAAAAAATAAAAATAAATAAATAAATATTACTTTAATTATCTTTTTAAAAATAAATATTTAATATTTATTTTGGATCACCTTAAAAATAATTTCTAACAGCAGCAACACGCGAAAGCAGAGGAGGCGAGGCATTGGAGTGGTCTGTCGCAATCATCAAGGAGACGCCGTAGCATGTCTAATCATATAGCCTCAGCCCACCAAGCCCCCTTTTCATTTCTCTGAATTATTGACTGAATAATTTGTTTCAGCAAATTTATATTTTGTGATTTTGATGGCATACCTCAGATGTCGTTTAACTGAGTCATTTGTCATATTTTTGTATCTTTCCAATGGGGGCACATACTAAGAGGTTATGATGCCCTTTTAACATCGTTAACATATCTTGGAAAACTTTGATCCAAGAAGAATCAAGTTTTTTTTTTTTTTTTTATAAAAAAAAAAAAATCGTGTCTTTGCTTTTCAATGTACATAATATAAATTATAAAAGATAACATGGAAGAGATTTTATCTAATGTAAAAGTTAATTGCTGTTATATTTATCATGTACAAAGTTTTTTAGTTAAATAATTATTTATAAGAAATATAAAATTTTAATGAAGTTTAATATAAAAATACTTTGGTGACAAGTTATTGCTAATTTTATCTCACAGTTTAGCCTATTAAATGATATTAAGCTTTTTCTTTTTTTTCTTTTTTTACATCTATAATTCATTCAGAGTAAAAATATTTTTTCTTTTTTATGTATCTGTTTGAATTTTTATAGAAGAAGCATAATGACTTCATTTTCCCCGTATTTTTGGATGAAAGTCCATTTCCTTTCCTAAGTGAGAGTGAAATTGTGCCATGATTTCAATTTCCCCGTATTTTTGCTTTGAAAGTCCACTTCCTTTCCTAAACTTTGGAGTACGACCCTTTTTCCCCACTTTCACAACCCTATTTTCGTAGTTTTAAGGGTTTCGGAAATGCTGTTGAAAGATTCATCCTCTGTGCACATAAAATTCTTCCTTAAAACAGGGCATTTTTTGCTTGATGCTTTCTTGAAATCAATTGCAATTCTTCATCTCGGGGATTTTCGTTGAAAGTCTACTTCCTTTCCTACACGTATATCTCAATCGGACAAGTTCACGTTTTCCCCGTATTTTTGGATGAAAGTCCATTTCCCTTCGGAGAGCTTGGTTGAAATCTTCAAACTTTCATTTTCCCCGTATTTTTGGATGAAAGTCCATTTCCTTTCCGTAAATTTATATGTTTTACTGTTATTAAAACTGATTAAAATTGCAACTTTTTCAAATAAAAATAATTTATTATGGTCTTATAACGAGTTATTTTAGTGAATTTGCTAGTACTAAATACGGTCTTATGTATTAATCAATGCATTAGGGGGTTACTCATGTTCCTTATTAGGCATTTTTGTCCAACTAATGCGTTAAATTTCTAAATAGGAAAAGAATATTCTAATGTAAAATTAGCTTAATTTTTTCTTTCTATATTTAGGGCTTCAACTTGATTCAATTTACTTAGCAAAGAGATAATTATAAAGAGAACTGTTAGGTAGTTGCATATATCAAAATCCACTCATCAGAAAATATTAAAATTATTATTTATTTATTTACTATAAAAAGAGAGAATATGATTAATGTAAATTTTTAATATTTTAGTGAATCTAACTAATTTTTCATAATTATAAACTATGAAAAATAATAAATTTCATAAAAGATTATAGGTGTCTGTCACAAAGATGCGATCATTTTATTTCTATGCAAAACTTTTTTTTTAGAAGAAATTGGTGTTACATCTAAAAATAAAAGGGAGACCACGTTGACAATAATAAACGTAAATTGAGCCTGCCTTTTTAATCTCTCTCAATTGTGATGTTCCGGCTGAATTTTATACATGCTTTTACGGCGTAGATTGTTTCTTCTTCTTCCTTAGGGTACCATCGTCCAAGTTCACAAGGATACAGATGCAGCTCTTTTTTTTATTATTATTATTTATACAATTATATTATAAAAAAATCAGAATTGAAAGTGACTACTATGTAATTAATTCTGTTATAATTCTCCTGAATAGGAGATTAGACTGGGTCAGATAAAGTTCGCTTTGGATGCATAAAACGCAACCAAAAATAGTTAATTTCAAAATATGTTTGGATTATTTTGAAATTGATTTTTCTTTGTCATCATTTAACTTAATTCAGAATTGGAATCAAAATAACGCAACCAAATTCAAGATGAGAGAAATGTCATCAATTTTTTTTAAAAAAAATAAGAAATGAAAATCAAAAATTATGAAATACCAGATGGATTTTACATCATAGTGATACCAATCATCAACATTCAAAAATAATTATTTTTCTTAGAAGGCTTAGATTGAAGATTGCTGAAGACAATTTATCATCCTTTTGGTACAACTTCTCTTCGTTTGCGAAACCGACTACGGATAAAATAATTTTTGATGTTAATTAGTTTATTAATTAAACAATATTCTGTTCGCCGATAGAAGTTAAAAATGGCATGGTAGCAGAAGCAAAGGCATGCAAGTGGGAATACTCAACCACAGCGACGACTCGTTTGCTCTCTGGCACTCCGCTCCGACCGACTCCTCCTGCAGTGCTTCGCTTCTTCCTGTACCTTGACGGCGGCACAATCATTTGCAACCACCGCGAGCTCACAAATGGCAATCTGTTTGTTTCGGAAAGCAACTTTCTCGGATAGAAGCTCCGGCGTCGGCGACACCACCTTTTGTTTGCAATCGCCGATGGTTGTATTCGAGCGGGAGGGGACGGCGGAGGCAGAGAAAGACAACGAGACGATATCGGGCTCAACAGCGGCGTCGTTGTTCTTACTGCTATTATCAGCGGACAAAAGGCAAATAAGCAAAACGAGAACGTTTATGAGCCAAAAAACGCAGAACTTGAGAGCAGAGGGATGGTCGGAGGCCAATTTTTT
This sequence comes from Rhizophora apiculata, assembly GCA_037832385.1. Lineage (NCBI taxonomy): Eukaryota > Viridiplantae > Streptophyta > Magnoliopsida > Malpighiales > Rhizophoraceae > Rhizophora > Rhizophora apiculata. Next base: position 224,830 of record CM075430.1, on the reverse strand, counting down.
GACGCCAAGAATCCAAATCAACGAGCAACAGAGCAAAACCAAAGCCAGAGTTCCAGACAGTTGCAAACAGAAGAAAACGTTTCTTTTCCTCCTGAAACTTCTCATCGCATCGGCTTTCTCCGCCTTCAATTTACGTTGAAGGGACTCATAAGAAGACATTTTCGATGATGATCGCGCGCTTTCAATTTTCAAAACTCAGCCTCAACGAAAACGAAGCAATATGAGAGAAAGAGAAAGAGGGAGACAGAAAGAGGCGGCGATCGGTAGAGTAATGAGACAAATATATATATATATATATAGAGAGAGAGAGAGAGAGGGGGGGTTTAGGGTTCTTTGCGATTGATTGGAGAAAACGATTTCGATTTTACAGAGAAGGAAAGTGAGAAAGAAATCAGGGATAAAGAGCTACTTGTTCGCTTTGTTTGGCAGGGAGGCTCTCCTTATTAATTTTAATACGTATATAAAGAAATTGCATATATATATATATATATATTTTATGGTTTTCCCCTCTCACAAGTTACCACAACCTCTGTATATTTTAATGGTTGATTTAGTACACGCCGTACTGATATCCATGTTCCACTAAATTATTGTTGTTCCTCTTTTAGTTAGTTGCATTGTCGGAAGTCATGATTAGTGTCCTCTGTACTTATGGTACTCATGATTCGAGTTCATGATGTCTCACTTTTTCCCCTTTATTTTCCCCCTAATTTACTTTTTTATCAGATGCAAGATTTTATATTCTTAATTTTAATGCACGATAAATCTATTATAAGTTATGTCAATTTTGAATGAGATCACCTTGGACAGGTCTAAATACATATCTATATATCTATGTCTACTTATGTTGTGGATGCAAGAAAAAAAGGCTCAATTAATTCTTCGTAATTATTGAGGTTACAAAGGTTAATTTTAATTTTCTTAGCGTTATCTCATAATAATTAGATTTTATTAATTTTTAAGAATATTGATTTATTTTTTATAGATACTGCTATGCATCAATCTATGCTTATTAGTTAATAACATTTTGTATCAACTCGATAAGAATTTTACATAAAAGGAATAGTTCAGTGCTAATCAATTTTGGGATTATAGATTATTTTTCAATATGTTTTAGGATTTTCATAAATTTTAAAAAATAACATAAATATCTTAAATAATCTCACCCAAAGTATGGATACACTCCCGCGAACACTGACAAGTTACAACATCGAGCATTGTACGGTGCTCCCGATTTCACGGATAAGGCAGAAAAATACGGCTAAGCTCCAATGTTCAGATGTATTTTTCCTCTGCCTCTTGCTTCTTACTTGAACTGGTATGACGAAATATTTTCATCAATCTTAACCATTTTTTTCTATTGACTCTCATCATTTGAGTTTTGCTTACTGGCACTAAAATATTTATTTTTGAGGTAAACTAGCTTATCAAAAACCATGTAATATAATTAAAGAATATTCTGTTCGCTGATTGAAAAACAACATTCTATTTTATGGTGCACAGACATGGTAATTTCAGAAGCAAAGACATGCGAGTGGGAATGCCTGTCATATATAGGGCTTTGTATTTTGGAAAACTCCTGTGACCATCAGTGCAAGACTTTTGAAGGTGCCATTGCGGGATCTTGTTGTACGATTAAGTGCATGTGTATAACATATGACAATTGAGGGTTTGCATGTGTATAAAGGGACCGTATGCCTAATATTGTCAAAATAAGACAATACATGGCAGGCACTCTTGTGATAGCTGCGATATGCTTAGTGTTTGTCTGTCAATAATAATGTTGTTGCTTGTTGAAATTTACCTTGCCTATTAAATAAATGTTGCTCTTTGTACTCACCGTGTGGGTTGGAGGAGGAAAAACTATGTCTTCCATATCATCAATAAATTGGTTCATGGCTGCTCGCTTTTCACCCGTATATGCATGCATGATTGCTCAGGCAGATGCCAGCACGAATATGAAGTAAAAATGTAAGGCCAAGGTTTTATTTTTTTTCATATATGCGCAAGATGGAAACCCCTCGCTACTCTAGATTACCATTGATGTTAGTCTCATGGGATCTTGGAGTGAAACGTGTAAGAAAGCCTTGGTTGTTAATCGTTTGGGCAAATCCATAGGCTACTGGTCCATTCCCTCACAGGGAGTATGAGTCAACTCTTTTGGTCCCCAAAATTGTCAGGCATATTTACTTTTGTGATACTAGTGAGTGCTTGCTTACATTTTGAGACTTCAATTCAAGACATGGAATTTGCAATGTGATTAACTCACTGGATTTTCATTACCTTAGTTTTAAAGATTTCATTTTTTTTTTGTTTTTTTATTTTTGGTATCAGATAAGAAGTCTAGAGCAAGGATTGGTAGAACTCATAGTTTCCTAATTTCTTTTACTGTATGATGATGATGATGATGATGAAGTTGATAGAGGTTGGGGAAAGAGTTTGTGGCCAAAGCCCGCAGGTTTTGGTTACTACCCTAACTAGACCTTGTAGGCTTTGTAGTTATTTTATCAAAAATGCCAATTACTGATTGTGAGCAAGTTTTAGCTTCAATTATTGAAATGTGCAAACATTTGTACTGTACGAGTTAAACACTAATTTTGTGTGATTTTACATTTGTTTTAAGCCAAGTGTCTATGAATATTTTGTAATTTGATTATTTTTAAAATAAAAGGAAAAAAAAAATTCTATTTTAGTACTTAAAAAGTTTGTACGAACCAAATGCAGATAACAATTTTAATATATTAAAAAATATACAGTATGAAAAAATCACTATTTAAATTTAGTGGAAGTATTGCAAATTCTTTCAAAATGGCTGTGTAGAATACAATAAAAGCCAAACATTTATTGAAAAAGCTGTTGCACAAACACATATGTTGCTGTTGTATAAAAATAATATTTTATTCGAAACTTGTCGCTTACTTTTTCGAAATTGCTGTATAAATTATCGCTTATTTCGTTAAAAACAGCTACAATAGTAAGTTTACAACTATCCTCTTTACCTAACGAACCGTTGCATGTGCACTTTATAACTTTTGGGTACCATTTTAAAGAAGATTTGTCCTTGGCTACACTATGTAACTGTTATATAAAACACTCTCTGCAACAGTTTTATTTTTGTCCCTACAATCTTGACGATTGCTGCGTAAAAGCTATTGTAGCAGATAGCAGACCGAAAATGGATGCATTAGACATTGATGCACCAGTGTCCAGGTTTGTGGCCACTTCAATGGACCACGAAGCGTCCTTCTTGTTGTTCTTTCTGTTTTGCCTTTTACTCGTATGACTTTCCCTCATGTTTGCTCGAAAAGTAATGTAAAAAAAGAAAAAGAAAATTAAGGCCACTTTGTTTTGGGCATGGTCCGCAATTATTTTTTTCTCTGGTTGAGTTTGGGCCGAACCTCTTAGGCCGGACTCCTTGAGGTTACTTTCTTATTGAATCCAGCCCAGCATATGGCTCCCGCCTACTCGGCTTTGGGGACATGCAAATATGTACACACGGGGAAATAAGACAGCATCAAGGATACGCACACATACAATTAACCCGAAACAAATCGGATAATTTAGTCACAATTTTTTTAATTCTATTTATTTATTAAATTAAATATGATATAATTAATTTATAATAATATACTATCATTATATTATTTTTAAAATATAATTATTTTTTCATAAATTTAATTAATCTTTGTTGAATTATTGGTTTTGATACTACTTGATAAGAAAATATAAATTTGAGATGAGTTCAAATAAATAATATTCTCGGGAATTATTTCAATTCAAAACACTTATAAATTCTTCTCATTTATATATTCTTTAATGTAAATTCTTTTTCTTTTAAAAAAATTAATTGTTTTCGGTTAGCATGGCACCAAGAACCAAATTGAACTTTTCGGTTCAACTCCTGGAGATTGGACTGCATATTTGGTTAACGCTATTTGATTGGCAAAACAACTTTCTTTGAATCAAAATTTCAAAATTGTTTAACTGATTGAAAATTTGTTTTAATAAAAAAATTTAAAATTCCAATCTGATCATAAAATATAATTTTGAAGCATTTTTCAAAAAAATGTATATAAGATAAATAAGTATTATTTAAGATATAATATATAATTTAGTAAATTTATTTGATATGCATATTTTTATTAGCAATAATTTTTAATATAATTAGAGTTAAAAAAAAATTAAAACTTATATATATAAAATAACTCTTAATTCAGTTTGGTTAATAAAAATTTTTTAAAACTAAGAATTGTAACTGAACCAAAAGGATTTGATTCATATTAATTTAGTTAACTAGTTATAAAATTTGATTCAATTAGTTGGATCTGGTAACCAAAATTTTATTGTTTATTTTTCCGGACATCCCCAAACTCGAACATATGTTTTACTAAAGTCAATAATTAATAGCTCCCTGGATTGGGAATAAACTGGAGAGGGTGTTGATCATTCGGCAAAACTGAAAACAATTCTGTTTGTCAACAACAACCGTAGCAACCGACATTAATGAAACCACCGACAATTTGATTCTGTTTGTCAATAATATTTGATTTAGGGTGCGATGAGACTAATTGTATTTTTTAATAATTTATTGTATATTTAAATAATTTTATAATATATATATATATATATTAAAAATTTTAAATTTTTTTTTTTAAAAAAAGACCAAAATCATGTAGAATATACCCACGGAATAATTTCAGCCCTCTCTCTCTCTCTCTCTCGTCATTTTCTTTCCATTTCTGCATATTTTTCTTTCCCTATGCCTCAAGCTGCCTCTACACGCTACCCCACTCAGCATAGGGGTCCGCCCAACACCCGGCACATGGAGAGACTAGCTGCGAGGTCAATACCGAAAAAAGAAAAATCGAAAGGGTAAAAATGTACGAGCCAATTAGACGTGGATGGGCACGCAAACCAAAGTAATTTTGAATGGCTGCAAAAGTAATACCACCTCTCTCTCTCTCTCTCTCTCTCTCTCGTTTTCTTTACAAAGACCGCTCGTTCCTCGCGTTTGAAGCCCAACTTTATTCATTGTAATCTACTTTCTCTCTCTGTACCCCCTCGCTAATATCGGATAAGATGGGTCGCAGCAAAGAAGTATCTCATGAGATTATTCCGTTCGTTCGAGTGTACAAAGATGGAACTATCGAGAGACTTGCGGGAACTCAAATTGCTCCTCCGGGCTTGGATTCTGAAACGGACGTTTTGTCCATACATACTGTAGTGGTACCAGAAACGGGGGTTTCCGCCAGATTGTATCGACCCAATTCGGCAAAAGCCGATCAAAAGCTCCCGCTTGTAATCTACCTCCACGGCGGAGGGTTTTTAATATCATCGGCTGCTGATACCAAGTACCACCACAGTCTCAACAAGCTAGTCGCTGAAGCTAACGTCATACTCGTCTCCGTTGACTACAGGTTGGCCCCAGAGGTTCCACTCCCGGCAGCGTACGAGGACTCCTGGGCTGCACTCCAGTGGGTTGCTGCTCACGCTAAGCCAGATCGTCCTGCGGCCACCCACGAGGCGACGTGGCTCGATGACTATGCTGACTATGGACGGATATTCCTAATCGGTGACAGCTGCGGTGCGAATATGACACATCACTTTGCGTTGAGGCTTAAGGAATCGAAGCTGGGCGGAGAACTGAAGGTTCAGGGCATCGCCATGATTTTTCCTTACTTCTGGGGAAAGGATCCAATTGGGGTGGAGATAACTGACCATTTCGGGAAATCAATGGTGGACAGCTGGTGGAACTTTGTTTGCACATCGGACAAAGGATGCGATGATCCTCTCATCAACCCATTTGCTGACGGGTCTCCTGGTCTTGAGGACTTGGCATGCAGCAGACTGATTGTTATTGTTGCAGAGAAAGACATCCTGAGGGATAGAGGACAAGTTTACTACAAGAAATTAGTCAACAGTAAGTGGCAAGGTAGTGCGGAGTTCGTGGAGATAAAAGGAGAGGATCACGTCTTTCATATTCTTAACCCTAACTGTGAGAACGCCAGATCCATGTTCAAGCGTCTGGCTTATTTCATCAACCAAGCATAAGCAGCTCCGCCATGTGCTATGAGAGTCCATGCTTTGGCTTTTCCGGTTGCAACATTTCAATTTGGTTTTCTTTTCTATGCTTTTGTTTATTGTGCTTGTTATCTCAGTGACCTCATAATAAATTTTGTACCGTCAAAAAAGTAGACAAGTGCTTAATTGCTGCTCGTAATAGAATAACACCCACCCACCTACAACTTCTCTCCTCTTGTCGGTCTAATATTGCATATTATAATACTTATTGTCGTCATTTTCTTTCCATTTCTGCATATTTTTCTTTCCCTATACCTCAAGCTGCCTCTACACGCTACCCCACTCAGCATAGGGGACCGCCCAACGCCCGGCACGTGGAGAGATTAGCTGCGAGGTCAATACCAAAAAAAAAAAAAAAATTACTGGAATCGTCAAATCGAAAGAGTAAAAATGTACGAGCCAATTAGACATGGATAGGCACGAAAACCAATGTAATTTTTAATGGCCGCAAAAGGAACGTCCCCCTCTCTCTTGTTTTCTTTACAAAGGCCCCTCATTCCTCGCACTTGAAGCCTAACTTTCTTCATTGTAAACTACTTTCTCTCTCTGTGCCCCTCGATAATATCGGGTAAGATGGATAGCAGCAAAGAAGTATCTCATGGGATACTTATCGTATAATTAAGTGGCCTTAATTTTTCTTTTGAAAAAATATTAAGTAAAAGAAAAATTATAGTATGGATAATAAGAATGATAAAATATATAAATAATTATTAAAAAAATTTATTTACACATTTCTTTTGTCTATTTATATATTATATGTTGTTGTTTGTACATCTATTTTATCTATTAGTATATCTTATATTTTTTAAAATAATAAAAATAAAAAGTATGCATTGGAACTTTATGTCTCTGTGCGTATCCCGTCTCCTCACACCGTCCTTGTAGGGAGGGTTTTCATGTAATATTTTATAACACCAAATGTCAAATTGTCAACATTTGGACTAATTTTTTTATGCGTCGGAAAGGAAATTAGAAAAAAAAAAAAAAAAAAAGAAGAAAAAGAAGGCACTTGTTCATCGTCATTTGACTTGCCAGCAGAGCCACAGAGAATCAAATTGAACTTTTTGGTTCAGCCACTGGAACATTGGACTGCATATTTGGTTAACGCTATTTGATCGACAAAACAACTTTCTTTGAATCAAAATTTCAAAATTGTTTAGTTGATTGAAAATTTGTTTTAATAAAAAAATTTAAAATTTTAATATGAACATAAAATATAACTTTGATGTGTTTTTTTTTTAATATATATATATATATATTTAAATACAATACATAATTTAATAAATTTATTTGATATACATATTTTTATTAGTAATAAAAAAAAAAAAACCAAAAGCGTGTAGAATATATACCCATTGCCAGCTCAGCCTCTCTCTCTCCACATTTTTCGCTGTATGCACCTCAACACATACATCGCCTTTGCAATGATTGTCTCATATTATATCGAGAGTTTAGCGGCGACATCAATACCAAAAAAAAAAAAAAATAAAGGAATCATCAAACCGAAAAAGTAAAAATGTATGACCCAATTAGATATAGACAGCCACGAAAACCAAAGTAATTTTTAATGGCTGCAAAGTGATGCCCCCCTCTCTTTTGTATTTTTTTTTTTCCCAAAGACAGCTTATTCCTCGCGTTTGCGGCCACGAAAACTACGCCTTTTCTCTCTCTCTCTCTGCACCCCTCGCTAATATCGGATACGATGGATCGCAGTAAAGAAGTGTCTCGTGAGATTATTCCGTTCGCTCGAGTGTACAAAGATGGAACTATCGAGAGACTTGCGGGAACCGAAATTGCTCCTCCAGGCTTAGATTCTGAAACGGACGTTTTGTCCATGCATACTGTAGTGGTACCAGAAACAGGGGTTTCGGCCAGATTGTATCGACCCAATTCGGCAAAAGCCGGTCAAAAGCTCCCGCTTGTAATCTACTTCCACGGCGGAGGGTTTTTCTTATCATCAGCTGCTGATACCAAGTACCACCACAGTCTCAACAAGCTAGTCGCTGAAGCTAACGTCATACTCGTCTCCGTTGACTACAGGTTGGCCCCAGAGGTCCCACTCCCGGCAGCGTACGAGGACTCCTGGGCTGCACTCCAGTGGGTTGCTGCTCACGCTAAGCCAGATCGTCCTGCGGCCACCCACGAGGCGACGTGGCTCGATGACTATGCTGACTATGGACGGATATTCCTAATCGGTGACAGCTGCGGTGCGAATATGACACATCACTTTGCGTTGAGGCTTAAGGAATCGAAGCTGGGTGGAGAACTGAAGGTTCAGGGCATCGCCATGATTTTTCCTTACTTCTGGGGAAAGGATCCAATTGGGGTGGAGATAACTGACCATTTCCGGAAATCAATGGTGGACAGCTGGTGGAACTTTGTTTGCACATCGGACAAAGGATGCGATGATCCTCTCATCAACCCATTTGCTGACGGGTCTCCGGGTCTTGAGGACTTGGCATGCAGCAGACTGATTGTTATTGTTGCAGAGAAAGACATCCTGAGGGATAGAGGACAAGTTTACTACAAGAAATTAGTCAACAGTCAGTGGCAAGGTAGTGCGGAGTTCGTGGAGATAAAAGGAGAGGATCACGTCTTTCATATTCTTAACCCTAACTGTGAGAACGCCAGATCCATGTTCAAGCGTCTGGCTTATTTCATCAACCAAGCATAAGCAGCTCCGCCATGTGCTATGAGAGTCCACGCTTTGGCTTTTCCGGTTGCAACATTTCAATTTGGTTTTCGTTTCTATGCTTTTGTTTATTGTGCTTGTTATCTCAGTGACCTCATAATAAATTTTGCACCGTCAAAAAAAGTAGACAAGTGCTGAATCGCTGCTCGTAATAGAATAACACCGACCTACAACTGCTCTCATCTTCTCTGTCTAATATTGCATATTATAATAATTACTGCCGCGGCCTGATGCTGACTAGCGATCGATTTTGAAAGAAACGGGCCAGCACAACAATGAAGCCACACTTCCTTTCTCGTCTCACATCAAAGGTACGTGCTTTCCCACTGCTCGTAACACACGATGAGGAGTTTGATCAATAATTTATTCCAATTATTAAACTCGTATCCGGATCATGAATCAGACTCGTGTTTGAGGTATTTTATATTTTCAGTTTATTTTTTATGGACATTGCATCTTTTAATTTCCAACGTTGGTGTCAAAGTACTAATGGGTTGTTTCCTAACCTTTTTGTGTTCCAATTTTGGGTATTTGTTGATGTTTACGGTCTATTTGTTAAAGTCTCGATTTTTAACCTGTCAATGGCAACTTTGTGTACGAGGGATTTCAAGGCCTCAAACTTTACATTGGAATAATTCCACAAAATATGGAAGTCCGATCATCTTTTCTATGTCGAGAGAATTTGAAGATTGAAATTTCCGGAAAGGAAAATTTTAAAACCGAATTATTCTTGGCCAGTTGAGTTTAAGAAAGTGAAAATTATATAGAATTGTAGTGCCATTCATAAGCTTCCCAACGCCATATCATTTGTCCTATTTCGATCTCTATAGAGTAAGAATCGAGTTCCTAAATTATTTGACGAAATCTAGAGTTACGGGAAAGAGGATTGGCAGGAAGTCGAATGAAGATGGCTCGTGGAAAGCACTCACGCAGGTTGGCGCGTGAAGCTCCACAGGGAAGTTGCTCTCTGTTGTCCAATGGAATAATGCCCCGTAAGTGGCCATTAAAACGGCGGTTGTGAAGAAGGAAAAAAAAAAACAAAACAGCCAATCAAAAATGGTCCACGTATGGCCCATCAAAATGCCGGTGACGGTGGCAATTACGAGTATTATTGATGGACCTGGGAGGGAGCTGTCTAGGACAGCTGCTAAATAAAACCCAGTGGCGTGCGGCCACGTGTATAGACCAAATAACTGAAGTAAACCCAAACGTTTTAGTTTCTGTGGGGCAGGGTCATTGACGGGTCAGTTGCATCATACTAATTAGCGAGTACAACTATGAAATATACGATAAATCGGAAGTAGTATGAACCATAGTTATGAGATTTATTTTCTTTGAAGTTATAATCGCTAACAAATGCATAATTTGAATTCCTAAGTGTAGATATACTTTCAAGTTGCATAACTTATTAATTAGGCATGAAAAAATATTTGAAAAAAAATTAAATAACAGATAAAAAAATTTTTCATGTGCAAATTAGAGATATTGATTTATATGTCTGTGTTTTTATTCATGATGAGTTAACTGACTTTACTCAACCTAATAAATTAAGTGGACAATTAAAAAAAAAAAACAATTATAAGTAAGACACAATTGAAATGTTTCACATTTTAAGATATTTGAATTATGAAAATCAAATAATTTTTAATTTGATTTTACTTAAATCGTGTGATGATTACAATGACCAAAAATTGATAATTTAACATAAATTCTAGATCATGAATTACTTTTAATTTTGAGGTATTTTGTATTTAAAATTAATTTTTATATGAAAATTGCATCCTTTAATTTTCAACCAGAATTAAAAGTCAAGATTGATAGAGGCACAGGTTTGAACGTTAGATGAGGGAGTAAAAAGATATGTTACAGGTTTGAACGTTGGCTGAGGGAGGAAAAAGACGTGTTAACGCTTTAGCCAGTGGTAATCTAAAATGACTTGGAAAAATTCCAGGACAGCGTGCTGTCATATAAACAAGGATCCGTTTAACACAGAAAGGACTGTCATCAACTGCAGTGTGAACAACAAATCCAAGTTGTTTAATTGAGAGAATAGCACCTTCCATTTTGTTTAAGCATATCAGTTGAAACACACGATCATCGGCTTCAACGCTAATACCAGCACCACACCGTGGCATAGCAGAGATATCAACAACACAAACCTTGCGTTCATCCGCAAAATCTCCAAGCATTAAACCCAATGCCTCCACGGGCCACAGCAGCTCTTCCCATGATTCATAAACCAAATAGAAAGAGAATGAAAAAAAAAAAAAGAGTTTCATTTTAAATAAATTTGGATCAAAATCCTTTCTTGTCTCAAATGCATTCACTCAAAGTTGTTTTTGTGTTTTTTTTTTTTCTTTTGTAATAAATACATTATCTTCTACTTAAATTTTCTATGAATGATAGCTTTCGGTAACTCCGATCAATAAAAATTTGTTCTATTTCAATTAAGTCTAATTTTAAAACAAAAATTTGTTTTATTATCTAGGACTAAGATAACTTGTTTGAATCTCATTTATAGAGTCCTCAAAAATTCTTTTATTTTATTATTAGAGTATGCTAGGTGCGTGCACTTATTTCAAATTATTATATTATGAATATATAATTATACATTAAAACTATGTATTTATACTTTTTTAATTGATTAATTTTATTAAAACAAAATTTTTTTGTTATTTTAACGATATTTATAATAATAAATTTTTATTATTTTGAATGATATTATAAAGTTTAAAAAGAAACTAGCATAATGAGATTCAATTGACAAGGTTAGACTTAATTTGTCTCCACCCGTTAACTAAACACCACATCAAACTTTATATTTAGATTTAGTTATAAAACGGATCAAATTTAAACATTTCAAAGCTTAGCTCGGCTCCACTCGAATCCTTTAACCTTAAAATAATTTTCTGGTCTAAATGTTCCAAAAGAATTCTGATCTGGGCTTCCACTTTAAGGTCCCATACAAGTCGACAACAAATGTGCCGGGCCTAGCAAAAGGAAACCAGTCTATATTGGGTCGAGCAAACAGAATTTGGGCTAAATGGCCTAATATAAATGACAAACATAATATTGAAAAGTTTAAATTTCTTCTGTTCTTATATCATTAACCACGAGATTTAATAATAAAATTATATAAATTTTAAATTTTAAATTTAAGTTTTGATTCTTAATCTTATAAACTAAAAAACATAAAATTCGAATGTTCCTAAGCTTTGATCCATATTAAATCTCTCTTCGGGCTTGAATTTTAACTTATTTCCATCATAAGTGTAAACCATATAGGTACTAACAGTTTTAGAAAATTTTTTGTTACTAGTTACGTGACAGATTTTCTTTTTATTATTATTATTTTTTTTTTGACTTAGATGTGACATTATACAATTGCAATGTAATGTCAAAGTTAGCAGGGAGCTAAAAGATTCACATGATGCGAGTTAATTAACATGTGAGGGTAAACTTAACTTGTTTGTACCCTCATATTTCTTCCATCATTAACTGCAGAAAGTAATGATTAAGAAGGTGCTTTTTTATGGTCCGATTTTGGCGTTAGCATTAGACTTCAATAGGTTTATGGTCCGATAGCTGTTTTGTTTGGGATCATTTTATGATATGATTACACGGTTTGGGAAAACGATATTTCACTAACTAGCATTCGTTCAATACACTCCACCTGTCCTTTCCCTTTTCTTTTTTTTTCCGTGTGAATTTCTGTCTTCTGGATTGAAGGTTGCTAGCATTGTTTTTAAATCCTCTATCGAGAAAGTCGAGTTTATACTATCCAGACTCTGACTTTTCTTACAGAAATTTCCTGACTTTTGACTTCAAGCTTTCATACTTACCTTACTGTATAAAGGAATTTCGATTTGGAAAAAAAAAAAAAAACGAAAATTGGGAAATTGTGCTTTTTTATGTACACAAAATGAGAGACAACCATCATCGTAAACGCCCCCAAAGAGTGGCTTTGTCCTGTACTTGGTGTACGTCGGGGAATTCACCATGTCATGTGGTAACAGTAAGGGCCTTTTATTGTAATATTATGTATTGACAAAGTGAGTGTTTTTTTTATAAAAAAAAAAAAAAATCAGCCGCATATTTAATATTTGAAATATGTCATTTCCCATTTATTAATGCTTTAAATAAAGTTATTCTCATCACAGGCGAAAGTTACCTTGAAATATTCATGATACGTAACAAAATGAAAATCGTTCAAAAAAAAAAAAATTTGTTGCAACTATATTTGCTTGCCCGCAGCTATCTCAGGGGTAGATTCCCAATGTATAAGAATGAGAGTAAAAGGGGCATATTCGATCTCCTCCAAAGAGAAAATTCAGTTTTAATTAATACTTATACACAGATTAATTTAAAAGTATTCTGGACCATACCAACCAAAAAATAAGGAATAATCATCCAATTTAAGTTACGAATGAGTGAGAAAGGCTCTTGATTAACAATTACTTTGGAGAAGAAAAAAAAAAAATGCTTACAATTATATGGCCGTTGCCAAATATATTTCAACATTAATCACATGTTACGAGCATGAGTAAATCGTTCATAAAACTGTTTCACCAGTATAATTAATTCCATCTATTGAGTCAAGTCAACTAGAGTGAGTTTGGTTTTGGCACACACTATTTGTCCAAGTTTTTTTTTTTCTATTTAATGCCAATATTTAAATCTCGGTTGTTGGAGTAGGTGATTGGTAGTGACATTTGTATTATTATTGGTCGACTCAGCACTTGATGTGTTCCTCCCACTATTTAAGGAAGAAGATTGGAAAGAGACCATTCTGATGAGTGTAAAGATGATTGACAAAAGCTCAAACTATACCATTTGTTCAATTAGAATCACGGGGTGGTTACGAGAATTATCTTTGTGGCGTGGTCTAAAATTTCCCACGCCTGTTTTTACTTTTCTTTACATTATGCTTGCACAACTTTCTCGTTGCGATGCTTTTCCATGATGAAACTTAAGTCAAATTGTGCCGGCTCTATGAGTGGTTTGTCTATTAGTCAAGTTTTGTCGGCAAAAGTTTGTCGTACATGAAAATAATTGATTAATAATTTCTAGATTAAATTATTTATGTTATATTCTATTTCAGTACACATAATTTAATGTAATAAAACAAAAATTAAATGTCCTAAATAATTATTCTACGACGTAATATCAATCTAATTAAATAGTATGCCTTTATTTTATTCATCAGCATACCAATTTGAAAATAGAAACAAAAGTCAGTATAACAATAATCAACAAGTAGGCCAAATAGGCTCGTAGGCCAAATAGGCTCGTAGGCCAAAAACGTGACTCCTCCGAGTTTCAATCTCTGTACGCTATTTCTTGAGTTATTACTTGAACGAGCACTACAACATATGAATCCAATTGCAGAGTTTATTCAGATCACTAAAGTTTAATTATGCAAAATAGTCAAAAACCGATAGTTTCATTACGAGCAATATTTTACCGAACATTACTTTTAATCCCTTTTTTTTTTTCTTGGTTAGTTGATATTGGAATTTGAATTCTAATTATTGAAATTAAAAATTTAATAATTCTACTACTTAATTATGTGACCAGGAACTAATAGTTTGCTTTCTTGTATAAGAATAATCACACATTTATAGGTTAAACAACCAAATATGGTTGAGAAGATTTAGATGTGAAGGAGTGTGGAAGCGTGAAACTTTAGAGAGAGAGAGAGAGAGAGCGCATAGATTAGCTTCATTTGTTGGTTTCACACTAACTACACTAGCTTGATGTGCCTTGATATGCATAGGAGCAATTTGTTGTTATTCAGACAATTATTATGTCTTGAAGTGTACGTGTGTGTCCAGTAATTGTAAAAAGATAATGTATTAGAGTCTGTGTGTTCAATAATAGTGTGTATGGAAAAACATAATGTGTTGAATGGATAACTAATGATGTGTAAAGTCAACCACTGAAATGTGGAAAAGACATTATTACTGTGAAAAAGGTAATATTAATGTGTTGGACCATTAATTCATCCTTAGAGTGTGTGACTTACGAGACATAACCATGATTTGGGTATGTAGAGAGCTTAGGAGAAAAGTGTGAGAGAGCGACGTATCGTGAATGTGGATTCTTGGGTATGTGGAAAGGGTGCACAAATGTATTGGGTCTGGGTTTGGTTATTAAATACGAATTTATTTTTTTTTTTTTGTATAATTTTATTCACATATTAAGGTCAGTAGTTAATTTCTTTGTGAACATAGGCAAGTTGCCAAACTATGTAAATTTCTAAGGTGCTCTTCGTGCACTTGTTATCTTGTTCACTTTGTTTTAAATTGCAATCGATGTGTTTGTGTTCAAATTGGGTGTTAATTCCCGTTTTACTTTTATCCGCTTCCCAAGTTTGTATTGGGATTCACCTCAAAAGCTAACGAGCGAATTATTAGCTTGTTAAAGATGGCCAAGTTTTCTGAATATCACAGGATTGTTCAGGGTTTGTAGCTGGTATGTCAAGGCTGATGTTGATTGTGCGGGAACTCTTTGTGGAATATTATCCGGAGGATGGCAAGGTTATTAACAGACAATTATTATGTGTTGAAGTGAGTGTGTGCCCATTAATCGTGGGAGGGAAAGGATAATGTCTTGTGTTGCAACATGTGTCCGTTAGGAGTGTGAATGTAAAAAAGATAATGAATTGAAATTGGGGGGAATAATATATGTGTTAAATCATTAATGTGTCCAATTAGAGTGTGGTAAAATCAACTCTCCATTAATGTGTACATGTTCCAATTGAGGGGTAATTCACATTTTGCTTCCGCGCGTTTCCAACATAAGCCATCGCCCATTTTTATTTTTTAGTAACATACATATTTTCGACAATCAAAAAAGATTTAAGAATTTCCTAATAATAATAATCATAAAGAAAAGAAAATTTTAAAAGGAAGAAGTTGATCGCGCTGGCAACGAGTCCCACGTTCTTTGGCACATTGATACTGTTGCCATGAGCATCATGCGTCGTTTTGGGTTAATAATGTAGTCTTGAAGGACAAAATTTCATTGACTATTGATGAAAGAGTGCTATTACATCGCCTGAGGAATCTGTCCTATCTCTCATTTAATAATAATAATAATAATAATAACAATATTTTTAATTCCTTTTCATTGGCTAGCACCCACAAAAGATGAGATGCACGAATGTTCATGTCAATGAAAATGGCCACTTGGACAACCAGACTTTGGTGCAAACGACCAGAAAAGATACCTCTCCCACCTTAAGCAAGAAGCATGAAAACCATTCATTTGTTATAAGGCGGGCACCGTAACAAGGAATGCGCGCTTTCCCTCTGGATAGCCAGCGAAAAATTTCTGGCAAATGGAAAATTATTTTACACGTTTATGTGCTGATTTATGTCCAGTCAACAATTGAACGAAGAGTTTGAAAGTTTGACGTAAGTATTTAGCATTGGGGTTGATCCAAAATTGTGTATAAATAGCCTCCGAGGTGCTTGAGAGATCCCCATTCTTGAAACAGAGTGTTATTCATTTGTAGAGACCTTCCAACTCCTCTGCATCCTCGCTCCAAAATTTTCAGTTTCCTTCTCAACTCTTTATCGATGGCCGAAACTGCAAAAACCTCCCTGCAACCTCCAACTTACGGAAACCTAATCACCGTTCTTAGTGTTGATGGCGGAGGAATTAGAGGAATCATACCAGCAACCATCCTTAGCTTTTTAGAGTCCGAGCTTCAGGTAGCGAAGTTTTTTTTTTTTTTTTTTGGGCCCGCTTGCATGTTGTCAAAACTTTAAATAGTATAATTGACGACTAGAAAAAAGCCGATCATGTCATGGATCTAAGAAGCTGGAATCAACTCTCAAATACATTTATGCATGCATTCGCATAGGGAACTTTATTAATTGTAACTTTTCTCCTACCAGTTGTGTAGTTTAGTGCTAGAGTTGTGTTCTGATTTGAAACGCTAGCTCAAAAATATAAATATAAAAAAAAAAAAAAAAGAAGAAGAAGAAGAAGAAAGAAAATGAAGAAAAAAAAATGTAAGATTGCCTTTGGTACTTATATAGATGGGACTAAATCTTAAATCTCATGGGAATATACCAAGAAAATCCATTATTTAACGCTTGCTACTTCACCCCAAGGGATAGAACACTATTCACACACTGCTTCTTCTTCTTCATCTTCTTGTTTATTTTTCTTTTTAAAAGAAACACAAAATATGAAAAAACTCACCCGTTTAGTCTTTACATCTCCAAATACTCACTAAGCAGTAGTTTTGGCTATTCCATACGTGCAGAAGCTGGATGGTCAAGACGCCAGAATTGCAGACTATTTTGATGTGGTTGCAGGGACCAGCACTGGCGGCCTTATGACTTTGATGCTAACAACCCCTAATGATAAAAACCGCCCTTTGTTTGCTGCCAGTGAAATCAATGGCTTCTATCTCGAGCACTGCCCCAAAATCTTTCCTCAAGACAGGTAAAGTTATGGAAGCCGGACGCTTTTGCAGACTATTAATCTTCTAACATTAAATTGCCGCGACAGAGCTAACTGAATCTCTTGCACGATAGTTTTTTCCTGGCTGGCGCTGTTGGAACCCTCAGCAATTTCTTAGCAGGACCTAAATACGATGGCAAGTATTTGCACAACACTGTCAAGGAAAAACTGGGAGATAAACGTTTGCACCAGACATTGACAAATGTTGTAATACCTACATTTGACATTAAGCAACTCCAGCCTACTGTCTTCTCCAGCTATGAGGTACAAAAATACCAAAGCAAGTAGCAACTTTGCGTAATCCGATTATGCTTGTGCTTCCTTTCTAAATTGGATGGGAATACTTATTATATATTATTGTCCACTCCTAATCAGGTGAAGAATGACCGGAGCTTGAATGCCCCACTATCGGATATATGCATCGGAACTTCAGCTGCCCCAACTTACCTTCCATCCCATTATTTCGAAACCGAAAGCTCAACCGGAAATGTGAGACCATTCAATCTTGTTGATGGTGGCTTGGCTGCAAATAATCCGGTATTTCAATGATTAATTGGTCACAACCACATTTCAAAGTTGTAAGGAAAGTGGTGCAAAATTTTCACCTATTTCATTAATGTTCAAAAAAATTTCAGACATTTACTGCGATGAACGAAGTGATGAAACAAATCAAACGCGGGAACCAAGAGTTTAAAGGCATTGAACCAACTGAGTACACTCGATTCCTTGTTCTGTCCCTAGGAACTGGTGGAGCTAAAAACAATGGAAAATACTCTGCCAAAGAAGCTGCTCAGTGGGGTATATTTGGATGGTTAAGCAGTGACAGCGGCAATCCATTAATAGATAGCTACATGCAAGCCAGTGCTGACATGGTTGATATCCATATGACTAATCTCTTTCAGGCCCTGTGCTGCGACGAGAGTTACATCCGAATTCAGGTATTATATGATGTTTCACACTGTGTTGTATAGATAATAACATCCCTCTATAATTAAAAAAAAAAAAAAAAAAAAAACGAAAAGGACGACAATAAGAAAGCAGGCCTCTAGTCTGTAAATGCATAAACCAACAATTACTATAAATTGAAGTTCTGTTTTTTATTAGTGAATTTCCAAGCTAACCACCCCGTCATGATCATTTAGGAGGCCTAAAATCCTCTGTTTGTGGCTGTGAAAACACCGCAATGGGCTCAATTTTGTAATCTTTATTAATAAACTTTGCCGGCTTTTCAAAATAGAAAAAGGCTACCTCGTCCTTGAAATTAAATATCCAGAGACAACAAACAATGTGTCTGCGTCTATCTATCTGAAATCATGATCTCCCACGAAAACAGGACGACACGCTGACTGGAGATTTGACATCTATGGATTTGGCCACCGAAGAAAACTTGCAGAATCTTATTACAGTGGGTCAGAAGCTGTTGAAGAAACCATTATCAAGGGTGGATCTGCATACTGGCTCCTTGGAGCCTACCGGTAAGGGTACAAATGAAGAGGCACTGATAAGGTAATATATATCTATATATTCTTACTCACATGGCTAGGGCATTTATTAGCTCATAACCATTGGTCTACCTAACTTATAATCCATTTAACTTCGATTTTGAGTCATTGACCATTCTTTTCATTCGAAAGGGTTCTATTCGACTTTTTGTAGGCTGGCCAAAGCACTCTCAGATGAAAAGAAGTGCCGTGCATCTCGAGTTGCATCGAAATGAACAACGACAATGATAATTGCCGTCTCATCCAGCTGCTACATATATAGGATGTTCAAATAAACTTCTATGAAATGAATTGCTGATTGTTCACTTGGTAGTTATCTACTCCAATGCGTAGTCTTTGAATAACGAAGGACCTGTACCCCAATAAACCGAGTTCATGATTTCCAATGTGGGGGTCTCAAACTCGTGTACTTTCATCCAATAATACTCTACAAGTTGCCTGCGAGCATGTCATCAGAGCTCCAACAAGGACTTCATTCATTTTTTGTAATTTAACTAATAACTTGCCTGTGAGTGTGCCATTATTCAAACAATGAGATGGCAATGTCAAAAGGCCCTCGGTGCGCATACCCATTAATAATGGCATTTTGAATAACCATATATTTCTTCTAAAAAGTATAAGGTTATTTAAATCAATAATCTACGAGAAAAATATAAGCATGTAGAAATATGCCTCTTCTCTTCATAATCGTTGCTAGGTCACAAACCCTACAGTTGTGGATTTCAATAAAAGGACGCAATTAAGGACATAATAATAAAACATTATCTAAACAAGTCATGTCACCAAATCAAGCTTTAATTTAGTTCTTCATATCCATAATGTATCCATATATCAATTTTAGTTGAAAAACATGAATAAATAAGATTCTAGATTCTGGCAAGGAAAAGAGAATTATAAGTGCTCACCATTTGCTATCCTTAAAGAAAAATATTTTTATCACTGCTTATTGTAGTTTAATAATTAAAAAAATTCATTTGTATTAAAAAATTTATGAGCTCGAATTCTGAGCAGGACATTCGGTAAGGGTGACTTTTATTGGGTAATAATATAAAATTTGGTTTTTTTTTAGTAAGTTCAGAATAGTACAACTAACACAATTTTTCTTTGTAGAATTGTAAAACGCCACCCAAAAGGCAAATATCAACTTGGCTTTATTGTGGCAAGGAAGATACATTATCATTGATAATAAATAATATGAGTTGGAGAAACCATCCTAACCAGCCGAGATGGCCATTGGGTATTTAAAGCGTGAAATAATTCGAATACTACAATACTAAGAAAGATGGTCATCTGGTGCAATTGGTCAAATGCAGGTCTGTAATCCTTTCTTGCGTTCTACTCAGTGCTATAATTTAATTTACTGCTTCGCCCTTTTTCCAGTCTCCAAGAAGGAAAAGCAAAAAAGACAAATTGCCCTCATAAAATAGAATCCACCGTAAGGCGTTCACTGAAACTTTCAAACCCATAATATGGTCGCATTTGCACCACTAAATACAATCCCAAAGACGAGATTGGGGACCAAAACAATAAAATTATTGTTCCAATAATTCAGAGGATATTATTGTTGCTGCCAACAAACTTTGCGAATAAATTTAATAAATATGGGACCACTGCTATCCTTCCTTATCTCCAAAATGAGTTGTGCTACATATATATATATATAGAGAGAGAGAGAGAGTCAAAAGTCATCCGCACGTGTTTCACACTGTTGCCGGCTATTATTCTATGGAACTGTGCGTAAACTCTACGGTTCGATTATATGCTGGACAACAGGAACTTAAGGTTTCCGGATGAGAACAGTAGACAATTGGATCCACTAGCCGCTTGATCCATATCCAAAATCCAAGTTCAAGAAAAAATAAATAAATAATTGATAAAACAAGTTCAAGACGTAAAAAAATGTTACTGGGAATCGGGTAATGTATCATGTCTTTATTCAGTTTGCCTATTTCACGGAACCCACGAAAGCGGATGGAATTGGACTCTGGCCCAAGTCATAGATGGCGTTATCCAATTTTTGTCTGTCATGCCTTTTTGTATAAATATATCCTTGCAATCCTTGGGAGATCACCATTTTCATACTTTGCTTCCAACACTTGCATTCCAGTGCTATCTCGCTCCTTCCCTTGGAAAAGAAAAGAAAAGAAAAAATCTAAGTTTCTTTCTCAATCGTCTCTGATCTATGTCTGGAATGCATCCTCCAACATACGGAAAACTAATCACCGTTCTTAGCATTGATGGCGGTGGAATTAGAGGAATCATTCCAGGAACCATTTTGAGCTTTCTGGAGTCCGAGCTTCAGGTATAAAAGGGGACCACTTTTTTTACATTGCATGCATGCGTGCGTACATGTATAAGAAAGTCTAACCAATACCATCATTTTCATAAAAAAGAAAAAAAGGTGCAAATTGTAGCTAACAGTTTGTAGTTTATGGATCCTTGTCCATTATTCTTGTCCCTTAAACTTCTTCATCTTAATTATTACATGGGCATGACTGCGTGCCCAGCATAACTTTCAGTTTTTTTTTTGAGATATAAAGTATGACACTTGAACTTTCGACCCTTTATAACTTTAAGACAGTTTTTAACTCATAAGCTAAAGCTCAAGTCTACAAATACTCGGTTTAATTTCTGACTATTTTTTGGTATATGTATTGTGCAGAAGCTGGATGGTAAAGATGCAAGAATCGCAGACTATTTTGATGTGGTTTCAGGGACCAGCACTGGTGGCATCTTGACCTTGATGCTAACCACCCCAAATGATCAAAATCGCCCTTTGTTTGCTGCCAACGAAATCACTGACTTCTATTTTCAGAACTCCCCCAAAATCTTTCCCCAAGATAGGTAAAGCCGTAATTTTTTTTTTTTTCTTATCAAAAAATGAGATAATTTTCCCATTTTCCATTAATCCCATGCTCCAAAGGTTTGAATCTTAAACCTCTAAAATGTGTGTCTAAACTTTTAATCATTGAGTGACATATAATATTAAATAATTCCTAAGAATAAAAAGATTGATAAAAAATAATGATTATTATATATAAAAAAATTTATTAAATTATGAGTTATGTAATTAATAGTTTTTATTATTCTAATAAACTTTATATTCTCTTGTTATGATTTAAAACCTGATGCTTAAAAGATTGAAATATCCTTAAAACTAAATTTCCTACAGCAAATTTATTTTACCGTTAAATTGCTAACAATGTACTCTTTAAATTCCATGTGCAATATAGATGTCATGTGGCACATGCTGTTGAAAGCATCAGCAATTTCTTAGCAGGACCTAAATATGATGGCAATTATTTGCATAAGACTATCAAGGAAATACTAGGAGATAAACGATTGCATCAGACATTAACAAATGTCGTGATCCCAACGTTTGACATCAAGCGCCTCCAGCCTACAATCTTCTCCAGCTATGAGGTACAAAAATGTCCACAAAGAAAATATCCTTACCATTTCAAGTATCCTTTTGTGTGAGTGCGTTTATAACCGTATATGTTTGTGTTTGATCTAAATATTGATGAGAATACTTTCACATGCAATTCTATTGTCCAGGTGAAAAATGATACAAGCTTCGATGCCCAGCTATCAGATATATGCATTGGAACATCAGCTGCCCCAACTTACCTTCCAGCCCATTATTTTGAAGCCCGAGGTCCAATAGGAAAAGTGAGAGAATTCAATCTTATTGATGGCGGTTTGGCAGCAAACAATCCGGTACTTACATGATTGATTACCGTGACAAACAATTTTCAAGTTTTACAGGCACAGAAATTCTTATGTTCTTCAATGTTCAAATTTTTTCAGGCATTTGTTGCCATGAATGAAGTAATAAAAGAAATCAGCAAAGGGAACGAGGACTTCAAGAGCATAAAGCCAACAGAGTACACTCGATTTATGGTTCTATCCTTAGGAGCTGGTGCATCTAAAAATGAAGGAAAATATTCTGCTCAAGAAGCTGCTAAGTGGGGCATGTTGGGTTGGTTAACCAGTGACGGTTCCAATCCATTGATAGACTGTGTTATGCAAGCTATTGCTGACATGGTTGATATTCACATGACCAATCTTTTTCAAACCCTTCACTCTGAAGATAATTATATTCGAATTCAGGTAGTAAATGATTTTTCACTCTGCTAAAGATGAAAACATTACATATTCCAGGAAATAAATCAAACGAACACAAAAAAGAAATAGGTCACCTGGCCTGTGTACGGTAACATAAAACAATAAAGACAATATTGCATGCTTTTCTGAAATATAATTCACACCAGTACACGTTGGAGTCTATGGTGCAAACAGAACAGCGGGGCATTCAGCAACATGGTTTTATATTCCCCATCAAGTGCTTAGTAGGAACATCTAAACACTTTTCTCACGGGGCAAAATTTTTTCGCTTGTTGGATGAAGCCAATGCCAAGAGGTTGACTAGGGAGTAGGGACCAGCGCTCTGATTTGGTTCCTGTGTTTTTCCATTTGCGTACACCACCTCAATGTTCATGGAGAATGTCCACATTGTGTCCAGACATTGTAAAAGACTTGCTTGTCGTTATAGCTATAGCTTATTGTGTCCAGCCAATTGTAGCGTAGCTCGTGAAGTGGGGTTTATTTATTTTAGTGCACATTAAATTATTTTGGGATAGCACCTAAAAGAGAAAAAGTATTGCGATATGAGAACATCGTCTACTAATAATGCAGGACGATTCACTTACTGGAACGTTGAAAGCTATGGATGCCGCCACCGAAGAAAACTTGAGGAATCTTGTGGCTGTAGGTCAAAAGTTATTGAAGAAACCATTGTCAAAGGTGAATCCGAGTACTGGCTCCTTTGAGCCTGTCGGTAAGGGTACGAATGAAGAGGCTCTAATAAGGTATGTGATCTATTCTTGGTCTCACAGCTACCGCAATTGTTAGCAGAAATATATCATTGGATTTCCCCTTTTTCTTTTTCTTTTTTTTAATGCAACGGAAGCCTAGAGCAGAAGGCTTGAACTACCTCTTAATTTTGGCGGTTGCTTTGACTTTTGTAGGTTGGCTAAGGTGCTGTCAGATGAGAAGAAGCGCCGTGCATCTGGGGTTGCGTCTAAATGATGAGTGTTGCTTGGCTAACATTAATTGTCAGGAATCAGCTACTAAATACAATAAGCAAAGGGGGGCATATGAAGTCATTGCTGCTGATTGCTCGTTTAACTTTTACCTAAGTACTGCAATTTGTTTTCCAATATGTAATCTTGAATAATGATGTACCTGTGTCGTTATATCCATTGAGACGTGTATGCATGTGATGGTACTTCTCGGAGTTTGCTGCTGTGTCCTCGAAGGATATTCTCAATTGTCTGAATTTCAGATTTTCAATTTGGATTGTTAATTTTGGGGTCGAAGTATCTACATATGACGAGTTGATCTATGACTTAATAAATTAAGTGAACGAAAAAAGGCAGTGGTACAGAAAAAAGAAAAGAAAAAAAAAAAATAGACCCTAACCTCTACATAATTTCTCGTTCTCTATGAACTAAGAAATCAAAAAAGCAAGTCTTTTACGCACGCAAAAGAGAGAACAAAAAGTATGTGAGCTCTTACATCCTTAGTTGAGTTGTAGACAAGAGTGATTTTTCTACGATCTCCCCGTGATTATGCGTGATTTATGATAATTAAAAGTTAGTGATGCAACTCATAATTTTAAATTATAAATTTAATTTACTTTTGATATATTTTATATTTATAATTAATTTTTATATGAAATTAAATTTTTTAATTTCTACATTAATATAAAAGCATTGTTGAGTTATTTCTTAATATAACAGTTGTGTAAAACCTTTAAGGCATCATCCATAGTTGTGATATAAATATATTGTAACAATAATTGATTTTAGACAATAATTACAGGGTAACAGTTTTGTTTCCTAATTTTTTTCTCCCATTTGCGGTTAATATGGAATCAAACTCAGTTCTCATGTACCCCCAATTAAAAGCCAATTGGTTATTTAACTTAGGGGCTAGTAAACAGACAGTCAGAAGATGAAAATGTAGCTTTATATATGAAAGCAAGACATTGAGCATCACTCAAATTGCTAAAATGAGGGACCGCTTGACTGGGCGGTACATAATGTTGCCTTTGTGACAAGACTTTGGAAACTCATGGCTCCCATGCAGGGCCTTAGGAATACTTGAATAGCATGGCAAAAACCGGTTGAGGTTTGACATGCAATAAATCAATAGATAACAAGGGGTGATTATGTACAATTATGCCGTGAACATATCAACACGAGTCAGAAGGCCCCGCGGATCTCAAATATACAGAGGACCATACCTAAGCTATTAATTTGCTTCTTTTTTCTTATACTTTACATTCTTTTTCAATTTTAATTCTCCAGCTTTCTTCCTGCAGTGGCTTTCTTCCTCATACTGCAGGAAGGAATAAAACAGTTGGGTCCTTTTAAGAGTCCAACAAATGACCTCTGTAGTTCCCTCGTCACTTATTTTCTCCCCGTGTTTCCCACTAATTCTGGTTAGTGCTGACATGGTTCTGATCCAAGAGACATGCAGACATACCAAATACTATGATCTTTGTGGCTCAATTATTGAGTCCAATGCCACCAGTTTCAACGCAGACACCAAAGGGCTACTGGCACTTACCATGATTGATGTTGGAATTGCTAATGCCACAGAAACGTCATCTTTTATATCATCTCTGCCGCTTAGTAACGCAGGCGATGCGGCAATGAAGTTAGTGCTAGAAGTACACTCGTGCCGGTGGCGCCCTTCAATCTTCAGCTGAAGGTTTGGCCACAGAGTCCTACGATTATGCTTCCGTGAATGCCATGGCCGCTGCGGATTACTGGAATGCTTGCCATAATGCATTCAGAAGGCACCTAGGATTGGCATATCCACCGGAGATTGCGCGCAGAGAGAGAAGGTTTGAAGCGCATATGCGAAGCGATTATATGAATTATTGATCTTCTCATTAATCCCTAATGCCTGTCTGCTTTACTTTTAGCCAAACAAGGTTCCGTGTTCCCATGTCCCCAACTTTCCAGTTTGAATACAACAAAAACATTAGAAACAACACGAGACATAAAAATGGCTGTCCACAAATACAGTTCTAGTGTTGATTTGTTTTCATGACCTTTGGACTGCTACGTTCCAAAGCTTGGATTTTAATACAGTAGGTCTTACCGGTACACCGCCTATTTGGACTGAAGAAGCGGACTAAATATTTCCAAGAATATTAATTTTGGCGGTGGGATTAGGCCATAGACTGGAATTATTGAGGGATAACTTTGAAAGAAATTTTCTCTTTTTGGTACACGTGACATAAATATAAGAACGAAAAAAATCAGCTCCTAAACGAAAACAGCCCTTGGGCTATCCCTAACCAGCAACAAGTGCAA
The DNA here is from genome assembly GCA_037832385.1 of Rhizophora apiculata. Classification (NCBI taxonomy): domain Eukaryota; kingdom Viridiplantae; phylum Streptophyta; class Magnoliopsida; order Malpighiales; family Rhizophoraceae; genus Rhizophora; species Rhizophora apiculata. The sequence continues at coordinate 198,686 of CM075430.1, read as the reverse complement.
GCCCAAAGGCAGATGATCCAGAATAACCTCTCCATAAACCAAATTTGCACCCATTTTTGCAAGCAAATCAGTTCGTGAATTACTCTCCAGCGAAAAAAAACGCTTCATTTGTAACTGCTGTAGCCTTTGTACTCGGGGGGTGGGACAATGCCAAGAATCCTCGATGGCGATAGGGATGGTTCTTCAAAAGTCTTTCCCGTAGGGGATGAAGGCAAGGATGGGGATTGATTCCAATTCATGGACGGGAATCAGGATAGCAATTCCCACCACTGTCCTGGCATGTAGTCGTTCTTACTTAGAAATTAAGAAGGGCCTTTTCCAAAGTCTCTGAATTAACAATTGACGTTTTAAATATGTCAAGAGGGCATATATATATATATATATATATGATAATTGAGATCAATTTTATTAAAGAAGAATTGGAGGATAGTCTAAAAAAGAAAAATGTCATCCGAAAAAGACTACAAAGAGAATAAAATTCGTTTATTTAGTAATGTCTTACTTTGCTAAACCATCTGCAATGAAATTTAATATCCTCTTGACACATATATATATATCCCTACAATCCACTCCCAGCTATTAATAGGTAAAATAGTCTGAAAAAAAAACCTTGATTTTTCAAGCGTCCTTTTATGCGCATGAGATTATAACCGTGTATGTTTGTGTTGTCAACCTAAATTGGGAGAAAATACGCTGCACAAATGTTCACATGCGATTTTATTGTCAAAGTGAGAGAATGCAATCATTTTGATGGCTATTTGGCTGCAAACAGTCCGGTACTTACAGGATTGGTCGTTGTGACAGACAAGCTTTAGGCATTTGTGGCAATGAATGGAGTCTAAAAAGAAATCATCAGCGGGAGCCAGCGACTTCAAGAGCTTCAAGCCAATAGGGTGCGCCCAATTTATGGTTCTACTATTAGGATTTTCATTGTCAAATTGTCAATTATTTTTTATCTCAATCCCTGAAATTTTATTTTCTCATTTTTTTTATATTTGATGATGTTAATGTTTGTTTAACTGTTCTTGATTTCCTTTTCTGAGACACCGATGACTTTAGTCGCCTAAAAAGTCAACAAAATGTGAATTTTAACTCTCAGTGAGCTTTGTTTACATCGTGTTTCTAATTTATATCCGCTAACAATTTCATTCTCACGAAAATTTTGTTACAGTTTAAAAAAATTTTTAAATTACTATTAAATAACGATTTAGTTTGAATATAAGTATCAAAGGAAATTTACGTCAATTTGCATATATCACTATTAATAATTGATTTCATACTTTGATTTTATCAAAAACAAATGTGGGTTCCGTCATGGGATCAAATTGGGCAACTCTATCCCAGACGTTAACCACTTATCCCATCGTCATTAATTTCAGCTCCTTTTCTTTTTGCCTTTGGATGCGTTTGGAAGCAATGCACACCTCATTTTCCATTCGGACAATCACACAGTAGCCGGGTGACGTGGAGGTGGATGTGGACACACTGAATTGTTCTTTGTTGAAGATTTTTTTTTCTTTTTTCTTTTTTCACGCTAACAATTAAAATGCACGATGGATAACAATTCTGATTATTTAATATGTATACACACGCACCCAAAAAAAAAAAAAAAAAAAATCAATCATACAAACATAATAAGTAGTACAATCAAAGGAATAAATCAATATTAAATCCAAATTGATGGTGTTTTCTGTGCTCAGAATTTCAGATGGAATGACGTTTGTCAATAGGACCAAAGCTAAGTCACTGGAAGTGCCTGTTGTTGACATCTACTGATCTGCTTTTCCGTAGTCTCCTTTCTTCAGACAGTAACCTTGCAAACCTGGGATAAAGGAAACCAATAGCTTTAGTGATCTAGTTACATTCTCAATGAATACTTGATGGATGCAATTGCTATAATTAGGAATTTTAATTAGGATCAATATGATTCATATATTGCTGGGGTCCTACTTCTTGAGTGCTTCTGCATTGGTGCCATAATTTTCGAGTGGCTCAAATAGTCCTGTCAGCAAGTTCACCCTGGAAACGGGTTTTTTCAATAGTCGTTCACCAATGTCAACGAGTTTCTCCAATTGCTCTTTTGTGGCACCGTCAACTGAAGAATCTCGTCCAGTTAACGAATCATCCTGGATTTTAAATTTAATAGGGAGAAAAAAAAAATCAAGTCCCTAATTTAATTTGACGAAAACAAAACTGAAAGTAGCTACAAGATTTTGGGCAGAATTTAAATAATTAATTACCTGGATTCTTAGATATTTTTGTTCAGAACGAAGTGCCTGGAACACCACGGAGATGTGGTAGTCAACCATATCGGCGCTCGCTTGAGTGAAGACATCTACCAATGGAACGGAGCCACCGTGAAGCAGCCAGCCCAAGACGCCCCATTTGGCTGCCGATCGAGCATTGTACTTCTTTTCAACCTTTGGCGACCCAGTGCCTACTGATATTACAAGAAAGCGGCCGTAGTCCATTGGACTGACTGGGAAGTGGTCGGGATGTTCATCACAAAGTTGCTTCGTCACTTGCGTTATTGCAACTAAAGTCTGGAAAGATTAACGTAAAAAAGGGGGAAAAAAAATGGTAAATACAATAACTTCCCAAAAACAGAAAAAGAGTAGACGTAGTAGACACTAATTTACCGGATTATTTGCAGCAACACCGCCGTCAATCAAATGAAATTCTTTGACATATCCTTTCCAATCTGTATTCTCGAAATAGCGAGCGGGAAGGTAAGTAGGAGCCGCCGAGGTGCTGACACATATGTCTGCTAGTTTAGCATTTAAGCACGGAGCCTTCTTGAGCTGCAGGAGATTGGATTAGTTAGCTCAAGTTGGTAATGAATCATATAATAGAATGAATGACTTTCCCCCACCATTTCATCAATATGAAAATATTCTCATCTAGTGCAGAAGTTTCAAGTATTTGAATTTGGAAGTTGTTCAGTTTTTAGCCATACACATTTTACTAGTAAAGTTATGTGACCCTAAACCAAAAACTGTAATGTTCCCTGCATCATCGTAGGACATCAATAATTCACAGTTTGAAATTACAAATTTGAGATATTGATTTCATGTGCATCAAGTTAAAAAAAAAAAAAAAAACTGAACTTTCTTCGTTGTTGCTCCTCAGGTATTAGTCAGCACATGCAATTAATCTTCAGGTCTCAACACAAAACCACAAAAACTCCGAAAACAGAACTATATAATTTCTGAGACACGGAAATATAAGCAATGACGGGCTTCAAGACGTGCAACTGGAGATATATGGAGGAAAGGAAGGGAAAGCGTGCCTCATAAGTAGAAAAGATCATTGGCTGCAAGTGCCTGATATCAAAAGTAGGGATCACGACGTGAGTCAAAGCGTCGAGTAACCGAATCTCTCCAAGCTTCTCCCTGACCAGTTTGTCCAGGTATTTCCCATCATACTTGGGTCCGTTTAGTGCTTTGAACGTTTTCCCCAATGACCCGAGAATACCTCTGCCAAATGAAATCAAACAATATATATATATATATATATTATTAGCCAGCCTAGAATGAAAGAATTTAATTATGTTTTACATGCCAAACGACGAAGGTTTACCGCTTCTGCGGAAAAATCTTGGGGCAGTGCTGAAGATAGAAGGCAGTGATGTCTTTGGCTGCGAAGAGAGGACGGTTTTGCTCATTTGGAGCAGCTAACATTGCGGCTATGAGACCACCAGTGCTTGTCCCTGCAATCACATCGAAGTAGTCTGCAAGTCTTGCATCCTCGCCATCCAGCTCCTATTGGTCCATGCCCCAATTTATAGTTAGGTTCTTATTATAAGGAAATTTAGCCTATAGTAAGTACTCTTTTGATTCAGTCATATGACGTATAGGAGACTCACATTTTGCCAGTTATTACATGCATACAATTAGTCAAAAGGAAAAAAGAAAGCGACGCACAATACACACACCTATGCCATCCATGGCAATTAATTATTAACCATTTTCCAATAGTGGGTCTTACTTCATCGTGATTCATTGAAAAGACAACCCTTAACTCCTCATCAATTTTATGGCAAAACTAACTGACAGTTTCGATGGAGTCCAAAATATATTTTCATAATATATATGCTTGCTAGTTATAAAATTTGCATGAAATTTGTACCTGAAGCTGTGCTTCAAGGTAAGCAAGAATCACGGACGGGATGATGCCTCTAACACCACCCCCATCAATGCTGAGAACGGTGATCAAGTTTCCACATGCTGGCGCCTGGGTTTGACCAGGCGAGGATTGAATTTTCTCCATTGTACACGAGAGTTCAAATGAAATTATAGTAGTATGCAAGGGGGAATATGGGCACAAGTGGACCAATGATCGATGATTTTCTTCTACGAGGAAATTAGAGAGAGAAATAAGGAGAGAAGAATGCACAAAGTATCAAGCTCCAAATCACAGTTGCATCATCAAGACACCAAGCACCTATTTTATTGGTGACAGAGAAAGACCTACACGGACCATTTTTGTCACGTTTTACTCTTACAACAATTTTATTTGGAAAGTCAGAGTCTGTGCCTGTCGTCTATATCCATCCTTGAACAGATTTTGGAAACTGCTTGCGAGCTTCCGACAAATTGGGAAATTAAGAAGGGAGGCGGAGTAATGGAATTGGAAGAGAGTGAGGATGAGTTCCCATATATCAGCCCATCTTTGTTATGACATATTATTTTTGCTCACAAAATCTCGCCCTTTTAGTTAATAGATTCAAGCACGTTATTTGCGGCAAAAGTTCACGAACCCCATTCTCAAAGATGGAAGACGTAACTGAGAAGCAAACGTTAAAGACCCCGGAAATAAGGGAAGGATAACAATTCCAGGCGTGAACGGACGCAACATTAATGTTGAGTTGTAACACTCTACTCAACTCTTTCTTGTCTGATTTTGGTAAACCTTATCATTGGGCATTTGATGACCGGTTCCGCGAATTAGGGTTTAATCTTGGAAATATTTTGACTTCTGCTGGATAGTTAGTATTTCCCCGTTCCAACTGTACATTAGTTAGAGATGATAACCACCAACGAATGAATAAGGCGGTCGTTTTTATTTCGTGTAAATTCATTTTCTGCTTTTGTTATATGTTCATTAAGCTAGCTGTAGACCGTATGGCTAAGCTCCCCTTTTAAGTTTATACCCCGAGTTGGGTATATATAAATCTAATTATACTATAAATTAGTAAAGCACCAAAATCATTACCTAAATGAACTAGGATACCCACAAATTATTCTTTTGGTTTTTTTTTTTTTTTCTTTTGTCGGAATTTATTTTGAACTAGACTATAGATCGAGTACCACCCTTTGGTCAAATAAAGAAACTAAAGAGATTATTACGTAGTAAAATAGTACAGAACAAGAGAAACGAGATTATGATTTTTTGTTTTTTGGTTTTAAATTAGGCAGGACAAATGGTTTAGGCCAATAGAGGTATTAAACATAGGAAAAAAGTGAGATTAATGTTTATGTTTAGGCCAATAGAGGGAGAAACGAGATTATGATTCTTTCGTGTTAAATTAGACAGGACAAATCGTTTAGGCCAATAGAGGTACTAAACATAGGAAAAAGTCAGATTAATGTTTATGTTTAGGCCAATAGAGGTACTAAACGCTCCTATAAGACCTTACATCATGATATGGCTTTCTTTAGAGTTGGATAGATCTTTTTTTTTTTATCTTTTTGACTAAGTTGGAGTTTGTTAATAAGATGAACAATGCACCCATATTAATTATATATTATTAAGCTAAATGACGTACTCTAAAACATTCTTGTAATCACTCGATTAGTAGAATCATACGATAAAACATATTTGTTAAGGATTTAACCATATAACAATACAATGAAAAATGTGCGAGAGACATGTAAGTAAGTCTATGTAAAGTTTTATATGTTATTTTTCTTCTTTTTTTTTTTCAAATTCAATAGATTTTTAATCAAATTACTCATTAGTACGTATTCACTATAATTATATATATATATATATATATATATAATTAATAATCTTGCTGACGACAGGATTGAACACGTGGCTCAAGTACCGGAATGTAGTACACTTGCATGCCCCGGAATCGAGCTTTTCTTGCTTCAGTTTTTGCCAACCTCATCAAAAATTATTCCCTTTAATTGTAGCGACGGCCCGGGGGGGGTTTCTTCAAGGCTTTATATCAGAGCACGGCTCCTTTCTACGTGATACACAAGTTAGCAAAAAGTGGATCTCCCCTTTATAATTTAAAATTCAAATCAAAATCAAAATGTAACTTAATTTCTCCACGCACAAGCACACAATTTTCTTTTCTTTTTTTTTTTTTTCCATAAAACCTTATATATAGTTGTTATATTTTGAACGTTATCCAATTTTTTTAAGATGATTATTTTCATGCAGTCGCCTACTTAGGTTATTCTGAGGAAGAAAAATCGACAATTTAGTTCATCTTATGTATATCAATTACATTTTCAGTTTTTTAAGATAATGTTAAAGGAGAAAAAGTAATTGAAATAATCAAAAGTTTTTTATATTTTCGTGGGAATACTTTTTTTTTTTTTTCTTAATTCCCATTTGATGGGAAACGTGATTGATATACATACCATGAATTATTTCAAGTCTTATTTGCCACAAATGTTCTTCTAATTCACTTGATCCTAAGTTTGATTTCAATGGCTGTATTAATTTAAATTTTGTTTACAACCCCAATTCGGTAGTAAAAACTTTGGCTTTTTTCGGTCCCAAACTTCTTTTTTATTTTTATTTTTTTGGCTTTTTGGCCAGGCAATATTGTTTGGCAAAGGAATGTGAAAGCCATGGAGATACTTGTGGCCGCGAGTGGCTTAAAAAAGATTTATCAATTGTCAGCACGTATGACAATGGAGTTCGAATTTTACACGTTGACATTAACTTTCGTGGTACTGTCAGTCGTATGAACACTTTTTTCACTTGGATATCTCATAACCAATAATATATTAGGGAAGTTAAAAAATATATATATATTTATTTCATCTTCACTTTTACTTGTGGCAAAATAGTTAATAAAAATTAATTATAATAAGTAATTTTGCGTGGTAAAAAAGCCCAAAAAAAAGGTTATATGATAATTATTGTTAAATACATATTATTACATCATCGATATCATATGCGTGTGTTGAAAAAATTGATATTACAGTAATATTTCCCAGCGACGAAGTTATGAATGATTAACAAAAAAAAAAAAAAGGGCGACAAAGTCAAATGTTGCTTTCTTGTCCAGACAAAGACAAAAATTCAAAATAGTGACAGCATTATTAAATCGGGTAGAAGTTAGAGGCCAGAGGACGATAGCCCCCAAGTTTTACCAAAAACCCTTTTGTTAAAAAAGAAGAAGAAGATAGTTCTCATTAGAGGGATTTGGCCCCCTATGGTATGGGGGCTTGGTCTTCCTAACAGAAGCCTATCAAATGTAACTCATCTTGTCAGAAAATTTTCTCGTCTGTCTATTTATTAATTATTTAATAAATTTTTTATGTCAATAGTTCTCTAATCAATTCAATTTTACCGTCATGCACTCAATTTTTGTAATAATTTGCAGAGAAATATCTTGTACCCTATAACCATCTATATTTTATATTTCAAAATATAATAAAAATTAAATTTAATTAATAATTACTAATCAAAATTAATAAAAAATAATAAAATAATATATTTAATCTTTTTTTAAATAAAATTTATTATATTTTAAAAAAATAATTCTAATAATTATTATTTTGTATATATATATATTTTATCAATTAATATTTTAATCAATAATATTATTATTAAAAAATTAATATAATAAATAATATATTCTTAAAATTTAATTTTAAAATAATTTTATTTTTATTTTAATAATTTAAGATATTTTTTTTTTTTATGATATTTATAACAATATTTTTATAATAATTTTAAATATTTTTTTTTTAAAAACATGATACATTTAAAAAAATAAATTATTATATAATTTAAATATTAATATTTTTTTTTATATATGAAAAAATTATTTTTAATATATTTTTAAATATTAAATTACGTTTAAAAATTTCTCACTAAAATTAATTTATATTTCATATACTTTATTTTAAATTTGATAATAATTTATATCATATATAGTTGATAAAATTCATATAATTCGATGACTTAACAAGAAAATATGGCAAAGTTACTGATGTAAAGATTAAACAATGGTTAACTAGACATTAACTAAGAATAATTAATGGGTTAATTGGATTTAACCCAACCTTAATCACTAATTAAGTTAAACAAAAAGAATTAAAATTTGTAAATTTTTTAAAAATTGGTGATTTTTAAATTTTAATTGAATTAATAAAAAACAAAAATGCAAAAATTGAAAGAAGGCAACCAATGGATTGAAATCCTAAAATTGAAGGAGTGCCCGAGGGAAAGAAGGAGAAAGCAATGTATTCCTAAGAGTTATAATTCCAATTGATTGGCTAAAAGTGAGAGAGAGAAAAAGAGATACCTATGTGATAACGAATGTGGTCCTACGGTGAGCGAAAAGCTTCCAACAAAAGAAAGAACGCAGTCCCCGGCATTGCAATTCGATATCTATATTGGAGATAGACATTGATGCACAAGGAATAAAAGTCAAAATAGACATTGATGCATTTATCTAAGTATATCATGACCTATTGGTTAAATTATTATTATTTTTAAATTTTTGAGGTTATGTAAGTGAAATTAGTTGAAATTATATTTGGGCTTTTTTGTTAATATAATAATCATGAAAGGCATTTTTTAGAGCAATTATTGCAAGACATGAAATTATGGTTTGTCAAATTAGGATTTTTTTTTTTATTCATCTAATAATTTGCAAAGCAATATTGTAATCTTACATTTTGCAATCTTATAAGAGGTAAAATTAAATTAGTGTATGGATAATTATCCTTGAGTTAAAGTTTGAAGTCATTGTTTAATATTATAGAATATTGATTAATGTGATAATTTGTTATAATGATATCATGGAACTTAAACTTGAGATGCACTATGTTGGTGGCAAATGTAAAATGCTTCAAGTTATTAGAATAGAGTACCTATTTATGCTAACCATAAAAGATGTAATAAAAAAAACATTGATATAATAACATTATTGACCACATGTATAAGTTTTCATACAAAGCAATTGGAAATCTTAAGCCACTAAGTAGGACCTCAAATATGTCATTGCTACTAATGTTCATAAAGATGGCAGAATCAAGAGAGTATAACATACAATTTATGTTTTACATGGGGTGGAAGAGACACAAGTAGTTGGTGACACTTCATCATTATGTTTTAATGGTGAAGTTCAAATTATATTTCATATTCAGGGGATGGGGTGTAAAGGAGGTTATGGGAGAGTTTGTGGAGATAAAGGTTAATGAAGGGACATGGAATGAAGATTATGAGCATGATATGAAAGATGGAAAGGTAGATAGGATAGTCACACAATCTTGTAAGCATGTTACCACTTACTATGTTGAACAAGTGTAATAAGTAAAAAGAGAGAATGTGATTGGGTGAGAGTCTATGGCACATGGAGAATTTGTTACCAAGCCATGTGATGTATCTTAACATAATTAACAACATGATGGCAACATAAAAGGTGATGTGTCAAAAAAGAGCAACTCAGATGAAGACAATCTTAACTTTATTCCTGTTGAGAAGAATGACACTGATGATGAGCTAGAGGAAGATGATTAGTTGACAGAGGACAAAGAATATATGGATGCAAGGAAAAAAAATATGAAAATGAGGAATAAGAGAGCAAATGACTATGAAGCATATGTCAAATAAAGACACAATGTGCCTCAAAGACTAATAAACATAGTCAGAAATTATGTGCACTACAATGATAATCAATTTGGATAATAAAGTGAATATGAGGACTCTGATGAAGAGGTAAAGACCCTTGTGATAAGTGAGGAAGATGACCTAAATATTAATAGTCATAAAATGGAAAACAAAAAAAAATAGAGAAAAAGAGAAAGAGAGAGAGAAAAAGGTGTAAAGCATATAATCAACTTGTGATTACATAACTTTAAAGTTTAATACTAAGATGAATAATAGAATATCACAAATGGTCTTGAGTGGATAATTATAAATGATCAATAAAAGGTATTAAATATTGTGCATTCTTATTTATATTATAATTTGATCAAATAATGTGATATTTTTTAATCTTCCTTGTTTTTTATTTTTATTATAAGGATTACGTGAATAAGTAACTAGATTGATGCCATTAACCAAGCATAGGATTTATGTTAAATATATATATATGTATATATGTAAATTGACAAGAGAAGTTTAAAGGTCATTCCTTGAAAAAATACTTTTGAAGGGTAGTTAAGAGCATAATAGCCTATAACCTTGGATAAGTATTAAAGGAAATGAAGGAATTATCTCTAAAAACACATGTAAATTTCACTAATAAAAGGGTTAATACGGTTGTCAAAGTCTTTGTCAATACACGACCTAAATGTGACATGGTGAATAATTAACATACTTGAGGATATAAGGGTGGCATTAATGGAAAGGACTAAGGAGAAGAAAAAATTGATGAAACAATTTTATAATGCTTTATATCCTCACATAAGAAAGAAGTTTGAAAAGATTAAACTTGGTTCAAGGATGTGTACTGTTAAATCAAATGGAACCATAAAGTATAAGGTCTCTTATAATTATGATAGGTTTATTATTAACTTAAACACTTTAAGTTATAATTATAAAGAGTGGGATTTGATTGAAATTACCTACAAGTATGCTGTGACATGTATAAATCACCAAAAGTTAAACCTCGACAACTTTATAGATCATCATTACAAAAGTGCAACATACTTGAGTGTGCATGTACATGTAATGGAGCTATTAAATAGGTATAAAATGTAGCAATAGTTGAAAAGTATACCATTTTACCTTTACCTTTTATAATTATGTCTAGCAAGCTAAAAAAGGCAAGGAGGAAGGATAGACATGAGTCTCCCAAAAGGCATGAACATATGTTGATGTCTAAAGTGAAAATGCAATGCAAGCAATGTAAAAAGTTTGGTCACAACAAAAGAAGATGTCCAAAAGTTAATCTTTAAATACTAGTTACATTGACTTATAAATCTATAAGTAATAAAGATAATAATTTGTAATATTAAATTTAATATGTTCAATTGCCTTTTGTATGATATTTTATAATGTTTTCTTATTTTTATTTGTTAATATAGCCAAAAGGAGGGGAGACCAAAGGTTGTTATCACAGGTCAATAAGCACAACCAAGTAGGAAACATGGTATAACTACTACTAATGTAGATCAACAAGCACTAACAAATAAGACAAATGGTAGATATCAAGTATAGTCAATAAGTGTCTTACTTATTCCTTTTTTTTAATCATTCTTTTCTTTTTTTTAATAAGACGATGCATTAAACCATCAATTACTAATTCTTTATTGCATTTTTACAATCTAAGAAAAGAGGAAAACCAATGAAAGACACCAATCCCCAAACAAGTAATTAAACATACTAACCCAATCAAACCAACCTCTTATAAGGACTAAAAGGAGAATAAGGAGAACTAATACCCATATAAAGACTAATCCACCATCAATGGCATATAATAAGCAAGTTGTAAAAGAAAAAAGACAAGCTAGACATGGTTTTGGAGTTCATCATGAAATAAAGACAAGAAACTTGTATATAAGTGTAAAGCCACATTCCAATATGAAACTTAGAATTATACTCATGTACTATTTATTGACTAAATATTTGTGTTGCATGATCCATATGCCATCCATTCGACTTAAGACTATTGTTGTTACACCCAACCAAATTTAGACCAATACCTCTCAAGTTCTTAGAAGTGCAAATACAACTACTTGAAATATAATAAATTTGTAACCAAATAATATTGAGTAAAGTCATTGAAAAAACTACTTACAATAACTTTTAATAATAATTAAGAAGATTAATTTTATTTAAGCACCTTTTTTTTAAAATTTTTTAAACAACTTATTAATGAACTCTTTATTGCCTTATAAGAGAACATACATGATTCTCTTTTTTTTTTTTTTTATCTAAGTTTGTTGATTATATAATATATACCCATTAAAGACAATAAATTTACTTGTTTGGAGGCTACTTATTGTGATAATTGATTGTAATTGATTATTCTATTATTTTTAATAATACAAAACATATTAATATATCTTTTATATTAATATAAATAATAATAAATTTTAATCATTTATATTATTTATACGATAAAAGATCATAAGATTATTATTATTATTTAAAATATTATATTTCATAAATTATAATTATGCATTGTTTGTTCATGTTCTCACTAACTTCTTATTTTTTATTTGTAACTTAATATATTTAGACCTTAATTTGGCTATTTCCTTATTAAGCAATTAGATTTTCTCCTTCTTCAATGTAATTTTAGTTTCAAATTGCATAATTTAATTGTCTATCTCCACGATATTATCAACTCATGCCTCAAACTCTCTGTCCTTTCTCAGAAGAGATCTAATAATCCCTTAGAAATATTCTATAATTTCTGGGTCGACCCAACAATCATTCGTACTTCCAAAAGCGGCACACCAAGAACCTTCGCTCTTGGGATTATTATGACTCCATAACATGTAAATTAGAGCTATAACCCTCTGATGGCGTAGCACAAGATCTGTACCACTCCTTGCCGTAAAAGATGACCCAACAAAAATCCCCTCACTTCTACTCCCCTTCGTGGTGTCGTGCTCACTAAGGAATGGTGTTAATCGAATCTGCAACACCGAGGACCATGTTCTCTTTTCTTAAGAAGCTTTTCTCCTACCGTAAGACCATATCCTTTATCACATAGTTTTATCTCTTTCTCATACTTTCAGCCAAGCAATTGGAATCCACCGCTTTCTGCTTCTCTTCATCGGGCACTCGTTCGATTTCAGGTTTTTAATCCATTTGTTGTCTTCTCTCGATTTAGTTCTTTTGTTTTTATTGATTCAATTAAAATTTAAAAATCATCAATTTTCAAAGAATTTATAAATTTTTATCTTTTTAATTTAACAAAATTAGTGGTTTAAATTAGAGGAATTCCACAAGGCCCATTAACTGTTGGGTGCTTACGTGGCGCCTAGTTAACCACCGTCCTATCTCCGCGTCAGTAAATTTGCCACGTCTTCTTACCACATCATTAGATCAAACAAAGTTTATTAATGATAAGTGGCATGGTATTAGATTTATTATAAAATAATTTTACAGAAGAGTAAACTATTACTTATTAAAAGTCCGATTAAATTCATGAAATAATGCAAGGTGGTTGATTTTTGTAAACATATACCCTTAAAAATATATTATATAAATTATTATTAAATCTAAAATAAAGTATATTAAATAAAAACTTTTAAAATTTTGGTAGAGATTCCTTAGTTTAACTCAACGTCTAAACATACATTAATAATAATAATTTTTCTTTTAATTAAAAAATATGTTACACCTTGAGTTATATAACGGATTAAATTTATTTACTTTGATAAACTTTATATCTCTCTCATAAACTTAAAACCTAAAATCGTCAATATATATATATATATATATATATAATTATCAGAATAATTAAAAAAAAAAAACGGCGAGAATAATGGCAGTAGGCAGTAGCAGCCATCCGGATAGCTTAGCAGTTGCAGCCATGCTCTTTTTCTCCTCAACAACATCGAATCCACCTTGTACGCGGCTGCCAACAGAATTTCTTACACAATGCTCACTATTGCCACTACAATCAGTGAAGCGTACAACCCCAATTGGATACCCACACAGCGTCAGTACTAGAAATGCAACGAGACCTCTAGCTATACGGTGCTCCAATTCGAATTCCGTAGAAACAACGACGGCGACTACACAGGCGGCTGCGGCGCCAAGCGTGGGCCCTCCGGTGGTGAAGAAGAAGAGGAAGAGGTACAGGAAGGCATACCCAGGAGAGAGCAAGGGAATTACTGAAGAGATGAGATTTGTTGCCATGAGGCTGCATAACATCAAAGGCAAATACACCCACAAGACTAACCACACTTCTGATGACGATGATGATGATTATAGCAATACCCATGATTCAACAAACGACGACGCATCGGAGATAGCTGAAGCAGACGAGGCAGCGGAGGGCGATTTGGGCAGTTGGGTGCCCAGTATGGAAGGTTTCGTTAAGTATCTTGTTGACAGCAAGCTCGTTTTCGATACCGTGGAGCGTATTGTTGACAAGTCAGATGATGTTACATGTGCGTATATGCTTTTGTCTTTCTTTTGATAATATATGTATATATTCACACTTTCGTGCTACTTAGCATTCCCATTTCGCTAGCTTTGGCCAACTATATCGAACATGTAAATTGCTGTGTTATTACGAGTTCTGGTGGTAGTTGTCTGGAACATGGTTTTATTCTATTTTATTTTTAAAAAAAACAAAAATGTTGTAGGATTTCACAAAACAAAGACTTTGAATCAAGTCTTGTGCCTGCTTAGGCATTAGTGAACTTGTATGACAATAAGCTTCACAGGGAATTTGTTCCATAACTTAAGCAATTAATATTGTTGTTTTTATGTTGGAGAAATGTTACGCGAATTTCACGAGAATTCAAGGGTTTTTTTTTTTTTTCCCTTCGTTGCAGATACATATTTCAGAAAAACTGGATTGGAAAGATCAAAAGCTCTTGCCATGGATCTAGAGAGGTTTAGCCATGATGGTGTTGCAATTCCTGAGCCTAGTACTCTGGGAGTTTCCTATGCAAAGTATTTGAAGGAGCTTGCGCAGAAGAGTGCCCCCTTGTTCCTTTGTCATTTCTACAACATATATTTTTCGCACATAGCAGGGGATCAAGTTATAGCAAGACAGGTGTGCATGTGTGTAGTAGAATTCTAGTGTAGTACTGCTTCAAGCAGTATTACTAGCTTTTGCCCTTCAGATAATGCATTTAGCAAGGCATCATGTTGTCTGGGATTAGATTCAGAAACCATGGATATGCATGCAAGTTCATTTTACTTATTTCAAAATGTTAGCATGGTTTTGTTCAGGCATGTTGCCTTCACTTGCTTATATGATAAATGCACATGGTATTCCATGACCTGATATGGCTGCTTCAGTTACAATGGATATGCTCTCTATAACAATTGAGAGAAGAGAATTCTTTTAACTCTGTAGAAATGTTGAATACCTCAAACGATTGCTGATTCTCTAGAAACAGTCAACGACTTTTATGTTAGTGTTGGCACATTGCTTTCAGGTTTCTGGGAATCTCCTAGAAGGAAGAGAGCTGGAACTCTATAGATGGGATGGAGATGTACAAGAATTGTTAAAGGGTGTGCGTGAGAAGCTCAACATACTCAGTGAGGTTAGTACCTGAGTCTGCCACACTAATTGACTTGCTTCGGCTATTATTGGGATATGACTTGATCCTATTTATTCAATTTTCGTGACCCTCCAAATGTAGCCCTGGTCACGAGATGTGAAAAACAGATGCTTAAAAGAAGCAACAAAATCATTTAAATACTTGGGGCAGATTGTCAGGCTAATCATCTTGTAAAGGTCAAAGCTTTTCAATGAAACAGCTCTGATAGTTTGATCTGGGTGAGGCTGCAATTTCTTTCTTCTTTCCTTTCCTCCTATTATTGATTTATCTACTTCTTTAACAGATTTCTCCCTGCCCTTTGGTAAGTCCAACGTATATTCTAATGGTATGGTTGCCTGTCAATAATTTACTCAGCTGGGTTTTAAAAGAGAAATTTTGAGCACTACGTGTAATTATACTTTTATAATTAAACAACTGCCACTATCCACATCTGCTTTCAATTTTGGATGTTCTGTTTTGCCTTGCATCGTGCTTGCAGCCTTTGGCAGGTAAGCATGTGAGGACAGAGCTCTTCCTCTTAGCCTTGTTTTCTGATCTGCTTTTTCTCATTAGTTATTTTAGCTGCCTTGAGCAGATTCTGGAAGTCTAAAGAGTGCCCAGTATATCACTGATGTTGCATATCTTAATATATAGGGCCTTTGTGCAAAACTGACCAATTCTTTTTCGATTTCAAACAAGAAAACAACATCAAAAGGCAAAGCACTTAGATTCAACAACATAAAAATGGGCAAGCAACAGATCCAACTCCTGATGCAGCCTGTGTGTGTCTGCTGATCTATTGGTCATGATCGTGTTTGCATCTTGTGTCCCATGTTCTGTGGTTGATTCCCATTGCATTTATGTAAGCCCTTAAAAGTTGGTTGGGGGCCTGCTTCTCTTTCTTTGTAGAATTGCTTATGCACAATCTACCAAGCTTAGATTATTAGGGGGCCAAAGGCAGCCATCACTAATCAACCTGGTCTTCAAAGCAGTACTGAATCTGAATTGCCCAAATAGTGAAGCATGAACTCCGTTGCTCAAAGTATAAATACATCTCAGTTGCTCAAGTCTCGCCTGACCTGTTGCCTTTCGCTTTTGTTTATGACAGGGATTGTAAGTGGCTGCCTCTCTGTGTTCTTTACCAGCCGTGCACCAACTTATCGCCTGTCCCTAGTATGTTCAACTAGCAGAGGAACACAAGTCCCGATCACTAAGTAAAAGGAGTAGCCTTTATGTCTGGCCAATATGCAGTGGGCAGATGTCTCCCAGTCTCCTCTCCATTCTTGGGATATGCTTTCAAGCTTTGGTATATTTTGTCTGTTTCTGGGCAGCCAAGGGATGGTCATAATGCTGCTTGGGTTGGTTTTTGTTTGTTCCGCTAAATGGATGCAATGTTATGGAGGGGAGGTCATCTTGGATGTCTGTCTTGAACGTATCCAGTTTCCATTTGCAAGAAACGTTGGAATATTGACTCAAAAAAAAAAAAAAAAAAGATAAAAACCGTAGGAATATGCCTCGCTTTCTCTTATTTATTTATTTAGGCCACGGACAACCTTCGGTCCATGGACCCGAAAAATAGTTGACTAATATGCGCAAAATTTTTGGCTGCATTTGAGAAGATTTCAAGTACATAAAAAGCAAGAATTTAAAAGGGAAAACACCAGCAGTCGCTCATTTAGAGAACGCACAAGATTTGAGGGATCGAGACCCTTTTTCTAGGAAAATCATAAGTTCGCCGATCTTCAACTTAAATGGGAAAGAAAAAAAAAAAAAAAACCCAAAAAGAAAGGAGAAAAAGGGGCCTCCGGTTACCTAATTAGCTCGCTCTAAAAGAATTGTAAGTCTCTTAGTGGAGGCTTTCCCCTAGAGTTCTTGCTGTCTAGTTATCAAAAGGAAAAGTTTTTCCCTTTGTTGTGCTCTTGCTATCTTTAGGACAATTTTTTTTTTTTCTTTTTTGTCTTATGCCCCCGGAATAAAGGGAGTATTATTATTCTTTTGATTAATCTCATAAATAACTCTTTTATAAAAACAAAGATAAGAGAGTATATCTAACTCTTCTCTACGCCTACTATTTAAACAGTCTTATGCTATCAAACGCTTTTTGCCATTGGTCATAATAAATCATGGCGTGCATGCTTTAATCTGATTTTTTCCGAGGGATGAGTTTGCGCTCTGACCATTTCCGTCGCCTTATTTTTCTCCATATGATCTAACAGAACATAACACAACACAAAACCATCGCCAATCTTATATCTCTTCTCTTCTTTTGGCCAATTTTCATTTTCATGGAGTATTATACATGGAATCCAGCGTATAATCTTTTGCTTAACTAGCAGTAGTTTTGTCTCTCTCTCTCTCTCTCTCTCTCTCTCTCTTTGTTTTTCTTTTTCTCCTTTTCTTTTCTTTTCTTTTTTTGAGGTTGTCTTCCTTGCAACGAATTCATCATCCTGTGTAACATGTTGGTGAAATCCTTAATTTCAGGAATCATCAAAGGGCCCCAGGAAGTCTCCACTAGCATTGAGATTGGTGGTCCTCTCATTTGCCGTGGTGTGTGGAGTTTATATCTGCTATACATGTATTAAGCAAATAAGCAACCAGACAACAACCAAATTCCTAAGCATAAAAGTATTCGAACAGCCTTGTAATACTTCAGGTGTTGAACAATGGGACCTCCCCTACGTGCATTACCCGAAACCCGAAACATTTAGCAGGTAAACCCCTTTTTACTACATTAACTAAGTTCAGTATCACACATAAGTTTTATGCTTATGTTGTTGTATAAAGATGATGGGTTTGATGCAATTGCAGGGAAGAATGTGCCTGCAATCCTGTCCGGTATTTTGCCATCTTGTCCATGCAGAGGTCCGGGAGTGGATGGTTTGAGACACTGTTCAACAGCCACATTAATGTTAGCTCAAATGGAGAAATTTTCGGGTCGAGAGAGAGAAGGGCCAATGTTTCTGCAATTATCCAAACATTGGACAGAGTATACAATCTGGACTGGTTCACTAGTGCTTCCAAGAACGAGTGTAACGCTGCTGTTGGATTCAAATGGATGCTTAATCAGGTGAGTCCGTCGAAAATTTTATTTCTCTCTTCTACCGTATTGAATTCGCGGGTGCCTCATTGATCGAGGTATTGTATTCTCCAAACTGGAGCTCATCTTCTTGATTATGTTCTCACATAACTTCATGGGTTAACAAAACTTTTTCTTCCGTCTCTTTCTTTGACATCGTATCCATATAATCTATGATCCCTATGAAGATGCGAACGAGCCACAAAATTTTCTTACTACCATATCCTTATATTTTCATGATGTATTAGCCAAAATGAGCTTAGAGTTTTGAGTGGTAAATTTTTATTGGATGAGACTTCACATCGATTCAATAACAAAGTTTATGCTAATGGAAAATTAATGATTCAATTGAATAAATTAAAATTTATTGATAAAAAGTTAAAGAGTTTAAGATATTATTACTTAAATTCTATTAATAAAAGAATGATATTCATTCATTTTATATTCAAAATATTTTGATTCATAATTTTTTATTTCTTTTCCTCATTATTTATTCCCTTTAACGTCTTCTCACCTAATCTTCTCGTATATTTTCCATCACAAATTTCTTTTTTAGTATATCTTTCAAATTTTTAAGTGGTAATGAATAATTTTCTTCCTCAATAAAATAAATATCAATGTACCACAAAATTCTGTCAAGAAGAATTGAGATTTTACATTATACAATTCGAACCACGGGAGAGGCAGACTCCATAAGTAGAAGAGATGATGATTAATCACTCCCCTAATTATTCCTGTCTAGAGTGTATATTTTATCCTACTAAACACCTTGATTGAAAGTAAGATCTAGGACCTTGCATGAAACAAACTACCCTCTTTACCATTTAACCATAGAGTTAGGCGGTGCAACGAATAATTTTTTAATTCATTCTAATATAATATTCAAAACTTTGAAATTTAATTTGCACTAAAGAAAACATTACCATTCACAAGTCTTTGTGCCTGCAGCACTTGCACAAAAGGTTAGTCTAACAAAAATTACACATACACGTACGGAGAAGATACTTGCGCAGCCCCCAAGGACTGCAGTCTTATTCTCACATAGCATCATTACTCCCCAAATTATGTTAATCCGTGAAGTTGTCTTTTGAGCTAACAAGTAGATGTCCTTCGTGTGACGGCTTCAGCTTTGCATATCGCAGGGCTTGATGGAACATCACAAAGGTATAGTGAAATATTTCAACGAGAACGGAGTTCATGCCATATTCCTTTTCAGGAGGAATTTGCTCCGCAGAATGGTATCGGTGCTTGCAAATTCCTATGACAAAAGTAAAAGGCTACTCAATGGAACCCACAAGTCACATGTCCACTCCTCTGCAGAGGTGCTTTTGTCTACCTTTTCCTCTTACTATGAATCTGTGTTGACAACTAAAAACACCACTCTCAGTTGAAAAAGCTCTGCAGGCCAAAGTTCTTGCGAAATACAAGCCGATTATTAATACCACAACGCTGATATCTGACCTGAAGCATGTGGAAGATAGAGCTACCAGAGCTATAGAATACTTCAAGACCACTCGCCACATTGTTCTTTATTACGAGGACGTTGTCAGCAATCCCACTGTAAGGCTTTCCTGCTTGGTTATTCTATCATTCTCCGTCAAGGCTTCAATTCGCTATCTGTATGTGACAATCAATCTCTGTGCAGAAACTAAAAGAAGTTCAGGAATTTCTGGGGTTACCGTACAGAGAGCTCAAAAGCCGTCAGGTTAAGATACACAAGGGGGATTTATCGACGCATATTGAAAACTGGGATGAAATCAACCAAGTGCTCGCAGGAACATCCTATGAGAGCTTTCTTCATGCAGACTATCAAACGTAGTTTCCCCACAGGACATTTAAAACATGTAAATGACAGCTTTTGAATCAGTTTTATCTAGAGAGATGTCTTCAAGAGCAATTTTTCCCCAGGTAGAGCACAATTCCAATACACCCCTGCTATGCCTTCAAATAATCAGCCATCCCTGTTTCGGATAACTTCAATTCATTCCATCATTACAGATGTGCACGTTCACGACCATATCGCCAGGACAAAAAGGTACAGTATTAAAGAGAAAGAACCCCATAAGTTATAGGCTCGTTTGGATCTTTACAGGAGACATACTCTTAGACAAATCTTTGAATTGATAAGTTTCTCCTTTTCTTTGGGGCGTGGAGGCCCTGCCCTTGCCGATGAAAAACTGGCAGGAGTTACCAATGGCAGGAACAAATACGGCAGGATGATAAAGCAGCAGTTACAAGTAGGCAAGTGTGTGAAGTTGTGCCCAGAAGTGTTACAAATTTTTCGAAACAGATTAAGAACAAATAGTTGAATACCTGTTTGATCAACTGTTCTGACCTGCCCTCTCTGGAACAAAGACAATTTATTCTATAAAAAGAGATCATGATACTGATTGGATACAGCAGTCAACAATCTACACAGCCTGGTTAATACGGAAGCCCTAAGATGTGGTCACTTCTCCCCTCTTTCCTCCCCTCTTTCTACCTTTTTTCATCAACCGCCCCCAAGAAAAATGAATAAAAGGGTAAAGTACAAGTGGCAAGGAAATAATCATAAAAAAGAGATTATTCCCTGCAATTTTTCTTTTCAGTTATATTTTTCCTTTTCTTACCCTAGTAATGCCATCCTACCAGATGAGATTACATTCCTACAAATTAGAGTAGCCAAATCAATGAATGACTGCACCGTTGCATGCCCCAAAGTCTGATTTCTCAGTATGCTTAACAACAAATTGATCAACTATTTTAACTGTATCTACAGGATCCGGAAGAGGAGTAGCCGCACTCCATTTGCTAGGGACCTTTCTGTGATGGCTCAACTGTTGTGGTGACTTCTGCTCATCGTCCCATTTAGAATTGAGTTCCCATTCCTTTGGGACCTGCTAACCATATCGAATCAGTAAAAGGAAACAGGAGTTTCGATCAGATATGTTAAAATGCACATGTCAAGCACTGTTGCATGGTTGAAACAGAGAGCAACAGGAAGTGTTTCAACGTCAGAAAAGAGAATGGTTGAATTGCAGAAGCTAGAAATCATAGCAAGTTGACTTTGTTCAAATTTTGAGATGCTTTCATACCATAGATTTGCACTTGCACTTGCCTCAATGGCTGATATAATTACTGAATCCCCATGGCAATTGATATTCGCGGTTTTGTATTTAGGCAAAAAAAAAAAAAAAAAACAACAACAATTAACTTCTAAATGGGGCATTCCATTACCCGAAGCTCTCACACTGAGGGGTTTAATCAACTAAATATGTTGAGATGTTGTTCAACCATGATTTAACTTCATGGTACAAAAAAAAAGGAAAAAAGACCTAATAGCCATCTAGGAGGTCAAATATATACACATGATCAGCGTAAGGAAGTGAAATAGCAAAAATGGGCAACAAAAAGTCCCAACGTATCCACAATCTAGCCAACCATCAGCAGTGACAAGTGAATCAGTCAGCATCATGTCAGTTATAAACCTAAAAATCAACCACCACAAAATGGAAACAAGTTTGGTGTCTCACCTTGTCAACTGCAAGAGTAAAAACTTCAAGATCACCATCCGTATTGATATGAAATCGAGTGAATGCCTTGTAATTAGCAATTCTGAGGGAGGAGAAGGCTTCATCAAAATGTAAATGAAGCCAGTTGATGCAGATGTATAGGTAACTTCCAAAAATCAAGGACACAATGGGCGTTGAGAAAACCCAAAAGTAGAGGAACACAGAAGCATAATAAATGCTAGCACCCCCTCTTGACAGTGACTCCAATCCATTCTTGCAAATCTTGCTCCGAGTGACAGCCATGACCTAATAATTTTTCTGATAAATTAATCACACAATATAACTGATAGCATCACATTTCTATGATTGCATGACTGTAAGAACTTCATTACCTCGGGCACATCAAATGCAGACATGAGATACTTGATGCATGCTGGATAAAGGCCAAAAGTCCATTTCTCAATACGAGATCGAAGGCCAGTGGGATCAGGAAAGTGCTCTGTTTCCACAGTTCGGTACCACTCGTATAAAGTGTGATAGCCTGAAAACAAGCCATCAGACCTCATATTCAATAAAACATAAGAGTATGAAGTGTGTCATTGCTCTTGAAATGCAGTGATAGCTATGGCTTTAATACTTGAGAAAGAAGACAGATGCAACGTTGAAATTTACCAACAAAATAAAGCTCAATCATGCTTGAATGTGAAATCCCTTATGTCCATTCAGATAAGCGATAATTACAGAAGCACTACAAACTAGAAATGAATGAACCAAAAGCAGCAGATACTTGCCTGATGTTGCAAGCAATTTATGTCTGATACAAGTTTCAATACCCAGTTCCAACAGCAACATAAGAATTAAAGCTGCGGCCAAGTGTGAAGAAACATGAAGAATCCCAATCACTGCTCGTTTTTTCCGAGATGCTTTGGACGGGACAAATGTAATTGCCACTATTAGCAATAACAATGCACCCGCCAATGAGATGTAAGAATGCGCCAACATGTACATAAATGTATCCCCTACTGTGGCAAAGAAGCTCCTCAAGTGACCAGAAAACGTATCAGCTTGCAATATATGGTCGAGCTTACACTAGAAATGTTAATGGAGAAAATCAGCCAACTTTCAATTAAATGAACCTTCCTACAGCCTTTGGTGAAAAAGGTACAAAACTAAAAAGCCAATCTATTATGGTGGAAAATTTTGTTTTTTGGGGAGTGGGGAATGAAATTCACACTCATCTTCAGGGTTCTGGTCCTCACATAAAGGCCCTACATGCCCAGAAGCTAGGGTAACAAATCTGACTTTGGGAATAACTGCAGAGAAACTCACCTGTGGGAACATGGAGAAGCTTAACACAAAGTAAATAATACCACCAATAAAATCAAACTGCCAGTTCTTCTTTCGAAACTTCAAAATGTTTCCCAATGCAATCTGCATCAAATTACCAAGAAGTTGCACAACAAAGAAGTAGAATGAAACCCTGGAGGAACATGACATGAATGATCAATAGACAATCTAAAGAAAGTCCAAGATTTACCCTGCCTGAATCTTCTAGAGAAGGATAAGCAGCCTTGGTTTCATAGGTAGCACCATAGAAGCTTTTAAAATTGTTAAATATATGGGTGGGATGTAAAAAGGCACCACCACAACCATTTACAAGCAAATGCTGCACATGAACAGGCCCATCTGATGGAACATAGGAATGCCGCATATAATGATGCAGGTCCCCAGCCACTCGAAGCTTACACCTTCCTTTCAAATAATCACATATCAAGTACGAGACATTTTTCCCTGAAATGTCATTCCAATACCAGTCAAGAAGCCAATTTGGTTCATGCGTAATGATGATCACAGAATCATTTTCTCCAACCTGCATCAAAGATTGTGAGATGAGGATCTTGTCAGTTAGCAGTATAGGATGACACTCCAGAGATAAAGATTCTGCAGAACCTATCCTAGAAGCAGCCTAAGTAATATCCACAAGAAACATCCCAAAATTGAAGCTAAACAACCCAGTACCATATTATAACAGGAATATATTATGAAAAGAGTATTGGCCAATAACTAGCATTTTAAAGCTATACGACAACATAAAAGGATTCAAAATCATTCATTCTTTCAACAGAATATGTACTTGTGCCTCTCTGTGCACAAGTGAGCCACTGTCCTGGATCACACATAAATAAAATATTTACTTTATTCTATATATACATGTACATATTTACAAACACAAACTCCTCATAGACACCAAAGAGACTCCGTACCATATGGTACATCTGTCAAACAAAATACCTATGCAATTCTCACCATATTGGGGCACAGGATTATCATACAGTATGAGACAGCAGAACATCACATCACATTGTGCATGCCTGAAATGAATTTTTGATAAATTGAAAATGCCAATGGCACACAATTTTTGCAACAACAGTATGATGACACCCTGTGAGCCAAAAGTGGAAACAAAAAACTCCATTGTTACCTTCTCATTTATTAAGTCTGAAAAGAATTTGAATTGGTACACATCAATATCGTTATGAAGTGCTAAATCCAGACCAAAGACCCACCACCGTTTGGGAAGTTGCAAGGCAAAATAACTCTTTTTCTGAGGCATAAGCCACCCTCCCAACCAGCTCTTGTGACAGATGTACCGCATGAAGGTATGAAGTCCATCAAACCAATCTGCAAAGCCAACAGAATGAAAAATTAAGAATCAAAGAAGCTTCTTTGATGACATTACATTAGATGAGACGAGGGTCAAATAAGGAAGTGTGCAATAATTCAGGCATAGAAATTATAGAAATAATATTTCTAAGACTGAGAAACACACAAACACTAGAAATAGTATTAATAAAAATAAGGGAGGTTAATACTGAAATGAAAACCAACCATGGTTCCCTGGAATGATAAAAGACTGAGGTCCATCATATTGCTTTAGTTCAGACACTCCAGGGGGTAGCTCAGGCTTATTTGTAGCTATATGCTCTGGCTTATACCACAGTGGGGGTTGTAGAGCATATTCAAAAGGGCGAAAGAGGCGGTTCTCATATGTGAATGCTGAAGGATTAGGATATCTACAAAATACATGAAATCATGAAACAAAATAATTGATCACAAAGGTTGTAAAAGATCTGGCAAATGAAAATTTAAATGCCATAGGCTTTGTTCTGGTGCCTTCAACCGCCTACAAGCAGAACATAACCATTGCAAGATACCAACACAGATACCACCACCAAGGATTCACTAAAACAGATAGTGTAAGAAATATCATTAAGCTATATCACACACTTGAAATTTCAGGAAAGGAATTTACAATTTTTTTTTATTCATTTACTTTTAATGACCTCAGCCTACTGTACAAAGTTTAAACAAATTTATCATGGGATGAACGAAGATTGTTCTAACCCAAATGGCAATAGAGAAACTTGATCTACCAGGATGGGCAGTACCAAGGAAGGTAGCCATGGTGTGGCCTAAACCCAATATAAAAATCACCAGTCTCAAATTTGACTTCAAAATGGATTTGTCCAGTTCATAAGAATCTGATACTAAAGTTAGAATCTAGCACTTCAATGCAGTTATAATCAAACACGTTTCTGTAGCCAAAGCTAAACAAGCTTTGAGAAATTAAGGAACCTAACAAGTTATACAGCATGCCTATCAAGAAAAGCCATTTACCTTGTACAACCACAATGTTAAAGCTTTTAAATCCAGAAGATTGTCAACAGCCTTAAATCTGATCCCAATTAGTTTTGTACAGATTGAAGTCCCTTTCAGAAAAGGCTCAAATCCAAAAACACACACAACAAATGTTAAAAGCCTTGCACCACTGAGTCTCAAGAAGTTTTTAAGTTTTATACACGAGGACTCTATCTTCAGCACCAACTTGTACTTTACAAGTAAGCCAATAACAATGTTACATGTCATGTACAAGATATAAACAAGAAACACAATAAACTTACGCAAGATCCCCTCCAATAAGAAGTAACTTTCCACGCTCTAGGGAAAGCTCAGAATCACCTCTAGAGAACCGAAGGGAAGGCTGTGCAAGCAGCCGTGCAATGGTATAAGATGAATTTCCCCCATCACCAGTGTCAGCCATGAAGTCAAACCATAGATCATCCTTTTCACTAAAATGATCATATAAAATATCTCCTTGTTGAGGTCCATCTTGAACCTTGTTCATTGCTGCCTGATGATACAAGGAAAGATAAGATAGAAGATGTCATAACCCAGCACAATGCCAGTAGAAGTAAACAGATACACATGATTAAAGTCAAATGGAACAAAAACAAAACAGCATTCAGATGCAGTATTAATTTTGACCAAAGCAAAGCAGTAGTTGGGCCCAGCTTCAATAGAATTGGAATCCCCAGCCACCCCTCCCCCAAAGGTGCACAGTAACAACTTAAAATAAGCCACTGAACTTTAGCTAAGGTGGTATGATATTACAGAGGAAAACATACTCATGACACGATTATGTCACGTGTTCCTGTGAATTACTTGAATACAATGAAAGAAGTTCTCAAAGATTATAGATAACAGAACTGCATGTAATTTAATACCATATGCAGTTTCAAATATACCTGCATCATGCGCATGTCAAAGCGGCCAACAAACACTGTAACTGATACCAATAGGTCAAATACTGTCTTGAACAAATCAGCAGATGTTCTGGGACACATTGTCACCAGCAAAATAAGGACAGCCAATCAAAAAGTACTAACAAGAAAAATAAATACAAAGAGGCTAATAAAACATACCCTGAATACCATGGAACCATATCCAAAAATTCAGGTTTCAACTGCTTCTTCTTCAACTTCTCATACTCTTCAACTGACAAAGGGTGAGTAAGAGCCCACCTGTTGATTGCCATGACTCAATGAAATTAGAAGAAAAGCAAAACATGATATGTAGTGCTAGAACAAAGTAAGCAAAAATCAATCATGTAATAATGACAAACTCTTGAATGAGAAAGGAAAAATGGACTCTTAAAAGGAAAGAGGTACCATGGGATGGAAAAGGTCATCCTAATTAATGTTTACCCATTCCATCAGCAGAATCAAAATTCTAGAGAATCAACAGAGGACTTTCTTCATAAAATCACTGGGAGAACACCGTGTCATTCAATGTTCAATAACACTAACAAATGATTATCCTCATACAATCAAAACCTTTTTGTCATGTCCATAGGCAACATGCTTACATTGTTACCCATGAAAGTAGGATACTGCAATGACAATAAGAGAGATTACAAATCATTTGTTACAGACTGCCACCCTCAGATTCAAAATACAAAGATCATAACCAGAGTTGATCATCAAACCCCATATAACAGTGACACACATACCTTATCCAATGGATGCAAGGAAAATGGATGAAAAACTTAAAGAATTTAAAAAGCTCACATATATAACAGGACAGAAACCAAAGACAAGAGCACAAACATAGATCATAAGTCCACGTCAGGTGTTAATAAACAAAAATGCAACCAAGCAATCTTTTATTCTTCTCAGCATGCAGGAGAACAATAAATTATGACTGTATGTCCTAAAATGGAGGTACAGATCACCACTCACCCCGTTGACCTTTCCACTACATAATTGGCAATGTAAAGGCCAATAAATGTGGCCCATAATGAGTATATTGGAGAGATTTCATCAGATGAGCCCACGCATTCACTTCCACTACATCCCAACTGCAAATTGTAGAATAACAATGTGAACCAACAAGCTGATGCACTCAAAACATTTAAAGGATGGCATAAGGTAATAAGATTTGTATGACATGCAGCCTTACCTCCCCATAAATAACCCATTTAGACAGAAGTGGATAATCACTTGCTGAACCAACTGGAGCAAACCAAGAAGAGCAGACTTGCTCCTTTAACTCATAAATGCGAAGGAATTTTGCAAGCCATGTGTTTCTCTCCTCTTTCCTCCAGAAAGCAAACCAACTAGAATGTCTTCTTTCATGTGGTCTACCTCTCAAAATAGCACGATTACCACAGTGGCTATAAAACACACAGCAGGCTATACTGAGGACCTAATCAAAAGAATGAGGGAAAGAAAACAAGATCAGGTCAGACATCTGATGCAACAAACATGTGCCATGATAAGCAGGATCCACCAAACATGCTTCTAACACTTACTGCACAATTTTGGAGAATGGTCAATAATTCTGGCCTCTTTCCAGCAACCCGGGAAACAAGGCCAATATACCATAAGCCATAAAAAATGATGTGGAAGACAAGAAGAAACAAAATCGATGAGACATATATTGTCAAGAACAATGACAAATTCATCCTCAAATCTACTCCCATTGACTGAAAGCTAGGAAGATGATACAGAGCTGCAACTAGGATCCACGCGATATACCTACAAAAGCAGATGTCCGAAAATTCTTAGTACTTGAGAACTCTTTTCGGTTACCAATACCATAACTACCAGCATATGAGTGCATGAATTTCAATGATGGCTCTGGAGTAGAGCACATACCAGCGGCTGAAATTTGAATAGCTGGGCTTGATAGTCTTCCCTAGAAAAGGCGATGAAAAGAAATAGAAGAAACCAAGTAGGCAAGCATACATGGACCACCACTTTATATTGTTGTCCAGCTTTTCTATGAGAGTATGCATGTTATCTGAAGAGATAAAGAATAGGCAACCCACAACCACGGCAATGATTGCATGTCTTGAATGCTCATGCGGGTAAGGACTTGTATACGTCAGTATTGTCCTCACCCTCTCCATCCTGAGGGTGTCTATCAAAAAGGAGCCCATCACGAAAAACTTGCACAATCTCGCTATCACAAACACTAATTCAGGACAAACCAGACTTTGTGAGCACCGAAGCCACCACAAAGACCAGTCCCAAAATCCTGATCAGCAAATCAAAAAATTAAATGAGTAAAACGGTTCAAAAATTGGTCAAACTAATCACTTGGATTTTCAGTAATCAGACAAATGGACATAACAGTTACACACACGGCATGCCAAGACTCTAACGAACCGCTCCTTTTAATTTAACTCCAAACTCAATAAACTAAACACAATGTTTTCCATTTGCTTAATGAAAACCAATTCCCTTATGTCCCCCGTCATCCAAACAAACAGAGCAGCATAATTAGGGTTTACCATGACCAAGTAAAAGTCGCAGTCGCAAAGCATGCAACAGAACCACAAAGATAACCAAAAAAAAGTCGAAGAAAAAAACCTTAAATTGAAACCTCCGAACCAACCAAAAAAAAAAAAAAAAATCATTACGAAACAGCTTATTCGCCGATTTCTACGAACAGAACATAGATATTTCAAAGACAAAGAGAGAAAGAAGAGCCACGTACCTCTGAAAGAAAAAGAGAGAGAGTGGGAAGGGAAAGGGGAAAAGGGAAAGCCAAAAATGAGAATAATTAAAAATCTTTAACCGCCTTGGCATCCGAAGATGTCAGACAAAGAACATAGAACTGGCATATTCTCTTCTCTCCCGCCCCCAACACGTCACCAACCGCCCAACTTTTATTTTATTTTCGTTTCATCAGATATTAATTAATTTGTTAATATTAATCATATTATAGTACAATATTATATATTAATTAATGTATTATACCGAAAATCATAATTTTATAATATAGTCTAGAAAGTCAATAAATTGCTTTAAGCCGTTAGGAAAGCGCTTTCGGGTCTAGGTAGCAAGTGTAATGATATTTTATATCAGATAATAAAAATAATACATATTTTATAATTTTAATATTTTTTACTTATTATTATTATTATTATTATTTTTTGGTTCTTACATTGGAGGGCTTATGGCCCAACCCAAGGAGCAGAATTACAACATTTTTTTCATAGATGATGAAGGAGATCAAGAGTAATGGTAATTCCTTTTAACAATTAATAGTTTGTCATAAGTATTAAGAGACTTCCTTTTTTTTTTTACAAGAAACCTAAAGACTCTTAGTTTTTAAGGTTTCAGTAAGTGTACCGTAACAATTCGTTCGTACTTCTGAAGAATAATAGTTCTCATTAACAACTCTTCCACTGTAACTAATGGCAACTTTTGGTTCAAGCTTGCAGGAATTTATGTTTCATGTTCCCAAAACCGAACACTCTCCATGCATAGTTTTTCAGTAACTTAAATGTCTTTCCAATTTATAACTTTACAAGATGATACGAAAATTTTGGGTTAAATGCATTTAAACTCTCTCACTACTTTCCTTTTTTTTGATTTATTTTTTGCATTTTATCTCTCCGCAATTTCGACTTATACTATAAAATTCGTATCATTTATAATTTTGACAGTTAGGACCTTATGTCAAAATTTATTAATTTCCAAACTTTTTTTTTTTTAATTGTCCGCGAGAGAAAGAGAGGGTGGGGATTGTATTGGGACGTGCCAAATTCCCGTCCTTTACAGAACTGGAGGTCTGCCAACTCAACTCAACTCAAGTCAACTCACCCGGGGGTGTACGGAAAACAATGTACGAAGCAACTCAACTTTCAATATTCGACGTAGCTTCAAAGGATAAAATTGTAAAATTAATAAATTACGTGACAGCAGCCTAAGCGGCTCACCTGGTTTTCTACATGGTTATAAAAATTAGGGCGACTCACTACTTTTTGCCAGTGTAGAGGGCAAGATGGGTGGGGCACTCGTCCTATCCAGTTGACCCAACTCACGAATAATATATGAGTGGAAGCAGATGGGCCTTGAATTAAGGCCCAACTTAATCCTCTCCGCCACATCATCATGTTGAGAGTTTCCCAGAATGGAGCAACACAAAACAAAATTGAGTAATAAAAGTAGTTTTATGACTATTTTTATTTCCGTAAATCTCACACCTGTTAATGCAAAACTTTAAAAATAAATATTTAAATTTTTTAATTACTAAATGATATCTTAAATAATCTCTTAAAAGGTATAATTGAGAGGTACGAAAAAAAATATATTGTCAGTCACATTAAGAGAAGCTGTTACTGGGTGCAAATCCAGTTTTGGAGTTAAATAGCCGAACCCCAAACTGTCCTTCATTAGATGTTTTGCCTTGGTCTCTAGCCCAGATAACTCATCGGCTTGCTTGGTTCTCGATTCCTTCGCTCCCTCCCGACTCCAGGCTTCAGACATCCTAGTACGGTTGGCATCTGCGTAACACAAACACGAGACTAAAAGGGAAATGGAATTTTTTTTTTCTTTTTTTTTTTTTTTGGGGTTTTACTTAAAGGGCTACTAATTCAGCCGTTGAAGGTAGTTCAGTCCGGAGCTACTCTGCGAGGCTTCTTGCTTTTCGCATCCATTTTTTCTTCAAAGACGAGCAATCTACTTTGTAAACAAACATTTTATCATGTGGATCAATCGTGATCCTTTCCAGTGAAACGGCAGTCCTAACAAGATTTAACTGCAAGGTCTAAATCAAACTTTTGACCAGCAAACCCGCTAAATTCAACCATCTTAAGGCATTGAAGTTGCGAAGTTGAAGCCCACGATCCTTATGTTGAGGGCATCTCCCTCTTACAGCTATAATATCATAACCGCAAAAGAATGCCGACACGTAGAAGAGATTCAAATTGCATGTATACTCTGGGGAATCTAGCATCAATTGATGTAAAATAAAACCAACACACACACACACACACTCTCTCTCCCCCCGAAGTTCTCGGTCTTCCCCGAATGCCATCAGTCTTGA
This sequence comes from Rhizophora apiculata, assembly GCA_037832385.1. NCBI lineage: Eukaryota > Viridiplantae > Streptophyta > Magnoliopsida > Malpighiales > Rhizophoraceae > Rhizophora > Rhizophora apiculata. Next base: position 167,061 of record CM075430.1, on the reverse strand, counting down.
GTCTTACCCAAAACCAACAGGGTGCAAGGAGGACTAGCGCATAATGCTCGTCAGACTAATACAAAAGGCATTATGAGAACTGCATAACATTTTTCCAGAAATGTCCCTGCAAAACTTGTACAATAAATTATTAGATGGAAGCCACTCGAATTGACAAATCCAACAAATAATTCCCCACAGGGAAATAGAGAAGGAACTCAAACTAACTTCCCAAGCAAGAATCGTGTGATGAGCAAACTCACGTTAACTTAAGTGCATATCCAACTTCTAAATAATGTTGGCTTCTGCATAAATACAGGAACTCAAGAAAACCACTTTTTCTAAGAAGAATAATTTTTTCTATTATCATAAGTCCCACAATTTTTCCTCTTTTTTTTTTTTTTTTCTTTCTATAAAAAAAAAAAGTCAATAACTTAATGATAAAAATTTAAGTTTTTAACTATTAAGTGTCATTGAGAGATACAAAAAAACCTTCTTGATAATAAATATATATATATATATACAAAGTTTTCCTTCTTGCTCATTTAAAAGGATAGAAAGTGTATTGAAAAGCACAAGGAAAGACTATGGAGGAATTGAGTTTGTTTTCAAGGAGGAATTAATCTGAATTTGTTCACTAACTATTGTTTCGATTTTATTACACAAAAAACCTTTGAGCATATATTTATACGTTAAAAATAATAAAAAAGTAATACAATAATATTTGTATATTTAATTTTATTTATTTTTAAGATAAAATAATGTGTAATTAGTTTATATTTATTTATTATTATCATTTTAGTTTTTTTTTTTAATATAAATTATGGCTTAAAAATAATGGCGTCTGTGTTCTTAATTTGGTAACAGGTGCCCAGGGGGTGGTCGGCACGTCGGCCCTCTGGCAAACACGTCGCCAAAGGCTCAATCAACGATGCTCTCCCTCCTCCTTTTCTCCATTGTCGCCACCAGACTCAGCATATCCTTCTTGGCTGCAGCTTCTTCATAGGCGAAGGAGTTGTCCTCCGAATTTCAGAATCCGAGGGTCTTCATCTCCGACTCCTACTTCGAATTCGGTAGCGAAAGTCGCGGTCATCAGAGAAAGAGGCAGAAACGGCAAAGCTCATCAAAAGCTCTGGTTCGCTTCTCGGAGTGTCTCTTTTCGCTTTTTCGTTTTCGTCGTTGCGTTTTGATTGGAAATTTTGATTTATGGCTTGATTGGCGTATCGCTTTGACTGCCTCCAATGTGCACTGGCCTTGATTATGATTTCTTGTTTTTCTCTCATTTTTTTTTTTTTTTAAAGCCAAATTTACGTCGTTTTGAATGCAACGAGTAATGCCTGTGATTTTAGAAGAAATTGCCGCACGCATACACACGCCTACACTTTGTTTGCGTTTTATATGTAAATCATTTATTGCATGAACAAATGGAACAATTTTCGTATTTTATTCTCTTATTTGCATAGTTGAAGAAAAATGGATTCACTATGAAATTATGAAGCCATGCTGTGCCGTGTTTATGATTCATACTTGTTGCATTTAGAATTCCTATGAACTGATTTAGCCATTTGCATTGATGCTACAATTGCATATGGAGTTGGCTTTGTTACTTGAATCATGTGTACTATATGGAAGTGCACCCACTAGAAATTAATGGAAAAAAGAATAATCAAACCTCTAATTGCCATTGTTGGGTGACTATAGGAGAACCTCGTGCTTTTATGATAACCTAACATAGTAAATGTTGTTCTGGTGCTTTTAGAATAAAGTTAAAGTGGAACATTTTACTGAATATGGGCTAAACAGGGAATTGGTTGTTTGGAGCTTCCCCTAATTCAGCATGTGCAGGGCCCTGATTTGGATAGACTCTTCCCATGTGTTAAGCAGTAATTTTTCAAACTCTGATGTTGGTGTTGTAGTGACATGGAGTCTTTTGTGTTTAGAAATAGTAATACACAGTGGTTCTGACTGACCTTACATGGTAATTCTATAACCCTTGTTTCTACATGTTTAATTCAATATTTGTTCGCAAATATGGTGCACAGCTTCTTTCATTCTAAAGTCTTATGACCTGTTGATTTGAAGCATATCATTTTACATGGTTGAGCTTCCTTTGATGGTGCATCTTTGGGTCAATTGTTGTACTTTATGAGTGATTCAGTGGGCACCATTATTTTCATAACACAATGCTTGCTCAGCATAGTCCAAAGACAACAATTGTAAGACTCCATCTTTTGCCTTGAGGGCAGCACCAACCACATTTGAGTGGATTGTCATAACTTCACCTGAAGCAGGCTCAGTCTTTTTGAATGCATAGAAGTTGGTGCATGGACTTTCTCTCATGTCTTTGTCAAGGTTTGACAATTTTATTGAGTGCTTGTTTGTATTTCTCTGTGATTATGTGTTTGAAATTTCAGTTTAAGAAATAAAATTTTTAATGAAACGTAAGTTGAATCACATCTTTGTTCCATAAATGTTTCTCCTTGTAGTTCAACACTTGTTTTATGGTTTTGTGACTGGTCATCTGACCTGAGGGTGTATAGGATTTTTTGAGAACATGGAAGCCTCATGTCTAGATATTTATGCACTGAAAGTGGGATCCTTCTGAGTCTGATCAAATTCACCCATCTATTCCCTGCTCCCTATCTGTTTCTTCGCATCCCCCTTTCTTTAGGCTCTCCTTTTTCCTGAGCTGGCCAAAAGGTGAAATCATTCACAATCTGCCTTACTTTAGGTTATTTGTAGGAGCCCTTTGTTTTCTGTTGTCCAAAGCATACGGCCTTACTTGCAGATTGTGAGTTTTTCTTATATTTATTTAATCTTCACAAATAACACTGTTATTCTTTTGTGCACTATGTCAACCCTCATTCAATATCTAGTGAGTGGCATTTTAGCCAAGTCCTATGTTTTTGTTTAAAAATGACAAACCCATTGAACTTCATTTTTATCTTGGTTCCTAGGGTAGCTGGAACCCTGGAAATAAAGGTTGGAGTTGTTGGCACTGGCAAGTGTCTTTGAGGAAGTAATACAATCATCAGGGCAATCAATCGATGTTGCCTTTTTGCCATCAAAAGGTACTAAGAAATAGCCAAAGTCATATATTGTGCAAGTATTTATTTGTGTTTTCTTTTTCCTTCCCATATTATCAGACATCGTATTTTAATAGGTCATTGTTTGCATTTTGTTGCAAAATTTCTAGGATAACTGATGACCATGCAGCAATTTTTCAAATTTTTATCATAGGATCAATAATGATTTGATGAAGTCCTAAATCCCAAACATTGAATCTGTTGCATGACTAAGCTCACAAGTGTGCAACATTTAGAGTCTACTATGGAAGTGATCATAGAGGAACATATCATTGCCCAGTAGATTTATTGTTGATAAGGCATGACTTTCCAATGTTGAGCCATTGTTTGAATCTCAAAAGTATTGGATGATCTTTTTTTCATATACTTTTTCTTTCTTCAGCAACTGGTAAGGTTTTAGCTTTGGAACTTCTGAAGGGCAGCAACAAACAATGCACTGTCTTGTATCCACCTTCTGCAAAACCAAGCAACAAGATTGGTAAATGTAATGCTTTTGATGTGTATCATTCTTAAGTTTCACTCAAACATTTCAGCAATTGTGCTATACTCGTTGTGAGTTGCAAAATTCCCATCCACACTTCCTTAGCAAGCACAAAAACAAAGATGGGGATCTTACCATGTGGTTATAATTCATCTCATAGTTGTGCTGACCATTGGAAGCATGTCTTTCAACATTTTTCTTATAATGGCTTATAATAAGAGCTCATTTTGTGTCTTAAGCCCTGGTATCTGGATTATTCTAGCTTAGCATCTGAGGAGTTTTACTTGTATAGCATGTCATATATTGACTCTGAACAATTAGCTACTCCCATAAAATTTAATCTCTCTATGTGAGAAACTGCAAAACAAGTTTTACTTTTTCTTCTTATCACATATGTTTCAGATGAAGGCCTGTCTAATCATGGCTTTGAGGTTCTAATGCTTAATACATGCATAACCCTAAGTATTTTCACTTTAGTGCTGTAAGTTAGGACTTCTACATGATTTTCATCTGTTGGAGATAAAATTTATCACATCTCTTTCTGACCCTTGCGCTGCTCTAGTCTAATATATAAAAGCTGAAAATTGTGCACAATGAAATGGATGCTTTGCTTTTAGCTGCAAAAGTGTTGTGGTGATTTCATTTGACGTGAAGTTAATTTACTAGTTAGTATTTAGCTGCCACATTACATTCTTCTATGTCGTAGTGAGAGGGGCTGACTCTTTAGTATTTTTTGGGAATCCATCTGAATTCTAAACCCCCATTGGTACGGTGTGTAATAAAGGTCATAACTTTGTTGTTATCCCACCAAATTGTATTCTTGGAAGGAATCTGGGGACTTGATTGTTGAATGAAGCAACTGCTTTCAAAACTAGAAAATGCAATCTTGTGGTTTTAGGCCAAAGACTTCTACCGTGGCACAAAGCATTTTCCCAAAGCTTATAAACTTTATCACCTATCATTAGTTCTAACCTATTAGCCAAGTACTCCACAGGATATACTGCTAATAATGGTAGGCTCTTTGGCTTTGGATATTCTTGCTTTGTTTCTAGGTGGTGATAGATTTTTTTCTTCATTAAAGGGTCTTCTTGTTCTAAAACTAGAATCAGTTACTAATTTGGCTTGAGGGTCCCCACCTGTTGCTGCTGGACAGAGGCATGACTTAGAGAGCATGTGAATGAGTTTGTGGACAAGTTTAATCCAGATGCAACAAGCAGCGTATTGATATATGTATAGCATCTTTCCTGAATGGTTAAACAACCATTTTGTTCCTTTCATGTCTGAGAGTGTCTATTTTACACTTGACCATTTGAACTTCATATTCTTTGGTAGCACTGTCCTTTGCTTAGTGAGATCTGTCAATTGCCCCTGATATGTGATCATCTGCTTCAGGTACCAGTTAACCATGTTGACTGAATGATTCTGAAGCAGGCATTTTCTGCCCCCGTTGTTGCTGTTGCATCGCCTTCCTCAGTTCAGTAAGTGGTTTGTTTTCTGGATCTTAGGTATGGTTAGTTCTCGTAGAGCTACCTATTAAGTGAACGTTCATAAGAATTCCTCATATCAATCATATGGCTTTCTAACAAAGAAGAAAATGGGAGAGAGACCTCCCTCTCCCTGTCTGTCTCTTTCTTAGCCATGTATATTGATCCTTTTATGGTAGTCAGGAAGCTTTACACTACTTATGTAATTCGATTGCTCTATGGAAACAGTGCATGGTAAAGCTTATATTAGAGCCAGAGAAATGGGACAATTCAATAGCTTGCATTGGTGATACAACTGCTTCAGCTGCAAAAAGACTAGGCTTGTGAAAACACGTACCGTCCAGCACATCCTAGTTTCGAAGGGTAATATTTAGCTGCTGTATTTTCTTTTCTGGGTATATTTAATGTGTAAGTGTCCAGGCTGTTGATTTTCAGTTCTAGATCTGTCTCATTGTAACAGCATTGAATTGACATAATGTAAATTACAGTTCTATTGTGAGATGACCACCACTTAGTTGCAAGCACAAAAGTTACTGAGGCCTAAATGTTAACCTAGTTTTGTGGCGAAGAGTCTTCGACATACAAGAAATTGCTTCTGTTTCTGTTACATTATCCACTGCATTGTTGCTCACATTTGACTATCTTATTTGACTGTTCCTTGCTTGTCTCTTGATTCCAATTTTACAAGAGGAACAAAAGGACTTTTATATGGTGCTACCTACTTCTCATTTTTTATTAATGTTGCACCATTGCTCATGTTTGAATCATTTTATTGTTTATTGCCTGGAATTTCTGCTCATATTTGTACTTGTGACGCCCTGAACAATTATGTACTTTGAATTATATGTCATTATCATTGTTTGCCATTTCCAGTGTTCTCCTGTGGGATTTCAATCCTTTCTTGTAATTATAGTTCTGTTTCATGATGCTTCATGAGTATTTGTTCTTTTATCTAGTCCCGTGGACAAGTCCTTTACTGTGTTTTCTATTTAAGACGTCTGAAACAGATAATTTTCATAACTGCTAGCATTTGGACAATTTTAAGTTCAAATGCTGGCAGTCAATTAATAGGAAAACAAGATGTTTCATCAAGAAAGAAAAATAGTGTGGAATATATATTGAATGTTCAAAGTTGTTTATCAAAGATAGAAAGATTGCAGAGTTAAACAAATAGGAGTTGATGCCCTTCTCCATTTTTGTATGGCGGGTGGGTCAGTAGCATTCTAGAGGCATTGAGGGCACATGATGAGTCCTAAGACGGAAAAGATCTCCGGGTACTATTTTATTTTATTTTGTTTTGTTTTTAATTTACGGATGACTTTGATATGCTATGGCTTTTAATCTGTTCTTGTCTTAATTCCTGAAATTGAGTTATTATCCTTCCGGTTTCTTTTAACGCCTTGGTGGTCTCGAGAAGCCATAACGTGCAATGTTAATGCAGCTCCCCAAATACGTCAATATCTAGGGGAAATGGGTGCAAGGAAGACGACATTTGCAATTAGTAACCAGAATACCATTCCAACGATTGGATGAGTAATACAAGCAGCGTTTGCAGGTAGAGCCATTTGAGATTATGGATGGTTCGGGTAAACATAATTTTCAGGGTAGGGATCCGATAAAAAACCCTGTTTCATACCTTGCAGAAAAAAGGTTACGAGATATTGAAACTTATAAAACTGAGTTATAATTGCACTATATTCCGATCTATGAACAACTCTTAAAATATAAATTATGGTAAATAGCTGGGATATATGTCGGTTGGGAGAGCAGTCGGACTGAAGATCTGAAGGTTGCGTGTCCCCTATCTCTCTTTGGAATTGATGCGTCTCCTTGGTGGATTCTGCTTCCCCTCTTGCTGTTCGCTATGCAGCTACCGTTATTGCTGAACTTGGACAGGAAAATACTTTTCTCCATTTCTACTTGTTTAATTTCCCCGGGAAAATGTCCAAATTCCAACTGCACTGTTTTCACGGTGATTTCTTGTCTTTCAACGTTACCTACCTATTAAAAAGCTGTTTCATCTTAATTAGTCTCTGGATTTCGATGATTTACTGGGAATAAAAAGGTTAATGTACACTGCATTCTCCAGAAGAAGAGAGAGAGAGAGCAGAACAGAAGAAAAACCCTATTGTGCCTGGATTATTGAAGTACTCTTTACCCAAATGTAAAATTTCCCACTAGAAGTATGGGGACAGCCAAGGATTCTAAAAAAGCCCATCTCGATCAGCTTTTGATAAGCACGTGGACAGCCAGTTAGCCTTTGCCAGCTTTTTGCCATACTCTTCCTCATGGAAGCTGGGCCTCTGTACTGGTTTGTCACACTCCAACTAAAAGACTAAAGAGGCATAGCATTAAAAGCGAAGCAAGCAGTAAACTGGACCCCATATCTGCTTTAGCAAAGTAAAGAAGATCAATATTAGCTCTTCTATTTTTTTAAAGGTGATATGGATATACAACTCTACGCTGCCTCAGCTTCCTGTGCTCCAATGTGATCAGATTCGTCAGTGTTGACCTTGATAAGCTGTTAAGAATGTGCCCATCCATCTGCTAAGCTTTGGGAATGGTAAACAGTGTGATCAGCCATTATATTTTTGATATGTTTGTTTTACATTGAAACATATACAGTTCTTTGATGAGTAATTCTTATGTGTGCAGACTGAATTTATCCTAGGCACTGAATTTGGGAAGGATCAGACGGTTCATAAAGAGATGTTATTCAGGCCCTTGTGGGGTTGGGCCAGTTTATTTTGTAGTCCAGAAAATCGGTGGCTCACACGCATTCCAATGCTATCTGCTATGCCAGAAAAAACATTCTACGTGGGACCTAAAGATCAATCATTTGCTCTCTACCTCGTTATGCTAGGTGTCATGTGGCAAGGTAAACACTCACATGGACAAAATTTGAAGTGGAAACAATGTAAAAGCAGATTTGCCATCAAGAGAGTTGCAGCGAAGAAGAATTAGTTGTTGGCTAGATAATGAAGAAGCAAGAATGGCTACAATGGGGGACCGATTTCTAGTTGTTTGCGGAACCGTAATCCAAGGTAGAAGGGTACTGGTCCATGTATTATGTGCCCAGTCTTCCGTTCGATTTCTCTGTGGCCCTGTCTCGTTGCCTGTCTCCATTCACAATTTTTTTCACTTTCTTTCCCTATATATCTCCAACAACGCAGAGAATCATAATTAAGGGGTACGATGTCAGCTGTTGAAGATAGGAAATCCATCATATCAATGGTTATGGGTTGGCGGGTGGATGACAATGGATTACTATCATAATATTTTTCCATTGAATCTTATTCGGACTATTTGGTGTCGTAGACAGCATCACAACAAGCACATTAGCAATCAAGTGGGAAAGAAAGTGTCCTTATTCTCAAGTGGAAGGCACTGTAATGTGTCCTCTCTGCAATTTTAATATAGCAGGACAATACAAAGCCATGCACAGCAAGCATTGATTATAGGCTATATTCCTAGTCACATATGTTTCGTCTTGCGACAAGGGGAAGATTGTCCCATAGAAGGCCAGCTGGAAATATCCAAGCGACAAGTCCCGAGTGAACAAAGAATGGGACAAAAGTGAATTATTTTACCTCGAAGGAAAACGTACGTGCTTAATTCTATGCCGCAATACGATTGCGGCAGATGAGATGTTATTTTCACAACCAAGCTTAATGATTAAACTTTTGCCCTTCAGACGATCTTTAATGTTGGGTCCAAATATATCTTAGGATGAAACACGCACTAATCTCACTAGCATCGAGCCTCGATGCCCCAGAACCCAAAGACCAAAAGCGGCTTTTGTCTGCACCAACCACACAGAGGAAACAAGGTGCGACATTTTTCAAATTGCTGCTTTTTCACTTTTCATCTGATTGCCATCCGGGTAGGTTCCATTTTCTTATTTGGGCTCATATCTTCATAAAGAAGGAACAAGAAACTCATGCATGTAGCTCACCATCTCTCCCAAAAGATGAAATGGGACCACTTAAAGCAAATGGCTGTCTCTGGCCTTGATCGATGGATCCCATGTCCCCATGATTTTTCTAGGTTGGCGTTACGTCCTAAAATATCCAGAGTCATCAGATAATGGATAAGATGAATAGCATGCCTCCATTCCCAATAATTATAAGACCTACGTTCTGCCATACATTTACATATCGTAGGACAATATATGTCATTCATATGAATCATATATTTATCGAAGAAACAGGCCAAATAATATTAATAATAATTTAAAACTTTCTTTTTCTCAAAATATATCGAGTTGATTGTTAAAAATGGTCACAATCTAGCCAAGATGTTAATAAAATTAACTAAAATACTTGATATCTTGATCTTCAAGATTCACACCCGGTTCTAGCAAATCCCTCCTTCTAATTTTCTGGTAAAAACAACTCCCACAAACCCTAATAACTGTTTGAGCAGAGAGAGTTTAGAAAAAACCTAATTATGCTAACACAGGGGATTGACCATTAAGGGGTATTACAGAGAATTTCGTATCTTCAATCCTAAACACGAGTAACAAATTTCAGTAAATTACATTTTAGCCTATGTATTTGAATGTTTTATATTTGACTCAAACTTTTCTTAAATTTTCAATTAAGGTCAACTTAAGGTTTATTTTATACTTTGATCAATTGTCTTTATGTATTTGGTTAGGTTCTTAAAATAATGATAATGTATATAAATTATAATGTCAAAAAAATAAATAAATAAATTGAATTCCTTTTAATTTATAAATAATTCTCTAATTAATTAATTTATACTCGTTAATCAATATTAACATTTAACAATGTATCACAATCCCCTAATTATTAGTAATGTCAAAGTAGTTTGATTAACTTGTCAGTGCAAAATCTACTAGTGTGATTCAATCATTTAACCACCCAAATGTTTCGTAACATGCAAATTATGAAATTAGTGTATACATATTGTCTAATTATTTCTTCAGTTCTTTGACTTTGTAGTCGTTGATTCTATAAAGTAGATGTATATGTTTTTATAAATAGTCATTCTACCTTGTCAAGGGTTTCTCAAATCAATACTAAATGAGACCAATAAAATACTCATTCTACCTTGTGAATTGATAGTTGCCCCATCTATTTTTGCATTTTTCCAACATCATGCTGTAATACTAAGATCAAGTAGCTAAAAAATTAAAAGAAAAACACTGCGGATGAACTTTAGAGAAAGCGGGAGCTCAATCATTTTGGGGGGCAAGGCGATCAATGCCAACTCATTCTCCAAAGTTCTCCACAATGAAAAGCTTTAAAAGCTTTATATATAGTGCACTTTGTAGAGAAAGACAGAGATGGGTCGATTCACTTTGCTAAAGAAATGAAGAAATGACTCGTGGGGTATATAATCCTTAAGGAATCCGGAGCACAGTCATCACCAGCCCCCTTGAACTTCTCCCTTACAATTGCATCTGTTTTCCAAGACTATCCCGAAATTTCATCTACGAAAATAACGTAAATTTTTTGGGCAAGTCTAACGTAGGATTAAGTTATGAGACTCCTCAACTGCTTATTAGGGTCGTGACTTCTATTGTGGAGAACAAAAATTGCACACATTGGCGTCTCATGTTGCTCTTGCGGATCAATGAATGCATAAATATAGGAAGGAATTAATGTTGGTAAGTGGTAGGACCTGAATGCCTTTGTTTTATAATGAGAATATGGCGGTGCACGGTTGCCCGACAGCATCCGAAAGAAGCTGCAGTTTCCTTATGAGGTTCAACCACGGGAGAAGGAGCTCGGGTGCCATTACCATCTTTGGCTGCCAGCCAACAGTGAACCGTGTGGAACATATCCGGCAGAGAATATCACCAAAAGTTTCCAGTTGATTTTCCACCCCTTTTCTTTTATTAAAGAGGTTTCAAAAAATAAAAATTTTTCCGTCCTAAACCTGTTTAAATTTTTTTAATGTAGACATATACCTTGTTTTTATATCATTTGAGTTGTAAATTTTCCTGAATTATGGCTATTGAGATCACATTTTGGATGATCCATGATCAAGCCACTATGGTCATCCTTTAAGGGAAGGAAACAAACAGAAAGACAATAAAAAATACCAAAAAAAAAAAAGATCATTTGGTTATAAAACTAATAATGTATTTTATTATGTTAACTATTTGTTATATTAGTATTTTTGTTAAAAAATCTTGTAAATTAATTCTTAGTAACTAAATATACCCAAATTGACAAAATTTTCATCGAACAAAATAACAAAAAAAAAATACTAATAACATAATTAACGTAAGAAAGAGCAATCTTTCTTTTTTTCGTAAAAAAATAATATAACAAGTTGTTGACATAAAATAAATTGCATTATTACTTTTAAAAAATCAAGTTAACTTTTTGGTTTGGTTTTTTTTTTTGGTATTTTTCTTTATTTTCTGTGTTGCGCCTTCCATCGAAGGATGACCATAATGGTATGGTTTGATTACGGAGCATCCATATACGATCTCATTTTGTGAAATCTAGAATGAATTGGCATAAAAGCAAGATAAAACCGGAGGTTGAGGCATGCTTTGATTAAAATAATATGGTAATTGTCTAAGATCGTGTAGTTCATACTTTCAAATTAATTATTCAATCAACGGTTAAAAATTTTCAAATAATTTTGGAATTACTTCTTAAGGTTGAAGCAAAGTAATTAGAGTTTCAATTAATCTTGCTATTTACTTGCTTGAAGAATTAGGGTACTTGTGAAAATTCATTTCAAATTTTTATATTTATTATTGTAATTGACTTATATTAATTTGATCTCTTAATTAATAGAAGTGTAAATTTTAATTTATATGTATTTATTTTATATATTTTAAATTTTATTATATAATTTATTTTTTAGTTAATTAATAATAATTTAAATTCTATTTTATTTAAAAGATTAAGAAATTGAGCCCTTCTTGGAGGCCAAATATCTCTTATTTTACCCAAAATTAAGAAATTTTCAACTTCCAAAGGAAATCGAGTTAAAATTTTTAGCTGAGCCAAGACCGCTGGCAGCAACGTTAGGAGTCAAAAATTTTTGACAGAGATATCAAGAACAATTGTTTTTTTCTATTTAACAGACTAATTATTCTAAAAATAACTCAATTAAAAGTAGGATGGAACAGCTGGAAGAGTACCATGTGTCGCGTGAAATGTCCGAGGAGACGTTGGTCTCACGATCGTGAATACAGCACGTGCCGTTACGGCGTGCGTTGGTAACTACGTGCTCTTGGCATCGCCGTTCGGGCTCCTATTCTTTCGTTTAACAGTGTAACAAAACAAACTAATTTTATTTTAAAAAAAAAAAAAAATTTGCTGTAAAATTCTTGTCAAATAAAAAATTTTAAAATTTTCTTAAACATAAATACAAACACGATAAGGCATTGGGGCACGCTGCGGTGGCAGCGAATATATGATAATCAAATAAATAAATGGTCACCCATTGATTGTGACGGCAAAGTAACGCATGTTTCATTGGCATTTTGGGGTTTATAATGGAAACCAATTCAATCAACTCCCGAAAATTTTATTATAAAGCCAAGAAAAATTGAGTGTTTTTCTTTTTCTTTTCTCAATTAATGCATTGGACACTGACATTTCATCTGCCTAAGAGAAAGAAGGATCCAGGTCCAGGGTTGCTGTTTGTGAGGGGAACTTAAATTTTTTTTTTTTTTTTAAGAAACTTTTGTCGCTAAGGTTGCTGCTGATGATGCCTCCAAAAAAAAGGTATTTTGTTATTAATATTTCTGCACCATTTGCTTTGTCTGCCACTTTAGAATGTTGGAGGCCTTGTTGTAAGTTTGGGATCGAGAGAATATATATTTCATTTAGGAAGCAGGCAGAGGGGAACAGAAACAAACGAATCACTTCTTTGGTCCTTTGGCTTTGTAGTCTTGTGCAAAATCAGTACTGTCTTCATTCATAAATTTCAATCGTTTCATTTTATTTTTATTTATGGTTGCTTTGTTAAAGAACTGAAAAAATTCAGCACTTGCCATAGGAACTTGTCGTTTTAGCCCAGTCTCCGGACCCAGCTCTCATCTGATGTTGTGTATGGATTAGTCTTGAAGCCATTCCACCTCTCATTGTTGGGCTCTAACACAAAAAAAAAAAAAAATAATAATAATAAAGTGAATAATTTCATTATTATTATTTTTTTGGAGGGAGGGAGGGAGGGAGGGAGGGGGGGGGGATATTATTCTTTCCTAACAAAACTTAAAAACTTTTTAGTGATATTCTTCATTCATTATGCGATACGCTGAATCATATGCTTATCTGATTTCTTCTCCATCTTCTGTCAAAAAAAAAAAGAAAAAAGGGTTATGAACAGCATAAAAATCTCTTCTGATCTCAAATTAATCCAAATAAATAATAACCAAAACCAATATTTTTAACTTTCACCCAATGGAGAAATGCTTTGATACGACCAAAATCAAATCAATAGGTCAAGATTGACCATTATTATAAACTTATTTTATGGTATAAAATTATAAAATTAGTAGTTCGTTTTTAAATCTATCCTCTCCTTTTTTTTTTTTGTTTTTTTGTTTTTTGTTTTTTCTTTTTGAGAATCTAATTAGATAGACTTAAAAGTCATGAACTCAATTGTATATTTTTATGTTATATATAACATATTTTATAGCATATACAAAATATTACTATAAAATAAAATAATAAATATATAATATAAAAATTAATGGTGTTTGCTTGAACTTATTTAAATTTTTCTTTGGTCATTTTCTTCGGTTGTTGTTAGCGGCCAGAATTTTACGAGAGAATGAATCCGATGAAATTTATGCACGTCATTGGCGAATGAGAATTTAGAATGGCTGTTACCGTCGCACAAATATGGAGACAATTAATAACATTTCTGCCATCTTCTTTACTCGCGAACCGTACCGCGTCGTAACAGATTAAGAATTGATTGATGGGGTCAGTCACCATCAGGTAAGTTCCGGTAACTCAATTATCAGCTCGTAATTGTGATCTCCCGACTCGTAATTGCGTCACCCAGAGACCTTGGGCATTACTAGAATTATTTAATATTAAATTCACTGAAAACAACGAGGGAAGCGAAAATAAATATCCAATCTTTGTTTCTAATCTTAAACCTCATCTCCGTTTCTGTCCTCGTTCTCAACGTCGCCGGGAATGAGAACTGAGAATTTCATCTTTGTTTCCACCGACAATTGGGATCCTTGCCCCTGCCTTGCTCCGACAACATTTTCCTTTCCTTTGCGTCGTTCTCTCTCTCTCTCTCTCTCTCTCTCTCTTTTTGAAATCTCTCCCTTCTCCTCCCAGCACACGAGTGTTTCGAGCGACTGTACAATAGCAAGGCGTGGCATTGCCGCAGTGATGCATCACATAATAATGGGAGTAGATCAGAGTAGAGTGGGGAGGTGAAAATTAAATGGTTAAGGATAAATAATTAATAATTGGGGGGGCTGGGGTTCTCTGAGTTGGAGGCACGCACGGGGCTGGTCCCGCTGAAACAACCGGGGATTGAGATCCTATTCTAATCTTTCTTTTAACTTCTTTTGATCTTATTTTTATCAAGATAGGGTCGTCTAAATTCTCGTAAAAGTAAAAATTATTGTCATCCTTAAAATATATGATTTGTTATTGTATTCAAAATAAATAATTTAATTACATATATTCTTAATTTAAATTTTAAAATTTAATTCTTAGTCTCAACAAAATTGGAAGTAAATGTCTTGAAATGTGTATAAAAATGTGAAATTATTGTGCTTGATGCAACGATTTGCAACTTTGAGAATCTTGAATTATTTACTCAAATGACAATAACGCCTTGGCTAATAAACCGACTTTCCTTCTTTCTTTCTTTCTTTTTCCACATTTTTATTGTAATATTAGTATCATTTGATTTAAAAAATATAAAAAATAAAAAAAATCTATTATCAAAATAAACCTTTTTATTAAATCTTTTGAATTTAAATATAAATATATCTAGATATAAAAGTTAAAAAATATATACATATAACATAAATTTGTATATATAGCTTTATTTTAAAAACACATACAACTAATAATAGAGATAATTATGCATATAGACATATATAAAAATATATGATAATATTACGTAGAGTAAGTATTAAATTAAATATATTAACTATGCATACGCATGAGTATGCACAAATTTAGGATAAAAATGAAGCGAATATATCTGATGGATATATAACATAATATTTATAAAATATAAATTAAATTATTTAGAATAAAGAGTAAAATTATATAAATAAGCAAAAAAAAAAAATTGTATTGATTAAATAGCAATGTCAAAGTATCATCTCCTCCACGGTAATTTCACATGGTCGAAAGCTCGATTTTTGTCTTGACTACTGGCCCATCGCGAGATGGTCTGTCTATGCTCTAGTGTCCTATGTTATAGGGGTGTCCTTTATTTCCAACCCTCGCGTAGTAGGTGCAATGGGGATGTCTCTTCAGCTATAACATAGAATTATAGGCGCAGTTTTCTCGATGACAATTAAGAATCCAGCTATTTTATAATTGGATAATTAAGAATTAATAAGTGAACAATTTTATCACTCGATTACATTATTAGTGACAATTATTATAATTTTTTTTCCTTTTTTTTTTTTTTTTTACTTTAAATACGAGACTATAAGACTATTGATCGTATTTAAAATGTAAACACAGTACATTGCATGGCCACAAAATTGTAAGTCATCGGAAAAATTGGATCTAGAGGTTATGTTCGTAAGCACAAAAAGGTCAACCTGGGCCAATCATCTAACAGCTAATCCCCTCCACCCCCCCCCCCCCAAAAAAAAAAAATAACAATAATAAAATAATAAAAGCGGTGTTTCTCCATTCTCGTCGTGGGTTACTTGAGAAGAGAGTGGCTGGCTTGTCGCGTGGTTTTGGGTCGCGTGTCCACTTCATTTTAACTTTGATCCACGATTATCAACCTCCCGCCGTGATGGACCAGTTCCCACTTCCTTTCTATTGCATGTGTACCTATGGTTTTCCTTTCACCGGTCGGATTGGTGGTGCGATGACTAATTCAGCACACTCTCCTTGTGTTCATTCTGAATTCAGCTTTTTCACCTATTGTCTTTGTTTTAATAAATACATATTTATATTTAAAATATAATGTTAAATTTTAAAATTAAATATAAAAAATTCATTCATATTTAATTATATTCAAATAATACTTTTTTTTTTATATAAAAAAATTAAACAAATAATTTATACTTTTCATACATAAGTATAATAATTAATATTCTAATTATGTATGTTTTTTTTTTAATTAAAAGAAAAAAACAGAAGAGAAAAGGCATATTGATAAAATTACAATCACAAACTCAATAGAAACAGAAAAGTACCCTAATCTCTCTGTCTCTCTCACCCATACCACTTGGAATCGCTTTTCAATATATGTGGTATATATCCGTGAAGGAAATTAGGCTCCAGCGGTGGATAAGAGGAAAGGTTACAGAGAACGCCGGACATCGCACGCGACGTGGGGCTTACAAGATTCTTGTAGTTGTAGAGTATCTAGCACTGGCTTTTTCTTTATTTAAAAATGATTTTTTTTTTTTTTTCCCTTACATACGTTCGAGATGGATTGATACATTTATAAAAAGCGTAAAAATTTTTTGTGCAACTTTTTGAAGTGACAACTCTAATAATAGTGAAGAACTGGAAATTTAAAGTTACATGTACCGGGTTCAATCTGCTGAACTTTTAAACATAAACAAATGGCCTGTCTAAACCAAGTGAATGGATGGTTACATTCTTTGGTGCTCAGGCAATGGTTTTTGTTTTAGAACTTGCCTTTTGTGTTATTGTCTCAAATTCAACGCATCTCCGTCTACCCAGATCACAGTAACATTGACCCACGTTAAAATGAACATTAAAAATGAAAACAATTTTGGAAGATCTTTTAACGGACTTAGCTTTAGCCGGATACAATTCTGATATATTTGCTTCATCCTTTCGAAAGATTGATTTTTTCTTCTTTTGGTGCATTACCAACTTTCAAAAAATTTTCGTCCTACCAAAATCTTCAGCACATCTTCTCGTTAATATCCATGATCATGTCTATAGCTTTTAGCATTTAAGAAACCTTTTTTTTTTTTTTTTTTGATTTTGATGTGTAAAATTCTGAGAAGCAATTAAAACAAATTTGATAGTTAATTTTTAAAATTTACAAAATTTTATTCAACTATTTATATCATTTATTACTAATTTCTTGATTTCATGTTATTAAGATCAAACACTTGGGTAACACCAAAATCTTGAACTGCTCCTAAAGGTGTCACTTTATTTACTTAAAATTTTCTTTGAACTACACCTAATAGTGAGCGCTTAATCCGGTCGAGTACAAGGGAAATTATGGTTTATTTAACTAACAACGTGTTATTACAAGTAGGCTGAGCATAAAGTTAGTTCTTTGGATCTCGGAAAAAAATAAAAAGAAAAAAGAAAACATTCTTCCAAGCAAGTGTCAAAACCGTAGTGAAGACCAGAACTCTGGCTCACAAACTCTTGTACCATGAGTAGCTTTTTTGGGGGTAGTTAGGTTGGGAAACATGTGATTGATGCAGCTTTTGCCCCCAAAAACAAGACCATAATCAGGCTACTAATCAATAAATATAATAACCTCATCCCAAACCATACCTTTTTTTAACCACCAGTCCACATCCAAATGGAGCCAATCAATGTTTGGTCTGTCTCAACGATTCATCCTTCACTTTCCAGAGTCAACTCCGTTAAAATAACGGATCACAGCCGGCCTTGGGTGATATGTTGTACATTGGGGTCATTCAAGTAGGCTTCACTGCAAGAGCCCACCTCAGCTTCTTTGTTTCACAGTCCCTTTACGTACTCAGTCAGCTTGCCTCCATCTCTTTCTCATTTTGTGTGTGTGTGTTTGTGTATCTCTCTCTCTCTCTCTCTCTCTCTCTATATATATATATATATAGTCTCGTAAATGATAAGATAGGACTGTTTCATTTCTGGGGTGACACGAAATCTGGATTTTGGTGAATTTTACTTCACAGAGATCGAGGTATTGCAGGGATGTATATTATGATACACATTCACTGTTAGGCGTTCACGTTTGCTATATCCAAGAAATGAACTTTATGTAAAGGTATGTGTGTATGTATGCATGAAATTCTATGAATCTGCTCCTGTCGTTATTGAATGCTAAAGGGAGTGTTTTGCAGTAGTCCTGTTTTCTTCTGGTTATGTGATTTTCAATGAAGTTGCTGAATTGGGTTTCGTTTTATAATCGATTTGCAGTTTGGAAGAGAGTGGTGATTAACAAAAAATGACTACCAGAGTCAGGACAAGACTGCAGTCCGTCAAAGCTCCATTAAAGCATGAAAAAGTGAGAATTGTTGTTGGAATTTGATCAGTATATATGAACTCGGTCCGTTGATCTGTGAATGGTGATTTATTTCATTTTGTGTTTTGAAAAACGGTTGTACTGTAGATGGTCTAGTTTTTCCAGGTATTCTGTTCATAGCTTTTACTATAAACTATGGCTTCAGTTTCTATGAGGGAGATCCCATAGCATAAACTTCCCGGAAATTCTGATAAAGTAGTGCTTATTTGGTGAGAATTCTTAATGGATTTTCTCTGACTGTATTGGCGTAAATGGGAAAGTCTGCTTTCCCCAAATATTTACAGCTAGATTTCTGATTGGGCAGAGGTCTTCAATTTCTCTCTTGCTTCATTTGTGCATCAATGAGCTTGATTTTCCACATCGGTCTTCCCTTTTTCATCACTCTTCTCTGGATGGTATGTTTGCTTGAATTCGATCAGGAATCCAATTTCCCTGTACTTTGATTTGGAATTTCGTCGCCTTTGAAGGAGATACTAGAAATGCAGGGGAGAAAATCAAAAGATGATGCTACAAAACCAGCCAAAAGCCAACAAGCCTCAATCAGACAGAGGAAACAAACTCTACAGCAAGAGGTACAATCATTTCTTATTTATGGTTATTTTCCCAATTCTCATTTGACAAGTAAAATTATCAAATGTTGTTTCTCCACCTCCTTGTTTACCACATATTAGACTCAAGCTCATAATTTTTCAGGTTGATAAACTAAGGAAGAAGCTCAGGCATGAAGAGAATGTTCACAGAGCTTTAGAGAGAGCTTTCAATAGACCTTTGGGAGCTCTGCCTCGCCTTCCTTCCTATCTCCCTGCTGCTGTCAGTAATTCATCATCCTGATTTTCCATATTTTTATTTTTGGAATTTGTTGGTTTTTTTTTTTGTGAATTACGAGAAGAAAGAAAAATAAAAATAGCATAAATATGAAAATGACCATTCAAGTTTGTTGAAAAGGATTTAAGAACCACTGTCAGAAGAAAACAAAAGAGGCAATATTTTAATGTCAAAACGAATGTTTACTGGAATGGATGCTTGTGCTTATATAGGAAGAATAATTCTGCAATTTTTCTTTCGCAGACATTAGAGCTTCTCGCAGAAGTGGCTGTTCTAGAAGAGGAGGTTGTTCGACTTGAAGAACAAGTAGTGCATTTTAGGCAGGACCTGTACCAGGAGGCTGTCTACATTTCAAGCTCCAAAAGGAACATAGAGAGTGTTGCGGATATATATCACCTGCACCCAAATAAAAACACCAGAACTGGACAGCACACGTCTGTGGATAAAAAATTGGACGAATCTGCCGGGTCCAAAAGGCATTTGCCATCCCTTTCTGGTAAGCTGCTGATTTTGGCCTGATCAGACCTTGTATACATTCATAGCATTGTGCTGATAGGCACAGGGGTACAGAGTAAGCCTTATGCTTTACGTCTTCACTTGTTCATAGAGAATGGGCATGGCAAAGGGAATCAACTGTGTACCAATTCTTTGAAAAGCAACAAGGGCTTATCGGTAAATAAACCTCACACAGACAGAACTCCATTGAATAGACCTATTGTCAACAGACCATCAGAGAAATGTTTGGATCCTCAGAAATTAAAGGTTTGTAAATGAAATTACTGCACAAAATTGTGTTTGAGTTTTAGTTGACTAATTTGCAAGAAAATTGATGATATTTGTGAAAATCTCCAGCTAGAATGTAGATTAACAAACCAACAAAATATGCAGGCGAGAAGCCTTACCAATGCATATGAAAAGCCATCAGGAGATGACAGTCCAAACAAGATTTCTGAAGACATTGTTAGATGCTTATCAAGTATTTTTTTAAGAATGGATTCCATGAAGAATAGACGTACTACAGATTGTGTGCCTTTCTCATCAACTTTACTGTCTGAAGAAAATGGCAAAGAATGCAAGTTTCAGGATCCTTATGGCATATGTTCAGGATTTGGGAAGAGAGATATCGGTCCATATAAGCAGTTATTTGCTGTAGAGGCTGGCAATATCAATCTGAACCGAACATCAAATTGTTTGTTTCTGCTTCATAGACTTAAGTAGGTACTCCCCTATTGAAAATCTGAACAGTTTCACGCATTCTTTTCTCGCAATCCCTAACAGAATTTCCCACATGGCTAATTTTGATGAAATTTTCAGACTTTTGCTAGGGAAACTCACTGCAATCAATTTGCAGAACCTCACTCATCAGGAGAAGCTTGCATTTTGGTTAAATATCTACAATTCCTGCACGATGAATGTAAGTGATGCCTCACTTGATATGAGTTGCATTTTATGTCAATCTTTCCTATCAAGTTCCTAACTTGTTTTATGCTTACAAACGTTTGTATATTTCTTTTCGTTTTATTCCCTTTCCGTTAGACTTCCATGCTCTGTATCTTACTATTTTGTTCCAGGCATTTCTGGAACATGGAATACCAGAGAGTCCTGAGATGATTGTCGTGCTCATGCAAAAGGTATACAACTGTATTCGAGCTTTTCTTTTTTGTTTTAATAATTTTGATTGACAATTTTACTTGGCGCCACTTGAAATGATATGTGCAGTCGATGACTTCTGTGTTTCCATTTCTCAGGCAACAATAAATGTTAGTGGATACTTGTTAGATGCAATAACCATTGAACATTTCATCCTCAGACTTCCTTATCACTCTAAATATGTAAGTAGTTCCCATTTCAGCCTGTTTTCAATCTCTTTTAAGAAAATGGAGATCTCTTCTGTACAATTCTTACTCCCGAGTTACCATCAGCATGTTTCAAAGGGCGCAAAAAACGACGACATGACAGCAAGGATCAAATTTGGGTTGGAGTTATCTGAACCGTTGGTAACATTTGCCCTTTCATGTGGAAGCTGGTCCTCCCCTGCTGTAAGTACAATCATAATGTTGACAGGTCTGGTTCTATTATCTATCATAGCCCACCATCGTTCTCGTGATGGTAATACAAAGTTCATTAGTGGGCCAATTTGCAACCCAAGGTTCTATTCACAGTGGTTCACCGTTTCCTAAGTTGCATGTAAAAGTCAAATAAACTAAAGAACTTGACACCTTGTTTTCTAACGCTTTCATTGTGCTCATTTCCAAGTGACAACCTGTAAGTGCACTATTTTAAAGATGTTTCAGGATTTAATCCATGAGAATTCTCCTCCACCTTATTAAATCATGTATTTACCCGCAAGTTTTTATTTATTTATTTTTTCACTAGTACGAGGCAGAAGAGAATGTTTCCATCACGGTTATCACTCTCAGGCTATATTGCATTTCGGTATTCACAGACACCTTAAGGTGGTTGACCAAAATATTCTGTTCCCGACTCATCATCGATCGCGTGAAATGCAGGTGAGAGTGTACACTGCCTCACAGGTGGAGAGCGAACTTGAAGTGGCCAAAAAAGAGTATTTGCAGGCTGCAATTGGAATTTCAACAAATAAGTTTGGGATCCCAAAGTTGTTGGATTGGTATCTACTTGACTTTGCAAAGGACTTGGAGTCGCTGCTCGACTGGATCTGCCTCCAGTTACCAACCGAACTAGGGAAAGAGGCAATTGCGTGTCTTGAAAGAGGCAAAAGTGAGCCTCATTCACAGTTTGTCCAAATCATGCCATATGAGTTCAGTTTTAGATACCTGTTGTACACACGATAAATTTTATTCATTGCTTCATTGTAAATTTTATTGTAATGATTCCCAAGAGGAGTTGATGTTTCAGTTTTGTACACAGCTACGGCTTAGAGGAAATAAATGCATGTATAGTTTGGCCTTGTTGTGTCTTGCAAGTATTTGCAAGAAAAATGTTCATTTGCATTCGTAGCTCCTTGAAACTACACATTCCGCTGATGCTCGACAAATGAAAATGGGTTGATTTCTTAGAGTTAGATGCGCAACACCTCCTGCTGCGAAATGAAGAGATAAAGCAAACTCAGAAATGGTCCAGCGTGAATTTGTGGATCATTTGGTAAAATGGTCTGGCTTCACCGAATCAAAAACCAGGCTCTCTAACAGATTGCCAGCACGGAGCATTCCATGTTCTGGCAAGTTATTAAAAACCTTTGCATTCATGGGCACGGAGTGTGATTCCCGTTTATAGCTATAGTTCCTGATATTCACAAGAAAGCAAAAGATACTAGAGCAATCTAGGAATAGCATGCATTATATATACCTAGTGGTCCAGAAGAAAACGAAAGAGCCCAAATTTCCTAGAATGCAAGCCATTTTATTCAATGCCTCCCACGAAAGGTGCCAATTCCAGGCTGCCGATAGCAGCCTTGCTAATTATTTTTTGTCAGACCAATAAATGATTCTAACAACTAGTTAAAATGAACCGACTCTCAATTAGCCTACCAAAACGATGATGTGGATTAGATTGTAAGCTGCATTGAAGTTGGCGCAATAGATAATCTGTTGAATGGGGACGATCACACATCGAAAGACACATACAATTCATTGATGGAATCTGGACTTCGTCAAGTTGAACGAAGAAAAAATTACTCGTGGGAGTGGGAGGTGGTCCAAAAGCTATTGTGGGTTTTATGATACGGCCATGGGGGGCTACAACTGGCCAACCGCCGTATTGATACAAAGAACAAAAGTGCTTTTTCGAAGTGGGGTGGGGGGGGGGGGGGGAGGTCACATGCAGTGCGTCCATTGTCTATATACTTACAAAAACTAAAGCCTCGATCTGGTAGTTCTCGTAATTTACACTGCAGAATTTCCCCCCATATCTTCCATGAAATGCATGATTGAGGTTGGAGGAAGATTGGCCTAGATAGGCCGGTCGGTGGCCGGAATTAATGTCAAAGAGTTGATTTTGGCAATGTACACCTCTTTCTGATAAAACAAAATCAACCATATCCACAAAAACAACGCCTTAATCCCCATATAAGAGAAGGAATTTAAAACAAAGAGAAACAGATTGCCCTAGCCAGTGAAGTGGCAGATTCAGAGGATGCAACATCAGATATTAAACTTACAGGGGGATTTTCAGCTGACGTTGGTCCACTACCTAGGAAAAAATATTATTACTTGATTACTGATATTTTTTCGGTTCACAATTTTGTAGGTTATTGAGGGATTTGGTAGATGACCAACATTTTTCGTTTTTGCCATGCATTGACCAACATCAAATTGATGTTGATGATGACAGTCTAAGAGTCTTTAGACTGTCAACAAAAGACCCAGACAGATAGAAGACGAGACAAAACCGCCATTGGGTCAGCTTCTGTAGGGCAGACGTAAATACTTTTAGCGCCAGACTGGGCTAATAAGTGATTCAGCAGCTGGACCTTACCTTTTCTAGTCTATTGATGAACATACCCAATTTCTCACCATACGGGCTCGGCTCCAAGCCCAAAATTACTGTGTTTAGGGTTTAGGGTTTAGAGAGTCGTATGACTTACTTTAATGGAGCTTGAAACGGGAGTATCCTTACAATGTCAAGAAGGAAAGGTAATCTAACCTAGGTTTCGCTGAGATATTGACTCAAGGGGTTATCTTACTCAGAGGTATGATTATTGCTTGACGTTTAAACTATGCCATAAATTGATTGAT
The DNA here is from genome assembly GCA_037832385.1 of Rhizophora apiculata. Taxonomy (NCBI): domain Eukaryota; kingdom Viridiplantae; phylum Streptophyta; class Magnoliopsida; order Malpighiales; family Rhizophoraceae; genus Rhizophora; species Rhizophora apiculata. The sequence goes on along the minus strand of CM075430.1, from coordinate 143,099 downwards.
AATGAATTTATTGTTGTGGGGCAAGCGTCTAAGATTTTGTGCTTAAATTTGCTTTCTAATTTCTAAATTCTGATGGTTGAGATTGTTGTGAATTTTACATTTAAATGGCATTTAATACGATCCTTTCTGGTGTCATTCTATAGAAGAAAAGGAATTTCAAGAGCTAAAATTCACATATATTTCAACGTGATTTTAATTATCCATTCTTATGTCTGTGATTTATTCCATTCATAATAGTTGTGCTTTCTTTCTTTCTTTCTTTTTTTTGTCGTTATTTGGAGGAAGCATTTTCAAAGAAAATAACAGAGGGCGTGTGCATTATGTGTGTGACTATCAAAGTGCTCACGATATCCTGAGATATTGGTGCTTTCTCTCTCTGTTTTTCTTTTCTTTTTTTAAAAAGAGAATTATATGAATATAATGCTTTACTGCTACTGTTGTGGAACTCCGTCACATGGGTAATCATGGCATGCTATTTTACATGCTATAAAATATTTGTTTATATCTAGTTTTCATCCACTAATGAATTTATTCATTTGTTGCCTGCTTTTGGGCAAAATAAATGGTTGACTGCATGTAAAGAAAGCAAATCCTTGAGATTGGTAAGTTTGTGGCACGTGGAGCAAGCTCTTTGATAATTCAAAACGCGGGTCATAAACATTTATATGTATTAAGATAGATAATCATTAATAGCCCTTATGAACTATTATTCTTATTTAAAAATAATTATATCATTAAAATATATATAAAAAAAAAATTCTTTTATGTCTTAAAAAAGATCACGAAGGATGTCAATGAGTTTTTTTTTTTTTAATATATTTTATTTGAGAAAAGTTTATGATACTAAATAAATTAAAAGAAAAATTATTACTGTGATCAAACTATTTGAAGTGTAAAGTAATAAAATGAATTATTTTATTTCATTAATATATTTTTTTATAATTTGTAATTTATTTATAAAAATAAAATTATCTTAAAAATAATATTTAATATGCAATTTTTTATTAATTTTTTTATCATAATACTATATAATTTTGCTGTTAATTTTCAAGAACCAAAGGTTGGCAATTTTAACACGTGGGCTTTTATCCCAAGAAGAAAACACATGGTTCACCTAACAAAGAAATAGAATCAAAGAGAAGAAATTGAAGAGAAATATATATCTCGTGGCTATTGGCCATCTCTACAAGAGGTGGGCCAGCCTGCCCTCCACCAGTCTGTGCAATAATTGTAGTAGCGGTGCCATGATAGTCTAGTTTCTAGTCCAATTTCTTGACCAACAACTACCCTTATGGTCGCTGTCGTGCACCCTTTTTGTTGTTATGCTTAGTTTTCGGGTTTTCACTTTTCAAACAAGCATAGTTGCATAAATCTAACTTTCCGCCTGCCTTGGGCAACGGGGAGAAGGAGCAACTACTGATACATGCCACGTGACACAGTACGCCATTTGGTCAAATCAAGGCTGGGGGGCGAGGCCATGGAAGCCATAGATAAAGAAGACGCATACTGTCTGTCCTTATTAGTGGCTTATTACCATATCACGACCATTCCCACACACACCAGGAGGGACAGCACAGAAAATTCCTTACCCTCCCCCCAAGGGTGAAACAAAATGAAAATTCAGTTGCCAAATTGATTAAGGCACGAGGGATAACAATTAAGTAAAGAAAAAAAAAAAAAGAAAGTAAAAGGCGGCTCTATCATACGAATTAATGGTCAACAATTTCCTACTCCTTACTTTCTCTGGCGTTTCATTTTCAAAGACCTTTTCTGGTATTTCCTTGACCTTTCCTAGCCGTCCCCTGCTCTCTCCCAAGTCTCTCGTGCCTCCTCAGCATTTTTCTATATATTAATTGCCTTGGCCGCCAGAACATCAAACGTCTCTCTCTCTCTCTCTCTCTCTCGCTTCTCAAGTCCAGAACGCTCATTGAATTGAAGGAAGAAAGAGAAAGATGTTAAAATTGGGAGTGGCAATACCTGCACGTGCAGGCATGGACTTCGACTTTAACGACGCCCGGCCTATGCCGTTCTTGAGCGCTCCATCTACGCCCAGACCCTTCGGCGCTTACTCCTTAAGCGCCCCCACGAGTCCTCCGCGTGCGGTGGAGTTCCACCGTCAGTTCGACGACGACAATTTCAACGGCGGCGGCGAAGGAAGAAGCGGGATTCATTTAAATTGGCGAGAAAGGCCCGGAACTCCGAAATCACCACCGCCAAGGTCGGCAAGTAACACATATATTGAAGATGATTTCGCCTTTGATCTCGGTGCAGAATTAGAGAAAGATTCTATCTGGGCCGACGAACTTTTTGACGGCGGCAAAATTAAACCGCTAAAGCCTCCTCCTATAATACATCTTGACGATGATTCCATAGAACAAAGAAGCCCGCTTATATCGCCGACATTGCCAACAGCGAGAGGGAGAAGGATTCTTAGGGAAGTGTTTTCGCCAAGAAAGAAGAAAGATTCAGATCCATTTGTCACTAGCGTGGAAAACACGAGAAAGATAGAAGGAAATGAAAGAGGGAGAGGAAGAATCTCAGGCCTAACAAGGAGTTCAAGCCGCCGCCGCGCAACAAGATCGCTTTCTCCTCTCAGAGTTGCGGAATTTCCATGGGAAGAAGAAGAAGAAGAAGAAGAAAAACAACAAGAACAAACCGCCACACAAGCAGCAGTAGAACTCAATCAAAACTCTTCCATATCATCAAATTATTCGACATCATCAACTTCAAAGAGTTCTTCAAAGAAGTGGAGACTCAGAGATTTTCTGCTGTTCAGGAGCGCATCGGAGGGACGGGCATCGGACAAAGATCCTCTCAGGAGATTCAACCAAGCTAATTTGTCCAGGAAGCACGACGAAGTTAAGAGCACATCAAGCGTCCGGTCCAGAGACAGCGAGTCTGGTTCGGTTAGGAAGGGACGCGTGTCGGCTCACGAGCGGCATTACAAAACCAACAAGGCAGCTTCGGACAATTTGAAGAAGAAAACTTTCTTGCCTTACAAACAGGCCATTTTGGGGAGATTTGCTTTCAATCCCATCGTTCGTCCTCTCCGTTAATCCCTTTTTTTTTTTTGTCTGTTTTTTTTTTTTTTTTATGTCTTTTTTGTTTATGTTTTTCTCGTGACGGGTGTTGCAATTGTCAACTGCTGTTCTTCAAAGTCACGTTGCTCTGCTAAATCAATCCATTGTTTTGTTTAAATTATTTGCAATTGTAAAAAGGATAGTAAATATTGGAGTTACAAAGAATCCGAGTTCAGAACTAGTGATTCATATTATCTTTTTCAAATTTTTATTATCACCGGAAATATCTTAAATGGGATTGACAGTATGGTTAAAAACGTTTGTAAGTTAAAAAGTTCTCGCCGCCGAAACTATATATTATTATGCATGTAAAATTAATTCAACCAACGTCTCTGTCTACAATAAAGGAAAACCCTTTGGCCTAATAATTGAATTTTCTTCTCATATGCTATATTTTAATTAGTTAAATAAATAACACAAATACCCTGACATTTGAGAAGGGCGAAATTTTAAACAAATGTAATATAAAATGACGAACAACAATGTATACGATCTACCAATGTGCTCGTCGTGTGACTTGAACCATACAAAATCGTCCAAACACGTCACCACAGCGCATCTGTCACACTCCTCTGGAATTATTGGCTGCTATTATGGAAGGTTAACGAGGAAGCCCTTGGATGAACTCATAACATAGACTTGCAAATGAAAAAAACCCCGTGATCAAAATATGTCATTTATAAACCAAATTGATACTGTTAGACAACTAACCTGAGGTCCTTTTGAATGAAAAATTTTTTTTTTTGAAGTATTTTCTTCTTCTTTTTAAAAAAAATTTGTAATTGTCAATATATAAAATTAAAATAACTATTTAAGGTATAATGATACTTTATTAATATTTATTTATTATTATTAATTATATTAATAATATTTTTTATTATTAAAATAAAAAATAAAAAATATACATAAAATAATATTTTAATAAGTTGAGTTAATTATAAATTTTCAATACTAAAAATTAAAATTTATGTTAGTTTTTGTTCAGTTTGGTTAACTGATCATAAAATTGGTTTCTTTAACCAAAAAATTTTGATTTAATTCACTTTAATTTTTTTCAATTAATTAAAATTTTTGGGTTCTTTGAGCGCCCCTAACTATGATAGCCATGGAATAGAATTTTTTTTCTAAAACAAATCCTTGTTCTGTGATCAAACCAGGCATGTTGGCGTATAATTAAGTGATCAATAATGACGCATTTCTGTCGTATGCAAACAAACCGCTAAGAAGCTATTTTCGTTAAGTTGGATTCATGAAAAGATATTTAATTATTTAGGGAGGCATTTTCCTGAAAGTTTAATCAACTGGTCTGGTAAATATCATAAGTCATTGAGTAAGAATTATTGTGAGACCAGTTTTCATGCCCCCCCCCCCCCCGGGCCCAAAAAAAAAAAAGGATACCAGTTTATCAACAATAGAAAATTGTGCTGTCTAGAGCCATATAATCATACATTTTCGTGGTCAATTTTTTGATTCACAGAATTAATATGGACAAAAATAGTTGGGGGCCAGAGGGCCAGTGACTCCAACCATTTTCCAAATACCTTTTAAGGAACAAAAAAAAAAAGAATGCCATCTCGCCCCCTATGACAAGGGGGCTCGGTCCCCCTAATAGCACTTTAAAATCAAACAAGACAAAGCTGTTGGCGCATGCTTGTCAATGTTGTCATAAATAACTAGCAGTTCAAAATTAGTTTTAATCCCGTTCGATTGAAAGAGCATTTCCACAAGATTTTGAAAACTAGTAAGGTCATGGCTATTATTAAATGGACAAATTATATGTTTTAAAAAGTTGATGACTTGTGCATATAGAAATAGGCAATAAAATTTCATAATGAGATATGCTTAAGAAAACATAAATTTAGTCAAAGGTATCAACTTTGATTGGAGTAATCTCATCAACAACATCAAATTATCCAATCAAACGAACAAAAACACCATTTGTTGTCCCAATGTAAACTTAATGTTCTCCATCTGCATGGGGAGAACTAGGGCTTATGTATGCCCTCTCAAGTACGAATCCCGCGTTGCTTGCGAAAGTCATGTCGTGTCCTTCATGCTCCATAAGAGCAATTGGTAGACCCTTCTTCCTCAAAGCCTGGTAAACCTTAAGAGCTTGATCTCGGGGTACAATCTACAATACCCTCGGTGATGTCTCCAATTGTCCTCGAAAGTTGCAACAATCAAATAGGCACAACGGTATATCATATGCATTTCTGCTATGTCAAATTCTCCTCTAGTGATGGACAAACATAAATGTTGTAAAACAGTAAGCCTTCAGCACATCGATGGCTCAATGGCATTCAAAGAAAATGCCCCAAGGACACTATTGCTTCATGCGAAGCTAGAAGTTGACTTGCGTGCAGAGGGGTGCAAGTGATTATTGGTCTTCAAAACAAAATTGTGTAGCAACATTCAAGAGTAGGATTGTCTACAAATTCTCTCAACTACTTCTTCTCATTTGCAATTGGTGTCCGGAGTAGACGCAATGTTCCAACAAGATAACATAGTAAGTTAAGAGATGCCAGAGAAGCAGCCAATAATTGTGTAACATGGCAGGAGACTGTTATGTACAATAACATTAAACCGGCTGCCGTGTTGTTTTTAATTGAATTCTTATGACTATGATGATGGACTAGAAGCACAATCCAGTCAAATAATTGTATAGTGCACATATTCTTTTTAATCATATGTTATCAGCGGGAAATTTTTGGAAAATGGATAGGGAGATGCAAGAACAAACCATTTTTGCTGGAAATATTCTTATAATAGATTCCCTGGGAACTTTTATGGTAAAGGGTTGATACGAGGCAGATGACTTAACTCCAATAAGAGTCGTACAGGCTTGATTTTAGGCGGGAAGTCTTAATTTCGGTGAGGGTCTAGAGTTTTGCTGTGCGATGACTTGAATCCAACAAATGCATGAACATTATTGTTTTCTGTCAGTCAGATTAGGGTTGTGCTTCGTATAATGTTTGGGTCTTCTCTTCACAGGGACCCTTTGTTTGTATTCCATGTCTTCCCCTGTAATCAAATTTTGTCGTTCAAAAAAAAAAAAAAAAAAAGCAGGGAGAACTTAATTTATTTCCTCTAGTGCCAAAACCAATCAAAAAAAAATTTAGTATCTTCCAAAACGAAGCACACAGAATATTAGAGAATGTAAGAACATGCATATGCGTATGGAATATATTCTTCTACTTTTGGTCATTTTCTCCGAAAATACTTGTTTTTAAAATAAGTTTCCCTGGACTTAGTGAGGGCAAGTCAGAATTCTCACTTTTGAGTAAAGAGAAAGGGAAGTTGGAAAGGTTGAAATTTCCAAATCCAATTTGCAATCTTTGTTATCCTGTTTTTTTTTTTTTTTTTTAAATCACTTATTTATTTATAGATCATTTGTACCCAGTTGATACAAATTTTAGTCATCAGCCCAATTCCGTTTCAGTTTAAAGCTTTGCCCTTCTCTTGATGGGTAATCTAATCGGAAATATTAGAGGTTTTATTTGGAGACATGAAATAAGCCGAAAAACAAAAAAAGACTAAGGGGGCCCAGAATGGACAACTTGCTAGGCTCTGTGACCAATCAATCAATCATCTGCTCGCTCGAGGAGGGCTCCTTTCTCGTCCAAGGGAGTGAGAAGAGATTCTTTTGGTTGGCCCGCCGGAACAGAACTGATTGGTTGGTGGTGCTGCATGCGGATGTATCGGATCTCTGTATATATATATATATATATATATATATAAAATTAAATTAAGTATAGTTCCTGTAACAATATTTTTTATTAAAAAATTATTTTTAAAAAATTATGATTTTTTTTTATTTTTAAAATTATTTTTACATTAATAATTATTTATTAAAAATATTTCATATTTTTTTTTAAAATTAATATATTTTTAATTAGATAATATATAAATACATGTTATTACTAATTAATATTATTTGATAATTATAATTTTTTAATTTTTATAAAATTATTTTAAATATATATTTTTAATTTAAAAAATAAAAATATATATATTAAATATTTTTTTATTAATTTTTTTAAAAAAATTAAATTTAATAATTAAAAATATTTTTTTAAAAAATTATTTATATTTATATTATTATCATTATTATTAAAATATTATATATTAATTAATAATTAAAAATAATATAATAAATTTATTATAATTAAAATAATATTAATATAAAAAATAATTTTAAAAAATTTAAATTTAAAATTTTTATTTTAAAAATTTTAAAAAATTATATAATAAAAAAATATCATAACATAAAAAATAAATTTTAATTTTATTTATTTATTATTATTATTTTTAAGGCAGCTCGCAACTAGGCAGCGCCCGTGTGCATTGGGCAACAAGTCACCGCCGTAGTCAAAACCCCTCCGATAATCCCTCTCTTAATTAAAGCATTCTCCTCAGACCTCAGTTGTGCAAGAGACATTTTTCTATTGAAACTGAATACATTCCGAGAACGAGGTCGATAGATTGTCAAACAGCGTCGTAGAGAGAGACAGACAGAGTTAAGGAAACAATGTTCAGGAACCAGTACGACACGGACGTCACCACGTGGAGCCCGACGGGTCGGCTCTTCCAAGTGGAGTACGCCATGGAGGCTGTGAAGCAAGGCTCGGCGGCGATCGGCCTCCGATCCAAGACCCACGTCGTCCTTGCTTGCGTCAACAAGGCCAATTCCGAGCTTTCTTCCCACCAGAGGAAGATCTTTAAGGTCGATGATCACATCGGCATCGCTATAGCCGGCCTCACCGCCGACGGTCGCGTTCTTTCTCGCTACATGAGATCTGAGTGTATCAATTATAGTTACACTTACGAGTCGCCGCTTCCCGTCGGTCGGCTCGTCGTTCAGCTCGCCGATAAGGCCCAGGTACGGGTGTCCGAACCAATGGAGAGCCCTAATTTTTGTGAAATTTTTTGTTGCTAGCATTTTTTGTTTGATTATGTGATTTGTCAGTACGTTGGCTTTGGGGGTTAGGGTTTTAGTTTGCTGAGTTAGGGGTGGGGATAAATTTTTGTTTGTTATTTTCGATTGCAGTGAATAATGATGGAATCGAGACTCCAATTATAAGAAGTTTCCTTGAGCTGACCATTTGCATTGTCCAATAAATAGATACATAGACGCGATTTTAACTCGAATTCCTGAACTGGCGAATTTGACTTTTTGATTTGGCGCTGCTCTCGAGTAACCATTTTGTCACACTTCTGTTCGCCTACCATGATAACAAGTAATAACAAGTTTTTGAATGGAAAATTAACGCTTGCTTGAGCGCATATGTGACCTTTGGTTGTGGGCTTTTCGTAATGAAGTTTAGTTACTTAAGAATCTCTATAACATTCTTAATGTAGCTTTACATTTTCTATAATCCAACTTGCCTTTGGCATTTGTGTGAAGATGCTGCAATAGGAACTGTGTTTGCAAAACTGTGTGTCTGAATGCAGAACATTGATCACTATAGCTGCTTATGTTTGTTTTTCAACTTGTTCTTCTTAATTGTGGTTGTCCATATCAGCTGCAGATATCTTGTCCTCTCGTCCTGCATGGCAATTCTATATTTTAAAATATGACTTGAAGCTACACTATATGATTTATTTTTCTCAAAAACCTGCTTTAGCTCAGAAAAGTTCCACTTGGGGAATGCAAAGACAAGATGTTCATGTTTTATGTTTTTTTAATAAGTTTTAGGGGTCCCTTGCCTATGAAGCTGATTTAATTAGGGTTCAGGTTGCATTTACATGCTCAGGGAAAAAAAAAAAAAAAAAGATAAAAAATGAGGCAGTTTAATTTGCTTGTTTGGTCTTTATGTGTTTTTATTACAGATTTGTGGATACCATAAGTAGTTTAAGAATGTTTAATGTATGGGTTCTAAATCATTGCTTCTTGACCAATTTGCAAATAAAGATTTGATTAAACATATGTCCCTTTTGATAATTGGATTGTGTGGAATATGAAATAGAAAGTCATAAGAAAGCCTACTTTTCTTAGGCGTCTGAAAGATTTGATGATCAACTGGAAAGTTCATGGGGTTCAAGTGATTGTTGGAACTCATAATTTTTGGCTGTTGGCGACCTAGACTAACTTGCACACCTGCTTACTGAACTTAAAATTCTCTTTCTCATTCAACATTATTATAAATTTTGAAAAAATTCATAAAATATAAAAACAAATGTTCCTTTCCAGATTTTTCAAATATGTTTACGTTTGAATTAAGCTGTTATCAATCATAACTAGCTAACAATGTCTATCAATTGGGAAGATTTCAGGTTAAAATTTGTACCATGCAACAATGATACTGAGTGGGGTTAATGTTGAGTTTTTTACTTTTGTAGCTAAAGCCCTTTTGTTGAGAATGTTTAATATTATGTCAAAAAATGAGTTAAAAAAAAAAACAAAAAATTCATGTGGTTGTAACACGGGAGTGGCAGGTTTGCACCCAACGTTCATGGAAACGACCTTATGGTGTTGGCTTGCTGGTTGCTGGCTTGGATGAATCTGGAGCCCACCTCTACTACAATTGCCCTAGTGGAAACTACTTTGAATATCAAGCTTTTGCCATTGGATCTCGTTCCCAAGCTGCAAAGACATATTTGGAACGCAGATTTGAACGCTTCATGGACTCTTCACGGGATGATCTGATCAAGGATGCACTCATTGCAGTTAGGGAAACCTTACAAGGAGAAACACTGAAGAGTTCCATATGTACAATTGCTATAGTTGGAGAAGGGGAGGCATTCCATATACTAGATCAGGAAACTGTACAGCAGTTAATTGATGCATTTGAGATTGTGAAAGAGGCAGAGGCTGGTCCTGGTGCTGAGGAACCAGAGGCTGGTCCTGCCGAGGAACCAGATGCTGCTGCTGAGCAGGGTGCTGCTGTAGACGAGGGTGCTGGCACTACGGACCAGGGTGTGGCACCAATGGAGATGTGAGGATGCAAGACTAAGAACTGCTTCTTCAAAACACAATAATTTATCTGACGTAATCTATATTTCGTGCATACTACATGAAGGGTTCTGTTTAGATTTAAAGCTCGTTAATTTGTTCAATCAGCCAGATTATTTGGTAGTCCTGTGCGTGTTTGGGAGATACCGGGGGAAGACTGGGGACATCTTTAAAACTTCTAATTTTTTTGTGTGTACTTATCGGATACCACTTAAGGTAGCGGTAATTTTCCGAGATTCAGTAACCTGTCAGCAACCCCCCACTTCAACTACTCCTCTTCTGAAATTCTTAATCGTTCGCTTCTGAAATTCTTAATCGTTCGCTCACTTGTTTACGATGCCGCGTAATGCGCTCTTAAGGTTAACGGGAGGAGGTTTTGTTTGGGTTAATTAAGCAATTATAATAATTAATGTCTTCTCGCTAGATTAATTAATCATTTATCAAGTCCTTTTAAAAATATTAGATATGTATGTTCAAATTTTTTCTTTTATATATATATATATATATATAATGAAACTATGTTGCCAGAGGGTTCCTCGTTGGACAAGCAAGCAGCGTTTTCCCTTTGGCACTTGCCACTTTACTCTGTTGCTCTCGCTTGATTCGTTCAAGGCCAATCCGAAAGCATAGAATCTAAAGATTGGAGTTGTGAATTCAAAAGTTGATTTTTTATTTTAATTTTATTTTTCTCATTATATTTCGGTCCACTTGCTGTGAATTCAGCGTCTGTACAATCGGCGAGGGGTCGCGAAAAGGTCGATCATTGAGGTTTGTGTAATAATCCCAGGAAAAGAAACTGGCTGATGAAGATGGGTCCTTCACCAAATCAATCTTTGTTCTGCCTGAAATGGCCGTGGGATGCTGACCAACGCCCCAAAAACCCCAATATCTGCACCTTCGAGAGCCCTTGGCTGTTCAAATCCTTGCAAAATCTCGGGACCGCCGCTCTAAATTCTTTCAACTCGATTTCTAAATCGTCAAGCTCATGGGTCGCTTTGTTTAAACCTATTAGATTGGATGATAATGCATGGAGGTCCCAAAAGAGGGTGTTGACTCCGGAAGAACAAGGAGAGGCAGAGCAAAGAGCGTTTGCCTCAGCACTAGCGAGTGGCAAAGAGGCTACCGTGCTTGAATTCTACTCACCCAAGTGCAGGCTTTGCAATTCCTTGCTTAATTTCGTCGTAGAGGTTGAGGGTAGGAATTCAAGCTGGCTTAATGTTGTAATGGGGGATGCAGAGAACGAGAAGTGGCTTCCTGAGGTATTTTACCTTTAACCTCTGACTTTGTCTTTATGTCAGTAGATTATTTGGACATTGAACTGTTTTATTATTATTATTATTATTATTATTGTCATTATTGTGTTCTTGGCATGCCACGCCTGTTAGAAGACTAGGGAAATTTTGGAAAGCAATCATTTGAGCAGCGATTTTCCAAGTTACCTAATGTTAGATTTTGATATGTGATATGTGTCTCACCCAACATTTTAGACTTTAGAGTTGACTGATTCTTTGATATGGTATTGGAGCCTCTGTAACCCAGAGATCTTGAGATAACATCACGCCATGCAGATTGTGTAACTAGAAAAGCAACTGTGCAAACAGTCTGCCTGCACCCGCAAGAAATATCTGAACCAAGTTCTTAGCAAGTGCAAGGGCGGGGACATTTGGTGGTATCATATGCAAGAACCAACTTTGAGGAAAATAATCCTGCTGTCTTGTATATAATCAATTGCGTAGCCTTTTGTTAACATCTTCGTGGTTGCTACTCCGGAAAAAGGAAATCTCTTTTCATTTTTTTGCTCTCTGGATGAAACGGGGATAGGTACGCAAGTTCCATGAATCTTTTTACCTGAGTGGATAATGAATGCTCCCTTTGATTATTGAAGCCATAGGCCATGAATCATAACAAGCTGCAACTTAAGCATTTGTATGGTTTAACAATTTAAACTGCAACTATTACACACCTATGTACTTTAAAGGATTTGTGTCTTGTTTTGGTTTCATTTGGTTAACTGTCTTGTTTGTGTGATTTGAAAATAGCTTTGTTATGTTGCTGGCGATCAAGTTTTTGGAATTTTAATGTGAGGATGAGGCACCTCCCACATGGAAAAATATTCTGTGTCCTTTTTAGGTTTCATTCTGCAATTTCAAAGAGATGAATTGGTGGTGCAGTAAGATGCTGATTTCTGTTGCTGATTATTATATTGATTGCAGCTCCTCCATTATGACATACAATACGTTCCTTGCTTTGTACTATTGGACAAAAATGGAAGGGCACTGGCAAAGACGGGTATCCCAAGTAGTCGCCTACATGTGGTTGCGGGTCTCTCTCATCTTCTCAAAATGAAGAGGCCCCAAAATAGTAATGGCTAGATTGAATTTGCATCCAAATCAGCATTAATGTTGTTGTGAGTCTGTACATGATCTGCTTTGAATTAGTTTATGCTGTCTTGATTGGCACATTACACATGATTGCCTTAACTAATGTGAATTTACTTGTGCTCTTTTCTCCCCTCCTTGCAGCGTATGCAGATGTTTACCGTTTGTCACGAGTGGATCTATGTTCAGGCAGTGCAGCTGATGAAGCTTCTGTGACTTCACATTGGAAGGCAACCTTGGTGATCCATCATTAAGTTGGTTGATTTGATATTCTATGCAGTTCTAAAATTTGTCTGCTTCTTTCTAATTGGTTGCTCGCCGACAAGGATTACAGCGTACAGGAAAAATGCTTGTTTTTGCTCATGGAATGGGTTCAGGGGCAGAGGCATTTCAATTCCTCTGTTGTTATTAGAGATACAAATTAGTCGGCAGTCAATTAGGATGCATTTTCAAGGATGCAACACTCAAGTGAAAACTGTAGGAGCAAGCTAAAGATTTCCTTACTGGTTCTGTGTGTTTTAAGTATCAGGTTCTGTGTTCTGAGTAGATGATCGATAATTTTCCTTACTGGTTTAATTGATGGGGTTGGACAAACCATCAGCAGAGATGGTAAACGCGTTCGATCCGGGGTACCCGTAAGCTTAAAGTCATTGCCACAGGACCCTGTCATATCTCTCTATTTTATGGTACGTGGCTTTAAAATCACAATAAAAATAAATTTGTCATGAGTCGGAGGGACCATTGAAAGTAAAATCTGTTTGACGAAAGCGGGCTATCAAGTAATGAATTCGGGCTGCAGCGGGATAATGCTCAATTTTATTATTATTATTATTATTATCATTATCTTGTCTTTTTTTTTTTTTAATTTCCAAGAGGAATGAAGTTCGTGCCGTATAAATGAAAAAAATATCTTACGGTGGGCACAGGGACTCGGGCGAGAGCAGTACATGTCACAGAAAGTGATTCCCTCTCACGGTCTCTCGTACGCATATGAAACCCCTCAGCTGGTATGGTCCAGAGTATTAAGTCCAATGGTCAACAGTCGTTCCCAGTAACGAGACATTTTCCCGCCGTACATACCGCGGCTAGACACTGGGTTCTTCGGCGTTTACCACAGCTATTGAACCCGAAGAGGCAAAGATCCATGCTTAAGTGCTGGAAATCCAGAAATGGGCTTGGTACGCTGCAAACATAATGTGTTCCGTTTGATTTTGTAGGGGGATCAAAATCCTTCAACTCGGTCGTCAGCTGCTGGCCATCAACTGTCAACTAAAAAGCAAACGAATTTTAAATTTCTTTAGCTGTCCACTAGGTACTGGTATCAACTTTTAGTCATTACCACAATTATACGTTTTCAACCTGGCCACACACCAACCAGTGGCGTGGGGTCATGTGGCACTCCCACTCCCAGTATGTACATAAAGAGATGAAAAACCTCTCTCAAGTTATAAAAAATAAATAAAAACCTCTTTAGAAGGACTTGAAAAAAATTACCTCTTTAGAAGTACTTGAATTTTGTTCCTGGCCTCAGTCAGAATATTTGTGTGATGTACTTCCATGGCCCACACATTCTTCATGGCAGTCATCTCCATTTCTATGAGGTTCTTTCTCTCCAGTTGCTTAATCGCATTAGAATCCAAGACACTAGCAACAATGGTCTGCCAAAAAATTATCAAAATGTGATATGGCATCAGCTCAGCATCACAGCAAACGCAGAGATTTGATTTTAAAAAACACATTAAGCTCCTGGAACATTTTAATTCTTGACTGAAACATGTGGGAAAACACTGCTACTTGGGTGATTGACTGGCTTGTTCCATATCAGAGTAACGGAAATAGAATCAGTTATCTATAAAATTCCATGGACAGTAAAAAAAAAAAAATCATAGGATTTCTTCTGTACATGTGCACTCACCCGAACTGAGCCAAAGCTAGCATTTAGCAATATGAATTTCAAGAGACTTTCGTCTGAAATACTGAGTGCCTTATCCGTAGGGACAGAAATCAAGAGATCTTGATCAAAAGAATCAGCCATCGATCCATTGTTTCTCACAGTAATTCTGTCATGCTTCTTTAAAATTCTCTCGAGACAATATTTGGTGGCTTTCCAGGAATTTGCATCTATCCCAGACCACATTGAAGTGCTGCCACTGCTTTGAAGAGCTTCATGCAACCTAAGCAAAGTTGCTGCTCTCTCAGCATTAGCCCAGCAACAACAGGAGGATGATCCATCATCTACATGCACAAAGGAGGATATGCAACATACAGTAAGAAAGCTAAATCATCAAAAGAAAAAATGACAAGATCATTTTACGCAAAATCTCTGGCAACTGCATGCAGAGCACATCAGTTATTCCTTGCCAAAACATCCACAAATATAAGGACCAATTTATAATGTAATTGTCACAATTGTAACAACCAAAAAGTGCAGGCCACTTCATTCCTTTCTCTTTTATGGTAATTTAACATGACACAACATGTGGATTAGTTAGACTTAGACATAGCACACCAGTTGGCAACATCCTGCAATCCTCCATGTTTCTAACATATCATGTCATGACATGCTTTAGATAAATCAAAGAAAACTTGCCTAACACAAAGCCTGCAAGGGGGATGTCAACGAAATGTGAGCCAGCAGAAACTTTTGAATGTAAATCTTCACATTCCCTTTTTTTGTCCAAAACTAAGATGTGGACTGCGGTGACCTATCAGAACCAGAAAGGAGTCAAATCTAATTACCAAAATCTAGAACACCCCAAACAAAGCTTTAGCCCTTGCTTCACCAATTTGAGGAACATTGTAACTGAGAAAAATCACAATTGATCAAAACTTGTGTAAGGTAGTGTCTGTAATCCAACTTACCCTGCAAGTTAACTGCATAGGTTTGACATCAGTGCACCAAATCAATTCAGAAATTGTGCCAGAAGGAACATTGTTCAAAGAAACAGGCCTTGGTGCATCAAAAGCAGACTGGAAATTACAAGACTTGTCATCCTGTAATTCACTTGTGATTCCTTTGGAATTTACTACTATAAATGACACAGGTGTCAGCAGCAATCTATTTGCTTCCCTGGAAACCAAGATAGATGCACATCGATATGTAGATAGCTGCAAACTAAAAATAACAACCTGAAGAAACAGCAAAAATCCCCTTCACAAACAAGAACATTTTTCCAACTTTTAGAGCAGGGATCATAAAAAGGCCAGATCATAGAATCAAAAACTGCATGTAAAAGCAGACATAAGTAAGCTCCATCATGTCAACACTAGATAATAATCTGAATTCTGCGTCTGATGGATGCATTTAAAAGCAAAAGCCCATTTCTCTCACTTTCTAAATTGAGCTGGCATGCACGCACACCGACAAACACATGCACACACACACACACACACACATATATAACAGTAAACATTCCTCGATATCATCTTACATATTACGATATATGGATTTGTTCACTGAATGCCTTGTAACTTCTTGAATAGCTATTTGAGAATTCAATGACCTTAATTCCAGCAGCAGTATTTGAAAACTAGTATAAGAATGCTTTCACTCATAGATCTCAAGATAGTACCATAATCAGTATTGATCCAGAAGGAAGTGCCCGTAAAAGATACTCAGGGCAGAGCAAGACTTTCATAGTACAAAGTATTGGGAGGAGGAAGGTCAGAGAATTGTAAATCTTCTTTTTTTTTTTTTTTTCTTTGAACTAAAAACTTGTAAATCTAGCACTCATGATTGTCTACAATTTCCAATTTTGGTAGATATGTTTTGACTAAAAGTCAAGACTATGGCACTAATTCATACAGATATCCCAATTATTCCACTCGAATTCAACATAATTGATCTTTAGAATTCAATTTTAAATTTTGAATGAAAGGCAATTTAAATGTCCTTGCAAAATAAAACCATCTAGAAAAGAAATGGTTTAACTCTTAACTCAATGACTGGTGGCAACAAATTTAGTAATAGATGCCACACAATGTAGAATGTTAAAAATTGAATGCAATGGACATTTACAGCTTTGACAATAGCATACCTTAGCTTAAGTACCCGATGAAATTTAGCATGTACACCAGACCCAAATCCAACAGGACGTGCAATTTTGCTTAGAGACCCAAAAATATTCACCTAATAAAGAAAAAGGTAAACGTAGGCATAGGCAACTTCAACAAAGGAGTGGGGAGAGAAAAAAACAAAGTTTATAGGCTATTTACCATTTGATTTTCCACCAATACATGTGCACAAACACTGCTTGAAATTCCATTAAAGAATCTCCAATGATGAATATCTCTTAAGCCTTCACAACTTAAAGGAACATTGGCAGAATTGCACTCAAACACATGAACATCTACCACATATCCAAGCACTGATATAAGATTTCCCTCAGGATAGAGAAAACTAGAATCATAAGATCCAGAAGAAAGACCAGATGTGGGCATTGTGGTAAAAATATGAGTAGAATCATTAGAGATCTCCACTGGAGCAAGAGCCAGGTTAATGAGGCTTTCTTTCACTTCATTTTCCTTTTCCAAAAGATTTAAGATTTTGGCAGTGGACCAGTTAATAAGTAGTTCAACTTCATCTACTGAAGGGACTTCTCTGTTGGCGAAGCAAAAATGACTGGGGGAAGGAACTTCCGAGGCCCCACTATCAGTGGGTACTTTATCATATAAGAATGAAAGTCGATATAAACATGTTCCAGAAGTGATAGGAACTTTACAGCAGTTAATGGTATGACAGTCATTAAGGCAGCAAGAAGACCCTTCTGAACTGTGCTTTATGATGTAGTAACTTCCAATCTGCAATAACTGGAATTTAGATAGACCAATGTTGTCAGTTAAAAAACACGTTTATCTTCAACATTGATGCACCGAGAAACTAGCAAAGATCCATAAAAAAGAAAATAAACAGAAAAGACAAACAAGAAATCTGACACACCTGATACTTGGAAAAGTTCTCAGAATTGAATTCCAGCAATACCTTCTCTCCCTTTTGCTTGAAATCTGCACCAATCTGTGGCTTGCGATCTGTGTAGGACAATTTTCCTTGCCTCAAAAAGTTGGTACCATTGCTGCTTCTAGCAATGGCTAAGCATGGAATTTCAAGAGAATCTAAGTTTACACATTTACACTCTGTGGAGTCCAGAGAGAAACTAGAGCAGGTGCTAAAACCAGCTCCAAAAGAGCCATTATCATCCATTGAATCTAAGGCAAGTCCCTGGCTTGATGCCCGATCAATTTTGCACTTCTTGTTGGGTAAATTTTCTGAGTAGTTTTCAGTCGCATAATGTTTCAAGGGTTTGGTCCGTTGACTTTGTAAAACATTAACTTCACATGTAGTCCCATCTTTCCCAGAGAAAAAAAGATTCCAAGGCAAGGAGAGGGCCTCCACAAACATCGTAGACCCATCAGATACCACTGGCTCATTTTCAAACTGTGGCAATCAATATACATTGTCAGTGACTTACAAAAAGTGAAGTAACTAGGTAAAAAAGTATGCTTATGCTACTCCACTTACAGCTTCATTTTGGATCTTATCCTACAAAAGAGATGAAGATTACTCAAAGCATGTTTTGTTAACCTCACTTCAGGTAGAAGAATCATACCTTCTGCAGCACAGGATACTTGTGTTCTACCCAGATCAGATGAAATTTTCCACTTAGAAGTTCCTTAACGTCATTATTAAAAGTCATACGAGGATAAAAGGGAAGATTTTTATGGGTAGCATTACTTAGGTAAAAGAAGGCATAAGTTGTCATGTTTGTCTCCCCTGCCCATGGAATGGAATGCAAGATGTTTCTGCATGAGATCAACTCATTCTTGACAAACCCCAGATGATTCAGAACTTCAGGTGCTCCCTCTATTATTAGATAATAGTCAAAAATCTGGAAAAAAAAAAAGGGAAAAAAACAAAGGAATGATTCCAGCAACTTCAAGAACATATTTGAAAGAAGGTACAAGCATTCACTCCATTCAAGTAGCTTAGGAGAAGATGAACAAGGGTTTTAATATGGTAATAACCTGATAGATGCTGTCACTGCTCCAGCTGGATGGAAAGTCAGGTATTATGGCATCAATGCTGCCTGTTGCATCAACTAGTTGCATCCTTCCAGAAAATGGAGAAATCTAGATGACCAATGGAATTGCTTAAAAGAGTTCATAGTTTCACCAAAGCCACCTCTAGCCATACACACAACCCACACCAACCAATAATATGATATATTCAAAGCTAAAGACAATAACCTTATTAAGTCAGTCATAATGGTCCAACTGATATGTAGGACCAATGTTACAATTTACAGCCACAAATATTCTCAAAAACTTTTCTTCCATTACAAAATGATTCACATTTGAACAAGTAGTACATATTACAGCTTGGAGAAGTTCTACTTCAAATTCTAAAATGTATATGCATCAGTACCTTTAGACTTCCAACCAGAGCAAATCCTATTTTCTCACTTGGAAATATCCTCCTCACCAAGCGACCATAAGATTTCCCTCCACAAGTTAAATAGCTAAACTGAGAGCTCTCTGCATTCAATAGCATTTTCATCCCCAAAGCCTCACAATGATGGAGCAAAGTGGACATAGGTGTCACCTGAGGTAAGTGCCAAGAAAATCAGTTCTGTTTTCCTAATGATCAACACAGTTAGCTACAGAATAAATCAACAAAGGTCAGGCCACATCTGCTATCAAGTACAATGAGACAAGCCATTCCAAAAGTACTTTAAATGAAGCACTGGAGTGGTTAAACTGACCAATTTCATGTTGTCACAGCATGGTTCGCAACCACAGCCACATGATCCATACTTACAGACTTCTGCAAGTACTCCATGCTGTCAGGAGGAAAAAAAAAGAAATTTACTATATACATATAATGACAAATGCAACAAAAGAGAGATATGCATAAGTTCATCCAACTGTGAATTTACCACTTTACCTGAGCTTGAAAGACTGAATGAGGTAACCATGATCTAATAAATGTCTGAACCAACCCTTCTCTCTGGTAATACCTTGCAACAATCCACATTGTATAAAAGATGACAATATGAATGCCTTGTGAACATGAAGGCTTTAAAGAACAAGAAGCTTTAAATTGCTCTTATGTACGAGGAAGGCCCACTACAAGTAACTTACATGATTTGAACCCAAAATCTCCTTTTCCAATAAATACCCAGAAAACTTCTTCCTGAAAGATGCAATAACTAGTAGTGCCCTGGATCACAATCATCAATTTATGCAAGTCAACAACGAATGGCATATATCTTGAAACATCTGACAAAACTGCCATATTGCATACAAATTTGTGCAAAATAACCCACCATAGTCTGGCAGAAAATGTTAAGGATTCAATGAAGTTCCCCAATTGACCCTGTGTTCGTGGAACCATATGACACCTGCATCACATTCCATCAATGGTAAACATGTAGTGGATATCTGCAGAAATTGAACTGCTTCCATACAACTATGCTTATGTGCTTAAGGTCAATGCCATTATTAAAATGATGCACTTAGCAAATACCATGGCCAAAGTACAATCTTCTATGTAAACAAATTTATGGCAATTTTAAGTTATATCTCCACTCAACCATGGATGCCTGTAATTCTTGCTAAAAGGAAACATAAAAAGACATGAATTAGTGGCCAATACCAGGTTTCCAGTGGAGAGAACGACTCTACTATTATGCTAGTCTTGAAACAAGCACCTAGTATAAGCGTTTTGTTCCAATTCCAAGAAAATTTTGGATTCACAAAATGTGCATTCTTCACAGAAACCTATGATGATAAGCAAAAGTTAGAAATAAAAATTTATAGTATCAACCACTTAATATTTTCAACTTAATATATATGCATCAAATAAGATCTTGCATAAAGAAGACAGTACAATTTACTTACAATGGCGCCCACCCGAAGACTGTGTGGTGCACTCAGCAGTTGATTAGTTAGTAAAAGCCATACTTCTTTGTCCAGTTCAGCAACCATGCCTTGCAGGTACACACCATTGACAATGCCCGTATAAGACCCACATTCCCATTTTCCTTGCACAACACCTTGTGAAGGCGGGAACAATTTCCTACACAAACTAGACAAATGTAGAGAAGAAGTCTCAGTAGTTACAAACATCAGCTGTGACTCATCTTTCCCTCCAAATACTAACTTCTTTTTCAACCCTGAAAGAATGACAACATTGCCTATGAGCTTAGTGATGGCTGGATGCCAACAAGAAGCCAAACCACAAAAATACACAAGCAGAGGTTTGGTAAAAGAGTGAGGGCCCTGTCCTTGAACTAATTCATCCAAAGCCCTAACAGAGTCGCTCGAGTTGTACAATTCACACTCACAAGCAACAATTTGCACAATAAACCCCGGAAGATTCTGAGACTTGCCAGCACCAGTCGAACATGGAACAATGGAAACAGAGGTTACTGACTCAAGAGACCCGTGCACGCGATAACGGCCATTGGATTTGTTCTCGTTCAGCGAAGAGAAAGCAGAAGGACGTGAAACTAGTGGAATTGAATCAATTCTTGAACAGCGAGATAGCGCAGCGCCACCAGAATCCAGAATGCTCCATCTGATAATTTCTAAAAATCCGCCGCTTGAATGCCTCAAGGGAATGAAATTCCAAGCGAGAACTTCAATCTTGTTTCCGAAGACGTGGACACTGAAGTCAAGAACATCGCAGCAGATGGTGGATGAGCCGTCGGAGAACTGAAAGCAACTCTTGTTTGGGCATTTTAGGGTTTCGGGTGGGAGCGCTAGGGTTCCTATGAGGATCGCCGGGTGGGTCAATGGAGTGAGGATTTTAGCGTCTCCGCTGGCGTAACCACGAAGCCGCGGTGGTTGGGATTGATTTTCCTTACCTGATTTCAATGGAAAAGAGATCGTACGGCCGGCAGAGCCGTGGAGAGCGGAAGTAGCGGCAAGAGGCCGAGCACGGCGTACCAGCTCCGAGAGTGTGACTACTGCCGTGGATTCTTCCATTTCTTTTTTTATAACTTTCGTATAATTATTCTGCTAAACGACCAAATTGGAGAAAAAAAAAAAAAAAAGCAAGAGGAATTGAAAGAGTCGGATACGAGAGGAGAACTGGGGAAACGTGAGGTAACCAACAGGTTACAAATAAAAGCGGGAAGCAAAAACAGCCACCGTTTTAAAATGGGACGGGCGGCTCATTTTTTAGGGTATTAAAAATTAAAAGAATTTTTAATTTGAATGAAAATTAAATTAATTTTTTTATTATTTAATTTATAAAAATTATGAAAATAATTTTTAAATTTAAATAAAATTAAATTTACTTATATTTAAATTAAATTTTTAAATTATAATTAAATTAAATTAATTAGATTAAAATTATTATTTATATTTATATATTATTAATTTATGAAATAATCAAAATATTTAATATTTAAATGTTAATTTTTTAAATATTAAAAAAAATAAAATAATTTTTTTAAAAATAAAATAAATAATTAAAAATTTAATATAAAAAATATAAAAATAATATTTTTATATTATATTTTAAGTGTAAAAAAGTTATATATTATAGAGACAGTTAAATTTTTTAATTTATATATTTATTAAAAAAATTTATATTTTAATATTATAAGATAATATAATTTAATTTTTAAATTTTAAAAATTATAAATAAATTATTAATATAATTTACATAAATTATAAATTATATTTATATTATTTTTAATAATTTTAATAATTTTAATTTAGTTTCAATCGAATTAATATAATTAGGACGATTTGATGAATAATTTGAGCCTTACAGTGATGCAAGGAGACATAAAACAACAAAATATTTTTTTTGTATATATAGGCAAAATATTTTCTTTTTACGTAATTTTCAGGTTGCTTTAATCAAAAGGCCTCATAAGTAATAATGCTGACAGCAAGAGAGACCCATACCAAAACACAATCCCAACATGAACAACCCAAAATTGGCCCAACACAAATATGACCCATATTCAGAATGATCTATACTGAGTTCGATCAACCCAGCCTATTCGACACTTTTACTTGAATTTAAACGTACTTGAAATTAGAATAATCTAATTACTTAATAATTCAAATATTAAATAACTTAAAAATTAAATCTGAATAATTTAAATTCACAATAACATAAATAGATATAAACCAAACTTAATTCTTAATTTAAATCGTTTCAATAAAAAATTAAAATTTTTGAATATTGTTATTAAAAAATTTTATTTTTTATTTAATTTATTTTTATTTATAAATATTAACACCTTTTTATTTATATTTTTATTTTTTAATGTTTAAACTAGTAAACACTTACTAATATGATCATGAACTCAAACAAAATAACACATGTATACTAATAAACTTGTTATAATAAAAAGTCCAGGAAACCTAATTCAATTCCCTGGTAAATTCATAGCTGTATATGGATCAAGTTTTTGTTTAGTCAAGATATGAATTTTTTCTTCAAAAAATTAAAAACAAAAAAAACAAAAAAAAAAAGAAGAAAGAAAGAAAGAAAGAAAAAGGTGTACTCAATCATCCATCCATCTTATGCTGATAATTAAAGACAAGATACTCGGTTGCCACCCGCAGCTGGAACATGGCATTAAGCCGGAGAGCGCCAACTTGACTATGAACGCTTTCCAACACCTCGTCAAGAGCCAAGAGTCACACTATCCGATCCTGGGACTACTTAAAGCACGAACAGTAGTAGCATCCACTAAACAAACCCTCAAAGAACAACCATAATGTCAAAATACAACGTCGAAAACAAGCATTTATAAGTTTTATGCATGTTAGCCATGATTAACTCACGTGCAATGTCCATTACAAGAGACTCATTCCACCAGCGCAGGCTGAAGCACATGGCCAACGAACAGCACCACTCCAGTCTTATCTTCCCGGATCAGGAATAGGAATGGGTGGTCAGCTACAAAATCTATTGCAGGTAAAGGTAGACCCCTCAATGCTACAACAGCTGCAGAAGCAGCAGCAGCTTCTGTGCCTTCTTCATTTACTTCGATGAAAGATTTGTGGAATATGCTTGAAACATACAAGTTTGAACCCGCAGAAGTAGAGACCACCATCTCCGTTAAATCACCTTCAGCAGAGAAAGGCAACACTAATCCCAATCCCTTGAGAGCTTTTGAAGCTTCCAACCCAAAGGAAATCTTAAACTTTGGAATTCTGAAGTCACCCACTTCCACTAGCTGATGTGGAAGATGGCCTTCTAAGAATTTAGGCTGAGAATTCATCTTCTCCAACAAACCTGGCAGCCCGTCTTTGGCATCTGGAAGGAAGAAATACATAGAAAATTGGCGATTATCTTGACCTTGTTTATAAGGGAGCATCAGGACCTTGAAACCCTCTAGGGCACGGAGAAACTGCTTCTTCTTGCCAGTCATAAAAGGAACACGGACTGAGCTTCCATCCAAAAGGTAGAAATCATGGTCTTTTGTAGTTGATGCATCAAACTTCTCATTCCATGCTCCTTTAAAATAGACTGCATTTGCAAAGATGAGCCTGGTCATATTGTCAACAGCAGCAGAAGGGAGAACCTCCTTGACTAGACCATTGGTCTCCTTTTCAGCCCACTTGTTTACTTCATTAGCCACTTGATCAGCCTTCATAACCAACATCAACGTTTATTCAAGAACAAACACTGTTGGCATCAAACAACAACACGGATATCGAGAGACAAGCGGATCAACGCTTATTGCTACCCAAGTAGCTATTTGAAATCAGCAACCAAGCTATGATATAAACAGCATTATCTGACTGTTCAATCAATGCTTGTTCACATCCATGCTCAAGAATAAAGAGTATCAAATCAAATATAGATTATGGACTTGTTAACTTTATTGAACCAGCTCACGGGTGAACGCAAGGGAAGCAATTGGGTTTGATCCCGCGGAATTTGTTACAACCTTGTGGAGGATAAATTTGTGCTTATAGGCAACCCCAAAATGAACGATGAGAAAAGATATCACTGGATTCTAAATTTTAGCTCGATTGAAGCTAAAGAATAGCAAATAACAAGCTACTTACCTTGATTTGGAAATCAACTTGATTGGAAGAAGCCTTGTAGCCTTTCTCCACAACCTGTTTGAAAGAAGGCTTGAGAGAGAGAGACTTGTCCACCCAAACGCCGTTGGCCAACGACAGGAGGGGGCCACCGCCGGCGCTTCCATCGGAGAGAACAGCGGAAACGACGTCGGACGAGAAGGAGGCGAGCTGGTCATTCGAATCGAACTTTAGGAAGGAGAGCAGCTGGTGAAGGGTAGGACCCTTGGAGCCGGCAGCGATGATGCCCAGCACCACCTGGATCGACAGCGGCGAGAACACGGAATTGGAGTTCTTGCCTACTGTTGAGAGCAAGTGCTTCGAGAGAGTCAGACCGACGTCGGTTTGGTTGCGAACCGTTTCACGGAGGGCCTCCATATTTTTTTTTTTTTTTTATCCGATCGATCAGTTTTCTAAGTTCCACCAAAGGGGGAAGAATTTAAGACATTGCCCAGAAAAGGCATTTAAATATCAGTTGTAGCCTTCAATAAAAAAAAAAAAAAAGCAACGGGTTACGCTTGCTAAGAACGGTACTGATGCTGTTGGATAAAAGCAACGGGTTATGCTTGCCAAGAATGGTACTAATGCTGATGGATAAAAGAAGAATATAATGCTGTTGGATAAAGTAGAATAAGATGTTATGAATAAAAATATTATTATTTAAAATTATATATTATTTAATAATAATAAATATATTATAAAAAAAATTTAATAAAATATAATAAAAATATTATTAAAATAATTATTAAAATATTATTAATTTTTTAAATTAATTATTATTTTTATATTTTAAATTATATATTTAATATTAAATATATTATTAATAATTTATAATATTTATTATATTATATTATATTTAAATAAATAATAAAAATTATTTTAAAAAATAATAATAAAAATAATTTATTTAAAATAAAATTTATAAAATAAATATAATATTTATCAAATATTAAAAAATATACTAATTTTATATTTAAAAAAATAAATTAAGAATTCAAGATAAAAGATAAATAAAAATAATTTAATAATTTAAAAATAATTTATTATCAAATAAAAGTCACGTATATTATTTTATCATAATCAAAAAATTATTTTTATAAAATTTTTTAATATTAAAAAAAATATTAAGTTGTATAATATTAAAATATTAATCAAATCTCTCAAAAATTAGATTACTTATAAATTTTTTATTAATATATTTATATAAAACTATTTATACAATAATATTATCTCTTTATACTTTAAATGAATAAGGTGTATCTTTCATCTTCTTTTCTATAATTCAAAATGCCCTCTTGATACAATTTCTTAACAAAAAAATGCACACAATTAAACATTTTTTTATATCCTTTAGGTGGTTAACCATGCTAAAACTCAAGTAAATGATATATTATACTTTTGGCAAGTTTAAGGTATTCATCATTAATAAAATAATATTTAACTATATTAGTACAAATAAGTAAGGAATTTTACAGTGAATAATATGATAATTAAAATAATTATTTAAAATATATATATATATATAAGGATTAAATATGATACCTATTGTTGGGATGTAAGAAATTAAGTTTTGAATTATTAATAGTTAAACTAAAAATATGCACATCATGTGCAATATCCTCCCATACAACTAATATAAAAGTAAATTGTATATTAAACTACATATGGCCATGACATTCTTCTATGTTGGTATACCTTTTCTTTTAACAAATCTTATTTGATTTTATGTAAGAATACAAGCACGTACATGTGTTCTAACTATTGTTCCAATGTGTTCCTATTATTAGAATATATTAATGGTTATATTTGAGTGATATACTTGAATTTTGCATACAAATTACATAAAATCAAAGTTAATTAGTTATTATTATACTATTAAATTATAAAGTACCTTAAAATGTAACATGTATTTATTATTATAGAGAATTTTTAGTATAATATATCTAAAATCAAAATCATTAAGTTAAATACCATCTTTTGCAAGTGATATTACTATTGATAAAACTTTTGTGAAACATCTATTAATTGTTTCTATTAAATACTGAAAATATTTGCCCACTGATCTAGTTGATTTAGTTAAAAAAATTATGTACAAAAATATACATTTTTAATTAAAGACATTTTTCTTAAAGGTTTTAATTTATAATTCAATTGTAAATTAATGCATTTTGTCCATTTCATTCGAATTTGATATAAAACCATACAAGGTTTTTTGAGTATATATATGTAATAATAGGTACCAACAACAATAACAACCACTTCCAATGGTTTGAATCCATCCTCATTATTAGCATCATTGTCATGGTGTTATCCATAATTATTTGCATAATCATTAGTAGTTTTTAGGAGGAAAAAAATACATTAATATGAAACAAAACAAATATTCTATATATTTTTTTGGTTTGGATAAAAATATAAAAGTAAAAAATGATAACAAATAAATATATCCAATAATAAATAAAATAATCACACCAAAAAAAAAAGTTAGCAACAAAAGAAGTAGTTTTGCATTGCAACTAGTACAAATTAACTTGCTTAGTTGTTAATTCAAAATAAATCTCTTTATTTTTATATTTTTATATTAACTTTATTACATTTATATAAAAATCAATATCTTCTTTAACATCTACTAGATAATGAATATCTTTTATAATATCATGTATAAAATAAATTTAGTAAGTCTGTTTTCTTATTTTGAGCAACACTATCAAATAACAAATCAATTATTTCTTTAATAGTGTTTGCCCCTCCTCATTGTCTTGTATTAGTCTTTGTAAAACTTTTTTTCACGTGACAATTTGATTCAACTAACTCTTTTTTTTTATATAAATTTTATTTTTTCTTATTATATTACTTATATTGATGTTTTTATTATATATCATGTATTAGAACCTTAGAATAATTCATCCATAAAATCAACAAAGCTAGGTTTTGCATCTAAATCATTACCAACTTCTAATGCAACATTTATGTTATGAATCATATGATTAGTCTCGACTCCATCTCTAATGCCAAAAGTAGCTAATGAAGGTGCAACCGTGTATTTTTTGGTTACATTAGCATCCAAGGATAACATATAATTTTCTTTCAAATTATAATTCAAATACCAATTTATTAAAATTTTTTTAACAATTGAATTAGCTTACAATATTTAAAAATAATGAAAATTTTCAAAGTTATAAATTTATTTAAAAAATTTTTGAGTAAAAAAATATAATATTAAAATTAATTTTAATACGTTGCTCTTAAATTTTTTCTTTTTTCTTTTTCACAAAATTTTATTAACTAAATATTTATATATTTTTTTTCTTTTCATGGTATTTCACTTATTTTCCAATTAATGTTGTTATCTTTACGTTTACTCTTTCTTTAAAACTTTTCAACATCATAAACTTATCCTTCCTTATTAAAATGAGTTTCAAATCTTAACTCATTTCAATGCAAATATTAAAAAATATATATATACGTTATATTCTTATTTTAGTAACCTTAAATGTTTTATTTATACTATTTTAAAGTAGTTGGTAGTCATAATTTCTTTCCATGAATTGCAGTGACTAATGAATTAGTTGATATCAACTGCAATGTAAATTGCAGTCCGCCATGTACTTCTTGTCAACATATGCATGTCGTGCCCAGGTGGACTAATAACGCAACCCGTATAATTAATTTATAAAGGCCAATCGCTAACATATTTTTCCCAGGAACTATGTACAAGTTTTTGGCTATTCCTTGATTTGATATTAAAAAAAAAAAAAAAAAAAAAAACGAGAGAGCTGTCCCCAAAAAAGAAAAAATAAAATAAAATTATACTGTCTTGTCAAACCAACTTAACCAAGCCAACGAGTCACATAGTTGAAACTCGAAGTTTAAAGTAACAACACAAAACTGGAGTTCAAAAAATGCACACAAAGAAATTAGTTAAAAATAAGAGATCCAAATCAATCATAAACATCCAAAGAAGCCATGCACGACATATGGAATTAATAGGAAATGCATGGCACTGGAGGTCAAAATATGACGAGTTAAGATCACCACATTCAAAATTTTTTTTTTTTTTTAAATAAAAATAAATAAATAAATATATATATATATATAGCCTTCGATTCTCGCTAAGCACTGCAAAAGCGAGTGATTTTCTTCTTCTTCTGCTTGTTTTTCTTTTTTTTTTTTTTCTCAAAAGAAATCAGAAGAAGAAGAGAGAGAGCAAAAAAAACATAATCAGACGGTGGGGCTTAGGCATGCAAGAGAGTGATATTGACCTGTAACAACGTCAAGCTCATAAACATTGCTAATTTGAGGGCCATGCATCGAGTATGGTGGCTAGTGTTTTCAGTATGTAATAAGAATTATACATGTTTTATCTAGCTTATTTCTCACATGGGCTTCTCTTCTTAGGGTGCATCATTTTCCTAGATTTGGCATAAAAGGTCACACCCATATCTATAGGAAAAGAGTAGAAGAAATACTATGAAACAACTTTTGAACCACAAACACCTATGAAAGTATGCGAGATGTATTCCACTGATCATTGAAGATGACTCTTATAGAATCAGAATGAATCTTAATAAATATAAATGGTTGAAGTTAAATACATGTAAGAGTCACCGAATTACAATTGCGTAGATTCTTTACTTCAAAAATTCTATTTAATTTGGGGTTCTATAGGAATAGACGCGAGAGGTTTTTTTAACCAAATAAACTCTATTGGATTTAGGAAGACTTCTCATTTGAAAATTCTGTTGGATTAGTATTCTAGGATTCTTGCAAGACAAGGATTCTGAATTGCCTTAACCATGGAGTTTCCCCTACTATGGACTATTAAAACCAATAAAACGGGTATATTGCCAAAGCAGCATGTGTGACCATCAGATACCTGATAAATTGAATCGTCTGGCTATATGAAATCACCGGTTCCCAACTCAATAGCAGACCCACAATATACATGATCGCAGGTGTCAGACCCTTAAACTAAAATGCTGTAGCATTCAAATTAGAATAGAGAATAAAAAGGCAACAGTTAGAATTCTGCTTAGATAACAACCTGGAACTTAGTAACTGTATCAGGAGTATGGAGGATTCCTTGTGGAGATTCTGCAGCCTCTTCATATTTTGCCTGAGAAAACAATGCTTGAAATCTCTGGACAGCCTGGGATAGTTAACCAATGGGGAAATTGTTAAAAGCCTCGTCATGTTTCAAGTAATTATACAACTACAATGTGACTAACACAAACTCAGTGGAACTACGAATGGTGACAGAAAGGGAAAAGGAATAAAAATAATTACTACAAAGACGTTATTTGTCTAGCATTGAATGAGTTGGAGGCAAAAGAAATAACAAGGGAAGGATTCTCATTACCCTGTTCTAGAGTCGACCATAAACAGAGGTGTGTTTCGAAACCAGAAGAAAAATAGCTGAGATTAAACTTCATCTTCATGAAAGCTATTATTGACGATAAAAAAGGTTGGTTTTTTAATGGATTTGTTCGACACACAGAATAAAGTTAAATCAAATTAATGGATTTGACGATTATTGACGATTAAAGAGGATGAGGAAGCTCAATGTTCTTTGGCTTTGGATTTGGAATATGAAGGAACTGATTCGACAAACAGGGCTTCAGTTATGTCAGGGGAAAAGGGACTTGGACAGATTAGACGAATCGGAGAAGGGAGAGAGGGAGATGGCGTCTGGTGGTGCTTTCCCAATTTAGAGAAAAAATAAAAGCTTATCTACAATGGCACCAACAGAAAATTTTTTGAATTCTTATAAATAATTTTTTGATAAAAAAAAAAAAGTATTTACAATTTTCTGTGATTTTTAAAAATATTTCATTACTGTTTTTTAAAAACTTAAATTTAAACAAAACAAAAAAAAAAAAAAGTGAAGTAAAAATAATTAATTAAAAAAAAATATAAACAAACAACGTTTTAATCGTATTTTAATTCAAAAATATTTTCCCTCGCCACAACCCGTTGAAGATAGTATTAAACAGTGCTTAAGTCTGTGTGTTTGGCACACGGAAAAGTTTGTGGCTCCGAAAACGAGTTCCTTTTTTTCTTTTTTATTCTTCAAAATTCCTTTTACCCGGAAGACCTAAATAGCCAATATGTATTGGTCTATATTTGTTGTGTATAAGGGCATGCATTTCCTTTGTCTATGTTATATTTCTTGAATATTAAGATTAAATAATTTATTTTAAGAGTTTTTACAATATTATGTTTATAGCCAATATGTATTGGTTAATATTTATTGTAATTAAATAATTATGTTTACACAATAAGGCATGGGAAGATCCGGCTGTGCAGGTAGTGTGGACAACAAAGTAGGCAGGACTTTGGCACAGGCTAAATATTTCTTGTTCTTGTGAATTGCTAATGTCGCGCTGCCTATCATCGACCTTGCTTTGTAAATCAAACGATTACTTTCATTTTTTATTTATTTTGATCATAAAATGATACAACAGATTGATTGGTACTCTAAACTTTCCAGATTGCTATTTCAGGCCATGGTGACTAGATCTTCATCCACCTCGACTAGAAAACTATCAAAGGCCTCGCCTGTTGTTACCCAAGATAAGTGTATGGTCGCGACAAGTGATTGTGACAAGTTTCACAGGAAGGTGAAACAATACATACTTACAAACGTCTTGGGATCGAATGCTCAGGTTAGCCGCATTGACTCCTGCGAGGACTATTATCACATTTGCTATCCGGAGACAGTTGACATGCACTTGCATTTGATTTCCAGAGACGACACCGATGCCACAGGGACACACCCTGGTAGAAAATGTTTCGAGCCAATTGCATGCTCATTTGAACACCTGTCCAAAACAAGATGTAAATTTCAGAGAAATATTTGAGTATGAACTCTATGGGCTATCAATGAAAGAAGTAGGTTCTTTATTTTCGGTTTATAGTTTGTGTTTGTTCTCCTAATGGTTTCAAACAAAAGGTATTGTGATTACAAGCAATAGAATATTTTTGACAGGCTTTGGGAGAGGATGTGGAGTCTGTTTATTCTGATGAACTTGGGATCTCTTTCTCGAGGGGGGAGATTTTCAGGGCTCTAGTCCTTGATCTAGTGGAAGGGTGGAAGGTGCCATTGATGTAGATTGGAGAGACTTCTTCCCCTATTTGAGATGGATTCCTAGCGAATGCATTTTCGGAGGCAAGCTGTCGTGAAGGCTCTTATCAAGGAGCAGAAGAAACGGACTGCTTCAGGACAGGTGCTTTCCTTTTTCTTCCAGTGGTGGATTCCTTGTCTGCCTTTATCTTTTCACTAACCAGCATCAAACTCGGAACCGGAAGTAAACTGTTATCTTGACTACCTATTATCTGGAGGCAAAACACTTACAGAGGCTCAAATTAGCATGCTGATTTGGGAGGCAATTATTGAGGCAGCAGATACTACATTGGTCACTACAGAGTGGGCAGTGTATGTACTTGCAAAGAGTCCTGTCTGTCAGGTTGCTTCAATAATTAGGGGTGACATATTTTTGTCATGGGAATAAGAGTGTTGCTAACTTTCTGATTGATTACTGCTTTGTGCGTTTTGTATCGTGAAATCATAGATGTTTGCGGATCTAAGAGGATTGAGGAGGAGCCCTTGCCCCAACTTCCATACTTGAATGCTGTATTTCATGAAACTATTCGAAAGTACAGTCCAGCGCCAATTGTACCTTTGCGATTCGTGCAGGAAGACGGAATGGAGGTAATTGTTGGTTTGTCTACATATATGCTGCTCTCAATCAACAATGACCAGAAAATTTTGACTTGATACTGTTGCATATGCTGATTGCCATAAATATATATGGATGCAACCTGTCATGATAAAGCCAGGAAGTCAGTGAGGCTTTTCAACAGTCTGAAGTTTCCTTTTCTTTCTTTCTTTCTTTTTTTTTTTTTTTTTTATTAGTGTGTGTTTCTTAAATCAATCTTGCCTTCTCGTGTTGTTTTCATTATATAATGGAGTGAATCTGCTTCTGTGTGCTCATGGCCATGCTCGTAATTTTACCATATACAGTAACAGAGTGTGCCTTGGTTCCCCGATTACGTACATTTTTTTTTTTTTTTTTATGGTTATTGCAGTAGAATTTACAGGACTTCCCCGTGACGGCTCTCTGGTGATTCCCTTGGTGCACCAGTCCAAAGGAATTTTAAGGAATTAAAAAAAAAAAAAAGAAAAAAAAAAAGGTGGATGGGTTTGCAGTTGAGTTCTCCCGTATAAGTGCTAAAAACTTGTTGTAACCAAAGGAAATTAATTGATTGATAATATTTAAGGAAAAAAATGACAAATTTGTATGAATAGAAAAGAATTACAAAAGAACTCTTTATATTAATAAAAATAAAAATAATAATAATTATTATTTTATGTAGTAATAAGCATTATGAAATTGCAGCACGATTTTTTCTCTTCGTGGTGCAGTTTTCCATTGCATAAAAATATTACTGTCTCCAAATGGAGATTTAAGTTGTCCACTCTATGAACGACAAATTTCAGAGATTACCAAATACAAATAAATTTGAGTTGAACTTGAAAATAAATTTCTAAACTATAACAACAATTCTAAATATACTAAAAATCTAATGAGATAAGTCTGTCGCTGGTGTGCATTTCTGTTTTCTTATTTGTAGATAAAATAATAAATCAATTTATATTTATATTTATATGTAAATATATATCGTTTAAAGTTAAAAACAAAAAAAAAAACTTCAGTTTTCACTCATAAAGTGATTTTTCATAAATTTACAAATTAAAAACATTGAAATATATTATAATTATAAAAATTTGATTACAATCAAAATATGATTGTATAATTAAATTAATATATATATTTAATTATAATCAAATAAACAATCTTTTAATTCATATAATTTTATTTTGATTGAAATCAAATTTTTGTAATTATAAAATTTCTTAAAAAAAAATAAAAGACAAAAAGGAAGAAAAAATTATTTTCAAATTCTCATTTTCAGGAAAAAAAAAAAATCTCATGTTAACCTATTTTTTCTTAATAAAAAAATACTTTGAAATTTTCTTAAAATAAAAAAAAAAACTCAAAAAATGTCCTTTTTTTTGTTTTCTTAAAATGAAAACAATTTTTGAAAAAAAAAATGTTAAAAGTTTCCTAAAATCAATTTAATTTAGTGATTTTTTTTTTTCAAATCTAATTTTTAATGAAAGTAAACATAGCATAAACTAAATTTAGAGAAAAAAAATTATTTTAAATAACTTTATTTTTAAAAAATAATATTTAATATTTGAGTTTTTTTTTTCTTTTTTTTTTTCATTCTGTAACATAAAATATAAATAAAAAAAAAATAAAACAGCATTCACCTATACAGAAACAAGCATAATTCAAACCTAGCGATATCATATACAGTAAAAAAAAAAACACACTTTATTTGATGTCTATGACATTCAAGATTGTTGATTTCAGTTGTTATTTTCATCAAAAAAAAAAAAAAAAAAGACTACGTCATTGATAAAAACTTGTCAAAATTTCTACAGTTTTCAAAGTAAAAAATTTGACTGAAGTAGTCAAAGATTGTGATCTGTGAATTTTCCAGCCTACAAAAACGAAGCGCTTACTTTTGCCAAGTATATTATTACGCACAAAGACTTGTGTATAGAAGTCGCGAGCAATTATCAAAAACAATCTCATTACTTCTGTGGAATCGCAATAAACTGATGGCCAACTCACCAATTATTCGATTATGCCAAATGAGACCAACGCGGCCAACGCCTAAAAGTCCGCAGACACTTATTTTGACGTGACTTTTGGCGAAGCGCCACCCAGCTCGCGACGAAGAAAGTAGTCCGAAAATGTCTAATCGACAGCCAGTGGGGTGGGGGCCACAGGCAACCTCGCTATCACGCCACATCCCTTCTAACAACCTTTGTCTGGATCCGATCATCCAAATTTTCTCTAAAAGGATGCTTTTGGATAGAGATTAAATAGTTAATGTCACACACACACACACACACACACACACAAAGTAGTAATAGGGACACAAAGTATGATAATGTCCCCATGAGATTTTTTTATAACATGATAACTCAGCTTTCTTGGACTAATTAATTGAAGTTAACGACTCACTTTTATATAAAATTGAATAGTTATTAACCGCTCAGCAGACTGAAAATACGTCGTCAATGAAAACTAATTGCCAAGTTAAAGAAAAATTGATATTTTTTTTTTATGAAAATAAGTTAAAGTTATTTTTTTTCGTAAAAATTGCGGCGAGGGAAGGAAAGAGAGCATGAGTTCGAGAGAGAAAAAGTTATTTTAAAATTATTTTTAGTTTTAAATCAGTTATATTATTAATTAATTAATGGTTAATTATATGTTAATTTTAATAATTTTTTATATTATTTAATATTAAAATCAATTTTATCACGTGAACAATTAGTTAAATTATTATATAATATTAATTAATTTATATTAAATTTTTTTATTCTATTTTTGTTATGTAATAATTAAAATCAAAAAATAAGTTTTTAATCACGCAATCAAATAATCAAAAATAATTTATTTTTTATAAATAAATAATTTTTTTAACAAAACCATATTGAATATTATTACCTATAGACCGTAGAAGAAAGGCTAAGTTTGAATTAGCGGCAAAGCTAGAGTAGGGCCAATCAAAAGAGCCGCCATCTTATTGAATCTCCCTGATTGGCCGCAGGAAAAATATCTGTTTGCATCTTTGAATTTGAACAGTTCGGTCCAAAAAATTCAGAAGAGCCTCAGTCGTATTCCATGAAATCTGCATTAACTTGATTGTGATGGAAAATCGTTCAACAAATCTGACTTACCAATGCGATCGTGAACTCGTATAAAATAACCCAAATGTGCCAATAAACTTGTGCTAATAAATTGTCCAGGAAACATAATCCAGTTTTCTACTAAATTCATACTTGTATACGGAACAAGTTTATTGTTTAATTAAAATATGATTTTTTTTATTCCTAAAATACTCAAAAAAAAAAAAAAGAATTTATAACTTTATTTTTAAAATTTTAGATTTTAATCATAAAATCATACATAAAATTTATAAAATTAAAAAAAATTATTTTTATTATGCATCTCATAATTTAATAGATTTGGAAAAAAAGTGTGGCATATCCAAGAGATTTGTTGTATTGTAATAAATAAATAATATATTGGTAAACGCCGCATTGTAAAATTATCTGCATAAACTAATGGGTACATCCGATAAGACGGTAAGAAATTCCACAACTAAAACACGACAACGGCTTTGTCAAGGTGTTTTGGTTTTTCAATCTCTTTGAAACGCGATGAATGTTGAAATTAAGTTAGATTGGTAATAAATTATAAATTAATATTTAAATAAAATTTATATAGTTAAATTTTATTTATTATAATTTTTTATTAAATTAAGAATATATATTATAATTATTTGATAAAATATAAAAATTTAAATATTTTAATTTATTATATAATTAATTAATATAATTTTATATTACTATAATTTATATGTACACATCTAAATTTTTACATGTCACTTTTATTTGATTAATAAATTATAATATTTGTATAATTTTTTTGATAATAGTATAAGAATTATTATATTTTAACGATGATATCAAAATTAATTTGGTTTAAAAGTTATTAATAGAGTTAGTTCAAATAAAAATTATCATATGAGTAGTCAATTAATAAAATAATTTAATTTATAAGAAATAATAATAAAATAATCAAAAAAAAATTAAATTTAAGGAAAAATTTAAAAATTAAATGATGTTAAATTAGTGAAATTTAAAAAATTTAAATATAAAAATTCATAAAATTAAGAGTTAAAAAATTTTTAAAGTTAAAAATTTATTGAGTTAAGAATTAAAAGTAATTTAATTTAATTTTTTTTATAATATAATAAAAAAATAAGGTGAAATATTTATATAATAATATTTTACATATTATAAAATGTTTAAAAAAAATGATATTTTAGATCTTATTGTTTAATTTTATATACCATAAGTTATTTGAAAATTTAAAAGTCAAATCAAGATCAATTAAAATTAGTAAAAAAAAAATTGTTAAGGACACTCATAGTAATTTAATTAATGTTAATAATGATAATTTAAAATTAAAAAATATATATTTATTGAAATTTAAATATTATGTAAATTGAAATAAATGTTATTTATAATTATAATATTAAATCAATTTTAAGAGAAATATTGAAATTAATTTTAATTTATTACATATTATAAATTAATATTTTAATAAAATTTATTTATTATAATTTTTTAAAATTACAAATAAATATGATAATTATTTATATATAAGAAATTGAATGTTTTAATTTGTTATAAAAATAGTAAATAGATTTTATATCATATATTTTAAAATTTTAATATAATATTTTTATTAAATTAATAAAATTATAATATTTATATAATTTTTTTTTAACAGTAAAATCAAACCAGGACAAAATTTAGAGTAAATAGAAAAAAAAAAAGATGATGGCTTGAGATTTGTTAACGTCTTCTTATGTACCTTCCAAGGGTTGCTTTTCTGGCAAAAGGAATATGAATTCAATAAATGTTTAATTGTAGTTAACCCGGTCATAGATTTTTGTCAGTAGCTTGGACCAACCATATATAGATGTAAGGTAGGGAGGAGGAAATACTAGTGTAACAGAAAAGCACTCCCCACTTGTATTTCAGTGCAAATTCAAATGGAATCTGTGACTAACATCCTTCCAAGTTTCCAATCAGTGCCCTATGTCACCCCTGCTGCGGTTGGACTGGTTTTCTCAGCATTCGTCTTCAAAAAGTTCGTCTCCCATCAAAAGCAGGCAGCTTCCAATCTTCCTACCGTTCCAGGTACACCATTGATTCTACAAGAACTCAATTGGATTTTGTGTTAAGTCAAATGGGTTTTTGTGTCGATAGTTGAAAATTATATTAAGATCTTGAGCAGTGAAGTAAATCAAGCGTGAAATTTGATGCAGAGGTACCAGGGTGGCCAGTGATAGGGAATTTGCTTCAACTGACGGAGAAGAAGCCCCACAAGACATTCGCGAACTGGGCGGAGACTTATGGACCAATCTACTCAATCAAAACCGGTGCTTCCGCCATTGTCGTTCTCAACTCAACTGAAGTTGCTAAAGAGGTCCGTTCTGTGCTAGAGGAAACTTTACCAACTTTTTCTCTATTCTCTTAGTCTGTGATGTTAACCTCTTTTCACTTCACATCCGGTTGTCACGTCGTTTTGATTCCAAGCGACGAGCTCGAGTGTGGGGCCCACAAGATCATAGGCCCCGATGGATTCGGGCAGGAAACCATTTTGGTAATTAGATTCATGAACACTTCATCCCCGGTATCGGATGATTTGGCCGTGCAGGTAGTGAGGAGAAAGTATGCAGGACTTTGGCACAGGCTAAATATTTCTTATTCTTGTGAATAGCTTCTGTCTTGCTGGCTATCATCGACTTTGCTTTGCAAATGAAATGATCGCTTTCATTTTTTATTTATTCTGGTCATAAAATGATACAACAGATTGATTGG
Organism: Rhizophora apiculata; assembly: GCA_037832385.1. NCBI lineage: Eukaryota > Viridiplantae > Streptophyta > Magnoliopsida > Malpighiales > Rhizophoraceae > Rhizophora > Rhizophora apiculata. The sequence goes on along the minus strand of CM075430.1, from coordinate 105,095 downwards.
TACCCTAAAACTTTTCTGATTGCTATTTCAGGCCATAGTGACTAGATATCCATCCATCTCGACTAGAAAACTATCAAAGGCCTTGACTATTCTTACCCAAGATAAGTGTATGGTCGCAATGAGTGATTATGACGAGTTTCACAAGTTGGTCAAACGACATATACTTACAAATGTATTGGGATCGAATGCTCAGGTTAGCCGCATTGACTCCTGTGAGGATTATTATCACATTTGCTATCCAGAGACAGTTGACATGCACTTGCATTTGATTTCCAGAAACGACACCGATGCCACAGGGACACCCTGGTAGAAAATGTTTCGAGCCAATTGCATGCTGCTCATTGGAACACCAGTCCAAAACAAGATGTAAATTTCAGAGAAATATTTGAGTCTGAACTCTTTGGGTTATCAATGAAAGAAGTAAGTTATTTATTTTCAGTTTATAGTTTGTGTTTGTTCTCCTAATGGTTTCAAACCAAAGGTATTGCGATTACATGCTAAAGTCAACTGCAGTATTGAAAGGCAATTGAATATTTTTGACAGGCTTTGGGAGAGGATGTGGGGTCTGTTTATTCTGATGAACTCGGCATCTCTTTCTCGAGGGAGGAGATTTTCAGGGCTCTAGTCCTTGATCCAATGGAAGGTGCCATTGATGTAGATTGGAGAGACTTCTTCCCCTATTTGAGATGGATTCCTAATCGGGCATTTGAAATGAAAATTGAGCGAATGCATTTTCGGAGGCAAGCTGTCATGAAGGCTCTTATCAAGGAGCAGAAGAAACGGATTGCTTCAGGGCAGGTACTTTCCTTTTTCTTCCAGTGGTGGATTCCTTTTCTGCCTTTATCTTTTCACTAACCTTTATCGAACTTGGAACAGGAACTAAACTGTTATCTTGACTACCTGTTATCTGAAGGCAAAACACTTACAGAGGCTCAAATTAGCATGCTGATTTGGGAGGCAGTTATTGAGGCAGCAGACACTACATTGGTCACTACAGAGTGGGCAATGTATGAACTAGCAAAGAATCCTGTCTGTCAGGTTGCTTCAACAATTAGGTGATATATTTTTATCATGGGAATATGAGTGTTGCCAACTGTCTGATTGATTGCTGCTTTGTGCATTAGGATAAGTTGTATCGTGAACTCATAGATGTTTGCGGATCTAAGAAGATTGAGGAGGAACACTTGCCCCAACTTCCATACTTGAATGCCGTATTTCATGAAACTATTCGAAAGCACAGTCCAGTGCCAATTGTACCTCTGCGATTCGTGCAGGAAGATACGCAGTTAGGGGGCTATCATATCCCTGCTGGAATTGAGGTAATTGTTGGTTTGTCTACATATATGCTGCTCTCAATTAACAATGATCAGAAAATTTTGACTTGATACTGTTGCATATGCAGATTGCTATAAATATATATGGATGCAACATGGATAGGAATCGGTGGGAAAATCCTGTAGAGTGGAAGCCTGAGAGATTCCTTGATGGCAATTATGATCCCATGGACTTGCACAAGACTATGGCTTTTGGAGGCGGAAAAAGGACGTGTGCTGGGGCTCTTCAGGCAATGCTGATCGGATGCACATCGATTGGCCGGCTAGTACAAGAATTTGAGTGGAGATTAAGAGATGAAGTTGAAGAAAATGTTGACACACTTGGTCTCACCAGCCGCAAGCTTCATCCGTTGCATGTCATGATAAAGCCAAGAAGTCAGTGATGCTTTTCAATAACTGAAGTTTTCTTTTGTGTTTCTTCAATCTGTCTTGCCTTCTCGTGTTGTTATCGTTGTAATGGAGCGAGAATTCGTTTCTATGTGCTCATGACCATCTATGTAATTTAACTATATAAAATAACAGTGTGTGCTTTGGTTCCCCGAATGCATACCTTTTTCCTTTTTGGTTTTTGCGGTAGAATTTACAGGACTTCCCTGCCATGGCTCTCTGGTGATTCCCTTCGTGCACCAGTCCAAACGAAAATGTTAGGTGGACCATCTCCAGAGTGGTACTCACTTAGAAGGACGTCCCAGTGGAGTGGACTCGGTCCATCCAAGTATTGTTCTCAGTCCAAACAGGAATGTAGTATAGTTTTTTTTTTTTCTTTTCTTTTTTCTTTTTTCTTTTTTCGTTAGTACGGATTAGGGATGAAATTCTAGTCGTTGGGAAGGACGACGAAAACAAAAACGACTTGGGAGTTTGCTATATTATTGGAAAGCAAGCGTGAGTTACCTAAAAAAAGAACACTCTATATTGAAAATGAAAAGGTAAAGAAAGCAACATAAATGTAGCAAACACTTCAACAATGAAGGCTCATCCAGTTTTGTTTTATGGGAAACCATAAATTACAGCAGCACAAGAAGTCTTACAAGTAATAGCAAACCCCAACCCTTTTTTAGGTCTCTCTCTTCGAACGTTTGAACCAAGGCCAATCTCAGAAATCCTAGTGACAGTTATCATCACGAGCTGCAGTTGACATTGTGATCGAAATCAACAGTAAACATCAGACAAAAGTATCATTTACATAAATAAACCTTTTACCATCCAGTTATAACAGAAACAACATACAACAAAAATCTACTGAATTCCAAAGGCTCTTTCAGGTAAATCTCGATCTAGTACTTAAGTCGGCTTGAAGAATTTTAGTTTGAGGCCACTGTTCACCATACTCCAGATACCACCAATGGAGAAGGCCAAGCTGAAAGCAATACCTAGCCAACCCAGGATCCAATTGAAATACCAGTTGAAGCTGTACTTGCAGGGCTTCTTTATGAGAACCCACATGAAGCACGGATATGCGAAAGTGACTGGAAGTGTGAGCCCACCCAAGAGACCTGCAAGACTGGAGAGGAAAGGGAGTGCCACCCCTATGAAGAAGGAGATGAACCCATAGAAAACCCGGAAGCCTGACCGGACCCAAATGGAGCATGGGCGATTGGTTCGGGTTGTGTAGCTGGCTTCAAAACTGTCAAAAACAGGCATTGAATAGATCTGGAAACTGCTCAAGCAATTGAACACAACTAGAAGAAATGTCAATGCCAGAAGTCCCCGAGGTATGTCGTGATTATGGAATCCATATAAAGCATTCAGAATTCCCCCAGACGGCATCTAGAATAACCATAGTCAATAAAGCAAAGAAGAGAATGTTAATTCTCAGTCTCAGAGCAAGGAAGGCAAAGATCAAATTGGCAGAATTGAAGCAGATGACTGAAAGTGAATGAACAGAAAGGCCACACCACTCATGCTTAACTGCTGAGAAATTTCTAGTGATTCGAGAAACGTTTTATTAGACAACACATTTTTTGATTGCCTGTGCAAACTCAAAGGAGCTGAAGAACAAAACCATCACATGGTCGTACATTCAGATACTAGATGTAGCCCAATAAAAAATCTATGGAAGAAATGTGTCATCTTCAAAGGCTTTTCATTGTTTGACTAAAATGTGGGAGCTCTCTTTTCACATTTGGTAAAAGACTGACAAATTATTGACTTACTAGATTTCCGTATGACCAAAATCCTCCGATAGCAATTGGAAACAGGCACATGGCAATGAAGAAATATGCGACTTTAGCTCCTTTCCACATGGGTACATGAGCTGGGTGCTTAATTGTTGATGGCATTGTTGCCTAAAAATTCCCAACAAACTATTTTGATGAGCCAAAAAAAAAAAAAAAAAAAAAAAGAAACTTGAAATTTAAGTGTCACTGTAGAATTCATACCTGAATCTCCAAAACGAGATTGTGCCCCCGGAATGCAAAGGCTACAATACCAAGTGCATTCATGACTGAGAAGACAGTAGCAGTGAAGGATGGCAACGTGAGGGGTTCATAAGAGATTGTAGGTGGCCTCTGCTGGCTAACAGAGAGCACCCACACCATGGTGGAGTAAGTGATGGCTGTTATGGCACCTATAAGTGAAAGTCCTGCAATTGAATTGAGGTTTGGTAGCTGAGACAGAACAATGCATAAGGAAGTGAAAACCAGGTACCACTCCACTGTTGTCAGGGGATTAGATGAACAGAGAGGCCCGCAAACTGTTTGGAAGAATAGCTTCATGGTCTCTCCTCCTATAAGAATTAAAGCGGTTGCAGTTCCAGCTGACAAATAAACAGTTGGGAAAACAGCAAGCCAAAGACCCAATCTTTCCCCTGCAAAAGGAAGAACAAAGAGATAACATATGGAAAACAAATTGCATAAAGTAGCGGAAAATAGGATACTTTTCCAAATCAAGTCACTATCCAAGTGCCCCATCTTTCACTGAATTAGCAGATTATAGAACTTTCCAACTAAATTGCGATGAACATAAGTAGTAACAAAATGAAGGAGATCATACAAATCTGAAACCAGGTGTATTCACAACTTAAGACCTTCTATAGCATCATAGTGGTGTGCAGAGTCCAAACATTTTCACACCAGGAATGTGTTATCCTTTCAGGCCCATCCATAACGTCAAATAAAAACGTCACAAATTACACAGGATTGAATCCCATTATTTGCAGTCATTGTCTTCAGATTGACTGTACCTAGCTTTTATCATTTCAGTCTTGAGAGTATTTGTCATTGGAAATGCTTATGTTATCTCTTTATGTTTCAGTTAAGTCTAATAGGTTTCCTTAACAACGTGCTTACCGAAGGCAGCCTGTGCAAGCTCCACATATCTGTTGTATCTCTTTCCTGGAACTGCTTCATGCAACTGAACTAGGATCCACAAAGTGTAAAGTTGCCAGCAGTAGGCAATGGTTAGGGACAGAATTCCCCAACTCCTGCACAAAAACGCATATGTATGAGTGTCTAAACGCACCCCAAAATCAACACATGCCATTGGCTGTCCTGCTAATGGTCCCTCAGGACATTTTTGACACTTCCAAGTCAATTTGTCGCCCAATTGCAAACGACAAAATCACGGGCTAATAGGATTAATAATTTTTTTTTTCTTTTTAAACACCTCCTTTTAACTAAGTGATCTACACTTCTTGTATTTTTCACGTCCCTCAATAAATAATTTTCAAGCTAATTTTTTTCTTTAAAAAAAGAAAAATCTAACACAAACCTTTATCAATTTGTTAGTACAAAGAAAACAATACGAACGCTTCAATCTGTCATCATGTCCCAGATTTCAAAGTATTTCTGAGGGGTCAAAGTCAAATGCATCCAACAAAAAGCATCAGGTCTTGTCAGAGCAAAAATATTTGGACAATAACCATTGGATTGCGCAAGCTTATAACGTTCTGGTCAGCAATCCAACCATTCACAGCTAGTTAAGATATATGTTTTTTTTTTTTTTGCCGAATGTAGTTCACTTTATATAATCACCAGTTTCCAAGACCATAAAAGTTAGATACCGAAATATACAAAAATAAAAAATAATTTTAAAAAAGGGGTAATATCTAAAGGTGTCGGGGATGTTTCGCGAATAAGGAAAAAGTTAACCAGAAAGCAAATAATCAAATCACAGAGGCACCACAATTAAAGTGAAAAACATGAATTGTAAAGGGACCCAGGGGTAGAGAATAAATGAACTCTTGGGGGGCAATAAAAGCAAAAGAGGAAACGAACGGAATGCCTTGCCACTGAGTTCGTTCAAACACACAGGCTGATATCTTTGTATCTCAAACGGAATCCAGATTTGAAACCTTTGAATTGATGCGAAATATCATCAATTCAGTTGGACCCCACATAACATTAGCAATTTTAGTCAAAACTCTTTCTGACTAGGATGTGCTAGGCAGGCCAGCGTCACCCCTTTGCACTTTTTTTTTTTTTTTTGTTTAATCCTTTCTTTTTTCCGTTTCGCCCCAGTCCCTCTTTTTTTTCTTTTTTCTCCTGCTGGATGAACAAAGAGAAAAATTTAATGCTATTAAAGGCATTTATTTAGCGAGACAAGAAAGGGAATATTTATAGGACTTGCGAGGAATTGAAACAGAACAGACAAAGGAAGTGTTACGCATTAAAGTTAATGCCTTGATTTTTTCCTTTTTTTGGTAAAAAAATAGTGATTGTGGGAAGATAATATTGATTAAAAGTTATTAAAAAAAAAAAAGGCAGAGAGAAAAAAGATAATTTGAAAAAAAAAAAAGAGAGAGAGAGAGAATGATTAAGGACAAAAGAAGTGAAGTAGGAGAGCAAACCAGCCGAGGAAAGCGAAGGCAACAGGCAAAACCAAGGCTTGAAATCCAACACCAGCATTGAGATTGTGAAACGCAGCGTAATGAGCATTGCCGTTGCGGGATTCGGTGATGGGGAGCCAAGCGTCCTGCGGGTTCAGCTTAGTGAGATGGCCGACCTCCTCCAGATAGCCCTTCATATTGATCAGAACTCTCTTCATCGGCGTCCCAATGGGGCTCAAGAACCTCGGCGATATAAAGGAAGTCGGCGTCCATGCAGTCGACGACTTGGCCTCCTTGGAAGCCGGCCTCGGCGATCGTTGACCCGACGGAGTTAGCACCTCCGGCGTCGATGCACGTGGGGTCGCTGGAATGGATATCAGCTCCGTCTCTGGCCTCTCCTCCATCGCCTCAACAAGTCTGTCTCTCCTTGTTTCTATGTTCACTCTCACTCACTTATTGTCTACTTGTCCTGGTCCTAGTCTGTGTGATTTAAAAAGAAAATGGCGTACAGAGAAAGAAAGAAAGAAATAATGGACATTTCTTTTAGCTTTATCTTGCTTGTTGCTTTTCGCTCGACTTTTATTATTAGGGCTTTGAGTATGACAGTGGAACGCAGGGGATGATGGGTCTGTGTCTTTTAAAAGGACTTTTGGAAAGCCGACGAAGAGGAATGTGGACAATGTTAGTGGCTGAAGCAGTGCCAGTGACCATAAAAGTTTGCGACACACCGTGATCACGACCGTTGATTTTGCTCGGTGGGGGCCCGCATGGACAGTGTCGATGCATGTTACCTCCCGTCCGTGCCCCGAATCAGGCGTGATGTTACGGCCTCTCATATTGATTGATGGGTTTAGTGCATATGTGTCGTTGGTGTGCGAGTCTTTCTGTGAGATCGTGTGCGACTGTTTACTCAACGTGACATGGGTGGACCCCCTGATGAGGTGATGGATGGACGGTAGTGATGGAGTCGATCACAGTGTTCGACAGAGGTGATGGCGTGGGACCAGGACATCCCGTGGGACAGGCGGTTAGCGTGACGTGGTAGGTCAAAGACTCCGTCAATCGTTTCAATGTGGGACGGGGGTTAGTTTCTTGTTTATAATTAAAAGTGGGTCCAGGTTCTTGCTCCGGAATTCCCGGTTGTCTGCACATGGCTGGTGGGGGACTTTTTGATCAGGTATTCGAGGATAGGCTTATTAAACTTTGGGTTTTTTTCTTTCTCCTTTTTTCTTTTTTTTTTTTTTTAACCGATTATTTTACTGGGTTTAGAACAGCTATAAAAAAAGTAGTTTTTGTCAATTAGCACCTAAGGCCACTCACGAGACTAGCCAGCATCATTGGGGATGGCTATCGAAATCGCAACATCATCTCATTTTCTCACCGATAAAAAGCTATGTCTAATCTCATTTTCGAATTTAAAATTTATTATTATTTTTTAAATAAAATTCTAAATATTTAAAAACAAATATTAATATAAAAAAAATTGTCAACTTAAATTAATATAAAAAAATAAACACGTCAGAATACCATAATTAACGTATCCTTACAAGTTTGAGGAGTTGTCAATGGTTTAACCTTCGGGTAAGTTACCGAACGTGAGGTGAAAACCTTGTTCTCATATATATATATATATATATATGGATTGCGCATGGGGACCAAACTATCTCGCGATGATGGGCCCAGCGTCATCGAATACCGCGTGGGGCTAACTTCGAAAACAAATGGAAAAGCATAAACGAGGTTACGTAAGAAGTCATGTTAGCCCGACACAACCACGTGCAGTTTCTCCCGCGTGGTTTGTGCATGCCACGCTTGCGATGATTTGAGCTCGGCTTTTGGAGCTTGCCCTCGCCTCTGGGTCTTGCTCTCCCGGACGCCAATGGGCACATGGGCCTACTGTTGTTGCCACCTTTGGACTCTCTTGTTTTGCAATACTTTTTACTCTCCTCCTGCATTTCCTACCGCTAAAACGAGCAGCTATGGCTCTTCTCGTTTTCCTTTTGAAATGCTCGAGTCAAAATCATCAAACGGGTTCGGTGATGTTCGATTATTGTGCATCCTCTAAATGAAATTCAATCAATTGCTGGTAAAGGCACAATGATTAAGTTTCCCCAAATAAGTAAAGTGTAGGAGAATCTTTCTCCGAGATGAAATTGAACTCGCCGAAAGTGCAATCGGCGCAAATCTATACCGTATAATTCTCTTCAATTGTCCCATAAAGATTTTTAATATCCTCTCACTCTCCTTTAAAGTTGTCCCACTAAATTTTTTCCTTTTATCTGTTATAAATTTGCTTCTCTTAAAATCATGATTATGATTATAAATTTTTTTTTTTTAAAAAAATCAAAGATCAATTATAATAAAATTGAGTCAAGGAATCTAAAATCAATTTCCTTACCAAAAGACCTTCAATCTAATGTATTTAAACTTGAATACTCATGGACTTCTTGAAATTTCTTATGTCGCATTCTTTTCATGAGCCTTTCTTTTGTTGATTCCTTCAAGAATCCAACACCATTTCACACTCTTCAAGCTTGAATTTCATTACTTTCCGTTGAATTGAGCAATTAGTCTCATGTTAGCTTCATCAACTCAATATAAAGCATTTTAAATGTGTTTACCTAATACAATCTATCAAGGCGACAATTCGAACATGCATACTATCACTATAACGTTTTGTAATTTTTGAAACTAATTCATAAATGTTTGGAATTAACTAATTACTTTTCTTAAAATTTTTGGGTTAACAATATATTTTTAGACTATAAATACATATTAAAAATATTAACCAAGTTTAATTATTTAAAAAAAATAAAAAAATTATTAAAAAAATAAAAAAATAAAATAAATAATATGTTTAAAAAATTTTATTATCTTTTAAAATAAAAATAAATATAATTTTAAATTACTTTATAAGATAAATTTTAATAAAAATTATATTTTAATTAAAATTAAATTTATTGTTATAATATTTGATATTTAAAAATTTATAAAAAAATATAAAAATTTTTAAAGAGTTAATTTATTTTAAAAATATAAAATTTTGAAATTATTTAATATTTTATTTTAAAAATAATATAAAATTTAAATAATGTATTTATAAATTAATTATTAATTATAAGTTTTTAAATAAAATTTTAAATTAATAATATTTAAATTTTATATATTAAAAAATAAATTTAAAATTTAAAATTTTTTTTAAAAATACATAATTTAAAAATATAATTTTTATTTTGTACAGCCTCGGTCTGTCCTTTTTTTTCTGCCCATTTGTCGTTTCTTATTATAAAAAGGAAAAAAAACCGTGTGGATGGCGACGCCATTGGTGACGGAAGCGCATACCTCAGCTATAAACAGTTGGGTTTCTTACTTTCAGACAACTTCCCCAAAATAATAGCCCATAAATGATGTGGCATTAATGCAAAGAACCCGTTTCCTTGAACCTGGACTCAATATGAGAATAAAATACTTTTGTAATTCTTCTATTTTTGTTTCTTCTTTTGGGTATACATTTTTTTTTTTCAAATCTTAGCAGTTAAAAGATTTGACCGAATAAGGAAGAACCCGTGAGAATGCTCGTTAATGTATTAACAAAATTGAAAATATTAAATAATTGATAAAATAAGATAAAATCGTGTTAAAATTTTATTTTATTTTATTTTATTTAATTTTATAATTAATTAAGTGAATTAATTTAAATTAAAATTTTTAATTCAATTATAATTTTTAATCATAATTTTTAATCATAATCTTGATTTTAAGAGAAGCAAATTTATAACAGATAGATAGAAGGAAAAAATTGTAGTGGGACAACTTTAAAAGAGAGCGAGGATATTAAAAATTTATGAAACAATTTTTTTTGGGAATTATACAATATAATTTTTTTCTCTTTATCCACAAAATTACCGCTTTTTTTTTTCTCCCCTCTCAATCAAACTTTTAAGGGCTTTATTTTTAAGAATATATTAATAAATTTACCATTCGTTGGACACAATAAATATAACATATTTTATATTCTATGAGATAATATTTAATATCATGCTTTTATTAAATATAAAAAGAATTATCTAAATAGCCGAAAATAAGAAAGGAAAAAGTATTGAAAGATACTGTAACATGCACCGTAGCCAATCAGCTTTTCAAATGAAATCATGTCGTAAAAGGTGTGAACGGTAGATTGTATCAACTGAAACTAGAACGTCCACTTTCATGCTCTGAGTAGATGATGCTCTAACAAAAATTTTAACACGACGTAGCACTTCAAGCAAGCACTGTGCCCTGAATTTAAAATTACATTACAAAAAAAAAAAAAAAAAGAGCATTGCTTGTGGCATATATGAAACGTAAATCATTTAACATCGATGTACATTTACACAATATAATATTTATGGAAGTAAGAAAAGATCTTAGCTTTACCCTGTTTAATTCTCAAAGTTGAAAATACCGATATGACAATTTTTTTACAAACTAAATTTTTAAGCACTCTTGTAAGTTTAAATATTTTGTTTGTATATTCAGCCATCAAATTTTATTTTCCACGTTTTCTCTCTCTGCCGTCTTGAGAAAATAACTTTGGCCGAACAACTTTTAATGTAAAATTTTGATATTTAAATGGTTAAAACAGTTGAATTTTTAAATTTTTTATTCAATTAGAGCTTTGACTATTAATCACAATCGTTTGATTCTTCAATTTATTTATTTATTTTTGTGTAGATAAGTGCATGGATGGGTTGTATTTCCACTAAACTTGGTCGCTTAAAGGCAGTTCCTCTCGCACACGCAATAAGTAGACAGACCAAGTCAACCTTCTAATCGTTACATTACAATATTGCGTACATTTTATTGTTTTTGACATATCGCATATGCTTTTTTGATTTCATATAGTGGGAGTGTCACTTCCGTACTTGGAGGAACTTCGAATAATTCAGGCGCTAAAATTGCTGGATGTCTAGGTTATTGACGGGTGTGTGACATATGATGAGCCCATTATTTGATGCCGTTGGTTCACCGAGGTAGTAACATTGCCTTTCTTGCAATGTTGAAGACACGGGGATCTTGGCTTCCAACGTCCCTAAATAGTCATATGCTTGAGGTTTCTTCAATTTATGTTTTAATTGTTTCTAATCTCGCTAATGAATCTTGCCACTTTATATTTTATCGTTTGAATTTTTAAGCTAAAACTTTTAGTTTTTTTTTCTTTATATATATATATTTTTTTGCTAAACTTATCATATTACGGGTTATTATTATTAAAAAAAAAAAAAAAAAAACCTTGCTCATAGCATAACAACTAGTTATGCATATTTGGAATGGAAAGTCAACATTTGTCCTAACGTGTAAAGATTTTTATCTTTTAAGATAAAGAATTGAACACAATGACCATAAAAATTGTGGCGGAGAGGAAATTGAGTAATATCATTTCATAACCACGGGTTGGGGTTTGGCCTTTTAGATGTGTCAAGTGAGCTGATCAAATTAAAATTAAATTATATTGTTTCATTGAGTCTTTAAAAGTTTAAATTTAACATTTTTATTAAAAAATAATTCATATTTTAAATTATTTTATTTTGATATATAAGATTTTGCGCATCCAAAATTTATGAGTTATTCGTAATTTAAATTAAATTTAAAATATTTTAAATTTTTAATTATTTAAAATTTTGATTAGAGCATTCAAGAAATTGAGTTGCTCGGGAGAAGTCGCTTTTGTCCACTGTCTGGCAGCCGAGCCGGGAATCTTATAAAATAGTGGAAATTCTCCCAAAAAAAAAGAAAGAGGAAAAAAAGGCTTCAGTAACGTAGTTGGGCCAATTGGAAAGTTGCGGGAAGCAATCCTCAGTCAAAGTCAATCAAAAGCACTAGAAGGTTCCGCATGCAAATGCCGACGTCCTTCGCCATAAACCCCGAATCATCGTCCATTACCCAAGTTGCCCTCTGACCTTTGACCCAAAAATTGTTTTTTCTTTTTATATATCAAATTTTTAAAAAATATTTTTCTGTTTGGAATGTATTGAACATGCTTTGACCCTTCGTGAGTAAATCCAACGTTTATCAAATTGGAAACGTTTGAACAAAAAATAATTTGTTCATGTTAAACTCTAATTTTACAGAGAACAGGCATGCGAATAAAGTGCTTGGTTATTGATTGTTTTTATTTTAAAATACAACTGCTGTTTTTCCAAAAATAAAAACATCGAGCATGTTTCAAAAGTAACTTATTTAATAGAGAGAAAAAAATGTGACTTAATGCCGTGTTATTAATTATCCTAGATTGACGTGGTTTTATGAAACTATTAAACTTAATTATTAAAAAAAAAAAGAAATGTTTGTGATTTTAAGTGACAAAATCTATATAATTGAGGAGAGTGAACTGAACCCTAAATAAAATATTTGAAGGGAGGACAAATAGTACACTGTTAAGAATTAATTCTTTTTTATTAAAAAAAAGTTCAGTCTCTCTTTCATATGTTTTTTTTTTAGTTCAATTCAAATAGATAAGAGGATTTAATTATTAATGAAGTTTGAAATTTGAAATTTAAATTTTAAATTTTATTTTAAGTTTTATACTTGAGGTCTATTTGTATTGTATCTTTTTTGTTTTGAAAAGACTAGGCACATATTAAAATTGGATGGAAGAAATTTGTGAAAAATAAAAAATTAAATTAAATTAAATTAAAAAAATTAATTATTTTTCTGTTTTCTTTAATGTATTTTGTATCTTATTGTATAATGATCCTCTTTTTATTTTTTTAATGTTTAAATTAAAATTTTGAGTCTTACATGAGATATAAAAAGGGACAACAAATAAATGTACTTAAAAATATAAAAATAATAAGAAAATAAATTTAGATGTTATTATTAAGAATAAATTAAGCTATATTTAATTTTTATTTCCGAAAATATTTTCCCTAAAATTTAAATTCTTGTGCTTAAGATTTTCCTCAAGATTGGATGAGCTTTGAGACTTTCTTTGGATAATACTGAAAAGTCCTCCCACTCCGAGTTTCTGATGCTAACAAACGAGGGGCAATTCCGCAAATACCAGACCAAACGAGCCTACATGCACTGCTCTCCCACAGCCGCCGTCTATTAATTGTAAATGCTCCCGATTCCTAACGCTTTTCCCGTGGTTACCTCGTACCCAACCTTCAGGTCCTCTCTCTTTCTCTCTCTCGCTCTCTCGCTCTCTTCCTTCTCGGAGCTCTCCCTCCAAAAGGCTGCATTATTGCCCTACTTGAACGTCAATCGGCTCTCGATTTTAACTGTACGCGCTAGCTGAAAGCTTCAATTCCGTCATCCCGCAGCCGCCGCCGATTTGTGTCTTTCACCAGAAATGGCATTTCCCACCTTGTAAGGTTCCCTAGATACATTCTCTCGCTAACAGAAGCAACTATTCTTTATCAGATCTTCATCTTTCTCGTCCAAATCGTTGATATGGCTATTCGCGTTACCATCACCTACTCCGGCTATGTCGCCAAAAACATCGTCTACTCGGCCGGCGCTCGTGTCGGGAGCTGCCGTTCCGAGTGCTGGATCCGTTCTCGGATCTTCGCTTCTCCGGCAATCAGAACTACCGATACCGAGCCGCCGTTGGCGCAGCAGCCCCGGTATCTCCCTTCCGATTATCACCGACAGAGAAGTCAGGCTTCAATGTACAGCACTATCGTCGGAGAAATCTTTGGCAACAATACGATTGCCGTTGGATTGATCTCGCTGATGAAATCGATGGCTGGGGTTTCTTGTTCCCCTGCGGTTGGCGTTTGCGGAATTTCGCCGTTGAAAGCTGCTTCCATACTTCCGTTCCTGCAAGGATTGAAGTGGCTCCCATGTAACGAGCCGAAGAGCTGCCATGTGGATAAAGATGGGACGGTGGTACGGAGTGTGAAGGATGAGGGAAAGAGTACTACCAGTACCGTGACCTTGCGGATTAACGGAAATGATTTAGAGAAGACCTGGAACTGGTTGTCGCGGTTGTATAATGCTTGCTCTGAAGATGCTAAGGCAATGTTTACGGCCGCCACTGTTAGTTTGTTGTTCCGATCTACTTTGGCCGAGCCCAGATCGATTCCCTCAACATCTATGTGTCCTACTCTTGACGTGGGTGACCGCATTTTGGCAGAGAAGGTTACAATCACGTTCGCCGTAGCTTAATTCTGTATTAGCTTTATACTCTGGTATTCAATTAGTCTGTAGGTTTTTATGTTTTAATTTCTAGCTCGACTATCCTGTTTCTTGGACCCCTTACAACTGTTTCATTCAAATATCAATTACCACAGCAGCTACAGGCTTACACTATCCGATTTCTTAGGAGCTTGTGGAAATTGGGAACTTTGAACGTGTGTTATCCAAGGATGTTTCATCTGGATTATAACTTTGGCTTTGTTTAGTGCCGTAGGGGTGTTTCATTCTGGATTCGGTATATGCCAATGCTGCAGTGGCATTGATTTTGAATCATTTATCTTTCTTCACGTATGCTTTGTATTTTAACACTGCAAGTATTTATGAAGAATTGATACTGGATGACTGTAGACACTTACGTAAATTGGTTAAAAAATTCATCATGACTTATAGCGGTGTTCTGGTTCCTAGAAAAGGGGATTGTTTGGATAGATTTTTGTTTTATGTTTGCTTGAGGCGAATAAGTGATAGCGTGATGTGGTTTTAGGTATCCAAAAATTTTGTCCGCCTGCTACGGGGATTATTAACTTGTTTCTGTTGGCTATCAGGTTTCTTACTTCTTCAGAAATCCGGAAGTGTCAGATATAGTGATATTTAAGGCACCTCCTATCTTGCAGGCATGTACCTTACTTTTTTCAGGACTACAGTGTTTTCTATTTGGTTTCAGCCTTTCAGGTTATTGTCTTTTTTCTTATGGTTTATTTGCAATGTGTAGGAAATTGGTTATAGTTCTGGCGATGTATTTATAAAGAGAATTGTGGCCAAAGCTGGAGACTACGTTGAGGTAATCCTCTTTCTGTTATCCATTTGCTCCTATTTGTCACTGGTCTTGTTTTATTATTCATTTCACCCTACATCCCCTTTAAATTTTATTTTTTTGTATATCTTCCATCCAAATATTGTTATGGATCTTCTTCCCTAACAACTTGCTTTATGCTTGTATTTTTCATTTTGTAGGTTCGTGATGGCAAGTTATATGTGAATGGTGTTGTTCAAGATGAGGATTTTATTCTGGAGACACTTGCTTATGAGATGGAACCAGTGGTAATGCATATTGGTTTCATATATTTCACCTGCTGTTTGCTGGTTGTTGTGTCTTGCTCATTACTAATGTCTCTTGGTGTCTAACAAAGTTACTTTGGATCTTTTGCAGCTTGTTCCAGAAGGCTACGTTTTTGTGATGGGAGACAACCGTAACAATAGCTTTGATTCCCACAATTGGTAAATCAATCTTTTGCAAATGATCTTCGTATATAAGGATGCATTGCATTTGGTAGGAAAGAGAAATTTTCTGTATCCCAAAACATGTATTTGTCAATATTACCAGCACATTGAGATGAAACGTGATTTGAGAATGAAAATCCTAACATTAATGTTCCCCTTATTTTCAGGGGTCCACTTCCTATCAAAGACATTGTTGGAAGGTCGGTGTTTCGCTATTGGCCTCCTTCCAAAGTATCGTATACTTTAAATGATCCAAATGAAGAAAAGAATGCTGTAGCAGCTTCTTGACGGTTTGGTTCTGCTTGCCAGAAGAGATAAGAGATAAATTGTTTTGCATCTAGGTGGTGATCCACTACCTTAATTTGTGTTCCTTTGGCTCATAATCGAGCCACTGACAGACGACTCATTTTTATTTTAAACCATGGCCTTATCTTGGATGCCCTGGTGGATTATCTCATCCATTAGTTTGTATGCTTGATGGGCTACGGCTGGTGATATCCTTCTGCTGTAGCTGTATTGTCAAAAATTTATGAACAAGACACCTTCGTGTAAAGGAAAGGCCGGGCTTATTGTGAACCTTTGGTAGCGTCCACAACAGTGATCTTGAGCTAGGCTTTGGTTGAAGCCTTGAAGGTGATGTCATGATGTTGCTGAGACACGTTTCTGCTTTGGTTCTTTCTGTGGACCAGCTGAAGGGTCTATATTCCACGGCTTATAAGAGCAGTTCAATGCTAATGCCGGATTCTCTTGTGGATGTAATTTCTTTTGGTTAAAGAAAAGGAGCTCTTTCTGCTCTATGTTCCCAGAATTAACGCATAATTTAGCGATTGAACATTCTCGTTGAATTTTTGTTTTCTAGAGTTACCTGATGGCTGTTTCAGCAATTCGAATGCTCCATCAAAGGAGAATCATACCCCATATAATCAAAGTGACATTGTAGAGCTGGGGCTTAAATTTTCGGCCTGATCCACTTTACTCCCTCGTCCATAAAGCGGGATCCTAAATTGGATTCCAATTACTCAGAGGAGCCGCCGAATGACCTAACTCTAAGTGCTCAACATTCAGGTGTCAAATGCCCAAACAAACAAAAAGCAAGTGTCTCGCCCAAACAGCCGAGAGAGAGAGAAGAAACCCAAGCATAGTTAACCAAGAGTAAATTAATCAATAATATAAATAATATATTCTCTTGCTCTCAATTAAAAAAAAAAAAAATTCTTGAGTAACTGCGCTTTGGCTTCTTATTTTTTTAATGAGCTTAGGGGACATTCTGGGCTACAGCATTTCTTTTCTGTTGAGTGGTGCTTGGACTCCATCTATAAACGTCCTTGTTACCTTAACCAGTAACCCTTGTTTGAGAAAGTTGGGTGGTTGTCTGGAGCTCTTTCCTTAAAATTTTCTCTCTTTTTACATTTTGTTGAGCTCATGGAATACATGATCTATGGCACTGTTGAGAATACTAAGTGCTTACTTGACCAAATTGTTGCTAGAATGGAGATTTTATTTTGTTTGAGATAATGCCCTCCACAAATCTCATGCTGGGCAATCCCCTTGGAATACAATACACTAACTTCTTCTACACACACACACACACATTTTTTTAAGGACTTGTAAGGAAGTAGTCCACTGTGCTATATCTGAATATCCGTGAAATTCCTTTTCACCATTTGCGTGGACTTCCAAAATATTGGTGACAAGATGTTTCGAGATTAATTATGCCAACGCTTCCCTACTTTCTGTTTCAAGTGCATTCGGCTGTTTCTGAAATGAATATATATATGGTTTTTGATCTCGCTTGATGTCTAACGATTTGATTACTTTTTCTTCTCTCATCGGTTGAATTATCGTACGGAGGTCTGAAGCGAATACTAGTTTGTGAGAGCATCACATTAGAAGTAAGAGGACCTCAATCAGTCTCTCTTTTCCAGTCTTCCAAACTTAGCGTCACCGTGAATGGAAGTCCCATTGATAAAGCAGGGAAAGCTTCTTTCTGGCCGCTATGGCGTTCCCATACGTGTTTCTGGACCCGCATCCATCGGTGCCAGGTCTTAGATCACTAACATTGAGACAACTTTCTTATCCAAGGATATATGATCGAGTTGCCACCGCTGGACGGGCTAAGCTAGAGACACACACACACACACACACACACACACACACACACACACATATATAAAAGATAAAATTGTACTATATTAAGCTAAGTTCGTTGAATCATGATGTCATTAGTCTCTTTCGCCATCGTAAAGCAAACACTCGAGCACATTTCTTTCGATGCGCTCTTAGTTGAGGAATGCTGGCAGGCGCAGCAGTCACTTTGGGACAGCTGCTCGCAATTGGCAAAACTCGTGGCAGAGAGGTGTCAGTCACGTTACCCTTTAGTTTTTCTCCAGTTTTAATGGGTTACTGAGTACTCAAACCAGCGGTTAATGTCCCTGTTAACTAAGAGTTCCATTATAAATAGATAAATAAATACAATTAATCGCGGACTCAGATCACTTTATTATATTATTCAGTTTTAATCCTGAAATAATGGGCGAACGATTTATAAGAATAGAGATACTTAGAGTAGTAGCCAATAATTGATAGCCATGCTTAATAAAAATGAAGGGCAAATTGTAATGCCTTCATTCATCGACACCACCACCAAGTGGTCTTTGACTGACTCTTTAAGATAACTGCAATGTATCGGATTAAGGAAATGCAAAGCTACACTACACTGGAAATGGAAAAGAAATCAATCGGTTCAAAGAGCAGTAGTTCATGGTGGTGGTGCTATAACAAACAGAGTTAAAAAGTGACCTTTAATCGTGTTCTAGTTTGAAGATGCACAATTTGGTCAACGCAGCAGCCGCTATCATTGACTTCTCGCGCCCCCAAGATCCCATGGATACGAATCTGTTTGAAGCCTCAAACACACGTGAAAGAGAAGAGCAGCTAAACACGAGATCGAGTTCGAACCATTCATTTAAAGTATAACTTTTCATTAATTATCAACTTTGTTTTAAATAGACGATTAGAAGCCTATTCAATGAGCCCAAAATTTGTTTGAAACATTTTTTCATTTAAAAGAAAATGCGGGAAAAGGCTTTTTTTTTTATTATTTTTCTTTTTTTTTTTGGGGGGGGGAACAAATGGGAGCCGCAGTTGGGAGGGTCAATTAGATTTGGTTAAACAAAATATTATGGTTGGCTGGGCGACGGCTAATACTGACAGGGCTGCACAAGGCAACCCAGATGGTGCAGCCGCTTCTGGGTAATTGGTCAGGGGGTTTTCTCTGTAAATTAGGCCAGCGCACTGCCTTCGTGGTAGAAATTTGGGGTCCCCACCATGCGTGGAATGCAGGTGTCAAAAGAGTCGTGCTTGACATGGACTCCAAGGCTGCTTTAGGGGCCATCAACCAGAGGCATTTGGGCACCCATCCCCGAGCCAGTACGCACTTGATGCGTGTGGAAAGCTATTGAGGAGGGAACGAGAGATTAGAATTAATTATGTTTACGGGGAAGGCCAATAGACGGACTGGTTTACTTCTCTTGCATTGCAACAACAGCGTTTGGGTTCCTGTGCTCTTCACCAGCCACCAAATGGCTCTGTTTCATTGCCTTGGGAGGTTATGTGTGGTGTTGCTTGGCCACCTCTAGCTGCTATTTAGTTTTGGGTTTTTGTTCCCTCCATTTGACCATTAAAAAAAAAAAAAGAAGGTTAAAAAGATTTCTGGCGTCAAAATTCATACTTTGGGAGAATCCGAGAAAAGTTGACTCAGCATCCCTCCACGTGAAGCTTTTGTGGCCAATCAACGGCCCACTTAACATAAGTGTAACCTTAGGACCACGTAGAATCTCTATGTGGACATTTGATTTAAAATACCATGCACCAACGTTCTTACTGCCCCTTCGCATTAGGACAGCACTACGCATTTGGTTTGCCATATGGCCCAACGGAACTATGAGGAAGCTGAAGATGAAGAGTCTTCTAAGATTTTCTTTATTGGACTCTAGATGCTCTGCTTCGGTTTGGCCGCTCAGAAAGAGGAGAGGTGCATGATCAACGGCGTATTAAGGAATATCAGCAATTTGTTAAAAGTTAACAAAAGAAAAAAAAGAATAGAATCGGAAGATGAAGGGTTTATACTCGAAATGAGTTACAATGCAAGTCTGCCTCATTTTTTTGAATTGTGTCCAATCGCCGACGAGGACCACCTGGGATACCTTGTCCAAACCTATTTATCACCAAAAACAAGCATCGATATGATTTTTATTGATTTTTTAGTCTATCTTGGTATATGATTTAGAAAAATTTTTTTTGAGGGTGCGAAGTACCGAAAATGATTGCCCCATCAGCCCATTTAATGATTATATCTTCGAGGTAAAAAGTATATGGACAAAGAATATGTTAGAAGAAATTAAAGTAAATTGGTATGATGGGTCTCAAGAGGTTATATATGTAATTTTAAATTTTTTTTTTTTCTCAAAATTACACGATATATAATGATGATGATAAAATATACTAAAATCATTATAGAAGTGTGTGACTAGTTCTCAAAAATAAAATAAGACATCATTGTGCATTTTATTATAGTTCTTGCACATTTAATTTTTTAACGAAAACTTAAAATTTTCACAAAAAAAAAAAAAAAAAATCCAATGTTACACTTGCCAATTTACTGCACCTCTTTTTTTTTTTTTAAGCAAAATTTCTCTGTTGCGTGTGCCAATGTCCATATTTTTTAGGGGACAAATTTTGTACGAACATTTGAATTTGTAAAACGAAAAAGGCTCTTGTAAGGAGTGCGAGGAGGCACGGGGCTGTGTGTCACGGGTTGCTTCTGTCCGCGCCACTCTCACGTTGTCAAGAAAGAAGAAGGGACCTTGACTATACAAGTGGGTGTTTTTAACAGACTGTTTTTTTAAGGAGAAAGTAATGACCTTGTTGCTCTCTTTCTCCGTCCTTGTATACAAGGATAACCCAGTACCCATTGGGCAGAGGAATAAAGTCCTTAATCTACGCTTACCAAAGGTCAGCTAACCACTGAGATTAAGAGAGAAATTGTAGAAGTTGTTGTAATTAGTGAAAAGATTACTAAATTTAGTCAATTATATATTATATTTTATTATTTAATATTTTGATGTACCTATATACTTAATTAATATAATTATTTGTAAGATAAATATTATTTTTATTTAAATTTAAATTAAATTAACAATTATGTAAAAAAATTATTAAATTTTTATTTATAAAAAGATAATAGATAAAATTTTAAGTAATATCAAGGAAAAAAATAAAAATAATTATAAAAATTTTAAATTGATAGAAATTTATAATTTGTCAACTTATGTCATCTACTTTATAGTTTTAGGGGAAAAAGAAAAAAAAAAAACAGTAGATTTGGGTTAAGGCGTATTGATTGGTCAACTAGTAGAAAACAGAAAAGAAAAATGGAAAATAAATAAAAAATTTGGTTTGATTTATTGGATTGTAGTTAATTGGATACCAAAGAAGTTAAAAGGAAAAAGAAATAAAAAATTTAAATTAATTAACCATATATCAAACAAGTTTTTAAATTATGAAAAAAAAAAGTTTTTAAGTTAAAAAAAATTACAAAAATTTTAAATTGATTAACTTAATTAGTAGTTACACTTAATTGAAGGTATTTCAAGTGTTAAAAGTCTTAGTGTTGTAAAAATTATGAAAAATTCAGGTTAATAGACATTATTAGCAATTGTGATTAATTAATGAGGCTAAAAAAGTAAAAAAATATAAGCCTAAAAGAGTTACAAAGGTTATGGTCATCAATACCTTAAAAACAAAATTTCTTATTTTAGAAATTAATTTTTTTTTTAAAAAATAAATATCTAATAACTAATATTTTGTCTTTATCTATATAAGACAATTATAGAACTCTTTTATAATGTATAAAGAAAAATATAAAAGACTTTGTATTGTATTGAGCAAAGTAATAGATTGAATAAAAGAGAAAGAGTTCTAAAAATAAAAAGTTAAGATTGTAAAAAAATAAAAGTAATCTAGTTAAAATTGTGATAGGGTAAAAATATTTTTTTGAAAAATAATATAGAGCAAAAGTTTTTAAATTAGGAGGGACCGTTAATTTTTATAAAAATTTTACAGAACCTTTTGTTATAATTAAGATCAAAGTAATTTAATATAAATAATTGTTTTCACTTTATAAAAGAAAAAATAGTTAATTGAGCTTAATTTTTAAAAGACAAGTTTTAAGGAGTTGAATAATTATAAATTTTTAGTGTTATGTATTGCTAACATTAATATGGGTGTTGAAATTCTAACAATGCTTATTTTGATTATTAAGATATTGATAGGAATGGTGCAATATTGTTTTTAAAAGTATTGATTTTATATTTTTATATACTTGAATAGGTTTTATTTTTGATTGGTGTAATTCATGTTTATTTAATTTCTCTTATTATAAGATAATGAAGTTAATAATGATAATGAAAGTTGAATAAATAATTTTAACTTCAATTATTAGGATTTATAAATCAATGCAAATAGAGTTGTTTTAGTAGATGTATGCATTATAGTTTGGTAAGTATATAATGCAAATGGTAGTTTATCGTAAAATTTTGTAGATTTTTGTAGGTAATAATTATTTTAATAATTTATTTAAAAGTTTTATATGCATATATTTTTAAATTTTAAATTTTTTAATTAATTATATCACTTATTTTATCATTTCTTTTTGATTATTTCATCATTATTTTTAAGATTTATGATTGAGTGAAAATTAAACAATTAAATTTATTTACCTAACTTATCTCCTCCGAAATTACTCTAAAAACTAAAACTAATTTGCAAGTAGACTCCTAAAGTCATAATTAGATTTTACGAGAAATAGTGAATTAGCTTATATTGTATAGTTTGATGTCTAATAAACTACATAAAATATATAATTAGTCACTGTTTAGTGAGATTGGGTACAAAGCCCCCCCTCTCTAACGGAAAATTTTAAAAGAATCTCTCTCTCTCTCTCTCTCTCTCTCTCTCTCTCTTAATAACTAACGATTAACAATTGATTATTTCTGAATCTTAGAAAAAAGGTAATTAATCAAAAGATACATCCAAATATGTCATGCAAAAGGAGCACTTGGACTTAGTCCTTGATTGTTTTGATGACTACAAAGATAAACAAGAGAGAGGTTTCGTAGCGTCCCTCTTACATCTAATAGCCCATGTACATATGACCCACGAAAACAAAGTACAGCGTTACAGCTAATTGTTTTAGGAACGAGTGATGGGTTTAACGAATCGTTTTTACTATTTTTATGCTTAGAACTTACTCAATTATTGCGGGCAATTGTTTGCAATTACAAATCATAAGATTTGACCACGTTGACAGCTCACTGGGGAGAGGGGAGGGGGGGGGGGGGCGCATGCATCCACGAGCTTAGGGCACGTATAGATAACAACATAATGAAGAGTCTAATCACTTAGCTTTTACATTGTGGTCTTAAGCCAACGATTAGGTGCCAAATAATTTTCCTTTCTTATCAAAATGAACGGAGGGAATTGGAAAGAGCAGAAGCATTCCCATGTTTGAGTCAAGCTGAACCATGCATTTATATTTTGCACAATTATTGTTGCTTGTTGGGTCCTTGCATTGGGTGCCCACAGGATCCATTTATGAAAGATCCAATTAATGTTGGACAAGTAGCCTTCTTTGTTAAAGCATTGCATTAGCCCCTTGCATCAAAATACAAGAAACAGAATTTGATTTGGTAAATGCTGCTAAATGCTTTTAAATCAACGAAAAACTTACATTGACTCATTAATATAGACTCATTCAACATGTAAACTTAAATATTGGATTATTATGACTATTAATTATATATTCTTAAATTTATTAACAAAAACAAATGTAAATGTGTATATATATATATTTTCTCGGTAACGGGAGTTAGTGCTGGAAACATGTTAAGTTGGCGAAATTTATATAATGACAACTATTTAAATGCTACCAAAGCTGGAACAAAAGCATTGGTTAATCCCACAATCAAATTGTATGAAGTTCAAATAGTGAACTTGTTTTTAGCTAAAGCTTCAAATCTAAATCATCATAAAATATTAGCACCAATTAAACCATATTCAGCGAGAGGCATACAACATAGAAAAAGAGTACGGTCGATTTGGGGGGTTGGGAAGTCAAAGATGCCTTCATTGAATTGCATTGGTCTTTTTTTTTTTGGTTTTTTTTGTTTGTTTTTGTTTTTGGCCAACAGGGTTTGAATAGGAGCCAGCATCTTTCTCCCAAAAAACATTCTGCAACTTTAATGCTAAAGACAAAGTGATTGCCTAGAAAGCAAAGCAGGGGTAAAATCGGGAGCTGGAGACAGAGGTGGAATAATGGTGGGGGAAATGAAGAGATATCAGTGACATTTAATGCAGGGCACGTTTACACTAAATGCAGCAATAAGTGCAGAATTGCTGGATTGCAAAGAGCTCGTACCTTTGCTTTTAATTTGGTTGCTGGTTGCGGAACTAAAAGCTGAGTGAGTAAGATACGGAGCAGGGAAAAAAAGGAGAGAAATTTAATAGTAGTTGGTGAGCAAGTGACCATTTTGGGAGAGGGGCCGTTGGAGCTCTTCTTACCTTTGCTTCTACCTTCTTTGTCCTTTGTGGTTTGTGGTTTTTGGTGGGTGGCTCTGTTCTTTGTTGGATTCTGGTTCTTTGGCATATTGCCCTGTTTACTACCAGCCGGTTTGCTTCTTTTTTTCCCCGGGGGGAGGGGGGGCGTTGAAGGAAGGTTTTCTTGGCAAACCATTTATTTATTTATTCATTTTGAAATACAAAAAAAAAACAAAAAGAAAAAAAAGGGGGAATTTAAAATATGTGATTCTGTTGCTGGAGATGCCTTTGAATCTGGGTTTTGTGTCTTTTGGTGGGGTTGGCACCTGGGGTTGTCTTTAATGATGTAAGACCAAGCTTCAATGCGGTGGCGTTGAGTTTGAATTAGAACCCGCAAGTTATGGGCTCTTAAAAGGATGATAAAGGTACGGTTTTGCTGATCAGCGTTTAAAGTTTGGTTCTAATCAGATAAATATTTCCCTTTGTATTCATCTCTACCTTTATTCTCTTTATGACCAGTCCGTTGATGCTACAAAAGAAAGGAATCAATCTGTTTGATGTTTTCGAATGTTTTCAGGTCATAAAGTGCCAAAGTTTGGAATGTTGCTCAGTCTCTGCCCCTAGCTGACAGCTTCGTTTTCAATTTCAAAGTCTTCGCTTTTGCCCTTTATTTTTATTTTATTTTATTTTTTGTGTTTGAACTTGCACTGGTTAATCTGCTTTGTGCTTATTCGTGTTGGCGAGGTTCATTTGTAGAGAGAAAGAAGGAGAGAGAGAGAGGAGAGAGGGGAGGGACATTCATGCATCTCTCAATATGGAAACCAATAACCCATTGTGCAGCTCTGTTGGTGGACAAGAAGGGAAGAAAGAGAGACGGCTCTTGTTCTCGTTCTGGTTTGACTGTGCTCCGTCAATTGCAAGAAAACAAGCTGAGGGAGGCTCTTGAGGCAGCGTCTGAAGATGGGTATCTGGCAAAGTCCCATGACATTGATGCTGAGGCTTCTCCAAATCAAGAGCGGACTATTATTGGCAGGTCAAGATCTCTTGCTAGGCTCCACGCCCAGAAGGAATTCTTGCGTGCCACAGCGCTTGCCGCGGAGAGAACCTTTAGCACCGAGGACTCAATCCCTGATCTCCTCGGTACTTTCTCTAAGTTCCTCACCATGTATCCAAAATTTGAGTCAACAGAAAAGATTGATCATTTGAGGGTTGATGAGTATGGGCATCTGTCTGATCCTTCATCAAAGGTATGCCTTGATTATTGTGGCTTTGGGCTCTTTTCTCATCTACAAACTCAATTATATTGGGAATCATCTGCATTTACTTTGCATGAGATCACTGCAAATTTGAGTAATCATGCTCTCTATGGAGGTGCGGATAAGGGTAGCGCAGAACATGATATAAAGGCTAGGATTATGGATCATTTGAACATTCCTGAGAACGAGTATGGCCTTGTTTTTACTGTTAATAGAGGCTCTGCATTCAAATTGCTGGCCGAGTCATATCCATTCCAGACCAATAAGAAGTTGCTGACCATGTTTGATCATGAGAGTCAGTCTGTGAATTGGATGGCTCAGTGTGCCAAGGAGAAGGGAGCTAAGATCTACAGTGCATGGTTTAAATGGCCTACCTTGAGGCTATGCTCTAGGGAGCTGAAGAAGCAAATTTCAAATAAGAAGAAGAGAAGGAAGGATTCTGCTGTCGGGCTCTTTGTGTTTCCAGCTCAATCTAGGGTAACTGGGGCCAAGTATTCTTACCAGTGGATGGCACTCGCTCAGCAGAATAACTGGCATGTATTGTTGGATGCTGGGGCGTTGGGCCCTAAGGATATGGATTCACTGGGGCTTTCCTTATTCCGGCCGGATTTTATTATTACATCATGCTATAGGGTGTTTGGGTCTGATCCTACTGGGTTTGGGTGTCTCTTGATCAAGAAATCTGTGATGCCAAGCCTGCAAAATGAGAGTGGCCGTACTGGATTGGGTATGGTGAGGATACTGCCAGTTTTTCCTCAGTACTTGGGTGATTCCATGGATGGTATCGATGTCTTGGCTGGAACTGGAGAACACACGATCAGTGATAATGAAGAAAATGTAGCAGAAACACATGGGAGGTTGCAGATGCCTGCTTTTTCAGGTGCATTCACTTCTAACCAAGTCAATGACGTGATTGAGACTGAGATGGTACATGATAACAACTCAGATAGGGATGGGGCAAGCACCATATTTGAGGAAGCTGAGAGCTTTTCAGTTGGTGAGGTCATGAAAAGCCCAATTTTCAGTGAGGATGAGTCACCAGAAAATTCATACTGGATTGATTTGGGTCAGAGTCCATTAGGGTCTGACAATTCTGGGCATTTGAACAAAGAGAAAACAGCTTCTCCCATACTTGCATCGTGGTTTTCTGGCAAGAGGAACATTAAGCAACATTCTCCAAAGTCAAAATCAAAATCAAAATCCTCAAAGAGAACAACGCATGATGCCAATCAACCAAATCTAAGAATGCATGAAGATCCTGTCTCTTTTGATTCAGCTGTATTATCAGTGTCTCAGGAGCTTGATGGTGCCAGGGAGATCCTCAAAGAAGAACAAAATCATAATGGGGAAAAATTTGCTGATTCTATGCATGCTGGAGAGATTCAAGTGGAAATTGAAAGCAGCAAAGGAGCAAAACTGGGGAAGCATAAGTTGATTCCTACCATGAATGGTTTCAGGCCTAAGAACCAGATTGGTAACCTTAAGTACAATAACCTTGAAAGTGCTTTACCATCAGAGATTAGCCAAGAAACAAAAGAAAGTGCTATAAGGAGAGAAACGGAAGGCGAGTTTAGACTGTTGGGAAGGAGGGAAAAAGGTAGGTTTTTTTGTTTAGAAGAAGTAGATCGAGTTGCTAGCATAGGCCAGAGGGCATCTTTTAGTGTGGAAGATAACCAAAGACAAAATTTGAATCACTTTGAGCCAGCAGAGGCATCAATAGATGCTCATGATGGTAATGAATCCCTAAGTGATGAAGAATATGACGACGAAGAAGAGTGGGGAAGGAGGGAGCCTGAGATTATTTGCAGGCATCTGGATCACATCAACTTATTGGGACTCAACAAAACTACTCTCAGACTCCGTTATCTCATCAACTGGCTGGTCACTTCCTTGCTTCAGCTCCAATTTCAACCTTCTGATGGAGTTGGATGGCCTCTTGTACAGATATATGGTCCTAAGATCAAATATGAAAGGGGAGCTGCTGTAGCTTTCAATATGAGGGATTGCGTTTCAGGACAACTAATTCACCCAGATGTAGTCCAGAAGTTGGCTGAGAAGCATGGAATCTCTTTGGGAGTTGGTATTCTTAGCCATGTAAGGATAGTCGACAGCCCAAAGCAGCATTGCGGAGGATTTGATGTTGAAGACGCAGCATTATGCAAGCCAATGGCTAATGCCCGCCAAGACGGTAAGAATGTATTTTACCGTGTTGAGGTTGTTACTGCATCTCTAGGATTTCTGACCAACTTTGAAGATGTTTATAAGATGTGGGCATTCACTGCTAAGTTCCTTAACCCATCATTTCTTGAGAAGGGTAGATCATCAACAGTTCAAGAGCGTTCAGAAATGTAGGATTTGGAGGCTTGCATGAATTTTTCCTTTTTTATATTTTCTTTCGAGGAAAATGTGGACATGTCAATGGTGTTTTGCAATCCATAGTGGCGGATATATTCACAATGCTGGAGTCGATATCTGGGACTTTAGATTTGGTAGGAGATACTGGGCCTACTGGTGAAGTATGCAAAAGGTATGGCTTTTCTTCATGAATCTGTTATATTACTGTTGTACCTTGGAATGTAATTTTGGGAATGTAGTTTGGTGTTCCTTGTGTTCACTTTCATGTAGAGTTTGTCCCGCATCATCATTTCAGTTCAGGCAATCTTTTAACTTCTTCACGACGAAGTACATAATGGAAATGTTGATGAAGTTACAATTTCAAATTTCTTGCATGATGCAGCTTCCACTGCATGTGCAGAGGAGATGCACATGGCGGTACAACGTTGACTATCCGTATGTGGGCTTGCTCTTTTTGCTTTTTCCATAACCACCCCATGAAATGCAAGTTGTTTCGGAGAAATTTCTGACTGCTATTACGCAAATGGAAGCCTTTGAAAACAAGACTACCAAGTCCATTCCCACCATTCCGCATAGTGCTTCTCTTCCTTTTGTCTTCTTATGGTGTTTTATTCAAAGATAAATTGATTCTAGATTCTTAGTTGATTGACGCTATTTATTAGAACTGAAATTCAGCGGCCATCCTTTTTCTCAAAAAAAAAAAAAAAAAAAAAGTAATTTTAGACATTGTTTGACATGGTTACATACGTTCAATATTCATCCATTGATGTGACAATATCAAGTAATTTAGTAACACTAATGATATTAACGATCTCACAATGCTTAAATAATTAATAAAGATTTGGCACATAATTATGATTATTAATTTTGTTGAATTTCTTGGCTAAGTTGGCACGGGGATCTCTCGTAAACTTTTTGTTTAAAATTATGCCACGGAGGTAATGTCTGCCTTTTGTTTTTGGACCTCACGAGAATACTCATGCATTGTAACGTTTTTAATTTATTTACTAAGTTTATGTTTATGACATGTTAAAGGCTGATGTGTGAATTTAAACAAAACAACTATGGAAATACTTGCACGGAGAGACATAGAAATAAATAAAATAAATTATGGATGAAAACGTAAAAGAACTCATGAACCCGCCTCCAATCTTGCTGTCATGACAACCAATCACAGTCACATTCTATCCTGAGGAAAGTATTCATAACATCAGGTGAATCAATTTTTGGCTAGAAATAGTTATGCCCAAAAGAAAAATTCAAACTTATATTTTATTAATAGTTCCTTAATTTGATTAGATAAAAGAAATAAAAAAAAGATAATTATTTAGAATATATTTAATATTATTCTCGAAATTTCAGATTTTAATTTTAAAAAAAAGTTGTGGCTTATAAAAATTAAGAGAAAAAAAAAAAAGGAAAAAAGAGAGCAAATAAACTATTGCAAACTAATAACACAACATTGGAGGATCCCCCTGATGTGTAAGATGCTTCGAATGTTCATGCTTGCGACCGTAGGCCACACATAGTAGAAAAAAACAACAAAAAATTTCCTTGGATATTAGAAAGTTGATAAAGATATGGTTGTAATCATGAAGATGTCTAAATTGGGCCGGAATTGGATGCACCAAATGGTAAGAGGATCAGCTTCTTCGCCTGTAAAAAGAATGTTACTGACGTGTTTCTTCATTTCGGATAAAAAAAAAAAAAAAAAAAAAAAGAGAAAACGAGGAGGTTTCCTTTGTAATTGCCATATAATATTTGTCTACCCCATTGTATAGAAAGATTGGGTAACACAAAAAGGGAAGACAACACAAAAATTCACATAGCACGACGCTATTCTTCTGTTTTTTTTTTTTTTTTTTTTTGGGTCTAAAATGAGAGTCATATAGTTCATATATGCATAGGAGAAGGAAGATGAAGAAAATAGGATTCAAGTCCTATTTATTACCTTAACACTCATTAATCGGCTGGGAGTTTAACCTTTGGTATCTACTCACTAACTAAATTATTCTGGCACAAAATTCCGTAAGATTCATCAAG
This sequence comes from Rhizophora apiculata, assembly GCA_037832385.1. NCBI lineage: Eukaryota > Viridiplantae > Streptophyta > Magnoliopsida > Malpighiales > Rhizophoraceae > Rhizophora > Rhizophora apiculata. The sequence goes on along the minus strand of CM075430.1, from coordinate 75,345 downwards.
CACTTCGAAGGGAGAACAACTGGGTCAGTTTCCTTGATAGGCCCTAGTGGACACGTTTGGACAGTTGACTTGATCCAGCACAATGACGATTGTTTCTGGAGCATGGATGGCCTACAACTGCGCGGCATCATCTCAAGAATCTGGTGACCTTTTGGTTTTCAGATATGATGGCAACTTGTGCTGCACTGTGCAAGTATTTGATCAAAGTGCTTGCGAGAAAGAATCTGCCTTTTATTCCAAATTTAGTGAAGATCTTAGCAGGTCTTGTAAAAATTTGGAACATAAGCGAGAAAGGGAAGAAGAGGCTTCGTCTCTAGATAACAATAACTATGAATCCATGCCAAAAGAGGCTAAGGGGAGATGTCTTGACCTTCTTTCAGAATGCCAAGATGCAAGTTTAAACCAGACAGCCAGGCAAATTTGCATTTTTACAATTTATTTATGTTTAATCGCAGCAATCCTTTAAAACCCGTGTAGTGTTAAGTAGTTTGCACTCATTTAGTTAGTTTCCTATTGTTAAAGTGAATAGAACTGTGGATTATAAAATGGGGCAGTGACTATGAGTCAAAAGAACGCAGAAGCATTGCCTGCTGGTTTCAACTATACGGGTCTGGGATCATAAATGATGCTGAGTTCCATGAAGTTTGCATTGCCTGCTGGTTTCTATTGTTCCCCAACCTTCACTGGGGTTTCTTAACAACCGTGCGATATCAGATTGATCTTTGAAAATATTCTACAAGTCTATTCATTGACTTGGTGGTGCTCATGATGCAGAAAATCCCTCCCAGTTTTCCGCAGCATATCTTCCCGGCTGCAAAACGGAGATTCTCTTCTGTAATCTACAAAGGGAATATTGGAGTGCGAATTCTGTACCAGATTCAAAAGGGAGAACAGTGCACACTTTTTTGTGGAGGATGGATGGCATCGTTTTGATAATGATGTTCAGATTGGGGTATCTGCTTGTTTGAACTTGTTAGCCAGTCTGAAATGCATGTGCACATGCCTATGGTTGGACAGAAGGCACGTGAATATCAGTGTGGTAAATCAGCAGTTACCGAAGAAGAAAATTATAATTTGTGGAAACTTGTTTAATTTCCTAGTTTTAGAGCTTACCATGCTAGGTCTCTGTTGTGAACCCGGAGGAGCTAGTTATGCAAACACTACATATAAGCCTGACATAATTCGAAAAAATGGGTTGCTTTTGGCCTGATAACTTGCAATTCCTTAAAACTTTGATGGCATTAACTTAAATTGGATGATTTAAATATCAGTCCTGGAGTCTCTTGTCTTTGGTTTCAACTAACTCATGTGTCCTTTCGCAGCTTCATATAACAATAATTCTTTTCCCTCTGTCTCCCTTGCCTGCACACGATTATAGAATATAATTTAATTGTCAGTATTGTGATCCATATTTGCATTTTCCTGCAGAGTGGGCGGGCCTCTTTTCGTGCCTTTACAGGATTAATGAAGGAGACAATTGCATTTATGATTTAGGAAGGCAACAGAGACTCTTTTTCACTTTCAAGGAATAAAAGATTCCTCTAGAAGTGCGGGGATGGGTATCCCTTGTTGCATTCTAAGGTATCCATTTTGGCTTTATGATTCCTATGTCACGGAATTGCTTTGGAGTTTTGCTCGTACGGTTGAAAAATATGCTTCGGCTAAAAGCATAATTTTTAAAGTTATTTAGTTAACTATATAAATCTAGACATTATTAGATATTATTAGTACCAATAACATATAAAAATAAAAAATAAAATATTAAGATATAAACTCTAAATTATACATTTTAAAAATAATAATAGAAAAAAATAAAATATTAAAAATAATAACTAAAAATAAAATATATTAAATTTATATAATTTAGTTAATTTAATATATATAAATAAAAAAATATTATTAAAGTAAAAAATATAAAAAAATAAAAATTTTTTTAGAGTTTAATTGACAAAAAGTTAAATAATAGATTAAAAATTTCTAAAATTTTATTTTTTAATTTTAAAAAAAATTATATTACTCTTTATTTATAAAAAAAAGTTAATTAACTTTATTCCATATCTTGTCATAGAAGTTTAATCACCAATTTAACAAATCACCGTATTAACTTAAGTCTCATATGTAGATATAGTTACAATACTTCCACATTTTTCATGAGTTCTGAGAACACTTTTACTAGTTTTTAACAACTTCTCCTTTATAGTGTACTTGTAAGAAAGAGTATCAAGTGTTCTTAAAGAGATGATTTTTTTTTTTCAATTTTAAAACCATTATGAGTATTGATTCTAATCACACTAATTTTAGTAATTTTATAAATTATATTATTACCCATTATAATAATTTTATATTTAACAGATTTGTAAGTAGAAAATTAGTTATTATTAAGACATGTATGGTATGTGTAATTAGAATCCAAAATCTATTCAATGTTAATTTATTATTAGTAATGAAAATAATTCTTTCACTTTTATTTTATATAATACTAACTTGAACTAACTATTTATTTTTATCCTTATCTTTTTTTTTTCTTTCATTTTATCTTTTAACTTAAAATAATAAACATTAATGTACTTTTTTTTATAATAATTATATATTAAATTTTTATATTTATTTTAAATCTAAATTTAGATCTCTGACTATTTATATTTCTCATATATAATTTGTTATAAATCATCAAATTATTAGTTTGACTATTACTACTTTGACCAATTATATCCCTATCAATTTGGTTTTTTAACTTCAATAGATTTAATTTGTCTATAAGAAATAATCTTTTTATTATAAAATATTATTTTTTTTAAAATACTTAAATAACTGAGAAAAAATAATATAATAATAATAAAACTTGATTCTCATCCTCAACATGAATATCCATATTATTTAAATTTATAAATAAAAAATCAAATTTACCAAAATATTATAATATAAATGATCTTTTAAACATACAAAATATATATAAATTCTATTTAAAAGAAAATTTATTCTCTATTATTTTTTTTTTAACAATTATCTGAATAGTTATTTTTCTCAAAATCTCATTAGAAAAATTGAAGATGACATATGATTTGACCTTTTTGTAAAAGCCAAAATCTCATTATGTCAATGCCATTCTTAAATCAGCATGATCTCTACATTTATTTACCACATTATGAAATTAACACTCCAATCGAATTTTTTGAAATAATATTTAGTTATTTTCATAATAATTATTTTTTAGGTAAATAGACTCTGATACTAATTTATTAAGTGATAAATTTTAAATTATATCTTTTAAAAAACTAACAAAAAATAAAATAAAAGATTAAAAAGAATAATTAAAAATAAGATATATCAAATTAATTTAATTTATATTTATATATATAAAAAAATAAATATTATTAAAATAAAAAATATAAAAAATAAAAATTTTTTACCGTGTCTAATTAATAAAAAATTAAATAAAAAATAAAAATAAAAAAATTTTAAAATTTTATTTATTAATTTTAAAATAAATTATATTATTTTTTATTAAAAAATATAAATTAATTTTATTTAAAATTTTAAAATAAAATTTTAGACATTAATTTAATTTAAAATTTATTATGTTAATTAAGATAACAGCAAGAAAAAGGAGAAACACACGACAAAATCAAATAAAGAGGTGATGTGTCGTTGTGATGACAATTTGAAGTCTCACGACACCGATTCCTTCCTTGTACTAATACGTCATTTTAGACATGACGACACATTTTCATTCCGTTTGCATTCCAAAGGAGCTGTCGGGTATCTGGATCTATCGGCACAATAGTCATAAACCAAATACTTTGCTCTCGCGCGCCCATACGCTGCCTTGAATTTTGGATCAAGCGTCCAGTAGTTCGGTTCATTCCAGAAAAATTTGGAGGAGTAACATCTCTGATCAACTGGGTTTCCAGAGGCGCAACCTTCAATACCAAATCCCTGGTAGCTGGCTACAAATGGTGCTTGAGACCAAACAGCTCGATGTTGAGGACAAGACCACTTTGCAAACCATATGGTTGCCTTCACTTGCAAAGGTTGCTGGGGATAACCTACGCCTATATCGGTGTTGTTCTTGAACACCCTGATGGGAATTCCATCCACAAAGAACCTACGAAATTTAAATTTAATTTGATTGAAAAATTAGAAGTGTCAATCAAAATGATGGGAGAGAGAGAGCGAGAGAGAGAGAGAGAGAGATAGAGTTTGTGTGCAATGGTGCTTACACTACTTGATGCTGATTCCAGAGAATCCCGTAATCGTGGAATTCTGCAGTGGGATCAAACCAAAGAGCCACCTTTTGTTCTCTGTTTCCAACGTTGTTTGTAAATACATTTGTTTGCAATATATAAGGCCGTCCTTTGCCACCATAAAATTCCAAGTCCAGTTCGTCATGCTTCTTCGAGGACGAGGTCAGCTACCAAAAACACCGAGGGCTATATCAGTACTATTCCCAACAATTATAACATTCAGATGAGCGAGCGAAACAAAAATTGTTCACACAACTTCTTACATAGAAACTTGTAAGGAGGCAGCGAGTATCCCTCGCGGGTAATTTAATTAGCATATGAAAGATTCCCGATGCATAAAGTTTTCGTGATCCAAATCCAGACCCTGCCAAAGTAGGCAATGTATAATAAATAATTTGCTACCACAAATATTAGAGTTCTATTTCCAAGCATCCATTATAATTAATTTCTTTGTTGGTGGAAAAGTCAAACCTGAGAATCGGTCCACTGAAATCTGAATTTCTTGATTTCCACTAGGAAAGTGGACATGATCTTTTCCATATAGGACGTGGTATTTTTGTTCGAAGGAGAGGGGATTTGGACCAGTGGCATGTCCAGGGACGATGCAAAATAAGATTAAAACACCAAGCAGAGCACTGAATTCCATTTGAAAATAAATCCCAATGTTATTAGTCTGATTTGTGTTGGTTAGCTCCTCTATATATATGTGTGTGTGTGTGTGTGTGTCGCTCGTGGTCATTTTGTCAACACCTACCACCTTTATTATTTAATTAGGACGGCATAAAGGGAAAGTTTAGATTACAATTCTCGATTTAGTACGTTGATTTTTTCTTACTAATTTCTATACTTACCATTTGAAAAAATTAGCATTGAAATTCATGGCTTCCTTACTAATTCATTGTTTAGATGACTAATAATATAGGCATTAAAAACTTTTAAAAGCGGGAAACAACAATAAAAATGGTAACTTAAAGGTGCTCATTCATTCTTTTGTTAAAACCACAACTTTCTTATTACCCATTGAAATTTTGAAAATCATTTAGGATCAATTAGTTAGTTAAACAAATGAAATTAAAAATTTAAAAATAGTTTAATCCAATTCACTTTAAAAATTATTCGACTTAAAAATTTGTAACTAAATCAATAAATTGATTTTTTTTTTGATTTTTTTAATTTCAAAAACTTATAAAAAAATAAAAAAAAAGACATATATTTTTTTTTATATTTTAATTTTCTTAAAAATAAAATTCATACTATTTTATAACTTTTTTAAAAATCATGAATTATAAAATTTTTTTTAAAAAATTATATGTATAATGTATTTATTTATATTTTAATAAAAATATATAAAATTATATATTATATTATATTAATATTTATATTTTTAAATATAAATTATTTTATTTATATTAAATTATTTTATTTTTTTAATAAAAATTATATGAAATAAAATAAAAATATTATAAATTATAATATTTTTATATAAATTTATTTAATTTAAATTATTTACATATATAAATATATTATTTTAATTAATTTTTTAATCTTATATATATATATATATATATAATTAAATTATTTAAATATTATTATATAATATAGATAATAATTATATTTTATTTATTAATATATTTTATATAATAATAATAATAATAGTATCAAAATATTTTATATATTTTATATTAAATATTAATTTTATTTATTTATAATTTGATTAATTAATTCATTAATTTAATTATTAATTTTTTGAACTATTAATTTTTAATTTTATTAATTCGATTAATCAATTCAATTTAATTTTTTAAATCTTAATTTACTTTTAATTAAAATAATTTAACCAATTAAAAGTTTAAAAATTTAAAATTTTAAATTTAATAATCAATTTAATTTTTAAAATTTTAATTTTTAACTGATATATTGACTTTAATGCAACTTATGAGCATTCAATGTTGGACAGCGAACTTAGAATATGGTTGCCGATTAAAACCAATTTGAATAAGTTGGCAAAATGGAAAAGGATAAAACTAAAATTAAGTTAGAGGACGTGTCATGCTAATAGACTAGCATATATTGTAAGTAAGCCCCTTGCCATTTAATCTTGGGCCAGGCTCCAAAGTTCAAATTGTCTTGCTATCATGGAGAAGGCAAGAATATACCAGATTTATATCTTAAACGGTAGATTAAACGATTAGATCTGTTTTAAACGTGGAGTCATGAAACTATGTGTCAATCGATTAGTTTAATCAGTCTAATGTAAATCCCAACATATTTAATTCCATAACCACAAGAAAGTTAATTTTTAATTCTACTTGTTTAAATCAGAAAGTTGAAAAATAAGAGTGGACAAACAGTGACTGGATTGTTAAGACGACAAATGAAATATTTATTTTTTTTTTTTTTTTCAGAAATATTTATCCATTTAAATTGATATTTCCTGTGCCCAACCCAATTGGGCCCTTGACGTTTTGTGGAGTAGGTATAAAGGTTCCATCCAAGCTGGGCTACATTTGATTTTTCAAAGAGTTTTGTGACAATGACCCATCAAGCTTTGGATCACATAGTCATCCAGATTTGTTTGTTTCCATTTCATTTCATGGTGAGCCTAAAGACATGCTTATAAAGTATGTATTGTAAATAAAAATATTATTATTAAAAATTATAAATATTTAATAAAATATTATAAAAATAATTTTTAATATATAAATTAATTATAAAATTATAATAAATAATTTATTTTATTTTTAAAATTATTATTATTTTTTAATATTTTAAATTATATATTTAATATTAAATATATTACAAATAATTTATAATGTTTATTTTATTAAATTAATTTAAATAAATAAAAAATTATATAAATTAATAATAATTAAATTATTTTTTAAAAAATTATTATTTAAAAATAAAACAAAAAAATTATAATTATTAATATTAAATAATATATTCACTTTACATATAAAAAAATTTAATAAAAAATTTATAATTATAATTGTTATAAATAATATAAATTATAATATTTTTAAAAATTATAGGATTATGATCCTTAAAAACATTTTAATGATACTTTTCTAAATTTTAAATTTTAAAAGAATTGAAATGAGAAAATTTAATTTTAAAATATGTAATTAAATAATTTTTTAAAATATAATTAAATTTAAAAATATTTTTACTCATTGTAACACATTGGTTATAATCAACTACTAAACAAGGCTTAAATAACTTTTTTTTTTTTTTTTTTTTGGCTTTCAAACACTTCATTTCTTTTCAACGTGTACCTATCTTTTTTTTTTTTTTTTTTTTTTTTTTTGTGGTTCTTAATTTTCTTTGCTACCAAACTTGCATTGGTTACAAACGATGCTGTCCAGTATATATTGGCTCAATGTGATAAAAATAAAATAAGCAAGGAGATTACGGGAATGTCTATACCTCCATAGTTCTGTATATTTGTGCAAATTAATTTTATCTCTAACTATCATTCCTTCTCCGCGTCTTCGCACGGCCTCCCATTGTTTTTTTAGGTATGTCGGATCCGGAAGATGGCCTACCATTACTTTCTTGTTAGCTAAGAACGTCGTACTATGCTTGTTGCAGGCTCGACCAATGGATATCAAGTGCCAATTGTTACATTCTCCTGCGTTTCCTATTTGCAAACTGAACCTTTTTAGTTGTTTTTTCCTTGCCAAGTGCACAATTAGAAACAACCAAAGCAGACACACATCCCTTGACTGATCTTATCTGAAATTATCATGACCATTCGATGTTGCAACGAGTACAACAAGAACATACTTACATAAATATAGATCCTCTTATTGAAAAATTTTCTTTAATTTCTCGATACCCAAAATTTGTTTAAAATCAATCTCTTTTGGTCTGAGAGGTCGACCCTCCAGCTAGAGTCACAGGCTACTGACAAAACATCGCCCATTCCCAGTATTGAACACACATCATAGGTTTTAATGAAGACAATCCAGGTTAACAATAATGTCAACGAAAACAACCAAAAAAAAAAAAACAGAGAGAGAGAAACATTGGTAAAGTAATGAGAAGCGAAATTTGTATAGAGTTCAGATCATTATGCTCGACGTCAAGTGATAATTTATTCCACATGAAAGGGAAACCCAGAATTTATTTCTTTGATGTCGACGTTTAAAGTTTAGCTTTTCCCTATATTCTATTAATGAGAAGCATGAGAATTGACAACCTATTCTTGCCAGCAACTGTTAGAAAAGAGTCAAGACAAGGTAGAGATGAGAAAAATATATGTGCGCATAAACAGGGTAGCGTTTGGACAAAGTATAAAAATCTAGCGCTGTGGTCCAAAAGACAACCATCGGAAAAAATGAAAGTGCGACAGAGTCACGAGAATATAAAAAGGTACCTCGCTCAACATTTAGAAAATAGTAATTGAGGGAAAAGCCAAAAGGAAAGATAAACACAAGGAGGGCCGAGGATACAAGTGATTGGGATAGGTTCCTTTTCATGGCGCAAGTAGTACGTACACAACAGGACTTGATTTCAGATGCCATACCAATTAATGGGTGCAATTAATTAATACATAATATCGCAAAAAAGAAAGCCATGGAAAACACATAAAAATCAACCACGCATAGGTTTAGTAGCAATTCAAAGCAAGTGACAGCTAAATATTTCAAAATTTGATGCGGTGACTCATAAAAGGTCAGTATACGAGACTTTTAAATTATAAAATTTTTAAAAAAATTGAGAGTATGTAGTCTTATTATTATTATTATTATTATTTTTTAAAAAATATTTTTATGAAATAAATATATTAGAATAGAGTAATTTTTATCGATTTATAAAAACTCCGTATTTCTATGTGATGACCCATAAAATTTGAAGTCTTACTGGTAGGCTGGGTGATTATATCATGTGCAATTATGCAATTGCTTGCGTAACTTCCTTTCTTAGTTGGGAATTGGGGCGAGCTTAATTATAAATGGAACAGTTGTTAAAGGACCAGACCAACAGTTGGAAGTCTCAGTGGCCATTCTGAAATCCCCAACAAAGACTGATTCAAAGCACATGATGCGCCTGCATGTGGGTCCTGTGGACATTAGGTACATTTCTGCCCCAATCTTAATTAAAAAAAAAAAAAAAAAAACTGTTCAAGAGGGTAGCAGAAACTATAGCCAAAAAGCATGAGACCGCGTACCCCATGGTAAGGGGTGGAAAAAAAAAAAAAAAAAATGCTTCACACGATGGATCGCCAGACACAATCTCTCCACTTTTTGTTTCTTTCGGAGAGCACTGATCTTTCTTTTACTTTTAGAATAAAGGGCCAACCTATTTTTAATATCCATGACAGGCAGACGTTTGTTGGAGACTAATATATTAATTATCAAGTAAGATTTTAAATTTTGGAAGAATGGCCTACACTTTCAATCAAATGAGTGGGCTTAAGGAACTTGCTCGATTGTTATTGTAACAAGTCATATCTTCGATCTCACCAAATTTTAAGTTATAGGATAGTTACAGACAGATAAATTAAAACTGTTATGATTATTAATTTCACATTTGATTGGTTTGAGGTAACAAGCTCTTTTAAGTTGAATAGTTTGTTGATAACATCGATTTTGCCGTCTTTTTGGTCCAAATTCCAAGGAACGGATGGTAGAATTCTAGAGGAGAAGGAGAGAAAGAGGGAATTAGTCAAGTTATTAATATCCTCAGGAAGCCATGCATATCGGTACCCTTATATCCTGACATCCATCACCTTCACTTCGCTCAACCCGTTGAGGATAGGGGCTTTCAGTATTATTGTCTAATGTCTATGACGTTGGAATGGCATGGAATTGTGTTACATGCATGTTGTATTTGTCTCATCGATGAAATTTCATTTTCCTCAAGTACTGAAGTAGTAGCTAGTACATTACATTACTTGCAGAACCGCGTCCCTAAAATGTGCACTGATGGTTGACAGGAATTTACCTCAGAAATTCATTTTTTCGAAAAACTACTCATGTACTGTCAGTAGAAACTAAATGCAACTGCGAATTCCTCTTTTTGATTTTTTCCTTTTTTTTTTAAAACGAAAATTTACTCGATTTTCAAAATAAATGAACAAATACTGGAGGCCGGGCTTCATATAATGTGGCTAAATTCTTTTTTTTTTTTTTTTTTTACTTGATCGATAATATTGTCTTAATTTTGCAAATTCAATGATTAATTAATAATCTTGCATTTCTTCATGTTAAAACTATAACTGATTTCCACTTGCTGTTTCATTCATTCCCTTCTTTGAGGTATGGGATCATCTTGTTAGCAAGTTTCGTCCCTGTGCTCTGTGTGTGTGTGTGTGTGTTGATGGGCTGGACATGGTTAACGAAAATTAGCTCCATACTCGAAAGATAAAATCAACGAGGAGAAGGTTTTTAAAGTCGCAAGGTTGCTAGATTGTTACCTGTGCTATATTAGTCCAAGGGTAGCAAGAAAAGTAAAAATAGTAAAAAAGTAAGTGGAAGTTTTTGATAAGGTCTCAGTCTCACTGACAGTATGAATTTTTCAAGCTGTAATTTTAAGTTCGCTTGGGGATGGATGCTCTGGTCCCTAGAGCTGGCGAGCTGAGGCGTCAGTCCTGGTGGTGCCTGGAAAGCGGTGAAACCAATCCACTTTGAGGTGCAAAATTTTTGCTTTCGGTTTTGCTCCTCCAAAATTTGCTTTGGAACTGTCAAGAATGCCCATTTTAAGTTTGACACACAAGGCAACATCAATTTTGAGCTTTTGAACTGAGTTTTTTGACCATGCTTTTTGGTTACTCATTGGCTCATTATTCTGATCTTGATTGTTATCAAGTGCTTGCATTGAAACGCGGATGGCCACCCTAGCTATATATGCCCATCCGGCAGTTTTCCATTCTCTCTTTAACAAGGGTATCTTTTTCTCTTGATCTAATAAAACCATCCTTTATCTCTATATATTATATACATATACATACATACATATATATATATAATATGTCCCACAAAACAGAAAGCAAGCAAATTCTACAGAACCACAAAAACGATGTGGTGGAATTGGAAATGTGCAGCGGCCCCGACCAAACAGGCCATGCAAGTCTATCGTAGGTGATCTAATGTCGTGGTGCACGTCAGCCCAAACGGCGTTGATTCCGGTGATTCCTTCCTTTTCTTTTTTGTCTTTCTCCCGGGAGTACTCAAGAGAGTGGGAGAAGGTGAACAATCCGAATTTCAATGCAACACATGCCAGTATTCTCATCTCACGAATCACCACAAAGAAGCTAATATTCTTCCAAATGGTATACATTTATTTTATTTGGTCTCACTGACAGAATGTACGTGGACATTAATTATGTATGTGGGCAAAGACTTTAACATGTTGCCTGTCTTGCAACTTGCGAGTCACTGCCCTTCTTTGCTCAACGCTGGTGTAAATCGCCCTCTCACCCCATCCCATTAAACGTTGTTTGATTAGGGATCACCTAGAGAATGGAGCCTCCTACAATTTGAGTATCAAATCGACAAGAATCTCTTGATGGGGGAGGAAATAAAATATCGGGAACTAGGAGGTCAAAGATGATGAGAAGCAAATAATATTCCATGTAATAGGGATAACATGGAAAAGTGCATGCAATGAGAGGAAATAAACGATTTGAAGGTTTTGATGCCATAATTTCTGGTAAATTTTCCGCCTAAAAATAATTAAGGACAAGTTTTCCAGAGGGCACTCCAACGTCCGAGCCCTTGCTTGTCCCCCTCATGCGCATTGATTCAATTAACTCATTTTCAAATATGAGTGAAAAATAAAATTTTAAGTGGAATTTATTCCAAATGAAAAATAATTAAATGAATTTTTATAATATAAAATTACGTATATGTTTTATTAAAAAAAAAAAAAGAAAAAAGAAAAAGAAAGAATAGCAAATATTAGTATAAGAAAAAGCTAAAACTTTCCTCTCTCTCCTTGTCATATGTTGTTCGAGTGTATTTATCTCTATGTTATATTTTTCATTTTTTTTTTTGTTTTTTTTTGGTCATTATAAATTGGAGATAAGTCCAATAAATGATGCACATTATATGATTTTTTAAAAATATATTCTGCATTTATTATTATTTTTTTAAATAGATCAATAAAAAATGTGGTCTCTCTCTCTCTCTCTCTCTCTCTCTCTCTCACACACACACACACACACACACACATCCTTCCTCACGAATCTCTGTCTCTCCGTGTGCGTCTCTCTCTCTCTCTTGAATTTTTTCTCTTCCTCAAATAAGCTTTATCCTATTGTTATTATTATTATTTTTCGTTTTGGTGGTTTATTGGGTTTGATGGTTGCTTTATGAGGTTTGTTTTAGCTAATTTGATGACCAGTCATGGTGGTTGCTGTAGGCTTTTGGGGCTCAGAATAATGACTGGCTGAGGACTAGTGGGGAAGAGACACCTATATCCACGATTAGGGTAACAAGCGATGGCTGAATTTGGCTGGTGATATTGAGCACTAGTTTCTTGATCTTAAGTCTCGAGCCTGTCATTACTGATATGCAACCATTTACATGACATGCCACGTCACTATATTTCGTCAAGGGAGTCTAAAAGGGGGTGTGATGGAATGGTACGCATCTCGATTGGATTAGTTCAAGGATGAAAAACAACAAATCAAAGTCAATCAGTGAGATTTTACATTAGTGCAAAATTTGTGGCGGATGATGCATCTTATTCTGACGTGGCCATTAGTGTAATTTTGTTGTTAACACGACATGCCTCGTCAATTCTAGCAGCGTGTGGTATGAAGTGCTGATATTTCAACAAAACTAATAGTTCAATGAATTAAACCTTTTCAGGCGTTTCGGTCCTATCTGCCATGCACGCATCAAACTCTTTTTATTCGAAGGCCTTTTTCTTTTTCTTTTTGATAAAGAACGTTCCATTAATTTATTCTTTTAATTAACATTCTTAATTGACCAATTTGAGTGTTGCCATTAGAAGCTTTAGTTTGAGTGACCAATTTCATATAATATCTTTCTAATCATAACAATGTGTCAAATCGGACAAAGAGTTTGACCTTTTATTTACCCCAGAGACGAAAGATTCTTCTAGGTTGACATCTTCTTTGACCAATTACAATCTTGCTTTGAAATGTTGGGAGAGACACCAAAACTACAATTCATGCAAGGCCTCACATGTGGAGAACAATTAGAGCTTTCCCTGCATAGCTGGTCAAATCAACTAGCTTACGACCGAGCTCACTTCCCTTGTATAAAGAAGAGATTATCCACATCACGCAACCAAAAGCCAAACAAATACAATTGTGAAAATCAATTTTAATGCTCATAACAACTTTTATCATTTCGGTTTCTAATTAAAGGTTTAAAATTGATCAACTGGCTAGGGGAGTCAGGAGAGAAAGGGACTAAAGTGGGGAAGGCACTCTCGTACCACTACCAGGGAAGTAAGTGTCAGATTAATTGGCTGGGTTGCCCGGTGACACCAGGCTCACAGTCGCGCAGACCCACTTGCCACTCTCTCTGTGACCCTGACCCACTTTCCATTTTAAAGTTGGGTGACATATTATGGCGTGCCACGCGGTTTAATTTCATCCCACTGACAACTGACAAGAATTTTGTGGTCAAAATTTCTGCCAGAGGCAATTGAATGCGGATGGAAGGAAGGAATACAAGGCATCGTGGACGCCAGGGGTCAATTTTATCACCTGCCTTCAAAACAACGGTCGGTACCTGCTTCACATGTATGCAAATAATAAGCTTCTGCGCTCGTTAGTTTGTTTTTGATATATCATCGCCAGCAACGTTTTAATCAAATGGCAAAATAAATTCCATAAAATTGAGAACTTTGTATACTAATAGAATATTCCAATATCTTAATTATCGAGTTTGCCTAATTGACTATAAAATCAGTCTTCCAAAAAAAAAAGAAGGCCAAAAGTACGTTGAGTACGAGGATATGGATAGAAGGGAATTTCAAAACTCTCTCGCGTTGAAAAATTCTTTTTCTTAGTTCATCTTTTGAAAAGAATGAGAATGACATTTGTCCATTATACAGAGTAAATTAAATTCTCTTACTCTGGAGAGAATTAAAAACCCATTAAGGGGTGAGGTTCACAAATTCACTTGATATTAACAAATTAAATTATTCCTATAATGCCATTTTATTTTATCTTATTTGTGGTATCTGAAGAGTATAATTATAATTTTATCTATAATATTAAAAAAGAAAAAAAATTTCATTCTTTAAACGACCGAAAAAGAAGAAGAATTCTTATGATTAAAATAAGAAGACATCGATTTAAAATGTTATAAATTTAAAATTCAAAGAGTTATATAGCTCCATAAATTTCAAAATCTTTATACCAAATGACCCCAAACGAATTACTTTGATCTAAAATAAAGTTTGAATAGAGGGCAGAAGATAAAGAAACGACCCTATTCGTGTCTCTATGATTTTCTGTTCGAGGAGGGATGACGTCAAATATTTATGTATGTACTGTATGTGGGAGCTTAATTTCAACGGGATTTATTCCATATAACATTTGTCTAATCCGTAGCCTTCCCCTATCGCCAATATTCCCTCTCAGTGTCTAAATATTCCACGGCCATGCCCATCTGCCGAGCCCCACCAGAACGTGGAAACCCCCCCCACCCCCCCCCCCCCCGCCCGCCTCCCACAAAAAAATAAGACCATAAAAAAAAATAATAAAAATAAAAAAGAAAAAAAATGCCTTTTTCCTCGGCGTCAACATGTGTTCCCGTCACGTGACCTTGTCTAGTCTAAGGTCATACATGTGTGGTCTCTTCCCTTGTTCTTATTAGTAGTATGTATATCCAAACCCAACTCTCCTGTTTAAGATTCTACCCTCTCTCTATTTGATTAAACCAAATTATTCTCGCAACCCCAATGTCCTCAATTTGTTTAATTCCATCTGTTGTCTTTTTTTTTTTTTTTTTTTAAGCTACAAAGATGACTCTCAAACCTTTGATCTTTTTTGTTAATTCTTTTCGAAGCCGGGGGTCAGCGCCTGATGCGCTCTAGATTCTTTGGGAATTGGGTATACTTTGTATGTCTTGTGTTACTTTATTAGCCTAATGAATTCCCCCTCTCTCTCTCTCTACGTGGATTATTGTGCAATCTACTCGTAGTATATATGAATATCCAGTCAACATGTCTCTTTTTTCTCCATGGCTCACTTGCGGTGTTGCCAAATGCCATGGGTTATATTCCATATTCCATGTGTTTGTCTCATAAGAACCAACTAGTTTGCTTTTTTATGGTTTTGCTAGTCTCAAGTATATATATATATATATATATATATATATATATATATATATTCCTATTTAAGGGTTAAACCATAATTTTAAATCTTTCTCACGAAGGGACTATCATTCTTTTTTCACGTTTCAATAACATTAAGTAAAATTTAGGCTGGTGGTGGGTGCCGGCGTGTCATAAGGTGCCTCTCCATGACTACAAAAGTACTAATGTATGTGCTGATTAATATTAGTTGTCCTTGCAACTATTGTATGGGAATTTATGCATAGATCGAGCAAGAACAAAAAATTTATCGGCTTTGGTTATTGGTTTATCAACTATTGTCTAAGAAGTTCATCTTGCTCGTGGCCTAGTATATGATAGCTCTCTCCCACTTTATAAATCCTTATTTATTCTTAACCAGCTTCGTTACCTGTGTTATGTGCAGCTGTATTAGTATATAAAATAGTTTTTCTAGAAAAATTTTTTTTATTTATGTGCATGTTATTTTTTCCTTTCACCCAATTAAACCAAACAAACAAATACAACTAACCATATCTCAAAATTGGACTGACTGCAACTGTGACGAGACTGAAAATTGAGGTTCCAATGAAGAGGTAGATGGGTTTGTTATAGTGGAGAGATGGCTCTTGCGACGATTCATTTGTCACTCTAGCTCCACTAGCTGCATGAGGTTAGTTGAAACTAATTAATCCATCAATTATGAAGAATTCATGAAATGAAATTTTCTACATTTTGTGAATTTAATAAATAAGATTATGGGTGTCTTTTTCACTTCTTGTATTAAATAATAAATAAGAAATTTATTGTTTTAAAGCTAGAAATTAACAAATGTTTAAGAAAACATGAGAAGTGTACCACATGACACTTTTATGTCATAGAATTAGTATGTGTGTGTATATATATTCCCCTTTTCCCTAATTTATTAAATTTCTAACTTAATTCAAATTTAAAATTCAATTTCTTAACTGTCAGAGTATTTTTCAGAGTCATTACGTTTTTTGGTGCATTTCTCAAAGGTGTTATGACAAAAAAATTTAGTGAAGTCAAAATAAAAATTTGACACACGGAGAAAATATATAACAATAAAATTGGACTAAATTTCAAATTTCAATGACGCATTTGCCCTCTCTTAACTGTATACCATTGATCACACATATGTCTGCTCAGTTTCTTCAACATCAGACTTCGCAGCCGATTTTAAAAGAAGAAGAGAAAACAAAAACCCTTTCACAGCCTTGTACCGACAATATTTGATACAAGTAGGGTAGTAATAAATGCATAACCCCACCAATCAATAGTCATAATACAATCTAACTTTGATGTTTGTTATTTTTACTTTTATATATATATATATATATATATATATATATATATATATATATATATATTTATATATATTTGGTGAATATGATACACATACAATCTTAGATTACACAAATTTATTTGGTCTTTTTTTTTTTTTTATTTAGATTAGATCTAACTTAATTTTTTTCACTAATATTTAAAGTTGAGTCATTTTAATTTATATCTTAAGAGAATCAAATTAATAAATTCTCTTTTATTTCTACTTCTTGGTGTTGATATAATCATTAGTGACACATAATTGTTCACATGATATGCCATCTCTTTATTCTATATATCTAAGAATTCTAGTTGCATAAGACAAAGCGGTGATATTCGAAGAAGAATTAGTAATTTAATGATGAAAATATAACGAATTGATGTTGGTTGTAATTTTAGTATAAAGTTTGAGGATGAAATTGCATTTCACTTATGCTAACGTAATTATTTATGTCGTGAGAATATTCATGTCACACGCCATGTCACTATTACGTGAAAGGATTTTGGGGATCATATATGATATTTTATTACAATAATATTTCAACAATAAAAATAATCATCAATTTAAATTAAGTTATTTTAATGTTTGTTACATCTATTTTTTTTTTAATATAACTTATTCCTAATTTTATATTATATAAATTTATTTTATTTTTTAAAATTTAAATAAATTATACTTATTATTTATTACATAATATTAAATAATGAACAAATTATATTGAAAAAAAAAAAAAGTTAAAATAGAAACTGCGACGTGAGAGTATAAAGTTCGGTGACAAATGATGCAATTTTACTAAGATCATAATCCGTCCATGTAGAAGTAGAGGTTATCGGTAGGAGCTAGAGAGAGAGAGAGAGAGAGAATATATATATATATATATATATATATCACTCTTAAATTCCTTTCCAAATTAATAGTCCATTGAACAGTACCACCACCACTATATCTCCTGCAAGAAATTCCAGCCACTACCATTATATCCCTGCAACTTTCTTTTTCATTCTCCATCGAAAAGGTAAGGAAATTAAACCAGGGGTCACTGCCTTTCACACTCTCTCTCAGCCTTTTCTGTAAAGAAATTCTCCGATCCCTCTGCATTCCTAATTACACAACTTTACTCTTTTTGCTAACTTTTCATTTGGACCATCATCCCTAGGAAAACTCTGTTACCGCCCCTTTAATCTTCTTGCATTTTTATTTGGTCTGACTAGTACTCCCTGCAATTCCTTAGCCTTTCTTTATATTTTCCCTCTGATCTTGAATCTGCTAGCTATAGGGGTTTCCTATTAAAAAGGCTATTCCTTTTCTCCACGCTACTCTTCCATCTCTTTCTCTCTCTCTCTCTCTCTCTCTCGCACGATACCCATGCAAATCATAAGGCACTCATGGTATAATCATACAATCACAGCTATCCATTGCTTTTCAGCTATCCCCATGACTCTCTCTTCAATGTTCTAAACCAATCCTTGCTTTCTATATTGCTTTCCCTTTTGGTGCCCTTTAAACCCTTTTAACATTGGCAATCTTGGCTGAAGTTAGTTAGATCCCAACATTCTCATGCTCTCAAGCAAAAGCCACACCATGAGAACTTCACTACATGTGCCTGATCTTTCTTTGCAAATCAGCCCACCATCTGTCTCAGTTTGTGAGGCTAGAGAAGTGGGCTATTATGGAGGAATAACAAGAGAAACACTGTATAGTGATAGGAGCTCAGCTACTGATTCTGGTAGCAGTGGAAGCGATTTGAGTCATGAGAATGGCTTCCTCAACCAAGAGAGGAGTTATAATCCTGGTCGCAATGAGCCCACTTTGAGCTTAGGGTTTGAAGTGGCAGATTCTGGTCCTCCACCACTGCAACTACCAAAAAACATTAGCCACCATCATCACAATTACCAGCCTCAAATCTATGGCCGTGACTTCAAGAGAAATGCAAAAGTGATCAACGGAGTGAAAAGAAGCATCAGGGCTCCTAGAATGAGATGGACCACCACTCTCCATGCTCACTTCGTCCATGCTGTCCAGCTTCTTGGTGGTCACGAGAGTGAGCAATACATAACTTATCTAAGACAATTTACTTTTGCGTCGGCTTTCTTTAGCTTCTATGAATCAAGTTTACTTTACTATTGGAATAATTTTTATTATAAAAGTTAATTTCTTGTATTAAAAAAGGTATGATGCTTAATTAACACTTTCTCTTGGCCTTATTGCAGGAGCAACGCCCAAATCAGTGTTAGAGCTGATGAATGTCAAAGATCTAACCCTAGCTCACGTGAAGAGTCACTTGCAGGTGGGGTTTACTTTGTCAAATCTGCATTCATTTGAACTTCTTAGAGGATAATTGTATTCAAGATATCCAAAGTAGTTGCTTTTAGCTTCAATGGTTCTCTATTTATATTTCTCTATGATCCATTTGTAAACGGGGAGGGGGGGCGGTGAACAACGTGTATGGACAAAAGGGCATCTAAATGTTTATCCTATTGGTCGTGCATTTTTTCTCATTTTATTTCCTGTGGATGTTTATGCAGATGTACAGAACAGTGAAGAGCACTGACAAAGGATCGGGTAAAAATTTTATTCTATTCACATCGCTTGATAGCTAGCCAGTAGCATGATGATTCATGTGTGAACAAACCCCGTCATCTCATGTACTGTTTATGTTTGAAAATAGTATGGCTTTGACTGACTTGATCAGTCTAGGGGAATTATTTGTTGTGTTTCTGATAAAGTAGGTGCAATGCAATGGCTCTATCTATGAAAACTTGCAGGTATTCCAGGGAAGACAGATGTGGGTTTGAGCCAAAGGGGAGGGATAGTTGATGATGTGAATGCAGGTTTATCTCGTGGAAAAGCTGATATGATTAGCTCTGCTTATTTTGTTCATCCACCACCAACATCACCACAACCAACACTCCAGAAAAACCAAATGTGTGTGCTTCGCCTGCCCTCTTTTTCTCTTCTCATTTTTTTTTTCTTTTTTTTCTCTCGTTTCTTTTTGCCATGGGGTGCATCTCAGTTATATGCTAACTCTATTCCAAGTTAAATAAATGCTGCGTGAAACCAATATGCAAGGGCAC
Organism: Rhizophora apiculata; assembly: GCA_037832385.1. Classification (NCBI taxonomy): domain Eukaryota; kingdom Viridiplantae; phylum Streptophyta; class Magnoliopsida; order Malpighiales; family Rhizophoraceae; genus Rhizophora; species Rhizophora apiculata. The sequence continues at coordinate 55,420 of CM075430.1, read as the reverse complement.
AACACATGCGCGCATTCACATGAAAACACCTTGGCCATGGAGCCGTTGGCCGACGTGCTTTGTCCTTGTTAATGATGTAGAAAATATAATATGTTTGATTCCCAAAAGATCTTGCCCTGCATAGATCTTAATGACCCTCGCCAGAGAAATGGTCATTTGAGTTTTCCTCCCTAACAAGGTTAATAGATCTCACGTCTCACTCGAGTACTTGTTGAGTTAAAATATTCAATTGAGAGTTAATGACCCTCACAAGATTCAATTACATTTTTACCCTCCCATCTCCATATTCCATGTATGTAGTAAGTCAAGGGCCTTTCGTTCAAACCACAATACTACATTGGTATTTTAGTCCAATTAATAGGGTCTTAGGGGGGTGGGGGCAGGAAACGGGGATACGTTTCCCATCCTAAGGCACTTGCGTGTGTCTTTTACTTTCTTGTTATTGCCTTTCCTCGTTTGGCTGGATTCTGTTGACTTATTCCTTTAAAGTTGCCATGTGAAAGACCGAAGACTAGCCAGAAATTTGAGAGATTCTTATTATATGACCAAGGGTAGTATAATAAATAAAACTACCATCAATTTGGTTTTTGATTCCATTCAGTTTTCCAAGCGGGGAAAAGGAAAACCAGATATCTCACAATTTCATATGTTTGGGTTCATTCTGCTGGCCAAACCTCAGGACTCGATACTGATACAACTCATAATTCCATTCTGTATCCATTTCGTCGAGACATGATAAATCAGGACAATTTGGTGGTGTATTCTATTGCTACTCGCATGAAACACCAAAGATGATCATCTTCTTGGTGTGCAACTGTTGACTATATATATAATATATTGTGTCAGGATGATACGACCTTATGGTACATTGAATACTTTATTGGTCATTGCTCTTTGTCTACTAAAATTTTTCAGTAATAAACCCATGCAGATACACATGGGGTGCAGAGTACAATGGCCAGTTGATATGACCTGACCCTCTGGCCTCCGCTGCCCCTGCTGTTTTCCATGTTAATCTTATTTGAATTGTACATTGGTAGTAAAATTAATTGGCCATACAATTATTTCGTTGACAGGGGCTCCTGGCCATCATCAACAGAGAGAAATGGCGAAACTAGAACCAGTTCTGAAGCTTTGGCTTGTTCCCAATTAAATGTTCATGAAATCAAGGTGCAATCTTATGGCATGCGCTGATATTTAATTATCAATATCCAAAATATACTTAACGTTTTTGTTTTTTTCCCATGCTTGTTATGATGAAATGCATGACTTCTTTCTAATCTTTTATTAGGAGGACGGGCCCAAGGCATCCTTCCATTTGTCCGAGAGGGTGAAAGAGACATTGTACTCTAGTTCCTTGTCTCCATCAGATATGTTGCCTAGCCTGGAGTTCACTCTTGGAAGACCAAGTTGGCAAGTTATGGACTATGCCGAACCCTCAAAAGAGTTAGCTCTTCTCAACTGTTAAAGCACTAACAAACAGTTCACTTATCATCTAATCCTTTTAGCATTGACGATGAAATATCCAATGTCCCATCTGCAGGCATCTTTTTCCTAATTAGCTGTGAAAAGCCAAAAGAAAGAAAAAAAAAAATGGTAGCTTTATAAAATCAAAGAATTAATGTTGGGATTTCAAGATGTCAAAGACTTTCTAGTGGTGTTGGAATCGATTTCTGCTTCATTGCACAAGACATTGCTTTATGGGATGTATAGGAAACAGCCGATATAATTCCATATCTGGCGTGAACGTGCATGATGGATCATGGACCGTTGTATTTACTTGTCCCATATATACACTTCAAAGCGAACCTGACCAACGTGTCGATATATACGGCCATATGTGTGTTTTGTTAGGAATTAGAACTCATAGGTGATTCGATTGTCTTTTCATTCCAAGTTAGACCATGATCCATTTCGGGCTTCTTGAACAGTATTCTTTCGTACTTTTCGAGCCTTCTTAGCACGTACACATTCAACCCCCAAAAGTTTAAACTAGTGATATTTTCGGATGGGAAAAGAAAAAAAAAAAACAAAAAAGAAAAAGGGCAATAAATTGTGAAATCCCTCAACCCATTACTCATTACAAGTTTCTAGTCCGGGCAGAGCTACCCTCAGTTAACAAGTTTAGATATACTTAGAGGGAAGTAGGTTCAATTCAATCCTTGCAACAAATGGATATTGCCTTGCAACCTCCTTGGTGTCCGCATTTCAATTTTAATTGAATGTGGTGCAAATCTTTGTGCCCATATGGTACAGACACTCTTAACATTTTTTTTTTTTTTAATTATAACTTCAAAGCAATGTTTTGAAAAACTGAACCAATAATCAAATCAAAAAAGTTAAAAGATTTAAGATTAAATACGCTCAATAATTTTAACTAGAATTTTAATAGATAAAATTAATATTTAATAAAAAATATATATTTATAAAAGTAATTAAAAAAATTAAATTATATATAATATATTTTGACTAAAAATCAAGTTTAATAGTTAAATTTAAATATTTTTGATTAAAAAATTTTTTAAAAAAATTAATTTTATATTAATTTTTAAATTTTAATAACTAAATTAAAAGTTTAGATAAAATATATAATTTAATTATAAATTTAAATTAAATTTAAGATTTAATTATAATTTAAATAAAGTATTAAATTAAATTATAATTTCTAATATTTAAAACCAAAATTAATCCAATCACAAATTCAATCATTTTTTTTTTCATATTATTTTATCACATTTATTTAAATTTTTAAAGTTTAACTAATTTTTTACCATTTTAGTTGCATGTAATTTTTAAAATCAAATCAAATTAATAATTTAATTAATTTACAATTAAATTAAGTAAATTAATGAGTTTGTATTGTTTTTAAAAATATTATTTTTAAATCTTATTGATTCTATATTATGAATATAAATTTTTTCTTAACTTGTTATTATGTATTTTCAAGTAAAGATTAAAAAATTATTAAAATTAATTTTTATTTGTTAAGATTAAAATTCAACAAGTCTATTAGATATATATTTGTGACCTATCGAAATGATTATTTAACAAGTCCATCTCTCTGAAAATTGTACCAGACTTTAGGTTTTAATTGTAGAATTGATAGATTAGATAAAAGCCGCTTGAATATATTCGACGTTCAAAAATCATCATGGAGCAACCTTTCACAAATTAATAAACTTCAATCATAAGAATTTATCTAGCGAATAAAGTGAAAGTGCTTCCCCCTTATTGACTAAGATTTGATACTTAAGGTTACAATGATGTAATTCCTCCTGAGTTTTCAAGTCTTATTTTTTATTTTTTTGGGTGCGCAAGTCTCGATAAAATATAGATGTTTGAAGATGAAATTTAAAAAAAGAAAAAAAAAAAGTGATTCCAATATTTAGTCGCAATCCATAGGTGGTGGCTTTGAAATTCCAACCAGAAATTTTAACAAAAAGGAATTGAGTGCTTGGCATTAGATCGGCTACTGAAATGACAACCCTGATTAAAAAAAGAAGAAGAAGAAGAAGAAAAAAAACTCCAAATGTTGCTGAAAATTCTAATTGCCATTAGACCAAATGTGTCGACAAAGCAGGTGGCCTAACAGCCAACAGGGGCTACACGGACCATAGCCCAGCTGTCAAAGACTATAAGGTTGTCATAACCGTGGCAGTTATTTGCGGGGTACCCATTGCAGCGATCCGGAAAGATGGTGTGGTATTAATAATCATGCTTCTGCGGAAGAAGGGCTGCCTGATATGCCCAGCGCATCACCGGTAATCATTTTGGCCTTTGACTACAATTCCTTCTTCTTTTTCATTTTTTTTTTTTTTTTTTTATCAGTACACTACAACTCCTGCGGAAGATCTCTAGACAATCCAGAATTTTAGGCACCGCCCAGGCATCTACAAAATTTTCAACAACCTCCATGATTATAATATACCCATCATCATCTTGTCATGGATTTTGGGCATCTACTTCTCAACACCTTTCGTCCATGTTGTGCTCCACCTTCTGACTTCCGCCTTTAAACGCAGGGCACTAGACGACATGGATAAATTGATTGTTGTGCTTTTCGTACGAATGTTTTCGGTTGAAATTTTTGGGTTAAAAATTTTGATCAGATGCTTGTAAAATTGTGCAATATCAATTAAGAAAAAGTTTAATTATCACATTAATTATAGTGTTTATTTATAGCTTTCTTCATTTGGTATACTTGGAGCTCAGCTTCCATCTTCATTTTTTTTAATCTTTTTTTTAAAAAAAAAAAAAAAAAAGATTAAGAACTACAAATATCTTTGTGGACTTTTTCATAGCCTTGATATCCCGTCCAAGGTACCATGGCCTGCTTGGAAAGTAGCTGGCTTGGACTTGAAATTTTTCTTTTAGGCTCGGCCCGACTCAAAATAATGGCTTTCATATGCATGGGCTTCGCCCTAACTTTGCCCTGCCCACGTAGGGGTAGAATAATCACAATTCATTATTTAAGCTTTAAAGTCATTAAAGTGCATCAATAATAATTAACATTTACATTGTATTACTTTTAACTTTTTTACTTAATAAAATTATATACACATAGGGTAATAAAAAGTTCTATTGTCACGGTGATTTCATCTTTTAAATATTTAATATAAATAACTTCAACATGAATCAAAAAAATAAAATAAAATAATAGAATCAAAAGAATAAAAAATTTTTAAGTGAAAAGTATAAAAAAAATATTCTAAATAGACCAAAAGTGCAACTACTTGAACCATTTTTATGTTCTTTAGGTAAAAGAATTTTTTTTAATGAAATTATATGAAAATGTAAATTACGATGCATGGTACCAACAATCTAAGTCCAAAACAACTTTTAGGCTCAACGTGGGTCTAAACAAACAAAAGTTCAAACATTCATTTATATTTGTTACAATTGTGAAAAGACTGATTATTACTCTAAATACTATAAGTTTTACAAAAAACTCCAAACTGTTGAATTGTCTGAAACGGTTTAAATTTAGCTTCAAGTATTTTTTGATTAAAACCTTAGAAGCTAAAACTCCTTAATTATTTTTAGAAGAAGAGATTGACCTCTAAATTGATGAACTCGAAATTTCTTTTAAAATGAGATTAGAAGAAAAGGAAAGGAGTGTGATTAGAAACAAAACTTAAATATTCTTGACATGATAAGAAATTATCAACTTAAAGTCCAATTTCTACAAAAACTTCTTGAAAGTCCTTTCTTCTTTATGACCCCAAATCCACTCCTTTAGTCCATTTAAGCCCCTTATAATTTTAAAGATATTTGAAAATGTTTTGACCAACCCAAACTAAGTTTGTTACCTTTACAGACCTTAAATATGAAATAAACTAGATCAAATAAGAGATTCAAGATCTTAAAGTCCAACAAAGCCAAGACCATCAAATGCTAGTCATGAAAGTATTCAAAAAGCCAAATTACATAAATTCTTATTTTCTTAAATTTGGCTTGTTCTATCATTTTTATTATCATTAATTGTTCAACACAACCATATTTCACAAATTCTATGTAAAATTAGGTCCATCCAAAAATGGCTCTATAAAATATGCCAAATGAGTTAGAAACCTATGTATAGATGGAGAAATTAAGAATTGAAAATAAATAATTTATCATATTATTATATTATAATGAAATTAAAAAAAATTATTATTATTACCATTTACACATAATAATTAATAAATTTTAATCAAATTAAGTGAGACAATATTACAGTTTTTCAATTAATCATATTAACTTATTTTTAAGTAATATTTTTATTAAAAATTCAATCATAACATGATTCAATTTATAAATAATGATATCATATATTATTATACATTATTATCTTAAATAATTTTTATTAGAATATAAGTGGTTTTCTCATAATTTTTGAGTAAAATTGTTATCTAGATGCATGATTTTTTGTGTTTGACAACGAGTAAAGTTTGTAAAAATAGCAAAGGAGAGTTTCTTTGGTCTCGTGGGATTCTAGATAGTTTAGTATATTGGAGTATAAGTTGTAAATGTTTTTTATTTCTTAATAAAATATTTTTTAAATATTATTTTTAATATGAAAGTAATTTAAAAATTAAATTACCTAAATTATTATTATTATTATTTTAATTTAGTGTGTATTTTTTATTTTATTATTATAAATTGTTCTACCTGTATAATTAGTTTAAATTTAAAAATCTTGTGGATTTAGGGACAACGCACATCTTACGGCACAAAATCCATTGGAGACTAGATCCACCCAATAATGGCTCCTATAAAAAAAAAAAAAAAAAAAAAAGGCCAAAATGAGTTGGACACCCTAGGCCGTCAAAGGAAAAGTAAACCAACGAGACGTTTGAAGAACCATCCCCAGTGGACCTGTTGGTATGAAAGAGAGCATTTGACTCGAACCAAGTCCCTTCCAACCCACGCTTTCCATCTCATCTGTACAAATAGTTTCTCTGGGATTTTTCTCTTAAACAAATTATGACTCCTATCAATCCGTTGGTTGGTTTAACATTTTGTAAGATAATGTTGTATGAGACAACAGGAGAATGTAAGGCGCACAAAATATCACTTAGAAATCCCTGTTCACGCCTTTGCTCCTCTTATACGAAACTTGAAATGTCTTCTTTTGTGCAGGATGGTTCCAAGGCACTACTATGGACTCTACTTTCCCTATTCTCTCGTCTGGATCGACATGCGAGGGATTTCTATAGGAAAAAAACTCCAAAAACGCGGACTGCTGGTGGGGCTGTGCCCATTCTCCCTCTTCTTCCGCTTTACAATCGGAATAAGGAACCTTAGAATTCACCCTACCACCAGCCAGCGGATCAGAAAGAATTTTATGGAATGTCCTTTATGTAATTATATAGTATTGAAATTGAGAAAATATTTAAATATTATTTATAAAGTGATTTTTTCATAAATTTATAAATTAAATATATAAAGATATATTATAATTATAATTATGAAAATTTAATAATATTCAAAATATGATTATATGAATTAATCAATATAAATTTGATTATAATAAATAAAAATTTTATTAATTTATAAAATTTTATATTAATTATAATTAAATTTATATTGATTATAAAATTTTTTAACATACAAATAAAAGGTAAAATAGGAAAAAAATATATATATATATTCATAAAATTTTTTTTTTTCCCTAAAATGGCAACAAAGGAAATCTTAAATTTATAAAAATTTAAAGTGAATAATCTCTCGATATAATTAACTAATAATTATACGCACTTAAAAAATCTAATACGACATGCAAGATCTTTGGGAGTGATATGTTCTTTAGAATCACCGACTAAATTGCACACGTATACTATATGCTGATGCCTCTGATTATCTTTCACTTTCAGCAAAAAAAATCCTCTTGGGTTCATACTGCGGAGAAAAAAGGCTGATATATCTCGAGCTTTCACTTATTGTGTTTAAGCGAACACTAGCCTGTCCATATCTATATCTTATATATGTCATTCCGAAATCCTAACTAACTAGGACTTCTACTACTCAACAACGACGCGGCAAGCAATGGACATCTCTCTGCCTTTCCTGGCTATTGCTGCGGCCACCTTGTTGGGCTTCCTCGTTCTTCTTTACTTCCTCTGGCCGAAATCAACACGTATCCAACCAAATTCTAGCAAAAAGGCAGCACCAGAAGCCGGAGGCTTGTGGCCTGTAATTGGCCACCTCCATCTCCTAGGAGGGCCGCAACCACTTCACGTTGTTCTTGGCGACATGGCTGACAAATACGGACCCATGTTCACCATCAAGATGGGCTTGCATCGAGCTCGAGTTGTTAGCACCTGGGAGTACGCAAAGGAATGCTTGACCACCAACGACAAAGCCTTTGCCAATCGTCCAAAAACTCTTGCCGCGGAGCTTTTGACCGCCATATTCGGGTTGGCCACTTACGGGCCTTATTGGCGTCAGATGCGCAAGATCACCATGCTCGAGCTTCTGTCAAACCGTCGGCTTGACATGTTCAAAACTGTACGCGAATCTGAGGTTAGAACGTCGGTAAAGGAGTTATATTCATTATGGGAGAGGAACAAAAATAGTTCAAACAAGCAGGTGCTCGTAGAGATGAAGAGATGGTTTGGGGACATAACCATAAATGTGATCTCAAGGATAATTGTTGGAAAATCTGTCGGATATATGAGAACAGACGTGGGAGAAGAGAGGACTGGACGATGGAAACAGGCGTTGAGGGACTTTTTCGATATGACAGGGAGATTTGTGGTGGCTGCTTTTGAGATTCTTGGATATTGGCGGACATGAGAAGGCCATGAAAAAGACTGCTAAGGAATTGGACTCCATTGTCGATGAATGGTTGAAAGAGCACAAACATTAGAAGGTTTCTGCCGTTATGAAGGAAGAGGAGGACTTCATGGACTCGATGTTCAATATTCTAGTCGATGCAGAGGTGACTTCAGGTCGAGATTGGGATACAGTCAACAAGGCTACATGCCTGGTAATTACGATCCACCATCTTCTTCTATTTATTTCTTCATTTTGTCCTCAAATGTCCCCTATTGAATGGCCATCGCAATGGTTTGGATAGCAAAAGAATTAGTCATTTTGGACACTTCATGGTCTCTTTGATCTTACATATCTTTTGGATGTGATATAAATTGTAAGTATTGACCAAAAACATACCCCATACTCTTTTACTTACTATTGGGCGGCCCATTGAAATAAATCAAATGGAGAGAAAAATAATGGTATTTTTTTTCCTGCGACCTAAATATTATTGATGGTACGGAAACAATTATTTTATTAAAAATATTAATAATATTACACAATGTGATAAGTTTGAATTTCTTTTTTTTGTTTTTTTAATGCCCCTTGATGGAATAAATGACTTTTTCCCGTTGGTTTGGATCTAATAGACCCAATCTATCTAGGCAAAGATGCAATATGATATGTCAGGAGAAAGAATCTCTCTGTCCGACAATTACTACATGGGCTTTCTTGTTGATCAACTTGCAGAATCTTATCTTGGCTGCCTCAGATACGACGTCCGACATGGGCTCTATCTTTGCTACTCAATCACCCCGATGCGGTCCAAATTGAATTGGACGCCCATGTCGGTAGAACTAGGCCGGTCGAAGACTTCGACTCGGTATATCTCCAAGCCGTCATCAAGGAAACATTGCGCCTATATCCTGCTGGGCCCCTCTCAGCGCCGCACGAGTCCATGGAAGACTGCAACGTAGGTGACTACTACGTTCCAGCAGGCACAACACTTCTCGTTAATATCCAGAAGATCCATCGAGACCCACGTGTATGGTCTAATCCAGGCGAGTTTCAACCGGAAAGGTTTCTAATGATCCACAAAGATTTGGATTTCCGAGGTCAGAATTTTCGGTTTATACCATTTGGCAGTGGCAGGAGGATGTGCCCCGGAGTCTCTTTTGCTCTTCAAGTTTTGCAGCTAACTCTTGCTAAGTTCCTACAAGGGTTTTATTTTGCAACCCCATTGGTGAACCAGTGGATATGAGCGAAAGCATTGGATTAACCAACCTCAAAAAGACCCCGCTGGAGGTTCTTCTCAATCCACGCCCTTCCGTCTCACCTGTATGTCTAATTAATGTCAAAGGAGTTCTAGTTAATAAGGTTACGAGTAAGTGCGAAGCCATGGAGGATGATATGCGAATATGTTTTGCTCACTTCGATATGCACCTATTTGTAGAACTTCTTTTGTTTAATCCATTATTAATTAAGTTGTATGCATATATCTTTTATTCAGTTATTTATTCTTTTTCTTATTTTGGTGTCCTTGATTTTGTCATATACAATGAATTTTTATTTACGAAAAATGAGCGAGGATAAAATTCCTTCGGGAAGGCAACAGAAACCTGCTTCCATGCTGTCCTTGCTTGGCTGGCCATTTCGACCCCTCATATTTATTTTAAAAGCCAGCCTGGCGACTCGAAAAAATCTAAATAATTCTATAACCAACTCTTTGTCTTTGGAATGGAATGGCATTCTTATTTTATAGCTTTTTTTTTTTTCTTTTCTTTTTAAGATTGATATATAAATAAATTATAATTTTTTATATTTTTATAAAATAATTATTAAAAAAATATAAAATATTTTAACAACAAATTTAATCTATCATTACCTCTATCAATAAAAATTATTAAATCTTATATTTTGATGTGCTTACATATAAAATAAATTAAGGTGACAAAAAGATAAAAAAGTACTTAGGAGTAGGCTCCATCTAAAACGACACTACTCTTAACTTAAATTGAGTTTTTACAAAGTTTTAAACTCAAATTAAATTAAAATTTATTTAATTTAAAATTTAAAATAATAACAAATTTAATATAAGTCATTTAATAATTTAAAATTAATCAAAATTCTAATTCCATGTGAAGTAGTTAGTAGGCATCACTCACTTCTGGAGTGCTGCTCGGCCTCACTCGGCCCAAATTAAATCGTCAGTTCCTTCCTCAAGGAACACCCTGGTAATCTCTCTCTCTTCTATCCCTTTTATCATTATTATTATTATTATTTCAATTCCTCAGGTTCTCTGTGACATATTCCGCGCCCAGGCGAAAACGATCTCATAATGGCAACACAAGGAGGGAACGAGCGAAATAAGACGGGAAGCCAATTATGCTCACTGTTTTGAGGGATAACAAGGTTTAGTGTGACCGAATTACCCAATCCCCAATATGTGTGTGTGTGTGTGTGTCTCTCTCTCTCTCTCTCTCTCTCTCTACATATATATATATATATATATAATCTTCGTTGACGCGAAAGCAAGTCCAACCGCAAGAACAAACCAACAAAAATAATAATAATAACCACTTTTGACTTGACGATCCTTCAAATCGAATGCAACGCCTAAATTTTGAGAACAATTTTAAAGAGTTTATCATAATGACCAACTGAAAAAATAAATACTAATAATAATAGGGAAAAAATTTAGACATTTTTCTTTGCATTCTCAAGAACTAACCGAACTATTTCATAATCCAGTCAATCCATTGTCTTCAACCACTTTAGCACTGTCAATTGAACCTAGAACTAGCTCATCCAATCAACGGGCCAAGCCCCACCAGCTAAATTTTTACGGGCTTAGATCCCGATCCAAGGCATTGTCAAATCTCACACACTTAACCCCCTTAGCCTAATGAACTCAGGTGCTGCTTCTTTAAAAGCAACTCTGACGATATCATACCCCTTGTGTGACATACCATGATTGTGGTTCTCTAAACTTTGATGGTATCTATCTTCTTGGGAGATAAATGGCAGGAATCAAAATCTGTACAAGTATCATCATCCTCTTCATAATTGGACGCATCAGGGGAACTAACCTCAAGAACAAATGGTCCATCTGCCTTAAATTTCAAGCAAGATTTTTTACCAATGCCATGGTGTAATCTAAACAGTTTGAGGCTTCTGTTCTGCATTCTCTGCCTGCAAGGTTTAGAACTAGTTAGAAGTATACTAGCAGACAATATGAAATTCATGCAAAGAATCATAGAAGAGAGTACATTCGAATATGCTGATATCTGATGCATATTTGATGAATGACATGGAGGTAAATGCTTCAAATTTCAGGTAGATAGTGACCACAATTCCATGCATAGCAGGGTCAAAGTTTGCACAAACTAAGCATGGACTTGAACTTCCAACAACTGGAAATGTGAATAGAGATCGAGAATCATGGCAACCGAAAGAAGATTGTCAACAACAACAATAAAAACAACAACAAGGCCTTAATCCTAAATTCAATTGGGGTTTAGGTACATGAATCCTTTTTCGCCATTCTGTTCCGTCATGCACCAAGTTAGGCTCACATACTATAACAATTTTCTGTCCAATAACCAACAAAGTTGTTAGATCAAAACGAAGGAAAAAAGAATGGAGATAACATGTGATGGCCTCTAAGGATGATTTGCACGTCAAATCTTAATGACAAACATATAAACCAGCCAGGTTGTTGGATTGTGAGTTGTGGTTTGAAACTACCTTTCCAAAAAATATTGACCATGAGCAATCAACTAAGCTTCTAATCACAATTAAAAGACAATCCCATATGGTGATGCTACTATTAATCAGCAGGACATTAGATATATCAATTGATACTTACATCTACAACCTGAAAAGATCTGCCACTGGACATCTTCAACTGCAAAGCACCAATTGTAGAAGTAGAGCCATTCCCGCCTATAGCAGGATTTTGATCCTACCGAGGGAAAAAAAGAACATAACTGAAAAAGTTGCTTGATAAATAGTCATTCCTCCAAATGAATGAGAAGCAAACTTGCAAGTCAGATGAAACCCAAAAACACATACATGTTATCTGCAAGCTATGAAACCAATATCTACCAACAAAAGGCTGCATGTGGAATAAAATGTTTCAGATGCTGCACTGAAGAAGAAAGTTACAGGTAATTCTATGGAATATGGGCAACATTATTTAGTTCCCTTGTGGAATTACTTTTCTTATTGAAAAGAAAGAAAGGAACACGTGCATAGGTGTTTCCTTTTTCTTTTTTTTTTTTAATTATTATTTTTTGATTTTTATATGTGCAAACAGGTATTTGGATAAAATAGACATCAGGTGTTTGAAACAGGAAGAAAGAACTATGCAGGCATTTCAAATGGCATATAAAGGAAGAAAAGGATTGTTTTCTATTCTTTTATTATTATTATTTTTTAAAAAGCCTCAAATTCTGGGCTCAATTAATTTGTATCAAGGACAGAAGTAGCCAAGTGCTATCCTCTTCTCAATTTGAAAGATTTCATTTCAGAACAAGTTACACTGAAAAGGGGTAACATGCAAGATTCAGAGCCAATACCTCTCGCAAATATCTATTGTCTTGACCATCTTCAAAAAGAGATGAGTAATAATCTGGATCATAAATGGCACCTCCTAAAACAGCATCAGAATCTGAGCATTGTCTAGCTACAGCCGGAGTTGCTGGACTCAAAAAACTGTTTCTTAAATCAAAATCTGCTTCTCGGGGAGCCATAGCTTCTACATAAGAAACTCCCAATCTGTAAATCTGGATCCATAACAATGAGGATGATAACCTCACAGAGAATCCAATAATTTGCATTGCCAAAGTGAGTCGGACTGAAAAGATAAAGAATGTTCCGTAACTCTTTGAAGAGATGTTCCTGCAAACCAATGCAAGGCCTCGGTTTAGTAGACATATCACAACTAAAAAACCATTAGGTAATTTTGCTCAAAAACAGAAAATATTAGGTAACAAGGCAACATCCAAATGTAAAGGAAAAGGAAGGATAAAAGGCTCGAAGCTGTTAGCTGTACAAAAAGCATGCAGGCGTGAATTGAGAAGCACAAGCAGAGTAGTTGGGAAATAATGGAAACCACGATTTCTGGAAAGGAGTAACTCATCAAGGAATAAAATTCTGTAAAGAAGCCATTCCAAATAAAAGACGAGAGGGAGAGGCATGACAGTCATTATTGAACAAGGCAACTGGATGATTATTTAATTGTTGCTTAGCAGCTTCAAGAAATAACAATTACAGATAATAAAGACTAAAAAGGCCACATAGCAATACCTAGAATCATAGGAACTAAAGAAGCAAAGCAAAGCAAACTAGATAGGAAAAATGGAAGGAAAAAGGGTAGCATTTTGATTTATTTTAGGAGGGTAAAAAAAAAAAGGGAAAGCAACAAGAAGAAGAAATAAAAAGGAAGTAGAAGGGAAAGAGAAGGAAGAGAGAAAATTACCAAATCTCACGAGAGAAGAGAATGAACCAGAAGACGTCGAGGAGGAGGGAAGCGAAGAGGAGGACAGCGTAGGTACGGCCAAGACTCTGACTGCTACTCTCAATAGCAACCAACGCGAACAAAGCTATTCCAAGATGTATCAGCAACACCCCGTTGTACAACGCTCCCAGAGATCCTATTAGTGCGCAACCTATCTACATTACATTACACATGGAAAATCAGAATCAATTTTTTTTTAAAAAAAAAAAAAAAAAAAAAAGGAAAAGCCGAAAAAAGAGAAAAGAGTTGAAGAAACAACAGTTAAATAGGAACATGATGATGATTATGATGGGAAAATTAAGAATTGAAAATTAAGAGAGGGAGAGAGGGGGAGAGAGAGAGAGAGAGAGAGAACCCAATACCAATGGTGGATAATAGCATACCTGGACATAAAGGAGGATCACAGCCAAATACTGAAGCCTATCGTAATCCCCAACCCAATTCTGTATTCGCTCCTTCAGCTCTCCGCAAAACAATGACATGATCATATAAATAAATAAATATTTACTACAATATCCAGCCACCGCCACCGCCACCACTACTATCTATATTCTTCTCTCAAATTGCTGTCCTCTCTTAATCCTAACGTATATAAAGAAAGCATCTCAATAATAATAATAATAATAATAATAATAATAATGTGCAAATCTATCAAACCAAGGGCCCGATAATGATAACATTGTCCAAACTAAATCCCTAAAACCAGAGTGACGTCGCATCAGAAGGAAAACAGGGGCGTGCTAGAGTAGACGGCTAGTGCTGCTGCAATGAGTACACACACGGCATACGGCAATGGCAACAAAAGCAGCAGCAGCGATTTCTCTTCCTCCTCCGCTTTGTCTGCTCCTCCCCATTCTCCGTCGTTGCTACTGATTTTGCATTTCCGTTATTTAATTTAGGTTTTTTATTTTTAGATACAACAAAAGTTATTCAAACCTATTATTAATTAAATATAACAAGAAGTTAGGTATCACAGCGGTGATTTTGTTTCTTCTGTTTTTACCTTTTTTTCCACACACGATTTTACCCCCCCCCCCCAAAACAAAAACCTTTTTTTTTTTTTTTTGTTACTAATAATAATTAATTACAAATCAATTTTTATAACCGTTGCTTAATCTCTCTTTATTATATCTAATAAATAATTAGTTACTAATTTAATTAATTAATATATTTTCGTTTGTTATTCAGTATTATTTTTTAAATAATAATAATACACATTAGATATTATACCTATTATAACAGTAGCTTCCTTCCTCTAATAGAAAAATAGTAGTAATAATAATAAGAAGGACAAGGAGGAGGAGTAGGGAACAAAATGGACGGAAGGCGATCTGGCGAGATGACGGAGTCGATGAACTGAGTGAAATTAGTTAATTCATGAATAAAACAAACAAGATATCAACCAGCAATCCCAAAATAAATCCCAATCGAATTCTTTTGAAAGTAATACATAGATAGATATAGAGAGAGTGAGTGACGGCGTGCAGGTCTGTTTGATTGTTTGTGCATCTGTGAGAGTCGGAAAAAGAAAGAAAATGGCAGAAGCAAAAGAAGCAGAAAATCAAAAGGGCTATGGCAGTAGTAATTCCAATGCTGATCTTAATACTAATATTAATACTGGCAGTGGCGGCGGCGGCGTTATTAGGAGACAAAGCAATTGGCTGGAAACGGAATCACTGGAGGATCTACGGCGTCGGACGCTTTCCTTGTTTCGCTCGTCGTCTTTCCAATCCCAGGTTGGTCGCTTGATTTGGTGACCTACCTTTCACTTTTACTCTCTCTCTCTCTCTCTTCTCCTCGCTTTTCTTTTTTGCTTCAAATTTCATCTCTTTTTCCTTCTGACCTCGTCCTCTTCTGTTCATCTTCTTTCAATTCTTTCCATTAATTAAGTACCCTATTATTATTATTATTATTATTCTAATTTGTTTTCATTGTTAGGACCATGTGCCTCGCGATGCTCTTGCCCGTTTCAAGACGTACGAACATGCTCTCTTCACCAAAATCAAAGGTATGTCAATCAATCTTCCTATTCCTATTTCTACCTCTACTCTGTTTGCGAGAATTAGACAAGGTGTTAATTTATTAATACCGTCTGTGAATTTGTCTCAGAAAAAAAAAAAAACCACCTTCCCTGTGGTGTGTGTGTGTGTGTGTGGTGGTCTGTTTAACGAGTTTAACGTTAGAATTAATCTCCTCCCCTTCCCAATTTCCCAAACCAACGATATTCATCATTCCGTCAACTTTAATCTTCATGTTTGTTTGATTTATGTGTATGAGCTTTTTTTTTCGATGAATTGTATACGTCTCCATGCATGAAACGTCATAAAGTTATTTCCTTCCCTCATGTTATAATCCTTATTTACCTAGCAACTGACAAATACCACTCAATCTTCAATCTTCTTTCTTTTGTAATTTGATTCCTCCTACAATGGAGTGCTTTCTGACCACCTCTTTAATTGACCCTGCCTTGCCTTCTTTTACATTATTACTAGCCAGCTGGGGCGCTGACACTCTCTATTCAGGTGGTTCCCCTAGGTCAAAATCTACATGACTAATTAGGCAATTTACCAACATAAAAGAAGAGGCCATAGCACCATACACGGTCCTTTCCATTGCCAGTGTTGTTCCTATATATCATGGCAAAAGTAAAAGCAACCCAATAGCTGGCAATGTTCATGAGTGTACGCGCAATTCCAGTCATCGCCCCAAAACCAAGTCCATGATCATCAACCACCAGCCTACAAGCACCACCCCCATCAGAGCTCACTAGAGTACTTTATGCATGTAAAATCTGTTCCAGCCTAGATAGAAGGTGATCCACCTACCATCCTTGCAATCCCGAGTCACCTTGGTGGCTGGGCTATGTACTTAATATTTGTCAATGGATTGATCTTGAAAGTTTTTGTATTCAGGTCTCCACAATGCTCTCTCTCTCTCTCTCTCTCTCTCTCTCTACAGTAATAGGCATTCAGTTTTTCTTTTTTTATTTTTCTCTCTAAATTTATTCCTGCTCTCTCTAGTTTCTTCTTTTATCTTTTTTTTTTTTTTTTTTTTCATTTTTTCCATTTACCAAACGTGCCTTTTCCAATAATTCACACTGCACACCTGTCAAAGAGAAAAAAAAGAAAACTGTCTCAGACTCTTTTTGTCATTCTTCATATGTGGCGTCATTTATTGTTTATTTTCAATTGTGGTGATTACCCATCTGGAACATCTTCCATGACTAACAAATCTTATTTTCATTGGCTGCCCAACAGACAGCGTGGCAGCTGGTTTCACTGCCAATTATCATTTCAAGCTTAAGTCTTAGGTAGATATCATTCTCATTATCTCTTCTCCTTTTCCTATCTGTTTTTGTTTTTTCTTTTCTCCTTTTATCCAGAAGAGTTGACAAGTGCAAGTGAGCACCCAGGAGCAGCTATTGGAATTGCTGTGACAGCTGGTCTCCTTCTTATGAGAGGTATGGATTTAGTCTTTTGTCTTTGGATATGCACTTAAACTATTGTTTATTCTTAAAAACTTTTCTTCATTTTGTGACTACATTTTCCATGCTAAATATAAACAATGACGGTAGAGGTTTTATGGAAATTAATATCTTTTTAGAGGGGAGGAGGGGAGAGGGACAGAAGGGGAATTGGCAGGCCTGAGCTCCAGTATTGAGAGCATGGGCTTTGGTTGTTACAGTTGCTGCAGAGATTTGTAAAGCTTGATCGGAAGATGGCTTTGGACCATGTGACACGAAACATTTGCTGTTAGCATAGGGGTTCCTCCAGATGTTTGTTGGGGCACTGTTGGGGGATGGGGGACCGGGGGTGGGGGTTGAAGTTGGTGGTGATGGGTCGGGACTCAGGACGGAGGTGACTGATTGCCATGCCATAATTTTACAGTTTAACATTCCCTACACCTGTTGTATGTGGGATATCTGGGCCACACTCTTAAGGAAAATATTATTAAGGGTGAGACAGTTTTGCACTTGAAATCAGTTGTATCCAGTTGAAAACTATAAAAGATGACTACACAGAAACTAGTGAATTAGATCACTTATGTACTGGTGCATCCTTGTGAACTGATTCTTAAATATTTGTCTACAGGCCCTAGAAAGTTTTTATTTCGTCATACATTTGGTCGATTTCAAAGTGAAGAGGTATTTAGCTCGTTCTATTTCTATGCTAAGCTTATTTGTTCCATGCCCCCTATGACTGAAATGCAACTTTGCCTATCACTGCACATGACCTTCATAGAATTTGAGATCCCTATATTTATGGTGCTGTCACCTGTTTATATGCACAGGCACAATTTCTTAAGGCTGAAAAGAATTTAAAGGAGTTCAACCTTTCTGTTGACTTAATGAAGAAGGAAAGCAGTAAATTGCTGGAAAGGGCAGCACTTGCCGAAAAGGACATGAAACACGGCCTCAATGAGCTCATGTAAAGCGATTTAACTTCTCTTGCACTCCAGTGTGATATTTAACTTTTTCCTTGTCTCTTTACCAATTCTTGTCCTTAGGGCTGCTGGAAATGAAATTCATCGTCTAGCTAAATCAGTTTACAAGACCGAAACTAAAGCTGCAGGTATGCACACTAGATGTTTCTTCTTTAGCTTTATATTACGGACAACAAGATTGATTTTTGGCGTAGCGACAATAGTGTTGACTGTTGTTAGGACATTCATAGCTTTCTGTTCCGTGCCTCTTGCTGTGCATCTTGTAGGAGTCATGGAATACATGAAACTGCTAATGCAAAGACATCGTGGATGTCTTTCAACAGTTTGACCTGATTTAAGTTTGCATGGGACAACATTGTCATACTAACAACATTGTGAATTATCAATAACCATTGTGAATATCGTGGACTCATAAAATGTATCAAAAGTGAAGGAAACTTGTTTAGGCAATATGCCTCCTTCCATTGCGTTATCCCAAAGGGTGGCAACCAAAAGAAAATTCTGCCCCATGTTCAACTATAGTAAGGCAATATCTACCCATTCTGATTTACCAGAACAATAATGACATAGCCTTAAATCCCAAATTTATTGGGTTGGTCACATGAATATTTTCTTGTCATTCTATTATATCATTGATCAAGTAAAGATCTAGACAAAGTCAGGTTAACAAGGGACTGGGAGTGCACACAAGGGCTGGGTTGGATCTGTGACCTGCAAGATGAAAAGAGGTTAAGGGGTGTTGGGTTGAAGTCTAGCATTAGTACTCCAATGCTTAAGTTAGGAAGGACACGATGGAGTAGTAGCGCACGAATAAGGGAATAATTAATATTTACCTTGAAAATGACGTCCATTGGGTATCATGATCAGATCTAAATGTTGTCATATGGGTAGAAGAATAATCTAAATGGGATACCTATGTGAGACCCATAGGTTAATATGCCATGTGCTAGGTATTATTGGGCCAGACTGAGGTTATTAGCAGCTTATAAGAATTATCTTTATCAATCATAAACTAAATTTAGCACAAGATCTATTTGTTTTAAATCCTTCTTACCTAAAATTGACAATTCGATTTAGGCCATCTTTTCTTTTCCTCTCATAATCCACGTAAGCTTATGTTGTACATATCCAAACCAACACAAATATCAATCCCTCAATTTCAATTCATCTCCCATAATTGCTCCACTTACTTTACTATAAATATCTTCATTCCTGACTGAATTATTTGGTTATTTCTTGGGCAACAATAGATACTTCAAACCATTTGCATCTCAATTACACTCCTTTTTTTTTCAATTCTTTTTTGAGCATGTTGCTTATTGATAGCCCAATACTAACCATCATGTTGTATCTCTAATTGATAATCTCACATTGGTTTTCATTCTTAATTAGATTTGATGGATGAGCTCCGTGAGACACCTGGCAGGGAGGCCTTAAAACTTCGGGTTGAGGTGGGTGCAACATCCTCACGTTGTAAATTCTACACTCACTTCGGTCGTTTTTATATGCTTTGCCGTCTGACTACTCTCTCTCTCTTTCTTCCCCCTCCTCTCCACACCCCCCCTTCCCAAACACCCAAACAATATTTAACAGGTTGCATCCATGGCATCTCTTTTGAAGCAGCAGAGGCTTATGCTCAACAAAAGGATCCTGAAGATATCTGAACTAGGGGTTCCTGTTTGATTGGATAGGCAAATCTATTTTCTTTCAATCTCCTCGGCCTATTACTCTTAAGTATGTCTGTTGTAAATGAGCGACGGATTGTTTCTTTTCGTAAGTTTAAACCAAGAAGCTATGGATTTTGGCTTATTGACGTGGTTCATATTTTAAACTTGTCTGGTCAAACAGACCAATATAACGAATAAAGCGAGGAAAGGAATTACTTGGTGGGTGGAGGTATTGCTTACCCATTGCCTTGACTTACTGTAACAATCTTGCACGAATTATAAACCTGTCACTCGAAGTTGATTTGAACTCAACAATCAACTGAATATTCGCGAGTCTAAATGTGAGGACAGTTGAATAGGTGTGTCTCAAACATGTTCACTAAGGGCTCCGTCAGAAGTTGTAAGTGCTGTAGAAGGCCCAACAGAGGTAAGGGTAGTAGGTGCCAGCTGAGGTTGGGCAACTAGGTTAAACTTTGACGTGGGAGTCACCTAAGCATTAAGACGGGGCTGGCTCCGAGATGTCAACTCTCCCAAAATTTTAGTCTTAACAATAGACGATGATAAATGTTCCATCTTTAAACTGGTGGCAGGTCCTCGGCTGTAAAGGTGGAACCTCCGTGGTTACGATCACAAGTTTTTGTAATGTACTATTGTGAGGTAGAAGATTGATTTTAGGAGACTAATGTTACAGCTGGTTCGAGAGACACCGAGTCAAAAATTCAATTGGGTTGGCAGTAGGCAGAGTTTCCTCAACGTCAGGCTGAAGGTCTGATTTAAGGGCCTCTGATGTTGAAGATGGAACTAGAATTAAAGAAGGCACACGTTTGCCGCCGGAACTTATCTCCTTACATAGTATCTACAGAATCAAAAGCAAGAGGTTGCCTAAATAAATAAAACTGAATGCTAAAAATTTGAACTCTAAAAAGCGAAGGAATCACAATGAAGAATAGACTGTTTGACAAAGATGGTGAAAAGTCTGTAAGCATCAATAATTCTAAAATGAATAACTATACAATTTATCATTAAACTTATAAATTATTTTTATTTTCATCACTCAATTTTAATTTATTATTATTAAATTATTTAATTTTAATTTCATATTTAATTAATCATTATATCGCTTTACTAAATAAAAATTAATAATATTTACTCTCTAAGAATATATATTTTTATGCAAATAAATGTATTACATTACTCTTATTTAATTAATATTTTCACATACTAAAAATCATTTACATCATTTAAATTACAAAATACAATATTAATAACAATAATTTTAAAAAAATAATAAAATTTTTTCATATTTATTTTAATTTTTAAAAATTTTAAGTTTTAAAAGAATAAATTTTTTAATAGTACTTAAATAAAACTTAATGAATTTTGTATTTTTTTTAAGTCGTTACCATTATCATCACACTACATAATTTAAAATAATATAAAATAATTTTAATATATTAAAATATTAATTAAATAAAAAAATAGAATAAAATTGATTATATAAAAATATATTTTTAAAGAAAAAATTTTATAAGTTTTTTTTAATAGAGTGATAAAATAATTAAATTAAAAAAAATTAAAATTAAATAATTTAATTAAAATAAATTAAAATCAAATGATAAAAATTAAAACAAATGATAAATTCCACAATTAATTATCTAATTTATGGTTCAAAAGCTAGTTGAAGAGCCGCCAAATGCCGTTCCACCTGCTATGGTAGGTGCCAATAAGGATAGTTCAGTATGATACTGACCATGTCCTTATCACACTTTTTTATCTTCCAACGAGCCAGTAAGATTAGATCATTTAAACACACAAGAGTTAAACGAAGATTATGTGCTAAATGATGAACTGACCATCGAAGATGACGGAGCTAAAAATGAGAGTGATGAGAGGTCGGAATCGCAGGAGCAGCCGCTTGGAAAGGAAGAGTCAATAGTTTTGTCACTAGGTACAGAAAGCACACTTTTTGTGCAAGGTCAATGCTTCACATTGTCAACTGAACTCCTAACACAGTGCCTTTAATATGGGAATTAGCCACTTGACTCGACTTCGTTAATGTTTAATCAGATGACACCTTTGGAGAGCCAGAACATGTGTTCTGTGTTCATTTCAGATTGCCGAATAGATGTAGTCTCATTAATCAATATGGAACAAGACTTCTCAACATAACAAACCCCATGACTTGACTTATCTGCGGTCATATTGCAACTTTGCCTGGCATGATTATGCTGTCATGGGCAACATAGGGGACTTTAATCCCGTAGCCTGTGATGGCTGTAGAGGCTCTTTGGCATGTATTTTCAAAAGAGCTGATCTTTTCTCAACTACCTGTTTTTGGAACATATAGGGAGTACTTCCTGAAAATAAATATAGATATTGTAATTAATAGTTTAGATTAATAAATGCCTATGTAGAACATTTTGTCTATACACTCAAGGCTCACCTGCATTTTGGGATGGATGGTGTTCTCAGGGTGGGTGAGCACTGATCCCTCTGAGAAGCAAGGCCCAAAATGTTGCTTATCAATCAATGAGGACGATTTATTCAAACATTTCTTATGGCCTTCTTGCAAAAGCACCCTTTCTAGAGTTGTTTTTCTAGGCTCAAACTAGCCCAACTCTGCATCAGGGTAAATGTGGCATTCACATCATAATGTGCAATAGAAACAATTGATGAATGCTGACCCTGATCCAGTCGCAAATGAGAGAGACTGAAAAGAAAATTTAGGAAACAATGGAACAATAACTCAGGGTATTCTGCATAATATATAAATATACAACTTTTACCAGAACCTCAAACCTTTATGTTCTCACTCAAACATGTAATACAATCTACAATCGAATGGCAAACCTGTCTAATCAGTAATGACATCTACACAACAAAGGCACCATAATTGATGAGGTTGCAGAGATTATAAATCCAGCCAATAGAGGACAATATCATTGAAGTTAAGAGATTCAACGAAAATTTTTTCCAATGGTACAAAACAGCAAACTTCTTACACAGGTCATCAAATAAGACAAACCTGCTAAGATCCTACATATTCTAATACTTGACCTACTTGCCTTGATGCCATGGTTCATATAATTGATGTCAAAAGACACCTTGCTGAGAGCACTAACAATGGGGTGGGTATAAGTTTTAGTAAACTTGCTAAGATCCTACATATTCTCTTTCCCAAAAACATATACAAAAAAAAAAAAACCCCATCTATTTATATCTTGCAGCATGCATCTTGTTTGTACATGGCAGTCATCCATCAGAATAAAATAGCAGAAAATACAAATAAATTCAGCATGCAACAGTATTAAGAAGAGTATATAAATTTGGCATATGCATTCTAGTTTGTATGTGTGCAAGATCTACTTTATGAATTAAGAAGAGAATATAAATAATATAGAAAGTGTTTTCCCGAAATATGTAGTACGAGAAATATACCCTTGATGCTGTAGTCATCATTAGAGTCACCAACCCATGACACAAAAGGTAAAGATACGCATAACCTTTC
This sequence comes from Rhizophora apiculata, assembly GCA_037832385.1. Lineage (NCBI taxonomy): Eukaryota > Viridiplantae > Streptophyta > Magnoliopsida > Malpighiales > Rhizophoraceae > Rhizophora > Rhizophora apiculata. The sequence continues at coordinate 32,043 of CM075430.1, read as the reverse complement.
CTTGAATTTGGATGAAAGGATTATAAGATTATTCTCTTTAGAAATGGCTTTTTCCTTTTACACTCCATCCAATGGTCAGAAGAACATATCCAAGTCAGCAACAGGTTATATCTAGCAAGCAAATACAGCAAAGAATGACAAGCAAAAGGAACCAGGCATACTAGCATCAACATTCTCCATTACATCTCTAAGAGGACTGTTGAGAGCACCATGACATAGCTTCCCATCATCTAAAAGAACAAGATAAGAAAGAGTCAGTAACTTTCCCCATTGCAAGTCCTCGACCACACCTAGGTTTGTTCAGTGAACAGGAGAAAGATGGTTTTAGCTTCTGCTCAGCGATACCATTGATTGAGGGAGAAATAAAGAAAAGAAAACTGAGCAGTGGTCAAATGAGTATCTAATTTGGGAATAATCTGGTGCTGTATTCAACAAAACACACTTGAAATATGAATGTGATCAGAAAAGTCAGGGTTCTCAGAGAATGCAAAGGCCTCGGGTCTGCTGATGTGCATGAAAGCCAAGTGAGTCTTAACTCTTAAAGGAGCAACTGAAAGATGGACTTTATAGAATTTCAGGGAAAGGTACATTTGTTCCTGACTACAAACTACATGCGCAATTCTTCTTCTTCTTCTTCTTCTTCTTCATTTTACCCATTTTGGGTAAAATACCATAGTTACACAACCATTGCGGAGACACAGGTGTTGTAAACTCGACAATTGTCCTTTTGATTTGAAATAAAAGTGTTTTTTTTTTTTGTCATTATTTCCTAATTTTCTTCCTCTCCAATCTTTTTATTTGTTTTATCAATAAAAATTGTTTTCCATTTTTAACGCGCATTCGTTATTCTTTATTTCCCTCACCTCCGATGAAAAGTTCCCCCGTATCCACAAAACAAGAAAAGATAATCCAAAAAAAAAAAAAAAAGAAAAAGAAAAATGATAGAAAGCTTAGAATAGAGAAAAGATGATGAAATAAAGGGGAGAAAGAGAGAGAGAGAGAGAGAGAGAGAGAGAGAGAGAGACTGTGTGTGTGTGTGTGTGTTTACCTTGTTGAGGAGGGAAGTGAAAGCAAAGAAATAAACATCAGAAACAACAGTCTCGGTGAGGGTGGAAGGGTTGGAGAAGAGTGCGGGCGACAACAGTGCCAATGGGAACATCCACGCCAACACACAAGTCTTGAATGGGAACTCCTCAATTTCTTCTCTTATTCTTCTCTGTTCTCCTGTTCCTATCCCTGATCCCTGACAATCAGCACGTAAAGGAAAATAAAAACAAAAAGAAAAACAAACAGGCAACCCACCACCACCACCACCAGCCGTTCAAACATACAAAGAAAGAAAGAATAAATAAATAAATAAAGAGCATATAAAACTGAAAAGGAAGAAAAGGAAACAAGAAAACCATGTAAAGAATCAAGAAACAGAAACCCAAGACAAAGCAATATAAAGAAAGAAAGAAAGAAAGAGACGGACTAAATAAAACAAATAGAGAAAGAATGAAAAACAAAAATTATATAAATAGAAATGGAAAAAGGAGGGACGAAATGAAATTACCAGAGGGTAAGGATGGGCCATGAAAATGTGAGGGAAAGGTAATTGGAAGACGTACGGGAGAGTGTGGGTGGGTGGGTGGGTGGGTGCCGAAGAAATAACAGTCACTGCTGGCTCCCCCCTTTATCTCTTAATTCTATTTCTATTTCCATTTATATTGCTTTGCTTCTAGTTCTTGTTTCAGGTTTCCTCTCCCCACTGTCTTGAACCGAGAGTTATGGGATTAAGGATTTGAAATATACGAAGAAATTGAGGATTGAAAATAAGAAAAAGTAATAGGATTAATCATTTGGAAGGTATCCGTTTCTAATGATTATTTTAAAAAAATTGATATATAATAAATTAAATATTTTAATAATATTATTATTTAAATAAATTTAAAAATTTATAAAATATTATAATTATATAAATTTAATAAATTATTATTAAAAATATAATTTTATTTATTAATTTAAAAATAATAAAAAATAATTATTAAATAATTAAAAAAAATTATAACAGATACAAATTATAGAGATCGAATCAGTACAAATTATAGGATCGTATCATTTCGTGGTCCTTAAAAAATAGCCTTATCCTCAAGGTTAACTGGCAATAAAATCTGGAAATGATCTGTAAAAAAATGATAGAACTCTCAGGTAACATCCTCAATAGGGAGGTTAGTCTACTGAACTAAAATTTGGACAACAACTCGATTTCCACGTTTAACAATATGCTTGTTTAGAATGGCTTGTGGCTGAAGGTTAACCTCTCATATACAAGTAATGTCAGGCAGTTGGCTTTGTGTCACCACACCATCTCCTACCTTCTTTTTCAAGCAAGAGACATGAAAGACGGATAACTGTTGATATGGTTGGAGTCTAAGATAGACTCAATCTCCCACTAAAAACTCTCGCTCCGTTTAATGTATATCCATGGGTTACTTCATACAGACTTGGGCTACAATAAGGTTGTCTTTCAAGAGTTGGAGCAACTTGTCTATGTCTTGTAAGTCCTTATCGACTTATTCCACGTGAGATGATCTAACTATATACTTTGTAAGAGTAGGTGGAACTCGCCCATAAACTGGGGACATCTTTGTATAGGAATGATAAGTGGTATTATATCACCATTTGGCCCAAGGAAGCCATTTTACCCAATTCTTTGGCTTGTCACTTACAAAGCAACGAAGGTAGTTTTCCAAGCATCGGTTGACTACCTCAGTTTGTCCATCTGTCTGTGGGTGATAAGCAATGCTCATATTCAACTGCGTCCCTTGCGAGCGAAATAGTTCATTCCAAAAATTACTGGTGAAGATCTTATCTCGGTCACTAACAATTAATTTAGGAACACCGTGGAGCCTTACAATATTGTTAACAAAAACTTGAGCAATACTAACAGCAGTATAAGGGTGACTAATTGCACAAAAATGAATATACTTAGTTAATCGATTGACAACAACAAAAATAATGGATTTACCTTGGGACAGTGGGAGTCCCTCAATAAAATCCATAGAAATGTCTATCCAAATTTCTTCTGGGATAGGTAAAGGTTGAAGAAGTTCTGGAGATGCGTTGAAGAAGTCCTGGAGATGCCACAGATTCACTCTTGTGACGTTGGCATACATCACATTCAGCTACAAACCTTCTAATTTCTTTCTTCATACCTTTCCAATAAAACTCCTTACCAACACATTTATAGGTACGAAGAAATCCTGAGTGGCCGACAGTCGAGGATGCATGATATTTTTGCATGATTGTGTCCTTTTAGTGAGAATGAGGAACAAGTACCAATCTCCCTTTATAGCGTAAATCGTGAGAATCCCAAGTGTAATGAGCAACAGAATCAGGATATGTCTATAGTTTTTCAATGATCTCTCGAGTTTCATGATCATCCCACCACTCCCTTTTAATTTGTACAATTGTAGTGCAGATAGGGATAGAGCGTGCCACCACTTCAGCCTGCTCCGGAATACGAGATAATGCGTCGGCTACCAAATTCTCGCTCCCTTTTTTATAAATGATCTCGTAATCGTAGTCCAATAATTTAGAAATCCATTTTTGTTGTTCCATAGAAGAGATTCACTGCTCTAATAAATATTTTAAACTTTTATGGTTGGTCCAAATTTGAAAACGCCTCCCAATGAGATACGGATGCCATTTTGAGACTGCATGAATAATGACTAACATCTCCTTATCATAAACAGATATACTGAGATATTTTGGTGATAATGCCTTACTGGTAAAGGTAATAGGGCGACCTTCCTGCATTAATATTGCACCAATCCCAATTTTAGAAGCATCAGATTCAATAATAAATACCTTACTAAAGTTTGGTAAGGCAAGAATTGGGGTGGTGGTCATGGCTCGCTTGAGTTGTTCAAACGCCTCCTCTGTTTTGTCATTCCAGTTAAATGAATCTTTCTTCAAGAGAATCATCAATTCAGCACTGATCTTTCCATAGTCACGAACAAATTTGCGATAATAACCAGTCAATCCCAAAAAACCTCATAGTGCCTTGATCGTCTTTGGAATTGGCCAATCCAACATTGCTTGAATTTTGGAAGGGTTAACCGTCACACCTTCTTTGGAGACAACATGACCAAGATACTCCACTGTTGGGCAAGTAAAGCTACATTTTGTCTTCTTAATAAATAGAAAGTTCTCATGCAGGGTGGTGAACACAGTCCGCAAATGTAACAAATGCGCTTTAAGGGAAGAACTATACCCCAAAATATCATCAAAAAATATTAAAACAAATTTACGTAGATATGACCGAAAGATATCATTCATTAAACTCTGAAATGTTGAAGACACATTGGTAAGCCCAAAAGGTATAACCAGGAACTTGTAATGGTCATCATGTGTCCTGAAAGCTGTTTTTTGAATATCCTCATTATGGACCCGGATTTAGTGATATCCCGACCTTAAATCTAGTTTAGTGAATAGTTGAGCACCTCCTAATTCGTCTAATAGTTCATTGACCACAGGAATAGGATATTTATCCTTCACAGTGATATGATTGAGTGCTTGATAGTCTACGCACATCCTCCAAGAACCGTCCTTCTTTTTTACTAAAAGGACAAGAGATGAGTATGGGCTAACACTCGATCTGATGATACCAACTTCCAATATCTCCTTAACAATTTTCTCAATTTCTCCTTTTTGGAAGTGTGGATATCAGTAGGGTCGAACGTTAACAGGTGTATTCTCATATAATAACGAAATACGATGGTTGTGTGTCCTTTGCGGGGGTAGACCTGCAGACTCAGCAAACCAATTAGAGAATTCAGTTAATAGTGACATAACCTCTTTCCCTTGTATAGAATGTGATTTGGCTACCTTTGCACCTATCAACTACACTAGGAACCCTTGTCCTGCTTTCTGTAGGACCTTTTTCATTCGATAACTACTAACAGTGGTAATTTTACCCTCATGTCTTCCGTGTAATTCCACTGATGTCCATTCAATAGAAACTTCATTCTTAACCTGGAGAAATTCTAAATAATATCTCTCAAGATCCGCAACCAATCAATGCCAAGGACAATTTCATAATCTTTTAGGGTAGTAAGAAGAGATCAATATAAACGATCTGACTTTGTAACACGAGTTTTACTTTTGTGCACTTCCCTTGACATGTCAAATTTCTCCCGCCTGCAACCTTCACAGCAAACTTGTCGTAATCCTCAATTGAAAAAGCAAGCCTTTTAGCGATCTTCTCATCCATAAAGTTATTGGTACTACTCGAGTCAACTAATACCATTATTGGCCGTTCCTTGAGGAATTCATCAATCTTCATAGTTTGTGGGTTCGAATACCTAACTAAAGCATGCACTGCAGGCTCATTTACGTATTCAATGAAGGTGTCATCACCATCTGGGCCCGTGTGGTCATCACTTATTTCTTCAGTCTTCTCAACTGGCTCAATCATTAAAAGCTTCCCCTGCTTACAATGGTACTCCTTGTGCCACTTCTCATCACAGTGCCAACATAACCCCTTTGCCATCCACTCTTTCAATTGTTCTTGGGTTAAGCGCTTAGTGTTAGAAGGACGAGTAAAATAGGGTAAGTGGGTGTTACTCTCGATAGGTTTGCTAGCCACTTTAGCAGGTGGCCGACGATTTTCAGCACCTAACTTCTCCTTCTGCAGGCGAGTAAAGGAGATAGTTGCTACCATTATTCGTGGTTGGCAAGCCTTGACTTCCCGTCGGATGTCAACAATAAGCCCTTCAATGAATGTTCCTACCAATTGCCTTTTGGACCAATCTTTAGCTCGATTGGCAAGTCACTCGAATCAACTCTAATATTCGAGGACGGTGGATGTCTGATGAATTTTTGCGAGCTCTTCGTCAACATTGTGATATTTCGAAGGCCCAAATCGCACAAGAAGACCTTTAGTGAATTCAGCCCATGTTGGAACTCCACCAGAGGTTTCGACCCAATCATACCATTGAATTACATCACCTTCTAATTGGATAGAAACAATTTCAACTTTAGAGAGCTCTGACGTACAATGGAAGCGAAAATGTTTTTCCATTCGGGATATCCAACCTGCAGGATCACTCTCGTCCCAGCAGGGAAATTCTACCCTTGTATGTGGTTGGGTATAGTCACGATTAGTGCCTCTATAGGACTCCACAGGTTCTTTGTGTTTGTTAGCAGATCCGGGGTTGTTGTCTCCTGACTCCCTCTATGCAATAGAAAATATTATCTGTTCGAGTCTCTTGAAAGACTCTTGTATGAGAGATAATGATTCTTTAACTCGAGAGATTCTGGCGTCAAAATCAGAAGAGTTGTGTGAAAACATACTGTAAGATTGCAAATTTGTGATACCCAAATTTTTCTTTTGCTGTCGAGTAAGGGGTATAAACAATTTTTTTTTTTTATTTGGTGGTGGTGGATGTGATAGAAACAGAATATCTAAAAACGCCACTTTGATATCAGATGTTGAGAACCTATGGTTTTGGGATTAGGGATTTGAAATATGGATTGAGAAATTGAGGATTGAAAGTAAGAAAAAGGGATAGGATTGATCGCTTCGAGATGATCAGCTTCTAATGATCGCTTCGAGAGGATTGGCTTCCAATAAGATAAATATTTTGATGATATTATATTTAATATCTAAAAATTATAAGGTATTATAATTATATAAACTTGATAGGGATATAATCTCATTTATTAATTTAAAAATAATAAAAAATAATTATTAAATAATAAAAAAAATTATAATAGATACAAATTATGAAAATTGTATCAACACAAATCATGGGCATCGCATCACCCGTTCCATTCTTCTTCCTCTAGAATCCCCATCTCACCCTAACCCACCCCCTCCTGTTTCTTTCCCCTTCCCTTTCCCTTTCCCTTTCCAGATGAGCGAATGCAAGAGGGAAAACCAAAGATTCAATAGATGGTCCACAAGCCTTGCATTTATTAGTTGGCTTGGCATCCTTACTGCGACGTCGTCGTTTCTCCGCCACTCACTCTCCACGATCAATCCACGGCTCACGTGACGTGTGCTCATTCACGCGTGCACTTTGTCACTGCATCCCAAAAGTTTACATATGTCGGTGGGCCATCACAATCATAATTTGCTTATCAGTAATTTCAGACTGACCGCGCTTCCTGAATTTCTGTTTTTTTTTTTTTTTTTAAGTTTATGGACTGGGCCGGGCATTCCTCGCTTTCCTCTACACTAATCTCCACCATGAGCTCCCTCCTCACTCACAGTCGCGACCGCGGAATTTTCACAATTGACTGATGTCCTCTTCTGGTTCAAATCAATATTTGCTCCACCTCTACCCATTTTTCTTTTATTTTCTGACATGGACGCGCATGTCTTTGACAATTCAATACATATCCATAAAAAAAAAATTGAAAAATATATTTGAATAATCTTTTTTGGACTTTTTATTTTAATATTTTTTGTTATATTAAAGTGATATTACACAGGTGTAAGACATAAAAAAGAGATCGTGTCCAATTCGGCTGGCGACAAAGACTATCTTTGTAATTTGCAAATTTAGCAAAAGCATAATTATGAATCATTTCGATCGTAGCTACAGTAGTTATAAAATCATCTAAGTATTTTGGTTTTAGTTATATTCATTTTTTAACAATATAATAGTTATTATCTTATTCGTCTAATATAAAAAAAAATAAAATACAAATATACATCTCATTTTTTTGGACATAAAGTTCATAGATTAGTAGCTATAAACAATCAATCTTGAAAAAAAAAAGAAATGTTAAATGTCCTAAATTAAATCTATAAAATCCTGTATATATATATATATATATTTTTTTTTTTCTTAATAGTTTGTGGGGAATAAACAAAAAATGGTAAGCTTCCAATCCCCACCACGGACAAAACGCCACCGTTTGCGTCAACCTGAAAAAAAAATGCAATTTCGATTTTTTGGTCGGAACCGAAAAACGTAAATTGAATTCCAAAATTATATTAAATAATAAAAACGAGGTCTCTTGATTGGCAGCTGGATCTCGTTTTCTGTTTTTGAGGTCACTCATAATAACAATCGCAATCACATTCCTTGTGCAATTGATTGAATTAAAAATTATCTCAAAATTCTGTTGATTTAGGGTCTGGATTGGTATTCTCTGTTGTTATTTCCCTCGCTCCACCATCACATCCGCCTCCGCCTCCGCCCCTGCCCCTGCCCCTGCCTCCGCCCCAAGTCTGCTCCTCATCTGGTTAGTTGTTCCCATTTCTTCTCTTATATTGTTCTCATGTCGGCTTAATTCTTCTTCTTTTACCAAATCGATGTTGGGTCCTTTTCTTATCATTTCATCGGCGGCATTCATTCCTGGAAACTCTTGTTTGTTTGACGTGTTTTACAGGTTTTTAAATTTTCACCGCTGAACTTCAAAACAGAAAGAAAGAAAGAAAAAAATATCTATCATAGCAGAGATTCTTTGATTTGGATCAGTACTCAATAGGATGAAAATTTTGCTTTGTTTATATCGTACCAAATTTAAGTTTGGATTAGTGTTAACCTTCTTTTTTTTTTTTTTTTTTTGGTTTTTTGGTAGGTATAAATTAGGCAAGCAGGGGAGCAAAGAATAAGTGAAGAAACGAAGAAGATGGTGTTGTTGAGAGGTGTTGCGATGTGGTTTTTGATGATCTTATCACATCTTCCATTCCTGCTGGGTTTCCAATCCACGATGCCAGCTTTCCTCTGGTCTCCTCACCACCAAAATCTGTATGTTTAATGAAATTTGGATTTTTTTTTTTTTTCCCTTCTTCATTAAGAAACTCCTTTCCTTTTTTTTTATTTTCCTTGGAAATTCTTTTAATACAGTTTCTTAGTGCTAGGCCACATTATGCAGACTGTTGATAATGGACTGAAAATGATAAAAGAGTGATTCTAAGGCCCTGAGTAAAATGCAGAGGTGTTTACTTGCCTGAACAGAGACCACATGTAGACATCGTAAGCAGATTTGATGTCTGAGGATAACTTTTTCACTATCAAGATAACATAATGAAAGCTGGACAAAAGAGAGACCAAATGATGATGGCCCAATTAGGACTATGAACAAATTGTTTAATGAGTAGGATTTTCAATCAGCAGCTATGAAGTGCCACAGCACCTTTTTGCTGGAATGCTAAGTCAATGGAACAAAAAAAATTGGGTCTCATCAGGATGTGAAAGTCTATGTGTCAAGAACCTAGGTACAAACTCATGGGTTTCAATCTTAAGTGTGGTCATCCATTCAGAAGTGCTCAAGTTTAGGAGCTTACCTAGTTTTTATGTTGATTTTGAAATGCTTAATGGATTTTCAACTTTCATAATAATGACCAAATTTCTTTTGCAAACTGTATTTGCTTTGTTTGGTTTTAGTTTGTTTCTTGACTATAAACTTGAATGTACCACAAAGTCTGCCCAATGTGGGCTATGCTGGTCATATTTTTCTAGTATAATATTTTTCATGTACATTAATTTCTAGAAATCTGTATCTCATATGATTTTACTTTGAGTGTCCACAGGTTGCAAAACAGGCAAATGGATGCAGTTGTAAATTATCAAACCATTTCTTTGAGAGACCTTGCCAAATCTGTTCTGGCTGAGGGGAGATGGTCAAATTTTCTGGTTCTAAGCTTGCCTTTGATCGATGGAATCTTGAATTTTTGAACTCAATACATGTCATTTGTTCTTAAAGTTTTTGAGAAATAAAAGTCTTCATTTAAAAAACAGAAACAAAAAGGAGAGACAAAGGATAAAACATTTTGTACAAAGAATTTTTATTTTACTTCTGTGTTTCTGTCAGCCTCTTCCATGTTGATAGCCATTTATATTTTGGCATTTTTGTCTCTTTGTAGTGCTCAGAAGAAAATGTTCAGCAGCCTCTGGATTTAGCACTTGTGTTTGTTGGTCGAGAGGCAAGAATTTTCTGGACCTACTTTTTATCATTTTTTACCATTGTTGTGCAACTGATTTCCATAAGTTTACAATGCTAGCATGCAATAAACAGCTGACTTATAGCCACCCTTGGGCTGCCTCTTCTTTGGCTGAATCCTGTAGCCTCACTGATGCATAATTTCCAAATAATGATTTCACTATGGTTAATCAGGGGAATGTAATGAGCATAGGGTTGGTATATATGTTCTCAAATTCAATCATCTACTTTTTTCATGGATGTTTTGCTACGTATATTAGCAGAGGCAACTGGTTATACCTTAGCTGCTTTATGTTGACCTTTTTCTTTGTGTGGGGGTGGTTAGTTGCACCGGTACCACTGGAAATACAATACAGTTCAATGCTTTTGCTTTGCTTTCTTCTCTTAGAAAATGACTATTGACTGTTTTGCTTTTCTTGTCTATAGCTTCTCTCCTCGGATATTTCTGCAAAGCGAGATCTGGATCCAGATATTATTAAGTTGCTCAAGGTAACTCTAGCTTATCTTTTTATATGTGATATTTTACTGGACTCACCGAATTAACACTTGTTGAAACTAGATTAGACATCCCTATTTGTTTTCTTATAATCAGCATTTATCTTGTGAGCAGGTATCATTTGCAAGGTCCAATTTTTCCATGGCATTCCCATATGTTGTTGCGCCAGTGGAGGAGACAATAGAGAACTCATTACTTTTGGGGTTTACAGAAACTTGTGGGCAGGAATTAGAGATCAGTAAAGTTGCTTTCTCTGAATCATGCTCTGTACAGGGTGGACACTTTGAGAAGCTAGCGGACATGCAAGCACTTAATGTAAATCAACTTGAAATGTTGTACAAATAATTGCAAACTTATGGCATTCTAAGACAACTCTTTGATTACATTTTGATTATAAATAATGAACAGGATTATTTGATTTCAAAGATGAAAAACAGACCAAAGGGTCCAGCAGATCTGGCTGTGTTCTGCCATGGAGGCTCTGATTCTCAGAAGGAACTTGATCACCCACAAAGTGAAAGTATGCTACGTTCTTTGTTGCTGGTGGATGTCAAACTGCTTTGCTGACTTCATACTTTTTTAGTCCAAGAAATTTCATGCAGATGTATTGATTAAATATGCAGGTGAGCTTTTCTCTGGGCTTATCAGTTCTGTGGAGACATTGGGGGCAAAATATGCCATTCTCTATGTTTCACAACCTCTTCGATCAATCCAATATCCTTCTCATCATGAACTAGAAAGGTTTCTTGCCGAGTCTTCTGTGGGAAATGGATCACTCAATTCTGCAGTTTGTGACGAAGTTTGCCAGATCAAGTCATCCCTATTGGAGGGAGTATTGGTTGTAAGTATCCTTTGGGCCTTTTGTTGTTGTGCAATTTCTTGTAGTGATGCATTTCTTTGCTAATTGCATGTTTTTGTTTTTTTGTTCATCATGCATGGGAGATGGCCTTTGAAATATTGTTTTGTTAATGAAGGCCACTTTAAATGAAGAATGAAACAATTTAATTTTGCACACACATTCTTGGTGTCTAGTGATTTAATGCACCAATCTCCTTTGTTAATGCCATACTTCATTGATCATTCCCTCCAGTGTCTTGTAGGATTCTATATCAAGATGAAAACCAAATTCTCTAAACATCCCTTATTACCTTGGAAACCAACTAATCTTTTCTTTTTATTCTTCTACATTTGACTTTTGGCAAGTTCTTAATGTTTGTTGCAGCCAATGGCATTGCACATTCTCCTTGACCAATTTACTGTCACTTAATTAATGAGATGGATTATCTCATCCTAGAAAAACACATAAATCTTATCATTTTAAGCAGCACTCATGAAGGGGTGTGTTAGCTAAAAGGGTATGCCCCTCTGCTGATCTCTCATTTTCCCATGCGTTTAAACTTTAGCAAGTTCCTAACACATATAGCAGCCAATGCTGTTTTGCATTCCTCTTGAGCTCTTCTGGGAAAGGCTCTTATGTTTATATCAAACTTCAAATAGCACTGGTGAAGTGATGCCTTGCTAAAAGCGGATGCCCCTCTGCCTTTTTCTCTTCTTCACTTTCCTGCCTTATGATCATGCTAGTCATTTTGTATGTTGGATGCGGTCTTTGGATCTAATCTTTTCAACAAAGATTCTGCAATAGGTATATCCTGGTGAGGTGTATGAGAAAATCTTCTTTCCCATTCCTCCTTTATTCCGCTTTTTTTCTTCATGTTATTCCTCCCACTGTGGCATTAATTGAATCCTGATGTCATGTCTGCTTGTGATGTTGCAGGGGATTGTTTTGCTTATCATTTTGATATCAGGCCTTTGCTGCATGATGGGCATTGATACTCCAACAAGATTTGAGGCAGCCCAAGACTCTTGATTCATTGTTTATAAGATAACATCATGTTGTGGCGCTGAGATTTCTGTTCAAGGCACTGGCTAAAGAGATTAGATGTTTGTTATATGGGAAGGAAAGTGGTATTGCCCTTCTGTTGAACTAGTTCTTCACTTGCCAAGGGGCTTTTATACTGTTTGACAACAATGCAGTTTAGTATTGTTTTGAAAGCATTGTTTGTCGCATGGTCTTGCCTTGACATTCCTGTGCTGGTTTCCTTCCCGAAAGACAAAGACAGAAAGGTAAAAACACGAAAGAAGTAGAAGATAGGTTTACGTTGTGATCACTATATTGAGCGGTTCACAGATGAAAATTCTAGTCTTCGGCTGATGGCTATGATTATAGATGTTGTGGGAAAGCAACATGCAATTTGACCCAACCCAAAATAGGGCTAACGTGTGACACTTCTCGATTAAGGATTTAATGATTCAGCAAGTTGACTTGAGTGTTTGAAAATATGTCTCAGTAAAATTGCAATGATGTGTCTATGACTAGTTAATTACCAACGATAATCCTTTTCCGCTTGGTTGTTCTCTTTTGGTTTGGTAAAACAGCGAGAGCGAGAGGGAGAGTAGCGAGCGAGACGGTTGCTACTTACTACTGTTTTGTTTGTGTTGTCGTTGCAGTGCGACGGTAAATAAAACCAGAAATGACAAATTGTAACTTCTTCTTCTTTATCTCATTCCTTTTTTATATATTTTTTAATCCATCTAATAATTCTTTAGCAGAAAGATGGCAAATATTAATTCAAAAAAATAAAAAATAAAAACCAAGCGCGACGAACTTAGTCGACCGTCTCGCTTCTCTCTCCCTCTATGTTCTAACTTCCAAGCCAGAACCCGATTTCAATTCCTACCATAACAACGCTGTGTACTTGTTGCTTTGCTGCTCATCTTGCTCTATTATTATTATTGTTGTTGTTGTTGTTATTTGCTAAGCCTGCTAAAGGCACAAACATAATTAATCAATTATATATATATATAGAGTAGCACGTACAATGTCAATAAGAATTGCTGTACCGAATACCTTTCAGATCTACCCGCGTTTGACTCTGTGATTTTATTTGGCGGAGGAGGTCCCGGAAAAGGTTAAAAAAAAAAAAAAGATAGAGGGCCTGTGGAGCTTAGCTTATTGTCCGTAGGTTTACGCTGTCGGGAACTGAGGGGGAAAGAAGAGAAAACGGAAAATAGGTAGGAAAGGGAAGAGTTTACTACATACAACAAACGAACAAACAATATATTTACTGTAGATATTGATATTGTGAATATATTACACAGATGGAAGGGAATTCGGGTGGAAGTGGTGGAGGAGGTGGTGGAGGAGGAGGAGGAGGAGGTGGGGCTGGAATTGTGGGAGGAGGAGGGGGAGGAGGCGGGAACGACGTGGAACTGTTGTGCAAGACACTACAGGTGGAGCACAAGCTCTTCTACTTTGATCTGAAGGAGAATCCACGTGGCCGTTACTTGAAGATCTCAGAGAAGACGTCTGCCACCAGGTCCACCATCATTGTCCCCTCCTCCGGCATTTCCTGGTTCTTGAATCTTTTCAATTACTATGTTAATTCTGATGATCAGGACCTCTTCAGCAAGGAATTGCAGCTTGACACTAAGGCACGCTTCTTTCCCCTTTTCTTCTCTCTCTCTCTCTCTCACACACACACACAAAACACAAAACACAAAACACAAACACACAGAGCGACACATCGGCTATTATTATTCTGTTCTGTTTTATTGAATTCATTTCATTTCATGCTAATGTTCGTCTTAGTTTAATCGAACGCTAGAAAACGTAATTTTACAAATATATTTTCACAGGTGTTCTACTTTGACATTGGTGAAAATAGAAGGGGCCGCTTCTTGAAGGTTCATTCCAACTCCTTCTCTTTGTTAATCTTTTCTCTCTTCTAACTCTTCTTCCTCTTCCTTTTCTCTTTGTTATGCACCAACACTTGCACGGACACTCCTCTGTCCATGCTTCGCACTTCTTATCTCTCGGGCTTTAACTCATCTTACCTCACCTTCAGCGGTCAAGTCTTCTACTGTTCTTTTATGTATGTAGTTTGCTTACTAGTCTTAACAGCATTTTGAGAGGGAGCGAGGGAGAGTGGGGGAGAGAGTGTGCCCTATAATGCTGAATGTTAAATGGCAATATCGTTATATACATTATCTGGTCAATTCAGTAGATATAGTGAATTATTGATTTTCCAATTCCAAAAATAAGGACCTTGGATTTTGCTCTGGCCAGTCACCCTTCCTTTTTTTAATCCCTGTTTTCTCCCTTCAATATCCGTACAAGACTTACGATTGGGCAACTACTTCTGCATTTTAATTGATATTACTTTAGTACATATTGAACTTGGGATTGAATCAATGCCTGCCCACCCCTTTTCCTTTTTCATTTCAATGGAGTTTTTTCACACCAGCTGGTCTTCTCTACTTAGGCATATGCTTGTGGTCTTCTTCTTCAACTGTGGCATCCACTTAAAGTACTTATTTTGAAGTGATGTTGGCTAGAAAGGGTGTCTGTGGTTTTCTCCACTGGTTTTTCATCTCAATCTGAAGTTTCTGCAAGGAACGCAACTTCGAGATTTTTCAGACTTTTCCTCTCTGCTTTTTCAAAACTGTAGATAAATGCCTCCTTATTGACAATGTTAAGAATTGAGGTTGTAGGCCTTTAGGTCACTGCATGATGAGGTGGTCTCAGGACCATGGAATGAAGTGGTTACATCTGTGGATTCATGTGGTCTTGAGAATGTAGTGCTGAAAGTGAGTTATACCATAGTTACAGAGATACACAAAACATTAGTCCTAAACATTTATGGATTTTTACAATTGAGGTTTTAACCTTTTTTTGTTGTCATTTGAATTTTAAATCTTTCAAAATTTGTTGCAAATTGGTCCTTTTTAGACAAAAAGCAGTCAAAACCATTAGAAATCGTAGATTGACCAAATAGAAATCATGAACAGTTTGACAACTTTCCATCCAAAAAGGACCAATTTAGAACAAATTTAAAAGGTATATGATTCAAATGAAAATGTAAAAAAGTTAAAGAGTCAATTGTAAAAATCCATAAATGTTTAGGATCAAGTTTTAGCATATCCCCTATAGTTATATATTGGTGAAAAGGGTGGATGAGGTGCTCTTATTGTCCTTTGGGTACCATCAATTGAGACTTTGGAGTTTGTTGGGGTGTTCTTAAAGAAGTATGCGAGCAAGTTATCCATTTTTGTGGTTGCCATCATTTATCCAGTGGACAGGGGAACAAATGGATGTGTGTTGTCTGTCTTGTCTTTTGTCATGTTGGCTGAAGTTTAAAACCTCATATCAAGTCAAAGTTATTTTACATGGCTTTGCACTTTCTTCTAGTGTAGTGTCATTTTAAAACTTTATTGAGTCAATTGTAGGTTACTCTCCCATCCATGGTACTTTGTTAATTTCCACACAAAAAAGTTTTCATTTTGTTGCAGTATTCAAAATTTAACTAGACACTCTTCTTTTCACTGTTCATTATTATTTTATCTTGGAATGAATAAAGTTCAGATGGTAGAGTTCTTCTGTGAAGCTTACCAAAGAGTTGAACTCTGAAGTAACAGACAAATAAGTGGAGGATTAATGATGCAATATATCACTTACCTCTCTAATTTGTGCACTGTAGTTTGTGTAAAACAACTGTTAAAGTGGACAGCCAGATGCCTAGGAATACCTAATACATGGCCCTCATTTAGTCCTCTCATGTAATTCTGTTTGTCCCTGACAGTACCGTTACTATTTCATTATCAGTACAATTGCCACAATTACTAGTACTGACCAGATAAGAAAAGGAATACCTGGGTGTTCACCATAGCCATTTTTTCTTTCTTCATTTTGGGTTCTTTCCTCCGGGGGCAGGGGGTGGTGTTTGGGGAGGATTGTTGGGGGAAGGAGGGGATTGGGGGGCAGAATCTTTGAGGGTACCACCTGTGGAATTAAATGGTAAACTGGAGGACAGTCGAGGTGTTTGTCAAATCGCTCAAATTGCCCAATCCAACCAAACCAAATAGCTAAACTGTCAGAAAATGGATTGGATGAAGATGTTGATTTGGAAAAACCATGACTTGTGGTTTGGTTGAGGATTTAAGAATTCAATTCAGCCACCAAACCAAATTGAATTGCCATTGATATTCATGTGATGTTTTACTCTAGACACAAACTGATTGATATTTAATAATGTTGTACCCTTGTGATTTAACTATATATTTATTGCAATATCTAGTTGCACAAATGATATTCTTAATTTTCACTTTATATTTTCTTACTTTTGTATAATTATTATTGCCATGTCTTTTCTTTGTTTTTGTATGTTAAATGCAGTCAGGATAAAACTGCCCAAAACCTTCAAACTGACCAACCCAAACTACAGCCAATTATGTTGATTTAACTGGTTTTTATGCTCTCATTAGTCAGTTGTGGTTTTGAAATTTGTCAAACCACCGTTAATGGTTTGCTTTGAATATGAATGGCAAACCAACCCACTTACACCCCCTAGAGGACAGTGACAGCTTACCTGATGAAGGTTGACATAGATGCTTTCTCGTAAGGAACTATGGCATGTCTTGCAAATCCCATGGAATATGAAGTGAATGCAATTACTGGTTTAAGCTTTTCTCTGCAGGTAATCCATCTAAAGGGTTATCTTTGTTTTCTGTTCAAAGGTCAGCCTTCATTAACCATTAAGTGCATCTTGATTGTACAGTGATTCTCACTGATCTGCACAGGGGTTAGATATATTTTTCCTGAACTCTTCTGATCTTATTAAGAGTTGCCAGCAGCAGACCTGCCTTTTAGCATTCAATTTCTGATGTCCTTTTAAAAAGGCTGTATCTCCAGACCTAACCATCAAAGGCCTGTCTTACCATAGGAAGAGAGTTTGTATGTGGCTGTAGCTACCTTCATTGAAGTTTTATTCTCTGCATTACGTGAAATCAGTGGTGTTTTCTAATGCTTTTTGGACCCAATTTTGCCAGCTCTTATTTCAAATTGCTAAAAGCATGGAAAATGTTACATTCAATATAAAGTTTGTGGTGGCTTGTCTATCCATTAAGGTAACTCAAATTTAGGAGGTTATTTTCGTAGTTTGCTATCTAACTTCCTCTTCCTCTTTATTATTTGGGAGTTTGTAAAACAAGCAAATAGATGTGGGTAATTTCTAGTAGTAACCTCAAATCATCCTTGATAGAAACTTGTAGTGCATGAGATGGAACCTTGTAAATGGCAAGACTTGTGGGAAAGTGCAATGGCAGAAATCTGTCTCACTTGAAGCTCATCAAAAAGGTGAAATTGTAAAAGTAAAGGAAAGATGGAATATTAGCTATTTTCTAGCTATTTTTCAATCTTGTAATCTCCTTTGGAAGCTCTGCACAATGGCTAAATCAAGTGCTTTTGTTGCTATTGCTTGATGCAGAACTTTCTCTGTGTCTTCCCTGTTCTAGGCACCAAATATCAAGTGCATGCATGAATGGACCAAAGGGAAAAATTAAAGTGTTTCCATTACTTCATTTCTTCCTCCTCTGCTTCAGAATGTGCAAGATTTAGTAACCTCCAATGTTGCTGCTGATGCACATATTTGTGCAGGTATCTGAAGCATCTATTAGTAGAAGCCGCAGTACTATCATTGTTCCTGCAGGAAGCACCCAGGATGAAGGATGGGCAGCATTCAGGAACATTTTGGCAGAGATAAATGAAGCATCAAGGCTTTTCATGCTGCCCAACCAGGTGTCCTTGTGTTGAGTACAGTTCTCCCCTTTCTTCCCTCAAGAAAGGAATTATTTCTAATTGATTTTAGGGGTCTCACTTGTTATTATATTCTCCTCTTGTTCTCATAACAGCAAAGTTCTGCACCTTCAGATCGTCTGGTTGGTCTTTCTGATGATGTAGGAGCTGGCTTCATATCTGGACATGGTAGTCAACCTGCTTCAGCTCCTGAACTGAATGTAGACAGGTCTGTTGACCTGCCGGCGCAGGATGAAATTAGTAACATGGGAATATCAAAGGTAATCAGAGCTGATCAGAAGAGATTTTTCTTTGATCTTGGTAGCAATAACAGAGGCCACTTCCTGCGGATTTCTGAGGTGAGCTTTAAGAGAATCTTTGATAGAAGCACAATGAGATGTTTTTGCCTTCAATCTTGTGTATTTATGCAGAAGATTTTTAAATTCTGTGAAGATGTTTTTTTTTTTTTTGGGTGGTTACAGCAGTAAGCTTCCTGAAGATTTTTCTTCTGAATTGGCATTGTCATCATGGAATGTTGTCAAAACTGCAGGTTGCAGGTTCTGATAGGTCCTCCATAATTCTCCCACTGTCCGGGCTGAAGCAGTTTCACGAGATAGTGGGCCACTTTGTTGAGATAACTAAAGATCGTATCGAAGGAATGACAGGTGCAAATGTTCGGACCTTAGATCCCCCCCAAAGATGAATGCCAATGCTTGGGATGTACGAATTGAAGAGATGCTAATTGCTCTTAAGACTTTTATTAAAAAACAGAACATCACAATTCTATTGAGGGGGTTTGCTATGGCCGTGCAAAAAGTTGTTTGATTAGGGTTGTGAACATGTCAGTTTGTTTCCTGTTAAATTCTGCCTTTTCACCTTTCTGACATTCAAGTCTGGAAATAATCTGATTCTGTTTGGTGAACAGAAGAGTGTCAGAGGAGGTTCGTCCCCAGTTGCTTTAAATACGAAATAACAGAAGAAACGAATCAGATACTTGTAAGTGGTAGCTTCATATTGTGGGAACCTTACTAAGTTTTCAATAAAGCTCTGTTCTAGATGTTTTTGTTCGTTGGCAGAGCCGCATGGTTACGAAATTACTTTTTGCCGATGGGGAAGCTATCATTGGCGATTGGAGGATTGATAACTTTCACGGTTGCTCGATCCTTACGTTACATTGTTCGATGAAATTTATTTGATTGGTTTTATGTCTGTTGCGGCGGGGACGCCATCCATTTACACGAAGAACGGGTTCTGCCATGATAATTTAGTACAGCGGCAGCAAGAAGCAGCGTGGGCTCAACTGGCAACACAAGCCCGAAAATTATAAAAGCTAGCGAACTATTTTGTCCGATGCATCGCAGTTTCCATCGAAGCTAAAGAGGGAAAACCACAACGGCCCAACCCAAAAA
Source organism: Rhizophora apiculata (assembly GCA_037832385.1). NCBI lineage: Eukaryota > Viridiplantae > Streptophyta > Magnoliopsida > Malpighiales > Rhizophoraceae > Rhizophora > Rhizophora apiculata. The sequence continues at coordinate 12,563 of CM075430.1, read as the reverse complement.
AAAAAGCACACATGCTCGGTCTCGGCCGCTGAAAAGCTTACTTGGGCCAAACCTCAGCCTTTTGTTCGGGCTCAAGTGGATATTCCAAGGCGCGGCTAGGCTACTGTTTCGCATATCTCCAAAGTCTCATTTGTCCTAATTATGCCAGGTTGTAGCTTTTACTGAAATCTGTGAAAGAATCGAACCATAATTTAACAACCAACCATCAATCGTAATTGCCTAGAGACTCAAGGAATGAAAGAAAATATGTGTCGAAGTTGTATTTTCTTCCGAGGCTCTTGATGGCCAAAGTACTAGCATGATTTATTTAAAGAAGATTGATTTTATAAGGGCTTACGCATGATAGGCCTTTCTTTTTAGCAATAGCACTAGGGATCAATGGATCAAACAACTGATGACTCACAATTATGATACCTATAATTAGAATATGAAATATCATATTTTTAAGCCATTCCCATCATTTTGTTCAAATTTGCACAGTTCAAATCATAAATATCCATTTTAGAAGCGTCATTTTCAAGTCTTGGGAAAGGAAGGGGCTATATGTTTATCGTTTAGCTTAGCTGCCTAATAGATATCTTGATACAACAAAGAAGCCACTTATTAGTTATGTGTAATAAATACATAAATACATCATTAGCGAATGTGATAAATACACACACCAGCACAATTTCAAAGGATTTACATCGGAAAAACGAACTCTTTTCTTTTCTCTGGCAACAAAACCCATGTATTTAACCATTAAATATTAAAGAAGGATATGTAGAGACAAAAATAAGAATGAAAAAGAGAGAAAAAGAAAATAAAAACATAACGAATGAAAATAGGAGAATTAAATTGAATTTATTGCGAATAGGAAAGGGTTAACACGGGCACAATTCGCCACGGTAACTTGCTCACCACTCCCAATGTGAGAAGCTGGAATGGATGGAGTCTTCTGGCGTTTTTTTTTTTGGGGGGGGGGGGAGGGTTTTGTGGGACGGTTTGCAAGTTAGACGCTGTAAGGTGGGGGCTTGGGCATGTCCTTGACGAGGCCACAGAGCAAAGAGGTGTCAGGAAGGTTGTATTCGTCTCTGAGGGAGCGTTCCGGGGACAGAACACTGATGTAGAGCTGTTGGCCAAGATAGGCCCTTTCCCAAATCTCTGACCTGACGTTCCACATTCCGGCGTTGTCGAATGTCAAGAAGATGGCGGCCCAAGAATTGGGGAACACTTGCACTGTGGTTCTGCTCACTGCGTCCAACAGATTGTAGTTCTTCCTCTTCTCCGGGGTCCATGTGCCAGGCTCCACGCTGCGATTAACAGACAGGCACACACACACACATTATATATATGTAATGATGATCAATTAATAATTAATAATGTAAATTATATATTAAGCCCAACTAAGATGAACAATGATTATTGAAATTAAATCAAATTAACGTGGGTGGATTAATGAATATTCATTCTACTTACGCGACTGCAAAGAAGGAATAGCCATCCAAGTGATAAGATTGAAGGCTCTTCTCGTGGTTCTCAAAGATGATCTCGACGAAGTTACGGAAGGTAAAGTTAAGGACATTAGGCTGCAACACAATCTCACCAATATTGGCCGGTGGATTGTCTTGGATGGTGTTGTACTTAAAGACCTTGTCTGCAATCCCGTAGTACTCAGCGAGCTTGAGCGGAGTGGATGAGACGACGTGAGAGACGCCATTTATGGCATAGCGAAGCTTGCCACCTGTCTTGCTGGCTGTGTTCACAAGCTTGATCGTGCGTGTGATGTTGATGTTACCATAGTGGTAAGAACCCTGGGGGTTGGGTCTAGCGGCACTGGCTGTGAGATTCCAGCGGAGGGAGCGGAACTGGTTGAGGGACCAGGCCCATCCAACTGGGGCCTCGGGGAGCACAGGTGAAGCTGGGCCCTTGCCGTTGGTGTAGCGGATGATACCCTTGGCAGTGATAACGTTTTTGGTGAATCGGGTGGATGCTACCATGTAGTAGTCCTTGGGTTCTTGGTCGACTGTCACGAGGACACTGAGGCACTGCCCAACGTGCACATCAAGGGACTCGTAAACGTTCTGAACCACGTGGGAGCCCTCCATCTCGATCAGCTTCATCGGGTGGCCCTGTATCCTAAAGTTGAGGGAGGTCTTGAGTCCTGCATTGCAAATTCTGTACTTGTAGGTCTTTCCGGGCTTCATGGTGAAGAGGGGCTCGTCGTTGCCGTCGCCTTTGGCAGTTTTGCCGTTGATGAGGACACCGTCTGGTCTGCCCAACGAGCGTCCGCTATCCAAGAATTTCCTGAGGGTGCTGTGGCTCTTGGTGAACCAGTCATTGAGAATAACTGTGTAGTCATCCTCAGGATCAGCATAAGGGACAGGGATGAGGAGGCGGCTATTGACGTGGAGACCGCCGAAGCCACCAGCTGCCCTGTGCATGCCTGTGGTTGGGTAGTAGAAGTAACTACCGATTTGGTCTTTGACCTGGAAGTGGTAGGTGTAATTGGTCCCAGGGGGAATCGGGCAAGTGGTTCCCAGCACTCCATCTTCCCACGAGTTTTTCCTCTGCTGGATGCCGCTCCTGAAATTTGACATACCCATTATTACTGCCTATAATTCTTATTTAGCCGTACATGTGTGCTTACTCGTGGATATAGTAATTAATTACATGTTTCAGATAGAGATAATAAATATTGATCGATGAGAAATGGAAAGGAATAAATGAACAGTGAAGTATTTAATTGATTGAACATTAAACACGTATATATAGGGTGTGCATGCATGTTCACCAGGTCAGAAGGAATGGCTCATCAAGGTTGTTGAAGACATTGACGACAATGTTGTTGTTGCTGGTGGAGTTGATAACGGGTCCGGGGAACTGATTGTTGATGAGGATGACTTGCTGGGGAACCCCCAAAGGAGAGAGGGTTCCGTAAGTGACGTTCCATGTGAAAAACAAGTAAGGATCCTCCCCACGGACCCCCAATATTGCCCCGGCTGAGAGGCATAGCAATGTCATAAGCATCACCCCTGCCCCAGCCATTGTTTTGCTTTTCAAAATCAAAATTGTTTTTTCAGTTAACCCTTTCCTATTCCCCTTCCAAGAATGTCTCCTTTTTTTTTTTTCTTTTTGGCTTTTTTATAATCTGTCCCTACGGAAAGAAGATCCTTCCTTCGACAATTTGGGCGGCCAGCCGACCCTCTCCTTTTATAATAGGGTGTCGTTCTCTGTGGAGCAGATATTGACCATCCGATTCCCGCAAATTCCTCCGTCATCCTGTTGCTTGCTCCCTCGAATTCCGCCCTTCCTCGCACCAGTACCCTTCCCCATAACAAATATTTGCTATTCTTACCCGGCTTTAACTGCCTGGCAGCCTAGCTACCACGGGAGGCCCTCTGTTTTTTTCCATTCAATTCCCGGTGCCGCGTTTTCCAATGAAATGCATTTATATATAGCCTATGTGTTAATGCAATGCCAGCCCAATCGACCTTTTGGATGCTTTTTTATTTCTAGGCTGGTTTATGCATCCTATCAAAATTACCGCAAATGGGATCTCGTACATATTACAGCTCCGTTGGGCTAAGAAAAAACACGTGTTCTATCCAACAGAAAAGGTGCTTTTTCGCACGTATTCCCACAGAATTGGAACACCCCAAGATTTTGGCTAATTGCTTTTTAATTTATTGATGACGGTAAGCACACGTTTGTGTTTGAACTCTCAATCATCGGAGCTGACCATCAGCTGACCTTCTCAAGTCCTAAAAAGCGTGAAAGTACATTAAGTATCCACTCTCTCTTTTTATCGGGTCTAGTTAGAGCAGTGGAGAAAATTTAGACTATCCCACCTAAAAGTTTTAAATATTCACTTTTCCTAACAACAAGAAAGGCATAAATTTTGCAAAATTCGTTTCAAGTTTACTAATTTCTTTCTTTGGTATATATCACAATTTTTAAAGTACAATTGTTCAATTGAATCCTCACAAAAGTCTTCAATTCATGTCATTTGACAAAAATGTAGGTCACATATTTAAATATGCTAATGTTTCAAAGCACCTAAGATTTTATTTCTTAAATAAAAATCAGATATGAACAATTGAATTCTATCTAGAAAAAGCATTCGTACCAAATAAATGAATCCAATTTAATTCTTTTGTTTAGCATCTATACTAATCACCTATCCAAAGAGTTGGATCTGCCAAACAAAAATCTTTAGAATAGCAAATAATTAGATGGCAGCAATTTCAATAGTTAGGCTGGCCATTACAATCACAACCTTGCATAGTGCTTGTTCTCGCACGTGTGTGTGTGTAGACATACATACGCATGATGAATTATAGTTTTGGAATTTAATTAATCATGATTACACGAATGAAGGTAATTTTTTTTTTTTTATCATACGAATGAACGCAATTATTAGTTACATGCTTTGTTCAAGTATATAGACAATACACACATACACACACGCGCGCGTTGAAAATACAATGTGTCCTCAAGGTTATTGGTGTCGTAGTTGCCGAAATCCTTTACAAAGATTCCTATGGTTGGTTGCATAGCCATGCAGCTTGCACCGCATTAGTTTTCTGGCACGTCGATTATGTCACATTAGACAAGAGAAAGCAATGCGCACACGTTCTTAAACTGGGTACGGCGTAGATGAAAAATCATGTTAATTATACTTAAAAGCTTACCGTTCATGCACTTTTTTTAATTAGATGATAATATTTTACATCTCAGGATGTAGAAGTTCTCATAGTTTGCGTTATGTGTATGACAATTGTTTATGATCGTATCCATTCCACACCATTAAATATGAGTTGTATTGTAATTAATGTAGTTATTTTAACAATTTTTTTACTTTATATATTTTGATGTGACAAAATAGATAAATTTTGGCATAATCCAAATTGTAGGGATTCTATCATGATTTGCATGTGCCCTTTCATTTAAATGTATTATGATAAGTAAATATTTAAGCCACGGAACATGATTTATTTCATAAATTGGTGTATTCGTCAGTATCTAATTTGCTTTATTCAATTGTATATATGTAAATAGTTTTTTTCAATGATCCTATATTTAAATAAGTTTACCCTCATTTTTGTTTGCTTTATATTTGCTGATAGAGAAGTAATGACTAGTTTTTGTTTGTATTATTAATTAGCTTTTCATTTTTGAACGATTATTGAGCAAATCCAAGGTTTAATGAGATCTATTGTTTGATTGTTGCTTTGAATACCTTTTTTAATATTTGTTATTTTATTCACTGACCATCAATTTTAGTTTTGACAATCATCCAGGGTAATTTAAGCATTGCCCCTTCAACTAAGGATGTGGAATTCTCTGAACTTAATTAGGAGCAATAGTGCTTTTATAATTATTTGTTCCTGGCTCGGTCCGGACAATGGTTTGAAAGCCGAGGATGGTTTAAATTTAAGATTAGTGACTTCCTATAATCCATACGGTTAAGCTACAGAATGATGGTCAATCGAAATCAAAAGGACACGGATATGCCTCTTCTTGTAAAATTGAAATTAATTCTGCAGTTTAACGTAATTCCATCATATGTGCCGTTTTCTTCCCAATGTCATAATTTTATCGGTAATTAATTATTAATGTTACTTTTAGTATTTATGGTCATTGATCGACCTTTTTGCTTCTTCTTTTTTTTTTTTTTTTCTTTTTTCTTTTTTTTATTTTGTTCTTATTAGAAGTTTATCGTATGTATGACTTTAGACTTTCCATTTCAATAATTAACTTTCGACATTTGTCTATCACTTCTAATATATTGTATTCTCTGCGTTAATTCAGAAAACTCGTACTAGGACATAAGCTTAGAGCTTGTCATTTAGGTTGCTTTCTATACTACTGGTTGTAACCAATGAAACTCATCCTATGATTCTCTTTCACACGTGGTGCACAGAGGATACAACCTAAATACTACGGTTATAATGCTAACGCAATTGTTGAAGGAGCCAAGAGTGCAATGAGCAAAGAGCCATTGTAGGGGTCAAAGTGGTGCAATAACAGCATGTTTGTTTGTAGAAATGAACAGGTGTGAGGAAGGGCGCAATAGAAGGGGGGATGTTCTAATTAGAGTGAGCAAAGAGAGAATTGCGGTGTCGAACGGTAGCTAATGGTCCATAGAAAAGGAAGCCTTACCCGGTATATATAAATATATAAAAGGAGAGGACGGAAGGATCAAGATAAAACCTTCATTATTCCATTATAGACAAATAGAAGGAAGCTTTGGTTGAGAGAGGAATCAATTAGGAAAGGGGTTCGATACAAAAATAGAATCATAACATTGCAAAGAGAAAGAACGCGAGGAGATGGCTGGGGTGGTGCTTATGGTGTTACTATGCCTCTCCGCTGGGCCAATGCTTGGGGCCCGGGGTGAAGACCCTTACTTGTTTTTTACATGGAACGTCACCTATGGCACCCTGTCTCCTTTGGGGGTTCCGCAACAAGTCATTCTCATCAACAACCAATTTCCCGGACCCAATATCAACTCCACCAGTAACAACAACATTGTCGTCAATGTCTTCAACAATCTTGACGAGCCATTCCTTTTGACTTGGTGATTATGCTGACTAATTCATTCTTTCTTGGTTACGTTTTTTTTGCCCTCCCCAATTACATTTTCTACTAATGTTCCATATTAATACTCTATATCTATCTATTATCAAAGTGAAAGTTATATGTGCATGTCATACACATAAGACATTGCCGAAACTAAAATCATATATATATATATATATATATTTAACCCGGCATTAAACATATATCTATGCCTGCAGGAGTGGTATCCAGCAAAGGAAGAACTCATGGCAAGAGGGGGTGCCCGCAACTAACTGCCCCATCCCTCCCGGAACCAATCACACGTACCACTTCCAGGTCAAGGACCAAATCGGCAGTTACATATACTATCCAACCATAGGCATACAAAGGGCAGCCGGTGGCTTTGGTGGTCTGCACATCAACAGTCGCCTCCTCATCCCTGTCCCTTATGCTGATCCGGAGGATGACTACACTGTCATTCTCAATGACTGGTTCACCAAGAGCCATGGCACTCTCAGAAAATTCTTGGATAGTGGGCGTTCCATTGGCAGACCAGAGGGTGTCCTCATCAATGGCAAAACAGCCCATGGCGATGGCAAGGATGAGCCCCTCTTCACCATGAAGCCCGGAAAGACCTACAAGTTCAGAATTTGCAATGCAGGACTCAAGACCTCCCTCAGCTTTAGGATACAAGGCCACCCGATGAAGCTGGTCGAGATGGAGGGCTCCCACGTGGTTCAGAACGTTTACGAGTCCCTTGATGTGCACGTTGGGCAGTGCTTCAGTGTTCTTGTGACGGCCGACCAAGAACCCAAGGACTATTACATGGTGGCTTCCACCCGATTCACCAAGACCGTTCTTACCGGCAAGGGCATCATCCGCTACACCAACGGCAAGGGCCCAGCATCATCGGAACTCCCCGAGGCACCCATTGGATGGGCGTGGTCGCTCAATCAGTTCCGTTCATTCCGGTGGAACCTCACAGCCAGTGCTGCTAGGCCCAACCCTCAAGGCTCTTACCACTACGGTAACATCAACATTACCCGAACTATCAAGCTTGTGAGCTCGGTCAGCAGGGCGGGTGGCAAGCTTCGTTATGCCATCAATGGTGTCTCTCACGTCGACCCAGAGACTCCGCTCAAGCTTGCCGAGTACTACGGTATTGCAAACAAGGTCTTTAAGTATGACAGCATCCAAGATAACCCACCGGCAAAGATTGGCGATATTGTGTCACAGCCTAATGTCCTTAACCTTACCTTCCGTAGTTTTGTTGAAATCATCTTTGAGAATCCTGAGAAGAGCATCCAATCTTATCACTTGGCTGGCTACTCTTTCTTTGCTGTTGCGTAAGTGTTATTTCAGATTTTTATCGGTTAGAACAAAATATATATTTCAATAACTGCATTAAATGTTTTTCCATTCATCGAAGACAAATTCCTCAAATTTTATTTCTGACTATTTCTTTTCTGGGACTTCTTTTTTTGAACGGACGGGCGCGTGATCGACAGTATCCAGCCTGGGACATGGACTCCTGAAAAGAGAAAGAACTACAATCTTTTGGACGCAGTGAGCAGAACCACCATCCAAGTTTTCCCCAAATCGTGGGCTGCCATCCTTTTGACGTTTGACAATGCTGGAATGTGGAATATCAGGTCCGAGATGTGGGAGAGAACATATCTTGGCCAACAACTGTACGTGAGTGTTCTTTCCCCAGAACGCTCCCTCAGGGACGAGTACAACATCCCTGACAATGCATTGCTTTGCGGCCTAGTGAAGGACATGCCCAAGCCCCCGTCTTACGGCGTCTAAACTTTCATACAAGCGTTCTACTGTGCTGTGTGCCACCTAAAAGGGGATATAGGCAATTGATGGCGACTTGGTGAGGATACGAGAATGTAACAGGGACTAGTAGGATTAGTAGTTGAAACCGCGTCCTTGCAGTGCAATTGAAGCTGAGATTAATGTAGATGCGATAATGAATAAGAGACGTTCGGACAACATTAATTACCTGGCTGATAATTTTATTTGTATCGACCAAAGCTACAATTGCATTTTTTTGTTTAATTTCTCGTGATTAATATATGCTCTCCCTTTTTTTTTTTTATTTTTTTCTACGTCTGCCACTTTGGTCATATTTTAAATTTTCCAAGTTACCGATTTACCCACACTTGGCTTGAGTAGCCTTCTTTTTAACAAGTTGCAATGCGTAGAATTGTCCTGAATGTATCACTGACCATGATTCTCCATGGCCTCCAGTTCAACGCGTACAAAATTTTAAACATGATGCTAGACAGGAGAATTTTCAATTTAATTATTTTAGCTTAAAATTAGTACTAGAAATAGAATTTCATTGTCAAATTCAATTAAATTTATCTGAATAAAATTTTACAAAAGACCAAACTAATACTGGACAAGTTTTAAGTTGGCGGTTTGATTCATAGTTCATGAGACTAAGGCATAGCCTAATTGATACCATCGGTCCAGTTTTGAAAATGAGCCCAAGAAGGTTCCACTCTCCACCACCATGTGGCTCACTGACATGGGCCAATATAGCATCAGCTTATTAGCAGGCGCGGAGATAGATTCTAAACCAACAAAATCCGCAGAATTGACTCCTTCAGTCTCTTTCAAACAAAAAGGCTTGGGCCAAAAACTGTAATCAAACACGATCAACTCGGCCTTTTATTTTTTCGTACTGCTCTCCCGGGCTGACTTTCACTTCAGCACCCTAATCTATAGTCCTATTAGTTCTGTAAAGCAATGTTATTTCACAAAACTGCTGTTTGTTATTTACTTATAATCAGAACTCATAAGACTCTTTGAAATGCGCATGTTTAGGCTCCAGTGACTGCTTTTCATATAGGTTTAATTGTCATTTTGGTCCCAATCTTGACATTTGCAATGCGGTTGACCTCAAAGTCTTGTTGACCTGTTAGTTCAAACTTAATAAAACTGTATCAAACACTAATGAGCGGTTGCGCGAGTAAATAAACCTTCTTGGATATGAAGCGTAACCGTACATTTTCCGAAGCCAAATTGTGCCAAACAGGCCAAATATAGAAATCCCATCTTAAAAGCAATATTATCGTTTTTGTCAACAAGAAGAATCCACCACTTAGCAGCTCCAAAATTACGCATTTTCAGATATGAAAGTTGAATTCCTGAAATTGACAGGCATCCCTTTTGTTTCATAATAGGCTTCCGAACACTCGAAAGTTTTTACAAGGTATGTCCTTACAAAGTAAATAACAGAAAATATTTATAAAGTTAATTTATTTTCAAAAGAAAGATACTGCCATTTAAACAAATGACTATTGAGAAATAGTCAAAGCTTTTTTATTTTTTAATTTCTTAAAAGCCGGCCGATCCCAGTTCAATTTCTCTGTTAAACCGCAAGCTTGGCCACTAGATCTAATCATTATATGTTATAATATTTTTACCCCGACTGAAGGTTGGGCCTCGAATCCTTTTGATTTTGAATCATCCGTACCATTCTTATTTTCAGATTTTGTTATAGCTAAAGTGTTTTGGTCAAAATGCCTTACCAGTGGATAAAGAGGTTTAGAGTAGCCACAAAATTCAAGGCCTAACAAAAATGTTGGTAACTATTCTTTTTTCTGTACAGAGTTAGATTTGAGAAGAAAGACTTGATGTTCATGAGAATTTCGCCCTTGCCATTCGATTAGTTATGACCGTGATTAAGACAGACTTAAATTGTTATGTTACCCTTTACTGGTGGTAACACCTAAAAACATGTACAATGAGTAGTGATGTGCTGACATATGTACATCGATTATGTTTATATACGATGCTTAGTTAGACCCATAGAGCGAGTAGCTTCGGGTTTTCCTTTTTGGATAATTTCAGAAGCTGAAACTTGTATAGATTATTAAAACCCATGTACAAGGGAGCAACTCGGATAATTTCGGGCATTTGTTCGTCTTTGAAGTTTGGACACCAAACTTTGCAAGGGAGCATTGTACCCGCTAACCCGTCTGAAGAGTTTGCGTCTGGTTCTATTTCTTCATTACTGAGTAATTTGACCACATTGGGCTGTGTATTGGCAATTAGGTCCACAATGGTATTTAATCTGTCTTCTCTCAACGGGTCTTTCATTTCCTACGTGTGTGTAGACGGATTTCATGTATAGAAGGGACGTTACTTTCTCTCCAAAAGGTAATTTATTGTAGCGTGCAGTATATCTATTTATATGGCGCAAGATCTCTCTATTTCTTAACGATGTAGGATGGGTAGAGCAATCCGTCACATTCTCCCACACCAAATTTATCGACGTTTTCGTCGATGACCCTGGATATGCACCGAGGCTCAGCATTCTGCACCAGTTTGGATTCTAGACGCGCATCGAGCGTTGGCATTCTGTGCCGAGTCAAGGTCCACGGCGGTAGGGGTAGACTCTGATACCACTTTTACGGAGTTATTACTTTCTCCCCAAAAAACAACCTATTAGGGTGTGCAGTACACCCGCTTATATGGCCCAAGGTCTCTCTATTCCTTAACGATGTGGGACGGGCAGAGCAACCCGTCACATTACTTGTTATAGGGTTATTACTTTCTCCCTAAAAGGCAACCTGTTGGGGTGTGCAGCACACCCGCTTATATGGCCCAAGGTCCCTCCTCTTCCTTGACAATGTGGGAGTGGCAGGACAGGCAAATCATTATATTCTCTCACACCGAATTCATCGACGTCCTCGTCGATGTTCTTGGACACGCACCGAGCCGGTGAAACCGGGGGTTCTCGGCATTCCGAGCCAAGTTAAGGTCCCACGGCTGGAGGGGTAGGCTCTGATACCACTGCCATGGGGTCATTACTTTCTCCCCAAAAGGGGGCCTATTGGGTGTGCAGCACACCCGCTTATATGGCCCAAGATCACCCTCTTCCTTGACAAGGTGGGAGTGGCAGGACAGGCAACCCGTTACATTCTCCCCTCTTCCTTGACAATGTGGGAGTGGCAGGACAGGCAACCCGTTACATTCTCTCACACCGAATTCATCGACGTCCTTGTCGATGTTCTTGGACACGCACCGAGCCGGTGAAACCGGGGGTTCTCGGCATTCCGCGCCAAGTCAAGGTCCCACGGCGGGAGGGGTAGGCTCTGATACCACTGTCACGGGGTCATTACTTTTTCCCCAAAAGGTAACCTGTTGGGGTGTGCAGCACACCCGCTTATATGGCCCAAGATCCCCCTATTCCTTGACGATGTGGGACAGGCAGAGCAACCTGTTACATTCTCCCACACCGAATTCATCGACGTCCTCGTCGATGGCCCTGGACACGCACCGAGGCTCGGCATTCCACGCCAGCCTGGATCCTGGATGAACACCGAGTGTCGGCGTTCCCACATCGAATTCATCGATGTCCTCGTCGATATTCTTGGCCAGGCATCGACCCGGTGAAACCGGGGGTTCTCGGCATTCCGAGCCAAGTCAAGGTCCCACGGCGGGAGGGGTAGGCTCTGATACCACTTGTCACGAGGTCATTACTTTCTCTCCAAAAGGTAGCTTATTGGGGTGTGCAGCACACCCGCTTATATGGCCCAAGGTCCCCCTCTTCCTTGACAATGTGGGAGTGGTAGGACAGGTAACCCGTTACATTCTCCCACACCGAATTCATCGACGTCCTCGTCGATGTTCTTGGACACGTACTGAGCCGGTGAAACCGAGGGTTCTTGGCATTTCGAACCAAGTCAAGGTCCCACGGCGGGAGGGGTAGGCTCTGATACCACTTGTCACGGGGTCATTACTTTCTCCCCAAAAGGCAGCTTATTGGGGTGTGCAGCACACCCGCTTATATGGCCCAAGGTCCCCCTCTTACTTGACAATGTGGGAGTGGCAGGACAGGCAACCTGTTACATTCTTCCACACCGAATTCATCGACGTCCTCGTCGATGTTCTTGGACACGCACCGAGCCGGTGAAACCGGGGGTTCTCGGCATTCCGAGTCGAGTTAAGGTGCCACGGTGGAAGGGGTAGGCTCTGATACAACTGTCACGGGGTCATTA